>JAWUZG010000126.1:1448333-2896666 GCA_036785705.1 Acanthornis magna
TACTAATAACTAGATACAATGGTATAAAATTAGTAAGTCTGTCCAAGGTCACAGGCACAAAGTGAGCCTAGGGAGGTGTTCTATAAAGGCATTTGGAAAGGAACATTTCAGATTGGTACTGGTTTTCTCTGTTGAGCACATTACACTTAACCGCACCATAAGCTCATGGCAGTCCTCTCATCTTGCTTTTTCTCCTTACTGCTATCTTTGTGAATAATAATTTTAAAAAGGATTTCCGAATTATTTTAAAAATATATAAAAATGCACTATAGGGATGTGAACCTGAGTAAAGCACCATTATCTTCTAACAACCAACGCTAATAGTATAAAAAACACCTAAGTACACTTAACAGTATTATTCATTTTTATAACCTATTACTTTTAAAATCAACAGGAAATTAGTTAAGCTAAGCATTTTGTCAGATCACAAGAGCTGCAAAATCTACCCCCTATTGCATAAGGAAGGGATGGAAATCTGGGCAACCACATCTTCATTGCTCTGTGAAGCAATTGTTAGCCCTCGCTAACAAATGCATTGCTTGGCAGAAGTGGGGGACCACCACTCTCAACGCATCTCTGACACTGAATTTATTTGCTTGATAGCTTCCTCACATTAGCTACAGATTGCCCTTGACATAAGATTCTGAAACAAAATTATGTATGGTATGAAAATAAAGATCTTCTTGAGTCAACTTGTATTTCTGTATGTGACAACTGGATACAATCACTTCCCAGCAACTCAAGGTCCTCCAGGCTTTGGGGGCTGAATCTGCTGTGACATGAAGTAAAGATATAACCAGAAAGGCAAAAGCTTAACTTTCTGTGTGAAGAACATCTTGAAATTGAAGACAGAAGTGGTGTCAATGCTTAGACTTCCAGACATTACCCTTGCTCACCTGTCCTAGCTCTTCCCCACCCCTCTCCATTACTTGAGGGCTTTGTTGTGCTCGGGTTCCCTTGTTAATCTCAGGAACCCAGCAGGAGACAATTTGCTTTGGCTCCTATTACATTTATCCTCTTGCCATTGTTTTGCTAGGACAATCTAAAATGCAATTAAAGTAAATTCCAATTTTTTTTTAAAGAAAAAAACGTACTTTATCAAAACATAGCCAAGATTTTATAAGCAAATATATAATTTTCCAGTATCAATCATTTCCCAAGGCAAAGGCAAGCTGAGTTATCTACTGCTACTATAGGAATAAACTGTGCTACTACATCAAGAGCTTGGGGTAGGAGAAGCCATATATCAAAAAGAGTGCATTAAAAGAAACTTGAGGCAGGTTTATTTGTTTTCCTACAAATATAAATGTTTACTAGTCTGCACTCTGCTCAAGCTACTATTTAGACAGCAACTCTGTAAGACCAGCTTAACAGCCTAAAGAGAGAACATAATAAAGGCTTTACCCTCTCTGTATCGAGGGTGTCTATAGACAGTTGCAACACATTTGATTTTTAGTCATATTTTGGAAAAGAGGAATCTGTTCACTTTGCTAAGGTGTTTGTCTCCATCACCCTTTAGTAGGACCTGCCAGCGATACTTCTTGAAGAAACAAGGGACTAGTCCGGCTGAAAACAAGCCTGGTGTTATTTCACAGTGCTGAAAGAGCAAGTACAACAACACAGTTTCAGTTTTCAGCTGAGAACTTGAATGCTGCATTTCCCTTCACCTCCTGTGGACCTGTGCACTCCCAGTTTACTCCAAGCTCTTGCTGAAGTCAAGGGACCACTGAATATATGCAAGAACTGCTATTCTTTGGCTCTGCTTCAAAGGCCTGCTTAAAAACTCTGCCCAGAATGGCTGGCCTCCACAGAGTCCCAGCAGGTATCCCTCTGAAAACACCAACACTATGATTTACAAATATGCCTCAAAAATCCTCCACCCAGCAAAACCCCAGAAGACACTCCTCCATTCCACTGACTTAACATTTGAGCTTAGATTTTTGGTTTTATTTCACCTGTCCTAACCAAGGCCTCATCTCCAAGGTAGCAAAACAAAGAGTAGCAGTTCATAACACGGCTAATGGAAGAAAATCACACTCCTTTGTTTCAAACCAGGGCATTTCTAAAAGGAGCATAGATGCAAGCATAGGGAAATGAAACTCTTTTTCATATTTGGGATAGGGTAGTCATTTTACTGCAGTTCTGTATAGCACACAGGGTGAAGGCTATCTGACCATAACCACTGTGACTAAATGCTTGAGTGCAGTAATAATGGCATTAATGTGCAATAGTGGAGAATATATATACACATATAGTCTTTCTGTGATTCTCTTTAAAAACAATTCCTATTGAATTACAGCTTTCAGCACGATTTATCAACAGATTATTGTTTGTGGAAGAATGCTACCTTCCTGCTCAAACTATTCCAAGGCTGACTCATATCCTGGTAATTCATTAATACATAACATGATTCCAGTCCAGTAAAGTAATTTCTTCACTATACAAGTCATAAATCCTACAACATCAACTGAAAAATATATCTCAAATTCTCTTTCTAAACACTAATGGAACGTTTTGCTTGGCTTCCCACACACATCATCAACAGGAGGGGGCCAGACAGAGCTGTAAAAAGCTATGTGATAGCAGTATACTTTATAGAGTTTAACAGTATAAGAGCTACCATACTGAATGAGACCTGAGGTCAAACTAATCTACTATCTTACTTCCAACAGTAGCCTGTGTCAGAAGCTTCATGGGAAAATACAAGTGGAATAATCTGTCCCATCTGCCCTCTCCACATTAGGTCTCGTTTTATTAGAAAGTGATTTAAAGCCTAGATTGTGAGGTTTAACATGCCTTCCAAGAAGCAGCAACCAAAGAACATTCCCCTTTAACTTATGAAAACACTGCGGCAGAGGGGAGAACTGGAGGTGAAGGGATGTGTTTGTTTTCATGTTTCAGCAGACTTAATTGCTACAACCAACACTGAAGATACTATCACTTGGCAAACAAACCTGTACTGGCTAGAGCTGTTTTTACTTCATACCTAGGGCATTTATTGTTTCTGGGTATGATCTTCCAACCCTTTTTTCTCACAGAGGCAGACTGTACCAATATTCACAGTCTCACTGACACCCAGTGTAACAGAAAGGATTTGAGAAGTATTCCTTTCATTAACAGTGTAACATGTTGCTTACCCAGTGGAGTATTTTTTAATCTTGATGCAAGAAGCAATATGGTGCTTGTCATAAGCAAGATACTTTTGTAAGGCTCAGTGGTGCAGAATGCCACAGAGAAAATCTGCATAGGGAGTGAACATCATCAGTGACAGGGAAATCATCTTGAGTTTTCTTTCTCTGAGCTAGTCTGATTTCCACAAGCAGCTCTAAGTATCTCCTCCAGTGCATCACTGACTGGTTCTTGAGCTACACTGCACCAGCAGCTGAACCAGCACTGGTGTTTATATATGAAGAATCCACACAGTTAAAACACACTTGGGCCAGCTGCACTGAATGAAAATCAGCCTGTAACAAGCCAATGTATTTGATATGTTAGGTCACATCTACCTGATGTGGATAAGTGTAGGAGTGCACCAAGGCAAAACCCCAATTCCTCCCTGTGTATCACAGAAAGGAGTGTTGATTGGGGAATGGCCTGAGTCTCTTCATCCCTCCCTCTCCTTAAACACCCCTGCACTGGCACTGACTCACCCCCTTCAAGTGGTACAAGATAACAAAGACTAGCAGGTCTCAGTACAGTAGCATTCTCTTTATATATGGAAAATATCTCTATATATAAGGGAGAGCAAAATGAAGCACTGAATATCTTCTCTGACTGCTGAAGACCTCTAACTTAGAGCAAATGCACACGGCAAGCTCAGGCAAAAGTCAACAAGGGGCATGTAAGCCTGCTTGCTCCTCCCTCCAGACAGCTCTGTGGGGTCCCCACTGCCATCTCCATCCCCATGACACAGGCAACAGCAGCCTCATGGCTTCCTAATGCTCTCCACCTCCTACTGTTCAGTCCTGACTATGAGGGTGACAACCTCTGAGAGGCTTGCGAGAGTTCAGCTAAAAATGTATTTTAAATATTAAGGCAAAACCCCAGCCCAGGCAGTAAAATTTCTGCTGGTACCCTCTTTATGCCATCTCATCTGGCTGTGAAGCTGTATGTTACTGCCACTTCAGAAAGAAGAGGAAAGCTAAACAATGTTATTTTTATTGAACATTTGCTTTTCTATGTATTTCAGGGGGGAAGAAAAGGAAAGAAATGGGGTAGAACAGCAACAAAACTTTCCACCCCTTTTCACTGGCAAAACCATGTTGATACATTGAATCTGAGGGGCCAGATGCTCCAGCCCTGACTCCTGTGCTCTGGTGTGTTTTGTTATTTTAGATGAGTGATTGTGTCCTGTATAAATCAATGCAAGGGCTGTATTCTAACGCTGGGAACTTCATTAGGGAATGTGATTGGGACAGGGCCGGCTGCTTTACTGGGTTACATGATCAAATGTGAGTGACAGGTCACTGTCATGTAACCCAAGGGTGCAAACCTCTTTGGCTACTTTTAATTTTTTAATTTGGCTTCCCTGTGTCAAAGATAGCGGCTAACGATTCAGTGTTGCTGCTGCTGTGGATGCACTGATTTATTTGGGATTAAACTGGTCCTGTACATCCATATTTATCATCAATGGTTCCATACAGATGAGTATAATGACATCTTTGTAGCTAATCTTTACGGGTTTCTTTAGGCCAAAAATAATTCCCACAAACACTTTCTATCTGTCCTTCCCTGTATGATTAATCCCTCACTTCATACCCATTTCCAAAATGGAGACACCGTGGTGGGATATTCAAATCTTACTCTGGAAAGGCAAACAGTATGCATTTTGTACAATAAGCTAAAAGATGGGCATTTTGAGAGGTGATTACCTACCCAGTTAATAGGGCAATGCTTCAAGAGAAGGCCTGCAGGATCCTTGGATCCCAGACAGCTACTGTTTTTCAAGGTGCTATATTTCTTTCTCTCTGGGATGAAAGAAGGCTTCTCTAGACAGTAGTCATTGGGAGCCCTATGTGTAGCCCCTCTACCAAGAGATATATAGATATATAAACCAAAACCAAATCAAAAAACCAGGAAACAAACAAACAAACAAACAAAAAAACCCCAGAGCTGGACAATGTTTAAGGCATATTGCAGGACACAATTGCAGAATGCTGGCAGAGTTACTAAGGAAACTGCTTCAACACCTGCTCACAGCATCACTGCTCTGGCCATTACTTCCAGTTGCTCCACTCCATGAGCACCAAGTCTTGAGAAACACTTGTCTGGATGTGAAGCTGGGAAGAGGATGGGGGATACAGTGGGGCATATGAGAAGCACATTTGTTTTAAATGAAAGAGAGCTACAAATATCAAGTATGGTATTATATATGCTCATGTCCTGTAGTGAGAGGGAAAACCACCCCAAATCAGCTTTACTTGGACTTCCATTGGATAGCTTTGTAGCCATCCAAATCTAGCAAAACATGCCTATAGAAAATCACTAGAGGGAAAATTCAATTATTCATGAAGCAATGGGGCAAATTATGTTTGGGATATCTTATTGTAGAAACATGCATCACTGAATCTCCTTTGGAAAGACAGCAGCACTATCAACAGCAGACTGTGAGACCCTGTGCTCCAGTGCCTGCCTACAAAAGGGACAACTGCATTTGTTTAAAATCTGGTAGGAAGGCAGTAAAGAATAACCAACAGTCAAACAGGCAATACTTCGAAGCAAATAAAAAATGCTGTCCTCAAGGGCCGTAAAGAATGCCCAAAAAAGCCAGATGGCTCACGCAGGTACTCCACATGCCCTGGAGGTACTGTTCCCTGGTGGACAGTCATCTCCTTTTATTACAATGGCTGTATCAATTCAAATGGTTGGTGAGAAAGCGACAAGCAGACTTTATCATGTCTGATATCATCAAGCCCCACTTAAGCCTACTCTGGAGGCTGTAAAGTGGACCAGAATGATGCAAATGCAAATTCCTCAGTGTGGGAGGATTTGTCTGTATTTTGAACTGAGGTGGTGGGAGGCAGAAGGTGAGTGTGGATTTAGCAGACCAAAGTACTACATATTGATCACTGGATGTTCCCACTAAAAGCACTTTTTTTCTCAAGGTAACGCATCTTTCTATCTCTGCCACTCCCTGGAGAGATTTATGACAAATGTATGTGCTATCTCTCATTGTCTTGCTTTGCAAAAAGCAATTCTTGGAGCAGGAAGAGAAAATTATTTATGATAGAATTTCACGCATTTTTCTGGGTGCTTAATGAAGCTGGAACTTGAGTGGAGCAGGGAGACTCCTTATCGTTGATTTTTTTTTTGAGATCACTGCACAAAAACAGGAAACTGAATAAGCAATTAAGTTAACTGGCTTTAAAACTCATACTGCCTGAGGATTAAGGTAATTATGTCTGACCTTACACACATTCATTGCAGCTTTATTTCATTGCAGCAAGTCTTGCCTGCTTGCTTGTTACCAATGTCATTCTAGAACTGATCTGAGTCATAGTCCTTCTATTAATTAACAAAAAGTTTACAAACACAAGCTCTTCTTGCTATAAATACAGCTATGTTATTTTTACTACACGTTGAAAGGGGATGCAAACCTCTTTTTCTAGGCTTATGCAAACAGATCCAACTGTTTCTTCCTGGACAAAGAATTTACAATACCTTAGACTTAAGGGGTCAATTAAAGTAATACACAATAGATGGATTTGGTATTGTCATAGAGTGATTTCACTGTCAAAGGGGAAAAAAAAAATCTGTTTTTAAGTCTGCATGGAAAAAGAGACTCTGGGAAAACAGTATCAGTCTCCAGAATATTACTGGCAGGGCAGTATGGATTCTTCACCTTCTGGGTTACATATAAGTTTCCTTTTAAATGGCTGGAATGCAGGGGTGGAGAAAGGAAGGGAACCCCCCACATTCTCCTTGTCTGACAAGGAGCCACAGCGTGAGAACCACTCCCTAACAGAAGTAATCTGTGATTGACAGTGGTTTTCTTTGCAGCCAGGGCTAAAAATGGTTTATCTGTAAACAGACAAATGCAGAACCATTTTAAGGCCCCTTCCATACGCAAGGGCTGCTTACACAAGCACTCAACTTGGAGGGTGGCAGCAAGAGAGCAGTAAACTTCAGAGTTCCTGAAAAATCAAGGAATTCTTGTATCAGGATATGAGCACAAACACAAGAGAAAAAGAATACCTTATAATGGGAAAATTAGGAGGGGCAGATTCAAAAAACTAGAGGTTTACTCTCTGGGCAGTCCAGGCATTTATGTGTGGGATCTCAGGCAAGCTGCTATATTTGGCTTCACCCCTCCTGTCTAGAAACTGAAAAAGAAATGCTTTCCTCTTCACAGAGAGGATGAATGTATGGAAGGCACTTGGTACGATGGGGTGGGAGCTCTGCAAGCAACCAGAACAAAGTCTGCAACTGATACAATTTCCCTGTAATCTCAAAGTCAGCTCTGAGGTCTACAATGAGAAGACATGAATGAAATTAGGTGAGGTGGGACAACTTCAGAATTTCACAGGGAATATGAAAAAAGATTTTTTATTGAAACATGCAGAATTGCCTTGTGCTGATATTAATGATGAACGCATTTGGAGATGAATGCTCCATTCACTGGGGAGGCCACCTGAACAAAATAGGACCCAATCCCAAACAATGCAGACTTCTAAGGTCCGAAATGAATGTTTTGTAAACATGTTGATTAGTAACTGAAAGAAATCTTTATTTAAAAAATGAAAACCAGAAGAGGAGGGCAATGTTGACAGAAAGATCATAAATCATGGAAACTCTATTATGAATCAAAACAACAGATGTAACATGAACAACAGCATATTTTATAAACAGAAATTAGACTGTTCTGTTTCACTCATTGGAAAGGCTAATATGCCTAAAATAAATTTCCCTGAATCTCTCATTAATGTTTTACAGTCAGTGTTGACCAGCTGTTGCAAAAAAACAAAACATGGATGATTTATATCCCAGAAGAGTCACTAACCCCAAACCACATTTTCCTGACAGATCTGACATTAACAACTATAACCACTTCCCCAACCATATTCTTCTTGCAGCAAAGAAGCAAAGTACAGGTGATTCATACATCAGGGATTTCTTGCTTTATATTCACTTTCCTTCTCTCTTTATTAGCAGGCTTACTGACTGCCTGAGCCACTAATTATCACCTTAAGCACCAGACGGGAACTAAATTATCACAGCGATCCCTCCACAAAGCAGGCATCACACCATGTTTGCTGGGGCCTGAATACCTCAGACTTCAAAGAGGAAATTACTTCGTCCTCCCCCTTTCATGGTATGAAGAACCACGGTTTCTGGGACTGGAGGAACATGTCCAGCCCAAAAATTCTCTGGGCTTGCACTAATCTATCTTTTATAGCAACAGATAAGCTACAGTTTACCAATCAAAGTATTGTGTAGAGGCAAGAGTGAGTGCCTGCCCTCCCTCACTGACAATGGGAAAAGCAGAATGGCCAGATCATGGTTATACTTCCATGCCTGATCCCATGAGGGAGAGAAGATCAGCTCCCGCTTTAGTCCTTGCATGGTGTACATTGTTACTAGTGGCTCTCTTTCTGGAGCTCTGGCACATGAAGAAACAAAACTCACTTGAATAGCATTGCTTCTAGATTCTCACTATCATCACAGAAACCTGATTATTTACAGGGAGCTTTTAAAGCCTACTATTAAGACTCTGCATAATGAACAAAAAACTTTGCACCAGCTCTTGCCTAACTTTTCTCCCATTTTTCCCTGGTGTAATAACAATTAGTTCAGTGGTGAAACCTCTGACTGATGGTCAGAGTGAAACTACTGACCACAGTAAGAGCATGACATCACATATTGAATTCATGAAGAAAGTCTTCCTAACTATCTCTAAATACATCATGAAGGGAACGTGTCTTTTTAATATTCTGTCCCTGTTTTTAGCAAGTAAATCAAAACCCGACAACTTCCCCTGGTCTGACATGATCCTACAGTGTTATTTCTGCCGTATCATGTGGTACTAGCCATGCTAAGCTCAGCTCTTTCCATCCTGTCCAGCTTGAAACCAACCTTTCACTAACTCCTTTGTGCCTAATCACACAGTCAGGGAGGAGGTGGATGGAAGTACCAATGAGAAGCAATGGAAAAATTTTGAATGACGTATGTATCTTCAGATCTTGGTTTCTCTTTTGTGGATTAACAAAAGAAGCTCTAAAATACTAATGCTGTTTTGGACTTCATCATTTTACTTCTTCAAAACCCATGCAAATAATCCTGTATTAATAAAACGGCAGTTTCTGCACAAAATTTTAATTGAATACATTATCCTTCCCTTTCACTCTCTATTGATGCATGCTCATTTTTCTAACCTTTTCTAGGAGTTTTTTAAAGAGTAAAGCTACAGAGCTCAAATGTCATTTCTCCAAAGGTCAGTACTTGGAAATGGTTATGCATGTAATTAGTCATAGAATATGTAACATCAGACGACTTAGGTAACAAATCATGACACACATAGCAAATGATATGAAACACATTTGAATTCCCACAAAACACCACCATTATCCCCTCATAAACAGTTTCTGTCAGGCAAAGGTGAGATCACAAATTAGACTCTTTTTTTCAGTTTAAATCTTGCAAATGCTGTATTACAGTCAGTGACTCTAAACTACTCTGGTCTAAATAAGATAAGCCTCTGTCCCATTAAGATCATAGCAAATGAGAGGATTTGAACATAAGACTTTGCCTGAGGCTATTCCACTTGGATTTTTATACTTCAGCAGGACGCTGGCATTCCTCCTACTAAAAACACTGAAACAAGACATTTCCAATAATCTTCCAATCTCACCTCAGCAAACAAAAATCTCACAGGAGTTTTCTAACCTTACTTCCTATGACAATACAATTAAAACCCGCAGTACAAATGACTTAAGTACAAAAAACCCCCTGGAAATAACACCCTCATTATATGAAGAGTAAGGTTAATGAAGTATTACCTTGGCAGGTCCTTTCATCTGTGAGCAGTTTATAGCCTTTCTGGCAGCTGCACTCAAAGCTGCCAACCGTGTTTCGGCAGAAATGGTCACAGCCACCGTTGTTTACCAAACACTCATCAATATCTGCAAAGAATGAACAGCCAAAATTTAGTTCATGATAGTAATTCAATCAGTCAGGGCAGGAATACAGGAATTTACTCAGATCCCCAAGGAGGCTGCTGTCTCTGCCAGGAACCAGGCTGGTCAGATGTGACCCTTCCCAGACCTATCTCACAAGGTTTACAGGGAGAGCTATGGGCTGAGCTGTTCAGGAGACAGAGGTATTTCTCTCAGAACTGCAACCAACAGATGACCCAAGCTGAGGTACTTTGGTGTCAGGGAACATTCAGGGAAGCTTCTTTGTAGATGTAGAGCTCTGCCTGACAGCAGACTTCAACCTGTGAAGGACGTGAATCCTTTTACCTTGCATAGGAACTATCAAAACATAAGAACACATGAAAAAATTGAAATAATAACAAACATAAAGTAAAAGATACTTAAATTCTGAAGATACACTTCTCTTATCCTTACACAAACAAATGCAAGGATACATTTTTTTCAGAATTAGCATTATATGCTACTTTGGTCATTATTCAGTGACACAGCATCACCCATTTTCGTGTGTCAAACTCTTTCATTTGGCATAGAAGGAAAGGAACTAACTGTGAGTGCATGTGGAATGTTGCTTCTTCAGTAATTCTGAAGGCAGAGGACCTTATGTCTTTATTAGAAAGCCATATGTGTGTATAAATATATGTATGAAGGACAGGACAAAGGCTCCTACTTCAAATAATGATTACGAGTGGACTGATGAACTTGGTAAGACCTCTGTTCTGAATTTCATACTGATGATTCTACTTTCTGCCCCTTTTAACTTCTCCCAAAAGTGTTGAAGAACTGGAATAACCAGTCCCTTTCCCAATCCATAAAAGGTTGTGCAGTAAGTACATAATAGGCCACAAAGCCTGATTTGAAATACAGGGCATCTTTCCGTCCTTCCTCAGTCATAAAACCATGGATCCATGTTTATTTGAAAAAGAAAGAAAGTACTTTTTTTTTCCCCCCAGGAGAACAGTGTCAAAAAATAGCTCTTTTTATGAATGCACACAGTGAAGAAGTAATATGACATTGAGCCTTGGCTGGCCACTTCCAGAATTGAAAACAAGATCTTTCTGGAAACTAAGTGGAGAGTAACGTTTCCTTTTGAAAAGCTTCTTGCTGGAAGAGCTTTGAAACTTTGAGGTAAGAGCTGGCCATTTAAAGAGCAAATCTTAAAAAATGCAAATCTAGATGCCAAAAGGTCTAATATATGGAGATGGAAACTTATCAAAACTAGAATGATGACGGTGAATGATGGGTGTGTTTAAAAAATTATTTGAATTTAGGAAGATTCTTAGTGAAAGTCATTCATTAATTTTTGGAAACATATGATTCCAACATGGGAAAGTGGCATGGCACTTACCACATTTCTGCATGTAAAATATAAGCAGCAGCAAGAGGAGCGAGGTGGTAAGTCTAAAAATCCTAGTAGCTGAAAGGCAAACTCAGTCATCATTTCTAAACAGCACTTCCTTGCACACACACAGACAGAAATATGTCCAGGACTCAAATAAGCAAGAATAATGTATATTGTTATAAAGGTTTTCTTATGAGTTCCATGTATGGCAAAGAGATAGGAAATCTGTTCTCAGACCCTCTGGACTAATACTTATTACTTTTGTGCTTGGTTTTGCAGAGGAGTGGCTTTTGCATTCAATCCAATTAAAAGAAAGAGGGTAAATTGTAGGCAGCAGCTGTGCAATGCCCTGAATGCTCTGCACAAAGCCAGCTCAAATCTTTGTGTCTCAGGTGACGAAGTTCTCAAAGTGCTCTGAAATCAGGATCATGGTTGCTGTCTGTGGTCCTCCAGTTCTGGTGTTTGGCTGGCCAAAACCAGAAACCCCTGGGTTTCCATCCTGCTAAATCTGGTGAAGAGCACACTGAGGGTCACTCTACATAATGCCATGAGACTAGAGGCAGTAACCCATTCGGTTTCAGCTGTGATCACCTGCACAGGTCAAGATGAATAGCGAAAACACAAGAATTTTTGGCCCAGTCCCTGCAGCCTGGCATTTCCTTTTGTAGAAGAGACTGTTCCCAGCTCCCCCATGTGCAACTGGGACTGTGTTGATGGATTACCACAGAAGGTCCCATCCTTTTGCACAGCACAGGTGTGCCTAACTGGAGTTTAGCTTGCCCTGACAAAACTGTGGGACAAATGGAATTGTGAATTCAAATTACTAATACATTATGCATAGTAAACACACAGAACAGTCATCCATCATGAAGAAGGTATCTTTTACCCATGATAAGAACAACATGACCTTTGGGCTACTCTGCTGCCTGAGACTGCTTGAAGTAGAAATTACTTGCAGCCTGTCAAACACCATTCTGGAGTAACGATTGATGTTTTAAATGATGGCCCCTGGATTTCACATACTAAATTCCAAATTCCAGTCTCTTTTCAGGGTCTCTCAAGATCATAAGAGGCAAAAATGAAACCCTGCTGGCATCACAGTGCAGATTTTACGCTGTTAATAACTGTAATTCCACTGACAACACTGCATATTAGTTTTACACCAGCAATTCTTTGGAATAATTCTGAACCAGGATCTGGGTAAAACCTGGGAGAGTCCACAGGAAAAGAAAGTATTTATTCATTTCTTCTAACTGGAAAACATGACATGACCTTTTAAAACCAGGACCATCAAAACAGAATAGAGGTCAAAACTGTTAGCTGCAAAAACATTCTAAATAACATAAACAGTGCCAATGTCTCTGCTTTCACTGTATTTCTTTCCATGGCCATTGCAAGACTGACAAGGCATGTAAAAATTATTTCACTCTGCGGAGAGTAGTACATTGCTGCATTTCACTTGGAGGAGAGCAGTGTCCAACCCTATGTATCATGTCTAACTGGTTCATAGAAATTGCACCAACTCTGTACCCCCACTATTTTTCTTTCCTTGGCTATAAATAATTTGTGTTATGAACCATGTGAAAATAAATTATTCCACTGCATGAGAAGGTGAGGCCCCATTTATCTTTAAACTCACTGGTACCCAACTTTGTCAAGTGCCTCTTTGAACTTCACAGAGAGTAAGCATATCTGCCTCTCATGCAGGGAAAAAGTACACAGTGGAAACCCGTTATGGTGTTTCTTCCAGCTTTGACATTATTTAGTCAAATATTCCCCTGCTACTATTGGGACTGTCTGTGCAGGAGTCATAAACCTGCTATCTTCAAACACAGTTCTCAAGTGGCCCCTTATGATGCAGCTTGTAGAAGAATAGCTCCAACTTCCTACAGCCTGTGCTCTCCTTTATGCTTCAGGAATGCAAAAGGATGTAAAGAACTGTATTCCTCCATGGGGGCTGTACATAAAATGCCCTGATGATACTGTGAGAGTCATTTCAACTAGGAGGTCTGATGGGCTTTCAGTGCATTGGCAATAAAATCCCAAGGGATTTCTCCTAATGCAGTAGGTCAAAATTGTTAAATTTTCTGTCACAGAGGACACACAGGAGCCATCTTTGTACCCCACCCTGCTCACTAGCAAAAACTGGGCCGAGCAAAACCAACACAGATATCTTGCTCATACAAGCTGATGATCTGCTACCAATAACAACTGATGTGGTGAATACCAATGGGACAAATGCAGATATGAAAATACAGGCCAATGAGAAACCACAGAAGCATTAAAAATTATGGTCAAAAATGTCAGGTGAGGGTATGGTGTGACAGGCAACTGAGCACTCAAGCCTTCTGTTAGCTCTGAAAATAGTTCATTCGATTCTCATGCAATAAAAGACAAACAAAAGCAAAGCAAAGATTTTCACAAAGGTAGCTAACACCTTTTTAAAAGTTGTAATATATGAGGAAAAAAACCCCAATCGCACATATTTGTCTGGAGATGGAGCTCAGCAACACCATCACAAAAGCTGTGCGTCTGTGTGTGTGAACCCAGAAACAAATGCTGGGTTGTCTTGCTGAGCACAGGAAGCAAGACACTCAGCCTCTGTGACTCCCACTCAGCCTCTGTGACTCCCTGCCCTCTGTATGTGCAGGGCTGATGGAAATCCAGGCTTGCAGCAAATCCCATCAGCAAAGGCCTGCCAGCCCTCGGGACAGCCACTGTGGTGAAGCCAAGCACTGCTCTCTGCATCTGCTTGTGACCCCACAGCCTTGTGGCATTTGCTAACGAGTCACAGTTCTGGCACACAGATCCAAGTAGTTCATTACAATGCCCTGTCTTTGCAGTTATTTCCCCAAACTCTCAGTTTTCTTTTGGACACCCAGAAGATATTTTTCAGAAGAATGGAGGGGGCAATAATTTTCTAAGAATGAAGGAGGAATAAATAAAACATTTCTAATATAACAGATTATCCTAATTTTTTCTGAGGATCTCAATGTGAGGGAGGCAGTGGAATCCACTTTAAGAAAGCTTTTCAGCTTTAAATAGAAGTACAGAAACTCAGGTGTTAATTTGCATAGCTACAATTTGACTAGGCTAAACAGGCAGACTGTTATTTTTCTTTTCATGATCTTGTGAAGATTAACAGGAATGCCTGCTTCTGTTCCACTCGCACCTTTGTTAAGCGCTGCTCAATGTAATTCATATTTGGAAGGAGCCGGTTCTGATCAGGGTGCATGTAGGCACTTGTGTGTGCACATATACACACAGGCATTTGCCTTGCTGCATGCAAGTCAGGGAACAAATTAAAAAGTAGGGATTTTAGGTAACTTAGAACTTAACATTTCACATAAGCTGCTTAAAGGCAACTGAAAGGGTAATCAACATGCGATCTTCACTTAGCTGTTGAACAATGACGGAGATGGAGATTTCCAAAGCCTCATCACAGGCGGAAGTGAGGATTCTCCTTTCAAAGGCTGGACAAATATTTGAACTGATTGTGTCTGTCTAATCCTTTGCAGATTTAAAATGCTACCTAGCTCCAGGAAAATAATATACTCCCAGATCAACCTAAAATAATTACAGAAATTTCATAACATTCTTACTTTTAATAATGCAAGCCAGCATGTTGGAATTAGTAATGCTATTACCAGTATACACTGGGCATCAATATAAATAAATTTTCCGTAAGGTGGGCTAGTCTGCTAGTTCTTTTTTATTCCCTGATTTCCTAATTTTCCCTTGCTTTTCTTTCCTTGTCCTTTCTCATGCTTCTACAAATCACCATTGTCCCCCAAACTTTGGAACTGGTGTTGCCTTGCTGACACAGATATTAGTTCCCTGATGCATACAGACCACAAAGTACTTTATAAAGCAGCCACAAAACTTTTTAACCCCATGCCAGAGGCAGGGAAATAGAGGAACAGAAAAACAAACTCATCCACACTTGACTCCAAGCCCAGTGTACAACTCAGCAGGCTCCCTTGGGGTGCCAATCAGCATGGGCTTGCACAAAACACCTTGTTCTACATGCTGCTCTATGTTACAAATATGACAGAGACACCAATGCTCAGACTGCAATTCTTTTGATATTTGCCTGCCACTTCACAATAAAACTTGTAAACTCAGGATTAACATAAACATAAGCTACCAGGCTCCACTTGCAATACTCCAAATATAATATTCCATAGCATCTTAAATAACGCATGCCAGGGATATCTCATTAAGGTAGAAAGATAATTTCATATCCCCAGATTCATTGGATCAGTGCCACTGTGAGAAAATCTAAATCAAAGTAGAACAGGCTCTGCCGTTGCCTCCAGAAGCATCAAGCCAGCTGTTGTGTGGTTACTTTGCAGGGAGTTGTAAGTTCCAGTTTTACAATGCATTTATCCAACACTTTGGGCAAAGTGTAACACTTCTGTGCTTTACTGCATCTGCAAAATTGGGGATTGGTAATTACCACTTGCTATTTCCAGGACCAATACTTTAAAATGCACTATTACTGAGCAAGGCATTATAAATCAAAGTCATTTGCTCTCGAAATTTTTAACTCAAATTACAGTTGTTTTTAACTTCTTGTCTGGGCTTCAGAATGGTTTGATCCAGCAGCATGTTCCATGCTGGTAGTGCTTTGCACTGGAGGATTTTGAGAATGTCTGCAGGACTGCTAGGGCCGTGTTGACTTTAGGAAGTACAGTTGCTGCTCCACCACCCTACCTGAGACTGCACAGTTCATTGCCTCTTGCCTGTTTCAGGGAGGAATAATTCTATTTATGCAGCGCCTTCTACTTGAGGATTTCAAAGGCCAGCAGCTTATTATCTTCATTACATTAAAGCTACACAACACTTTAGCAGGAGAGGCACATTTAATTAATTATTGTTTAACAAATGGGAAACTGAGGCAGGTAGGATAGTGTGTGACTTGCCTGCATCAGATAGCTACAAAATGAAATAAAGCATATATTATAGCACCTCTAATTTGACTTCTGCGCTTCAACAACACCCTCATTTTCCCTCCCACGGTGCTAATTAACTGTGAAGTATGATAGTCATTACTGAACTGAAGTTCCACCAAGTAGCAAATGAAGATTCTCTGTTTAATTAGCTTTATAGCTACGTTGTGGGACAAGGCATTTTCCTAATTAACAGGATTAAATCTAGACTGGGCAGACAGGAATGAGTGTAATTAAAATTTAATCTCCCTCATCCTGAAAACAGGCTGCCCACAAAATAGGGAGCTTTGTGTAAATGCTCTTAGAGCATGGAAAGGTTGAGGCAGGTTTCAACACATTTCCCTCATGTCACTTTCTCAATTTTCACCTGTTATCTTTGCAATTTCACGAAGAAACCTGTCTTCCAACACAGATGGTAATCTGTCACATATGGATTTAGGTGTCAGCTATTCTCCTCCAGGACATATCCACTCTGACATTATCCACCAACCAATCAATAAAAGAGTCTGCCAGGCTGCCAAGAGATCAATCACCTTGTAAAACAAACATTATGTCCTATTATTTTCTTATTGCAGTTAATTAGATTTATAAAACACAAAAACCTTCGCAAGTGAAAAACTCAGAAATGCTGTCATAATAGGTTAGGCCCAGATTTCTCATTTGTAAAAGAGAAAGGATTTACCAAATCTAATGTGAAAAGAAAGGATTTTCATTTAAAATTTTTGCTGAACACTGAATTCTTTTCTAAACTTAAAAACATGTTAGTGCAATGCTACGAACCCAAACAGTGCAAGCTGTCTGAGGCTGTGACACTAGAATGTGAAGGGCACTGGAGATATAAAGATACAGACTGGTGGTCTTTTACTGTCTAGGCTGAGCTAAATGCTGAAACTACCCCTCCTCCCCACCTCCCCCTCCACCAAAGGAGAAGGCAAACCCCCACGGGAATCCCAGGGAACCAGGCTTGTTTTCCTCCTCCTGCAACATTTTATCAATCAAAATGCTTTTGTCAATCAAAATGCTTTTTATACAACACTGGAGAGGGAAGAGTAAGTGTGCTGTTAAGACTCCCATGTGTACTCAGGGACACCGAAGAATGTCTCTCTGTTTTACAGAGCATGGGGAAAGTACAGGACATCAAATTCTGGGAAACTCAGCTGTACTTGTGGCCATGTGAGTGAGTACAGGCAGATCTGGAGGCTGTGGGTAAAACAGTGAGAGAGAATTGTGGAAATACACTGGAGTGACTACTTACCCACCTTAATTATTCACACAGCCACTACCACCAGAATAATTCCATGTGCAATGTTTATGCAGGAGGAGCCAGAAGAACTAAATGGGTTGCTGCAAGTTACACACAATTACAAGAATAAAGGAGTTAATTCAGTGTTTCTTAAGGTGTAATTCAGACAAAATTTTGGGGCTGACACCCCTGGGCATTTTCTCTGTGCTAGGTGTCACTAAAAAACAAGGCCTGGCTCTTACTGTGTTTCATTTTTCCATATAGTCTGAATGAAGAGCAAAGGGGCAATCGAGCTAGCTGCACTACTGGACCAAGACACAAGAATCCCTAGATTTAGTGTATTAATTCAATTTACATTTATTCATAGTTGTTTTCATTTACTCCCTCGGAATTACTATCTGCTCAGGAAAGCTCTGTGCTTATTTCCAAGAATCTCAGTTTGCTTCTAGAAAAGTATTTGTTTTAATCAAATAAAATTGGTATTAAGGACTGTTAAAAATACCGATGCTCTCTAAAATCCTAGTGAAACCGTGTTAGCTTTCCTGGGATAAAGCTATTCCTTCTGAAAGGGGCAGTTGAATACAATTAGCCTGTAACAATTTAAATAGCTCTTAATGAATCACAGAAATTTGGATGCTGACCAAAAATTAACCCTCCAAAAATTTTTGAAGATACTTCTTGAACCAATCAGGGGTTTGTTCTGTACCAGGGAAGACAGATCCACCACTGAGAGCAGAATCTAGTCATATAAAAAATCCGCAAGCTGTATTTAATGATGGAAAAGGCAATGATAAAAGAATGAAAAAATACTGTAGGTTTTGAATGTTGGCAGTTATGATTATGTGAGCAGTCAACTCCCAAGTAACAGAAAACACAGCACACTTTTCCATAATACAGCATGGCTGTTGATCCTCAGGGGGTTTTGTACTGTTGAATAAATGCAAGGTCTTTTCAACAACTGAAATGCAAAATATGACCCTCTGAAGCATTAATTTAAAGGGTTTGGCATTTTCAAAGGGGAGGTTCATGAAGACAAATAACAACTGCAAATTTCTAGGGAACAGGGATATTGCCTAGTCATGAAAAAAGCCCTAACTTAGTACACATGAATTTATTTTGTGGGGATAGATGGAACCCTTGGGAGGGAATGAAACAGAATGAGTTACATGGCAGCTGACCCAAGTATGCCATTTTTTAATGGAAGATAATTTGTTATATTAAATTTGTCTGTCATGAACAAGTCTGCAGCAGACAAATGAATTGTATCTCTGCAAGCCAAAAAAAAACCCCCAAAACAACCCCCAAACCCAAAACCCAACCAAAAATCTAAAAGGCAATTTGCTTGAAAGTAGGAAAGGGGCAGTGAAAGTTTCACACATACACTGTATTAAATAAATGCTCAGCACCAGTTAGAAGGATTCTGCTCTCCACTCTTTCCTTTTTTTTTTTTTGTTCATTCTCTTCTTTCTGATAAATTTCAACTGTGTTGATATCTAAACACATTTCCTTTTATTGTTTTTAAAAAAAATCATGAGTTTATAATTTGATTTTTCACCACTGTGGTCTGGAACTTCAACTGTCTCTTAGAAAGTCTGAATCAAATATGTCTTTGAATCAAACGTTCAGTCACATACATAGTCCTCAGTGAATGTCCAGTTGCTCATTTTTCTGATGCCCTCACCAGGCTTCTGATCAATGTCACCACCTCCCACCAAGAGTTCTCTATCTTTTCTTCCCCCAAGCCCCACTCACTCACTCATTTTCTCCTGGTAACCAGCAGCTTTTTCCTTTTCCAACATCTCCTCCGCTATTTACGATTTTACCACCAGCTCTTCTGAGCCTTCTCCTCAGTCAGACACTATCATCTCATCACACACCAAGAAGAGTCAAATTCCCATTTGCTATAAAGAAATGGGGAATAAGCACAGAAATCTCACTTTGAGTCACCTCCCAGTGTTAGCAAGTCTTGAAAAAGCTGTTTCCAGGGCAGCAGTGCCAGCCCAGATGACTGTGGTTCTCTTACTGGACATGACACAGAGCTTTCTGCTGAGCTGCTCCAGCTGCCTGCTGGATGCTGTTACGTTTTCCTCACATTGGATTGATCTTGGATGTTTTTTGTCTTGAATCCTGGATAACATCGATGGAATAGCATAAAATGAGTGCAGCCTCAGCAATAAGGCCTTAATGTTTGCTACTTTAATCCGTATTTAGGTAGGTTCTTGAAAATGCTTTTGTAGCTACCTAGGAACTCGTGCCGTCATCCAGTTTCTGAGTCTTATCCACCTCTTTGAAAACAAGCATCTCTTCTGAGAAACTGAACTTGATTATCATTCTCCCACTTGTTACTCAGTTTTCCCTCTCTCAATCCTGATCTTTTTGAGTGGGTTTTCTTATGGACAAAGATGGTCTCGCATCTTTTTTTAGGGCCCTATCAAACCAAAAATAACCTTAAAACTGCCTCCGTAATTTAATATTCCCTTTTGGCTTTAGTCTTTTATTTGTCATTCCTATCAAATTCTCTTTGTGCCTTCTTTAATCAACTACAAGTCTGCCTGTTATCTCTGCAGCATACAGATGGTTGATCTGTGTGCCAAAAACATCCCTGTAGAAGCCTTAAGTGGGTCCAATTATAACAATCTCCTTGGGGCTTTCCCAAAATGTGTGTTCTCAGAAAGTCTTGCCAGACCTCAAGTCCTGAAGAAGACCACTGTTTGCATGACAAAATTCCTTATTTTCCTCTCATTTAATGTCAGTTTTGTTAATTTTTCTTTGGTTAGGCAGACACATCTATTCTTTCATAGCATTAAATCACCCACTGGCTGCCTTTGGTTACTTGTCACAAATGCCTCTATTTTTTTAGTCATATGGTTTTGTCAGAAAAAGAGGAGCGTAGGGAGGGGGAAGAGACAGGGTGATCCTTTGCTGCTGCTGCAGCAGCAGCATCTTTCCAAAAAATCTGCTGGTTTCTGCAAACCAGTTGAGCAGTTTGGGATTCACACAAATCTGCCTGTACCGAGAAGGCTTCCTGCCTGCTTCCTGAAATTGGCAAAACTCTTTAACTGTGCAGAAGCACTGGAAAAAGGTCAGAACTTATTTGTCGGAAGGCAATTTAAAGAAATTTCAGCTATTTTGATGGAACATTTAATTGCACACTCAATCTGTGCATCACACATATACAGAATACTAATATTTTTGTTCCTCCTGAAAGTACTAGTCTAATTACTGGAGAACCCAATTTTCACTACTATCATTCTTGATATCAGTCTCACATTCAGGAATTGATTTAGGTGCTAACCTCTCATGCAAGGCAAGGATGGCCCTCTGTTCATGCAAAGACGTAAGAGATTTTTGTATTTACTTTTTTCCTTGTTTTTAGGATAAAAGACAGACCTCAGCCACAAGATTTGTATTTACCTTGTGATCACCATGGACAGGGCAAAGGTGTTTTTGGTTTGTGCTTATACCCGCTCTCTTCTGCTTCCTGATCACTCTTTGCTTACATGTACAGAAAAGCAAACTCAAATGGTGCTAATATTTGAACATGCACTTATTTTTAGCTGCAAACACTGGGAGGGTGAGTTTTTGTAGCTTGAAAGCAGAGTTGTGTAAGGAATCTGATGGAAGTAGAGTTGCTTACATGAATTGTGAAAACTAGGTCTTGATTTGACTATTGGGAAGTTTACTCTTGGCTTAAGTTGATGAGAAGCAGGGAGAAAACTATCAGGGGGAAAGAATGGCTCAAAATGAACCACTGCAGTAAACACTTAGGGGTTGTTAAAAGACAACATGTATGTTAATATCTAACTTCCAAAACTCGGTGCCCTGACTTTGGACAGCTGGTGGACTGGCTTCGACAGTCATTTGCCTTTGGCCTGCAATTGAAAAAAAACCAAGGCATTCTGATTCCTCTGGAGCAGGATGTTTTTCAGAGGGAGAGACATGGAAGAAAACCAGAGAGGGACTGAGAATTTGTCCTGCACTGACCTCCACATCTGAATGGACAACACAGGTCTCTCTGCACTACTGTATTAACACTTTATCTTTTATTTTGTTTCTATTATTCAGTCCAAGGAGAGTCACTGTATTCCTTGTTGTTTAGACTCTGAGGGGAAGTGGAAAAGGTAACCCAGTTCAGAAATATTGTCAAGGCAGGTAAAATGTGTACCCTACAGGTTGGTATTAAACTCTTTTCCATGTCCTTAGGAGTATGTTATTGCCATAAGATATGAGTTCAGAGGGTACCAGCTGCCCCATGTTATTTCCCAATGCACAATTCTTTAAGCTTGTACAAATAGGAGGTAGTTGAGCCATATGATGTAAGACCTCTAATCCCACCAGGAACTACCAAAGGCTCATGTGCTTATTTTCCTTTGGGGTTACCTATTTCTGACTATATTGTAGAACACAGTTCACTGAGGGATTCCTGAAAGAACTAAAAGACACAAGGTGCAAAATCAAATTTGATGCCCCCTGAGAGCTGATGCATAGCAGAGAGGACAAAGATTCTAGCTGGGTATCCATGGTGAGGACAGTACTGGCCTTGGGGATCGAATGAAGAGTCACAGAAGGTGGAGTCTACACAAAGGCCAGAGGATGATGATCTCTGTTTTAAAAATGGAATAGCAATTTTTAGTGCCTTTTCTACTGAGGTTCTTGACTTGAAATTCCATGAACATTCAATTTTCTGAAATGTCTGAGAAATTTTCCTATAAAAAGTCTGAAGTGTATCTGACCTATTATCTTAAAATGTTTGTACTACTTGCCACTCCCAACAATTATGGCTGAAGTGGTCTATGAGCTTCTTCAGAGAGAGTCTAAGCACTCAGTGTATCTCACTCTCTTTCCATTTGCAAAGTTTGGCTTTTTTTTTCCGGCCGAGTAAGGTAAAGGCTGCTGAGAGTAATCCTGTCTTTCCCCTGGTTAATTTGACAGACCCTAAGCAACATGCACACTGCTACTCTGGGATATCCCAGAGTGATGCAGCCCAGATACCTTCATTTTTGTGCAGCAAGCAAAGAGAAGCTACTCACCAGCTTAAAAGAAAAAGCTGCCCTCACTCCTTGTCACTGTACCTTTGACTAGGGGACCATTTTCCAAACCAAACTATGAATATAAGGCACCATTTCAGCAGAAAGTTAACAAAATTTCATGTGCATTCTCTGCATTTTTCAGTGCATTTCTCTGGCATGAAGCAGTAACATTATGAACCAGTATTAAATGTAAAAGTACAATCACTCTATTAACTACCTGAATTCTCTTAGAGATATGACATGTAAATAGGTGGCCGTGGTGCAATGATCAAGGGAAATGTAATCAGAAGAAAAGGGAATAAGATAAGCAGGTCTCTGCCCTTTCTGGCTTTGCCAGATGTCCTCTTCAAAAACCCACTGCTGCTTGTAATTTTGAAGCTGACATTTATGCTGACATTTGCTGGTACCACAGCACTCTGACTGCAGAGGAGGTGATGACTGTCAGCAACTTCCTTCATTTGAGTTTATTCTTTCACACCATTTGCATGTATGTTTTTTCCTTTTTTTTTTTTCCTATTTTTTTTGAAAAAGCACTGGAAAATAGTAATGGCTTGTTATGGCTAATAGCTCATAAGGCTTATGTTCCTCAAAAACCCAATGTGTCTAATGTGGAGGGAGCTGAACTGATCTCTTCACATGTGTGAATTTTTAAAAAATTCACATTGCCAGAGAAAGGTGAGCTGGAAAAAGGTCTTTTTGTAAGCTCCAGGACCTGTCCTGGGACATACAATACAGTACAATACTTATTGACACTAAGACCACTGATAGTCCTTTCACCGTATGGAGCATCACAGATATTGCACACACTGCCAGTGGGAGGTGCACAGAAAGCAGGCTGGAGTCAGACAGCAATGAACAGATTTGCCTCAAAGTGACTGTTAGAGTTTAAACTCTTCAGGAGATAATTTAAATTCCTTTTCATTTCAAATGCTGATGTATGTGAACCAATTCAACCACGGAAAACTTTGTATTTGGGTGACTATTTTCAATGAGGTCTCTTATCTTCATTCACATGGAATCATTTGGGCCTGTCTTGCATTTTTCTCTTAGGTCAGACACATCTTAGTTCAGAAGGCCTACTCCAAATTTACAGTCTTGACTCTTATGGCATTGAGACACTTCTTGTGAGAAGTGTGGTCATATGAGCCACGGAGGTTTTATCTGCCTTGGTGTAAACTTTATTGACGATATGAAAACAGAGGTTATCTTGCAGTGGGATTTATTTTACTGTCACATTTTTACTAACATGTAAAAAAAAATAAAAATCAAATTGATCAGGAATATTAACCAAACAAAACCTGAGTTTATCTAAGGTAATCCTACTGCAAAAACATTGCATTTAGTCAACAATGGAAAAAATATACCACTCTGAAACTTAATAATCACACTCAAATAAACGTATTATCATAATTCAGGCAAGTTAATAGTGGATGTACCAGATGAACAACTATATCTTACTAATAATAAACAGTAAAAATGTGCTCTGTCCAGAGTTCTTTTTTAAAAAAAGAGGAAACATTTTCAGTTTCATATTAATTGATTGGGACTGACAAGATGCAATTCTAAGTGCTTTAGTCAATTTAATCCAACTTAGAGAAAAAAAATGAAAACAAATTTTAAGTAATTTCAATTAATGGAATGATGGAGGAAATCATAACTGTTCACAGATACTCTGTAGCCAGGAAAAGAAGCCAAATTGGCCAGCTAAACTGTTCACTGTGAGCTTTTCACTTAGTGTTAGTGTGTTCTGAATGAAAAGAGAGGGAAGCCTTCAACATCTGAGTCATACTCTCATACCAAACTGATGTCAAGCATTAATTGTAAGCATTTAATTTAATGAAAACTTTCAGGTCATATTTAACAAAACATGACATATTATGTTTCATTGAAACTCATTCTCTAAAGAATTCTTTCCTCACAGAAACAATTCCATTTTCAAAATTTAATTCAATTTCAGGGCTTCATTTTTTGTGTATCCAAAACTAATTTAAAATTAATTTTCCTGTAACAGACTGCAATTAAGCAAGATTAAAAAAAAGTAATTACTATGTCAAACTAGTACAGCCAATGCAAAATTTCCCTTTTATTTCAAATAAACTCTAATGCCTTTCTCTAACTGAAATTTTTCATTAGTCTCTATGCACCTGATTTTTTTTTTTTTTCCTAGATTGCTTAATGATAAAGGATGTTACAGAGCTGAGTTACTGGACAGATCATTCAACACTCAGGCATTTCTGATACTCCCACTGCAGCACAGTCAAGTATTTAAGGGCGTAAGTGCCACATTTCTTTGCTGCATCTGAATGCTGAAGGATGGGGGCCTGCTTCAAGGAAGTGGAGAGCCCACCAATTGCTGGGTCACCATGACAATGAGACAGCAGGAAGGAGAAATGTTTGCCGTGCAGTCACATAACCCCAGCGTAACACTGTGCTAGTTAAATATGCCAGAGCGCTAACAAGGGCTGACTTAGCGTCGCACGGTGAATAAAACGCACCATCTCTAGGTGGGGATGGGAAGGGAACTTTCTCTCTCCTAAATCCAGGTCTGGGAGATCACCTGGGCTTGGCACAGACCTCTTTGTGCTCAAGAATTAGTCCTGTTGCATTAATCCCATGGCACATTATGAACATGTAATATCGCATTGCTAGTAAATCCCCTGACATTCCAGCGCAGCTGACTATCCCAAACTCCTGTTGTCAAGCTCCTTCCCCTTTAGGGTGGATCGTCAAAAGATGCAAATCAAATTATGAAAGGCAGGTGAAATGATACAAAACAGAATGTCAACTGAACAAAATAATCCACACCTTGCTATCACAAAACATCTACGGGGCATTGCAAAGTAAGGCAGCACTTACTGGATGTTCATAGAAAAGTCATACTTGAGATGTTGCCTTTGCCCTATGACCCTTAGAAGTGCAGTTTCCCCTGCCTGAAAATTTGATTTGCTCTGCTATTTGACTCTAGGAGCTTGGCAAGGGCTGCAGCCTGCACAGTTCCTCTGTGTCTAGGTGCAGAGTGCTGGGAAGTAGCTTTATTCCGGGCACAGGAGTGCCTGGGGTACAGTTTCTTTGTTAAGTCCTGAGGCAGAAATGGAGCATACATATCATACACATGGTCCTACATTTTACACCATGCTAGAAGCTTGTGGCCCATTCTCTTGCTCTAATTCACTTCTTAGAGAAGCCACAAAGGAAAGTCCCTGTCTCTCTCAGACATCATCTTTTGCCATCATTCTCAGTTCTTCTCTACTTTAAGTCCTGAGAGAAGAATTCTCCCTGGCTCAGCTTGTCTCCTGTAGCTGCCCTCAGGAAGATGAGCTCTTTATTCCTTGATTCAGTTTGGCAGATGGATTTAAACAATCTTCAGAAATCTGTGCTAAATTTAATCTAGTCTGACTTCACTCCTCTTGAACCCTACAAGATTTTTGCAAAAGCCTCCTGCTTTATCAGCTACCAAAGCTGTATTAAAAAAATTATACTGTTGAACTGTTGAATCTTCTCCTTGAGGGCAGAACAGAGTTGGATCCATGAAAAGGTCACTCAGCAGGAAGGATGCACAACACAGGGGATATTAAAAAGTGGGTAGGAGGCAAGGAGCAATAAGCATCCCAGGCCTTTATGTCTTTTAATCTTCAGGCTCTCTTTCTGACTGAATTAGCTGAATTCTGTGGGATAACTTGGTCGGCATTTAAGGAAGTGACCTACACTTGTTTTGTCATGTGTAGCACAATAATTGACAGCATCAAATGAACTGAGCATCAAGCTGGGATCACCCAGTTACAATGGCAGTAGAAATTAAATAGCATTAATTAGAGGGAGAATATGGAACTCTTTCTGCCTGGAATGTCTCTTCTCCTAGCTGTCAAAAGCCTCCATGGTTTGCCTTATTAAGAGCCAAGCTGACAGGAAAGCTAATGGGAATAAAGGAGCATTCTCCATTGTGTGCCAAGCCAACTGAGGGAAGACTTCAGTTCAAGACTGACTTTTAAAAAACAGCAAAAGGTTAATGAACTTTTATCCACGCACCATTAGTACATCTGAAGATCATTCTAACTAGACCACAGACAACAATTTTGCTCTTATTTCCCTGCAAGATCAGGTAAGTAATGTATGTAAGGGAGAAAGAATCAGAGATTAAAAAGCTTTTCTCACTTTCCAGAAAGCAAAGCAATCTTCCACATTAGTTGTCTTCCTGTGTGCTCTGCTGATACCTGTACACATTCCATGCTAAAACTATCTCCACAAAAAATTCCGTCCCCCCGCCCCCACCAATTTTATTGACATTTGATATAAACCCGACTGTACTCGGCATTAAAAAAAGGAGCTTGATTCTTCGAGGTACAATGCACTCTCATTTCTCACTGAGCCTATGGAAGAGGTCAACATCTTTCAATACCACTGAGGGCAGGTTGCTTGTATTACCTGGAAGTTGCTTTCCCACATCTTTCATTCGCTGATACACTGGGAACGTGCCAGGAGAAATATCAGATTTTTAGTCGGGACTCAGTTCTGTACTTTGCGATTTAAATTCCTACCAGCTTCTATTGATAGAACTATAGGATGTGGCATGTGATATTGCAAACAAAGTATAGAACAATTAGTTACACTTAAAAGGGTTTATTTGCCACCTTTTGGCAATCAAGTGTATTTGCAGATAATCTTTTTTAAGAATTTGTCTTTCCTTTCGTTGTGTACTTGTCTTTTTTACATACTGAACAATTAATATAATTCCCAACTACTAAAAAAAACCTTGTGGACATTTTGGACAGTAAACTTTTTTTCCCATTACATGTCTATGTAATGCCTAAAACAAACTAGAGTCCTGATTGTTGAACAGAACCATTTAGAAATTTTTGTTATTTCGAAAAATAATATTTTTATTTATTTCATTAATTTTTTAAAAAATTTAACTCATTCCCTTGTAAAAAAAGTGTCAGTGGATCTCCGTAAATTACCCCTATGGCAAAAGCACATTATTGAGGAAATCACCTACAAGTGCGCTAGAATTACAGGTGAATAAATTACACTATGTCCACTTTTCAGTACTCAAAAGTTCAGATGTTTCTGTGAGTCTTATTTAAGCCTCTTGAATCTAAGCAACTACATAATTTCATACAGTAGCTGCACTATGTAAGATGTCTTAGAGAGGAAGATGCCAAAGTGGACTAAAAAAAATCATAGACTCCCCAATAAAAACATTATTTTTGGTCAACATGACTTGCCAAATTAAACCTACACATATTAACCATTTTGCTCAACCCACAATTGCATTTTTCAGTTAATATATTAATTCTCCCTCCAATTCCTCTCAGCTTTTCTTCCATCCTGCACATCTCTACTTTCCTTTAATAGACAATGGCATATCTTTCTTCTATATTTAGAAGCATAACCTCCCTTCAAATGATGTTCTATGAGAAACCTCACATGGACATGCTGTGACACTCGATGGACTTGAAAACTGTGCCCAAGAAAGACAGGATATGACAGCTGCACAATCCCTGAAGATGTTTAAAAGGCCATCCAATAGATAATCCCTTGCTCTTACCACACAGATGCAAAATTACAGCTGGAGGAAACAGGATATATGAGAAATTGGGGGCCAGTCAAATCAAGGAGAGTAAAGAGGAAAAAAAAACCCAAGGAGAAAACTTGAGCTGATCACTCTTTCTGTTCTTTTCTCTTCTAGAGAATGCAGAGGAAGAGATATGTACACACTGAATTTCTCCTGCCTGGTCTTTTCCAGGCTTTCCCTATAAGCAAGAGGAGCCAAGAAGGTGTCAATGTCCCTCTACCAAAACGTTCACTTTTGCACTCAGAAGATGCAAATCCTAGAGAGCATCCCCTTGACTAAAGGCTGCCTGTAAAAGCTGTGCAAGAAACTTCACTGGTCAGTTTAAGTGCAGGATCCTTTGTGCATGGATTTAAATGGAAAATTACTTCAGCTTCAGGAGAGCAGAATCTAGCCCAGAAATCTCACGGTGCAATACATTAGATAAATATTATTAATTAAATTGAATTAAATTAAATTAAATTCAAAATGTATATTCCAGCATTTTATGATGAAGAGTATTTCCTAAAATGGAAACAAAGGTTAAAAAGAAATGGATTGTTGCTTTATTAAACCATCTGTGTTAATTTCCAGTTGCTGCTTTTTTAAAGAAAGTAAGAAAGAATCAGCAGCATCATAAAAATATAGATTCTGTTTTTTTAGATTTTCTACTCATAAAAAGGGGAGAAGCAAAATGTGAAAGAGCTTAGACTTGAGGTATTTGGCTTGAGGAACAGTAGAATATTTTGTTTTGTCTGTAGGAATAATTATAGACTTGATTATTATATAAATATTGTTTCATGTTAGTTCTCTGGCCAAATGTCTAAATTTAGAATTACTCTTTTTTTTCATAACACAGTTTCAATAATAAACATTATGATCAAGCCGAGGTGTGTGTTACATTATTAAAATGCCTCCTTCTTAAGCACTTGGTGGAATCACTGTTACTGTTCTGCTATGGCTTAGCTAGTCTGGTAAAAATGAAGATTTATTTTTATGTGGCATGAACTAAGACGATTGAGTTTTGATGTGTGCTCACCCTTAACTATTAACATTGTGTGCAATGGCAGTTTAAATGTTTTATTTTCAAATAAACAGGCAAATGGACAGTTATTTCTATAAATACTAACAGGATCATGCCCAAGCACTGGGATTTTTCAGCCTGGAGCAAGACAAAACCACACATTTTCTGTTTATTTTTTACTATTTTAAGCAACATCAAGCCCTGGACTGGAGATACTGTGACATTTCTGGTTACTTTGAAGGAAAAAAAGTCACAAGAATTTCTTAACAAGTTAGGTCAACTTATGCTAAGTCACTGAATGACAAAAAATATTCTTTGTGACAAGAATACATGCAATGTCCTCCTGGATGTCCATCACCAAAGAAGCTCAAAAGGAATACATAGGAAAATGGGAAAATGGCCGAGGATGGCCTGGTCCTACTAACATGTACCCAAATCTACTCCTGTGCTATTAAAGTGTGATTGAGTAGGGGCATCTGAGAGCTGCCCCTGTCTCCTGAACTGAGAGCACATGCTGACAGTGAAATCAGATGCTCTTTTCTGCTCTCTCTTCCCCTGGCCTCAGTTTTAACACACACATGAAAGGCAGAATACCAACATTCTTGTGCTGTCTTTGGAGCAGTAAAATCTGAGTATCAGCTGTGTGGTTTAGACTCGTGCATTTGTAAATGTTATTTTGGTTTTCCTGGCTGGAAATAGCCTGGCTGGCTATTTATCTTTTGAAGGTGCAGAAATGAACAAGTGTCTGGCATCTTTTTCTGAGCAATACCTGGCTTCATTTAGTAATAACCAGTTGATTATCTGTAGGTAACAAAGTACTGCTTGACAATCGTAACTTGCTTTCTGAACAGACAAAGTCAGACACCATTAGATGACTGTGGTTTTACAAAGGTATCAGAATATCCTTTGAAACGAAAGGCTTTTTGCAGCCCAGAGTTGTTCCTCTAAATCCCTGCTCAGTTGGAAACAGTTTGATCTCTGCATCTCATTTCTTTGCAGTAATAAAACCCTCTAATAAATAAAAAGAAAAATTATTGAACTAAATACAGAAAAATTAGGGAAGGAGAAAGCTAATGAATTTAATTGCAATCCCTATACCAGTATTGCCTTGACTTAAAAAGTATTGGTTAAATAACTGAATATTTACATCTAGTACTGGACCCGCTGAAGGCAAATGATGCATTGCAAAGCAAACAGAGGCTGACCTTTGCACGTTTTCCCATCAGGCTGCAGGGTAAATCCAACTGGGCAACTGCACCGTACCCCTGTCGCGGTATCCTTGCAAGTCCGATCACAGCCTCCGTTATTGACAGCACATGTTTCTGCAGAATGAAAGAGAGAGAGAGAGAGAGAGAGAGAGAGAGAGAGAGAGAGGGAGAAAGGGAGTGTAATGAAATGCTCTGGGGGAGGGGAAGGCCACTGGTTCTTTGGGGCAATATTACAACATATTAAAAGCAATATAAGTTTTAAGCAAGCCAACTGGAGCAAGCTCAGGGTCATCAGGGTCCATGAACAGGTTTTAACAGGTAAATCATTTCCACAAGCTGTGATTTCTTTTTCCTCTCGAACTGCAGATTTTACTTAATATATGTAGTTAGTGTTTTTCAACTGTCATAGACAATAGGGTGGGTTATTACATATGAAACAAGTTTAAAAAGAATAAAAAGTGATTGCCTTTAAAAGCAGAACCAAACATTCTGTCAATGTCTAGCTGAGGCATTTTAAGGTTCACTTTTAAATGATGCTGTAGGCATAATGAACTTTAAAAACAGTAGAAAGCAAAGCAGTGTGCTAGACTTGGAACTGAGAATTTAAAACCCTTAGTTAAGAAAGAGTTAATGGAAAATGAACTACATATATCACTTTGACAAGAATCTACATGCCCAATCTGTTCTTACTGAACTACAAGCAAAAGGCATCTGGGTTTTGTCCACTTAAAGCTTTTTGCAAATTGAAAGGAGTTTGGAGTGGGTGGGAGGGCATAATTGAGGTCACTGAACCCATTCCAAGCTGTGTCATTGAAATTTCCCAGTGCTTGTAGTATGTAGAAGGGTGGCTGGGCAAACACAGGCAAGAGAAAGTTGCAATACCTCTGAGCTTTTACTACAGTGGGCAGTGACTATTAGGTACCACTACATTAAAAAAAATAAAAATCTTCAACTTGATCACAGAAAAAGCAAGAACCCCTCCCTCACAGCCATTGTTTTGTGTTACTCATGTATGCACATGCACACACCGTACACATGCATATGCACACATACTCACAAACACATCCATAAAAGAGATAAAAGGCAAGGGAAATTATTAACTTTGCTTTGATCCACAGAATGGAGTGGATGTAAGGATGCCAATTTAGCACGTCAGTTTGAGCTGCACATTTTTCTGAAAAGTATTTACTTCAGAGAGTAAGTCCTTTTAATAGTATCTTTTTCAGTTGCTCTGGATTTGATTAAATTAAAATACCCCACTGCCCCCCAAGACTGCCATTATTCTACTCAGCTCACCTCTTTCCCTACAGAGGCTTTGTCATTAGTTACTCAGATTTACAGACTCCTATTGCTGAATATTCACAGCCTGTGTCACAATTGTACCCTATGGACAGGGTCTGACAATCAGCTATAGGATATGCTAATTGGGAATTGCCTTAGAACAGTACATTGATCAAAATTTTTTTACACAGAACAGAATAGAATAGGCTTTATCTTCCAATTGACTAGTACTAAAAGATTTTTATTTTAAAGTAGCCTGTGCTTTGCCCTCAAGGTGAACTCAGACTAGCCCTTTGGAGGGACTTTACTGCTATAAAAAAAAAAAAAAGTGTAACTGTTTTTTTTTCTTTTACACTGGCACAGGCCTCTCCATCAGTTGTGAAATAAGCTCCTGGCACTCAAGAACAAACTGAAAGCAAGGGGTTAGGGCACACATGCACTAACAGCATGGGACAGATCTCTGAGTCCCTATCCATTCACACATGGTTCTCCAGATAGATTTTAAATTTTTATGTCTGCTATGTAATAACACCATATAGAAAGAGCCACTGGTATACAAATGGATTTGCATATAACTGCGAGGAAGCAGAGTTAACAAATGGATCGATGTTTTCTGGAACAGCTTTCTGAAAGTAGAGCTGAGTCTGCAGCTTCTGATTTTCAGGCAGTTCTTGCTCACCTTGCAGGATGTGAACCTAACTGTTTAAGCACTATAATTCTGATTTTTATTTACTTCTCTGGGAAGGACTATTTTATGGACTTAGAGGCTGAAACTTCTGCTTGAAGAATTCTTCTGCAAAGGACAATTTCCATTTGTATGTGAATGTCTCTGTGTGTGTCCTTACAGACTGACATATCAAATAATTTTACATTTCCGAGAAGGAAAAATGTTTCCAGTCATTTAAAATTTTTAACTTGGGTACAATTTAAGGGCAGAAGGATTTGCCAGGAGTAAAGAGTTAAGGTTAAAACTCAGGAAAAACGCTGAAGGTTACGTTTGGCATGGCACTGCAAAGAGCAGTAAATCTTACGCTAGCAGATTAACTCTGGCATATGAAGACTCCTTTATTGCAGTGCGTCAACACAAGATGAACATAAGCAGTAATATTTCTGCTTTCTGGATGACATCCAGTGAAAATGAATAGACACGACAATTTTTTTTTTCCCATGGCATGGATGACTGGATCTATAGGGTAAGGGTCATTCAATGAACAAGAGTTATTTCTACGTATAAATAGAAGGAATCAAGCCAGCTTTTCTTATTTTCACACAGATTTAGTAAAACAAACCAAAAAGGATAAATACCCTTCAACCTTCCTAGCAACTCTGACTTTCATACATGATGAACTCTTAACAGAATGAAGATCCAAGTGAGCTAGAGGACATGTGACAGTACCTCTAACACTTTGGATAATTGGAAAGATGTACTGATGAAATTCCTTAAACTCAAGGTCGTGAGAAAACATTGGGAAAAGAAAGCAAACATGAATAGCAGAATGTGGGAAAGAAGCAACATCAAAGAGAGGAGCTGAGGCCTACACACAACACAAACCGAATGCATGACCACCTGTGTTTCTGAGAGGGGTGATGTTGACTCACTCTTCACCTCACCACTATCAAACTTCTGTATAGATTTGAAACACAAATAAAACTTTAAGGCCTCAAGCCAAGAGCAGAAGCAAATTGCTTATTTCCATTTTATCACACTGGAGAAGAGATGGAAGGGAAAGAACAGACGTTAAAAATTGGATCAGGCCTTCACGGTGATATCGATCCTACAGACCATTTTTGCTCTTTTTTTTCGTGGTGAAAGACGAACTCAGCATTTTAGTCTTTTTTGTTATTTGTTTTGTTTGTATCAAGCATTTTGCACATTTTTTTGGGGTTCTTTTTGTTCTGACAAGGCAGCAGAAAAAAGAACTGGAAGATACAAGTAGTGTCGTTACTGACATTTAGATTCCTTCTGAATTATGACAAAGCTTATAATTTGAAACAATTAGACTTTACTGTTAATTTAAAGTGATGTTTATAGCCCCATCTACATCCTTGTTGAATTCTGACCAGAAAATTCAGGCAGAAACAGGGATCTAAAGAAAAGGACATCTATTTCTATAAGGCAGTCTGGGAGAGATTACATTGTATTTTCCCAGTGTAAGCTCCTAATTCTGGAACAATCTGTCATGTATCTGCACAATGGATCCACAGACAAGAAATAACTAAAATCATTAACAATATGCTATAGCTTACTCCATTAGGACTGTTGCACTATCCCACTGCACTATGGGATACACACTGCTTCTGGATATTAAAATATCCAATTAAAAAGCACAAGCTTGAGCTTTTGGACCTTCAACACTGGATCAGGAACATTGACTTAGTTAACAGGTGAAGTTACTTCAGTGTCTGCAATGGTATAGCAGTGAAAGAACAGTTTTCCAGGTTCTACTTCTGAAGTTTTTGGACTACAGCAAAATCTCTAGCAGGTGGCAACAGACCACTTTCTTAAAAAGAAGAGTCACACCAGACAGGATTTATTTGGCTTCGAATAGTGCTAAATGCCTAAAATTCCGAACATGCGTCTCATGGTTTGAGAATATTTCTGAAAGCCTGATTTTCAGCTTCTATGGAAGGTAAACATAACCATTTAAAATATAAGCTTCTAATAAAATCTGTTCGTTTGGGGTTTTTTAAAGTAGATGATTATTTCATAAAGAAATTTTTTTAAACTTCAATTTATCTCATGAACAAAAGAACACGATATGATTTTAAGGGTATTGGTCACAATCAGGCAAATCTTGGAACCTTTATTATTCATTGTTGGCAGGCTGGTTCAATCTGAACTAAGATCCAAACCAGTTTTATAGGAACTGAGATATGGTGCAAAGCAGAACATAATTACGTAGGTCTTTGAGACTAGAATGGATACATCTGAGGACCAGTAATCTATGTCTTGACTAGGTCATTCTCTATAGTCGTTGATAGTCATGAGGATACATATGATGACTGGACAAGGTAAACACCAATAAAGGCAAGAGGAGGAGAATCTAGCATCAAGGTGCTTTCTTTAGAGATAAGGAGAAGTGATTTTCTGATCCTTTCTGTTACCCATGGCAGTCTGAAGTCAAGAGCATCCAGAAAACCTTGTTTGTTTCCAGGCTCCTGATCATAACACAATGCCTGGAAAGAGTGGATAACAACTGTAAATGTAAGAGCTGCTCTCAGTAATGTGTAGAATACGCAGAGAAGTTTTAAAAGAAGCCAAAAGTGGCCATCTGTAGTGAAAATAAGAGAACTATATAACCTCAAGTGAATATGGGAGAGGGAAGCCACTGAAGTCATCATCTACATTCAATGCAGTCATGCAGCATCTGTCTCTTAGGAAAAGCATGAGAGGGACACTGAATGGCACCTTCTTGCTCAAAAAAAGTTGTTCTTCGTCTAAATGGAATGACTGTGTTCTGTAGAGCTTAAGATTGTCATTTCCTCTGAATCAGAGAGGAAGGTTAAGACCTCCTGTCTTAAGGCTTTGTGCAGAGGAAAAGGATTTTTTGCAGCGACAGGTAGGCTGCAGATAAAAGACATAGCAGCCCCCCAAAACAAGAAGTATTCTCAAAGTTTCCCAGCTTCTTATAAACTGTTTAGGATGACATGGTAAGTAGTAACTACAGCTGAAAGGAAGACATGAAAGTGGAAAAATGCTTTTTTTTCACTACCTAGTTCCTATGATTGCCCAAATGATGACACTGACCAAAGCACAGGCTAAAGAAAACTAGCAATTCAAACTGCCTTTATTTGGAATTCATTTGCAGTAGACTAAAGTTCACTGGGGTCAGCAGAAACAGCATGATCTGGCTTTGCTCTAAGTCTGTGCCATAATATTTTGAGCTTATTCTGAGTCAACTTTTATGCTAGCCAAGAGCAAATCTTGATGGAGCAGTCTGGAGCTCAGAATTTAGAGAAGCTATCACATCCTATCAAGTAGAGAGTCCAAGCAAAGTTATGGGTAACTGTACTCAGATTGTAATCATATCTATTCCTACACCTGGTCTGAATTTTGCAGATCGGAACACAGTATCTTATGCTCAGAGTAACTCAGGGGTTAGACACCCGAACAAGTCAATCTTCATTCAACTGAAAGCTAAATGTTGCAAGCAGGATGGCAGCTTGAATGCACTCCCAGTTTTGGCCAGTGCAACGAAGAGGTATATGGATTAATTAGACCATTTTTTCCTAAAGTGGTGCCTCTGAAGTATTATTGCCTGGCAACTGGAGTGGCAAAAAGGGTAAAATTACTCCCAGTTTCTGTTTCTCAGCAGATGTGCTATAACTAAAGCTGTTGTAAACTGCTACTGTGACTGAAACAAGAGATAACCTATTTACCTATCCTGAGCACATAAAAAGGAGTTCATTTCTCTGTATTTAATTCACAGTGAAACACAAACTTTGAACAACTGAGAAAAGATTAAGGAAGTCTGTTAAAGAAAGCCAAAGATATGGCTTTGAGAATTTTGAGAAGGTCTGAGAGTATTAATTGCCATTGTCTGTTATGATTCTTTACATCACTGCAGTGTTTTGGGGCCCTCATAAGGACCAACACCAGGATTCCACTGTGCCAACTATGTTGCAGTTACGAAAAAGTGATGATGGTAAGGTATTACAGCAGTTCTATGTGAGGGAAAGATCCTGCTCAGCTGAGTGGTACTGGCTCCCTCCCCTGAAAGAATGATGAATTATTTCTGTTTAATACACAAAGTGTCTGGAATCCAATTAATCCTTAATTTGTACCTCCCCTCCTCTCACACCTGAAAAAGCACTTTGCTCCATCTGGCTCAAAAGCTGCCTGTGCAGACATCTCATCTGTTTCCTTCATGTTGGTGTCACAACACAGTCTCCACCAAACAGAACTCCTTTTGAATTCCAGATACGCTGGGGTTTTGCACACGACCTTCTTCCTCTTAACTTTTATGTTATCTAGAGACCCAGAAATCACTTAAACCACTAGTGGTAAGTGAACTGCATGACCATGCCTAAGAACAAAGACTACCTAACTGAATAAAGAAAACCACACTCAAGATCCCCTGCAAATTCTGACCAAAAATGCACACATTCTGAAAGCCTGCAACTTGGGAGAGATTAAAACTTAACTCTGGAAAGGCCATTAAAAAAAAATTAAAAAATTTTGCCGATTATAAAATGAGCTTGCCTTTATGTAAGAGGGAATATGGAGTGTGAGTAAGAAAGCCATGAGACAGAGAACAGATGCTAAGACTGCTGTTGCCATCCGTAAAAAGAATTTTACTGCAAGTGGCAGTACATGAGGTACACGGGCTATGTGGCAGGAGATCAGGGTACAAGGAGGGGCCCAAAGTACAATAAGCACAAGAAGAAACTAAACACACAAAATATTTCAATTTTCAGTTAAGGGAGAACTATGCTATTCTCATGCAAATGATGCTCTGTGATGCTGAAAGGATAGAGAAAGAGCATTCACAAGAATATAATGAAAGAAACAAATAGCTGTGAACAGATGAAGGAGAAACTGAAAGAGCTTCATATTCAGGGAATGAAAAAGGTGAGACAGAAAGGGTAACTTGCAGGATGTGGAATTCTTCACTTCGTTATGCTTGTCTCCTCATTTCCTTGCAATTTCATGATTGGTAGAATTTTATTTGCATGAAAATAGGATGAGAATCCTGCCCTGCCACATAGGGAATGTGTGAAGAAACAACTAGGTGAATCTTACACTGAATCATGAACTCTGCAGTTCTCAGTTCAGAAAAGCTCTATTCCTCTTCAGGGAACACTACACTTTTAGGGAATGTAATTTGATAGATTGGATCAGGTGTTTTATAAGCACCCAATGAGTCCAGTCTGGTCCTTAAAATTAGCACTTGTAGCTGTGGTGCTCCCTCTAGATAGAGAAGCTGCATTTAAGAAAAACTGAAACACTCTGAACATAGCAAAGGAGCATTATCTCCTGACCTTGGACAAATCCCTTCATTTAAAATGGAAAAGCAAAACAATGGAAGGTATTGCCAGGAATTCTGGATAAGACCAGGGTCTTTATCATCAGCAAAGAAATGAAGAAAAGGGATTTTTACAGGAAATAGCACACCATTCACAAACTCAATGAATAAAAGTGATGGTAACTCAAGATGAAAAGATCTGCCCTTGGGAGACAGAGAATGCATGAATGACCTCAGGGATTCCTTCCCCCTGTTTGCTATGATTTCATACAGCAAAGTAGAACTGACAGAAGGAGTTAAAGTGAGGTCTTGTTTCACAGTTAGTAACTGAATTACAGAACCTCCTAGCAATATGCCTGCTAATGAAATGTTTTCAATTCTTTATTGATTGAAGCACAAAAGGATTATGATGCATACAGAGCTGCACACTTGGTTTTCTGACAGTGAGCATTTCCAAATCGGGTAAAAGCCATTCAGAAAAATAAAGACATATTTAAAATAATTGGAAAGGGTCCTAGGAGGTATTACAACAAAGTTAGGTACTGAAGTGCATAGTGGAAAGATGCTCTTGGTTTAAAATGACCCTTGGTAGGCTGTAACTGTGATAAAACTTAACTGCTTTGAAAGAGCACTTGAAAACGAACGCTAGCTTGTCCACCTGCCTGCTCTTTGAGACAGAAACCTGAGAGTAGCGTTACCTGGAAACCCTCGTTCTATTTTGAAAGACAAGAATAAAGTCTGCAGAATCCATTTTTAACTCACATTGGAATGAAACAGCGTAAAACTTTAGGAAATTTTCTGAGAGCAAACCAGAGCTCATAACACTCTTTGCTCTAATGTTTGGTAGTTAAGGTATTAAATTGCATGTTAGAAACACAGGTCACATTTTCTATGCTTTTATGTTTACTGGAATTGAAAAATCCCCAGCCCTTATCAAGCTATTGATTACCAACAGTGGCCCCAAGGGTGGAACATACACATGAGGCAATATTGCCTTAGTCTGACTTTACAGACCAAACTCTTCCTTGAAGAAAGGTGGCAATGCACCATGAAAGGGTCTTTAGCATTGTTTCCTCACATTTCAAATGAATATTCTAACAAGCATGTTCTGTCTGTGTAAATTCTGTCTCCCTATTTCTGAAGGTCATTCCAGGCAACAGCACTGTGAAAACCAGAGATTCCCCACAAAACCTACTTGCAAAAAAAAAAAAAAAAGGCTTTTGACAGAAAACTCTCATCAGAAGAAGGGATTTTTTTAGTTAAGAATGCGTGGCTTCAATAAGTTCTACCGTTCTATAGCTCCTTTTCCTGAGCTACAAAGAAGCTAAATATGGCTCTACCACTGAGTCCTGAAATCCAGAAAATGGTGGATTTCCATATGACCTACATTATCACTGAGATTTTATACAGTATTTCAAGACAGAGGTTTGATTTTGGATTAGTTATTCACACTGAGTCACTACAGGAGAGATCTTTGGATGACGGAAAGAATATAGAAGGAAGGGCTCCATATTTATACTGTGTAATTTTAAACATGGCAGGAGAAAATAAATCTAATTATGAGACTCTGGTAATTCTAGTTAACTTTGTGGATTCTGTTTTCCTGTAATCAAGAAAAAGCTGTATGTCTCCACTGAAGAGAAAACAGTGATTCAAAGTTAGTCCTGTGTGTCATACAGAGATGTAGAAGTAAGAAGCATACTAGGGAAATTAGAAGTTTTTTATCTGCTGTTTATGTTCATGTTTATACATGGCATAGATCCTTGCAAGTTAAGACCTGAGATTTGTTTAGCCTTAAGATCACATTGTCCCACACCATCAGTTCTTCTCAGCTCTGGAATCCCAAGGATTCCTAAGAAAAAGAAGGGGAGAAGGTTGCTGACCATGTGAATGTACATATGGACATCATTATCAATATGAAGTTCACACACTGAGTGTGTGCACTCTGCGATCACAATTTTATGCAAGATAGCTGAAAGAGGATCTTAATTCATTAGAAACAGGGAATGTAGAGGACTGCTCTGCTAAGAGCTGCATGATACCCGGAAGCCTCTGTGAGGGACAACAGCAGAAGCAAGGACAGTGCATCAGATGGCCTTTCTGCCTTGAACTCCTGGGGAGAATGCTCAGCTCACATCTGATGGTTGCACCTCTGCTCATTAACAATCAGTTAAGTGACACAATCTGTGACCTGCAGTGGGAATTCAGTGTGCGAGGAACTATAACTGGGTACCTTTCTGCCACTGAGGCAATCAGGTGACAGGTGCTCCAGACAAGGAAGGCAAAGCCCACTTGATATCCAGGATAAATAGGGCAGCCTAATCCTTAGATAACTGGGGTTTAAGAAAACATGTTCTAAATTTGTAAAATTCTCTGCCTATTTAATGTAATAAATACTAAAATGCTTGCCTTTGCTACAAATGCTGTTAAGTCATGACCACAAGTTCAAATTGTGTTTTTTTTAATTTAATACAATATAAGCAGCTCATTACAATACATTGTAAGTACTGGGCTAAAGATATGAAATCAAACCAGCTTTGGCCAGGACAGGATAAACACAATTACCCTGGTAGATGTTTCCGGGTGCCTTCAGCAGGCACAAGATTGGATGAAAGAGCTGACCAGCACATAGAGAAGGGAGTAATGGCATGTCTTTAAAGTGGCCAAAGCAGGATGTAAAACTGTGAACCTGTGATCTGCTAGTCTGAACTGGCTTTGATGTTCAAAAACAAAATTCAATGTTTGAGATCCTTGGAGTTGAACTGATCAGGAAGTACAATTTCCAAAGCAAGCAAAGGCAAAAAAGGAGATGATTCTTCCCCATGTAACATGCAGGGATATTCTCTGTGACAAACTAATCCGTGGCAGAAACGCCCAAATTGCAATTTCCACAGCTCACATCTCTAGCGATTGCTGTGCAGAAGGAATGGTCTTAGCTGACTGCACACTCATGTCTCCAGGCAGGTAGTTTGGTGCTCATTACAAACAGCTGGAAAGCTACTGGTAAGATAATGGAAGAGGAGACATCTGCAGAAGTCAAATGATTCTTGCCCTAACAAGGGAAAATACAGAACGAATGAAAATACTGTCTAATTTGCTGGTTATGTGCCATGAATATAGCCAGATCACAGCCCTGCCTGTAAATGACTCCTAGGAAACCAGGGATAAACGTAATATAGGTGCACATATATCCCAGCCTGGCAAAGCTGGTCCCTGCTGGTGTGATTTTCCAAATGGCACCACAGAAGCAATCTAGGCAGAGGTAAACTCGAGCAGTAACAAAGACCAGCACAGTTCCAATGCACTTTACAGTTTATACCAGCATATCACTCGACAGTTAAATACTTGGGAGAGTTCTTAGGAACCAGCTTCCAGGAAAGAGAATTGCATCACTCTCTGTGAGGTGGGTTGCAAATAATCTTACTGATGGCCCAAGAAGTCAGTGTCCAACGGCAAAATCCTAAGTTGCCCTGACACAAAATTAATCGAGCATGTCTCATGAAGAAGTGGATTTCTATGCAGAGTTTGGATTTCTGAAAACACTTATAGCAATGGTATTACTTGTGTATCATTATACTTCCCTTGAGCTTGCAAGAGAAATTACTCTGCTTCCTTAACTTCAAGATGGCCTCATTGTCCTGTCGCTCTTTGCTATATCCAAAAGTACTTTGTACGCCTCTCTTCTTGTGACAAGAAGGAACCAACTTTTTATCTTCTAGGGCCAGAGCAAGAACATTTTATTGCCAAAGTGAGCTCTTACAACAGTGATCTCTGGGAAGAATGGAAAAAGGATTGAAGGTGAGGAAGATACACAGCATTGGCAGCTGTTCTGAAGTCTTCAAGTCAAGGTCAAATGAACCCAGTCCATTGACTGCCAAAGAGTACAGGAATAAAAATGAAACATAGTGTGAAATGGGTCAGGTCTGTCTCCTGAAGAAGAGCTGACCAGAGGACAAGATCTAACAAACAGCCTACACAGAACATCATGGTTGTGTTGCTAAAACACTTTACAGATTCATGCAGTCCAATAAGGACTGTGATGATGGCAAAGTAGTAAGTGACTGCATTTTTTAAGACAATATAAAAATACTTCATAAAATTACTATGTTCAAAGAATTGATGTAAAAAGCAGCCAAAGAGCAAAGCATTATCTCTGACTAGGAGATAATGACTCCTTGAATCTTAATTCCAGACTGTCCTACAGTTCTGGTTCCTCAAAGAGGAAGCTTTCAGCTGCCTGTCACATCTTTGTAAGCAGCTGACTTATTTGTAATGAGGGAGCCCAATAGCAGATGCTATAAATTCTATTTCTTTGTCGATAATATCAAGTTCTAAAAGAAAGGTTTGAAAAGAAAAGTTTTGAAAAGAAACTTCTGAAGTTTCTAAGAAGTTTCTAAAAGAAAGCTTCAGGATATCAACAGACAATTGCTCATTGAAAACCTTGCAGCCTTTTTGAGCAAAAGACAGTGGCCAAGGAGAATGTTAAGCCCATGAGACTTGATAATTTACAATTTATTTAATGATACAGTGACTACTGAATGATTTATCTTTACAGTTGTAGACTGTGATGGGGCTGTTTGACTTATGAATTCTATGCAGGGCTATAACAACAAAAAGAGATAGGGAAACATGTATAAAAGCAACTTCCATTGCTGAAGATGTGACACTGGACAAAATATTTTGGAGATATGTGTATTACTAGGGTTAAGTGGAAATTTTGTGTTTCTAAAGTTGTGTGCCCATACTAGAATGACTCACATACAGGTAGGCAGAGCAGACATACTGTGTTTCACACTCCTTCTGGATTTAGACTGAAAAAGATGTGAAATGCATTAGTCCACTCCTCTAAGCAGGGAGGGCACTCTCATGCTATGATGCTGTGACAGAAAAAACAGTTATGGTAAATGGGTTCCCAAGGAAAAAAAGATAAAGGAAAATGGAGAAGGTCTCTGTGATGCATATGCAAAACAGAGTTTTGAACATAATTTTAAGAGCTGAAGGCTGTGCTCAACTAACTGCAAGATAAATGGTATCAGATGTTTAAGAAGACCTGAAGACATTGATTGTGCCCTTCTGGTTTATAGCAAGTGCAAGGTGTTCTGCAACAAGGGGGATGTAAAGGTCCCTTACAGACGATGGTATGGCTCTGGTTTTGGATGTGTGTCCTTCCTAATCCTCAGAATGCTCAAGGCTCAATGTCCAGTTTACAGAAGCCACCACAGAACCATAGCAGAACCTCTCCAGGAGCCCACCTCAAGTACAGCTAAGGCTACACTGCTTCACTCCATGATGGCAGTGGCCAAGGGGAAGGGAAGAAGAGGTAAATGAGCTGTGTGTGAACGTTCACTGACCAGACAACAGTCATTCAGTGCCATCTCTTTAATGGGAGCACTCATACTCTGAAGCCAAGGGCTTTTCTCTGATCTGGGGAATAAGTGACAGCTGGAAGCCTTCAGGGTCTGTCCAAACATTACGAAAGAGTTGGATGAAAACTCCTAGGCATCACTGGACAGTTCTAAAGGAAAGTTTCTGCAGGTCATAAGAGAAGACCAATTTCTCATCTACCTCACATGATCTACATAAAAATGCATCTATCAGGAAGGAACAATGTGTATTTATCAACTGTTGTCTGTTTAAGATTTAGCCACAAGTCACAGGACCACAGCATGACTCAGGCACAGGCCCTTGTAAGAGCCAGTCTGGGACACAGAGGTGGCCAATCTTGCTGTAGCAATTGACGGTATAGGCAGCCTTGTCTGACAGCAACACTGTTCTAAAGCAATCTGGTCAAGCTTACTCGGAGCCTTAGCTGATACTAAGGGTTAGACAGATCAGAGTCATTTTGATAGCATGCAGCAAGTGACAGGGGACTAGAAATTATCATCTCAGGACTTAAAACTGAAAGCACCTTTCATCACACTACTAAAATTACATAAAGTCGTCTCCTTTTCCTACTCTCCTAAGACTGCCTGCAGAAGGATCAAAAATCACAGTCCACTTAGAAAAACTGGGAAAAGTCTCCTGAGGAGCCTTCCAGTACTTCCTAAAACAGCTGTTTAGAAAATATCTGAAGACATATGGAATTTCATGGAAATGCCACTACACTTTGGAAATGAGTAAGACTCCATTAAAAAAAAATTCTGAGTATCAGAAATCAGTAGAAACAAACAAGTGGAAAGGTCCCTAAGTATTAAGCCACCCACTCAGATCTCACTCACTAATTAAATTTCTTTTCCTCTCTAGTTAATGTTTTTCTAAGCAATCAGTGGTTTAAATACAGCATGTCCATAAACTCTCAGCTCTCAGCTGATACCTGATAATACAGGAGGTACTGAAGAGTTAAACAAGGTACTTTGCAAACTGGATTTTAAACTATCTCCTGAAGTCTATTTCTAGAGTCTGTGTTAAGCCTGGAACTTGCAGACCTGGTATAAGTAAGAAAGCTGTTACTAATCTTTCTAATGCTAAAATTTTAATGCTATTTGCCTGGACTCTTGGAAGCACTGTAAGCTTATTTTCAGGATGGATATTTATTTTTTTCAGAGGGCAAGGCATTAACACAGTGCACTGTGTTGCTCAGTACCTCTAGAGAGTACTGTGCATACTATTTGTGGCTGGGAGAACTCACCATTTAGACCCAGAGGGCTGTACTTTTCAGTGGTATAGAGGCCTTTTGGCAGATTTATTTTCCTGACTTCTTGTGAGGATATGGGTCTTACTGAAATTATAGCTAAAAGTGTTCATAGCCCATTTACAAAGCAAGATGAGGTGCCTCATAGCTTTTGCTAGGTTAAATTACTTGAAATAGTGAATAATTAAAACATAAAACTATATGGGTCACTTGCTAGGTCTGCAAACTAATTGGAAATTAACAATCACAGATAATCTAAAAATAAAGGAACATATGCCCAGATTTTCACATGAAGGAAGATATTTTACCTGAGTCTTGTCATCTAATACCATTACAGAGTTATAACACTGTGCTACTTCCTATACAGTGGTTGTATGCTGGATGGTTTGTCACAGGTGACAAGATAAAAATGACATGGAAAGTTTATCAATATTGCCACCTGCTGCAATTATTAGCCCAGCAATCAACTAAATACTCAAAGTGAGGTTTCTGGTCTCCTAGAGATGGTCACTCCAGATAGGCGCAGATGCTCATAGGCAGAGCTGAGCTTGTCAAAGGCTAGCAGGAGAGTCTGCAAAGGACATAGCGGTTTTAAGAAAAGAAATAGTAACCCAAAGGGAAGAAAGCATAATCTTGTCCTGCCAGAATCTTCTCTGTGGGTGATGAATCCCTGTCTTGAAAGTGATCCATTGGGTACCTCCCACCAATGGGCACTATGTTTAAAACCTAGTGGAAATAATTCTATGTGGTGAGTAGGGCATCAGAATGGAAAATACAGAGAAATAAACCCCCTGAAAACCTCCAAGCAACATTCAGCAGTCTGTGATACTCTGTGCTCTTTGCCCCATGAAAATTATGGCAGAGGCCCAGCCATGCGACCCTTTCTCTTCCCAAAAGGCCCTCCTCGCTAACAGCCAGAAATGTAACATGAAGGAGACAAGCACAAGGGTGTGCAATGGGTTAACCGAGAGCAGAAGCTAAAGAATTATCTTCACTGTTCAGTGCACTTCCTAAGCTCTTCCACTCCCAGGCTCCAACAACACAGAGAAACAACCTAAGCTTCAGTCTTGAAAGAAGAATGTACAGAAGCTCACTGGTCACTAGGGAAAGATCTTTCAGTGGTTACTAAAATAGCTGCACTAAAGAAAGAAATGAATTTCCAGTCATAATATTTACATTTCAATCAAAAGTACAGGAAATTTTAATTAGGGAAATACACTTTTTCATTTAATACCACATATATAATAGAGCATTGGTTAATATCATCATCATCATCATCCACTTTTAAGCCAATAGGCAGGTCTGCAACAGGAGATTTTTCAGGAGTTCTATAGCAACACATACACACAAACACACAAATCACATGTAAAAAGTAGCTTGCATAAGCTAAGTAAGGTTAATGGCAAAAGCTTCTTTCTATGCAGAGAAAATTGAACATTAAAGCTGCAGCATTAGGAAAAAAAAGTTTAAAAACAAGAAATGAAGTTGTACAACAGATGAGAACTTAACAAAATTGGTGACCTTTCCACACAGATGAAGTCAGGTTAAAAAAAAACAGGCCAAACCAAAACCAAAGGAGACCAAAACCAAATGAGACCAAAAGAGAACCGCCCCCCCACATACATACAGACAAAAGTGAGAGCACAACAAAGGAAGTGGAAGAAAAGTGTTACCCATAAGTAGCCGCCGTTTCACCCGCTTGTCCACATCAGCTACTGACGTGGCATTGTACTCAGAACTCTCAATTGCAGCCTCATCCTTCTCTAAAACACAAGTAAGGGACAAACATGGAGCAGTTGGTTAATCACAAGCCCAATTTTCCACTGCCTAAGACAGTTTCTTGGCATGGCACAGCCAAAGCCAAGAAGCAAGGCATGAAAGCACTAAATCCCCGTTAGAGAGTTAATTCCCTTTGAGAACCCAGGAAAAAATTAAAAGGGTGTTTAGGGAAAGGAGGAAGAAAGAGGGTGAGAAGGAAGAATGGTCAACTATGAAGTAATTAACGACATAGAGGAAGTTGGATTTCTACTGGAGAACAAGACAGAGTGCCCCAGAGAGGTGTTAATGATGAAAATTAAAATTCAGGGAAGGCTAGTTAACCAAACTACCAAAGACAAACTGTGATCCAGGCTAATGGTGGCACCAGGATCTGAAGGTGGCAGGCAGGAGACTGAGACAGACAGAGAGAGCGAGAGGAGTCCGGTGATGGATGGGCATGGATGCACCATAGCCTTGTACAGATCGACACACTCAGAAACCAAACAACTGCATGCAAATTGAACAAAAACAACAAAAATAAACAAACAACAAACCAAACAAACACAAAAAAAGATCAATTTGGGCAGTGCTGGTTGCCTGCTTGTCTATGAAACACTACTAGCTAAACATTCAATGCTAGGAAAGATGTTGCAAGAAGAGGGTTTAGTAATTTTATTAGCATGCAGTGAGCAAGATGATGTCATCAGAGGTCATTTTACAAGGGAGTCTCTGACATCCTACATGTAAGAGTTTCATACGGCATAATGAGGACTTTGGTTATGCTTCATTAGAAATACACAGAAACAGTCACAAGTGTGGGAAGAGATGATCAGTAGGTGAAATAAAACTAAAGATTTCTGGTACAGGAGAGCAATGGAGAAGCAGCAGCTGGGTAAATACAATGATTTGTAGAAAAAGGGAGATGCTCATTAGGAAAACAAAAACAAAAATGCAAGTGGGGACTTTCACATGCAGCAAACATAAAAAAAAATAAAAGGTTAAGTCAAGCAAACAAAGACAAAATATGTTAGACAAAGGGTAAACAAGTATTTATGTGGCATTGCAGAAGTTTGCATTCTTGCAGTGATGCCTGGAATATACACACCACTGAAGACAGCAAACACTGGAATCACTGAAGTGAGGAGGAGGAGGAGGCTGGCAGGTTTTGTTTGTGGCAACTCTACATGGTTGAGTGGTAACAAGAAGTTGTTTTGTTTTGTTTTTAACAAGTTCTAGATGGGATCAGGCTGCAATAGAGGCTTTTGTTTGCGTTTTTTTTTTTTTTTTTTCTCTGTAAATAATTAATAACCGTCAGTTATCAGACAAGACAGGCAATCAGGAACCATCACCAGAAAGCAGGAATAAAAATGTAAAAAATAAATAAAAAAATTAGAAGTATTCTAAGAGAAAGAACTATTTTAGAGGGAAGAAAATCAGCACAGGCAGTAATATGTGACTTACATCACAAGACCAAGGAATGTAACATGGAGTTGGATGTATTACATTACAAAAATGGGGAAAAAAAAGTAAAAAAATAGATGCAATGTATACAACTTTTAAAGTAATTTTTTACATGCTGGACAAAATAAAACATCATTCCAAGGATATTAGTGAACAATAATAAATAGAAGATCAATTATCCATTCCATAAAACCTGCTCTCAAGGGCTCTCACTCTTGCAAATTCTCTGCATCTGGAAACTGCCACAGCACAGGGCTTGTCGGCTGGAGCCCTCTGCATTACCAGAGGCACTCACGGAGAGATCCCCTGCACTCTGATACACCTTGTGCAGACAACGAGGCAGAGCCCAGCCCTGAGCCCCATTCAGCTTTACCTCTGCCAGCATAACCCTCTCCCTACCCCACAATTTGTGCAATTAAACCCCTCAGAAGTGAGCAAAGCTCTGGGCAGCCACAGAGCTTTATGCCATGGATCTGACCAAGACACACTGGTTAAAGGTAACTGACAGATTTCCATGGGTTTTAAATGCTCTGTCTTGCAGCATAGGAGAGAACATAAGATAAATATGTGTCTGTGTTTTTTTTAACCTTAGGAAATCACTGAAGAATTTGTAAGAATTTGAAATTAAACAAACAAAAAAAGTCAGCATGTCCACAATGCCAATGAAAACCATTACAGATTTCAGGTTCTGATCTGTGAGTAAGAATTTTCAAATGTTAACTTGCACTATGCAAAATTTTACTTTTTAATTATTGTTTTTTAAAGTGGGGTGGAAAGAAATGGTGTTAAGCAAATGATACATTTTGTAATCATAATGTTTGCAAAGCATCTGCCTAGATGCTCCATGTCTTGACCGGCTTTTTCCTACTGATATTCTGAATGAAAGCTTAGTCACTACAAGTGTTGTAATTTTTAGAATCATGAAATATACAGCAGGGAAGAAAGCACATAATGATGACTCCTTTTCCCTGATAACAGCTCAGAAAAGGAGGTAATCTTCCTAACCTTGCTCATGCAAGGAAGTCTTGAGTAATGAAAGCAAACTGAAGAGCTGAACTTTCATTCAAAATGATGAATGTTCTACACCTTTATACTTCAAAAATGAACAGTTATGAACAGAAACAAAAATTACAAGTGAGCAACAAAGGGATAATTCATTAACAAACACTTTGACAAAGCACGCATGAGCGCTGCTCTGTGTGCCCGGCGTGGGCTCAGCTGCAGCAGCCAGGAACTGCTGGAACACACTTCTGTCAGCACTGACAGCGCTGAACCCCTGTGGGACACCAACACACACACCACAGACACACACACGCACACACGGCACGGAGATTCTGAGCAATACCAAATAAAATGAGCTGCAGAGAAGTACTTACCAATGCAGGTTCGGCCATCTGAGTGCAGGGCATACTTCTGATGACAACCACACACAGGACCAGTATCTGTGTCATCACAGGTGTGTTGGCAGCCTCCATTCCCATAGTTACAGGTTACTAGTTAAGCCCCAAATGAATGTGTATATATGTATATATAAATAAAATGACAATGAAACGAATTAGTCTTGAGGGCCTTCCAGAACACAGAAGAGCAGTAATATACCAAGACATAAGGCAACATAACATTTGTGTTTGCAATTCTTTCTATTTCTTCCGTCTGCCCCCTCCCTTATGCCTGTCTCATGCCCTAGACTCAATCCAAACAGTGAAGAAAAATAAAAGCATTTCCCCCTATCTATTTGTATTCATAATTTTTGTATGACTCTTAGCCAATTCCATGTCTTCCTAAAAGCTACATGCTTCATACCCATGAAGAAGTTAACGGTCTACCAATCACATGTATATTTTCAAGTCTATAAACAGCATCTCTCTTTTGCTTCCCCTTCATTCTCTAAGTAGAGGAAACAGGGACCAAGCAGCAAGAACAGAACCACAAAAGTCTTGAAATCTACTAAATCAAGCACTGGCCCTCCTAGAGCAACAGGTTTAAAAATAAAACAGAAAATGTTTGTGGTTTTTTTTTTCTTCTCTGCAACAAAACATACACTGCTGTTATGGCTCTGCCATGTGCTGGCCTCAGCCAGGAAGGAAGCATTGGAGATGCCACTTTCACTTCCAAGCATACAGTGAAAAACAGCTTTTAGCAATTCAAATGTTCTCCAGTGAAAAAGTACAAGTAAAATATACATTAAAGCAAACATGTTTCATGAGAGTACGTAGAATGTTGAAGTTTACATTAATTACTAGATTAGTTTCAATTATTTTCCCTTTTCCTATGATGGATTTAATTTCTGACTGCTAAGAAAAAACAGAAAAAACAGTTTTAATATATTAAGCTGGCTAGCACAATTAATAAAGACTCTGACTTGCTCCTTTTTTATTTAGTCCTTTGCAGATGCACACCTTGATGCTGAATCACACAGTTCTGATCTGACTGATTTCTGAATTCAATTTACTGTCTTTATTTGGACTAGGTTCTTCATTGGTACATACATACTGGCAGATATAGCAGAAATATAATATACCATTATTTAGTTATATACTCATCATTTCAGAGGACTTCCATGTTTTGAAATGTTATGGTAATTCAAATGCTGACTACACTAATTTAAATACTGACTCCTAGTAATCAGAAGGAACTTCCTCACATGGTCTTTGCAGAATTTTCCTTCTAGATAAGTGAGTTTATAAAAGTCAGGGTAGCAAGTAGCAACATACAGTAAAACCCAGATAATGATTAACAGGATTTAAAAATCATGTATCTAACTCTGAACTGAGCTTATATCTAATGCAAGAGGGCTAAGCTCATACATTTTCCCATTGAACTCAGTGACCTTGCTTTAATGCTTGCTTCTGAAAATGGAGTTGGCCGGAATTTTCCACCACAGGAACTAGCAATGAAATATCCCACGTTTGGTGTGAGTGCCTCAGTGCTGAGCAATCATGTCGCTCTCAGTAATCACTGAAGTATTTAGCTTAAAATGGAACAGTTCTAAAAAAAGAAACTGAGGGAGACGCACCACGGGATACCCAACAGAATTCCCATTAAAACCTCCTGCCAGCCTGGGAACCACAATTTTACAACTTCAGTCCCTGAATTCTGACAAAGATCACAATAAGAATTGTCCATCTCTCGCGTGAGTACGGACCTGAGGCCGCTACAGGTGCAAGCATCCTTGGTGCTTCCCACTGTACACTTGGAATAAAACTCTGCTTTTCAGAGATCAAGAGGGAATAGTCTTGGTGCCTAGTGGTAAGAACAATCTCTGAGAAGAGAGCCTGCCTGGATTCCTACTCCACTTTCCAGGAATATTGCTGTCCTATCCAGTTGGAAAGAATGGCAATGAGAAAGATGGGGAGATCAGCCTGACCCATGTTCCCTTTTTGGAGCTTGACAGTTTGTGCACTAGACTGGAAAATGGAAATCGTGGGTTCAGTCCAACCAGACAGAGGAGGGAATATACCCCAAATCATAAGAATCCTAAACTTCCAAGGCATTACAGTAAAAAACCCCTTAAGCAACAGCCAACCTCAGGCATTCTTTCTCCTTCTCCACTTTTACAGCTTAACTAATAATTAATTTTTGTGGAAAAATACCGGAAGCAAATCATTCTGCTTTGCATCAAATGGAAATAACATTTCTTTCCCTTCATTACACCATAACATTTTGGCTTTTATTTTTGATGCAAAACAAACAAAATTTTATGTCAATTCTCTATTCTTAAAGCTCTGACCTTTCCAATGAATTCCTTGACCCCATATGCCTCTAGGACTATGTGGAGTTCAGTTCCTATCCTCGTTGGACTGCAGTGCCATCACAAATTAACTTAAAGGTGTTGTTTATGCCAGATGTTTAAATACATTTCTAGCCAACAGTATTCTTATTGAGGATTTTAAAGTGCAATCAGCAACAAAGTGCGTATTTAAAAAATGTGACTGCAGTGGTTATTTTTGGCATTCCTTGCTGAAAGCCTCTGCTGGCAGAGATGAAAATATCTTAACACGCTTGCTCTGACCCATGTAATACGAGGAACTTTTCCTTACTATATTTGTCTATGAAAAAATCGCACTAGACTGATGGCATTTATAGTAAATCCTGCAGAATCACACACTTTTACAGTTTCCCTGCATATTAAAGTTACTGGTTCCTGTTTTACCCAGTCTATGAATACACATGTAGGGCAGTTCCTTTTCCTGTCTCCTAGAAACATTAGTAAATCATGTTTTTGAAGGATCTGAATTTCTGTCTAGACTACAATTTATTTATTTATTTTAAGCAACTTGAGCCAAAATTCTGAAGCTTGACAGCTCTACAGGTGAAATTGGTATAAAATCCAGTTGTAAAATATGTCATTTCAATTTTCTTCCAGCCCTCATTCTGTGGCAGTGACACAGTGGGAAGTTTCTCTTGCTTAGAGGAAGAAAATCATAATTATTTAAAAGCAAATGGGCATCCAGATCTACTCCATTTTTGCCAGAAAGAATTAAAGCAATACTAATGAGAATTCACAAAGTGTTCTTTTACAAACTAGTTCTGATAAATTTGGACTCTGCAGCTATGCAAACAACTGTGTGCTCATTCAGAATCTACTACATATAAGAGGCAAACAAAAAAAGGCAAAATGGCAAATTCTGACAGACACAGATCACCTTAAAATATCAAAAATCATGTTAAAATAAAAGAAACGGAAAATACTAAGTATTTTTTTTAACCAAAGGAGAATATGCACATATTTTTCAGAACTCAGACATACTTATCCCCACATGGCAGATTTAAAACCACAATAACACCATCTTTTGACAGTGCTTCAGCATTTGCATGTGTCTTAAGGGCAATAGAATGTTGGGCTCTTTCCCTTAGTGGGAGAAATACTCTGCACAACAGCAGAGTAAAAAGCGCTAAAAAAGCGCCACCCACCCTGTGTGTGACACGGCCAGCGCTGGCAGCCAAGTCACCAGTCTGCTCTCCCAACACTCTTCCATGGCAATGCAGAGCTTCAGGGCTGACACTGGGGCTTCAAAGTGCCTTCAAACCAGGTGAATTCTTTTCACTGACTGGGATGCTCAGGGTCCTGGGCTGGCCAGACACCTTTCAGGCTCTATGGGCCGGCAATGTCCCCACCTGCCCACACTGTAACCAGCAGCATCTATTCCGTTTGACTGGGCTGTGCCAACTGTCCTCAGGCACAGCTTGGCATGTTAGCAGTGCTAACATCCAGAGAAATAGATGGACTAGTCTAGAAATGACATTTGGATGATGAAAAATGAGAAACAACTGTCTGAAAGAGAAATGACATCTTAAAGAACAAAGAGGATTTTAATGTACATATTCCACTAAATTCTGATATTGATATTCCATACTAAACTCCCCAGAAGACAGAACGTAGCAGAATTCAGCCTCACTCTACAGCCTTAATCCTGTTTACAGTGTTTCTCTGAAGTTTCACAGAACCCTTTTTCTGGTTTCTTCCATCTTACGTGCCCATGATAAGAAGTACTTGAAAACATATGACCGATTATTTAATCTAGCATTTAGTACCTAGTAACTTAAAAAACTGCCCAAGACAAGATTGTCTTGATTTTGTCCACATGTGGACGGAAATATATACTATGGCTCAGATGGACAGAATTTGTCACAAGACAGATCTTTCGTTTTTGTAGAATGGACTTCTCAAATGAGCATATTGTAATTCCAGATAACTTAAAATCTGCACTGTTTTTTAACTAAATTGGCCATCAAATATATAATTTACTGAAATATATGGGCACATCTTTTTTATGTGATAAAGTTGTGCATGCCACATTGCTTACATTATTTATTCCAGAATGGCTTTGTGTTTTTAACGTTCTGGAGATCTTCGAACTGTTAGCAAATAGTTGCATGAGGACACTGTCAGCAGGAGCTGAAAAGCTGCCAGTTGGTATAGGTAGGTTGGAATTTTATTGTAAAAGTACCAGATAGGATTTTTAGAATTACTTTGCACTAGCCTTCCTGCTCGCTTAAATCATGATTATCCAAGGAGGCAGAGAGAAACAGCTCTAGCTAGGGTTATCCAGCATTTTTCATTAAAAGATTCAGCTTTTACTTGTTTATACTTTTTAGGTTGGAACTTGTAGGTATGTGTATCTGCTTTACATTTCCTCTTATTTTTAAACATTCAGCCAAGAAAGAGATGAACACAAAATGTCTTGGTTTGTTCATATTTTGGGGGAAAAATCTTTCAGTTTATCAAAAATTTCTAATGCAATCATGCTCGGGAGCAGGATCTTAGTATCTATCACAGATACAGAAGAAAGAAGAGGTAAATTCCCAGTTTTTTTCAACAGAATCTGGAACCAAATTCACTGCTCTGAAGTCTCTCCTTTCTGCTGCCAGCAAGTATCTGTAAAAATTACTGACAAAGCATAATCTTCTTCTTGGTTTGTGAAGCCATTGAAACGGTTTACAGGAGTACCAGCAAACTCCCAGAAGCTGAAATTTAGTGATGCTTTGGATCTAAAGGATGCAGCTCATCTGAGGGGTCATGTATGGACCTGTATAGTTCTGCTTGATGTATTTCCAGATGGCCTCCTGAGGTGCCTTCCAGTCTCAACGCTTCAGTGTTTTCTTAGTGTGTTGGACAACTAGAAATTGCATACTTAAAATTTACACTAAGAAATCATTAAGGCTGCAATCTGAAGCTCTCAAAAGCTACAAAATACCAGACGTAGACCTTTTGTATAATGATAACTATCCTCAACGACAAATGCAGAAAACACTCCTGTCTCTTTTAGTGCATAGTGAAGCTGGGGAAAGTCAGGGCTGTGGAAACAGCTGGAAATCTTTTCTCATCTGCTGCAGAGTGAGTAGCAAATCAGAAATGGACTATCAAGTAAGAATGATCTTGTTCAGACAGTGAAAAGAGCCCGAAAAACTCTATCTATTTCTGCCTTCGCTGTGGAATTCCTACTTAGGGTTTGGCAAGTCACTTGAATCTCTTCTATTACAGGTTACTTATATTATATTCCTTTCTCTATGGCATTTGCAACTAGAGCTAGAGCCATCAGGAGTTTGGCTTGGATCATAGCAACATGCTAAAAATGCTTAGCTGGGTTCTGTGCGGCTCTTGTTAATCACCTATCATTACTAAATGACTTTGACATTAACATCTTGATAATCATTTCTCTTTTGTAAGACAGGCAAACCAGTACTTTTTAACTTAACAAGAATGTTTTGAAAATACATTACAAATGCCTACAAAGCACTTTGCTATTACAGTAATGAGTATCATGGGAAAACCCACCAGGAAATAAAAAATTTTAAGTTCACAATAGGGCTTAAATACTGTGCAGCAGGAAAGGCGTGACACTAAGCTATGGAGAGGAAGCTACTGAACACAAGCCTGTTGAATGAGCACTCACCATCATGGGCACTGAATGAAGCAAGAGTGACTGCCTTATCAGCATGGGATGGTAAATGATAAGGTGGCATGGGATGATATAATTAGGATGCAATGATGATCTCGTGATGCATGCATAAAAAGCAGGGAGCCTCCCTCCAAGTGTTTCTGCTTTCTAACTTATTTTAACATCTTCCTTTGAGGAACACATGCATTGTTACTAAAGGCCTTGGGCCAATACGTTTGAAAACCTCTCCCTGTGGTCTGATCAAATTGCAAAATGGCTGATAAAAATTCACCCGGAAAGGTACTAGGTGTACTGAGAGGTACTAAGTTCTCTGTCACTTGTTCACATAGAAAAGCCAGAGCAGAAAGTTCTGACAAACCCGGAAAGGCATGGACTCCTGGAGGACCATGATAAATCAGCATAATTGAGAGGGATACAGGGTTTTACTAGGGGTACACTGTAAAAGTGTATATCAGACCCTACCAGTCCCCGTTATACAGGGCTACAGACCCAGTCCAGGCTGGCAAGGGCAAAGTGTCTCTTTTCCAGCTCTTCAATATAGCTGCATTGAGTAGCTGCAAAACTGCAGTTCAAGATTTAAGCCAATTCCACTGAAGAGGTTAGCTATGAAAAAGGTTTTTTTAAAAGTTGAGATTTTGTGTCAGAATTAGACTTCTATAAATAGCCTGTCGTAATCTCATAATTATTGTCCCAGGCTATCTGGCTACACCTTTCTACTTATTTGCATTTGGAAGGACTAGAAGTTGTTATTTTAAATAAGACTCTGGAACATACTTGCTGTGGGTTTAGAGGCTGGTGTACTCTGAAGTAAGCTCTGCAGCCTTAGAGCACTCAGTGTCCCTACTTAGAGGTCTGTTACCAAAACTTCATTATACTTCCAACTACAATATGAACACCAGAGGGCACAGAATAAACTGAAGTTTTTACTATATTAAACCTTGAGGCACTTAGAAATAATATTCCAGAAAAAGCTCTAATGCTCCTGCCACCATCTCACTATGAAAAATGATACTGAAACTCCCCAAAACCATAAAAAATTGAGGAAACAAATAATAACAACATAAGTAAACATCCTCCCACACTTCACCAATGTTGCTGATGTTGCACTCCAATTAAAAGCACACAATGTTCACTTCTAATAAACACTGAGACTTAAAATTACCATAAAGGCATTTTTCTCTGCGCTTTTGCCTTTGGCCCTGTGCAGCCTCTTAGCATCGAGCAAAAATCAGGCTATACAGTATTCTGTGACATTTTGTTACAATACTCAAAAATGATTCTTTTGACTTGGTGCTTGGGAACTAATATCATCTATGTGTGTTTACACAGTGGAGATCTCACAAAGAAAAGAACTGAAGTATAAGAAAGACTGTCTCAAAAATACTGGCCCTATGCAAAGCAGCAAACAGCTCATGTGGTTTTAACTGCACTTCTTTTTTTTTTCCTGTCTCTCTCAAAGCTACCAAGTAGGAAAGCAAGCTATTGGACTAAGACTCACTGAAGCCATCAGAAAGACTCAGTTCTGAAGCTTTCAGATGATGATGCTGAGGTTAATTTTTTTGAGCCTGTACAGAACCATTTCTAACGTTGTGGGATAACAAATATCTGTATCTTTAGCATTCCAGCTTCAAGAATATACCACTCTGGGCTTTTCTCTGAAGAACAGTATATATGCTGCAGCTGCATGTTTTCCAAGTAATAAATCTAGACCGTGTGCAGTGGAATCAAGGCTAGAGCAATCTTTTTTTTTTACAAAAGAAAACCCACTCTCTTAATTTGATAGCTCTAGTGGGTGTATCCTTAAATTTATTAGTGGATTTATCAATGCATCCACCTTTGTGGACCTTCAAAATACTGCAAGCCAGAATCCACTATGCTTTTTTTGTATTGCTTTACAAGGAAAGTCTGGATTAACCTGATCCTTCACTTTTCTGCATTCATAGGAAAGTAGAAAAGTTGTTATCATTTTGATAACTGAGCCACTGCCAACATTCTATTATTCAATCCCTCTTATCCATTCCCAAATGCACCTTCTACAGCAAAAAGCCCTCCTTACTAAAATTACAAATCACCTTTGGCCAAAACAAAGTCAACTTTTCTGGAACATCAGAACAATGACGAAAACAAGACATTTTGGGGCATTTGAAATTTAATCTTCATCTACCTACATTTGCAGTCCTTCTGGTTTTTGGCAAGTTCAAAGCCAGGTCTACATTCACAGGCAACCCCACCTTTGGGTGTCTCCCGGCAGATGTGTGCACACCCATGATCTTTGTTCATACAGTTCATACCCTCTGTAGAAAAGGAAAGAAAAATAGAAAACATTAGCATTGAAATAACATTACAAAATAATTATGCATACCCAGTCCTCCAACAATTTTATCTGTAACTTTTATTTTTCATCTGGACCATGTTCCACAAGACAAAAGAACAGAGCTGAAAAGAGATATATAGTCAACAAAACAGTGTAATAAAAGACAAACATCCTCTGGGGCAAACACAAGCCCCACTATGTGTGTCTGTTTCATGTAGAAACTTGGGATTTCTCTAAGCTGTATCTATATTCTAATCTTTCATGAAAGTATCATGGACTTAAAGGATAGTCCAGGACATTGTCTGTCCCACAGAGTTGAATAAATTATTTCACTGTTATTTTTTTCTTGTATATATTCAATGGCTGTTACTGTCTGGTGCATTTTTATTTGCCTGTTAATGTGCTTTATATTTCCACTAAACACTAAAAATCTACCAAATATAATAACTAAGCATTTTTGCTTGGATCTGTTGCTTTGCTGTTTGTTATACATCTCAATTCTCTGTCATCCACCATAAACACAGCACATCTCCAACAAACCTACTACCACTTTTCTCTTTGACTCTATTAAACAAAACACACCAGCTGTTCAACAAATATTCAAGTGCCATGGGTGGATTTCTGTTAATGTTTATGCCAAGGAATAGTATCAACCAGCTTTCTTTTAATCATCATAGAGACAATTTTAGCTTTCTAAACCATGTAAGTGATTTAGATACTGAATGCACCTTATACTCTTAGAACCTTTCATTACCGTGTTAATTCAAATCCCACATATTCACAGAAATCTTGAACTCAGTTCTTATGGGTCAGCATCTAACATTCCTTGTGTGAACAGAGGCTAGCCAGATTTGCATTACAAAGCCTTCCCAGACTTCCCCTTGGATATCTGACCTGTAAAGGAGAGACAAATTCTCTGAGTGCACTAACAGAGAATTCACATTGTAGCTGAGAACTGTGTGTCTTGCCCAAAACACTGCTGTAAGCAACATCAGGGTGGACTCTGCAACTCATTTGGCACTTTGCAATGTGTCTACTCCTACTAATTCTAGGCTAATTTCTCAAAACTAACCCAGTGTAAAATGTTCAACTTAAACCTACAGTGACAGCGTATTGTAAGTAAATGTTTTTTTGTGTATAGAATTTTGAGGAGGAAATGCTCCAGAAAGTCAGTTAGAGATTGCCTCAGAGTGACAGAAGTTAAGAGCTTCAAGACATTATTCACACTGCTCAGCTTTACCTCTGAAAGGTTTGTATTAGCAGAGTAATGAAAAACACACATCACCTGCTCGATAGGGTATTTTTATTCACCTCTCCTACAAAACATACCAGGATCTTAAATCTCACCACCTAGGAAAATCAACATTACAGAGAACAGATACATTTATTTCTCCTAAATTCCCCTCTGTGTTGACCTTGAGTCTAAAAACTTCTATAACCAAGTAAGTTATTCTTTGTAAACTGCAGCCTGGGCAACAGATGCTATTGTGAGTTACAATACACACTATATGCTATAATATACCATCCTGCACATCAAAGTGAGGTATGAATGCTTTGTTTGGCTGAACAGATACAAGAAACCTGGGAATGGCCTTATTGAAGGTTTTTAGGCATTTTATAATCTCTTTCTCTCCACTTCTCCCAACAAAGGATTTCAGACACAATGTGTTTGACAAACTGCATTCCTGTGCACTGCGCTATGCTCCGAAAGGGATCTGGGAAAGATAACACATGGCTGATTGAGTCCCACTGCTGAGGCTCTGAGAAGAGAGGAATTACAGAGATGAAAGAAGATATTTAATGGCCCACAAGTGTAATCAAGCAAGTGATTTTTCAGTGTTTACTTGCAGATACTGAGTATCTGCTGTTATTAGGATTGTTTGGGAAGACACAAAACACTGCTAAAAATATTGGGAGAAGATCAAATTCATTACACGTAGAAACAAAGGTGATCCTGGTATTTGTGTGTAAGACCACTGTATTAATTATTACAGCTATTGCATTAATCAGAGTTGTAGAAAAACTATTTCAGTTCCATGTTTAGCAGGACAACACCATAGAAATCTCCTGAGCCTGAAAATCATTATTTTAGAAAAGATAAGGTTTTTCTGGTGAAATCACAGACCATTATTTTTCAGTCAAGAGAAGGAACTCATGAACAACAAAAATTCTCATTTTTATTTCAGTTTTTCAAAATCCCTAACAATTAAATTACAAAAAATTCTTAAGCAAAACCTTTATAGCCTGAAAAAATTATTGAAATAAGCATGCAGCAAATAAATATTTTACTTTGCTAAAAATGCAATCTAACCCAAATCTGTGCTAATTTGTACATAGTTTTAATCATTCAATATTTTAAATTTTCAGCAAATACAGTATTTGGGCAGATGCCTTCTGTATCAATCTACATACACAAATAATTTATGAATCACTGTTGATAAAATTTACTTTTTTGCAAGTTGACTCTTCAGACAATACTGAATCTTTAATGATATGGCACATAAGTAACACTAAAAATACAAAAATACACTAAATACCTTTCTAGTACTAATTTTAGTTTCTATGCAAATGCACACAAACAGGGAAGAGAAATGCTCCTAAAATGACTTTGTTCAGTATTCTCTTCAGCAGGACATAGTCCAAACTTTAAAATGAACTAGAAATACATAACGCCCTCACACTTCTTTTTCTATACTGGAAGAAGATGGAGTGCACTGCTGGTAAGAAAGGAACTGCTGTGATGACTGCACACTGCTGCCACAACAGCAGTGAGATGTTTGAGTTATCATTTCTCCTCACAAGTTCCCCCCTGAGAAAGAAACTTTGCAATATTTTAGCTCATGTTTAGCATCCACCTAATGTGCACATGCTTTTTCCACAAGGGGCGCAGAGTGTGAATAACAGCACGGGAAACCTTTCCCTAATGCCAGAGGGGGATGATCCTTAAGCCTCTCTTGCTGTTCAGCCCCAGGACAACTGGGTGACCCAAGGGGAAGGTGGGCACTGTGCTCCAGCCCCACTGCCACAATCAAGGCTGAACAGCTTTATTTGCAGAAATGGGTGGAAAACTACTCATTCAAATAACAAAACTAGATCATGGAAAAATTGCACAGGACTCTTCTGCTCATTTATGTGTTTGAAGTTTTTTTATCACCATCAGCCCCAACTCAGCAGACAGGTCCCAGCACCAAGAGGCGCCTTGTGCTTCTCATGGCGCCCCTTCCTTGAGCTGACTGAGGTAGTGCAGAAACAGGACAGAGAGCGAGAACACCCCTTCAAGGCCTCTCCCAAGTCAGTACAGGATTATGCCCACAGCAGTTTTACTTCAGTGCGTCGCACAGCCTGGGCAAAGTATCAGAAAAAGGATCTTCCATCCCAGCCTTAACCAGAAAGTATTTACAGAACTGTTTACAGAACTACATCTTTTGGTAAACAGCCTTGTGACCCATCCCCCTCTCCCACTGTGTGCACATCTCCATCACTCTGGTTTGGAACACAAGGAGTTGCTCCCAACTTCTTCTCTTGATTTCTGCAGTGCTTGGTTTGTCCCAGCTTCTGGAACTGATGGGACTATGGGTCAAGTGAAAAACCATGGTTCCCAAATGAAGGGAAAAACTAAGTGTTGATAAGAGAGAAGTCGGTACACCAAAAAAAAACCAACCAAACCATACTTTATTGGCATGACACTAAAATGTCCAATGTTGAAAGGTTCTAGGTTTTCCATATTAATTGTTAATAAAAGCAGTGTCTTAATTCCATATGCTGCTACTCAAGGTAATCTCTAAAGCCGGCACAAGAATGGGTGCACGTCTCTTCAGCAGTGCTGGCAGACAGTAAAATAAACTTCTGAAACACAGACACATTCTTAGCAAATTCACCTTACAGACAGCAAAGCAAAATCCAATGGAAAATATAAACAGGAAGAGAAATGTCACTTAAGAAAGGAAAACACTAATCTAATTAAACTAAATCCTCTCTCAGCATTTTAGGTATGACTTGAGAAACTCTTCTATTGCCTTCCTGGATTTTTTTTCTGACTCTAAGTTACAAAAGATTGTTCATGGGAGAGTGACAGCCACTGTTATGAATACCCAAAATCCACACACATTTTTGTTCCTGGCCTAGGAGAGATTTGGATGTGAGTCTACTACATTAATCCAGTCTGCCACCTAGTTATCACAAATCTCTTAATAGTGCTGTTCTGCAAAATGTTCAGGCTGATATAATGGCCTCTCCATTGTATTATGCTCTAAAAATGTTTTCAGCTCAATGGCCCTGAAAGTGCTTAAATCAGGCTGCCTGTGACAACTAAAGCATGGATCAGCCTTTATTTCTCATTAACACTGCCTGTTCTCATCTTAATTAAGACTTCTAGCAATTATTTTACCGTGTGGTTCATCATATCTGCTTAGATTATCCTCTATGTTGCCATGATTTCACTTACACTGTATTTATATTGCTGCTATTTTTATAACTTTCAAATAAACCTGCTGATTCCAAGCCCGACCTGAAAAAGACTACTTTAAATTGTACCCATAACTTTTAGAATATTGTTGGACTATATGTGCTTGAATGCGCTATGAAAATACAGGAAATCTTGAACTTAAACCAAACATACACGCTGATATGAACAGTAGCATCTGCATCATTTGCACTCAATCCTGAAAACTACATAATCAGATTCTCTTTTTTGCTGATAAGTTAAAATTAACCGAAGGTACACAGTAAAATCTCTTATAAAGTTGCACCATATATAAGATACAAAAAATTGTATCTTATAAAAATAATTTTAAAGGTTGTAGATATGATTTAGGAAATTCATACATCCCAAACAATTTGTATGATTCTGTTCCAGTAACTTCCAGAAGATGTCAAAAACAGTCAATGTAATTTATATACAAGTAATTGAATTGCTGGACTTGGATAAGCCACAGAGTTTAATTATTTGTGAACTGTTCCACACACTTTTTATGGACATATCCCATATGTAAAGTAAAGCATAAACCTTTATAAGATGAACAACAAGCAATTGTTGTGGTCAGTTTCTCCCCATCAGCCTCAGCTACAGGGGATAATTCTGCTTGGGCACGGGATCCATGTGGTGCTATGAAACTGCTCCTGGTGATAGCCAGGACTTTCAGGACCTTTCTTTTTTAGAGAACTGCTAATTTAAGGAATGGTAGAGTTCAACTGTATCAGGATCAGTTGATACAGTTCAAGGGTATCAGTGTGTATTGTAGATCATAGCAAAATATAACAATACCAAATATATTGTAACTATAATAGCTATAAAGAAAGAAGCAGAATTTTTAATGAAATATAATGTCTTTCAATGCCACAATTGTTACTTATGGTCATTCTCTCCTTGCCTGGTGCTATGAAGAGGGGAATATATTTTCAGCAGCAGAGAGAGGAAAGAATACAAGAGGAAACAAGCATTCTCATTTTACTTGTTTTATAAACTATTAACACTGTAGAAATTTCTCTTTTGTTTTGTTTTCTTTTTAAAAATCGTGTAAAAAACTACTGCTACAATAAAACACACTGGTCAATGACCATGCATTTTAGAGAACTGACAAAGACAACTCCTCTCAGAGTTCTTATCTATGAGGAATGGAAGCCAACCAAAAGACACTAAGTTTCTGATGGAGAGGGGAACATGATGTTAGTGAAAACGTGAGATGACTGTTTTAAGCCAAATGTTACATTATGCATGTAAGTTTTTGTCATACAAAAACAGACAGCTAACTTTTTGTCTGGCTTGTGGAAAGCAGCTCCCCACCTACACCTGTGAGCGTCCCTGCTTTTGCCTTCTAACTCCAGGATCTCGTGTACATCTCAAGAGAGATGAAAATCAGCATTTGGCTGAACAACCCAGTAAGAGTCAACAGACACATATGGTCAGATCTTAGGACCATTAAAGCCAAAGGACTGTTTCCCAACAGAGTGGATCTGACCTTTGTGCTGCACAGTTGCAACAGATCTTCTGGACATTTCTGGCTCCCTAATAAGAGCCTGATGATAGGATGTGAAAAATGTCTGGGTGAACTCTGCTCCCAGTGAGTGTTTTCATCTTAAAACAGAATGTCCTTTCTGGAGGATCAGAACACCCACTAAGATTTGCTCTCTTCAGGAAAGAAATGGAGGATGAAACTAAGTGACTGAGGCAGGTGCCCATCCTCACCTGACCACCACAGGTACAAACCTCTGGAGCTAAGTGAGAAACCTCACATTGGGTATGTAAGCATCTATGTAAAAATCTAATGTTTTTCGTATTGTTAACTGAACGAACACAACATTTTCTTTCCATCCTCATTCCTGAAATAAGTTGCTTGGTTCCGCCTAAAGCTTTAGGAAAAAATAGTTGTTTCAGCGACTACAACTCACCCCAACAGAGGTTGAAAAGAAAAATAAAGCAGGCAAACTGACCCAAGGAAACAGAATCCTACACTTTTAAATAGGTTGCCTGGAGAAATCTTGGACATAGTACAAGAAAACAGCTGCTGGTATATTATAAAATAAACAAATTCAAATTTGTTTAGCAATTACATGTCTTTTCAGTTTGGATCTAAAATGTGCTTAGGGCCAGCATCTTCAGGAGGCAGACTTGCAGTCTGATCTCTGACAAGATGCTCCTGCTCTGAGTGGCAGCCAGAAAACCACATGGAGGGTTTTTTTGTCTTGAGATTTAGCAATGGGCTTGTACCAGAAATGTAACTTCATTCTGCCAGCAGTAAGAGCAAAGATTTGCAGCTCTGCAAAGGTGTTGTGGTTTCAGGAGAATGATGACAATGACCGGACCAAGTTCAATTTAAGAGAAAAACCATGGAAGTAGGGAAAGAAAACAGATTCCAAAACTGCCAGAAAATGTCAGCAATTCCCATGGGACCAAGAAGAGAATAAAAAAGAGTGACTGAAATCCATCCCCTGCTGGCTGTGACCAGCTTGTGATTGTATGATGTTTTTTTGGTGAACACATGGAAGAAGGTTTGCAATCTCAGTCTGCTTTCCACATTGCAGAGCTATCAAGAGAAGCTGAGGCTCACTGAAACTCTTTCCAATAGTCTCTGTTACCTTCTCACACACAGATATGGATTATAAAAAAAAAAAAATTCTGCAAGATAGCCCAGGACATGTGTGTCACTGCTGCTCTGGCAGAATCAAGTGTGACTCTCTGCCAGTGTAGACCTGGCACCTGATGTTACAGAAAGGGGAATAAACGGCAAGGGAAGAAAAAGGTAAGGACAAGAAAGAAAAGAGGAGGGAGGCTATTATTAAAAAACCAACTGAAATCTTGCCATTTTTTCCTTCTTCTTCAATCTGCACAACTGCCATGAGACAGACTTGGCTTCCAGAAATATTTCTAATAAAATATTTTAAAGGCAAATATTTCTAGGGCACTTTTTCAAACACATAGAGTATATTCAGATAGACGGAATAACAATAAATATTTCAACAACATTTTCTTTGTAGAAACTCCTTCACAGCCCAAACTCATCCCAGGAAGATTTCACAACTTCTTGCAAAATCATGTAATTAGCAAAATGATACATGACATTACAGTATATTTATCTATATATATTATGTACTATAACAGATACATGTATCATTATATATGTAGCAATTTTTACATATAATGAATATTCATATGTGATTCTATATGCACTAATGCATATATCACCTATTTAAACTCAAAAATATATTGTGCAGGGAATGAAGGCTGTTCGCTCTTCTCCAGGTAAATACAGAGCACAGATCAAATAATATGCTTACACTAGGATTATCAGTTTTGTAGTAGGGCTAAACATGATCAAGATCTAAAGCTCATTCTATCACTTTGCCCCTTACAAAATAAAACACTGCTTGGGGTGGTAAGGAATTCCTCAACTTGCCCCCCTGCAGAAAGGACCATGGAGCACTAAGGTGGTTACATTTTTTGAGGATAAAGGATAAAGCAATAGAGTTTCCAGCCTCCTGTTCAGCATTTCAGGAGTCACTTCAGCTCTGGACGGCTGAATGCGAAGTAACATCCTTACGTAGCTGTGCTATAGTATCCAGAGATTCACATTTTCATCAAGATTTTGATAGTAGAAAAATCCAGTTGTCAAAGTTATTGTCCAACAACCAAACAGCTGATTTCTACCAGCCGTGGCGACTTCCAGAAAAGTCACATGCAACATAGAACCAAAATTTCAATGGTGTATTTGGAGCCAGAGTGTTAAGTACAGTTTCTCTCAGAAATAAAACTGGGGGTATATTTAAATAGTGTGTTTACACACAAAGCAAGTTCTGTTTTGGTGCAAAGCGCTCATGTGTTCAAGTCCCAGGGTTTATCCAGCTCACTTCCACCCACTGTTGGCATGCAGGAGATAGTTTGTTCCTTGGGGAAGTCAAACAGGAAGGTGTGCACTTGGGGGCCAGAAAAAGCAGCACAGAGAACAGAATGGATTTCAAACATTCCAAATTTCAATACATTCTCTTCTCTTTTTTCTTACAAAAACACAGATATATTTCACTGATGAATTATCTGAGAAACAAAGTAATCCAATTCAGAAGTGTGGTGGAGATAAAAGAGAATAAAATTATACTGTGCCTTAGAAAATGCTATCACTTCTAAGTGCTAATACAGCAAGATTTCATGTACCTGAGGACAGTGGAAGACTGAATATGAAAGCCAAAATATATGTTTGTCTTGTGAAAAACCAATTTGATTTCCTATCAAAATACATTAAGATGTGTGTAGTGTCTGCAGTGAAAGCAATGTTATCTGGAGTATCGTCATAACTAAATAACTACTTTAATAAGCTCAGAGTGTTTGGCTCCTCCATTCCCCTCTGTCTCTTGATTGATTAGTTAGTGAGTCTGGTGCTAGAGCTCATAAATTTCAAAATTCTTTCAAGTTTTTTTTTGTCTTTCTGATCAAAGAAATGTTTATGTATCCTTCCCATACTGTGTCTCTTTAAACCATTGGCTTTTTCAAAGTGGTTTTTTTTTAACACCATAATGTGATGTACACAGAGAGGTAAATGATGTCAGAATCCTTTCTGCCCCAAACCAGTCTGTAAATCTTCAGAAAAGCAAAGTTCATGGGTGCATTTAGAAGGGGCACAATCTGTTTGTGCTTAAAAGAATGTCCCCTTTTTTTTGTGTGTGCGGAATAACAATGCCAGAATGTGTTATTCCAAAGAACTGTTGCCATGGTGATGCCATCAATAACATCATTTTCTGCATCCTTGTCCTTTAAACACATAAGGAACGCAACAAGCATTGGTAAATGTGAAAAAAGAACAATTACCTTTTCTTTCTCAACAGCAGAGGAAGCCTTTATTCACCTCATCAATAGAAAATTATGTAGAAAGGAATAATAAAGACTGTTACAAGAAGCACCAAGAAGCCTATTAGTGACAAAGGCTTTTTTTTTTCTTTCCATGAATAATTACAGCTCTTCAAGAAGAAATCAGCCCAGGCTAAGGACCCTTTGCAAGCTTTAGATGGTAAAACAAACATTTGACTATACAAGGATTTCCCTTTCATGTACCTTTCCAGAGAAAAACAACTAAAATCCAGAGTGAAATGAGAGAGAGAAAACCTAGAGAAACATCTGCTGCAATTAAATTTACAGAACCCTGCTCATTCACCTAAAAGACTCATAACAAAAGCAACTAGACTAGTGACAGAATCATTATAAATTTCAAGCCAGCAGGTTAAAGTTGTGTATAGTGGGAAACTTGGGCTTTTTAAGTCACATAACAGGAAGGTATTCTGATTTTGCACAAATGGGGGAAACAGGATTTCAACACTAGATGTGTTACCAAACAGTTGGAAAACACTGTTCAGTTTAAAACCTCAATGGCCAAAGCAAAATGGTAGATATACTTCCTACGCAAAGTCAGTTCATAAATAATGGAGCCTTTACCAAAGCAAGATTTGAATGCATGGACTTTTAAGAGTCATATAGCAATTAATCAGGAAACCCTTCTGAAACATTACACTTTTGTCCTGACTCTGATGGCGATGTGCAAACAGAAGTCCTGAACGTGTTGCTCGATGTTTTCTACATAAAGGTCAATGGACTATGCACTGCCTTGTTTCTATCTTTTGGACCTTTTTTTATATACCTTTCCTGGCGTCAGAGGGTGAAGGTGGTGATGAACAAAGCTCCTGCTTCCTTCTCCTTGCCTCTAGGTAGTAAAAGGAACATGTGTAAGATAAAAGTGTGGAGGAAAGGAAGAAAGGATTGATGTGAGTTGGAGATCAGGAATGTGTATGTCCCACAGAGTTAGACCAAAGGGCTATTAGGGTTAATGACAGCAAAGACACATAGCAGAAAACTAACCAGATTCAAAGCAGTAACATGAATTTACGAAGATGACGCAATTCCAAACTCTTGAGCTGAATTAGAGTGGTCTTTGAGTATAAGACAAGAAGTTAACCATATGTCCACATTTACAATGGAAAGTTTGTGCTAGTTAGGAAAGGGAATTCAAGACATTTGAATCTTTTCCTGCACACATTGTCTTACACTGTCCTTTGATTTCTCACTGCTTGTGTCTCTACCTCTAAAGAGCGAGCGAAAACTTGCTCATTTTGGATAGCTCTTCAGCTCTCCACTTGTTACTGTGGAAATCCTAAGGGAATTGTGACCCAGCAAAGATGAGCAACATATGGAGATGGCAGGAACCAATTCTTTTCCTTTCTGTTTAGAGCTTCTACAATGTTACAAAGTATTCTGTTATTCTGTTCAGTTTAAATGCTAACACTGATTGGGTTGTCTTTAATGGAAAAAGCTTCCACATTCTTCCTAGATTTCAACACATTTAGGAATTGTTTAGAAAGCTCTGTGGAAAGGCTTTAATACAGCAGCTGATGGCCTAACCCAGCGTGTCTGAGGGGCTATTCACCAAATTCCCCAGAAAACAACAATTAGTGAAATCTGTTTCTTGGTATGCAAACATTACTCTTTATCTCTTAAACCGAAGGAATAAAAGACAAATTCCTGGAAGGAAATGTTATGATTCCCTTCCCTTCTGACTTGACTGAGCCTTGGAAAGAAAATGTCTACTTTTGTAATTTCCTAGTTGGACCCAACAGGGTGAAAGCTGAACGTAATTCCCAGTTTACCAGTCCCTCAGATCAACACTCCTGCACGGCTGTCAACAAAACAAACCAATTGTTTTGATGAATTGGTAAAAGCCTCTTGAACTCCTCTGAGATCATTTCAAGGCCACTGGAAGTTTACATGCTTAATTTATGGAGTAAGTATTAAAAGTGTACATGTGTCTTATTAAGCAACAGTTCCCTAACTGCTGAACTCTGTGACTGAAAGGACACAGTATTAATTGCTTCTAGGTTACCTCAGATGCATGCAATACATAAGGGTCACTTCAATGTGAGCACAGTCTTACACAGATCTTTGAGAAAATCTTCTGTCATTTTTATTTTGAAGAGAGAAAAAAGCTACTGAGATATTTTAAAAGATATGCCAGTACTTACAATATTATTCTCCTTCACCAATAATTTAAATTAAAAAATTGTATTTTTTACAATAATCAGTCATTAGCTAAATAATTCTTTTTTTCTGTCCCCTGAATACTCAGATGGAATTTTCTTCATTTGATCATGTACAATTGTACCATTTTTAAGGCAAAAGCAGAAGGAATGATGCAAAAAATTAAACTTCCCTATGCTAACATATTCTAAATTCTAATGGTGCTCCTGAAAAGAGACCATTTTAGGAATGTTTCCAGAGTAGAAACCTGAAGATGAACCCTAAAGTGCATCTTGACTATTTCAAATGAATGAAATTTTTATTGTGGCAGGACTATCACAAAAAAAGAAAAAAGAAGAAAAAAAAAAAAAAGCTACTTCATGCTATAATCTGATTAAAACTTCAGTTTTTATGGCCTCAGTAAGGATTCATCTACTTTTACATGACCACCATTTCCACTTGAATGGGTGTATTTGCCCTACACTTCAGTCACAAAATTCACAAAATTAGTTTTTACATGTTCTCAAAGGTAGCACTGGAAAGATTTAATGGAAAACCTGCAAAACAAAAGCTAGCAAGTATGTCTTTACAGCTGCTTTTTTATCACCATGGAGGTAACAGAGTAGACTTCCTGTGACATATCTCTGCTAAGAAACTTGCCAGATCCTTGGCTGAGGGAAAAATGAAAGCTGTAAGTGTGTGGGCATTGCTCAGATGGAGAAAGCAGATGAGAGCTGGGTCCTAGAGGCAAAATAAGGAGATGAAGGAGGCTGGACAGGCATGAAGGGAACGCCAGCCATCGGCACTGAGTCAGAGGCCTGTAGAGAATATGAATAATAATGCTGGCACTCAACATATGAGCAGTCAGGAGACAGGGTACCAATCCATGCTGGAGAAGGAAGGGCAAGTCCTATAAAGGGAAGGAAAGCAAAGATGTTTTTGATGAAGTGCTGGAAGTGATCTAGTGAGGATATGGAATGGGGAAGGCAGTGGGCCGAATAGACCAGAAAGCTACATTCCTTGCACCTAGAAAAACAGGAAAAAACCCAAAAGAAAACTCTGAAAGAGTGGGATAATGGAGTAATAAGTGGAAAGGCTAGCAGACAGAAGGAGTCATTGCCTAGAGCCTTCAAGCTCACCAGAAAAAGGCATTCCACTGAGTTTTCCCATGTTCCTCAATGACAGTATATGACAATTGCTTATATGTCTCTAAAGTTCTTGGCTTGCCAACATGTATGCATTTCAAGATTTCTAATACAGTTTTGTGGGAAGGCTTGAGTTCATCTACTACATTCTCACCACAGCTCTGTGTACCCAGACTGTTTATGGGGTGACATCAGACCAAAGAAACTTATGCATTCCTCTCTGTCATTGGCATAAGGGCCATCATTATCAATACCCAGCAAAGTGTAACACTGGAAACTCTGTATATTTAGGAGCACTGTAATGGGCAAACAACCTGTGAAACAAACAGGAGTTTCAGGCTCCAGGTGCTGTACTGGATGAGTTCAGCATTCTTGAGTCCTTATGAAGTTCTTTGCAGGTTTAACAATATGTTTCTATCTGGCTGCGTTATTACCGTAACTTAGAATAATTTGTAGAGCTGCAAAGTTCCCACAGGGTGTAGGCTGTCTGCCATGTTAACAGATGTTGTGTTCTTGGGTTTGGGCATCACTCATGGGCTTTCTTCTACATTCATTGAAACAATGAAAGAGACAAAGAACACACACTTGGGCCTGACTTCAAATTTAAAAATCCGGTTTGATGGTAATCCACACTCTTAAAAATTAGAGGGTACCATAACCTGAATTAAACGCAACATAAGCACAACAAGCTCCACCTATATCGCCTGGGCAGCCAAGGAAGAGAACACAATGCTGCTTTAGGATGTGTGTTTACCAGATTGGAAGTGCTCCCTTTTCTTGTAGAACTTGTGCTGCCAAAAGTAATGAAGAAGACCAGCCAAGTGGTGGGTGCCAGAGAGCAAAACTGGGACAGCACTCCCTAAGCTCTTCAGAGCTGCTCCAGGAAGCTTTTCTTCTTCCCCTGTGACTGCAACTCTTCTGTGAAACTGCTTTTATGACCTTCACAAGTCACACATGCAACTTGATATGTGTGGCACATCTGCTAACGAGGGTATGTCCTACCTCAATCTAACAACGGTGAACTTCCCAGCACCAGGAAGCCATTTCCTATTATTCATAACACGCTGCTCCCTGATGATGCCACTGAGCTTCCATCTCCCACTTCACGGCGTGAGCAAAAGGACAGACTTTTTCATTCTGTCATGAAACCCTACTGGCAGCCACTCCACTTCCTCCCTCCACTATGGTAATTTCCAGATTTCATAAGTACTGAGAGAGTTGCTGTTACTTTTGACCCTGACTCTTGTCTTTGAGCTCTTCTCTCTTGCATGCAAGTTTTACTGATGTCAATGGTTTAAGAAATAATAAGGAATCTAAGAGTAACTTTAGGTAAACCCACATAATCTTATAAATAAATAGTATTTTGTAAGAGGCTTTGCACTAATGTGTTTTTCTAAGATGACATTTGCACACACATTCCTACCAAAGAGGGGTTTTTGATGAAATGTTGAGCAAGATTAGATTGATAATTTAGAAGTCATTGCCCTTTGCATGGAATTTATGATGTTGCAAGAGACTTCAGATCTGAAAGTGACAGTGCAACACAATAATCACTGGCAATCTTTTTACTCAGCACAGAACTACCACTTAATTTCCGTAATGAAGGAGTAGCCAGGAAGGGATCTCCATTTGAACAGAAAAGAAAATTGTGATTGATTTGGTTGAACTAAGCTACTAATGTCAGAAAAAAAAAAAACTGTTTGGAAAGTTATTCTGTGGCCCTTGATAAACAAGTCATCCTAGAAGAAGTCCCTGAGGAAAGTGCATGAAAGGACTTGAAATTGCCTGTTTGGACAGAAAATTATACAGGTTTCTTCTTCTAAGATGATGCAAACCACTTGTTGAATGGTTACTGCAGCTATGGCTTCCTTGTGAATGTACAATAGATTAATTTATTTTCACTCTGTACAAATTACTCTTGTTGTCACTGAAAATTATACAACAGGGGTTGTGATAGCCTGGCATGGCTAATTCAGCACAAATTGTGAAAGCTTACTTTTTAATAATCACTTCTGCACAGATACCTTTTCAAGACAAACAAGTAGGGGACACACTTGTTACCAATGGAAAGTATTCTATTTAGTTTAATATTGCCTTCTTTGGTTCTATAAAAACTTTTAGAAGTTTAAAACTGAGAAAATTAAGTAATTTCTCATCCTCTCCGACAAGGTCAAAGGCCTCAAGTGATAAATTTCATTTTCTAGGAGTAAGGATAAATTAATGTGCATTCCTATACCATGCAGTGACAGGAGATATCAGTGTTATAGGAACAAAGAGAGAACCCAAAATAGAAAACATACCTAATTTAGCCAGAGCTTTCTAGCATTACTGAGATTGCTTATTGCTTATTGATACTAATGGGGAAGGTTAATAAAAAGTGTTTTTATAAATACATTGACAACAAAAGGAGAGCCAACAAAAATCTCCATCCCTTGTCAGACGCAGGGGGAAACCAAGGATGAGGAAAAGGCTGAGGTACATACTCTCAGGCTCTTTGTCTCAGTTTTTAACAGGAAGACCAGTTAGCCTCAGGGTGACCGGCACCCTGAGCTGGTAGACAGGGATGGGGAGCAGAACAGACCTCGTGCAATCCAGGGAGAGGCACAGGAAAAGAAGACACAGCCTCAAGCTGCCCCAGGGGAGGTTCAGGTTGGACATGAAGAAGAATTTCTTCATGGAAAGGGTGCTCAGTCACTGGACGGGGCAGTCCAGAGAGGTGGGGGAGTCCCCATCCCTGGAGGTGTCCAAGGAACGACTGGACGAGGCACTCAGTGGTCTGAGCTGGTTGATAAGCTGGGGATCAATCATAGGGTGGACTTGATGGTCTTGGAGGTCTTTTCCAACTTACATGATTCTGTAATAAAGACTGTTTTCAATACCTTCGGAAGATTTTTAACATGCAGGAACAGGATGTTCCACCTGAACATGAGGAAGAATTTCTTTCCTGTGCAGTGAATTAGCACTGAACAGAGACCAGAGAGGGTGTGGAGTCTTCCTCACCAGAATATTCCAGACTGCTCTGGACACAATCCTGTGCCCTGTGCTCTGGGATGGCCCTGCTGGAGCAGGGACCAGATGAACCATTGTTGTCTCTTCCAGATTGAGCCATTCTGGGATTCTGTGATTCCAAGGATAATAAAGAAGTTTGAAGAAAATTAAATAGCACTGTTCTTACAGTAAGGGCAGTTAAGTCAGCGATTTTAATTGCTACTTCTCACAGCAAAAATATTGCTTCCCAGAAATTTCTAAACCAATTGCATCTTACATGAGCAAATAGTAAACCCAAATGTGAGACTACTTAGATTACAGTAGCAATTCCAAAGAAACTAAGGGATGTGTAAGTGGGAAATCTCTATCTTTACAATCCATCTCAAATAGTTTCTGCCTACAGTAGGAATGTAGTCTCTGTTTTCTCCCTGCATGGTTAAGGGAAGGAAATAAACACCCGTAGAAGCCAGAATATCTCTCTCAGCCTTTTAAAGAGAGTTTGTTGGTGAACTGCAACTTTGTCAACATAATGTCAGATGAATGTATTTTGAAAGATGATTGAATATGTTCACTGTGCTGGAGAACAGGCTTCTATCATATCAGTTTTATGTCTCACATACAAAAATTCTTCCTCATATCTAGCCTGATTCTATTAGTTCATAACCATCATCTCTTGCCTATTGCAATGGGCCCTGCTGGAAGGTTTTTTTTCTTATAACCACCCCTTTAAATATTGAAACACTGCAATAAGATCTCCCCAGAGCCTTCTCTTCTCCAGGCTGAACAACCCCAACTCTCTCATCCTGTCTTCACAGCAGAGGTGTTCCATCCCTCGGATCATTTTTGTGGCCTCCCTCTGGACCTGCTCCAACAGATCCATGTCATCTAACACACTTTTAATCCCATAAATAGGAAAAAAATACTTGGACATTGTTTTGAGAAAGTATTACTGAACATTCATATGACTAAGAGACTAGAAAAAGTGCATGTGGACCTGTGTTCAAGTGACTGACTGAGACAACAGTCTAGTACAGGACAATGAAAGAAAACATTACTTGTTTCAAAGGAATATAGCTGTTGTGGTTTAAAAACAAAACAAAACAAACAAAACAAAACAAAACGAAAAAACCCAACTGTCCCAGCTAGGCTACTCTTTCATTTCAGGTAAACTATGATTTTCTTGTCCTGTGCAATGTACAACACTGAAGAAAAAAAGCTCATTAGGAAAAGACTTCACACCTAGACCTAAAAATTACAAAATACAGCAGAAAAGCTGACAAATCTATTTCATTCAGAAAGTGAAACAACTACATCTGGAGCATCTACTAATGTTTCCTCCCAAACTCGAAATGCTTTCATTCTACTATTCTTAGCCTTCCCTACCATCAGAATCACTGGTGACACTTTATGCCATGGATGTGCTTCCCCTTTATGTGTTCACAGCAGTCTCTGCAAGTACCAAAAAATATAGGTATAGATCATCTCTTCAAGCTGTTGCCTTTCTTTTTGGAGGTATGTACAACTTTTCTTCAGCTTTTAGCACTGCACTTTATTAGAATAAGTAGGTTTTCTTCATGAGGTGCCCTGCACAAGTTAGCAATGAAAGCTGGGAGAGCAGTACTGAAGGTGTCAGGTTTGCTGGCTCAGCTGGCTGCTGTCCACAGGGACTGCAGGCCAGGAGCATATGATACCTGAGAAAACAAAGTGATTCGAACTACCTGCATGTTGAAGGACGTGGAAGACAGGGAAGATGGATGGCATGGAAAGTTTCTGACCCTTCCCTGAGGACCCTCCTGTGTGAGAAGTGGGCTGAGCCCTTCCTTTGGGCAGCCGCAATAAGGATGCAATGGGAAACATGAGCTGAAAACACAACAAATAAAGGAATTCTGGGAGAAAAACCATGATAAAAACCAACGGTAATACTTTACACTGAGAGAATGAGTACAGAGTTCTGAAGTATATTTGACTTATGTGGTAACTCCACCAGTAAATATCGCAGGTAGGGCTTCACAGTAATTACATGTCTTTGCAGCTCACCTGATAATTATGCTCAATTGGATCCCTGAGTATTCACCATATAACTGCTCTGTGGTTCAGAAGATGAGATAGTTATGTAATTTGCTCGTATTTTTCAGGGTTAAACCCTATTAATACGTGGTGCAGTTCTTACCACGAATCAGCACCAGTATCGTCTATCAACACAGATGTTGGTTCTCAGCTACAAAATTCCATATGATTGAAGACCTGAGCTTGAATGCAATAGATACTTTAAAAAATGCTGTTAATGCCCAATGTACATCTGAATTTCAATAAATGCCCATGAATGTTGCATTCCCGTTTTAGGTGTGCTTTCAATGAATTTCACTCAGATAATTTGCTGGCAAAAGCAACTGCTGAAACAGCAAATTTTAAGCTGAAATTACACATTATTTATGAAAAGAAATGTTTTGAGAGTACGTGAGTAAGAATTCACACCTAAGTGCTAGCCATGGCGGTAACACAAATCATGAGAGGAAAAGACTTTAATGGAGCGTGTAGATTTGGACTGAAAAAATGGATGAATCAAACAGCCTTTATCTTATGAAGGGAAGGCTTTGAACTGTAACTACTGGAGAAACTCTGTTTTTCTGCTACCGCAAGATTCAAGGCGTGATAGAGTACTTCTGGTAATACTGGATTACAGCTAGGTGACTGAAACCAACCAAGATCAACTTTCTTTCAGTACCCATCATCTACAAATAAGGAAAGAATCCCCAAAATGAGCCTAGTAAAAATGATAAAAAACATCCATCCAAAATTTTTTCAAATATAACAATGTATTTTGGTCTAAAAATAATAAATATCTTTCTAGTAATCATTTAAAAACACCTGCCTACCAGAAATGAAAATGAGAATACTTTGCAGTCTTAAACTGAAATACTTGAAGTATTACAGTTGCTCACAAAATGGTAGTAAGCACAAAACACATTATAATTTTGTATGCAATCAGTTTTAGAGCTGAAAGTCCACTTGGCCTTTCTGCTAATTATTGTGTAAAATTTTTGGGGGTGGGAGACAAGTCCTTCCAAACGCTGGCCCCTCTGAGTCCATGTAAATTTGCTTTCAGGCTATGGTAGTGTTTCTTTTAGGCTGGAGATGGTATCTCGAAGCAAAAACCTTGGAAATTTGAGTTTATTCTTTGTTTATTCATTTAGTGCTCAACACGGACACACCAGAATCCAGTGAAGAGATATCAATATGATTAAGGGGTTGGAGCATTTGACCTGTGAGGAGAAGCCTCAAGAACAGAAAGCTCGGGGGGATCACAACAGTGTGCATAAACACCTGACAGTAAAGGAGAAGTAAAGAAGATGGAGCCAGACTCTACTCAGTGGCATCCCATGGTGGGACGAGAGCCAATGGGCACAAACTAAAATACAGGAAATTCCACTGAAATATAAGAAATTCCATTTTGTCTGTGGGGATGATTGAACACTGGCACAGTTTGCCCAGACAGGATGTGGAGTCTTCATCCTTGGAGATACCCTGGCTGGTCACAGCCCTGTGAAACCTGCTCTAGCTGATCCTGCTTTGTGCAAAGGGAATGGACTAGATAATCTCTAGATTGGCCCTTCCATCTCAACTATTCTGTGATTCTGGGAAAACTGAGAGATTCTATTGCCATGCAGAGCTCATGGAACCCCTGCTATGCTTTACTGACATGTGCAAGTCTCACTGAAACACAAATTAAAATAATAGATAAGATGTTTTGATTGCAGAGCTTTCAAAAAAAGTCTTCTGAAGATGGACCTGAAATAAACATATTTCCTGTCATATTGATCAAGTGAAAAAACCACTACACATAAGATGTACTACAGACTGAACATACCTATGTATCTCTGTGCATAGAGATGTACCATGTATTTTCTTCTTTCCTAAGAAGACTATGTCACAGTATGACATCCTTGTAACATTCCAATCTTTCAGCTAAGACCAGAAAGGCTAGAAAAGGGTTATGACTGATTCACTGTCTCTGGATATAAGGGTGACAGGAATGGCTGTCTGGGTTGCAGTATCTAAGGTATAGGCTGTGCAGTCTTCAAAAAGAAAACCAACTGGGGAGAGTTTTAAAATAATTTGTATGCTGTTTTAGAATTTGCTTTGTAAATAAAATAAAGTGGAGTGGAAAAGAACTTTACATAGTACCCTAGCCTGAAAATGTAAAAAAAGGGAATGCATACTCAGAAATCTTTCCTAATCTCCTTAAATCCCCTTCTGAGCTACAAACTGATCATTGTATGAAGTGACTCCTCTGTCATAATTTGTAAGAAATTAACTCCTGAGCCAGAGATTTGAGCTCCAAGGTCTTTAGAGAACAGTTTTAGTGTTGAGTAGCTGGAGACAATTTTTTTCAATGTTCATTCAGGGGCAACTTTACGCTTACATGAGCTAGGTGTCTCTAAACTATTTTTAAAAAGTTTTGACACCTTTTTTGACACCTTTTTCTCCCCCCAGCTCAGTGCTGGACTCCTCCAAAAAGAGACAAATGTGAACTGAGAAGCACAGCACATTGTTTTGACTTCATTCTATACATTCATTTTGAGGTACTCCTAGGGTGAAAATTGCAATATAGATCCAGAGAACACCCTTCCAACACAACCCAACCATTTTACACACCTGTCTACTTGCATACTTATCATTATGTCATAAGAACACCAATTATAGTAAGTCTTGCTTTGTAAAATAACATAGATTGGAAGGTTCCTTTAAAGACCATTTGTTTAAAGCTTCAAAATTACATTGGGTCTTGCTTTGCTGGATTTTGCTTTCTCAAAGATACCTATTTCTCAGCACAGCAGCTATGAACTATGTTGTGTTTGGTGAAACGTCTTTTTTAAACATTAGAAATTCTGAGAATTTTCATAATAAAATTCTCAGCCATTTGTTGTGCAATTACTGAAGAGTTCACGCTGGTGACTTTTGTCACCTGTATTTTTGTTGCCTTAGCATTGTGCCTTTATTATAAAAAAATTAAGTAAAGAAATACACCAAATTATCTGCATGGAGGAGATACTGAAATAGTATCACTTGAAGAACAAATATCACCATCCCTCTTTTTTCCCACTGGAGACAACAATTTTATCATCCTTTATTCCCCTGCTCACTACAACTGATGTCTCCCTCAGTGCATCTAGTCAAACATGGAACAATTGCGCTTGGTTCATATTTATTTTTCAACATTTTTGTTCTCCATGTCTATCAAGTAAGTCTGAAAAATATCCTATGTCTTCTGACAATCCCCATTTTTCTTATGTCACTGGGTGATCCCAGCTATGACTGCCCTACTGCTCTAATAAGATTTCTGTATCCCACTGTGAAGCACTCCATCGCTTGGGTAAACCCTTGGCTTTTACACAATATCAAAATCAGTTGAAATTTCAATATAACTAAGTTTTCACTATTTTAAACCCTCTCTATATTTTGCTTCAAAAAAGGATGGAGGGAGCTCTGACATTTGACTCCAGTCAGCTCCTGCTCCTGCAAGCAAGGGGATGCCAGAGCTCAAGTGTCCTTTGCCTATCATTAAACTCTGCTTGTGGGGTGATGAAAGTCAGAGTCAGACGAGATCCTCAGGTGCAAAGATATATTTGCAAGTGATCATCCTAACTTATGCATCAGATCCACACTTCCCTATGCCTGATGCTGCACTGGATTCACAATCAGGAAATATGAAGAACCATTGTCCAATACCAAAATGTTGTTTTGGGGAAGAAGGGTTCCCTTCTACGACATATCTATTTGTGGGATATTTACTTCCAATTTTTTTCTTTAATCTGTTCCAAACATGAGGGCAAATCTATGTGCTTCTAGTTAGAAACTTCTGGCAACATAGATGGTGAAAAGAGCTTTATCCAAGGTCATCTCTATTGTCTAGGTGGTGGAATAATACTAGAAAAAAAGACAACTATTTTTCTGTACATATGTGGCTAGGTATTTAGGTATGTACAGAACGGGCTCACTGGGAAATTTTTCCTTTATGACCACATAAATCTTTTTCATTAAAATCAGAGTTATTTATGCTTAGGACTACCTGTGCTTGCACCAGACCTGGTGGGCCAGAAGAAAACCTGCCAAGACCACAAACTAACCCAGCTCTCCAGGGATTCCTAGTTTGCTGTAAGGAGTGGCTTAAGAAAGCAGTTTTATGAAGTCAAGTTATGAGTCCCTGTGGGTCTCCTGCTTATTTTATGAAGGAAAAATTCATGCTACCTCTTTACCATATAATCCAACACCCATAGACAAGAGGAAATGTTTTGAGAAATTTGCAGAAACTTATCTGGGAAAATTGCAGACTCATACACCTGGCTTATGCTGCTGCATGTCCATTCCAGAAAGAGACAACTCCCTAATATTTTGTCCTGAAGAGATCATTCTAGGAACGAAATATAACAGTACACATTGAAAATATGACATTCATAAACCCCTAAGCAAATATTTGTGCTAATGAAGGTTAAGGAGTTGGCAGTTCTGAAAACTGTAGTCCTCTATTTATCGACAGCCTAATTTCAATGCAGGCAGCTGGAGTGGAAGCTTCCCTACATTGGCCCAGCAATGCTTTCAACCCTGACCCAAAGAGACCCTCTCTAGAAGCAAGAAATAATTAATTCTTTATGCTTTTTCAGCCCTGGATTTATTTCAAGCAAAGGCTGCCAATTCCACTGAATCTGTACACAGTGATTTTATAATATAGTCTACAGTCAACCAGGATCTGAACCGAGACCACCTAAGTCACTCCATTGAAACAACACACTGTAGTAGAAATAGAGTGCTGGGAGCAAAAGGCCAGAGCTGTTACCCACTTCAGTTTATTTTTGTAATTGGAAGGCGGTTGCAAAGGAAGGGAAAAGCAACTTGAATCACACCTAATAGCCTTGAATATTACATAATTACATTAAAAAAAATACATGCAAATTAGGAGGGAAAGTCAGAGAGCACTAGAAAATGGTTTGGACCATTATATGTTTGGATCACCTATTCTTCTAAATACAAATACTCCCTGTCCTTTTTATGGAATGAAGCGAATTGTTCTTGATGTAAAAATTCACGTGCTGTAGGCATGTTGAGTCTGATGCAGTATTCATTAGTAATGAGATGGATTTCCATTGACTGAGACAGTGACTTATCAACTCCTTTTGTATTTAGGCCAGCTCTCAGAAATGGATGTGTCAGTATTTCAGGACCTAACTTTTGGTTTCTGCTTAAGGAGTAAAATTTTCAGAAATTACTAAGCACTCTCCTTTTGGAAATTAGTCCACTTAATGCCAGACTCTAGCCAACCCCAGACTTACAGGCACACCTGTCACTGCTGAAAAACAGAAACTTAAATTACTCCAATTTGAAGACCCATTGCGCTATTTTTTTTCTTGAAGCTGTTGACAAAACTGTTCAGTAACACTAGAGATTGTGTCAAAGGGCCTGCATTAGACAAAGAGCATCTGCATCAGTCTCCAACATAAGTTTTAAATCACTCTTTCCTAGGTATGCATAGAAAACAGGCTTTTCCTCTGCTAAGGATGAAGTTTCCTTGCATTATGCCCATGCTGTCTGCTTTAGGAACACACCTGCTACTCCAGAATGTCAGCCGAGAATACAGCTCTTGCATGAGACTCATTCCTCCTGGAGTCAGGAGTTCATTTCACTACTGACATTTGCGAAGCACAGCCTTGTTTCATGATCTGACTAACAGGGGAAAGAATGCAAGCGGTACAAAAAAATGAGTTATTTGAAAAAATGTTTTTATAAAATTTGTGAAATCTATTGCTTTTAAAATAGATAACTCATCATATAATAGGTCATTGTAACCTATTATACCTAACTAAATCAACACCCACCAGCAGAACAGCATGAGTAGAAAAACTCTTGGAAACTAAACAAAAACCTCAGTTTAATCCTGCTAAATTCAACATAAAGATGAACTGAGAGCAGTAGTTGTGGATTAATCCCATAACTGTTTTTATTTGCTTACAAATGTACTGTTCAGATGTGATTCTTAAAAAAAAAAAAAGAAAATGACAATTTTAACTTATTAAAAATTTTGCATTTCACTTCTGTAGTTCCTTTCTTCAGGACTGAGTAGGGCCATAACGGAGGCCCTCATACTCTGCAACACAAGCTACTACTACATGCAGAACATGGCTCCATTCATTTTCCATTTTATGATTTTATTTCATAGAAAGACAGCTCTCCTATCTTTGACCAAAGAACCACATTGACGTTGCATTAAATTATCTTTATGGAGTAAAAGTAAGTGTGCTTCTAAAAGTTTGCAACATGGGACCTTAACTGTAAAACGATAATTGAAATTTATTTCTGTAATTCAAAGAGGGAGTGATCAACACCCCAATGTGGCATTTTTAACAACACATTTCCATCCCTGTTATTAAGACATCCTGACACAGTTAACAAGTTTGCTGCTTGTTTTTTCCACCTCATCTCAGCACAGAGCTGAAGCTTTGATACTAACTGCTTCCTCTTGCCTCATCTCTCACCTGCATCCACTTAATGCCTCAGGAAAGCAACGGAACAGTAGCGTACATTGCAAAAAATGGTGTACTTCTATGGAAAATAAAACCATAATACCAGATATGGAATTGCTAGGCAGCATAACATGAAGCAGTTGGAAGGAAAAATTACCAGCTGCAAAGACAGAGAGAGGGCCAAAGCAGTAGGTCTGCTTGTTCTCTGTCATTGGACAGAAACCATCACTGTGTCTTTTAAGTCAGGGAGAAAAACTGAACTTTTTGTACTACCAAGTGCAACAGGAGTAATTCTTAATAGTGGCTTGACAGCAACTCCCATACATGAAACAGAACTTTCCTATTAGTCTATTTGGACAGAGGGAAAGACTCACAGATTTTCTTTTCGGCTACACTCAATATGTACTTTGAAACATATTTGATACTTTTACTAACCAAGTCCCATTTTAAATATTCAGAAATCTCTCTTATGCTTCGTATTTTGTATGTTTCCCCCACTACATTTTCAAACACATAATACCATGTAATCTTCAAGCAAGCCAGCTCCCAGTATTCCTCATAGGTTTTTTGCCAGACATCAGCATGAACGGCTCTGCACCTCCTGCAGAGGTTTGTTTACCTGTTCCAGCCATGGGCTGCCCATGCCAAGGCTGGAGCAGGTGAGAGTGGCAGGATTAGAATGGGGGGCACTGTGCAGGTCTGCTGTGCAGGCACCATGAGGGAATGTGTGACAGTGCACACAAACCAGCAGCTCTCTTTCTCTCGCCCCTGGGAACAAGAGGCCACCAAATGGAGGGAGCAGGAGCCAGGATGAGACAAACAGGATGTGGCAGTTCTTGAGACAAGAGGCTGTAAGCCTGAAGGGCTCCTTTTAAAGTGCCTGCATGCATTCAAGGTAGACAAGAAGAGTGTGTGTAAGAGGGATCCACTAATGGCTACAAAGCAGATAAACCACACCAGGCTGAGGAAATCCCCGAGCTGGGAACAGTGCAAGGAAGCATCATGTCTGCCTGCCCTGCTTTTCCTCTTCCCTAGGTACTTCAGGCTATTACTGGAGACAGCTATTACAGCAAGACAGGCATGTACTCTGATCAAGTACCACTGTTCCTGTTATCTAAGAAGAGTCCCTCCGGCATGTTCCCTGTGGCCTACATATTCCATTTTTCCCCATTATTAACAGATTATTCCATTCCACATTTTTCCTGGATAATGAAGAAATTATTTTACTTGTAAGGCAGATGAGACATTTCTTAAGTGTTTTCTTTTTAGCTTTTGTGCTGCTAATTCCACAAAAATAAACTGGCAAGTACGCACCCACTCACACACTTGCATATTTGAATCCCATTTACTCTCACCCAACAGTTTTCTGATTGATAACAAACCACTTTTCTAGATCATTAAGGGTCGACTAACCTTGTAATACAGAATGGAAAGTTAGATATGTATATTTAAAAATACCAACAAATGCTTTTTATAAAAGACCAATTTGCAAGAGTTTAAGATACCTATAATCCAACTTTTACCATTTTAAACAAAATTTGGGGTGCAATGGAGTTTTATTTCATAATTAAAAAGGCAAATTTCTTTTCCATTTACTCAGTGGGGGTTTAATTGCCACTGAGACAAACGTGTCCCGCTCCTTGCTGCCCTAGTAGACCTATAATAGGATTTCACTGGTTTCTTTTTCAAGTGGAAGTAAGCTTATGTTCCCAGCTCTTGCCATTACATAGCAGTACTGAATTCACATCAAATTCAAGGGTAAAAGGATGTATCTGCACTACTAACTTTAGGCATCTAACACCACTGTTCCTGGGACCTTCTGGAGATGTGCTGAACTCAAGCGCTCTGAATCATAGCTTTATTAGAATTCATAGTCATTCCTATTAATGACTTGAGCACAAATCTTAAAGTTTTGGAGAGCCTCTTTCTGTCATATCCATAGGGGAGGATGGCTTTATGCATTAAGGCTAAAACACTTTCGGCTTTTGTTTCTTTTAGGTTCAGTCGATATTTTTGTGTTTTGCTTGGCAAAATGAGGCATCAACAATTTCATTTAAAGACAATCAAAGTAATTTTTTCTAATCTGCAGATATTTTAGCCCTTTCTGCATAACATGTAAAAAATAAAAGTACGTGTATTCGTTTCAAATTACTGTTTTTCTGCGAAAGTTTTCTGATTTCTGTGTGAATTTGCTTATTATTCCAGATTATATAAGCATGATTTTTCAACTACTGAACAATTTGTCTGTGAGATCTTGGCCAACACAGTTAGTGAAGGCTAGGAATCCAGTGGGCTAGAAATCAGAAGGCAGCATTCTCTCTCTAGGGAGCTCACTGAGCACCAGGCTTCCTGCCTGTAAAGTAGGGATACATATCTTTTGTCTGGCTGAATGGAGAGTCTCAACCTCTCAGTCTTTCTCTCTGCTTAGTGGGTAGAGCTGTTGACACAATAGACCCAGACCTAAAAGCTATTGTAATACAAATTAATACTAGTTTTCCACCAGCCCTTCAGTAGTGCTACCCCAATATACTTTTTGGCCACAGTACCATCCACAAAACAAATGCATTGCATTTGAGATTTTCACCACCCGCACTTCAATTATCACAGTGATGTAACTTTTTTTAGATCTCAATGGTATAATAAGAAAATAGCATCATCTTGTTCAATGCCAGCTCCTCTGCTAAAATATTCATCACCTAAGTGATAGTTATGTGCTTTTTCAAAGTGTAAAATGCACAAGCTTTGCCACTGGCAGACTATGTTCTTACTACATTTAAACCTGTGTATAACAGCCATAATTATCAAGAATGAATGGCCAAAAGTGAAAAAAAAATTAAGAGACTATATGTTTTAATTCAAGTTATGCATAGAACTTGTTAAAAAGAAAATTAAGAATACCTCAACCGAAAAATGCAAGCCTAAGCATCTGAGCTTTTCAAGTAGCTGTTACTTTGAAATAAAATGCAGTCATAGTCATAAAAATATGAAGTGGTATTTGTTGTTATTACATATTACTATTGGTACCATTTCTGGTTATTATTTAAATGCTATTTGTTACTATTGCTGTTTACAGGGAAATTATGCTCATGCAACTGTGCAAGGGTTATTGTGGTAGTATGTGGGCATGAATATGGAGAAAGCATTCCACTGACCATGAGACAACAAACAGACCCTAAAACACAGTTATTTTCTGACTCCTAAATCATGCTCCGTGATAACAAGGCCATAATGAAGTCTCTTTAAGGACGTAACTCACGCAATGCTACGTAAGAAATCTGCAGAAATAAAATCAGCGAAGTGCTTTGCTAGAGGGGCTTGTGGATCAAAGTAAAAGTTAAGGCAACTTCTGGGGGAAAAAAAAAGAGTTGATGAGCAGAAATTGGGGGGTTGGTATCAGGTAAAAGAATTTGTTTCAAATAAAGCATTCTGTTACATCCTCCTGTCATTCAATAAAAGAGGTAGAATTTGTCTTATCAGAATGGCCTGTCTATTGGTATTTGTATTTATTGTAGAGCCTATTAAGCATTCTGCTGCTTCCAACGATGCAGCGGTTCACAGTTCATGTGTCATCATAGATGTCCCCCAAACAGACTCAGCAAAAATGATTGAATTCGTGAGCAATTTTGCCTTGGAAGGGCACTGACTGAATATGCTGCCGTTTGTGCTCCTGCCAAGAAACCCTGTGCATTTGAAGCCAATGCTTTAGAGATTCACAGGGTGAAAACTTCGTGGCTTCAAGACACAATTTCAAGTGTTGCATGACATCTAATGAGAATCAAATGACTCTGCAAAATTGCCTTGGCTCCACCGTGCTCAGGCCCTTTGCTCTGGATCCCACCATCTGCACTTGCGCTAGGGATTCTCCGAGGTGTGATGTGAAACTCTCAGCTTTGCTCGGGTATGTAGGAGTGAGATAGAGCTCATGACTCAGTAAGAAGATGGAAGCTGAAGAACACTGCTCAGACAGGGTACGTTCTACTGCTCTTAGAACAGCTGTTCAAAGCACCTGCCAGTGTTGTCTATTGCTACACTCTCTTCAGATTCTGATCATGAAATTCAGGAACAAGAGAAATTCTTATTTGAAGTCAGTTTGAGAGCAATCTTTCTGAATCTGCTGTCTCTTATAACTGGACAAAGAACACTATGGTTATTTGGGAATTTAATTTAAATTCCCTGTGACTTCAAGGATCTAGGGACCTGGCAATGGCCTGGATTTTTGCTTTTTTCTTACTGTGGTAAATTACAGTTGCGGCTTTTGTGGTTCTAATGTGAGTTTTGAGTTTGTTTTGCTGACAAGCACTTTGCGGCTCGTGGTATTTAGTTGCATCTGGAATACATGTTCTCTGAACCCTTTTGAATTGTGTATCTCTTGCAACTGACTTCAACTGATGCCCTTGGGGATCTTATGTAGCCATATATTACTATATTTCTGTTATTTGGTGCCCAGACACCAATGCAATGAGGGGTTCATGCTACAGAAGTCCCAGGAATTAAAAAAGAATCTAAAAGTATGGTGAGAATAAAACAATCATCATGTACATTAAAAATCTGTAAATGGCAACTACAACTGTAGCTAAACACAAATAACTAGTTATTAAAAAACCAGTTATTTCTTTTTGCAAGTATATTTTTCCTTCCAAATTTTCTTATCAGTCAATGTAGAAATTACGTAAGGCTACTATTGTGCTAGAAAAACCTGCAGAGCCTTAATTTGAATAAAATTTTAGGTCTATGGGATTTTTATTTTATTTCAAAGTATCTTGCTCTAAGACCTATTAAGACACTCATTGTTTCAAGGCAAGATATTTGATGTTTGCAAGGTGTATTAGATACTTACATGCTTTATATTAAAAAGGAAATGATTGCCTTCACAAAGAACCATACAAATACCTTTTTAATTGAAATCTTTCCATCTCCCCTGCTTTCAAGTCCCCAAAGGTACCAAGCCATGAATTTTAATGAGGGCTTTGCAAAACAGTATTTAATTAGTGCTTTTCTGTCAGCCTATCTTCCATCACCCATCTAACCATTCTTGTTTCTACAGAGACATGTAGCAGCAATTTAATATTATACAAAAGGAGCAACATTCTCTCACAGATAAAGAGTCTAAAACCTATCAGTTCAACCTAATTTTGGAATGACTGCTTTCCAAATCCATAGGAAATAATGTCTGTTTTTACTAGGGAGGTAGCAGACCATATCCATTTAAAACAAACAAACAAACAAAAAAAAAACAAAAGGGGGGAAAAAATAATAATAAAAATTGTCTGGCCCTGAAGGAACCAAAGGCTTGAACAGAAGCAGTCTGCTCTATCGCTACTGCACTTCAGCTGTGCCTCTAAAAGTATCATCATGGAAAAGTGGGACTAATGCTGATCCACAGCGAATGATGCAGATGACAGAGGATTCTGACCAGCTTACTGACAGTTCACAGGCTCTTTTGGTCAAATATTAGTTGGTCAGTTCTATGCCCAGCTGAAGAAGCCTCTTGCATTTCTTGCCAAGTAAGCCCTAACACAGTGAAGTCCACAATTAGCAACTTCTATACCTTGGGTCTGAAAAGGAGAATGGCCACTAAGCCTGGCTGCAGTCATTCTTGATGTCATCCTCTTTCAGTGGGACTAGAGCAAGGTGCTACACCCAGGCTCCAAACCTCTAGTGTTTGAGAATGCTGGTGTTACACTGCAAAAAACTGCAGCGCATCGCCTAGGTTAGGTACATCAGATGTCACCCCAATTGTCTACATTGCCTTGCTACTGAAGTGCCATCAAATTTTTGATTTTTATCTTAAAAGACTTCTACACTGAGTTTTTCATCATCTTCAAAGGAATTATAAAATCCTTACTGTGAATGACCTAGCTAAAAAAAAAAAAAAAAAATCACTTCTTTATTAAGGTGTAATTCTGACGTAAAGTTAGTTTATGGCAGAGACACATCATTCCTGGAGGTGAATGGGAGAAGGGGAAAAGAATGATGAGATCCTGTACACATATCACATGGAAAACATGAGAATACAAACAAGCTATATGTGATACAAATAACTTCTACTGATGACACGGAGTGATAGTGCAGTGTTTATAAATCAAGATGATTAGGATACAGTAGAATGTATGGAATGCAGTAGCATCACAGCAGACTAATGTTGCTTGAACTGCACCCTGGAAACATTCAGTTCTTCAAGTAAATGGAACCATTCAGGTGAACGCTTCCAGATGAGGACTTGAAACTTAATTCAGCATGACTAACAATTTCTTGCTCTGAAAAGGGGTCATAAATGTAGGAAAAGGCAAATAAGACCAGCAAATAAGAACAAGGAATTTTGAAAGATGTGATGAAGGGCACTTACTCATACTACACCTACCTTTTCACAATATTTCTCCTTTCAATTACATTCTTAACATGAGACTAAACACATTCAGAAACCCAAAGATTAAAGTAATAAATATTTTTCAAATGCTGATTTCAGGCAGAATTGGGAAAAGATGTGGTAGTACACAGAAATCAGAATAAGACCCATGGGGAAAACTGACAGCATCACATGAATGGCTCATTATGGTAGACACTTCTGTCCTCAGTCTTGGCTACAACTTGTGAGTATTAAGACACTGTGGTGAAGAGAGAGCAGAGAAGAAAATGAAAGCAGCAGTAAAAGCCACGAGACACCACAGGAGGGTGCTACACACAGTCACTGTATTCTTCTGGCAAGAACAGCTAAAGGCAGCATGACTACGTTTTCCATAGATTTTGAAAGCAGCAAAGAGCTTCCCTCATAGCATCTCAGAATGGATCCATTTACTTTTAATCAGAGACTCCAAACCAAAGGGCACCACTTGTGTTAGCCTGAGACCTGTTGGTCGCAATGGTACTGTCAACCGAGGCCTGTTGAGAACATGAGCAGTGAAAATCACCTCAGCAAATGACCCATCCAATGCAGAGAGTTTAATAACTGTACACATATTGCACTGTGCTTGCACTGTGTCAGACAGCAACTCCTCTCCACCTCAAAACATCAGCACCTACTCCTTTCATGCTTAATATCAACACATCTTCAGAAAGCTCCAGGATTCTCAGAATGAAATTGGTGTGCGAATGCATTTACGCTTTTATGAATCAGCATATGACAATACACTTTCTATAAGTACAGATAGATTTTACTGTGCCCAGATATGTTTCCTTTCACACTTCCCACTTACTTTTCAGTAGCTAAACAAACACAGATCACTGTACTATATACAATACAACATATTTACCACTAAGTACTTTTTACTGAGGCTGTTTACAGCAATTGAAAAGAAAAAATTTGAACTACTCATCCCTCTCCTATGAGATTTATGCTAACTTTCCAGGGTAGAGGCTACCCCCTTCTGTATCCCAGTGAAGGTAGGAGAGCACACCACAGTAATCTGATGCATCTTGTGTGTACCTGGAAATAGAAAAATTACATGTGCTTTCTTTAAAGTGTCTTCTAGCACAATGGTTTCTTGCCCAACTGCCCAAGCGCCTACATTGCCCAGAACCTGTCTCTTCATTGCCCCATCTCAGTGGAGCTTCTGGTCAGAGCCCTTGGATACAGAAAACAAAAGGACATGCTAACCCACACAGGTAGTGGAACTACTGGCCTCTTCTCATGGGGAAAGGAAGATAATGCAAGGGAGACTTCCAAGCAAGGATCTGGAATTCTTCCTTCCCCCTCCCCTATTTCTTTACCCCTCCTATCACCCCTCCTATTATCTTCTGTCATTATGTGATCACAGTCTAAATACATCTTCCTGAGATGGTGTTCTTTTTGCTGGGTTTTCTTGATAACTTCCTTAATCGTAGCATATCTTTAGTTAGAAGAGACCAATCAGGATCACTGTGACCAGCTCCCAAATTAATGTAATGTTGGCCAACAGCTACTACACTGCCAGATTTGTTCTGTCATGATATCCCTTGCAAGTTACCACCCCAGATCTCTTTACCGACAAAGTAGCTACCACTTGCACCTTTGCTTTCTCTATATACCCCTCTTTCCTTATTTCTCTCTCATACAAAGCTTCTCCCTCTTCAAGGAATGAGTCCACCTGCTGTTGGCTCTTTGACCCTGGCTGCATGTCAGCATATCCATTCTCTACAACAACAAACCTAAGGCTTGTGTCTCCACCTGTTTCTATACCCTCTTACTTGATGAGTTCCATGTGTTCTTCAGGGAGATGGTGAAGGGCAAACAAGCCCTAGCTCCTTGTTTTCTTCACTTGATTCTAGTGATCATCACTACTGGAAGTATTTCAGTTTGTTTCCAGTAAAACCCAGCATGTGCTCTATGTACATCCCATACTGTCCATATTTTCAAGAATCACTTTCCAGAGGTAATGGGGTAATGTAATTCCCTAGGATCACATCTCTAAAGCACCTTGGGATATTTTAGGATCAAAAGTGCTCTATTATAAAAAAGGTAACTACCTCAGAAGCTGCACCATGAGAAAACAACGCATAACCATGCCTTAAAGTAACTTCTGGTCCTCTAATCCACACAGGAATTGAAAGTTAATGCAACCAAGCATGAAGACAGCATCATAATGCAGGACAGAAAAAGGCTTAGAATGCCAGGAAATAGTGTCAACATACAAGGTAAGATGCAGTCAGCAGTTCTGCTTTCTGTAAATTGGAATTCTGGTGCTTTTGGCTCTTTGGCTCTTTTGGGGCATGACCTTGCTCTGAGAAAGCCACCAAATATTAATCAGAAGTGGAAAGCAGGACATGACATAGCTCTGGAATAAATAGGCTGGTGATTGAGAGCACACACCACAAAAAGCAGTGCCAGTGCATGAGTGAAGATCCTCAGCTCGCCTAGGCAATTTGGTGCTAAAGAAGTATCAATGTAGAAGACCACAAATAATTTAGCAAAGTAAGAACACATTTGTTGCCTAATAAGTTGTGTAGAAATATGTGTTTTTCCAGTTCAAATGCCACTGTGAAAATTTCATTCCAAAGGAGATGCACAACTACTCTCCCACATTCCAAGCTGGAAGCACAGAATTAGGCAAATGCTTTCAGAGAAGCTTCTGTCAGCCTGCCATGAATACCTGTTGTCACTATCACTCTAATTATTTGGCAGCTAAATTTTGTTTCTAACACTGTCTGGGATACACCGCGAGGAAAACCTGTGCATACCATGATACTTTCACCGGAGATAAGAAAGTATGGCAACAATGGCCACCACATATACTTTTTCTGTAGGGAATGGAGTTTAGATGGGAAGAAAAGGGGAAGATCATCTGTCAGAAGGCAATGCAGAAATACTAACTACTGAGAAGACATCTAATTTTTTGACATATAACTTCATAAATGAAGCAAACGGGCTGCTTGTCACTCTATATCCTATACAAATACTGAAAATGCAAACTGTCTGGAAAGAAGAAATAGAATGCTATACCCTGGTATGTGCACTAATTTGCTAACTGCTCTGTGGCTTCAATCCAGCAAAACACTTAAGCACATGAATAGTCCCAACAATAGAGGTCTGAAAGGCTGCCCATACATTAACGTAAATTGCAATGTAGGCACAAGCCTCTCCCTTGCTTTCATTAAAGCCTGTGAAACTCAGAGAAGAAAATCAATGCTACCTCCCTTGGGTACAGCAAGCAAGGAGTGGGGTCACAGCAGCCGCTTGCAAGGATAGCCTAGAAAAACGTATTTACAAAGTGCCTGTGTATTTGTATACACAAATTTTAAATATACATACATTGGTGGTATACTTTATTGTTTTCTAAGCCAAAAAACCAACCAACCAACCAACCAACCAACCAACCAACCAACCAACCAAAACCCAACAAAAAAACATGTTGTTTTCTAGTTGCAATACAAAAGGGTCATTTAGCTATGAAAAAACTTCCAAACTTTTTACTGGCTTTGCTTTTATGGTGAGACAGTTTGCCATTCTGTGGAAATGAAATATGTTGCTCTGTTTTCCCCGAGTTTACTTCAGAAGAGGAGTCTGAATAAAATGTCAGCCTGAGACATGCAGCAATCATAGCTTACCCAAATCAAATGTCAGGGTTCAAGCGGGTGTGATGATAACATTTGGTGGGGGCACAAGGGAGAGAGATGAGTGATTCACTGTCTGGATGGTGACATTGCAGGGCCTAGGTCAGGGAAAAGTGAGAGGTGCTCGGGAATGAGGATGGGTGTAGCATGGAGATGATGAATATATTGCCATTTGATAAAAGTTACCTGCTATCAAGATTTACTCAGACAGTGCCATTAAGGCGTTCAGAAACCATCTTCCGGTTACCTCAGGGAACAAAATCCTTTATTATCTGAACAAGAATATTACCAAAAGGACCATTTTAAAGCACAGTTATAATTTCTGCTTTTACTGTCACTAGTATTTACATTGCTCCTCTTGCTTCTCTGTTCAAAACCAATACCTAACTCAGACACACAGTGGGCATATGTAGGCAAACACATCTTCCACAAAGCAGCAGATTTGATTTCATTCCTGTCACAAATGGTTAATTTTTTTCTGGGGCATTCAGCATCAGATTTCATGTGGAGGCACCTGAAATAGCAGTCCTGTGTTATTAGCTATTTAAGACCAAATGCTATCAAGAGCACAATGAGTGGAAGTCTAATCTGCAAGTTGTACTTCAGAGATGAATGAAATGTTTACAGGGCAACAGTGGTGTGAAAGTGGCAGAACCTGCTTCTCTCAGAAGTCTATATGCTCTGCTGGCACATTCAGGGTGAGAAACATCCACTATGTACACAAACCACACTGCTGCTGTCATATCATTGCTCTTTTTCTGTGCATTGAGGCTTATTTAGCACTGCAGTATAGTTTCTTCACCTTAGCACTAGCAGGCTCTCTTCTGTGCCAAAGTGAAGAGCATCACCTGTTCATAGCTCTGCTCTTATTACCATAACAATCATTAGCAGCATTTGGGAGTAGTAGACTATGTAACTGCTCTGCAAGTATGTTCTTCAGTACTGAACTGCCTTTAATCTACTTAGCACCTCTTGGTTTCTTTCTTGCTTTTTACTCTCTTTCTCACAGCTCTGCATAGGACCTAGAGACACTTCTCTCTTATAGTTTAGCGAAATGATTGGCTAATTCCTTCTGCAGGAAGTGAGAAGTTGACAAATGTAGTAAAATTATTCACAGCTTTCTTTACCTGGCAATGAAAAAATTATGATTTGCTTCAACTTCTATTTCAATCTCTGTTGTTGGCAGATGTTCACAGCCTCATGATGCCCGTTCAAACCCTACTGAAGCTGCTGGGAGTTTGTGCACTTCAGAACTGGTTTGATCAGGCTTGCATCTCATCTTCAGAGAGAACACTACAGCAGTGACCGGAGCAGTCTTTGGCCTCTGCAGATTTCATAGTCTAGAAATGCTGCATTATTTCATTCTAGACACCATGCGTACACCGAATTGGTATTTCATTTTTTAAAAAGAGCAAGGAACTGAAAGGATAGGATGAATGAAGGCGGCAATACATTGGCAGAGCTGCATATGGATATAAGCATGAGATCTGCTAGCAGCATATCTGGTTTGTAGCCATGCCTGGCTTTAATGATCTAAGAAGTTAAAGGTGAAGAAAACCCTTTGGAATCTACAAGCTGTTTGCAAGAGGTTAGCAGAAGACTAAACAGAGTGCAATCAATATTGCTGTGCATGTGTGAACCCCCAAAAAATAGAATTCTTCTTGATATGCAGCTGTATTTGATTTCTATACTTTAATGAAAAGCATCAGCTAAACACTGAAAATGGATTTTAATTTGGGCAGTATTCATTGATGGTCAAGGTAAGCAGAAAAAAATGGCAGTGTTTTTCCTGACATCATGCCATTTTGAAAAGCAATGAAATTGTGCTTCTGCCTGTAAATAGCAAATGTGGAAGTCCAAAGAGAGAATAAATATGAACAGGAAAAATGGGATGTCCTTCAACACAGCTACACTTCTGATCACAATGTTGCTTTTGAGACAACTCAACTTCATACAGCTCAACATAGAAGTAGCTGCACGAAATGAGTCATAAAAAACACTAGGAGAAAATGAGGCCTTTGCACGTGGTTTTGGATGAAATGAAGAAACATAACAACCTCCAAAATATTTAACCAAATGACATATAAATAAGCTGGAGGTGTATTTATTTACACTTAGGGTTTAAGCACTTGATAGCTAATAGGAAGATGTGAATTTGATGGACATGCAGAAGTGCTACTACATATACACCAGAGCTGGGTTAAACAACATATCCACAGTCTGGACAACAGGAAAATTCCTTTAGTCATCGTTGCATAAAACCAACAAAAACAACATAAAAGCCACAAAGGAGCTCTTGTGCTCCCACCAGGGACGATCCTTTAGATCTGAGTATTACAACTTGTATTCTTTGGATTTTACTGTTTTTCTGGCATTTTACTTTACTGTCAGGCTCTTTTATGGAGAATTACAGTGAGATCCTGATAGGCAATCCTCCAGATTAATTCAGTGTTCACTGGACCAATAAGTGGTCAGCTTTTCGGAGAGACAGCACAGCAATGACAGCTCACTATTACTTTCTGTGAATTCTCAGAAGATTGAACAGCACAAGGCATTTTGAACTAATGACAAATGCTCAAAAGTCATGTTTAGATCTACACAGAAAGCCTTTTCAAAATAATTATTCAGGTAAACATACTACTCAGGATTCAAGTGTGAGACAGAGTAGCCTAGGAAACTACAAATCCTGCTTTAAAACAGCTCATTACAGGCTTTTTTTTTTTTTACTGTCTGTTTTTCAGACACACATTTGAGCAGAAAAATTAAATATCCATTAAGTAAGCACTTAGGCCAAATGGGAAGCTTAGCGGGAACTCTGAAAGCATTTTGTCTGGAAAGGTGAGGAGCAGAATCCCAGTCCTGGAGAAGAGCAGGCAGAGAAGCAGCTGCTGCCCGGGCAGGCCAGTCTCACTTCCAGCACTGCTTGGATGTGCCCTTGGGCAGAGCTGGCCAAACCCTTTGGGTTTGTTCTGCTCCGCTTTTTCCTGCAAAGCTTCCCCAACACTGCAAGATTTCACCTGGGAAAGGAAATGGGTGATTCAGAGACACTACCAGGAGCACACTCCTTCACCCAGCACATCAGGCTTCATGTTTGAGCTGCTCCTTGTCCCAGCCTCTCTTCCCATGAGAGGCTTCATGGATACTCAGTGCCAGACAACAGCCACCCATGCAGGCAGACAAGGCTGCCGAATCACTTCTTCCACACAGCGCCAAGGACAATACCTCCCGGTATAAATGTTTAAGGGTTTTGAAGTCTGGGGTTTTAAGTTTTAAAAATATATTATTATTATTCTATTATTCCAGAAAAATCAGCTACTTCAGAGAACAAAATTTGGCTTAGTGGGAGAATACGCTTCTTTCAAAAATAATGCTGACAACATTTTGTTGACTTGTTCAGGTGGTTGTATTCCTCCTCACTTCTCAGACCTCCCCATTTCCAATGTCAATTTTGCTGCCTTCCCAGTACAAAGGCACAATGCAGAGAGTCAGCAGGCATCCTGAATTTCAGTGAGCAGTCAAGCTGCCTGGCACCATCAGAAATTGTTCAATTTACAACACTGAGCCAATAGAGAACAAAGAGAACAAAAATGTGGGAAGGAAAGGCGGGAGAGAACAGGATTTGCAAAATGCACTGTTATCCACTGGGCTCCCTGTGCTACACTTTGACCTCTAAACATGTACACATAATTCATCAATCATTGATGTTAAAGTGCACCAGGGATGAAAGAAGGGCATTAAATAACGGACCAAAAGAATGGGGCTCAGGGTATCTGCATTCTGTTCATAGTAGGAGCATACATAAAAACAGATACTCAGTTTAACAAAACAGATTTGGTGAAATCGACACAGTATCAATTAAACTACATGCACTGACAAAGGAACCCTTCACAGGTTTTCTGGAAAGTTCTTGTGATTTCTAAAGCCTTCCTGTGTAACTGTAGGCAAATTATTTAACTTTTCTGCCTCCCATATCTATAATTTACAGTACATGGCATAATAGCTCCTCTTTAAGATGGGGTTTAGAGTCCTGAGGTAGTTTTTTTAAACTCCTGAGACACCCTCTAGCGAATTAGTGATGAGAAAAGCAAGTAGCTAAGAGTTCATTTCTGAAGCAGGCAGAAAGAGGACACACAGCATAAGAACGTTCACATCCCTGCTTCCCCATCTTGGCATTTATAGCCTTACAAAGAAATGTCAGTTTAAATAACCAATTCTCAGTACACTAAATACTGAAATGCCAACACTGATCATGTGGATCTCTGTGAAAAAATAATGTTTTAGCAAGGAGGCTCTTAGTTTTGGCCTTTCTAGTACTTTGCAGTTTGATATGGATTGGAGATAGCAGCTATTTTACCATCCTCTGCCCATGTAAAGTGTAGGCAGCAAATCTGCCAGCTCTGGTAAATCATCAGTGACAAAATGCTTGCAGTACCAAAGTGGATAATATGGGCTTACATTGCATGTGCAGTGATTTAGCGAGCTATAAACACAGAGAACTTTTAAAGAAGGTACTCCATATCAAAGGGGGCCAAAAGTGCTGTTGCTTTTACTCCAAGGTGAATGCTCAATGATGGAATAAGAGAAGAAAGATTCCTTGCAGCTTCTCAGCACTGATAATCAGACACAGCCTTTGGAAGATGATTAATCATACATTCAAACCCCAGGTTAACTGATCTGCTGCATGAGCTCAATGCTCTTTCAAATAGTGAACATCGTTCAGAGACTAACTCCAACATGACCTCTCCTCCCTGCTACACTTAAAAGCCCTGTTTCTGAATCCTGGGAGCAGCAAAGGAGTTGAACCCTTGCAGAGGGATCATCCTGATGACATGATTGTAGGTTGGCTTTGCAATCTCAGCACAAATTCCACTGAGAAAAAAAAAAAGATTCCAAAGACACTGCTACCATGACTATCCTATGACTATACTGTGGCTTACACAAGAGAGAAGTTACCTAAATGAAAAGTCTAAGGGAGCAGATATTGAAAAGAAATGTTACTGGTGAGCCAATTAAGGAGAGAGAATTATGCATTTTCGCCTTATATTTTTTCTTACTCTTCATTTTCTATCTATTCTCCTCCACCTCATTCCCACCTGGCTGGCTGTTTCTCTTCCTCCTTCTCTTATTTTCTCTTTGCCTGACATACCTTTGTCTCACTCCCCTCTTCCTTTGTGTCCCCTCTTAAAAATATCTGGTGGTGTTATTACAAAGTTCCTGCTATGAGAGCATTCACTACGACCTCTAAGATATGAAAATTAACAAAGCATGCAAGTGTTCTTAGGCTTGAAATATATATGACTATTAAATATAAGCATCTTCCTTCTTATTTCCATTAACTCCTAAATTAATTCAGAACAGCTCTGAGCAACCTCAAATATAATTACATGGAACTCAATAATTAATAGAACTCATGAAATGCATACCCCATACAGAAGGCTAACAGTTTATATGAACAAGTATTTGCTATTCATATCTTGAATTTCTACTGGTTTATAACCAGAAACACATCGCAGTATCGGTCTCTAGAGCTCCTGCTGGATCACATCTCTGACATTTGTCATGAAGAGCAGAAAAGAGGAACAACATGGTCTGTGACTAATTTCTCTGCACAGTGAAAAATACAAGACACACATGGAGAGACCCATAGTGACTACAGTAGGTATGAAAGCTACTGAGCATCTTTACTCAGAATTCAGAGAGACACATGACAAATACAACATACGGTATACTTAAAACAGAGTCCTTTTGTGTTCATGTGTCAATGCAAGCTTTTTTCCAGTATGCTCTGGCTTAATATTCTTCCCAGATCTTTCTTACCTGATGTTTCAGTCAACTGGATGCTAGAGGCTTTTAAAAAACATGTCAGTGCTTTTATTTAGTAGAATCTTGCTATATCCAAAGTAGACAGTATGAACAGAACATTGGTTCACTTCCAACGCTACTGAATGATTGAGTGTGAAAGCCCCTTTTGCCTATTTTCTCTTGTTAATTTTTTTAAGGTCCTACATTCCAGTGTGTTTTCCCATCTGTGCGTATAGTTTTCCCCTCCTGTCAGCACTGCCAGTCACTCAGCTGCTGAGCTATGGCCTGTTCACTGCACTTTCTGTCACATAGGTGTGGAGAGATTTCTATCTGACTTACGAATTCCGTGCTGCCCCTGGCAAGCTGGCTGGCTGTCATGCTGCTGCAGGGTGTTTCAAACAGCTGCTCTTTCCAAGACATACTTCTTTGCACCTTCAGCTTAATTTTCCCCCTTTAGTTTTCATCCTTTCCATACCAAAAGGCATTGGCAATGAAGCCATGCAGAAACAACTACTGTACCATTAAACTATTTCAGATTCTTGCTCATTTAGAAATTATCTGCATGTTTTAGTTTCTCGCTTAGTCAGTCATGTTCAGCTGTGCATTTACTGTTCAAGCACTATATCCATATGATTTCTAGATTACCTTCCAGTTGATGTTTCCTAGTACATCTAGGACTTAATTTTTTAGCATTATTTTATTTTCCATTATCTTTTAAAGACATTTATGTCTTTTCTGATCAGTATGCTTAAATCTGGTGCCTGTTGAAGGACAGCTTCTGCACAACAGTCTCGGAATTCAACCCCAGATTTTGGCAAAATCTGGCCATCTGCTATTGCTCCTGAGTGTTGGAAAATATTTCCTTTGAGTTTCAATTAACTCACCACTGTTGTATCCTCCTAAGTGGTGGATTTTTAGTGCATTCAATCTCAGCTGGAGCAAAGCAACAATGGGTATTGACTACCCCACAAAATTTGGTTTTCTTTCTGAATTAAAACTAATTCAAAGCCCCAGAAAACTTTGAAACACTAGACTTTTTCTTTCCGAAGGCAAGCGAGCTATAAAACCAAGGTAAGAATGTGCAGAGTGTAAGTGTGATGTGGGTCTGACTTGGTCCCTAGGAACTCAACAGAGGACTGCAGTCAACTTTACTTGGCTGTATTTAACTCTGCAACTTGGAATACTCTGAAACTCTACCTTGATTTCACATAACATAACATTTTCCCACATCCTGCTTTCTGTCTGGACTGCTCTGAGCAACAGGACTGCAGCTGCTGTCATGACTGCGATTGGCCCTGAAGTCCAGACACAATCTTAATCTTAGTACTGTAATATTTACACCGCAGTATTCTTACATATAAAAGGAAGATTTTATATCCTTGGGTTTACCTGAGCAGCCTCAGGTTTCAGATGCATTTAAAATTTTTGTAAGCCAAAAGTGGCATGACTTTGTTTCCAATTCTATGACATCCTAAGCATTTAATCTGACATTTGTTGAAGGTCTTAAAGTGAAAAGCTAAGGGGAAAAAAACTCAACAAAATACTACTGAGAATTTTGACACTCAAAACTCTGCTTTTGCAGTTTTATTTTGATAGATTTAGTTTCATTTGAATAGCGCTTAGTGCTTAGAAGGCAGCTACAAAGACGATGGAGGCTCTCTTTTTGCAAGGAGCCACAAGGAGAAAAGGTAAAGAGCAATGGTCACAAGTTGCACTGGCCAAGGTTCTATCAGTTTTATGACCTAAGAAAGACAATTTTCACAATGTGAACGACCATTCAGTGAAACAACCTCCCCAGGCACAGAATGGAGTCACTATTGATGGTTTTCAAGATGTGACCAGACAGGGCACTTGATATTTTCATCCAAACTCCCTTTCCCACACAAGCTTGGAGGTCCTTTCCAGCCTGGGCTGTTCTATGGTTCTATGAGACTAATTACTCTCACATCTAGCCCCAAACTTTCACCTAACACTGTTTTTGTGATTCTGTGATGATTACTGCTTCCCCTCACAGCTGAACCTAAGTCAGATTAAACTTAAACTAGTTTTACACCAGTGTCATTTTACTAGCCCTATTCATGGTAATCATTCATAATACAATACTAATCATTCATATACCAAAGGAGGAAGATCAGGTCTAACAGAAATCACTTTTTACTCATATCAGATATTGTCACCTGTTGCATTTTTCCTCCAGACAAACTAAAAACTCCTTCCATTCCAGAGGAATGGAGAGAGAAAATGCAAGGTGCCCTTCATAAGGTCTGCTGGAGCAAATAAGAATCCTGGAAATGAAAGTACAGTAATTTTTGTGGGTTATACACAGTTTTAAAAATTTACATATTTCTAACAGGGTACAGTGAGATTTTAAAAAGCTTTTATATATCTGTATCTCCTATAGTCTGTAAAAGATAATAAATTGAATGTTTTATTCTATGTATCACAGGAGTATATAAGGAGACAAGTTTCTATTACACTTAGGTCATAATGTGTGTAATTTTAGGAAAAAGCTTCCAAGATCACAGTATGTTTGTTCAGATAAAACTGCTGCTGCCTGAAATGTTTTCTTATTATTTTATCTATGAACTGACTTCCTTAAAATTTGCTTTACATATATTCCTTTACAATCATATTAGGATTCCAATTTAAAAAGACAAATAGGATTGTTCTGTGAATGGAATGCCTGTACTCAGGGTAGCCATGGCGAAGCATGTTCAGGTAATGGAGTCATTTAACTGGTTACATCATCATGGAAGGGCTTTCATAGTTGAGATGAGAAACTCATACTTCATAAAGTCTGGAACAGTGCTGGCAACACTTAATTATTTAAAGTCACCTTTCTACACAAATTTAAATATAAATAGATTATTGTGCTTTCTGTAGAAAAAACACCTCTGTCCTCTAAAGTGCTTTGCAGAAATTTTGAGTTACAATAACCTTCTTGCCCAGAGTCCCACAAGAGACCAGCACCAGAGCTGGGAATAAAGAATCCCAGAATCCCAACAGTAACACTTCCTGCAGTGACGGGACAGCACTTCCTCACAGGGAATCCTAACACCTTATTCTGCTGCTACAAAATCACACTGAACTGAGAAAACACATGAAGAATAAAAATAAATCATGGAAAATAGGCAGGAAAAAATTGAACAAAGGTGGCTTTATAATCCTCAGAAGAAGAAGAAACTCAGTAGTTTGATGTCAGCTTACCAAAGGGCTCCTATGCTACTAGTGGAAAATTAACGAGGTTTAACACATAATCAAGTCTAACAAGTTTCTGTGTATCAGCACATGGTAAGCCATTCCATAGGCCTGCTTAGCAAGTGCAAGACAACGTGGCTTAGCACATTTCCTTGTCCTCTGGGACTAAACATACACATTTTAGTACAGAAAGAGAGAAGCTGGTTTTGAGAATCTTGCTAAGTTGTGGTAGCTTGACTTTATGTCAAATTTCCTAACTCTGCTAAGAACATAAGGCTAAGGGGAGGTGAAAAAACATTTCCTTGCCAAGTGGTTTTTTAACAGGCTTGAAAATGACAGTGACAACTGTGTAAAAAGCTTTTTTACCATTTGATGAGACCACCATGATTTCAGCCTTCTATAGCCTAGTACTTCTCCACCTCTTCTCCTCTCCACATGCAATTACCACTCATAATTCACCTGCCTTTGCAGTTTACTGGTACTTGCTGTATAAAAACATTGGCAATGAATGATGAGCAGATATAAGACCATTAATACAACTATGCTAGAGGTAGCCATCCACGGGATGGAATCTAAAGTGGCAGAAGTCTTCCTAGTCACAGAGCTCCTGAAGTATGTTGCTTGTAGGCAAACAACCTCTGCGCTTTAGGAGACTTGCCCCTGGTCTAGGGGGTGGGATCAGCTGGGAATTTGTGTGGGTGAGGCAGTTTGTAGCCAGGGCTCCTGCCTGCAATACCTTTTGTAAGTTGTAATGAACTGGGATGTACCCTACCCTTCACTGTGCTCACTCTGAACTTCAGTGGAGATACAGGCACTCTGTCTCTCTGTTTTGTCTATCTATAGGCACTCAGTCTATTTTGATACTTTTTAAGCCCAATTCAGATTTTTAACCAACTTTGCTAAATTAGGACTTTAAGGATGTGCCCCAAGGTTTCGTTGAATTAGGGATTTTGCCTTATCATCAAAGTCAGTGAAAACGTGCTGTAACCCACTAACCTGACCCAGTCACAGCTGTAATGTACTATACTAATCTCCACATTTATTAAACACATGCTCCCTCTGGAGCTGGAGATGATACAGTAACAGATGTTTTATTCAGGTTTCTTTTTAAGTCATGAGGAAAAAACCACAACCCTGTCTCTAGTATAATTCCCAGTTTTCATACCTACTAATGCAATTAAGATGTACAAAGATAAACAACTGTTAAGTTCTTCAAAATTTTTACAATCTATTTCCCTCCCATTCTTTCTCCCTGTTGCTGCCATCATTATAGTGAGTGAACTCGTACTGAAATCTGACTCAGCAAAGTGAAATTAAGTTCTATGCAAAAATAAATGAGGTAAGTTGTACTGGGCATAGCATCCTCCCAAAAGATACTGACCCTAAGAAATAAGTAGACCTGTAATGAAGACAGTGAAACAAAGCAAATGCTGGGGCACCAGGGTTTGCTCTGACTTTAATGTCAGCCTGGCCTCCCACTAGTATAAAACAATTATTTCTCTGTGGATCATTAATCCTTTTTGTCTATAAGAAATAATAACACTTCTGGATGGCAAGCAAAGGCCATTTGGGAAACAAGAACATAAGCCCCTATCACGAACTCCAATATGGCTTTTAACTACAACTTGGGGGCAGGAGCATGGTGACACAAAACACCCCCAAAACACTGGGTCAAGCACAGTGCATCTCTGGAAGCTGAGAAGATTCACACAGCAGCCAACAATTTTAAGGAGGATACCTCTTATCAGAAGACACCATTCCTTTGCCTGATTAGTGCAAAAAGGGATGTATTCCTTCCTCTCAACTCCCAATACCCAATACTGTTTTTCAGCTGTGAAAACACCCCATTACTTGAATGTGCTGGTGATCTCCAGCATGTGATCAGCACCAGCCTTGCTGGTGGCTGAGGCAGGTGAGCTGGGCCTGAATACAGGGCGTCCTTAGGCTGTTCCCTCCCTTCTGAAACTCAGCCCAAGTCCTATCATGTCCTAAGCACCCTGCAATGCTTCTCCCTTTTACCCAAAGCATTTGAAAATAGGAGGGAAAAGGTGGCAGCAAACTGCATGAAGAACCTTGTGGTTGATGGTTTTAGACTAGCTGAGTCCTTGGAGAGACTTTAGGTAATGTCAAGGACACCAACATTCTGTGACTGCACATGCATTTCACAGAGATAGAAACGTAGCCATACTGCAATGAATGGATCTTATTATGCACAAAGTCAACAAACTTGCTAAAGGGCTTTGGCAAGTCAGTGCCTTTGTGTTTGGATTGCAGCGCTGGCTGCGTGCTGTGCCTTTGTCCACTCTGGCCTTGTTTATCAACAGAGCTACAGTCACAATATAGCCCTAGGCACCATTCTGGCTAAATATGTTGGTGTGCATTTTTGTGTTCTAACAGTTTCTCTAGCAGCATTTACAAGTGAGACCTATGAAAACAAGTAAACACAGATATTAAAAAAGCCATTTGCTTTCTCACCATGCATGTTTACTGTTTGCAGTTCAGACACCTCTGACAAGTGAAAGAGATCATTTCATCTCAGTTCCTTCCTCCAGCATACCCACCTGATATATATCTGTGGGGGGATCATGACACTACAGTGTAATGTTTGCTGTTATTGTAAATTGACACTTTACTTTTGAAAAGCTGCAAACCATTTGTCATAAAGCACTCTGCAATCCCCACTGGTCTATTTCATAGTGTGCTTGGTTTTTCTCAGATAGAAAATAATTTTAAGATACTCCTTCAAATTAAATGTCTTAAAGGTCTTACATGACATTTTCTTTGTAAACAAGTTAACACAAACATATTTTCCCATGCATATTTATTATATGCATACAGCAGTCAGTGTTCAAATCCGCTCCCCCAGCCCTTCCAACAAACTAGGAATCCTCTTCACCATAAGCATACCCTTTCCCCCCAATAAAACTATTCCTTAGAATGAACATTTGCCTTTGGAGTCTCATTTTTCATTTATTTCATTAGTTTTCAGCTCAGATAACTACATTCTCTTTTTATTACAGCTCGTATATTTTATAATGTGCAAATTGAAATAATGATTGTAGTGCAGTACTCTGCAAGTGTTTTTCATAAGACTCCAGCTACTATTCCTTGCTCTGTTGGATATCTTTATGTCAGGGTTACTTTACACTGGACAGAAATTTGGACTATTTAAGCTGAAAAGAATGAATAAAAACCTATTAGATAATAACCTCAAAAATGCACTGATTCATGTAGCTTAATTGCATATTATTGTCATAATCAAAATATTTAAAACTTAATAATCATGCTTAAAAGTGGACATGTCAATATATTCCATAGTTTCATGATTCTGAAAATCAAAATTTCTATTTGTCTTTACAATACACAGTGCCAGAAATACATTTACATTTCTGAGATGTTACAATACCGACGTTTTGCTTTCTTGTCAACAGAGTGACTAACTTCATCCTCTGTGTTCAAGTACGATTTACTGGTTAATATTAGTCACTTAAAATAGTTCAGAAGCATTTGTGTGGCTTGTTGAAATTTACAGCATGCTTACATTGTTGATCACCAGTCTCATCTTGCTACTTTGTCATTCTGTAATGCTTATTGGTAAATGACTTTGCTAGCATATATTCCCACTGCTGCCAGGGTCACAGAAGTCTGAATGAACACTGAAAGAGTCCACTTAATTGCACAGATTTATAGCTATGTTGTTTTCTTTTCTCCCTGTCCACTCAAACTTGTCTTCCATGCCTGACATCTACAGAAAAGGGAGAGCTGCTTATTCTAGTCCAAAATAGCAGTAGACAAGGATCACAGTTTTGCAGGGATTCTTTATTTCTATTGCTAGTGCATAGGCAACAGAGAAAGGGTTTTTTAATCCACCCTAGGACAGGGTACTGAACCAAAGAAAAGTGCTGTGTCAATATAATATCAGCCACGGTAAGTCTGCAATGAAGTAATGAATTACATGACTGGTAAAAAAGACATAACCTGTATAATTCAGAGAAGTAATGAGCTGTTCATTTGGATTTAAGATACCGTGCTTTCTAAGGTGAAACACAGGTGCACTATTATCCAATAAACAGATGAGAAATTTTTATGTCTTGGAAACTCAGAAGAAGAAAGTTACGATTTGAAAATACGTCTCTGCCTGCCCAAAGTCTGCTGTGCGAACTAAGTGTCAAACTAAAGCCTGTTTCTTTGTCTTATTTATGGCTCTGCTACAATTTTGGGTAGCAGAGGAATCAATCAATTCCAACCAACCAGTAAAAGGATTTTGGGGACTGTGGAGATCAAAAAAACCAAAGCCAACAAACCCCAAACTGTTTCAGCTTCTCTGACTGAACACTGTTATTCTAAAAAGCACATTTTGCACACTGAAAACTTACCAATGGAGCGATGGATGCAAGTGTGCTGGTTATCACTCAGAAAAAAGCCCTCTTTGCACTGACATTCGTAGCTGCCCATAGTATTTACACAAATCTGCTGGCACCCTCCATTGTTATCCAGACACTCATCAACATCTAGAAGACAAAAGGAAAAAGAAATGTAAGATAATGTACAGATTCACAACATACGTCCAGAGGAGCAAGGAATCCACAAAAAGGCACACTGTAAATTAAGCTAATGAAGACTACCCAAATCAGTTAAACCAAATTAACCCCTCTAATTAGTTTTTCTGCATCCTAGGCTTAAAGTTAACATGAAAAAAAACCAAAACAAAACCCCAAACAGTGGGCAGGGAATGCAGCTATGTCTCCATATATTCTGAGCTGCAAATTGATTTGCAATGCACAATGAACATGAACTTCCTAAAAGGCTGTGACCCCATCTTCCAAGTGTGGTGTTGCACTCTGTTATTCCCACTCCACTTGGAAAGACATACTTCAGGTCTACAGTAATTTCTAGCAGGGGTAGCAGGCAAACACAAAGGGCATTACAGGGTGAAAAGAGTCTTTATAGAGTTCTGGTCTTGAACAGAACAGCATGTTTCAATTACTGGAGTCATAACCCCCTACTTTGTCAGTTTGTTTAAAGTTGTTTAGTGAAAAGAAGGCTTCTTAAACCTAAATGTTCCATGTCTCTATTGTCATTTTAATAGGCAAATATATAAAACCACAAAGGCAGCATTAGCTACTGGCTGTTTTGAGGGCCTATGCCCCATCACTTCTCTTTGGCATAACTGTTCTTATGCTGTAGTGTTAAACAGAGACCTATGTTTCAGCATTGAGATACCACTGCCACTAATAGGTATCTGACCCACACTCAGCTTTGCAACTCTCCTGTTTTGCGCCTGAAAGTGAATCACATCTATTTTTTGCTTTCTTTTCCTTTGCATGAAAGGAACTTGGCACCTGAAAATTCCATGTTTTCCTTTTTTATGAAGACTCTTCAGCCAGTTAAGTTATTTCACACTATGTGCCAACATGTCAGCATTGGAGCTGGTGTGCTTTGCTTTCATTTTATTTTTGGAAGGGGTAAAAAAACCACAACAAAGCTAAATGATCCACAACACTCCAAACCTCAGAAGAGCGGGCACAGCTCCTGCAGAAGTTAATTCCTCCAGGACTGGCCACAACACACTAAGGTAAACCCAAGCTGCTTTTGCTGGTACTCTCATAAGCAAGGCCAGGAAGCTGCGAAATGCTGCAGAAACTCAACCACTCACTAATGCAGGGACACCAGCAGCTTGCTCGGCTATTTGGGCTGCCTGCACTTCACGCGACAGCAGTCATAGCTCTTTCTCACAGAGAAAAAAGCTCTGGGATAATTACAGCAGCACCCAGGGAAACCAGGCAGTCTCACTCTGTCTAGAACTACAATGCAAGTGTGTAGTCAGTCTCCCTCTTTTTTATTTACCAGCAAATGTTAAGCACTATTGACTCAAATTTTCTGTATCAAAATCCTCCCTGTCCTCAGGGCTTACTCTTCTCCAGATCTGGACATTTTCATAACCCCATCAGAGATTTTGGGAGTGTGTAGGAAAAGGGGAAGTGAAGACTTTCCTTGTCCACCGCTGCACAAGAGGGAAAGATAAATAAGACATCTTGGTTAGACCCTTCCTCTGTGAGTCAGCAGGCCTTGCTGTCCTGTTAGCGCCAGCTCAAACTTGCTCCTTCAGAGCAGCACTCTGGAATCTAGATTCTTCTGTCTGGAAGATCAGCTGAACGCTTACTGAAGGAAAGTCTCGGTACATGCACAACCCCTGAAATTAATGCCGCAAAGTGTGCAGCCTTCCCAGAGCTCTGTTTACAGTATCACAAAGTAACTCGAACAGTCGCCTTTCAACTCTGATGAATAATCTGAAACAAATGCAATGATTTATAAACATTTTTTTTCTGCCCTTGATAGCAAATGTTAATGATTTACCACATCCATAAAGAGACAGCTCAATTTACCACCAACAAATTGGTTATACTAGAATAACCTATCTATATACTAGAATAAAATTATTACAATTGAAACTCTTTAAAAAGCTTTTCTATGAGGAATTTCTTCCAATTGTGTTCAATTACTTGCCTCAAACTCATTTTAAGACACATTTATGAAGAGGACTTGAAGAAAGGGAATAGCTGCGATCTAGGACTACTCTATCTCTGTATTACATGCCTTACAATGATCTTGGCCTGATGGTGCAGGATTTACATTTGGTCTTCTCAGGTCTCAGTCCTACCAGGGTCAGGCTTTTTGGAGCACTTTGTATTACTGCAGTCTTAAAAGGCAGTATTGCTTACTATCCACCATACCAAGCAATCTATCGGACATGGAGGCCTGGAAAATATTTACTGAATTATTTACTTGGTAATCTTTCTTTCCAATAAAGTCGTTTTATGATCAGCCTATCAGTTTAATAGTAATCCAGTTTACAGACTAGGATAAAATAGTCTTCTGAAGGTATGTGAGAGAACTCCATCGACTCCAAGAAGCTCAAGCTTTGGTAGATCTGGCAGAGTAATTTCTTAATGTTTGCTATTTTCTTCAAAGTTCACAAATGAAATACCAGGCCACGGGGCTTTTTCTTTCTTTCACTGTGCAATTCTCATTCAATGCATCTCAAGTTTCCACCTGAACATGAAAACATTGGTAGTGCAGCAAGGATGAGACTGAATTTTGGACCAGACTTTCTAGCTCCAGTTTTGGTGGCTCTCTATGTGTCAAACATAGCTGTTGACTATTTTGAAAAACTGAGGATAGATTCTCAGAAGCTTTAATTGTTGCCAACCCTGTGTGACAGTCTACACCTTCTGGAGGTCTGGACTCCAGGGCTTACCTCTAGAGATTTAAAGAAAGTCACTTATGGCATAAAATCCCTTCACTCAAACATCCACTCTAAGCCCCAACTAAACCCATTGTAAAAACTTTGAAACTGATCAAGCACAAATACAAAGCTTACTTGGTTTATTATTCTATTCTTAATGAAACAGATTTTTTTTTTCTTAGAACAAACATGCAGGTCTTCTTTCATAAACTTTTAAACAAAATCAGGTACCACTGATTATTCAGGACCAGACTGTCTGTGAGGATGGCAGCCTCAACACAGCAGGGGCAAGATTCCACTCCTTTAAATTGGTGTATGGAAAGTCAAATCCATTTCCCAGCCTCCTTATCTGACAAAAGTTTCAGCTTGGCCTCCCCACCTGCCAGTGTGCTAATTCCTAAAGTAAGGAATTAGCTTACAGTGCTTACAGCAGAGCTGAGCCTCAAAATCCCCCTGTGATCCCATGGTGGAAGCTGCAGGAAGATTTTAGCAAGTCTCTACAATCCAAAGCCGCAAAAGAACGGAAAAAGATTCTCACCTGAGCTGAGCTCAGATGGTTATTCCACATGGCTGCTCCAACCCTCATCCTCAAAAAGAGGATGAAAAACTAGCAAAGAGTGAATACATATCCTTAAGCCATTCTCTGTAGTGCTTATCACACAGAACTGCCCTGTGATTTTGTTGGCCAAAGACAACTGCTGCTGGAAGCACCTAGAAATAACTCAGTTTGCACAGCTCTTAGCTGCTCCTAACCAGCACAAAAAAACAGCGGAGATGACAACCAACACAAAAGCAGGAATTGCTTCTAGAGAATGGAGACCAGGGACAAAGCAGCGAGAGGAGTGCCTGGACTTCAGAGTGGCCAGTCCTCATCAAGGATAGCCAGGCCCAGGGCAAGAGGTAGCTCAGGGAAAAGCTGGGAAAGGAGAAGTATCTTTCAAAAGAGACGGAGAGATAATGGCTGCATATATGCATACATATATAACTATATCTATAGATCAGTAGCATTATGCAAATGAATGCAGATCGCCATTTGCATAAGACCTCTAGCCTTTTGGCCCACTGCCTTCATATAATCAAACTCCTGTTCTGTACCTTAGTAAGATGAGATCCTCTGGAGAGTGGTAGCGTGGAACAGTATCAAAGGGTAGGAAATCTTACAGTTGATAAAGATGAATGTTTTATATATTAAATAAACAAATGTTTTCGGTTTCTCATTTAATTTATCTGATGAATTTTGCAAATTAACTTCATTGGTGTTTCACCCTGATCTGGCACAGAGCTTCCTGCAGCGTTTGGCCCAAAAGGAGCTCTTCCAACAAAGTGTCCTGTCTGGATACCATGGAGGGAGAAAGGTCTGCTAAGGGTACCTGAAACCAAAACCACAAGCAGGAAGACACAAAAGTGGAAATGCTACACAGAGTCAACACCAAGAACAGTATGTCCACTGTTTGCTTCCTCCCCTGATCTTCCTTCCTTCCTTCTGACATTTCTCTTTCATGTCAGCATTTTCATAAACACTTAAGCCCCTCCGAAATCTGAGTCTTCAAAGTCTCCAAAGCATTTGGGAACCACAGTAAAACGTACTTAGTGTAGCACCAAGACTTCTAAAAACAGGACTTTGACTCATGATCTGGGGAGCTGATCCTGATTTTTTTTCTCTAAGCTACTTTGAAACTCTCGGAAGATATCTCTGAAATGCCTATTTTACCAGTGAAGAACATCGTGACAGAGAGATGAGTTACTGATAGCAATACCGCAGACTTTCCTCAAATGTTAACAACAAAACACCACTTAGGATCTTTTGCACTTGTAAGGGAAATTACGAGCAAGCACAGGCTCAGAAAATGTAAGTGCCTGATTATGGAATTTTAAAATCATTATATTCTGAGTATTTCTAGTCAGAAAGCTGGCTGAAAGTCTCATTAAGAAAAAAAAAAATCACATTCCTGGATATACGACAGTTATACTAAAATAGCATCTGGCCCAGCATCTTTGACACTGTCCTGAGGTAGATACTCAAGAGAAGACTGTAGAGATGGGGCAGAACCCTTGCAGACATGTTCTCCCACGTTTCAGCAATCACATACCTATTAACTTTCCTAAATCACTTCCTAGGCCATTGTCCTGCTGGATCTTTCCTGTATGGATTTCTCTAATCTCCAATAAGCCCAACGTGATGGGGCAATTTCTTCTGCAATTTAATTATGAGATTTAATTTTATTACGAGTTTTATGAAAAAGACACACTTTTGAATGCCCCCAAATTCCATTATTGTGAGGAAGAGTAAATATTCATTCACTACTTCCCTTTCCTGCATCTTTCTTAATCTTACAAACCCCCCTTAGCCTCACACTCTCTCTCATCTACTCTGAGCCTTGCAGCACAGCAATACACAAATAAGATAATTACAGAAACAATTCAAATTACTTCAGTATATCATGTTTAAAACCAAATGTGCTCATTTCTAGGAGTCAACCTTTAATGACAGCAACATTTGGAACATACTCTTCTCACTTCTCTAATCCTCCAAGTACCGTGATGCTCTGTTGGAGTGGGTGTCTTGGAAGATGTGATCTCAAGATACCCATGTAAGCCCAAAGAGCAAATCTGGCATGTAGGAGTGGTATCAGATCGGAGGTTGCAGGCAGGTGCTCCTGTTGGAATGTTCATACAAGTAGTGACAGGCTGTGAAGGTAGGGAAGGTGATCCCTTGCAGCAGCTGAGGAGGCCATGGAAACGAGAATCATTGCTAATTGAAAGAGCTGCCAAACCATCTTCCTTAGGCTGACTTTATATTAGAATGCAGGGAGAAATATTAGAAGGAAGAGACATTGCTACCCATGTACACAGCAGTTGTATCTCCAGCAGATCTAATTCAGACTTCACCAAAAATTTAAAAGTTGGCCCCAAATTTTCTACTAGATTTTACTTTTTTCCCCCTTCTTTCAGAAACTAAAAAATCTGGTGAAGAAAAGGAGAAAGAAGCCTTCAATTCAATGCTTCATTCATTCCCATAGCTGCAGAAATATTCACTGGAGCCCTTGCTGAGAAAAGATCCACTTGCAGAAGACGGATCCTACAGTAGTCAATGTTTATTGAACTAGACAAAAAAACCTCCAAACCAACAAAAAGTGTGAAAAACTACCTTTCCCTGAAAAATAAAGTACATTTTACAGAAGGAAGACATAAAGAAACAATCACAAAAATGCTTTTGGGTGATTAATACTAAAATAATTCTAAAATGATTGACTAATTAATTGATCCCTAGCAACACTCATTTCTAATGTACAAGGATACAACACCTAAAGTGATGGCCATGAGATGTCCTCAAAAATTCAGTCTTTTAACGGGCTACAATCACTTATCCCCTGACATCCAGTTACTGGGCTTCTCGTTTGCCTGCACAGCTATAAATGTGCACAACTTGAAAAGGATGCTTAAAATCTTTTCTGTAGCTGTTTTGTGACACACTGTGGAATGCCTTAAATTTCACAGCAGACAAATACAGTGTAAATGCAGCTGCAAAAGACTTCTTTGCTCTGTACAGCCTAGGAAATGTGCATGTAACTCCACAGCTTAACTCTGTTGCATGTGATGCCTGCTATGGATATTGCGCGGATGTTGCACCAAGTTCAAGTCTCTCTATGTCACTTGTTTATTCCTCTCTTAAACAACTGAGCACCACTCTCTGTCCTCTTAAGACACCAAAACCCTTTTCACAGCTTTTAGCATTTCCAAAATAAACATACAAGTCCCCGAATGTGACATCTGAGTTGTAGGTTCTATGGTAACCGTCTGTTTTTAAGACAGACACATACATGGGGTGGCCTCCTGTCAACAGTGCCTAAACACAACGAAGCTCCTGCTCAATTATCTGTTCATGTTATCCATCCGTTTGATTCAGGCTTTAAAACAATTCTGTGTGAATTTGATCATGCTTCTTTTCATCTGTGCCACTGTCTAGGGAACGCCAGCAGCCTCCAGCTTGGCATGAAGCTCTTTGTGGGAGGCACAGACATCCACAGCCCCATCAGAGTAAGGCTGCTGTTCCCACTGACATCCAGTTATATGTAGGCACTCCAAAGTGGCAAATGCTGGATTAACAGTACTCCATAAACTAGTGGAGGGAAACTAAGTACAGATACAAACAAGCAGCAGTCCAGATCAACTGAAGAAAGAATTTGAGCTAGGTAAATTATCCAGTCTATTATCATAATGTCCCTTACTTTGTCTTGTCCCTTGCTATCATTAACTGCTGCAGGTGGAACTGAAGCAGTATTCTCTATCCCTCATCTAGGATATTTACTGCTTAAACCTGCTTCCTTCTACATCTGCTTATAGATCCTGCCAAGATTAGAAAAATCTGGTTTGGGTTTACTCAAAACTGCTTAAAAATAAATATTGTTATTATTGTTATTATTGTTTCAATTCTTTTTCACAAACACAAAAAAATATTTTGTTGTGTGTCAAACAAACCATGAAACTTGACATGAAAATTGAGACAATATTTTCATCCCAAGCTGGTAACATTTTCCAGGTCTATACCACTTGAAGCATTTTGTTCCTGAGCTCTGGTAATAAAAGCCTATAAAATGGCTAGGTTAATGCTTTTCACTCTTATCTATCAGTAACACAGTTAGGGGACTCTCTAGATTCAGATGAGTGATTTTAGCCTAAACACTGCAGCATCCAGTAGGCTATGAAGTCATTCTCACTCTCTATTTGGGTAATACTTGAGGTCCATGAAAAGTGGAAGAAACGGAGAGTCTCAAGCACAACCATCAACGCAGTGAAATACAGCAGGAGTTGAAAAATATTGGCTTCTTTGGGTTAATTGGCTTAGTCAGAAACATATCTACTCATTAAACTTTTGGGGAACAGGAAAGTGCTGAAAATGTTTTGTAAGTGCTTAAATAGTTCCTGTAGGACGTATCAAAACAATTACATTTCCCTCAAAGTATCTCCATTGGTGAAAAGTGTTTTATAAACAGAGCCTCAGTTTCTAAATAGTTTCAGAGAATGAATGCTTCATTTGGTACAAAATGTTTGGGCAAATGGGCATTTATGCCACCTGGGAAATGAGTACAACATTTTCACTCTCCCAGACATGAGTAACACAAATACTTCATGCAAATACCAAATGAGAAAATGGTTTTAGGCTGAAGGCGGGTAGATTTAGATTTGACATTAGGAAGAAATTCTTCCCTGTGAGGGTGCTGAGGCCCTGGCACAGGTGCCCAGAGGAGCTGTGGCTGCCCCTGGATCCCTGACAGTGTCCAAGGTCAGGTTGGATGTGGCTCTGAGCAACCTGGGATGGTGGAAGGTGTCCCTGACCACGGCAGGGGGTGGGACCGGATGGGCTTTAAGGTCCCTTCCAACGCAGCCATTCTGGGATTTCATGGTTCTTTTCCTCCACATGCTTAGGGATAACATCCAGGATGAGCTGCTCCATCGCCTTTCCAGGGATGGAGAGGCTGACTGATCTGTAGTTTCCTGGGTCTTCCTTCTTGCCCTTTTCGAAGACTTGAGTGAATTGTTTCTAATAATTTCTTTCCATATCTCATAAGGCCTCTTAATAATAGATTTTGCTTTAATCCTAAATGTTCCAAATTCTATAAACAATCATTCTTGTAAAGTATGTCCAATGACTTTTAATGAATAATTATTATTATTATTTTGATGTTAGCTACGGTCATCAAAAAAGTCATATTAAAACATGCTACCATCAATTATTCCACATCCCTTCCTGCCCATCTTTTATGCAAAACTACTTCTTATGCTCTGATCCAGTTCCAGTGAGGAATGTGTACGCAGGGAGTATTTTGAGATGCTTGAAAAGGAACTGGATTGAAGTCTGTAGAAAGTAATGAAAGCAGTAAAAACAAGCCTCTACCTTAGTAGTTTGATCCATACTTTCAAGTTTGCACGTTGTAGACTGAAGTCAAAAGAATAATGTGAAGATGCAGAAATTCACGAAAAGCATTAGACAGCAAAGTCACGGCACCATGGAAAGCTGAGACCCTAAAATCTACTTAACAAGGAAATTCACCACCAACTTTTCATCTAGGACTCATTCATAGGGGAAAAGAATTAGGTTTCATTTTCTAATATAGTAAGCAACTATGTAGCAGATATTATTTTTGATGGCTGTTTCTTGACTGTATAAATCATATTGTTTATCATAAATCAACGCTGCCAAGAACTGGCTGCATTCTAAGCATAGCTCGATAGTGACTCTCTTTGAAATCAGAGAGTAGATGACTTCTTTGTCTGATGTCTTTTTGTAATCCATACAAATTCAGTGTTTTAAGTGGATCTATGTAATTTCTAGGATTGAAAAAGACACCATTCCATTAGGGAAGGCTTAAATGCCGTACACACCTGACTGGTAAACACACCATTATAGGCCGAAATCCTGCACCCTCAGATGAACACACAACCTCCCTTGGTTTAAATAAGCACTAAACATGATGCAGCTCCCAAAGCCTTGATAATTTCAATGTATTTTATAGTTTTTCCCTTAAAGTATACATCAATATATGGCACACTGGCTCAGAAATTTGCTATTATGAGAAAGTTAAGATGAATTAACAAAAGATATAAAACTAACACAAATCAGATAAAGCAGTAAGGATGCAGTGTCTCTGAGCTTGTTGAATCAAGACACTATCTACAGGCATATTTGACCAACGAAGAGAATTCATATGGGATTTAACTTATACATATTAACTTCACACTCTAAGCTGCTTATTCTTTACTTGCCTGAGTGCTCCATGTAGAGAAATCTTTACTGTGATTGATTACCTCCTCCAGGGAGTAAGTATTTGAAAAAAAAAAGAAAAAGGCTCACACAACAAGAAGGTTTGCAGAAACAAGAGACTGAGATTGATGCTGCTGTCACACAGCTCCCAGCTTCTTAATTTATTATGACAGTCTGAGAATCTAACTTCATAGCTGACAGCCACCAAGATTTATTCTAGACTTTTGATTATTTCCCCATACCTAACAAAAAACTTTGGTTTATGCTGATTTATACTCTCACTTGTTTTGGTACTTCTCAGATCACACTGGCTTAGGAAAGCAAACATATGGCAAATTAACATGTAAAGAAAGTTATATTCCATTTGAACTCCAAAGATTAATGTGGGGTGACCAAACACTTAGAGTACTTTTAAAGGGGGAAACCTTATACAGAAATAGAAAAAGCAAGATAAGGAAAGCAGTGTGTTCAGATCCTAGCTTCAGAGAGGGCTGGATACCAAGACCTTTCCATTAATCACAAAGACAATTCCAGATTTTTATTGGATTTTGGAAGATCATCAGAACTAAGATATTATAATCCTATCTTGAAAGAGAGATTTAATTTAGTTCCCTGACTGCCTGCTACCACTTGGCACTACCAGACTTTCATGAGATGCAGGAACTAAGTAACAAAAGTAAGTGTGTATATACAGAAGCTGCATGTAAACATCATGTAAACATCTAATACAAAACTGTCTCCGGAACATTTACATCCTAGCTGTCCATATTTACATCCTAGCTATCCATATTTTCTCAGCACCTAGTCATCAGTCAGCACAAACTGCAGAATAGCACTACATGTTCTAAAATCTGATTCATGCTACTGTACCAAGCAGACTGGATACTTTAAATTGCTGTGATGAATCACAGCTGTTCTTATTAATCTAACGTACAGACCAAACAAGACTGATAAAGCAGCTGAAATCAGTAATATGGTAAAAATCAGTTTGCTGAAGAAATATATCAGAAAACAACTTTCTTTGTCACCTAGGCTTGCATCTGAAAACCAAAGAACTTTAAAAAATGCTTTCAAGTTTTTTATTCTGCAAGAACACATTCGTCACTAAAAGGCACTTTGTTGTGCAATTTGCATCTTGGATTTTTGTGAATGCACTCACTGCAGCTTGTCTTGGAAAGGTTCAGTAGCTAGAAACCAGAGGCTCCCCTCATCTCACTGCCTGTCATCTTTTGCAGAAATGCAGAGCTCATGAGAGTTTAAAACATACAGATACATCTGTTGTATTTGTATTTGTCTTGCATTTCAACAGTTCTCCTCTTGTCTATAAATATATACACTCCCATTCCCATCTTGTGGCCTGGACCCCTCACAGTTAGAACAGCTCCTTGCTACTCAAGCACTGAAACCTGATTTGGGAGTCCAGAAACCAACTATCAAGTCACAAAATTCTGTTCAAGTAAAAATCTGGAAATGAGTAAGGACTTCAAGATTTAGATTATTAACCTTCTTGACAAAAATACCGTAATTTTATATTTAATAAAAATTGAAAGTTCTTAAAAGAAGGCTATTGGGTGTATTCAACCTTCCTCCATCTGCCAAGGAGGTTGGGATTACTAACCAGGAAAATCTGGAAGAAGTTTATGACTAATAATATTATTAGAGGCCCTGCTAATGTGGTAGAGAGACAACACTTAACTGTTGTCTCACCTAAAAGTCTTTTGGAACTAGGAAAGAAGGGCAAGGAAAACTGGAAGATGGCCAAGGAAATGGACCATTTTTCAGCTTCTCTTTAAAATACTTGTTTTTATGAAACTAAAACTGACTTTACAAAAGATGTTTAGTTTTATATTAAAACTGTTCACATTTAAAAAAATCTATTTGAACTGTCGGGAAATATAAAGAAAAATAAACATCAGTAACAGCAGCATTTGCTTGGAGTTTAAGCAAGAAACAATTGTGCACAGCTGTGAGGAGAAGGAGAAATATATAGCTAAATTAAAAGGAAGACACTGGTCTCTTTAATCATACCAGTGATTCTGCAATCCTGAGTTATGTGCCACTTCTTGACAAGATACATCTGGCAGCTTTAGGAATGATTTCTCATACGTTTGCAGCTCTTCTCTCACTTCACATTGATAGTCAGATTAGGCCACAATCCCAAATCCCAGTGCGTGCATTTGAACAGCAGGGTAGGAACAGGTAGATTTTGATTTCTAATGGGTTTGGGTTTATTTTGAAAGAAAAACATGGAACACTGGAACATTTACTGAAAGAAGATTGAATTATATGATATGAAGTGATATACATACATTTAAAAGCCGGACTCAGTGATCTATAGGCTAAACTCAATGATCTTGGCGGTCTTTTCCAACCTAATAGATTCTGTGATTCTATGTATTTACCAATGATAGTTTTGTCATCTCAGTCAGACTGTAGATTACTACCACCCAGTCGGGAATTAAGCCTACACGCCAGGGTTAAACATCTTCTCTCTTAAAATAAGCTAACAGATTTTAAGGGAACACTGCAAGACAGGCACTTGGGTTTAGATCTTAACCTCAGACCTCAGAAGAAACAAAATTGTGTGACTTCAAACAGGAACTTTCCTACCGATTTGAGACCCCAAGGGCTATTTTATAGCAGGCATCTCAAGGCCTGTGCCTCATCAACTCCTGGTTTGTCTCAGAAGTTTCTCCTTTAGCTGCAGGCCCCCGAATGCCCAGCTGCAATCACAGCTTTGCTCCACCTACCAGAGCTGGCACATCAACAGCACCCCTGGAGCAGGTTCAGCAGCTCCGGGGAAAGTGCCACCTCTCCTTTCCCACAGGGGTTTCCATGTCACTTAGTCACTTTGTCCAGAAATGCAAAGTGGTATCTGAGAACAGACAAATAAAAAGCTTATTTCCATTATTCAGGCTGGAAAATCAGGCCTTCTGCCCCAAGCACACCTTCAAGGCTGTGGACGCAGCCAGGACTTTGCTATTCAATTCACAGCTGATGCCGTGCTTGTGTCTGCCACACTGAACACCCAGCTCCTGCAGATTACTCCATGGAACCTATCATGCACACTAGGAATTGCATTTCTGTCCTGACTTCTAACTAATTTCAGAATTTCCCTCTGCTTCCCAGGATTCTTCTCAATTGACAAAGAATTAACTGCTGAAGAACCACAAACTATGCTGAATCATCAGAACCTACTTCTACAGTTATCTTTAGGAGCTCTGACATACAAAAGAATCGATCAAGATATCATATTACATATGTCCACATTTCGTAATTGCTATTTTTCTGTAAGAGAAACCAAAGCTACACAGACTATTTGAAATAAAAGTAGGGTGCAGAAGAGTAAGGATTCTATTCTTGCCTATGGTGCAGACATCGAGATACCTTGTGTGAAGACTGAGAAGTAACTGAATCTGTTTGCCCTAGTTACTAATCTATAAAACAATGAAAATTATACTTCTTTTCCTTACAGGACTTCCTGAGGACAAATCTGTTAGTATTTACAAGGTATTCATGTGTGTTCCTAGAGGATTTAACACCACAGAAAGACCTATAAATAAAATGTCTGTGAATACATTTTTTGTCTGTGCTGTTTTGCATCTTTTTTGATACTTTCTAAGAACAGTTTGCAACCATCCTTAGTACACTTACTAATGAGAAAAAACATAAAAAGCAGAAGACTTCATGGAACCTATCCTAATCTTTAGAAAAAGGAAGAGTTAGGATGCGTGCAGCCAGGCAGCAGGAAGTGGTTATGCAAAAAAGCAGTGCTTATTCCCTATTAAAAAAGTGCCTATCACAAATCAGACCTAAGGAGAAAACATAAAAAAGCCCCAACCAACACACAAAGCAGAGATATGAGAGCAGGTCATAGCTATTCGTATTTACATCAGAATAGATAAGCCAAAGAAAATCATCACTCCATGCAATTCCTCTCATTAACCTGAAATATTTTTCACTCCCAGATTTGGTCTGAAAAACTAAAAACAATAGAGCTGTGTTGATTTTTTAGGAAGGATTCCCTAACTATATGTAGACGGAAGGCTGCCTCCAGCACAAAAGGGCAGAAGAGCAGAATTTGGAGGAGGTGTTCCATGGTTTCCTCCAAGTAAGAACCAATGACCATCAACTTTCCTTGCTACATATTTTTCTTGAATACCCAACTGCCAAAGAGGCCTCACAGCAATAACACACTTACAAATATGGACATGTCCAGTCCTCTTCCTTAATAATAAACTAAGAAAGCAAAAAAATCCTTGAAAAATTAAGAATGTCCCACTGAATCAGATGGGAATACATTTTGAATAAGTGGTTTTAAAGGCATAATCCATTGATACTCTGCAGTACAGATTCCCAGATTTTACCAGATATCTGAGAACAGACTCCAATTTACTACATGGATGGACAGAGCATTTGCCACTAATAGGAAGGATGATCAGTTATGCCACAATCTTTCCTGAAGCGTAGAGAGAGAATGAAAATTGATAGCATAACTCAGCATGTAAAAGACACAAAGAAAGAAAAATCAATTTATCAGTTAGATCATGGAGAGAAAAATGGTCAAACAGGAAAGAATATTAGCACCAGTGAGGTACTTATAAACCACCAACCCCGCCATCCCCCCCAACTGGTATTTCATGTGCAAGAAGGGAAAAAATATTTCAAACATATTGTATGAGACAAAATACTAGTCTTGCATCCACTGAACAGAATTTAGAGCAATTTTTGAGAAAAAACTGTTGCTATTTTAAGGAAGTGCTAAAAAAATTATTTTTAGCTAGGTAAGAATATCATCATATGTGAATCCCACATGGAGTCATTTCATGTTATATGTGAGGAACTCCTGAACAAAAATGTCGACTAGAAAGCAAGTTGAATTCCCCTGAAGATAGCTTGGGGCATTTTGCAGCAGAAAAGGAGGAAGGGAAGGAAGGAGGGAAGAAAGGAAGGAGGGAAGGAAGGAAGCAAAGAAGGAAGGAAGGACATATTCAGGAAAAAGCACTTGTCAACAGCATCAGCTGTAATTGAATACTTCAAGTTTGCTATTTATGATGAAGATTTTAATCATCTTGCTATACTGATGTGACCAGAAAGACATTCAGTGAAGTTTTATAAAGGAATGTAAACCCTGTCAAGAAGAGATGACTTAAGATTTTGCATAGACCTCAGCGAAGCAAGATATGTAGAAATCCTGATGTCAAACAAGAGATATAGAAACTCTGATGAAATCTTGTTCATTACAAGAATGCATTGAAAGGTGAAAAACATTGTTACTAATAGAGTGAAGCATTCTTTGTCTCATAAAATCCATGAAAAATACATGGTTTCTCAAAAAGCAAGAACAGGTAGAAACCAGTGAACTCATTAAAACTTTAATTCCTTTTAATGACTAATTGCATAACGGTGAAAATATTTAGAGTAAGCAAACCAATTTCCAAAATTTCATAGAAATCCTAATTTAAATTTGTATGTGCAAATACAGGGTTTGTTTTTGATTTGAGACCTCACTACAACCTCTTACTGCTTTTACATATTTCTGGTAGTATAAGAGAAGGGAAACAAAACTGGTCAAGAAGGGAAGGGATTAGAATGCCCCCCTTTTCAAAAACTGATACTGTACTAATGGGAACAACTAGGACAGTATAACTGATAATGCCAACAACAAACTGGGGACCAAATAATGGCAGAAAAATGCCATAAAAAAAAAATTCTCTCTTTTCTAGCAATGGTGCCCCAAATCTGAGTTAGCACACAACAAGCAGTCATAGCAAGATTGGCATGGTTCCTGTCACAATTAAAAATTTCAGTCTAAAACCTTACAACCGTTGGTTCTCAGTAAACTCATTCAAATTTTAAGAGAATGAAGGAAGAGGGAATGTGCCTTGATTCCCTTGTGGTGCCTCTAAGTAAAACCAGATATTTTACTAAGACATGCTAAAGACCATTCATTAGCAGCAGACACAACTTCCCCACTTTGTGGTCTCAAAATTAGAAAGACAATTGTGACCTCTTTTAGTGTCCTAAGGTTGCACGTTGGGAGAAAGGGAGCTCTTTGCTATTATTCCCACTGTTTCAACTGTAGACACCTGTTTAAATTATTGTAGGTATTTTTTAAAATTAAACAACAACAAAAGAAAACAAATAAACAAAAAAAAACAGACGAAAAAATCAACACCAAAAACACACACACACACACACACACACACACACACACACACACACACACACACACACAAAACCTCATATAAACAAAAACACCCCCTCAAAAAACAACCAACCAAACAAACCCCCCCAAACAACAAAAACCAAAACCCACCCAAACCCAACAATAACAACAACAAAAACCCAAACAAAAACAAACAAACAAACAAACATAACCCCCCAAAAAACCCACCAAAAATCCAAATGGGTGAATAGAAATCACAGACAATATAATTAGAAATGTGACTTTCTCTGTAGATTTAGCCTCTATGTTTCATGACCAGATAGCAATAACACAGACAGCAGGTCCAAAAAAAATCCCACAGCTCTCCTGAATGGCTCATCCTTGATCAGGTCTCTCCTTTTGCTCTTTACTGTTCAAAAGGTTTTTTCCCTGCCACTTTTCCCTACGACAATGGGACTTGTTTGGACAAAGCTGAAACTAGCAAACTGTTTGAAACAACACATACGCACAGTTATTTGAATTCCAAATAGTTGAACTATTTGGTTATGTTTGTGCCCTGTTTTAGTAAGAATTTATGAATAGTAGAATAAATAGATTTTTCCTTTATTTTAAAAATTAATGTCTGGCTGTTCTCTGTATAAGAAATACCTCTTGCACCATTAATCATTTGGCCACCTCAGGCTGAAGCAAATAAATCTATTTAGTCTGTTCTGTAACAAATGAAATTTGGAAGTTTCAGTCAAAGCCCGGTCAATGGTCAGGGTATATAATCCATCTGAACAGATATTACTCTGTTTGAAAATAAACCCAGTACAAAATACATCTACCAAAAGGCTAACCGAACCCTTGCTCTGAAAGGCTATTTCTTTCACAGCTTCAATTAGTGCAGACTTGTGATACTGGACTTCAATATTTCTGGTTCATTGCCTCACTTCTTGACTTTCACTGCAGATATCTCAGTTTTTACCAAAGTAGAGCTGCCGTGTTACACAGAGAAAAACACCCCTTTTACACACTGTTTTATAAACATCGCCTTGAAATTAATTTAGGACTGTACCAAAACATGGTCATGGCATTTCTATTGGGAATACTGAGAAAGATAATCTCTAAGCGCTAGAATTTAACTAAAAATGACCAACATGTAAGCAGGTATGGAAAACTGGACATAGCAATCTAGGTTCATTTCCAGGTAATTGGCGTGAAGAAATTTCATAACAAAAATATGTACTTATGTAACTTTTAAGATAAAACCAACCTATTTAAACCAGAGCAATGGACAAGAATCTAAAATACAGATCCCCAAACCCTCAGACTGCTGAAGCAATTAAGATCCTGCACTGAACATGGATGTGCACAGTCAGTGGACGATGTCCCTCCACTTTGTAAAACACTATTACTGGGAACAGTTTCTTCTCCCCTGTTTCATTGTCCCAGTATTACTTCCTTACTTGTACTTTTAACATTCTGTAATTTACATTCATACACCATATCCTAGAACTATATTGCCTGAAAAGGGAAAAAGGGGAGGGCAAGCTCTAAGGATATGACTGGGATTACAAAAGTTGGGAGAGACAGACAAAATACATCTCAGTACATTTAATATATTTAACAGATTACTTTTCTTAAAAAAGAAGCCCAAGCATTCAGCACAGGCTTTGGATGTGAAAACACATTGTTTTCTTTAGCAATATTAGACATGGGCATACTGTTTTGAGCCAATTGAGAGTGACAGTGTTGAGGGTATGGTCTAAACCATACTGGAGTCAACACACAGGCTTGGACTTATTCAGTGTGACCTGGATCAAATCTTTACTGAACACATGCCAGATGAGAAAACTCAGAAAACAGATCAGGCCCTCTTGCCACAGCCACGAAATGAAATTTTCTTGCCCGCATTCACTACTTACCAAGACAGTTGTGGCCATCATGGGCTAACATGAACCCATCATAGCATGTACACCTGTAGTTGCCTGGAATGTTGATACACTCGTGGACACAGCCCCCGTTGTAGAAGTCATTTTCACACTCATCGATATCTAAAACACAAGAGGAGGGAAAAGAAGCATTTGTAAAAAGAGAATATGAAGAACACAGAAAAGTTTCTCCAACTGAGCATGTTTTTTCAATATATATATGTTCCTTATCTTTCTGTTAGGCTCATATTGCCTACTTCATCCAGCACGAGGTCAGGGACTGAATATATCAGGGTCATATTTGTCTGAAAAGCAGCAAACCAATGTATAGAACACTCCTTCACAAAATAACTGCATCACAGTATCATCACAGTAAACAATGATACGTTGTCAAAAATAAAAAAGGAACACTTGATTTTGGTACACTTTTAATATTCAAAATGTAGTTTTTATTTTCTGGCTTCAAAATAATCAAGCAGAGACTGAGTGAAACCTTTGACTTGTAACAACTATGTGAAGCATGCTATTAATATGGCACGAGACAAAAGTATGCCTTTTATAACAAATAAGCTACAATTTTCTGTGTTAATCCATGTACAACAAGAACCACAAAAAGTCCAGCATTTTATTCTCAGAAGATATGATAGAGTTGTTTTGGTTTTTTTTCACACTGGCCTATATCTGAAAGAGTATCATAAAAGATGAGAGATGGATTCTGCTTCAACTACAAACAATCCTGTCATGATCATCCTTCTCTTATACAAAAAAAATGCTTCTTCACTCATTCTAGAAATGCAAACTTTCTTCTTTTTACAAACTGTATTTTGGCTTATATGTGGAACATCAGTATCACAGTCACCCTTGTGAATAATTCAGTGGTGCACATCAACCAACTAAAAATACATCAATAATTAAAGCTAGACTCATGGCTTGATACTGCCAGGTCTAAATTTGTGGTGTGCTAAACCAAAAACCACAGCTAAGTGCCCTAAGTTAGGCAGCACATGATAAAGTTATCCTTTTAGAAAAGCACCTGTTGGTATTTCAGAGCTATCCTAGCATTACATTTGAAATGTGCCTTCCATTGCAGAGGTGATTGACACATTTCTGAGTTACGTTCATGTTCACACAGACTTTCCTTTGTATTTCTCCCCCCTTTTAAAAGTACTCCATGAAAATCTTTGCCTCCTGTTTTCATACCCGGATGCAATCCCAAGAGAGGAATGTGGCTTGGGGAAAACCAGACTCTTCTGAAGAGCCAGCTCAGACTCAGCCATTCAAAAGCTTCCAGCACTTCTGGCCCTGGATTGAGTATGCCTGGCTTTGTCCCTCCACGCAATCTGTCAGACCATGGGCATGCTTCTCCCAAGTTTTGTTGCAAATCTTCTCCCTCATGTTAGCTTCTCCCCAAAATCCACCTGAAACTCAGAATATTCCAGGTCTCCATCCACCTGTCTCCAACAGCTCTGAAGTCCCCCTTCTACAGTCTCCTCAGCAGCTTGAAAAGGGAATCACAGATTTGGCTTTATCTGCAAAACCAGTTAGCCATATCATTTGGCGCCACAGAAATACCAGAAATAAGACGCTAAAGAAAGGATCTTCCAAAGAAATACACAACCTGCTGCTTAAAGGTATTTTCTAGACTTTAAACCCCTGTTCTGATTCAGAAAGTGCTCATCCTTTAGTTGTGCAAGTGCCTAGTCAGCACAGCCTGTGGCTGTGCTCTACCTTCCGAGTCCAGTCTGACGGCAAAAAGAGACGTCTGTGATTTTTCTTGAAAACAATAAGCAGCAAGTCAGCTGCTTGTTCCAAACAACCTCCAGTGCAAAGTCTCTGAGAAGCTGCTCTCATTTAGTCACAGCCCTGTATGCCTGGGTGTATATTCCCAAAATGTTACAGCCTGGTTTCCACTCAGCAGAAATCTGCAGCTTTCATAACCATTCATGAATATTTCCAGAAACTTCCTGTCATTCTACAGGGACAATAACAGAGCTCTGCAGTAATGCCATGTTTTAACAGGCCAAGTCAATAATCAGAAAGCATGTAACAGGATTTTGATGTCAGGCGTGTCAGGCATTCCCCTCAGGACACTCAGAAAAAATGGCATCTTCATTTTAAGATTTGTTCTTAACTCTTACCCAGCAATACGTCTTTTCAGATGAGGGAATTCAGAAAAGCTGTTATCACCTGTTATGCTACTCAGCAACAGACTGCCAAGGGTTCATCAATTAATTCCCTTCTCTCAAATAATGAATCAAACAAGATTATTTGCTTAAATAAGCAGTGGGAGAGCCTTCAAAAGGGACAAAAAAAGAAAATCAAAGAAATGTGAAGACTTTTGAATGACTGTCCCTTATATAATACTTATTTCTAAACAGCTGTACTGTGATTAGCAGCACAAGATGATGATGTAATACAAATACTCAAATAGCAGAAAGGGTAACACAACACATACAGAAACCCTAAAAATAGCAAGAGAAACAGATTCTTTTCATCTCCCTCTCTCAGGAATTCAAGTCACAATTAATATTGCAATAGGATTAGAAAATTATTTCTCCCTTTTGCACCCCAATAGCTGTACAAAACTAGTAGTGGAACCAAACATTTTAACTCCTTTTCAGAGCCGTGTTGTGGGGTTTTTAGCATTTCTTCCCCTCCAAAACCCACTATTAAAAAACTTCACCTGGCAGGCTGATTGGAATTTCTATCTCCAGTATTGCTAGCAAAACAACAAGGGACTAAGACTGTTGAATTTACACTTCCAAAAAAACCAAAACAAAAAGACACCAAAAAAACCCCAGCCCCTCACTCCCCCTGAAGAAATCCCAAACAAAAAAAAAATAAATAAATAAACCAAACAAGAAAACCTCACAAGAACATGCACAAAGCCTGCAAAGTCCAAATGTCAAACATTTTCGAAGCTCCAGATGCCAAGAGAAAAGCAAACAATGTGACCATCACTCCATCTTCTCATGTACCTAGAGGAAGGCATTCTTTATAGAATGCCTCAGTGTGGAACAACTATAATTTCTGTACAGAATATTACATCTGACGTGCCCAAATATGGCTTCCTAGAGTAAAAGTAATAGAAGTACATTCAAACACACCAAACCTGCAGGCTTGCTCTTAATTTTCTGTATTGTAAACCTCAAAAATTGAAGGGGCCATCTGTGTTCATTTTCTTTTAGTTAGGTCATATCCTATTATTCTTTTTTTCCTGTAATTGACAGGATTGGATGCTAATCAAAATCTCAACTCTAAACACCTCTAACTGAGAAATTTAGCTCTCCCTGCTACCATTTTTAGCATTTGGTCACTTAATATTGTCTTTCACCATGAAGGAATTACCATAACAAAAACACAAAACAAGAGAAAAAAGAAGTTGCTATCCAATAATGAAATTCTGCTGGATGGAGGTGCATATACTGATGACTTAGCAAGGTTTCTCAATGGGAAACCTAAAGTTTTATCTCTAATGGCAAAATACTTACAAAGTTTTCAATTCCTTACATTACGGCTGTTCAGACAGGGAACTCTTAGGGAAAAAAATCACCTTACAAGAGTATTACAATTTCCTCTCCAAGAGGAATTGATTTCATGTGGTACTACAATGTCAGGAATGACAGGAGTCTCGGACAAGAATTAAATGCACCAAAATTATTAAGAAGGTGTAGGGCCGTTCGTAATAATGACAAAACCTTCCAAGAACCTATTTGAGCTTAGTGTATTCAAAAGAGATAGCAACTCCAAATCCCTGGGCTTCATACAAGCAACCATATCCTCAGATGCTGGCAAAATAATTTTGATCATCTCTTTCTGGAACTGGTTCGGAAAATCTCAAAAATCCCCTGCTTGTTTCAAAAGTTCTAAAGTAAAAAATTATCACACCCGCTGTATGAGGTTGCAGTTATTATGCAATGCAAGCATCCAAGAACTTTTTAAAAAAGCCCTAGACAAGCATCTGAGGAAATCCAAGGATGTATTACCATGAGGATGTGCTGTAATCTACAGTCCTTGTATTTCAGTTATAGTAAGAGAATCCGAATTTTTCTTCTTTAAATGATCTTATTCTTTTTAGTCTGATGGGACCTATATTTCCTTTATACATAATGGGGTTGATTCTTCTTTCATTATTAGAGGTGAAACTGAGCCTCCCCTAGAATTTGTTTTAATTTGTGTATTCTGCCACAAAGAGATGGAACTGTCAGAAGTCTCATAAGGCCACCCTGCAGAGAAGCAGCTCTTCCAGAAGCACATACAACTAAGAAATGTTCAAAATAAAACAAAAATCAAACTCTTCTGCTTCCAATATCACAATATTTCAGATTTTTGTTTCAGCAGAGAACAGAAGACACACCAGCATGCAATAACTAAGGTCCACAAGACAAACCAAAGTGTAAAACATTGAGGAAGTTGTCAAATGGCTGGTTCCCACTTTGTCTAAACATTTCCAGCAGTGTCATGTGCAATTTTACTGCATGCTAATCATCTTTTCCAGGAAGTAACCAACTTTGCTAGAAGGTGGCACAGAATCTATGCCAATAAAGTAAAAAGTCTACCTGCAGAAAAATTCATTCCCACTCTTCATTTCATCAGTTGCAATTAATTAAGTTCTTGAATGTCCAAAAATCTTTACAACACATGCAACAAACTTTGTCAGCACAGCTACAGATCATTATGGGGACAGATACTGAAATCAACGCAAATGTCTGCATGGAGTTGATGAATTTTGGATGAGTGTCACAGCTAAACTGTCACAAGAAGCCTTATGGCCATTAACATGCAAAAGGAAGAACAACTGAGGCCTGGAAGTCAATGAGCCAAATTCAGCATTTAGTGTTGAATTCCAAAAATTTTTACAGAAAATGGGAAAGTGTGCATTGACACAATATTTTATCTTGGCATCTGTCAAGGTCACAGATCCCAACACTCACAATGCAACAGAAGATGGTCAAAATAGGCGCAGGATTGAATAAATTCTGTGTCCATTTAAAAGTTTTTTTGACTAGCAATGTAAGGGGAAGATCTGGAGCTAATTTAGTAAACAAAATCTTCGACTGACTTTGAAAGGAGTAATTTATGTGCTTGGACACTTCAAATAAATAGTCATAGAAAGCTGTCTGCCCACATCAACTTCTAATTTAGAGAACCACAAACAAAAGTTATCATGCAGGTGTATTATGCAGATGTGGAATATCTCATAAAGAAGCTGGATCCATTAAATAGCTAGAAAAAGAAATATTAAAATCTTTGTAAGTACATCTTGATGGATAAAGCCACATATTTTTTCAGAATCTAAAGAAAAAAATTTTGATATTCATCTTTCGTTATCTAGCTGCTTTGAACCAAATACTACCAAAGAGGCACTATGGAGACAGTAACATCGTCCTTACAAACTTGACAGGAAAGAAACTGTGTTTTACCTTCTTGCTTGAAGAGAGGTTGCTGCTAGTCCCTACAGAGGGCAAAGCAGAGTAGATGAAAATTCTCTTTTATCCATCATCTTCTGTTAAAAAAAGTCATCCTACAGTTCTGCAACAGCAGCATCTTGCCTGCTTATCCACAACTATTATGCAGCCAGTAACACTGCAAGATGTTGGAGCCTTTATTTCCACATGGTAATATTTTTCACTTTCATGGCTTTTCTCCTAAAAGCTTTCAAAAAATCTTATTGATTCCTTATTGAGTTTTGGTCACTGTTCCTCCTAGTACTAATGCACTATCTTCATTTCCACAGAAAAATATAGGATAAAAGGCCCAGCCCTAGGTTCTAAATCTTACACAACTAAGAACAGATTTACAGTGCAGAACTGTCCTCCTCACTGCATAGCTTTATGCAACCTTGACCTCAAATGCTTATGAAAGAAGTGGCCCTGTAACATCCAAAGGTGAAACAGCCTGAGGTGAAATCCCAATCCTACAAAAGTCATGAGGCTTTTTTGCCACTGGCTTAGTGAAGCCAGGAAGACATGTTTTCTGGGATTCACAGTAAAGAGATATGTGAGACAGGATCAACACTGAGAGTTTTTGTTCCCATTTCCAACTCAGAATTGTCAGTAGCACTGACACTGCCACTTTAAAGGACACAGGCAGAAGTGAAGTTACATGCACACTGACAAGAATTACAAACAAGTTCAGGTCTTGGATCACGGCCAGATCAGCATCTTATTCTTCTTAATGACTGGATTTGAGACTGTAAAAGCCATGAGAAGAAGTAAAAATTACATGGGAATATATATTTTTATACATGTTATATTTGTATATATTCTTTGGCAGAGTCAACATTTAATATACTTCCAGCAGATATACAACACACACTGGACAACCTGAACCTCAGACATTTGTATTTCCCACATCAAGTTGCGCTTTCCTTAAGAAGAGAACCAGTTCCAGATCTAAAGGCCAGGATAAAAGCTCAAACTCAGGTTAAAGACCATTTTGGTAAAGTGCAGGTGAAATTTGCCAGAAGTTCAGTTCTCTGGGAAACACTCAACCTAGGCAACAACACTAGAAGTGTTAGATTCTTAAGAAGAGTTTAGCATCAGCACATTTCCACACATTTGAAGTCTGCTCAGCTCTATTCTTAAAATTTGCAAAAACTGACCCATGCATGAAGAATCAGGTGGGAAAATGATATCAGTTTCACTCAACCTGACCTGCTGAAATACCATTTCCCTCTGCATTTTGTAATATCAGAATACTGCATCTACTCCAAGTCCAAATTTTATGAAGAAAATATTGATATATCAAGACTCATTCAATTCTTCTACTCCAAAAAAACCCTTCACCTTCAGAGAAAAGTCCATTTCTGAAAATCTCTTTCCACAAAAAGCTTGTTAAATCACTTTTTTAATAAAACAAATTAAACTCTATCATTTGTTACATCTGGTCCTTCCTGAGATACTTTATTTTCTGACTCACAAATGTTAACATCTTTATTCTTTAGATGCTGTGACCTTGTAAATGTTGCAATCCAATGCATCAGAGAAATACAGAGTGCAGCTTTTACAGCTTTCAAGTTGCCATGATGTTTTCAAGATGCTTGTGCCAAAGAAAACTGTAAAATTTGATAGCCATTAGGACTACTCTAGGAGGCAAGGTCAAGGGTGGGCAGGCTGGGAACAGGGTAAATTCAGAAAAAGCAGCCGGATGTTTCTCAGTGGAGAAGGAAAAAGAACAGGTACAATATGTTGTTTAACGTGAGTTTTTTTCAGTGTAAATCCCTCAAGAGCCTTTCCACTATGGGTACTGCCTCTCCCATGTTTTTCCCATTAGTGCATCCACAAAGAAAAAAAAAAATCAATTTTACAACTTCCTTCAAAAATGTCACAAACCCCTATTTCCCAGTATTAAACCAGCAATAAAATGAAAAGGCCATGCCAACTGAGTGGACATGATTTGGATACAGTCTGTGGTATTGTTGTGCTGTTTTTCTGGAAGCCATTTCATCCAGTTTCCAGAAAAGATCAAGTATTCTGTAGCAATTTTATTTCTTTCTTTTTCTTCTGTGATGGCTAAGCACAAAGTTCAACATGCTTTGTATCTTGTTAAAGTATGAAAGAAGGGGGTCAGGGGGGAATGGAATGCAAACCAACTATGTAGAGGTAGGTCCAGCTGGTTAAACAACACACATATTTTTAAAGTGTAAACAGTTTCATATTTAGAACTATCTTGCCTAAAAGCATTTAAGATATATCTCAAAGACAGATGAGACATCATCTCCTTTATCACTGCCTGTAGATATGATTTTTTTTCATTTTCTAGATTTTTAGATTTAATATTATTATAGTATTGTGTTTAATAATTTTTTCTCTAACTACAATTATTAACCTATAATTTTAAAGAAAGCACAGAGACAGCTATTGTTGATCCCAATTTTACCCTGTGTCTGAATTTTTTTTCCTATTATTATACTGTGTACAGCAAGCATGAATCAAATTTTCAACTCCCACAGAATAAGGATGGCCTTACAGAAGCCACCCTCACTGACTGGGGAAAAAATGGACAAGCTTTCAGACACAAAAATCCTTCTCTGAGAAGGTGATGAAGTAATTGAACTGAGTTTATCAGCTGTAGAAAACATAGGTGTGTTTAGCACTTGTTAATTTCCAAGTTTTAGTTAATGATCTTAAAACAGTGCATCATACAAAGAGAATTAAAGAGTCACATTTAAAGACACTAGTGACTAGACAGTACCAAGACTTCAGCTGACTCAGCTCACATATAGTTAAATAAAACAATAGGTGATGAAAATCCAAAATTTCTGCATTAGCTGAATGGTTATAGCTTACATTTTTGGTGAATGACCATCACATTCTTCATTCATTGATAAGAAATATGGTGTCTGGAGACTCCCTTCCTTACATTTTTCTTAAATTCACCTTCCCTTCCTCCATTTCCTGTCACTGTTCTCTTTCCTGTGCATTTCCCTCCTTATTTAAACTCTTAGTTCGAAGAGTGGAAAGAACATTTTTAATGGCTGGCCATTGAAATGCCAATCAAACTGACAACAGACACAAGAACCTACCCCTTTGATTCCTTCTCTGAGGATGCCTGATGTTCAAGGCAGGTGTTCCTGCTTCAGTGCACATGTACTCTGCCAATGGGAAGTTACCACTGAAGTACAGGGAGGTTTTCCAATACTTAAAAATATTGGAAAAAAGGTAACATATGAACTGAAAGCTGAGATTCTGCGTGCATTCTGTGTCATTTGCCAGCCACCTAAATACTCTGTATGGTGGCATACATAACACAGCAGCAGCAGGAACAGAGAGGAGATTGAACAAGTGATATGGAACACTCTACTTAGGACCTTATAGAGTTTCTCGCTGCTTAATTAGCAAGACTTCCTACTGCATTAACATTGGGTTTGTACAGAGATTTTTACCTATAGTACCTTTTGGGCATCTGAAATCTTTGGACAGTTAGAATCATTTATGGATAAAAATAATTAAGTAGAGTTCTTTCCCTCGGGAACAATATATGTTCTATTCATGTATCTGAGTATTATCCCTGTGTGACATTTGCCATTTTAACTAGCACAAGGGAATCTTATTTGGGACCACTCCAGCTTCATTCATAGTAAATAAAATATTCTTTTCTAAAACACAAACCCAAAATTATTGTTATCCTGCATTCAGCATTTTGAACCCTTGATTAGAGTTTGTAGCAGTTTGACATTTGTCTTAATTGATATTTAAACAGATTGGCTGCAAGTTCTTTGAACCTCAAGTGAGATACTCAAATAAAGATGGATACCTGCAGAGCACATAACAGTTTTAGAGTCTGTCTTTATTTAGTAGCTGCCATGCCCGACAAGCTCAAGCAGAGAGGTTTCCTGTTCACAAGCTGTTATGAATGTGAAACATGACATTTGACAGCATTTTCCCCATCACTTCTAAATCACAGCCATTTCCACCACAATTCCCTCTTTTAATATAATGGGAAATGTTTGATTCCACATCGAATCTTGGCAGATCTTGGAGATCTAATGGGAGAGTATTTCTGTGTGCCTTACTGGCACTGCTGGTGTGCATGCATCCTAACAACAATTGTGTCAGTAAGTCATGGCAGGAGGTAGTTCCTAGATCTTTAAATTCAAATATGCACCTATAAATTTTGAGAGAAATGTTTAAAGTAGTGAAATTAGCTCATTGATACAGATATAATTCACCTACTTTTTTTCCAGACTCTGCAGGCATCTCGTTCTCAGATTATGTATCTCCCACCTTCCTTTGCATTTCATTTTTAAATGTCCATTTGCAAAGCGAAAAAGTCCCAACCTCCAATTCTGAAGTAAATTTCTTTATTACTTACCAGCAAATGAATATTAACTTATTTTATGTGGCTCTTCATGTGGGGCCTGAATGCAGACAAGTTCATACCATTTCTCAGCAACATCCTTTATGAACTGAAGGCCTCTCAGCATTTCGGTTTGCAGAGAACAGTAAAAAGCAGCCTTGAAGGAGTGCCACTCCAAGTCCTTCACAAGGATAAAGACTGTAACTCCTCACCTATCAAACTGCAGCTGACTGGTGGTAACTTGGATCATCAAAACACCAAAGATGCTTCTTTGGTTTAGAATCATTACATTTGGTTTTGCTGTAAATAGTTTTTCTAACTACAGAAGCTTTTACCTGGACTAGGAGGGTCATTACTTACTACATGGTGGTAAAACAACTGTAACACACAAGGAATGCACTGAAAAATGAGAGTACGGGTCATTCATTAACACTCAACAAAGAAGAAGTCCCTCATACTCATGGTAATTAAGACTCCAGAGTACCTTTGGTAAGAGTAATCTATTAATACCAGCATGTTGCTTAATTTCCAACATTAATAATTTCACATTACACTTTTTTTAATCCAGGAGATAGGACTGAGGATTTCTTACTTCCCTTCTCTTTTCTGTGGTGTTAAGAAGACTTATTGTAAGTCTTCTTAAAAAATATTTCAGTGCTCCAGCCTAGATAGAGATGCATTATTTCTATTTCGTTTATGTTTTCAGGAGAGTGGTATTAATTTTGCTCACAAGTCTCTTGCAGGGCTGTGGGTAGGCAGCATTTTTAGGAAGCAAACAGTAAAGTAAGTTTGAGATAACCCTACGTTAAGCCTCAAAAAGATAGGCTTACAGATAAAAGATAACCCTACATTTGCTTCAAAAAGATCTGAGAAGACTAAACTGAATAGAAATCAGATCAAAGACTTACAATACCTTTTTTTAATCTGACAGTGTCTTGCAAAAAGCTTAAACTCATTTTTGTCCACCACCCTTCAGCTCTGTGCACCATCTAGAAGATACAGAAGTTACTAGGCTACAAATTTTGTTACTATGCAAGGGTTTAAAATGATCAAGTCACATTTTGTTCCTCTAATGAAACTTCAAACTTGTTACAGATTTGTGTTTCAGCATCTCACTTTCAGTAAGTTAAACCTCACTAAACCTATGATAATAATGATAATACCCTAAATGTGAGCACACACAAGCACTGTCTGAAACAGTTCACAGCTCTAAAAGCTGTTTCCATCAGAACTGTGCAATCATGAAATGTGGAGCTATTTTCAAGATGCCAAAACAGTTGGCAGTTTTGCTGCACAACTCAGAATTCTGGCACAGCCTCTCTCAGCTTCTTAACAACAATTCTGTCTCCACAGTGTGTAAAGTACCTGCCATGCAGTTTTGCTTGGATGTACAGACTGAATGTTTTCCATTTTTTGAAAGCATGGCCCTGGCCAGTATCAACAAGAAGCCCTCGATGTTGTTGCAGTAGATGAATGCAAAAGGGTTTTATTTTCAAACAAATACCACATTGATGTAATTCTTGGATTCCAGATATTTTATTCCTGAAACAGAGAACCGAATCCTACTGATACATGCTAATAGCTCTAAAATTTTATTCACAAGGAGAGTTCATCAGTTATGATGTAGGCTCTCTTTAGTCTTTTAAAAGGCCATGCAGAAATCAGTCTTGTGATCCAGAGTTCTATTTATCACCAGAGACAAATAATCACAAAGAAAATCTAATAAACAGTGGTAAGCAGCTTTTGGTTTTTGACCTGTGGACATGTAACCATTGTCCAGCAAGGACATAAATGTACAGATAGTGAACAGTAGCAGGCAACCTACTGGCTTTTCCATCATCATTATCCTTTCCAGACTCTCAAAACATTTCCTGGACTCTCTGACAACTAGAGAAATAAGCAATAGCAGAGGCTCTCTGAACAGGAATTAATGAAGTTGCACACTCATCTTTGCTGGATGTGAGGTGAGGGTTAGATGAGGCCAGGACAAGCTGTACAAACACCAACTCTCTAGTGAGGAAAGCCCAGGAAGAGTGGTAAGGATGAAATTTAACATTTAGATCTGAAAAACACCATTGCTGATCTGTGAATCATCAAATATTTTCATTTCTGAGCTGTGCTAACATCTGATGTTTGGACAAGAAAGAGAGATAGGGCAAACAGATGCAATTTTAGCTTTGCCATGAAATCAGACATTTTTGTTTTGGTGCTCAAATATTCTCTACTAGAAAGCACACACAGCTTCCATTAACACTATTAAATGAAAAAAGAATGAAACCGCAGATACAGGAATAATAACATGGGCATTTGCTGTAAATTGAAGAGTGCTCATGTTTATAACCTGGAAATTTTCCTTTGGGAATTTTAAGTAATTATATTTGCTCTTTATGTTGGGAAGAATGCTAGGTAGAGAGAACCAAAGAACACCTACAACTTCTATGCAGTATTCAAATAATAACAGGCTTTTGACAGAATGCACCACAGAAAGTCAAGCTATACAACTGCACTGACCTCCTCCCCAACAGCAGAGGGAGAAAAGTGGGTAAGTTTATAGAAATAGTTGTTTCGCCCTGTAGACTTATTTCCAATACTCTCATTTAGATGTTTTCTTATGAGATGCCTTTCACAACAACACTATCTTATTATGCAGAGATAAGTGAAATGCAGCAATGTCTTGCCTAAAGACTTGATTAACAACCCAATAAACAGTTTGAGTTGGGTTTTTTTAATTGGGCAGTACATCCAACATAAAATTAGAGATTAGAGATGTCACTTCTTAAAATGTTCTTCATGAATTCCACATGCTTCTTTCTTCTTCCCATCCTTCTAGAGAACCCCTGATTTAGGACTGTCTCTGGTGTGTATTCACAGTATTTCTAAGATACATAAACAAAATTCCAGGAGAGAACACACTACAACAACCTTGGCTATCCATTGAAAACAGGGCACCAAGGCCTGACTAGTTAACTCATCCATAAATAAAACAGGACTTCAGCCTCAGTAAAAGACTCAAAAATGAAATAATAGGCTTATGGGTGTTTATCCACGGCACCTGGTTTAACAGTGTAACCATCTAAAGTTAGGTCAAACATCTAGGTCAAGCTTTTCAAAGTACCTATTAATTTTTCACAACTGACTTGAGTCTCTCCTTAATGAAGTCTCATTTTCAGAAAAGTGTGAAGGCCAGTCATTCTGAAGATGCTCTTAGTTGCCAAGTCAAAACCTAGAGTTTGTAGGATTTGCCTATGCAGAGAAACACAACGCGAGGTAGCTGGTAAACAACAGTAGATGGGAGGCTGCACAGAGACAGGTGTATACAATTACCTGTTCTGCACAATTCTTCCCCAGTATTCTGAGCATGGCTAATCACCTGTCCACCACTGTGAGTTTTGCAGAACACCTGGAGAAGCAAACACACTTATTTCCCATTCCCATTCTGAAGATGTTGTTAAACATGGTGATTTGAATGAAACTTCTGGCTCAGGAGGTCTTTAAATCTCTAGCTGCATTCTTCCACTTCATGTTTTCTTATAATCTCCTGTTGGCACTATAATCCACTGTTGGCAACTGTCAGAGACTGCACATCAAGCTAGACAGATATTCAGTCAAACTTGGTCTGGCCAGATTATATACACACTTTTGCTATTAAAAGATAAATACACATATTTGGAAGCATAGGTAGGGATCAGATTTCGTTGCACCCACTGTAAAGAGTCCTGATTTTGCCTTCCTGTACTGGGTATAATATAACAATCTTTGTATACTCCATCAGCAGAGAACATAAAACTAACTGGACAATAAGGAGAAAGTCTAAAAAATGCTTTAGGGGATTTCCAAAGATTAGATAACTAAGCAGAGAAAACTGACAATCAAGAAGGTCTGTCCATCTCCATAATGGGCACAAGTGACTTTTTACTGAGTTTTCTTTGATGTGCACATAAAGGTCTAGTAGACTTAGCATATAAAGGACTTTTAATTTGTGTTTAGTTTGTGTAAGTAGGCAATTCAGCCACTGAATTAAAAGCGATGCAAATCAAATAAAGGTATGATCACACAGTCTAGCAGGGCTTCCTGAGTAGGATGCACAAAGAAAAAAATTTAAATTGAAGAATTAAAAATGTAAAACTGAGACTGGGAGGATGAATTTTGTAATGATCCAGTGATATTATGGCAGCTTAAAAATCCCTTGTCCCGGTTAACTTTGAAGCACAAGTACAGAATATTCTTCATTTGTTTCAGTGGAATTTGACTCTCACAGCTGCAGGCTTATTGGCCACATACACCTCATCCAACTTTACATGCCTCCATTGGAGATGTCCACATCTGTCCCTGAAAGAGACTCTTATTTTCAGGACATGATTTATCTGACCTATTTTTGTCTCTAATTATACAAGGCAAACTGCACAAAGAAATTTCTCTCAATCAACTACAAAGGGAAAGGAAAGCAAATGGTTTAAGTGTGCTGATCTGTACTACTGAGATCCACCTTTGGACAGATGAAATCCACCCTCCGTCTTCCTCAGACGGCCCTGAAATGCACAGGAGCTCTGTTAATATACCAAATACTCAACAGACAGAGCCAGGGCCTGCCTCCCTCCCAATATAATAGACTTGATCTATACTGAAATTTAGATCTCTGAATGAGTGCAGAGACCATAATCAAGTGACTGAGCACAATTTCAATGTTAAACTAAATGAATTATAGGGTGTATTATTAATGGTTGTAAGTGACTGACAAGCATTCGCCTGAGGACAGACAAATGCAGGAAGCTAAAGTTTGTATTGATTTACATATTAATCTTGTAACTTGTGACCCCAGAAAACTTCTAAAACAAAGGCAGAAATATGTTTTCAAATTACCACAGGAAAAGTAAAGTAATCCCACCCCCCACCAGTCAAACAATTTTACAGCCAGCAGACTGCACAAAACCACATGGAGGAGATATTTTTAATGAAGTGCAATATAAGGAGAATAATGGTTACCCGTATTCAGTCTAAACAATTATTAGCAAAAGGGCCTTAGTATTTTAAAGTAAGCCATTTAAGAAAGGCTTACTGTTTTAAACATAGGCTGTTTTCGATTATAAAGTAGAGCTTTTAATTAAGATTAGTAAGGCCTAATTCAAGCTATAATTTGGTTCCTTTAGTTAGCAAATGTCTATTAAAACCAAGCAATTAAGGTTAAATGGGTTGAAGCATTTAAAGCACTCCCTCCTGCTTCAAATTCTATAATAGAAAAGACTATGCCAGTGACTAATTCAGACCAGAAGACATGTATTTCCCTTAAGATTTTACTTCCTTGCTGATCATAAAGTTTATTGAAGAAGAAACTCCTGGTAAACTGGATTTTCAGTGGAACACTACCTTGTTCATAATTTTAAAAACAAAATATAAAATACAAATTCTGCAATTTTATACAGCATAAAGGTTGTTCCTATTCTTTTCATTAATTTTATACATTTCAATAATAAGATTACGTACTACACTTCCCAGTAGCGTATTTCTGTCTTTTGATAGCTGTGCTTATACTTGGCATGATGGTCGTAAGCACAGATGTTGTATGTACTTGACAGGTAAAAGTAGATGTATGCTGCGATTTGTACTACTCACATAAATGGCCTTTTAAAGCATTCCCACCTCACCTATTTCCAATTTGCTCCATTTTCACAGCTTCGTCAAAGACTGAAATTCTTCATGCTGGCTCTCATCTTTAAGATGGAATTGTTTTAGCAAGTTCAAGCCAAACTGGGTGATCAAATCAAGGCTCTGTTCTGAGGACACGACAGCCTCCCACACATCCCCCTGCCCAGCTGTGTCAGAGCCCTTGTTGAGCAGGACTTTCTGGTAACACCCAGACTCAGACAGCAAACCTCTCACCTGGCTTTTGGACCCTTCAGAACTCCCCCAAAGCATCTAGATCTTGCCATAAAAATCACAGTTCTCAAGAAAACAAGCTGTCTTTTCCATTAAACAGGAGACCTACAGAAAATGCTGTGTGCTAACAGGACCACTCAGGTGCTCTCACAGTGACAAGCACTGGGGTTTTCCTCAGTGAATGGCAGCATTAAGGAAAACATGCTGGTCCTTCCACAAAGTGTTCCCTTCAGGTCTCCATCCCTTAAATCCACACTCTTGCTAGCTCAGGCAATTGTATCGAGTAATCCTACTCAGGAGAAAGATTGATGCTGTCTGCCCACTGTGGAGCAGGCTACAGCAACTGCCTGTTAGCTTCCACATAGACTACCAGAACACTTGTCTTAAGAACAGCTCAAAACTATGACTAGTACCTAATCATAACATCAATATCAATGGTCATCACTAAGAGCCTTTCTGGATAAGCAGTAGAGGATCATATTCTAGTAACTCTTCTCTAGTATCTCTCTCTCTCTTTCTTTTTTTTTTTTTTTTGTGCAACAAAGTCCAATGAAGGAACTCAGAAATGTGCACTGGAAACTTGCATTAACTCAAAGTAAATGGTGTCATTAAGCTATTCTAGAAAATAAATGCAACTGCCATGGCTATCCTGAATTTCTAGATTTCCTAGATTTCTGTGTATTCCCTATTCAGAATAAAAGCTAAAGCTTTTGTGTTTTCCTCCATAAGACCACATGTGATGCAGTCAACAGATTTTCTTTTTAATAATGCAGTTTTTGCATTTACCTCAAGAAAAAGATTTTAAAAAATGTTTCAAAACACACAATAAAAGGATGCAAAGTACCAGAAGGATAAAGAAGTATGTTTAATATACATTTAGAAGTGACTGTTAACACAAAATTTAAGTTACAACACCTTAGATTTTACCCATATCAGAAAAAAGTATTTTCCTAGGCAATGATCATACTATAAACAGTTTGATGGGGTTGTTTCCATTGTTAAAGCTTTTGAGAGAACTGTAATATAAAAGGTATTCCATCCTGAAGCCATAATATCTTTAAATGTAAAACTGTGTGTATACAGAATAAGCTGCTGCCATTTTCACACAGCAAAACATCCTATACCTAATGAAACAGACTATGCCCAACCAAAGCATTTCAGTATTCAGGCTCTTAGACAACAGGCTGAAGTTGTCTATTCCTCTCTTATACCCATTCCCTGGCTCACTCTTACAGCCAAAGCAGTCACAGGTCAGAGAAATCCTGGCAGCCCTCCTTCCCTTATTTGTTCCTTGCACTCTGAATACGTCTGCACACTCCCATCTGAATAGAGGTAAAACTGCTTTCCTAGGAATTCAAGCCAAGCAAAAGCCGTAGGGTTCCACTTTTGTCTGCCCTCTAGTAGCCAAATAATGCAGTTAGCCTCCCTCATGGCTCTAGGTTCCATCTGCAGCACAGCCAAAGGAGGCTGCCTTTCCCCAGTGGGCCCATGCACACAAAGCCACCACGAGAGCCCTTGGGAAAATCCCCCTGCCGTCAGAAGCAGGAGTGATGCATTCAGGGCACCTGCCTTTGCCGGGTGTGCAGTACCGAGACCTGCACTAAAGATCAGATGAACTTCACCATTGTGCAGGCAAGAATTGGGCTGCTTTAAGAGAAAAATGGCTTGTTGGGGGGAAGGACATGCAAAGAGGAGCTTTGATCACATTCATCTTTAGAGAGGTTGGAATGCATCAGAAAAAAATGGAAATTTCTAAATGAAGTTGGTCTTTGTTGCTTTGTAGCTAGAAAAAAACATTGGCCTGTCTCCAAGTCACAATTTTTATGGAATCCTTTTCCAAGAAAGTTCTGCAGACAGAAATGTGCAAAAAGAATAAAGGTACAACTCTACTTGGTAGAGACACTGACATCTCTAGTGGTATGAAGTCAGATACCAAATTCCTTCAATGCATGTGCTGCCAAAGAATTTAAATATGCATTACCCAGACCATGCATTCAGCAAAGCAAATACCCCACTTATTTCAACCCCTTTTTCCACTATAACAAGGAGACTGAAAGTTTTGAATATGACCTCTGCTTCCAGATAATGAAATCAGAACAAAGGCACTTCAGTGCAGTTTCCCTTTCACAAAAGCAAGAACGAGAATGCACAGCAGTAATGCCCTGTAGGATTTTCAGCAATGAAATGTCCAACAAATATCTATTTCTGCGGAGGTTCCCCTTCTCTGAAGCACATTCTGCAGCAGCACCATTCCCTCCAACAACATTAGTAATACCAAACTGGTATTAAGCATTGCTCTTATTTTTTTCCCCTCAGTTATATTTTTGATGTTCTATGAGCATGATGCCTTGTTAAATATAAGGGCTGACAGTGGTTCATGCAGATTTAAGGCATGGTAACAACAGTATGAAGCTCAGTAAAAATGAAAATCGGCTTTTATGTTCTCTGAGATAACAGCCCATCTGCTTTACAAAATTATTGTAAGAATCAGACCAGTCTGAAAGTTGTTTAATCTGTTTAATATTTCTGATTCTTTGATGACTGTACTGTACAACATTATCAGTAGTTGTGAAAGTATGGTCTTGAATTTGGTGTGTTGTTTATGGGGCCTACAGCACCAAACAAACTACACTAAGTTTAGGTCTAAGGCATGTGCAAGATCATGGTCTTAAATCATCTTATGAAATGATTCAGATTTTTTTCTAATTCCTTGGCCACTGAAAGAAAAACTGTGACCTTCTACGGGCTCCAGAGAAATAGCACTGTAAAGTAAAATAAGACAGTATCTTCAATTTAATAAAGCACTTAAACAGAATTACTTTAAAGGGTACGAGTTTCTTAAGATTAAGCACATGCTTGAGTACTCTGATGATTCACGGCATTTGAACAAAAAAATTCTTCCAACTGTAATGTAAGGGTATTCCTTTTGCTCAGCATCTTAAATGTGTAGAAGCCTTGAAATTTCAAGGGGGTCTGTCAGTCCCTGTCTTCAGTTTCTTATAACTCTGCCAAATATTTATGTATGAACTATATTTTTTCTTGCAAGGCACCTGCTTTAAAGCAGGTCTTTTTTTCAGCTGAAATTTAATACAAATATATACATACTAAAACAAACACAGGAAAAAACCAAGAAAGTTAGCTTTTTTCTAAAGGGATTATGTGGAAAAAGCAGTGCATAACCATGTTTAAAAAATTCTCCCCCAATTGCTTGAACAGATTTAATGCTCTCAGATTTTGTTTCCAATAAGGTGTCAGGGAGTTACCTTTCAGACGATTTCTCAGGACAGAAAAAGATGATCAAATTACAGCTGAAAATTTACCAGTCAAAAAATAGCCACCTAAAAATTCATTAACTCATCCCCTCCTACCCCTCCCAAAAAAAAAGTAATAAATTCAAAGCTCTACAGGCATCTGCTGAAATTTAGGCAGCTAAGGTTTCCAAAGCATCCTTCGTGGCGGGTGTTATTTTCAACCTTAGGCTGTAGTTTCACACCCCAGTGGCTCCAGAAACTAAATCAGATTAGGAAATCTATTCACCTTATTCACCACCACCTTCTCCCTGCCATGTGTCTCAGCCTCTATATCCCAGTTCACTGACTTTTCAGTGCAGAAGTGCTTACAGGGACAGTTGTAATCCTTTGTGTTTTCTTCCACTTTTGGGGGTATTATTTCAGTGATATTCTTCACAGAATAGCCCCACATCAATTGCCCCTGCACAAAAAAAAAAGGCATGATCAAGGAAAAGGAACTTCCCAAATCAGTGCAGAGGGAGTACTGCTCCTTTGGCGACCAGACTGAATACACGTTTTCCCTACAAATTCCTGCCATACATCCTCCACCCCAGGACTGCCTGAGGTTTGGTCAAACCTGCCCTGTATTTAAGGCTCACAGCCATCCTGGGCTAGAATGGGTACAGACCGTATCCATCATCCACTTCCATGGGTACAGACACCACGCATGATTCCCATTACCTGCACAGAGCATGGATGCTAACGAACAGAGTGGATGCTACCTGGCTCAAATGCATTAGTGGAGCTTATTTGGGCAAGGGAGCAGCAGGAGGTCACATTCCCTAACTCCTCTTCTGCCATCAGCCTAGCAGAGGCTCTGGGGCCATGTCATGCATCAGCCTTAGATCAAAGAATGTGTATTTCAGCAGTGCAACGGACACACATGAAGACAGTGCCCATAATCAAACAGGAGCTAACAAATGATGGCAAACAGCCAGGCAAAAATCTTTTTCCAGCCAGCCACTGAAGAAAGAGCCATGGGTCTGCAGGGGATGGAAACAGCAGGGAATGGGCTGAGGGACAGGTCAGCTCTGAGTTGCTCATGGGGGCCAGGAAAGAGGTGGAGAAAAAGGGAGAAAAAGGAAGAAAAAGGGGAAACCTGAGAACAAGCTGATAGGAGCTGCTTTGACTTAAAGATGAAACTCAAAGGAAAGGACCAGTAAGGGGCACTTAGAGCTCACAGCTGCTAGTTCTCCAGTCCTAGAAGTCTTGCTGTGGGATACTGGCTCCCAGAACAATGCTGCTGTAACTGCAGCAAGCCACTGAGAGGACAGGGGAAGGAAAACTAAACTAAATAATTGAAAATACATGAGGAAAGAGTAAAAGAGAAGCAAGACTTGAGGTAGGAAAATGACAAAGGTAAAAGACAGCTGAGTAACAGAATATGCAAGATGACATAATGAAGACTGCAGGAAAAGGGGACTGCACCAGAAGTAAAGCTGACAGGTAGGAAAACAAGGAAAACTGGATAATATCTGGAAGATGTATAACGAATGAAGACAAAAGAAAGACAGACCTATTGAACTTAGTATATTTTATTTATGCGCCTTCATTATCATTTTCCTGGTAGTTAATTTACATTGTGTATCTGGGGGGAAAGAAGTTCCTTCTAAATACCAAGGCTACATCACCCCAGGAGGCCACCCTGGGTTCTGCAGCTTAGCAACTATTGAGACTAATGAATTTTTATATATATTTGTAAGTTCCCAGAGTATCCACAGACCATCCAGCAGACAGGGAGCTTATCAACTACTTAGAAAAGTGTCCTTGGGAAAAGTCATAATTTTTCCAAATTGAGAATTACACGAAATACTGTTGAAGAATGAGGCCCGTATTTCTGATGGCATGGTATTTGTTTTTGCAAAATATAGTGATATTTGTATCCAAGAAGCATTTCTGGAGAGAAAAAAAAAGTTGGAGTGCTCTTCCCCTAAGACAAAATGGAAGATTTCCAAAGTGGACCACCAGGGGAGCTGTTCACTGAAGCAGCATTGTGGGCTGTCAGAAAGCAGCTCTGAGAGGTAGGACAGGGTAGGGAAGAAAAGAGAGAGGAGAAAACAATAGGGCTCGTGACACATGGGGACTGATGGCCCTGGGAGAAGTTAGACAGGGCATGTCAACCCAACTAAAGGATATTCTGGTTTTAGTGGATGAACTACTGAACAAAGTTGGAAAACTAAAGCAATTTGAATAAATAAATAAATAAATAAAATCAAGGCTCAACTCCGACCAAAACAAAAGCCCTATTCACTGAACAGAAGAAGCACGAAGGAGGAAGAAAAAAGTTATCATATGCTGTTAATTCACTTACGCTGTAATAAAACTCTGATTTAATACAGAATGTTCTCAGGAGTATTTTCTTACTTGCTGTTACTTCTTCACTTCTCGACCCCCAAGAAAATTCATCCCCTGGTGCAAGTTAGAAAACTCACAAGTCAGAATTGAGTAGTAAATGGTACCAAACATTTAAAACAAAAAAGAGAGAGAAAGAAAAAAGCATAGATGTAGAAGGCCTCAGAATTTAATTCTGAGAACACTTTTATCTGCATAAACCAAATAAAATGCATCAAGCTACCCAATAAATAAGTAGGATTTATAGAGAAAATGAAAATAAAAAAACAGCTACCAGCTCAAATCAACAAAGCTAGTTTACATTCTCTCTTTCTCATTTTTTGACAACATGTATTGCTTCATTCTGAAAGCTGCTTTCAGTGAAATCAGCACAAAGGCTCATCCAGAGTAAAGCCATAATCTGTGTGAATAAAACTAGGAAGGAAGATTTGACTGTGAAATAGCAATCCCCATAAAATGTGGAGGTGGCAGAGCGCGTTGCTCTGTGCTCAGATGGGCTGCTGCAAGCCACCTGCTCAAATCCAGCAGCACAGGCTTGGGGCACCAGGTCCCACCCCAAACAAGGCCATCACGGGAGGGTGATGTGAACTTCAACACATGACATGAACATTATCTGTCAAGGTACTGTAACTTCAGAAAGCACAGCAGCTTCAGCACCTGATATCCACTACAGAACTCATTCAGGGAAATCAAGAGATTCCTTGAAAGTATTAATTCACTTTTGACTGCAATTGGAAGAATCATCGATCAGAAGAAGTCATTTCAGCTGCCTTGCACAGTGGCATCACTGTTATTCTGAACACACAGAACAAGTCTAAGCTCACTAGAGCTGTGCAAGCATCAAGATGCCCGAGTTTCAGAAACCAAAGGACACCCAACAGTGCCCCAGCTCTCACAGGACATCACCGATGAAGATGACTCACTTAAGAAAGAATTGCTCGGAGTGGATTGATGGGACAGCATGGAGCTTTTGAAAGAAATGGTATCACTGTTCCACTTACAAGATATGCAGAAGTGCCTTCCTTACTTATCCCTGCAGACAAAGGGAGGCTTTAGTATGAGATACTGGATTGGGAGCAGGGAAATGAGAAGTCTGGAAAGTCCTGTGTTTCCAGGTTGATTGATTCAGAGCAGCCCTGTCATAACATTTGGATCCACTTTTGAAGAGCATGAGAAGAACACAGCAGGTATTTCAAAGAGCATAATAAAACGAAAATCCAATGAGTGAGACCATGAATGAGCCTCTTAAGAAAATGAAAAACAAAACAGGTCAACCAGATTAAAATTATAAGAAGAATATCAAGCCAAGCTTGGAGAGTCAGTCATTATTATTTAAATGAAAGTGATGAGAAGATAAATTTTCTAGATGTTTTTCCAATTGCTAAGATTTGTTTAAAATCCTTTAAAAGCAGATCTGACAAACAGGTGTAAGTAGAAACTTTGCTTAACATCCACAAAATGACTGAAGATGATAATGGCTGGTTTATCTATACAGTTTCTGATTCATTGTAAATGCAAAGAGCTATCATTTTAAACTTTACTGCATTGCTGTAAACACTGTGAGTAGTTTAACTTTTGGCTTAGGGACATCACTGCACCTGCAGCATGAAGACACACTTGCATGTGATAGACCCGGGAGTCTCAAACATTTGCCAAAGAAAAAAATTCACCATCCCGTTGTTTCCACAAAAATTAGAATTCCTAGTTCAGAAAAATGCTTTTAGTTAGCAGTTTAGAGACCTGTGCTCTTCTGTCTGTCACAGAGCATCAATGGAAATAATGAAATCTAGGTATTTCAATGCAAGTACTTTTCCAGACACAGCACTGAGTTTTTCCATCCATTGTCCACAGACAAGTGTTAGGAACTCTGGCAGGAGTTGTGGTGAGCAGCATATCAGCACTAGATTAGGAGATGTCTTGCTAAATAGTTTGGCTGTACATCTTCCAAAACTTCCTTCAGCTCAGAACCCCACAGATGAGCACTGAGGTCAGAAGGGACAATTGGTCTGTGTTTCCAAATGGACATATGCAGAATATAACCTGGAGTGATGCTGAATACACCTGTGATTGAGGGAGGAATGGTTTCTCTTATTTGAGGTCATATCACACTTAAACCCAGTGAGGTGCTACCACTGGGGCACTCAAGAATACAGGCCATCGTTGCAAGTTATCACCATCACCTGCCCCTTTATCTGGAATGATTATTTACATTAAGAAAAGACTACAAATACATGAACATATGAGAAACTTAAATCAGTAGAACTGCACAATCCCACTCACCTAGCAATCAAGCAGAACCACTGCTGATACAGCACGAATTTCTAACATGAGCAGAAATCTGAAAATCACCTTCTCCAGGCAGACTCTACCAAGACCCTTTGCCATGGTACATATATGTTGCCCTCAGCAAGAAGTCCATCACAACATTATGAAGCTTCACAGCAGAATAAAAAAAAAAGTACAGCTGTAAGTTGTGAACATTGCTCTTCTGCACAAAGAGTTCAAGAACCACAGTAACAACTGTATGAGATCAATTATTAAAAGAACAGAAGCAGACTTATGAAAATACTATGGAAGACAGTAGAAAAAATGCTTCAAGAGGAAAATCCCAGTCAATATGGGAAAGCTCAGAGCAGAGTTTTATAATCCTGAAGCAACAGGTCCCAGCAAACATGTCTTAAGGGTCCTACATGTAAGGTATAATCCAAAAGAAAAAAAACAACAGCTAGAGCAACTCACTGAAATTAAAGTCACACTGAGGATAAACAGTAGGCTATGGAAAAAAAATCAACTTGTAAAATAAACTTAACACTAACTGGATATAAAATGGGCACAGATAAACATCAACCAACAACTATATAGAGTATTTTAACCATTAATGGCACGAGAGTTTGGAGCAGTCAAAAAGTAGCATGGGAAAAAAACCCCAAACAACTGGGTTTGAGAGTTAAACCCCTTCATACACTGTTCAGTGACAGAATATCCTACAACAGCAAGCACACAACACTGCATCGGAGACTAAGAAGGCTCTGTCAAGGCCTAAGGAACCCCAGCACCTGGAACTGAACCTTCTGGAATTTCCATTGCTTTGACAGTATTTGGTTGAGATATCAACCTGTGAGGAAGCCAAAATTCAGTGTTGAGAAGGTAAGGACAAAGACCTATGGAGCATGAAAGATCATGCCTGCAGCTGAAAGCAGCCCACTGCATTTGAGATCCTGACTAAAATCACGATAGGGAAGACTTCGTAGGTAACTGCAGGTATGCCAGGGCAAGTAAATGAATTAATTATCAATTACTGGATTTTGTATATTGACTAGAAATGAAGAATTGTAAGCAATTGTTTTTTAAAGAATACCTAGGCTGGACACATTATTTTGTCCTATGAAAATGTCAGCTAGAGAATTTGTGTTCAAAGGGTATTGATACATTATGTGATACAGGAAAATGTCATGTCAATGCTGACCATGAGGCTTTACAAAGCATAGCACAAAGCTGATTGAAGAAAAAAAAAAAATGTCAACAGAAATCTATAGAGGGAAGCAGAAGACAGGGCACAGGAAGAATGAGGAACTCTTCTGTCTGGGGAAACAACTGTGCTCTCTGGAAAGAAACAGGTCAAGTGGTTCAAGCAAGAAAGCTAGCCAGAAAAATAAAGGGAAGAAAAAAGGTAAGGTAGATCTGTGAACTGAGAAGTCCTCCTCAATCCGAAGAAATTCTGGAGAAACACAGGCCAAAAGACATTTTGAGAGAAAATTAAAGTTCAGAAAGAAGTTCCCTGCTGTAGAAATTTAACAGACTGTCAAGAAAATGTTTTATTTCCATATAATTGCTGCTAGAGCTCTCCACATGTTTTTAAAGAAATATTTTTATCACATGTATTTCTCCCTGCCCTTTCGCTCACAGCAGCAAACCATGAGCAAAATTCTGCACAAGTGGCTGGGCTCCACATTTATTGCATTGGCCTAAAGACCTCACTGTTTAGAAAAACTATAAACAAATACACAAGAGTACACAAATACATACTGATATACTGGACATGTTTGTACAAATATGTGCTCCTAAGAATCATCCAAAAAATGCTATTTCCCATACTCAAGCCTTTGCTCTAAAATGGATTTTAAGTGAACAAAGGCAATATTTAAGATTCCTGTTTAAAATAAACAAACACGCACATTTAAAAACAAATTGCAATGCCTCAATGCAACCTAAACTGGCAGCTCGCTAAGATATATCAAAATGAATTTGATGCTATGTCTTCAAGCTCTGTACTGTTGGAATGGCAATTCTAGTTGTTTAGTAAAATCTGGTTGTATGAGAGAGCCTGGACCATAAGGGAGTTAGTTACGCTATAAGGAATGTTCTTCAGACATAAAGCAACACAGGTAGATTGCTACAAACCTAGCCAGAGAGGCACGTTATCTGTACAAAAGGTATCTTTTTCTCATAGGTAACCAGTTTCAGTGATCAAAAGGCTTATTTTGAAAAGCCCAGTTATAAAGACCAAGAATCATTTAATGACCCAGTTTTATTCTTGGAGCAACAAAAACTATCCAGTGGATTTCATCTTTGTTAACAGTTGCTTTTATCTTAAAGGATAACTTTTAACAGCTGATCACTGAGGTTGTCTTGTGACAGAATACTAAATACCAATCAATTAAGCTTGCTTGTTTATTTCTGTAGGTTTGAATACTTCACCTCAAGATGCAAAATAAACCCACTCTCCATGTACAGCAGGCCCGAGGTGGATCTGAGCCCTGCCACTGACTTGTATGACCCTTCCTTCTAATTCTGAACTTCCTCACTTATGGGAAGGACATAATGGTATCTGCCTGACACTGAAGTACACAACTTCAGTTACAATGTTTCAAAGTACTTTGGGATCAAATTAAGGGGTACTACATAAACAATTTACAATATGCTCCAGGCAGGAAGCATTCAAAAACATTTCAAGCTTTCTGCTTATTCTAAAATTTGGTATTAATTACCAATTTAAGACATGAAGCTGACACAAAATATTTAGAACTGTTACCATAATATCGTATAAAAATACTTATATGTCATGCACAGTAATGGTTTAGACAGCTTACATTACCTGACTAATGCTGAACATCCATGCAGAACGTGTTGCAGTCTGCCCAAGTTTACTTTACTTACCATGCTTGTCAGACACTAAATTCCATTAGATACAAGGTTGCTATCAGACACAGATGTTCCATTATTCTGTACATCATTACAAAGAGGAATCTTGGTTTCTACTACTTACTGAATTTGGCGGTTTTTGATTTTTTTTTTACGGAACCAAGGGGAGTCAGGCAAAGGGATATATGTGTATTAGATAAGCATGAGTACAAGCCATGTCAACCACTAAACAGAGCTCAACAACTAAAATATGAATAGTTAAAGTTTAAGGGAACTTTAATGTAGAAAACCAATACAAGAAGTACCAATGCCGAGAACGCTGTAACCTCCACAGCTGAGGCCTTGAGTACATTTCCTCAGAGTTCTGTAGCTCTTTCCCTGGAAGGGAAGAATAGAGAAAGAACTCGTGCTGAATGATTACCCTATTTGCAAGAAAGAAAATCGGGCTTCCAGAAGGACAGCAGCTCAGAGATGCTAGAGCACCAAAAGGTGGAGAGTCAGAATTTATTCATTAAGTCTCTGTCAATTTAAGCCCAAGACAGAAAAGCATGACATCCACAAAAATGCTTTATGAGGGCACTTGAACAAACATTTTGGAATGTTTGTTCCAACATGGAGAATAATATATGGTTTTGTAGACCAGCAAAGTAATTTCTAGGTGTTCAGTCTTTTTAATTGACTGGCTACAGATGTTTTTTTAAAAGTTGCATTCTGCTGTAGAAAGAGAGAGGCTTTGAAGGAAAATGTTATGCCTACTAAACATCTGCAAGAAGGAAAAAATAATAATCTTCCATCTTTTATTTGTAAGGCATTCTTGCTGTGATTACAATATTTGTTCTTTTCACCAGATAACCTCTCTACTGAGACTCAATAGACAACATGGAGTGCATAAAATCCAAAACATGTGTGTACACAGAGTCTAATAAAATCTGCTAGGTCTTTTTCAATTAGAAGACTGATGTGAGGACACAGAAAAGTAAAACGACTGTTTAAAAAGTCTGTATAAGCCAAATAATCTGAAATGCTTCCTTTTAAAATAGTGTTCCATGGACTAGAAATATTATGATCACGACATGTGTAGAGTGTCAAAGAGAAGCAAACTCCACCGACCTGTTTGAGTAGGTACAGAAAAACACCTTCTATAATTTGTCCAGGGAAAACAATGGCAAGTCCTTTCCACCTGCTCTCTGCCAGGGAGTGAGCCAGGGACCCGACCCATCCCATCCCATCCCATCCCATCCCATCCCATCCCATCCCATCCCATCCCAGGGCCACACCCACGTGCTCGCCGCGGCGCTTCAAGCCCAGCACTGTCCGCGACGAGCTGGTGCTGCCGGGGAATCTCCTCTCTGGGGAACGCTGCCCCCTCACACCCCCTTTTTAATTTTATTCTTACAAGTAGGCTGGCGGGCGCAAAGTTTTCGGTGCCGGACAATTAGCAAAAGCAGCAGGGGGATGCTTGCCAATAAACACCCAGATTTGAGGTTAAGCAGCTGTAAATCTGCATTAATCGTTTCAGGAATTCAGCTATTTACAAAAGCTTTTACAGAGCAAACAAGAGAAGAGAGAGGAGAAGAGACAGGAGAGAAGCCGATCTGTCCTTACCTTCACACTGCTTCCCTTCCCCTTTGTAGCCTGGCTTGCAGATGCATTTGTAGGATTTTGGTGTGTTTTGACAAATTGCATCGATGTGACAGTCATCCGTAGCTTCTGCGCATTCGTCGACATCTGGAAGCACAGAAGGAACCCCAAGGGGACAGATTAAAAGGGAGACCTGAGACACAAAACCCCAAGGATAGATACTCCCCCTGAAGCTGTTTGCTTGCCTGCCTTCCCAGTGTCATCCTGGAAAAGAGAACATCTAAGGTTAAATGACTAAACCAGCCAATGTGATATTCTCCTCTAGTCACTTATAACCACTGCTCCATGGAGTTAGAGGGACTTGGTCTCACATTTCTATATGATGAATGAAAGACACTAGAAATTAGCTTCTACTGTATAAGGCTGGTGCTGGAGACCCACATCTCAGTAAAACAAGAGAACGTTTACCTATAAGAGGAGAGAGGAACATTTAAATGTTTAAGCACAGAGATTTTCTTAATTTATAAAGATAGACCCTAGTTTAAATAAACTATGCTGGTGGGGGAATGGGAAAAAGAAATATTTGAACAGCAAAACCACACTAATACTTTTTACTAAGAGGCAAAAGAATAAATATATGGAAGAACATATGAAATTTGGTAAGGTAGTGTGGAGAAAAGCAACCTGCAATAACATCATCAATTTGGACTAAAACTCATTTCGGAGGAAAAAAGTCCCAGCAGTCGTCCCGGCCGCTGCTCGGGTGGGTGCCTTACTGGTGAGCCTGACTCCGAAAGGGCGGGACCCAGACCGCTTTTCTTGTTTTCGGAGTAGGAAGCCTTTACAAACATTTCTGTGACGGGCATTCGCTTTCTCCCCCGGATTTAAAGAGGATGGGGAGGGAGGAGGATGAGAGAGAGCCGAGATTTGGTAGTCGTGGTAATGTTAATGTAGTGAGTATTGGGGGAAAAAACCCGAATCCGACCTATTCAGGGATGGGGTGTGCTGGGAACATGGGAACCCTTAAAGCCCTGCCTAACCTGCCCCGCCCCCCGCACTGCCCACAGACGCTCCCCGGCCCCCTGGCAGCCGCAGCGCCCACCGCACCCCGGGGACACCGGCCGTGGTGTCAGTCCAGCACCACCCAGGGCTTTCCTCCCTGCTGCATCGCAGAGCCACATCTGGGGCTCCTGGGAGGACACGGGCAGGGCAGCGCGGTGCCCGGGGAGGGTGAGCAGCCGGGGAGGGACGCGCAGAGACGCACAGAGCACAGCCTCCCCTTTATGATCAGGAAGTACCGAGGAGACAGGGGTGCTACGGAGAAAGGGAGGGAGGGAGGGATGGAGGGAGGGAGACGGGCATCCAGCGAGAGGCATGTGCAGTTGGTTTCATGCCAATTAGATTAACAGATTCTCCGAAAGGTTGACTAAAGTGAAAACAGTTTTATTGTTAGCTTGAAATCCTAACGCTAATTGTTTCAGAAGTGCTCACTCAGCCATCTCCAGTGATAACACATGGATCCTTCAGAGTCACCGGGAACAGGAGGGGGCTATTTAGAGAGGGGAGAATAAGCAGACATTGTAGCATGGCACACAGCAGAGAACTTCTCTGAGAGGAGCAGACCAGGGCGGCCCCGCGGGGCACCTCTGGAATCCCAGCAAGAGAATTGCCTGGACTCTGTATTGCTGTTGTTGTGGGAATATTTTTTTTTTTTTTTTTTTTTTTTTTTTTTTTTTTTTTTTTTTTAAGAAAGAGGGGAATAGAAAACTGAGCGTCGTAATTTTCTGGAGAAAGGCAGGGCTGCTGTAATCTGTTGCCTTCTTTCTTGCCCATTCATTTATTTTATCGCTGAGCCAGTTCAGATCTAGCTATGATTTACGTGAATTAGCTTAGGTGTTTCCCAGATCACAAGCACAAAAAGGAAAGAAGTTTGGGGGGGCGGGGGGGGAATCTGGCTTTTTTTAATGCTTTGGTTCATACTTTTGAGTCATTAAACCAGCACCCATCTCCCATCAAGATCAGCAAAAGTGACAGCTGGACTCTTTATAATGCCGTCAAAAATTCAAACTGCATTGAGCCAAGGGGGACATTTCACAGCAACCAGAGGATGCCTGGGAGTCAGGCGTGAATGCCAATGAGTCAAATGAAAGGGCAAAACCAAGTGTGAGCCCCTGCTCTGCTCCACATCTCACACTGCATTACTCAGACTTTAAGAACTTCTGCGCTGACTTCGTTCACTTCGCTACATTTAAACCCCTCTGTCCGAGGAACAGGGATTTTTTTCCACACCCTACCCCGCCCCCCCGCCCCGCCGCCTGCCCCCGCTCGTACTTCACCTTAAAGGATTTCTCCTAGCATAACTTCAGAGACTGCATACATTTCTTTCAAAAATCACTTTGGGCTTGCAACATTCCAAAGCAGATAGGGTTGGGGGGTGTTTGATTTTTTTGTTGTTTTTTAAACACCGAAGCAAAGGCTTGGTATCATTACAGCTATTAAACAGATATGAGCGCCGCTGTTAAAAACACCAGGTCTCTGGGTTAATGCCCAGATAGGGAAAACCTGTGAAGATATCCCAGCCAACGCTTGCTCTGCGGAGTCTCCAGGGCTCAGCACACACTTATCTCGCAGGCACTCAAGGAAAGTAACTTTTTCTTCCCCATCTCTCCCTGCAGAAATCCCTCGGCTCCGGCTGTGTCAAACACGCGAGAAAACACCACCCCACCGTAATTTCCAACACCCTCGGCACTATGAGCAGCGAGAAGTGACCTCCCCCTCAACACCTTACAGCGGGGAGAGTAGAGCGGACAGACACGGTCCCCCCGGGGCCGCGGCTCCGCGCCGCCCGCGCCTGGGGAAGGCGGCAGGGCGGCGGAGCCCCCTCTTCTTACCTGCGCCCCCGCTGCCTCCCGCCAACCTGCCGGCCCAGGCGAGAGCGAAAAGCAAACAGCAGCGCCGCGAAAAGCAAACAGTGCCCATGATAATGATGCGATCCCCGGTGCCTGTCTGCGATAAGGGACGCGCTCGGGGCCGGCCGCGCGGAGCCGCCGGCGCTGACGCCCTGACAGCGCCCCGCTGATTCGCCGGGGCTCCCGCGGCGGGGGCGGTGCCGGTGCCGGGGCGGGCCGGGGGCAGAGCCGCCCCCGCCGCCCCGGGGAGGGGGTCCGTGCCCCGGGCGGTGCCTGCCGGTGGGGCGTGCGGCGCTGCCCGGCGCGGTGCCGCTCCCGCCCCGACAGGTAGGGCCGGCAGGGACCCGCGGGGAGCGCCCTCACCATCGCCCCTCAGCGCCGCCGCCGCGCCGGAGAGCGCCCCCCTGCGGCTGGGGCCGGCCCTGCGGGCGCCGCCGGCGGACGGACGGACGGACGGACGGACGGACACCCCCACGGCGCGGCCGTGAGGGCAGACAGGCCGGCGGACACTGCCCATCTCCTTGGCAACCGCGGCCAGGGATCCTTCCCCCTTCCCGGACTCCGGCTAAACGACAACGTTATTATTTTTTTTCCCCCTCCCCTGCCTACCGCCTAGCTTCGGCTGTGCTCCCGCTTGCCACGGGTCATCACCAGCCACCGGCTTCCTCCAGCATTTTAAGCGCTTTGCTAAGGAGGCGAGTGCCCCTTTCCAGCCCCCTGGTTTTGCTCCTCCAACCCTGCACTCGGGCCAGCCGCGGCTCTGCAGGTGACCCGTGGGGCCCTGGCCCGGCCCGGGTGAGACGCTCTCCCCAAAACCGTCTCCGCTGCAGGCAGACATGTGAGCGTCATTGCCGCCACCACCCTGGAGGCGAAAATCCTTCACTTTTAAACCCAAACACGAGACACTTCCCCCCTCCGAGGCAAGCTCCATGACCCTAAAGTCTTCCAGACTGTTTTTAAAGGACTGAAATAGCTGTCAGACATCGCTTGTTCCGGCCGTGCCACCCCTCTTTGCTTTACACCTTTCTTTCACAGATATCCCCCTGCCTAAATGCTTTGCTACTTTAGGTTGTTTCAACTCCTAATTCCCCTGCGAGGCAGTGGCTGTCTCTCGTGTATGAGCTCCACTTGTCACCTGGAAGATAAATACACCCTGTCATAGCTTTAGATGCCTCTTTTGGACAAGTTCCTCCCATATGTATGTGTGTTTCAGTACAATACATTTGTCCAGAAAGTAGCACTATGAAGTACTTTTAAGCTTGAAGAGATGGGAAAGAAATGTAAGAAAAGTTGCTCAGCCCAGCTGCGTGTTTAGTAAAACCTCACAGCACGGCCCCTTTTCCTTCAAAAAAACTAAACCACTACTACACGGTGCCAAAGCTGTTTGCTTTCTGCGTGTTTACAACACCTCTACTTTGGGCATTCCCGTCCTTAATCCCTTAGGGGTGGGGTTAGGGGTATTGCTATTTTAAATCCGGACGCTTATTTTTTGTGTGAGCCGGCTGAGATGCGGCGGTGAATTCCATGCCCGAGTGTTCCATGGATACACGGCGCGTCCCTGCCGCGGGGTCCCCAGAGGCACCACCCGGTGCCTTGGAGCGCCACCTCGTGACCGTCGGGGCAGAGCCACCCAAGGGCCGTTCTTCGAGACAGGAAAAACGAGTTTCGGCCTAAGCAAAAAGTAAGGCTAAATCTTTTTTTTTTTTTTTTTTTTTTTTTTTTTTTTTTTTTTTTTTTCCTATTTGCTTTTAAAAAAAATCGCAATTGGCCTTTTCATTCAATTTCATGGAATCATACTAAAATTTATCATGGGATGAATAATAAAAAAAGGTTATGTTTCATTAAGGAAGCCACTGGAATGGTCTAAAAATTACCTATCAACTTTTTACAAAGCCACATGCAATAAAGAGTTTTGCTAAAGCAACAAAATACATACTTTTACTGCCTTGGTGACTCGCTCTCTGCCATGTATTTTAAATGTTACATTGACTGCATCTGTTGAGTTACTCTTACAGAAATCACCACACTTGTGCTTTTTCTATGCATTTATAACCTGTACTACCTGTATGGCACTCAGAAAAGGAAGTCCCCTTGATCCAAATATCACACTGTCTATATATGTCCTTGTATACTCTGAGTGGCATACAGTTGAAAGCTTAACATCATTCCTATCAGGTGTCCATCTTCTAGCAAGCTTGGTGTGTATTTCCTTAAACCAAGATCCTGACTGATAGAATTGCTGAGGAAATACAGAAGTACAGTATTTATCAAAAAAGGGCCTGAACTGTAAGTCAGGATTATCGCATACAATAAGGAACATCATCTACAGTGCCAAGCTGAACATTTCTGGAAGTGTCTTTTCAGAGTCTTCCTTGCTAAGGAGCACAGCTTACAAAAGGGATCCTTGTGGGCTTCCACCTTTTCCACATGTAATTATGTTCCTGTGCTTCTTTATAATCATCTAACATCATCCCTATGTCAATTTCACAAATGATTCTATGAAAAATTAAATATTAGAAGTAATGACTAAGCAGCTTCTTCCAATGTGGAGACTAAAAGCCAGGCTCATGACTGTAAAGCTGCTCTGGGTAAGGGGGGTAAGCGAGAAAGCTACCAGGGCTGCAGGTGGAGCCAGCCCAGCCTGGGAAGCACCTTCAGTGGTTCAGGTCTCTATCAAAGTACTTTAGCTCTGCCTAAAAGCCTTTGGACAGCCTGCAGCATGTTAATTGGCTTCTAATGTTCTTCCATACTAAAGCCCTTAAAGCTTTTGGGGACTAGTCCAATAAAATAATAATAATGCTTAATAATACAAGAGGTATGTTTTATTAGGATCCATCTCTTTACTGAATAGAAGGTCCATGAAGAGCTGCATATCAGGCAAGAGAATAAATAGAATTGTGGCTGCAAAGCAGTGCTCCTACCTTCAGAACACCTTCTCCCATAGATATGCACCATTCCAATAGTGCTTTGAAATGACAGAACAGCATCTGCAGAATATTTGGTTTCCTAGTTTGCTATTTATGAGCATCTGTATATTGGGGCCACTGCAGCCTCAGGAGGCAACACAAGCTATTGATAGGGTTGGGAATCACAGCAATCACTGAACAGCCTGTGCAAACTTGAACCAATTGCTGTAGCTCTCCATTTCTGTTTCTCTTCCTTCCTTCTGTCCATCCATTTGCAATGAAAACCCCCTGTAGCAGTGCCTGTCTTTCACTGTATTAATATAGCACCTTTCCAAATAACATACCAAACTTATTTTGTCTGTCTCCCCAATTAGGGCTTTCATGAGGCCAGTGAGACACATAAACCCTGACCCTTTTAACTTCAGTTCATCTCTTTTTCTGAACTGTACTTCAAAGAACTGCGAGACCTGGCTCCCTTGGATAGGGGACAAGGAGTCCATGTGCCAGAATTTGTGCTGGGAGCACTTACACTTTGAACCCTGAATTTGCAAGCTTTTAAAAAATATTTTCTATTAAAAAGAAAGGAACAATGCAAACCCATCTATTCAAAGCAATATAGACTATTCTGCATTTGTAAACATAGTTAGGGGAAGCTTTTGAAAATAACAGGCAATGGACATGCATAGCACCACATACTTAATGCCACATTACTTATTTCCAGAAAAATACAGCATGTAAGTTTCCCAGAAGTCAAGTAGCAGCATACAGCTGGAGTAATTGAATGATTTGTTCTTGTAAATGGGAGTGAAAAACAACAACAAAAAAGTCTACCATAATCCATAATGGAAGTTTTGCACAAGAAAATGCATTGTCCAAGAGGACAAGGATATTTTTTCTTTTTGTCCTAATTGGAGGGAATGGGGAATTACATAGCAGCTGCTGGAACAGATAAAAGGGCACATTTATTCCATAGCTGTGGTAAGATCATAATCAATTTTACCTTACTCAGTGACACAATGTGTGAAACCTTGTGGAAGTAGTAGGAAATTTGGATACTCTGGGGAAAAAAAAGATGTAAGTCAATGCCAGGCTTTGAAGAGATACATCATCTAATGCTTGAGGACAGCTACTCTCTTATTTCTACTGCGCTGTTACCTTCCTCCAAAATATGTCACCTGCTTTATCCAACTGACCATCCCCTTTTTGTTGCCAGGGTGTCAAAAGAAGTGAAGAATCATACAAAAGCATTTCCTTAAACCTGCAATTATTTTAACACAGTGGATCATAAGGCTCAAAAACACCTTACTGAGCATTACAATTGACAAATCCACAAGCTTCTTTCCTCCTAACTGTCTTATGAACAGTTTTTCATTCAGAAAAATGCTTACCAGCTAGGAAGAGCAGTGGGAGGAGGGAGTTACTAGGAAGAGTAATGGAGTTGTTTGGTTCTTTCCCTCCTGCTTGAATTATAACCACTGAGAGGGAAAGATGATAACATTAATTAAGAGATGGAACATACCATCATCACCACAAAGAGTAAAGTAAAGTAGATCCTCCATTAGTGGTACTCACTCCATCCTAGTAAAAGGCATATTTTGCCAAGATGAAGGCTACATCTCAAACAGGAGAATAAGAACTTGATGCATAAAGAGCTGGGTAAAACTTTATAACCTTCATTACAGAGGAGACTGGTTACAGCAGTTTCTCTTGAAATTAATACAGGACACGTATAAAATCTGCAAGAGAAACCACTCAAAACAAGGTTATGTGTACTACCTCCTACCACAGCAGGTGGGAGAAGGTGACAAGGACCTGTGGAAACATACAGCTGAAAAGGGTATCTTCTAAGAGTCCTGTTGCCAAAATAGTTTTAGAAGTGGTGGTAATGTGTCTTTGTGTTCACAAGGAGATGGGCAGCGGCATTCTGAGATGGTTTGGTTTTACGAGTGAGGGCATGACGGAGCCAGAAGGAAAATAAAAAAGGAAGAAGGATCCAATTGCTCTTTGTCCATCCACTAACTTTAGACTAGAGCAGGATGAAGATTTTAACTCAATGACTCCTCCACCAAAAACTTCAAGACAGTGACAGGTACTAGGCCAAGTTCTGGCTCCTAATCTGCTGCAGATTACTGGCCATTGTATTTTAGCAATGGCAGTTCAGTTACTCTCAAAATGAATTTCACTGATTATTTCGATTGCAAAGAAATTAGCTGTATTACTGCTATTTTAGCATGCTACCCTCTTGAACACCCAGGTTTGCACACTCTGAAAATGTCAAGCAACTCAGAGGAAAGTACTGTCTTGAGTATTTTTGCCTTAGCGTAGTTTAAATCTTAAATCCTGGATAGTCGTGAACTGCTCTGGACCGCATAGGACAGCAAACAGAATTCTAGTAACTCAACAGATGAGGAAGCTTTTGGGTTGTTTTAGAAGACATTTTCTGATCTCTTGTTTGAAAGTGAACTTTTTCTTAAAAATGGCTACAGCTAGCTCTGATTTTTTCTTCAATGCACTTGGGGCACTCAAGCTGAGGTACTTTCTGTTGTTCCCTTTCTTACTGTTACCCATGATCTGTGGTCAGTTATCAGTTCACTTTCCCGGTCTAATGAAGGCCCTGAACATGCAAGGAACACTGAAGCATGTACATATATATCAGCAGGACTACTCTTGCCTATAGACTTCTGCAAAGACTGTCTCAGCAGGCTTGGAATTGTATAGTGCAGCATAAAGAGAAGAGGCCGTGCCCTTCACTCACAGTCCCTTTATCTTTTAGCACAGTTCAAAACCAGCTGTGGGGAGAAACGTGGCTGTAATCCACATGGGCAGTCCTCTCTGCTCTATGGAACACACTGTGACAGCAGTTCAGAGCAAAAAGCTGATTCAGATTCACAGAAGAATTAATATTGGGAAATTTTAATATATTTTTCCAAATCAGAGCCCTGTCTACCTGCCCTCCCTCCCCTAAAAAAAAAAAAAAAACAACCAAAAAAAAACCCAAAACCCACCTCAAACCAAAAGCACTCACAGAAGCCCCAGGACTTCCAAAGGTTGCAAATTTCAACTGCAGCCTGGCAGAGCAGCTGCAGATGTGGGTGAGCTGGACATCTTGCCAAATCATGGTAAGATCTTGTAAGACTCCTGAAACAATTCTTTTGAACCTTTCCTTAACCAAAACCATTTATTTTTTAACATTAATAGCAGCAACAAGACTCTAGGAAAATTCCAACAGAAACTTTTTAATAAAATTTTTTCCTGACTCCACAATTCCACCAAAAATTAGAGGTTATTTCTCAGGACACCTTCTTGCAGTCAGGAAAGAAAAAGATCTGTATTGCAGCCAACTCCTGCAATTTTCCTCCTTCCCTACCCACCCAGCCACTGAGAGCTAGAGTGAGATTTGTGTATTGATTTGAAATTCTGCATTCTTCAGGGAGGCCCACAGTACCAAAGCTGTGCTCAAGACTTTCCCTTTAATTTGCTGTAGTATGAAGAGAGTCCAATGCTGTTGAAACTTAGATAGTTTTGCATTGCAGCATCTGTTCAATGTACTGCAGGGAAAGAAACTCTTCCATCAGAAACATCTGGAGGACTAAGCACCAGGTCAGAGCATCAATTCCTTTACCAATGTAAGTCCAAGCCAGCTATGTGGTGGGAGCTATGTAGCACAGATTTCCTAAAATCAAAGTGCTTATTTTAATGCAAGTGTATACATGAACTCATCCCCTTGTTTAGCTGCAGCTCTTACTGTGCACAATCCACAATTTCAGAGCCTATTTCCATATAAACGTAATCTTAAACAAGAAGCATGTTACTAAAGACGTGGTTGAATTCAAGCCCTGACTTTATCCAGTAAGCCTGGTCTATTACCAATAACAGCTTTTATCCTAGATGAAACCTGTGAAGAGCAAGTAAAGTTTTATCCCAAAGTGGGTACCTATATCAAAATATAAATGCATGTAATTCTTTGTACTGTAGTTAAATGCTTTTGAATTCAGTGGCACTGTTCATTCAACACAGCTCAACTGAGATGGGCTTTGATCAGGGAGCCTGCATTTCCCCTGCTGTGACTGTAGCCTTGGCCTTTTTGGCTGTGAAAAATGACTATAAAACCCTCCAGCTGTCACCTGGAGAGAGAAGTGAGTATCAGGTGGATAGCAGCAGCAAGTTAGGCCTGCAGTAGTGTAGCATGAGCACTGTGGGGTTCACCTGGGGAGAAATACCTTCCAGGGCAGCACCACACCACAATCAAAGGTGCAGAAAGAGAACAAGCAGGGTCCCGTCTCCTGTGGCCATGTAGTGACTCTTTTCCATCTCTAGCTATTGTCAGCTTAGCTAAGGATTGTGACAGATAAGATTCAACTGCTTCCCAGTAAACAGAATAGTGCTTCTGAAACAAGAAGAGTTGAATGCAGGGAGAAGATGATTTTTCCTCAGTGTCTTTTAAGGAAGAAGGATAAATTTCACAATAGGATCTTTAAAATACTTGGATGCAGCATTGTAAAGTTAATATTCTGGTAAAGACAACCAAGTACATTATTGTATAATTTCTATTAAATTAATAATATCTACTAATGATAATAATTTTAAATTATAATAAATATAAATTATAAATAAAGTAGAATTATATTAATTTTATAATTTATGTCAGCTATGTTCCTTAGACATAGCTGACATATGTGTCAGCATCATGCCGCACTTGTCAACACACCAGACAAATCTGATGGAACCAGGCTATCATGATCTTTGTGGTTTAAGAGAAACTTCCAACAGAGAAGATACTGCAGAAAATATCCAAGCACAAATCTTTGCCTTAGACTTTTCTACCATATCAACCAGTGCCTCCCTCTTCTTAAACAAACCAAACCAAAATAAGAAAGTCTATCCACAAAAGTCTGTACATTTATGTTGATTTTTGCAGTTCTAATCTGAGTTTAACAGAACAAAAGGTCAGCAAATCTTCATTCCTTCTAGCACATTTCTCCCAAATCCCAGGATTCTATTTCAGTCCCATTGTTCCTGCAGGGGTAATTGCAATTGCTGTGAGGGAGCCTGTGGCTCACAGGCCATGTTGACACAGACACCAGCCCTGTTTTCCAATACTGCTGTGAAGGACCCAACAGAGATCCCTCTCCAGCACAGAAGGGGAACACCCTTCCCCAGACCCCTCGTGCTGAAAACATGCTGCTTCTCCGTGGTAGAGTGTATATCTCACACGTTTTCCCAGTAATCATGTTTAAATGGACCAGGAATCAAGGTATCCTGGTTGCCTACTTCATCCTTAAAACACACCCTGTTTGCTTACACACTTGCAGAGGCTTTGAAAATACATCATTCTATCCAAATATACAGCAATGATTCCAGAACCACTTGGAAACCCCAATTATAATTTTCTGCTAAATGAGTTCTCCTCCCTAAGGACTCTCCAGAGGAGCCAATGCTTTAGTGCACTAAGCTACCTATGAGATAGCTGAAGCTCAGACTAATTCAATTCCTGACAGGCAGCTGCAGTTTCAGCTGGTGTGAAATGGCAAATAAAAGAGAAGATTATCAAATAGAATTAAATGCAGCATCCTCAGGAGGCCTTGATATAGAAAGGGTAAAATTCCACTCACCTTAATCCTGCATATTATTTTGTTCAATTGAAAGGCCATGGCTGAATGAATAAAGACAGCAGGATTTAGTCTCATATGTTCATTGCTTCTCTTTTCAAATTTTATGAAATACACAGTGCAGACCCATTATTAGTATTGCAGTTTGTTATTATTATGTCAATAGAGATGGATTGGATTAACACAGGTATAGTAAATTACAGTGAAAGTAGCTTACAGAAGATAACATCACAGTAAGACTTCATAAAGGTGTGCTCAGAGAGCTGATGAAATCAGAAAAATGTAAACTATCACGAAGGGAAAATACAGCAGGCACAAGCCACTGGCTGCTTGAAAGCTCCCACATAAATTCTCATCCTACTTCAACTTAAATTACACATCTGAAATAATTTGAAATTCATTTCAATCAAATACAGTAGAATTATAGAAAAGCAAAATCAATACTTGTGCCACCAATTTCCAAATGAAAGAATCCTTGGACACCAGAAAGTCCAGATGTATGTAGATATCTACATGTCTCAAGACTGCAAATAGTACATATAAGATCTTCCTGAGGCTCAGAACCTGTATAAAACACGGCATCCCAGGTTTCTCTCTTTTTACCTAGAAAGACAACTTAATCTACGTGTCTTTATGGAGCTGACAGTGAACATGGCAGTATCTACTTTCTACATATTTCCCTGTCTGTTTTGTCTTCAGCTAGTGTTTAATCATGGGATTAAACGTTCAAACAGCAGCTCAATTTTCATCTGCTTTCTACCTCTGCAAGTCCAGCCCCACAACTCAGAATAACGTAGAGCTTTCTTCTGGCTTTATTTGGCCTTCAGTTGCACACTCCAGTTCATGTCAAGGGCGGGCAAACCCTGCTAGATCTAAACAGCAAGATGAACAACTCTGCAGAGTGCAGAACAGCACTGGGAGGCCTGCACTGCATGTCCAAGTTCAGCCTGAACATGACTGAGGTGTGGTAGAGCCCACATCTCTCTCTACCTGCAGTGGAGGGATATCATGAGCAGCTGGGCAACATCTGTGCCACTCAGAGTCAACTGTCCCTCACTTGATGGGGACATGGCTTGCCAGCTACAGCTGATCAGTCTGCCCACCCTGTTTTGGGAAGAAAACACAATAGGAATGTTTTCTTTAGATACCAAAGCTCCGTAAAAGTCACTCCACAGTAGGAACTGAGAGGATGCAGCTCCAGAATCACTCTTATGCCAAGCTATAGAAACTCCAACAAGTCTCCAATTTGCAATATGAAAAATTATTTAGGGTGAGGCCGGTATTGTACAACTCTCTTCTGTATAAAGAGATTGATAAATATTCATGAATTAGGTCTCATAACACGGAAAGGGGGAGTATTATTCTCCCCAGTAAAGATAAAGGAAAGGCCATACAGAGAGGTTAAATTACATTCTCAGGTTCACATGGGAAGTTTGGAAAACCCAGAAATACAGTCAGAGCTGGGATTTTGGAAGGAATTTCAGGTGTCTCCATTATACATGTAAGACTGGCTTAACACAGTGACGGCAGGCTCCATGCATGTTTGAAATCAGGCCACTCAAGAGGGGCCACAATTAGGCAACCACTGCCACTAATGACCTTGGCAAAACTTAGTCCCTATTCTTGACTGCTGCTTCAGTCTTCAGTACTGCAAAGTCCAGCGTGCTGTTCTACCAAAATACAGTGGGAGCTAATTAAAGGCTGTAACTTATCCCCAGCCACCCAAAAATTAGAGCCTCACCTTCATTAAGCACTGTTGTCCTTTCTAGTCGTTCAACAGAGCTGAAATGCATTATTTTTACATGCAAAATTTGGGATAAGTCCTGGGTATTGCAGAACAGTTATGCTCCAAGAAATCCTTTCACTCAAAAATAGATGATTACAACAGCTTCTATAAATATAAATTGTTTTGCAGCCAAAGACAGACATCTAGTTTTCACTGAAATTAAGCCAGCAAATCTCTTCTGCCAGTACTACAACAATAATCATGCTGATAGTGTTACTTCAGTTTACCAAAAGCCACAAACCAATATGCTACAAATTAGACCAAGCACCAAAAGATAAGCAACGTGAAAGGACAAAAATACTAATAAAAAAATTTAAATGTTTACATTTGTTTGCTGGGTTCAGATACAAACCCAAAATACAGAAGCAATTTTATATTGAACTACAGTTTTATTTCCCCCTGTTTTCTCTCTCCCCCCTCTCTTTTTCTTTATTTAAAAGCAGATTATGCAGACAAAGATATTATGAGAGAGCACATTTCAGTTGTAAGGATACTGGTTTGAGGACAGGGGAAAGAAAACAGGGCTCAGACCAATTAAAAGCTTTAGAGAAGAAAGGCAAATCAATTAAAAATGCCAGAGGGCAGACACTGCTTAGAAAGAGAAGAGACTTTGACAAATTTGAAATAACTGTGTTCTCCACTGTCTATAATGGAAAATGAAAATAAGCTGTACTCATACCTGCAAATATCCACGGGAGAATAAGGTATCTGATGCCCCATGGATAATATAGATCTACATCCACATGCTGAATAAACAAGCCACAGGACTGAGTGTGGAAACTGAGTGTGGATTGAGTGTGTAGTGTTCGGTGGGTGCTTTGGAGAAGAAATTCAATGTATAAAATGTGAGGTGTTTTTTTTAAAACACACAAGCAGCCAGCCTTCCAACTCAGCTGCTGAATTATTAGTCTTATTGATCTGCTACTGCATTATTTTTTACACCACAGAACCCATTAATTTTCAATAGAACGCAGGCACCAAAAAGACAATAGTCATAGAAAGATTTGCAATTTGGAACTTCAAAGAAATTACATTCCAATTTTGGCAGCTTACTAGGAATAAGAATCCAAACTGCCATTGCAGAATGTATCCTTTGACTGTAACTATAATTTAAAAGCATTGTCCGATGTAATTTCTTCTTTTTTTCACACAGTGATTCCAGGCCAATTATTTATCCTCCCTCCCCCATAAGAATAGTGTTTTGAAGTCAGCCAATGAAACATGTTTTATTTAAGGACTATATTCCTAGAGCAATGGAATGGATTCTTTGGAGACCTAAAGGTTGCAGAGCACTTCATTAGTTCCACATAATGAAAGAATGGTGCAATTGAAGGAGGTCTCTAAGGGAGAATGGTGTGAAAATTAGAGACTTGTCTGCTCACTTGCAAAAAAAAAAAAAAAAAAGAAAGAAAAAGAAAAAGAAAAAAAGGAAAGAAAAGAAAAAAGAAAGGAAAAAATGAAGAAGAATGTAAAAGGGGGGAAAAAAAGGGGGGAAAAAGGGAGAAAAATGGAAAAAGGAAAAAATTTGTGGATTTTCTAAATAAAGCACACTGTCTCCATTCAGCCCATGGAGAAAGGGTGCCTAACTCAATCCTCTTACCATTGACAATATAATAAAACCAGAGGAACTTTTTTGAAGTAGATCTGCACATTCCACATTTGGATTGAGGGGCAATGGACTGTTTAAATTGCTATTTACATTTCCAGCTGTTTTACCAGTGATTTGCCCAACTTAATAGCTCTTTAAGCTTTTAAACAAGAAAATAGCTATTCTCACGACTCAAAGAAGAAACCATGGTTATTTCAGTCTGCCTCTATTGTAAAAGGCTTAGACCCCTCTCTCTTTATAGATGCCCTTCCCTTTATAGTACTTCCCTTTTCCATCTCCTCCTTCTTTCTAAATCTTCTTCCATTTTTTAGCTCACTTTTTGCATTATACACTTTTAGCACCATAATGTATCTTTGCTGATACTGCTGATTCAAGGAAAGTGTTTGCAAGTAGTCACCAAAGTTCCCAAGAGAGACTTAAGTTAGCCTGAAAATTAGATTTGCATGTATAACCTTCTGCTAGTTATTGGGGAGTTAGTCCATGTTAAACAAATGCTCTACAGCTATTGAAAAATGTATATTTATTTATCCACTTTCCTCTGGGGATATATTAAAAAAACCTAGACATGTGTACAGACATAATGTAAACTGTGTTTTCTGCTTATTTTTCAGGCAAAGTGGAAGAAGAGGGCAAAGGGGCAGTCCACAGATAAGAATGGGACTAAGATGAAAGGTTAAAATGGGAGGGAGGTTATTTCATAGTGGCTCTAAAAAAAACCTGTAATTATTTTGTGTAATTTGAACCTATCAGCTTGTTTAAGTTGGTGCTAATAAATTGTAAAATCATGAAGAAGTTATGCAAAAACAAAACTCATCTCCTGCTTTTCCCCTGATCAAAGCTTCAATGTTTTCCTTTTATTAACTCTAAATGTCCCCTGTGTTTACAGATGATTGCAACACTAGTCAGACAGTGGAGTAAAACAACCAACTCTAAACCTTGCAGGAAGTGGTAGCAGTAACTCTGATTACAATTTTTGAAATGAATACAGTTCAGTAATGAATACAGTTCAGTAAAGAAAATTTTAGTAGTGGTTGGAAAAATGTAAGTTCTTTTTAGATTGTATCCTAACTTAAATATTTTTAGAGAAATGAATTGCAACTGGTATAACACCAGACATCTGTGATTTTCTTTTAAAGGTAACACTTCATATTTAACAGTCATATATTATAAACTAAATATATTCTAAACTAAAATTCCCAATTTTTGGGAAGGTTTGGAAAAGCTGGTTTATGATCCCCAGACTAGGCATATTGGCTAAGCAAACGTTTGTCCTGGTGTCACATGCTGGCACATCACTGACAATATAACAGTGTCACCACACAAGACAGGACCAAGAATCAATGTGTATTTGAATTACTGTGGTTGTAAGAAAATTGGCTTGTAACTGCACCATCTGTTCCCTTCAAAAAGGGAGGGAGAAGACCTGCACACCTGAATCACTGAAAGGTGGCAAAGTTCTAGAGGAAGCAGGTTTAAGGGTAAATCAGGTGCTATCTTTCCCTACAAAGGCAAGAAAAATATTATCAAACAGCAAAAACCCCCAGGTCCAGTAGGAGCTACAAAAACTGGAAAAGCATCCAAAAATTCTAAGCACAATTAGACTTTATGAAATTTTTTAGTGAAAAGAAATTCCATTGTCTTTTAATACTCTGCAGGAGGGTTGAAAACCAGTCGTATTTAGAAGAATTTTTTCTGGAAATTCTTCACTTAGATTTTGAAAATTCTGAGGCAGCTCTCCTCTTAACACTAAAAAGAACACAAATATACATGGAGGGGGGCAATGGGACTGATGGGGGGAAAGGCTTTGTAAACATCTAATGGGACACATCCAGCTCTGCTTTAGTACTGTTAAAAACCAGCACTCTGCCTAAATACATAAGAACACATGAAAACACTGAAAGAACGGTTCAAAAGGAAGTTCCTTAAAGCAGACATCCATCTCATGGCACTCAGTTCTGAGAAAGTTGATGCTTTCCCACCCTACACAAGACACATTTTTGGTTATACATAAAATATCTTCTGTTTCTACTTTATTTCCGTTATTGTTGTGTAGCAGGAAGGAAAGAAGACTGCAAATCAGATCTTGTTCTGTGCCAAGGAGCTGCTTTAGGAATTTAGGGACATTAGATATATTCCCCTAGCCTTGGTTTCAACAGCTAAATAAATGCATTAAAATCCATCTTTATTGATGTTCCTAACAAAAGAAGAGAAAAAAAGCTACTGTGGAGAATGTGAAAAGAATTAACTTATGGACCAGTCTATTAACAGCCAACAAACCTGTGCAGTAGAGTAGCCACAGGAAGTCACATTGAGTAAAAAAATGTTTGAAAGTAAAATTTTCCAGCACTGGGCAAGATTAAGAGAGACGAACTCCTGTGAGCAGCTCCACTAAAAACAATTGTTTACAGTAATGAAAGAATCAGGACCCATTCTTGAGCTGCAGGAGCCTTGTATTAGAGAATTCATTTGTATTAAAACACTACCTTTCTCAAAGATGGAAGTTCTACTGCCAAAGGAGCCATAGTAGAAGGTCAATGACTCAACCTGAGCACTCTGCAGTACACGAAGAGTTTTGCATTTTTTGCAGCATTCAGCTTCCACAGCCACCAGATCTCAGTAGTATTTCCTGGCAAATCTCATTAGGCTTCTTCCTGCTCTTCCTTCCTATTAAATCACTGGAATTTAGGAAAGAAGGATCAAATCTATGTTGTGTTGCCTGATAGGTTTTATATTTATGTATTTACTAACACAGGTAAGATTTAACCCAGTAATTACTATTTATCTAAGAGTCTGCATAATACAGACAGTTCTTAGTGCCCACAAAGTGAAAACTAATCTAACCCAAGCATGGTATAAATGTGGATCAACAGCTTAGATGCCTGAAAACCACAGCAACTCTGTAAACAAGCACAAGACTGGCAGATTACCTTCACCTCTGATCTCCTCTCCAATTCTACAGCAAGGCTGCTTTGCAGCCCCTTGCAAACAGCCTGCCTGAGCATTTCCAGCTGGGTGTTAATATTCAAGTGTGGTTGGTGCCACTGACCTCCACAGGCTCCTCCAACCTCTTCCTCAGTGCCTGGGCTTGCACACCGACAGTCCTGGTGCAGGGCCTGAAGGTGATGGGATGGGGGTGGCTAGATATTCACAGGCTGTGCAAATGCAGCAGCGGAGCTGAAGGCTATCAGAAACTAGTAATTATTTAGATACCCCCACCTTGGAACTTCTTGGTATTGTCTTCCCCAAATGACATTAACAGCACAGAAAGGCATTTACAACTCCAGAAATGGTGTTGCAAGAAGCGAAGCAGAGTTTAGAAACAAAGGAGTCACTCCAATCTTCATTGCAGGTTGCTCCATTTCCAAAGGCTCTCAGGTACTAGGAGAGTGTTCAGAGACAGTGAGATAGACCAGGCTAGCCATGCTCTGAGGTCTGAGCAAACTGCTTCCCCCAGTATTCCAGAGAGGAGTCTCAGCGTAACCCTGGGCCACTGCAAGGTTCACCAAGGAGGAGTCAGTTTGTAGGCATGGCCAATTTCCAGTGCTTCAGAGGAACTAAGCAAACACTAACCCAGACTACATCTGGCTAATTGTATAGTGAGAGAAAAAAAATCTTTCCTGACCCCAGTGATTACCCAGCTAAACCCCTGAAGCACAGGCTTTTATTACAACCATTATCTTTATGCAAATGATGATCATGCTGAGGACTTATTCTGCCTGTTACATATGAAGGAAAGAGCTGAATGAATGATACATTCTGGACAGATTCCTTGGCCAGAAGGGACCATTCATGCCAAAGCCAGTTTGAAAGAATATCTTTTAGAAAGGTATCCAAACTGCCTCCTAAAGACTCCAAGTGGTGTCAATCATGCTGCCCCCTTCATCTATTGTTGTAATGTTCAGTTGCCTTCACTACTAGGACACTTTCTGAAATCAATGTAAAATTTATCTAACATGAGCTCTTCCCCATCAGATTAGTTTCTGCAAACCTGAAAAGCAGTGATAAACTGCTTGGTTGCATTGCTCTGTTAACATGCCTACATGGCAGTTTTATAAAGAGCTCTGCTAGCCCTGAATGCTCAGTTTCAGGCTTCAGTAGGATTCATAAGGTGTCAGGGAAATTCTCTCTCAGATTACAAAAGTTCTGCAAGGGGATTAGACAAAAACTTGGGGTTTTGTTTTTGTTTTTTGTTTTTTTAAAATTTTTCTTCTTTTTCTTGGATGCACAAATGAGACAGCCATAACAGAAGCAAAGAAGCAGAATGAAAACTGACTCCAGTCTACAAGCTATGGCACAGAGCATGGCTGCAAGATAAACTCTTTTATCCTTATTTATGTGTCTGTCCCTTCCAGTAATATAGACTGGTCACACACAAACACATTGTGTGATGTTAACCTACCAAAATGAAGCTGAGGGAAAAGCACAAGCAGGGAAAGAAAGAACAATTAGTGAAACAGCAAGTGGGATCTGAGACAGCAGAATGTCTCATGCAGCTATTGCTACAAGCTCAGCGTGATGGTTGAGAGCCGCAAGCACTAGAAAGGCACAAACCATTACTCTAATTGTAATGGGTTAAACATGGGTTCTTGTCAGCTGGAGATACTGCAACCAAACATAGCAGGGGCCATCTTAGTCTGTGTCTTCTTATTACAGAAACATCCAAGGCAACAGAGAAGAGCAGTCACACACAATATCTGGCATTATGTAAAAACGGCTCCTCAGCAGCTCTGGGATGTGCTCAATCAATAGCTGGGAAATACTGTTTGGTTGACCATTGAGTAGTAGCAGGTGCACCTACTAAGCAGCTATTAAAATGCCTGTTCCCTCAATCAATTCCTCATACAGATACTCCTTGGGCTACGGAGTTTTCAAAAGCTCTGTCACTTAAGGCTTCGCTTGTCTGGCTCTGTTGCCACCACCACAGCAGTCACACGAGCGCATGTACCTGTGGTTGATGATCGCTGTTCTTCCTGCAGCACAGGCTTCATCTCTGCTGGCTGACAAATGCATGAATGCAGCTTCCTGGCTGTGTCTGGTGCCCTTCTGTGCTCCTTTCCCTCTGCCCTTCTCTCGCTTCAGATTGAACAGGTATAGTTCGTGCTCTTTGCTCAGTCAGCCCACACCTGGTCCCTGCCAGCTGCACTTCCTTTTAACTGTGAGTAACAGCCTGGGAGCTGACAGCCCAGAATTGACTGAAAATTCTTTTTAGGCCTGCTTCCTTGCTGGTGTCTGACTCCTATGTTGAAGTCAGTCTAAGTACAGGACATATAAGCTGAAAAATCTTAACAATCTTTTAGTCCCTTAGGTCAGAAATACAGTAAAATTTATTTGTGTTCCTTGCCATTAGCCCACTCAAGAGTACTGCTAAAAGTCCTATGCTGAGAGTCCAAAAATGAGCATACATAGAAATTGTCTGCCCAAATTCATTTTAGAAAGCTCAGAGGTGGGAAGCCTTAGCTGAAAAAAGATGCCAGGCAAAGTGAAGATTTCACACTCTCATTGTGGATCACACTGCATACTGTCATTGTGCAGGGTTTTTTGGAGTGTCTCAGAGAATGAACTTCAGCCACTGAAGCTACACAATGATTCTGCATGAAGGACTTAATGTGCCCTCAAATGTTCTGTGGCTTCATACACCTCGTGCCTGCATGTGAAAATCTGTCACAACTTGATTTCCAGACTGTCAGTTCTAGCCATTTGTAAATATGTAAGAATGATGAAAAAATACAGAAACACATAAAAATGCTCAAGATTGGAGTCATGGAATGCTGCATTATATGAATGCAAATATAGCTAGGACTCTGGACCTTTGCAGGGACAAATCCTAAATTTGCTGCGTTCCAAGAACCTCAGGAGGCAAATTTACGTAACCAAATTCTTCCACTGGCTGTGTCAAGGGGAAATAGCACAAGCTGTGAGGTGTAGATGCACCCTGTGAGGCTGAGAACCAAAAGGGATGTCAGAGCTGGCACAGCACATCGATGGAGATGTTGGCTGCATCTGGATAGATGAGTGCTGTGCTTTTGTGGAGAAATCGGCAAAGAAGTCTGTTCTCTGCCAGAATTTCTCTTAGCAGAGTCACCAAAGCCTGTTTCCAAGGCAGAACAGCTTCTATGGGGCCTGGTATTATAATTTTGGCAGACAGTCCTTCATGCTGCTTGAGCAGAGGCTGGTATATGTAATGTGGTATATATGGCACCAAGATCAAATTTCTCATCACTGCTTTGCGTTCTGGTTGGAAGTTAACATATACTATTGCTCAGCAAAGGGCAACACTACATTGTAGTTCCCTCATTTAAAACAATCACAAATGTCTCCTGCATAGAAAACTAATAGGCCCTGTCCCCAGATGGCGTAAATTAGCATGGAACCACTAATGTCTGATTTATAACAACTGAAGATCCAATATACCACATGATTAAATGTGCACTTTACTAGCCTGAAAATGTCTTGAGGGCCATGTAATTGTGTGGTAATGAACTAAACTTTTAATTAAGTTCTCATTTTGAATTAGAATCAATAAGTCAATAAATAGCCTTCACTTGATTTAGATGATAAATATGCACAGCTGAGACTGCACTCTATGTCCTCCCTAGTTTTCAGGGTCTCTTTCCTCCTCCATATGTCAGAATCTAATGAAAGAGCTCTGAAGTATGGTCCTAATATATTATTGTCACACATGGTGATAATACTGGTAGAGTTAGGAGACTGCCAGGTTTCTATTATAAATCCTGTTCCCAAGGTTTTATAGCATGTGTGTTTCAAACTGCAGTCAGCAAAGCTGTTTTTACAAGGAGCTGTCAGCCCCAGTGTGAATTTTTGTCAAAATAAAATTAAAAATTGATTTGATAGATTCAATCTGTCAATTTTTTAGGATTTCTGAAGCTATTTTTGCTAACCTCTGCCATAATACGCCTTAGATTTGAAAAATGCAGTTTCATAGCAAGCTTTTCAACAAGGCTAATTGCTGAGTTTTGTTGGAAGGAGAGAAAGGACAAATAGGTTTTTGGCAATGACTCTTTTATTTTAAGACTAGCAAAACCTTTCTGACCATCTAGTCTGACCCTTTGAATAGCTAAGTGACAGAACTTCATCCAGAAATTAACACATCTGTCCCAGTAACTTCCAGGTTGAATTACAGCCACTCTTCAGAAAGCAATTACCTCTCACTGTAGGGAATGTTGCAGACAAACTATGTAATCCAGCATTTGGAGTGGCAGAGCTGAAGTTATCATTTCAGACTTGTGCTCTTCACCATGATTCTGACTCATTGTGTGGTCTTAGGAAAGTAACTTAATTTTTCTGATTTCTCCATTTTTCCGTCTTCTGCAACGAGGAAAATAATATTTAAAAGCCTCAGAGAGGAGGTGGTGAGACGTAATAAATTATTTGAGGAGTGCTTTGAACTCTTCAGATGAAAGATGCTATCCTGTAAAAGTGGAGAAAGACACTAGTATGTACTCAAATTTCAAAACTGATTACTTTTCAGAATGTGTTGTTTCTCTGCATTTATGTGCAGCTAACAGCTGCTGCTGAACAAATTGGGTTTGGTGAAGAACTGAATCTCGCAGTCCATTTTAGAAAGAAATATTGTAGGAGTTGGTATGGTATTTCACTACACTTGTAATACTTTTCTCTTCTAGAAAGGGGGATTTTCATCATGACCATACTTTGTCTTTATTTCCACTGCATAGCGCATCTTTCAGTGGCACTCTCTTCAGGTTACAATAACTGTCCCTTTCTTGACTGTCCAAATATCTGGTAGCAAATCGGGTTCTGGAGAGCAACTGAAATTGTTGGGGCAATTTGCACTTTGGACTCTCACTGTGGCTGGACAGTCAGAAAGTAGAGGGTTTCATCTTTAAGAGCCCAATAATAATGCTTGGCACTGGCATAAAGAATAATTTAGACCTTTATATCTTAAAAAATATCCAGCTTCATTCAATTGGAATATCCAGGACGTTTTTCAGAGTGACTTTTACAATTATGATCCAACAATAATCCTTATTATTTAGTGGCTATATTCACCCGGATAAACACATCCGCTTCCAAAAGTGCTCCTCAGCATTTAGGCTTGTCATGCAGAGTGACCTGCACACACACTGGGTATTGTGCTGCTCTAGATTGGCTCCTCAATGTCTCTAAGAGATTATTTATTATTTTACCACAGCTTTCTAATTCAAAGTTTCCAAAAAACAAGGGAGAAGTAGCACAGTGAGGAGGGGAAAGTCCACAGTCTTTGTGGACTTGTGGACTGCAAGGTGCTCAGCCAAGTAAAATTATTTCACTGAAGGCCATTACAATGAAAACCCCAGAGATGTGTGCTGGGGGCATCAGCTCCTGACCTTTCACCATTCACCAGGACATCTTCTGTGCAAGAGACCACAACTGCAGCATAATGGCTCCAGGAACAGTATCTCAGTGGAGAACATGGAAGAGAGATGAGGAATGCCCTGGAGCAATCATTGCTGCAGTCTGGTTAGCTGTGGCTGCAAGCAGTGACTTTCTTGCAAGACACAAGATGTAGGGGGAAGACTCCCAAAAATAATGATGATAAAACTTCAGACATGTGAAAGATGTTTGGATGTGGAACTATGTAGCTGGTCTTAACTTGTTTTCCAAGGTCTGTACAGCCAAGTCCTTTAGAAATACAATTTCTACATTAAGAACCTGTGTTCTTTGTGGTTTTCCACCCCATTTGAATTAGAAGTTCAACACCAGATGAGAGTTCTCAAAGCCTTGTTAGACTCAATAAATTTCTGTGATAGTTTGGGAGGTTTCAGGTTCTGAATCCTGGCCACAAAGAGTGAATGTTTGTATGAGACTCAGCAGGACAGTTTTTGGTCGGCCTCGTTCACTTCAACAACACAAAAATAACAGATAATATGTTTTGGCTCACACACAGTCTCAATGTCTTTTAGCAGCTTAACTGGGGACCAAAAAACAGTAGGGACCAAAGATGAGTTGGGAAATAACTTCTAAAGAGTCCACATTAGCAAGTAAAAGTTCTTGAGCTGGGGATAGTTTAGATTCAGGACAGGATAAACATGGGATTAAACAACCTATGCACCATGATTCCAGCAACCACTTAGATACAATATACCAAATTCATTCCTCATTTATAGTATTACAGATATGAATTTAGTATGCTGACATTGTTCCATGAGAGATGCAGAGATGCTTATTTAAGCATCACAAAAGCACTTACAGTGTCATTTTTCTGAGTGCTTTCCTTTCCTTTCAGACATCAATAGTGACCAGAAGTTATTGGAGCAAAGCTGGTCAGCAAAGGCTACAAGTATAAAATACTGAGGAAGAAGAACCACAAGCCATTCCTCTAAGTGAACTACACTGTTTTGTCATGACTGTGTTTGAGTATTTACAGTCCAGATTAGTTCTGAGTGTAAAAAATGACCAGAAGCATGTTCCTCTGTGAGATGAAGTTCACCTTTGTCACAGATAAAGAGTATAAATTGCCATGTAATACTTATTTATTATTTCCCCTTAGTCTCTAGAGCTGAAGAGCTTGTGAACAGGGTGATACAGACTGCGCTGTTGAGACAGGATGCTGCAAACCAGAAATCCTACCAAAACAAACTGCTGGCTGCCATCTATTACTGATGGGATTGATTTTATTCTATCAATGTATTCAGGCTTGTGGGTAGGTGTCCCAAACAGCTTTGGACTAATGCTTGTTCCCCTTCAATGAGGAATCGGTCCTTTTTCTCATTACCAATGTGCAGCAGCAGAGGGCCAGAAGCAGGAGTCTTAAGGCAGAAGTATGGTACTAGGCACAAAGAAATGCAGGAATATAACTGGACAGCTCACAAAACATGGCAGCACAGACAAAATTAACTTGATACTCCACAGTATTCATTCCACTGTCACAGTGCTACTAATCTCAACAGAATTAAGAGCATTTTGTCAATGATGTATGGAACAGCTCTCTCAATAAGGATAGTCAGCTTTCCACCAGTGTAAGCCACCCATGTAGAGCAGCCCACCATGAACAACTTGGGTGTTTACAGGGGTTAGCCTGTCATGCAGATTAAGTCTGAGTTGAAGCAGCCAAGTGTTTTGATCCTCTGGCAGTGTGCAGGGCAGATGGAATATTAATCTTCTGAAATATCCTACCATGCAATTTATAATAATCAGGAGACTGATGAGAAAACCCCAGGACAATATTGTGGAAAATGGGCCATTTTAATAATCTGGCTTTGGTAGACTTAGAGAAATGGGTAAGAGATTCCAGACATATTTGAAGACTTTGAAGGCACCAAGGAAATAATCCATTTAATTCAATAAAAGTCCAGTCTGGAATTGCCTCATTTGCAGCTTGCTTGACATTTGCTGAAATTTCTGGTGCCAGTAAAATAAAATTGCTCTCTTGGTATAATTTACTCACTAACACATTATTAGAGACATTCAGTGTCTGTCTAAACTTTTTGTCTCAAAACCAAGAACATAAAATATTTTAACCTAAATGGGACATGAGAATTGACTTGTGACATTTGAATGCAGGGATTGGCCTGGACTCTGCCTCTCAAGAGACTCTACCATAGGCTCCTACTGTACTTTGCACCATTTCAAAAGCACACTTAAAAATGTTCTGGTTTTGGTTGGGACATACGTAATTTTCTTCTTAGTAGCTGGTGGAGCATTGTGTTTTGAATTAAGATGAGAATAATGTTGATAACACACTGATGTTTTAGTTTTTGCTGAGAAGGGCTTACACTAAGTCAAGGATTTTTTATCTTTTCCTACTGCCCTTCCAGCAAGTGAGGCTGGGGTTCCACAAGAAGCTGTGAGGGGACACAGACAGGACAGATGACCCCAGGTGGCCAAAGGAATATTACAGACCATATGACCCCAAGCTGAGCAATAAAAGTGGGGGAGTTGGCTGGAGGGTGGCAACCTGCTGCTTGGGGACTGGCTGAGCATCAGTCAGCCAGTAGTGAGCAATTACACTGTACATCTTTTGTTTTGCTTATTCCTTTATCTTCATTATTATTTCCCCTTCCTTTTCTGTCCTATTAACCTGTCTTTATGGCAGCCCATGAGTTTACCTTTTTTCTGATTTTCTCCCCTGCCCCAACGCAGGGGGAATGAGGGAACAGCTGTGCGGTGCTTAGCTGCCTGCTGGATTAAACCACAACAAAAAACTTCAGTTCACAGTGGGTTTTGCTGTTTTGTTTTGTTTTGTTTTGTTTTGTTTTGTTTTGTTTTGTTTTGTTTTTTCAGATGGACCACTATGGACACATTGTAACACCTCTATCCATAATGGAAGCTTGTTAGCTACATTATAAATCACATCACCACAGAAGCAGATGGCCTGTGGGTGCGTATCACTGAGCACATACTGCAGCTCCCTGTGTAGTGGCTGACTGCAGGGCTGAGCCATAACCCAATACTAAACCATCAAACCACTATTTATCACCTTACTTGTCTTCCTAGACGAATGGGGATAACCCAACCTCATGTTTCCTCTGATGGAGTGCATCCGCCGACTGGACACTGAAAGACAGTGATACATGTCTTGTTCAACACTCACTGCCTGTGAAAATCTCACCAACAGCAAGAAAGGAGTCACGGTCCATAGCCAATAAATGTCAAGAGCTTAGCATCTCACACAAACACAGAGCCAAGCAGGACACTCACCTGCTCAAGGAGGCTGTCTGGGCACTGCTGCTTGTCCATGAGCTGAGATCCTGATACAGTGAGATAGTGTTGTACAAAACAGGGACTGCACTAAATAACTGGACTGGTTTTGTATGATGTAATGCTCTTGCATTTGTTTCCGTGGCCATTTGCTTGCAAATTGGTCTCTTACTTCATCAGCGAGGCTGAAAGACGAATCAAGATTAGTAAAGACAGTATCAAACCTGCAAAGTGTAGCATCAGGGCTATTTGGCATTTCAGGTAAAGGAATATATTGAATAAAGATTAAAGAACAATTGCTTGAAGAACAAAGATGACAAAGAATGATACTGACTGTTTTACTTGCCTAAAAGTGAAGTGCTCCTGACAGAGGATGGATGTATTCACTTTTACTTAGAAACACCATTCAGTTCTTGAAATGTCAACAGAAAATAATTCAGGAACTACAAATGTGGTCTAATGTCAAACAAAAGATGCAATTTCAAGTCATGAAACAACAGATTTCAGTGGCATGACACATCCTTTAATTGGTCTGCAGATTGTACCACACAGCTACAAACAAACTTTGTGGGTGGTAACACAAAGGAGGCATAGAGACTCTCTGGATATATTACAGTATTATGGCACAATTCTGTTTATTAAGTCAATCTTTCATTCTCTGCTTTAAAATGTCTACAGTTATTTCCCCTCTTCTATTCTCCTCTAATTCAGTTGTATAAGTGGGTTATTTGCACAAGTCTGGCCCAAAACACCAAGGCTGAATCCCAGCTCTTTCCTGGGGAGGTGATACAAGACACTGCATGGCTGCAGCACTTGTCCCTTCCTGATTTTAGTCTGCGTGGCCAGGTTTTGGTAGTGGGTGGGCTGCAGGGGTGGTTCTGTGAGGAGCTCCCAGAAGCATCCCCCATGTCCAGCAGAGCCAACACCAGCTGGCTCCAGGACAGACCTACCACTGGCCAAGGCACAGCCCAGCAGAGATGGTGGTGATGATGAGGGGATATTGGGTTTAAGGAGGAAAAATATTCTTGCACAGCTGTACTTGGATGCAGAAAAGGATGGGGTGAGAAGATGTGAGAGAAGCAGCTCTGCAGACACCCAGGGCAGGGCAGGAGGAGAGGCAGGAGCTGCTCCAGGCTCCGGAGCTGAGGTTCCCCTGAGATTCCGTGGTGCAGCCCATGGAGAGGCAGCTGAGCCCCTGCAGCCCTGGAGGGCACAGGGGTGCAGAGATCCACCTGCAGCCCCTGGAGGAGCACCCGCTGGAGCAGGGGAATCCTGAAGGAGGCTGGGAACCTGTGGGAAGCCCGTGCTGGAGCAGAGTCCTGGCAGAATCTATGGAGAGTGGAGCCCAGGCTGGAGTAAGCTCCTGGCAGGACCAGTGACCCTGTAGGGGACCCACACTGGAGTAGGCTGTTCCTGATGGATGGACCCCCAGGAAAGGACCCACACTGGAGCAGTTTGTGAAGCACTGCAGCCTGAGAGAAGGACTCATGTTGGAGAAGTTCCTGGAGAACTGTCTCCTGCGGGAGGGATCCCACACTGGAGCAGGGAAAGTGTGAGGAGTCCTCCCCCTAAGGTGGAAGGAGCAGCAGAAACAATGTGAGCTGAACTGACCACAACCCACATTCCTGTTTCCTCTGCACTACTTGCAGGGAAGCAGGTAGAGAATTTGTGAATAGAATTTAGCCCAGGAAGAAGGGAGGGATGAAGGAAGAGGTTTTAAGATTCAGTTTGATTTCTCATTATCCTGCTCTGATTTGATTGGTAATGAATTAAATTAATTTCTCTGAGTCTGTTTTGCTCCATGACAGTAACTGGTGAGGGATCTCTCCCTGTCCTTATCTCAACCCACAAGCCTTCAGCCATATTTTCTTTCCCCTGCCCATTTGAGGAGGGACAGAGCAGCTTTGGTGGGCGCCTGGGTAAACCCACCACACCTCCCTACCAAGAGTCTGCAGGGGTCCAGGGAAGTGCCCATAACGGATGAGGGCTACCCACAGGCATATTCCGCTCCTACTGGCTTCCAGCTGCTTCCATGCAAAGAGAATAGAGTTTACTGGGTGTTCACCAAGATCTCATAGTTTCTGTCCCTGGGAGTGCTTCTGGCCATGGAAGGAGGCTGGCAAAGATCTCCAACACTGCTGTCTTTTTGATGGGAGCAAAAGCCCATCCTACAGGAGCAACTGCTACAGGAGCAACTCCTCCTACAGGAATTGCAGCTCCTTAGACATGTTCTTCGATATACAAGAGCAATGACACTTTTCTTTGCTTGTCCTGTCTTTTTTCTTCTTACATACTCCCAGGCACTATTTGTAATTTCAACTTGTATCCTAAAGCATTCCATAGAGACATCACTCACTACCTGCCAGGATACATTTATTAAAGTCACCAATACTGAGATTTTTTCTCTCTTTTGGAATGTTTTTTGCAGTCACATATAGCTCACATAAGGTTTGTACACAGTTTTTTGTCGTAATACTCACAGGAAAATGAAACAATTTTAAGCAGAGGAATAGAATGATGGTGATTGCAGTTTGTTGCTGACCTGCTGTGAGGTAATTTCTCAGTAATTAAAGCTCCAAAGACCATTTCATACTTCTAAGTCCTTCACTGGCACTGGTACAGCATTGCTTCCTGCTCTAAAACTGATGCAAAGGTGATGATTATTTGCAAGACTGCTTTTCAGCCCTCCAGACAACAGGTAGTGGTTAAAAAGGGTACATTTCAAAAACCATGCTTGTCTTAGAAAGGGAGTAAAGGAATTATCAAAATACATGTCACCACCTGGGTTGATTCAGGATTATTTCTGGTTATACATGCCAGAGAATTGCTGGGTTATAAACACAATTGAATCTAAATTGGCTATCCTAAGGAAAGGCAAGGAATAAACCCAAACATTTTAGACAAAGGTGCTTTTTCAGTCCTGATCTTTACACTGCCAATAAAAATAAAAATCATTAAATCAGAAAAAAAATGGCAGTCCCCAATATTTAGGATCCATAGAACAATAAAGAATGTATAATGCCACTTTGGGTTAATTGTTCTGTTTCATGGGGCCAAAAGTCACATTCTTCTGTAAGTTAAGTAATTCACTTGGTAGTTGCATAGGTCCAGGATTCCCTGCCTTGACCTGTACCTAATATTGATGTATCTGATAGAATTACAGGAAAATACTAAAAAAAACACGGGGCTGTTAGCCATCCTGTTGTGATTGGACAGCTGTGTCAGCCTCAGGAGACCACTGAGTCCATTTGGCATAAAGCATGGAACATTGCAGTGGATTATTTGGGGCTCAGCTGCAGAGCTGTGGAGTCTTCCTGGTTTCAGACAGGATAGGACACTTTCAGGATGATCAAAGCAACCACATTCTCTGTCTGTCTCTCTTCAGTTTTCAAACCAATGATAGGAAAAACTGATACTGGTTTTGGACCAAGTGAACACTAGTAAGCGATGTGGAGCACTCCAAAAGGCAAGGGTCAAAATCAGTGAGTTCTTGATCAGGATGCAGATTTTTGCTGCTGAAGTTAAGGCCATGAATTCAGTTTCATCTCTTTCTTTCCCACCAGCCAAAAAAGTTGTTGTTATATCAAATTAGGAGACACACTGACAGAGTAGAACAGAAGATAAGGAGATAAAATCCTTTGTAGTCCAGTAAGATGGTCCCATCATCATCTTTAGTTAGGACTGGTGATCTCACTGGAATACTCTGGGCAGTCTCAAGGGGGTAAAATGCAAGACCACATTGAGCTAAAAGTAGAAATTGACTAAGAGCCTTCAGATAAGAACTGCACAAATATTTTGGATTTTCACTTTACCCATCCTCTTAAAACTGTTTGTAGAGATGTCAGTGCATGTAACCTTGCTCCTGCAGCCAACCTAGTGATGCTGCAGTCAGACAAGGTTTCACTTCACTGAATTGTCTCCTTGAGGCTGTATAAGTTGACAATTTTTCAACAGCTACTTGAAAAACACCATTCTTGTGAATAATGCGGTGTACTTTGAGTTCAATTGACACAGTGTAAGTTACAGGTATTAGAATGCAAGGAAATTGCCTTGAACAATTAAGAGATGTCTTTCAGCTGGAAACAAACTTAGGATTGGTCTCAATCTCTGAAAGTTACCACTGGTACCAAACTTTCAAAAAGTGCAGGCTAGCAGAAAGCAGCAGAGCACAGCAGCAAATCTGCAAAACCATTAGTCTTCTAGACAGCTGTTACAAATACAGCAGAAACTTACGGATCTACATAATCTCAAATGTAAAAAGTCATACCTTTCATTCAGAGGAGTGCTTTACAATCATTAATTAAACCTCATGACACTGCAGGGAGTTAGTAAAATGCTAATGTCAGTTTGGCAGATGTATAAATTAGCCTATTTGTCATTCAATATTTGAATGTACTTGATCACATCCAGGGGAAACTGAACTGGAACCTTTTTATCTATTGATTTTCCCATGCTTGAGGACATGTATGATATCCCATGAGATTTAGAGAAGGAATGTTCCATTTTAAAATGAAATTATTTGGAATAATAGAGCCTCTTTAATTTCCCACCTTTCCACAACAAAATTTAAAATAAATATTTTCCCTCTTCTTTACCTAACATTTCAGAAAAACATATACAAGTTTAGGAAGGTATGTAAAAAGTTACTGTTTCTCTATTTTATTTGTCTACTAGACATTGCCAAGGGTCCTTTTTCTGTAGAGATAATTAAAGATAAGTGTGACTAAATTATCAACCTACTTTCAAGTCAACCTATTCCTAGAAGCAAGGAAGCAACACTAGGGCACAACAGCACATGACTTATAATTTCCAAGGTGGAGGGGTAGGCAGATGAGAAGTAAGCAAATCCTTAGTTTTCAGATAATTTAGAAAACCTTAGGTCTATTTGCTCTGGATGACGTATTTAGTTAACGCCGTAAGCTTTCAAAAGATGCGGCACATTGAAAGAATATGTGGAATAAAATACTTGATGTTGTGAAGCCTCAGTAGCACACTTGCTGAAGGGTAATTTAAGATGCCTGCCCTCTGAAGTCAATAGACACTTGAAAGGACTGGTGGTATCTCTAGCATATGGCACTCTTCAGAAGTGTTAAGGAAGGCCTGACCTTGTAATTTAGTGGGCAGGAAAGCAGCTGAAGCTGAGTGGTCCTAAGGCTTTCAGCTCTCTGCCCACTTCCCATCTGTTTCAAAAATCAGGACCCAGCAGAGAATACATTGCAGAATAATCACGTAACTGGTCACACAAAATTACATAGTGTCTCCCCATTGAGCTCTACCCTATTTTGGCTGTAAAACCTTTGGGAAAAGATAGCAGATGCTGAACAGGTAACTGAAAGGGACAATGTAATGACCTGGCAAAGCTGTAGAAGCCTGAAAATAATTGCTACTAACATTACAGCTGCAGAGCTTACTAAGCCAAGGGTAATCAGATCTCCTCCTACGGGAAGAAAGCTGAGTCCTGCACCGCAGAGAGATGCTTACCTCAGTTCTCTCCATCTTTAGTTAGTCATGCTTTGGCTACATAAACTCATCCAACTTCCTTTGAAGCATCATGTCCTGACAGCTGCTAGGAACAGGATATCTGACCTGATAGGTATAGCAAATCCTAAATTCCTGGAAAGGGCCTCCTTTGAGCGTACTCTTTGGTATTTCCTTTCCTATGGAAATGGGCAGAACTGTCAGCCTCCTTGGAAACTGCAATTAATCCAGGGTGAGGAGCTCATTGATCCAACAAAGGTGCAGACAAAATTGGTTTTTCTTCTCAGCATGTCTACTATTCAAACATTCTGGTCAAGCCACATACAGTAGGTTCAGCTTTGAGCTTGAAGCCAGAAAGTGCTCCAAGGCTGTGCTCCTGACCATGATCCTACTAAGAAGTGCGTGCTAAATAAATATCTGATATATCTGGGACTTATTCCCTGGAAGTATCACAAAGTGTTTTGCATGCTATATATAGGAATCACTTCATCTACCACCAAAATGTGGTTACATATGAAGTGAAAGGGAGGGCAGAGAACAGAAACACTGCAGCTATGATGTGAAAAATAGATCAGCTAATTTTAAAGGCAGATGGATTTCTTGAGCCTAAATCAGAGCCTTTGAATCTATTTAACAGAAAACATCACAAAAATCTTCATTGATGCCCTATTATCAGGTTCTTGGCTCCCCATTACTGCTGAAACACAGTGGTCCTATGTTTCAGTGGCCCTACCTGAATTCAGGCTCTGATGTACATTTGCCCTTTAATAATAATATGAGTATTTTAAATATAATTGCGAATACCAGAAGGACTTGCCACAATGCCACCAATTCCAAACACTGGAGAAAAAAGCAGCAAAGAAGGAAAGACCGGTAATAAGTAACCTGAAAACAGCCATCCCTGTAGTTCACCGGAACAGTGACTAATGCATTCACCCTCTCAGCAATCCTGCAAAATAAAGATCATACACTGAGGAGGAACCAAAGGCTCGGAAAGATTCACACCCTCCGTGCCCAGCAGCTGTTCTTCCACTTAACTCACAGTATCAAAGACTCATTAATGCCTCTAAGCAGAGGCTGAGGATTGTCCCCTCTCTCCCTAGGGACTGGACAGGCCCACCAGGGTCTGGGCCCTAAAGCACTCCCAGGGCCATGGACTAGGACTGACAGTTCGGTGGCTTCTTCCAGCCATTGCTGTGGAAATGAAGTGTTTATTTCTGGCGCATCTTCCTAACTACTGCTAGGCTGTGCCCAATCTTCCAGCTCGTGTTTATTGTCACTGACCATGGAGCTGAAGCACTTCCCTAATGCCACACCATCCATCTCCCCCTGGGACATCTAATCCTGCCCTTCGGCTCAGGGTAGCAGCTTACACTGGGAATGAAACATCTCCAAAGCAAGCTAGAGCAATGTTAGAGCTGGAGAAAGAGCTCAGTGCCTCACCAGAGCGTTACACCACCAGTTCTTCAAATTGTATCATTCATCTTCTACCTATAACCCTGTTTCAAAGGGACTACACAGCTCACAACTCCGGTAATCAGATCTGGAGCTTTTCAGCTCGAGGTTACAAGTTCACAGTCTCCCTTGGTTATTTATGACTGTAAGCCATCCTTTTGTGCTTTCTTACATATGTGGTGCAGGGCAGTTATCTCTACCTCTCTCTACCTGTTATCTCTACCTCTCTCTATCTCTCTCTACCTAAAAATCTGTTTCACCAGATTATTTTTTAATGGAACATATTGTTTGTGTGGATCGATAAAAAAGTATATAAAGAAAATATCTGCTTGTGGTAAAAATGCTCTATGATTTTTAAGGCTTTTACTTTCAACAGAATTTTGAAGGACAGAAAAATAAAAAATATTCCTCTTAGTTCTTCCCAAGTGGACAGGAGTTAAACAAAGCAAATCAACACTGTGCTTCAAAGAAATGACCATGAAGAGAGCAAGTTTCCTGGAGATGGCTGAAAAAAATGTCAAGTGAGTGAACCTGCAAGTCTAAGACCCCCAGTCTCACCAGGAACATAGGATTTGCCACCCTGGATCAATTAATAGACTCCTCATGAGAGGAGTATTTTTGCAAATGCATGGAGCAAGGAGCTGAGAAAGCTTATTTGGGATGTCCCCCATGAAGTGAAATTCAGAGGCAGACTGATATCTATTTCAGGACAGAATGAAAGAAATGTATGCTGCTCCTAGCAATGAGATACCCCTGCTGTAGATAAAGCTAACAGTTACAAATGATGCATTTGCTTGCATTTAAAAAAACCCCTCAAGCCAATCAAAGTGAAAATCTGTTCTTTCCGAAGGGTACATTTAAATTCAGCCATATATGACTGAAGCAAATACATAGTTTAAATCCCCTTGGCTTGTCCATTCTTCTTTATTTAAAGCATTTCTGACTCTGTTTCCTAGCAAGCTACTCTAAGAATATAAGCAGTTGAGAAAAGTTGCATGTAGTTGAATTTAGTGAAGATATGAAGTTTTGGTATTTGATTTTTTTTTTCCAAAATTCAGCTTTCAGCGTCATGCAAGCATGTAAAAAATTTCAACTTCCATTTAGAAAAAGGGAAAAAGCAAAAAGTTTTTTAGCCCCTGTGGTTGTCAAGAAAGATTTTGAAAATACAGATCATAAAGTCTCACAAGGCAGAAGAAAAACAAAAAACCTATTTGTATTATTTTAAAACTTCATAACGTTTTTTAAGCTAATAACATAATTCGGGGAGTGGGGTGGATGTTTTCTCCATGATACTTGAATGCCTGGTTTGGAAATGCTGGACTCTATAGTATTATTTTCTATTTATTTTGTATTTCCAGTACTGAGGCCTAAAATCCCATTTCAGCGGAGTAGAATGCTTTCTTCTCCTCAGGTGATAAATCCCTGAAAAGAATGGAAATACTGACAGAATTGTAACTATACCATCTCAAATGAATCACTGTGATTTTTAGTTTCTAATTAAAAGAATATTTCTTTCAAAATTGGCTCTTACATAACTTGTAAATCATTTTGGTGGCAGCTCAGAGGGAAGTAAGGGAATGTTGGTCTTGGCAAGAAAAAAAGAATTTTCATCTGAACTTCAAATTTTTAAAACCTCTTAATCCAAACAATATATATACTGGGTCAAAGAGTTCTTTAAAAGAAGAAAAAAAAATCACCAAGTTTAAAGTTGCAAACAAATTGACAGGTATTCTGCTGCCTCCCTGTGGAAGCTGGGATGCTTTAACTAGAATTCCTTTCGAATCCAGAATCAAGTGCAACAGCATTTTTAGTTCAAACCAACTTGCAAGAGTATTTCTAATTATTTGCTGGGTTTAAAAGCACAAAGACTGCACAGGAGATGAACAGATGGATGCTGTTGAAGGACATGGGTGGGGAGGTGGCCATGAAGGTGATGTGGGTGCTGCACAGGCCCCATCTGTTGCTGGACCAGTGGCCAAGGCTGTGCTTTGAGTGATAAGAAACCACATCCTGCTACACATTCCCACTACTCCTATACTAAGAAGAAAAAGTAGTACATTTTCTACTGGTTTAACCCCAACCTTCTCTCTAGTTAGTGCAGGTAGGGAAGCAGCAAACTGGCAGCAGTGCTGCCATTGGGTCCCCTTGCTCTGTAAATGGAGCGTCCACTTTGGGTCTCCCTCATCCCTGTGGAGCACAACCATGTGCTCCTGTTCTGTGCCACTTCTGAGGAAAAACTATGTGGATAAATAACTCTGAACCTTCACTGAAGGAGGAAAACAATACTGATTTTACAGAAGACTGTAGCAAACCAAGGGATTCTGGACAAGCCTCTTGTAGGCAGTGAATTTCTGGAGTGAGCAGCACAGGGGACTGTGGAAGGAGAAGAAGTGGGGAAGCAGTGGCACTCCTTGGCCAGCACTAGAGGAGATATGAGCCAGCGCTGACACAGCAAGCACTGCCTGCCAGAATAAGGTCATGTCAGGATCAGCATTGCCTGCCCTTCTCTAGCACTGAAAGGACCAATCAGATCTTTGTTGTTCCTTGTCTCGTATTTCTACTTCCCAAATTTTTTCAGCAACTGTCACTCACTGCTGTGTGATCCAGGTGCAATGGAGCCTACCCTGGCATTTCTATTGAAGAAAGAAGAGACGGTGATCTGATTCCATCTCATCTGAGCCACCTGGGTGAGCTAAACCATCCTCTGGAGATGCACTGCTCCTTACTAAAGAATTGAATTACATTCGGGGGGAGGGGAGGCATGAGGACGTGGGAGAAACCTTCCTCTAGAGATTAGAAAAAAACTCAGGAGAGTTTCTTGATTTATGTGCTTAGAATTATACAGGATTAATAACAACTGGATGAGCAAGGGCTGGGTGTACACAAGACACCACTGATTGTTTTAGCTTTTCTGGGACACTTTCCCAAGAATCATGATAAGGTGAGTCCACAAGAACGCAGGTTCAATGGGGATTTATGTCACTTGTCCTCTACAAATGGGACAGCCTGCTCTCCAGGCTGAGGCCAGCACAGACGGTAAGATTATTGCCTCACACTCGAGTCCTCTGAAAGACCTCGATGAAGCCACCAAAACTGCAGAAAGCCACAGCATGTGTTCTGCCAAGAGTTAATGAGATATCATTAAGAATAGGTATTCCTGGCAATAATTTCCCATAGAAATTTTCTGTCATATCTTTCTCATACGGCTTTAAACATATCAGGGCGTGCCTAGTCCATAGAGAAATAACGCAGAGCAGGACATCACCAAGCTTGGAAACTGCTTAAGGAGATATCTGAGCAATCCACGTGCAGAAGTAGCTGAATCTTCAAATATTCATGGTATTTTGTTTTATTAACATTAAATGCTGCCACAGGCTGGAAAATTATCAACTCCTAAAAATACAGGATTGCTTTTTGGCACAAAGAGCCTCAATCTGCACATAACTGTCATATTTATGACCCCACTGATGTGCAAACATTAATTCCTGGTTTGCTCCTCCGTTTCCCTGATGCCTTTTTCATTCCTGTGAAGGTGGCATACTCTTACAGGGAGCCACTTGTCCTGTCTAGGATGGCCTTTATGGCTAGGGCTGACCTGGGCAGTCCTGAAAGGCAGGCTTTACCTAAAAACCACAGCCCCACTGACTTCCCAATTACAGAAAGGGCAAGAAGGACATGAAATCTCACCTGATTTACACCCTACGTGCCAATAATGTGAATTTTTTCATGCAGACCATGAAAACTGACCATGCAGTCAGTTGAGTAAGAAACAGCAGCACCAGCAATGGCTCCAGTTTCCACTTCATTATAACTATGGAAGCTGGTTGGCAAGATTTTTGTCTGTGCCAAATTTCTCACATTTTATTTCTGCCTCTTTTGAAACTCTAAGAGAAAATTTCAATTTTCAGACTTTGACTAAAAAAGTGAAACAACTTAAAAAAACCGCAGCAGACACTTCGGCAAAAGGGAAAGTTGTTTGTAACCCTAAGAAAAACACTGCTATAATTCCTATTACCACCTTTAAAAGGAAACACTTCAAGTGCTATTTGCTGTCTTGCATCTGTCTTTCTCACAGGAAGAAATGTTTGGGAAAAAAAAAAGAGGATTTTTGGAGGGATTTATTTCAGTTCTGTGATCTCTAAACCCCTTCTTCTTGAAGAAAAGGGCACAGAACTCGAAATAAGAGTGTGTGGGAAGAAATGTTCTGTAACCATCTTCTTCCATGGAATAAAAAGGACAATGTAAGTAAGGAGAAAGAAGCCCTCTCATTTACTCACTTTTCATCCACTCTCCTTTAAAAAAACAGATGGCACACCTTTCAAGTAACACAAACCAGGCAATCCCCTATTCCAATGGAAAATATAAATTATGGAGAAAAACAGGTTTGGTCCTTTCTGTTGTTTATGCTGTTTTTCACCTGTGGGTAAGGAAAAAGAATGGGAAAGTTTTACAAAAGCAGGAATTCTTATACCCTTTGCCAAATAAAAGATTATGACTGTTTTTAAAGAGTCAAATATTCCTGATTCTTTTTTTCCCCTAGAGCCTCAAACACTGTCTCAAAGCCTTAATTAAAAAAAAAAAAAAAATCCATAAAGTATTTGCTTTTAAATGTGTCACTTCTGAGGCTATGTCAGTAATTAATGGATTACCTGGAAGATGCTATCCAATTACTGATTGATCAATTGAGTGAGCAATTTGTGTTTTTATTTGTGCACCTACCTACTTATCACTGCCCGGACACAGGTGTTTCTTCAGCCTGTGGCTCTCGGGTCAGACTCCGCTTAGCATTTTCACCTAAATATTAAAAACAAGGGGATAAGGATTGAGAACTTGGTAGAGTGTAGAGATGAACTACTACAAATGTGGGTGGTGTGCTGTGGTCTTTAGCAGAAATACTTCAGTGCACGTTTAAGGTTTCCAGGACTGAGGATCTGAGCAGTGTCACCATCCCCTTCACTCTCCCAGCTACAATATAGTTACCTGAAGAGTTCAAACAGGCAAATGATCCATGTATTTTCTTTCCCTGGAAAGAGGACAATCTCCTACAGGACTTCTTTTCATAAGGCCCCATTCCCATGTAGGACAATGTGTTGGATCCCAGCTGTAACAGCTGAGCACAGAGCCCAGAGTTTAGGCAAACACCTGACCACACATCTGTGGGAAAATGTCTGAAGCAGACAGATTTTCCAGTTAGCCTGAAAGAAAGAGGGAGAAACATGTTTGGACTGCAGCCTGTGTGTCATACAGTTCATTTATCCCCTTTCATATCTTTTGGGAGGCAAAGGAAACAGCTCAGTTTCTTACTTTACCTACACGTGTGATTTATTTGAGGACCTTCTGGGCCTCAGCAGATTTCGGCTAAGTAGAACTTGAGCAATCAGGTGCTTTGGAGCAGGATGAGCACAATTGTCCTGTGGAGGAAACTTCAGGAAAGCACCAGGCAGGGGCAGCTCAGCTCAGCAAGGCTCTCCCTGCAGGGCTGTGAATTCCTCCAAAGCCATGAAGGGACAGACAGCAGCGCTGTGAGAAACACGGCAGTTCTGGTCATTTTATGGTGACTGATCATAGAATTATTAAGGTTGGAAAACACTTCTAAGGTCATCAAGTCCAACCAGTAACCTTGCACTGACAGCCCCACCACTAAACCATGTCCCTAATGAAATGAATGAGATGAATGTGTCTTTACAAAGAGACCGTGAGAATCTGCTTGTAGACACAGACAGGAACTTACAGATAGGGAAGTAATGGAAAAATCTATCAGTTCTAGAAAATGTTGCTAATTGACATGGACTGCTGCTCAGCCAAGGCCGAGTTAAATTCCTGAACTTAAGAGAAAAAGAACAAAGACTTAATAGAATTATGAATACTGTTTTGCTATAAAAGAAAAAAAAAAGAAAAATACAGGGGGGCATAGAGCAGGCAATTTGGGAAGTCTGTGCTTTCCAAGGACCTCAGCCAACAGGGAAAAGGAAGAGGGTGATGTGTCTGGGAAATCAGGATAAAAATTTGAAAGACCCCATGGGAAATGCCCCATGGCCTCTCCCTTTATTCGAATACAGTTACAGGACTCCTTTGTCTCCTTTTTGGACATAAACCTCTGGCGTTGTGAATTTTCCCACACGCTAAGCACCACATCCACACCGTGAGGGTTGGCGAATCAAACCGTTCCCCGGGCAGCCTGTCCCAATGCTTCACTACCGTTTCGGCGGAGAATTTTCCCACCCCGGTATCCAAATCCACGCACCGCTGGCACCACCCGAGGCCTTCTCCATGAGGGGAAGGGCCCGGGCCGGGCGAGGCCGCTCCCGCCGGGCGCCACCAGGGGGCGCCACCGCCCCGCCCGGCCGCCTCAGGAGCCGCCGCGGGATGAGGCCCTGAGGGCCCGCGGGAAAGCGGGGGAAAAACAGAGTTCAAAAAAAAAAAAAAAAAAAAAAAAAAGTTTGGAGGGGAAATACCTTAACAAAACGTGCTTTTAAAAACAGCGTTTTTCTTATTTTTGGCTTTTTTAACAGGTGTTAGGAAGAACGTGTGAATGTGAGCGCTCCCTGGGTCATTGCTGTGGTGCAGGAGGACTTAAAATGTTTTGCTTCAAAAACAACGATGAGTAGCTGTTTCTGAATTCTGATTGAAAGAGCTTCTTGTTTATGTTTTAATGAAAAAAAAAAAGACATTTTGTCACTTTGGTCTAAAAAATAAAGGAAATCTATGAGTACTACTGGCTTGCTTTGAAATAACAGGAATAGTATATAGAGAAATGTAACAGCAGAAAAATGAAGCCTGGGAAGCAGATCCTTGCTTTCCCCCCCCCCCCCCCAGAGTGAAAAAGATTTCACTCATTAAGAATTGATTTAAATGAAATGGATTTGAGTTTAATGAACAAAATTAGATTCTTTTTTTTTAAGTAGTTCTTAAATGGCAAATTTCTGGCCACCCCTGTCAGTTCCACTGTATCTGCAATAGCCTGGAAATTTCTCAGTTTCAGGAACTGTTCCTTTATTTCTTAACACTTTTGAGAGTCTATTTCTCTCTGTCTAAATAAGAATGCCTAAATTATGGTTATTCTGTAGAGAGTGGTGGACGACAGGTTTCTGTGCCCACACTTGCTCTCAGCAATGCTGCTTTTAATGACCTTAAGTCATACTACAGCAAGTAATCACTAAATTCTGCCTAAAATTGTTTGGGATTTTTTTTGTTCCTTTTCTGAAATAAAAAATTATATTTCAGAGAGAAAAAAAAATGTTGCCAGAAAAATAATAATCATTCAATGCACTGATTTTTCAGCACAATCCTAAAGAATTCTCCAAGAGGTTAAAACTACTGAGTTGAATGAGTTTCTTATCTTCTCCTCTTCCTTTTAAATAAACACATACCTAAAACAAAAGAGTATCTGCCTAAAGGAAATATTAAAGACAAATCACCTTTTTTTAAACTTGCCTTTGATTCTCAAACCTTTAGAATTTCTATATTCAAACAGTTCTCCGCAATCACGAAAGCTGAAACCCAGCTTTTTTTTTTTTTTTTTTTTTTTGGGGGGTGGGGGGAGGGTATAATTCTGATTCTAGCAAGTGGGGCAAGGAAAATGCTACACGTTGTGGCAAGAGAGCAAACCTGGGGCTCACACAGTGGGGGATGGGGTCCATAAGATGCTCAGTGCGGCCAGTGGGGAAGGAGCAAAATTAAGGAGGAGATGAAGGACACAGTCCAGTGTCCCCAGAATCCATCACAGGGTGCCCTGGGCAAAGCCCACACATGGGTATGATGGGCAATTTTGAACTGAAAGAGATGGCCCTGATGCACCTTTTGCTTCTTGGCTCCTGATTGCAAAACCACCCTCAAACTTTGCAGGTATTTATACAAGACCTGCTGTTTTCAAGGGGGCTGGGGACCTCTGTTCAGCAGAAATTAATACATTATTTAATTTGGAGAGCATATTAAATTCCTTTTTTAGTTCATTACACTTCACTCCCCAGTGAAAGCAGCTCTGTCATTACAAGTAAGATTGCTTTGATATTTACCTGAGCTCAAAAAATGCCATTTCTCAATCTTACTGAAAGATGACAAGTAATAATTAGGAGGGGGAACACTGTCTGAGGGATAAAGGATAATAACAAAGGCAGCATTGCATCTGTTGTTAAAATACTGAAATAAAATAAGACTAGGCATGTACCACCCCATTTTCTCTTACAAAGGCTATGGATTTAAGGCTGATTAATATCTTGTATGGCATTACCACCAGCTTTTTAAAATGAATGTTCTTGCCCGGTCAGATTTGGGAGGTGAAAGGAACATATTTATTTTTAAATTTCTGTCACAACAAAGTTAAAATAACACAGGTACATCTGTGTGCATTTTCTAGTGACTCATGTATCACTCACCCAATAAGAATCCACATCCATTAGGGATCAGGGGAAGCAGTGGAGCAGAAACCAAGCACTGGCATGATGTTGCAGGTACAGGGTGAGCACGGGGCTACTTCTCTATGGCTCTGTTCACTCCTCACCGTTTGCCATAACTGTTTTCTCATAAACTCTTCAGATGCACAGGCTGCTCCTCCCCATGAGCACAGAGTGCCTGGAATGGTGGAGTTTTGGTATCAGCCCAGGCTTCTATGCCCTACTCTAATGCAGATAATAAACAAAAAGCTTATTGCGCCTTCATGCTGAAGACAGCACCTCAAACACAATCATGATAAATGCAAAACAATCTCTCTCATTTTATCCAGGTCTTTTTTTGTTCTGCCAAAGCCACAAACAAAGCAGGAAAGAAAAGGTAAAAATAGCACATTTAGTCTTGCATTCCTAGTAGGGCTTTGATGACAACCACACACAGTGGATTATATATACTTCACTTTCCAGCTAATAACATGAACTATTCATTTCTTTCCAACAGACTACACATTCCAAAAATATTTCATGTATGTTTAATATACTGATTATTTCCTCCATCATGTTACTAAAGACAAATTAAATACACCTAATAATCCCTTCCAGTTCTATAATTCCTTTCATCCAAAGGTCCTAAAGCATACTACAGTTGTTAATTTGCCATGAAAGCCACCCTTCCATAGAGCTGTGCTAATAAATGATTTTGGTAGCTGAAGCTAATATAGATTTGGTTTCAGTATGACCCACAGTTACACTTTTAGCTTAAAGGAAAAACATTCCTGTTCAAGTAAAAGGAAATATTCTGTTTAACCTAAAGTGTTTTATTTCCGAAGAATGAAGATTTGGAAAGAAGTGGCCAGATTCATAAGGAAAGTTGTTCAAATAAAGCTGAGATTATTTGGCCTTGTGTAGATTAATGGTTAGGACAGTTTTGGAGAAAAAGGAAAAATATATAAGGGGATTTGAAGCTAAGTCTATTCCAAAAAATCATCTTCTCTTTAGTTAGGGCTTTCCCAGGAAAGCAGAGAATCCATGAACCTCCCCAGAACCAGGCATCAAAGGTATGCACTCAGGTTTGCCTCACGGGAACTTTAGGTACAACGCAAAGTTTAAGGGCAAAACTGAGCATTGCTTAAAGATCCTTCATGTAGCAACACAAATATCTCAATTTCTCTCCTATTCAGATATATTTTTTGCTTGTTCCAGTAGGTTGTTTTCTCCCCTTTTTCATCCTCCCCCTAGAATTGTTTTTTCAGGGAAAATATTCTATTCTATCCTATTCTTTGTTCAGTTCCTTTTTAGTCCAAGTAAATCAAGGCATAAGACTGCATGGCTCAGGTCACCAAACTCTGTGAGTTTTAACATTAATATCAGTGAAAGTTGTGTGGCATCCAGAATCTCTTATGGGTGGAACTGGGTCTAGACCAGAGAATCTTCCTTTGTGGTGACCTTGCTAAAGCACAGATACCTCAGCACGACTGCAGAATTAACAGGTTTACGGGTTTTTTATAACTTCATTTTGGATAGTGATAAGCACAATTCACTTTCTAGATGTTCTTTTATGTGATTTAACAGTATGGGAAGTAATGAAACAAAATTAAGGAGATTAATTAGGAAAAAATTAAACAAATAGCAATTTAGAAAGCTGGAAATCATTGCCTAATATACATGCAGAATATAATAAGAATTTTTTATACAAAGCACCCAACTTTGTAAAATCTTCTGACTAAGCATCCCCTTAGTAGATTTAATTTTAGCATGTTTGCAGCATGTTTAATGACATTTTCCTCTCAGATGCTACTGCTTTGTGATTTGGGTCTCTTGAAGATTAATTTATCTTCTATTCTCTTGCTCCAGATCCATAATTAGGGTCCTTCTATTAATCTGGGCATGGTGCAAGTGCTGAGAAAGAATCAGAGCCTGCTCCATGAAGCTTACAGGGACACTGCAACTCCATCTTGTTTTCTTCTTTTACCCTGAATTTTAAGTACCTCACTGGTTATTGCTCATATTTAGACAAAGCTAGCTCTGTAATTCATTACATACACAGTAAAATCCAAAAAAAATGAAGATTACAGTGTGGGCACAGACCTCATTTCACAGTGTCCCATTACAAGTCATGCTTTCTTTGTGTAATTGCATTTTAGCTAAAGTCCTAACACCATCAGATACCAAAAAGATACTTTTATGTCACTGTCATTTCACCCACTTTAGAGAAATAACTCAAATCTCACCGGCTTCAGCATACTGAGCTCTTGCCTTTGGAAGGATTTGCATCACTGAAACTAAGTGGAGATTCTTCCAACTTCCAGACCTATTTAAACAGCTGCTAGCTGTACTGCTCCCCCTATTTTGCTTTGTGGTTGGAATAATATCCAAATTTCAGGTCTCTAGTGAGATTTTTGCTGGTTGTTTGGAGGTTTATTTATTTATTTTTGTTTAGTCTTCCTTTTCTAAATTACCCAACATTATTACCAAGTTGATTCATACTGTGTGAGCACCTTAACAGAGTGCCCAGAGTTCTGAGTTCAGACATATTATTAAAGAATCCCTGTTTGTGAGTTGGCCTGCCCATGTACTGATGACTGGGTTGAGTGCTTGCCACCGTGCAAAATGTAGATACAGATGTGACCTCTGCCACCAGAGCTTTTTGTTCTTTCAAGAAAAGCAGTAAAACTGAGAAAAGAAGTATCCAACTTCTCCCTCCATACACACTGGTACAGAACTATTCTTTCAATTGCATTGTGCTAAGTTACAATATCCTCAAACCCACAAACTTGTAGAACTCCTTGAAAACAATTTACATACATAATTTTATAAGTTCAAAGGATACAAACACTTGGGGTTTTTACAGGTCTATTTTGGCAGGTCATGATCTGAACTACAAAAGATAAGAGGAAGAGTTCTCATGCCACCTGTAATCTTATACTCATGGAAACTTAAGGGAGTGCTGTCATAAAAATGCATTACACCCAATAAAAGCAGTAGAAGGTAAGGCAACATTATCAAGAATGACAGTGAAGGGAGATAAACACGGTGTGCAACAGTAAAACAGCTCGAGATTTGCGTCATGTACACAAACATTAAACGCTTCTTTGTAGGGTTTCCACTCCTGCAATCACGTTCTCAGTGTGCACATGCACATCCATCTCTCCCAGAGTACCTCCACAAGTCATTAAGAGTTTTTAACAAATTTTCCAGACAGCAAGGGTTCCAGACTAACCGAATTTTTCAAGCATTAGTGAATCCAAGTGACCAGAAACATTACAATTACCTCTGCTGAGGAAAAGAGAGTTATTTAGATTAAGGTTTTTTTAGATGTCAAGGATCCATGTGAGCAAGAGTGACCATGCAACCATCTCAGGCATGAAAAAATTTTCAGTCAGAGATTGCTCTTCCTTGAGATGCCACAGTGAACAATGAGATGTTCATCTCCATAGAGCACCAGCATAGTTTTGCTATTTAAGGACTGGACTGTTTCTTTTGTACATTTAATATCATTAATGGCAAGATTCAGAAGAATGAGAAGATTACTGTGGTGCAACTGAAAAGTGAGACTGCAAGGCACAACATCCAGCAAACGTTCCAGGCACATAGGTTTGGTTAAAAAGAGCAGGGAAGAAGGATGGTCCATACCAGTTTGTAGAAGCAGGGTGTTTCCAGGGTTCTGATGAAGCTGACAGATGTGTCACCAGACAGGCACTGAGTGCTGAAAGGCAACTGATGACTTTCTGCTCAGTGTGAAAAGCCAATACAACGATTTAAAGTGGAGGGGGAAGAGAGACTGAGCTATGACATCCAAGGACTGCGGCTTCTAATGGCTTAGCTTGAATAAGTAAGGTTGCTGTTACAAAGCCAAAGGAGAACAGATTGTCGTATCTATGACATGAGACACAGTATGGCAAGGACCACTATTTTAGCAAGAGAAGAAGCCAGTCATGTTTTGAAGAAATATTTGGCAGAGTGGGGAGGAAAAGGAGTGAGGTGTCAGACCATGCTTCTCAAGTTGTGAACCCTTTAGCCTAGCTTGGCTTCAGCCTGCTTGTTATCCTCTCTCTGCATATGATACCACCTTTCACATGATTAGCAAAAGCAGCTACGTCACCTCTGCTCGAAGGGGGGAATGTCAAACATATGGCATCCCTCTCAGAAACAGGAAGGCACTTAAGGATTAATTAATCATCAAGAAATATTACCAAACCTACCTTTGCTAGGGGGTAAAAGGGTTGTTAGATATTTTAATTACATGGGATGACTGCTTTGCTGAAATGTACATATTGGGTTTTGACCAACAGCCATTTAAAGTGTAGAAAACACAAAGCTGCTTAGAAAACATATAAAAAGTAAGGGTTGAAAAAGATGAGACTGGAGGAATGATCTGCTTTGAGAAGAGAAATTTGTGCGAGAAAAAACGAAAAGGGCAAAAGTTAAAAATGTAAAGAGCACATATTTAAATTAGATTTTAAGGTTGAAATTTCAAATAAACAACTGCTGATCTCAAACAGATTGCAGGAAAATATCAGGGAACATAGGTACAAGAATACACACAGTCACAATCTCAGTTGTGTGTGTGTACAGAAAATGGGTATATAGGAAAAGTAACAGGGAAAACACCAAAAGTGTTTGGCAGCTACCAAGTGGGAAAGGGGACATGAAAAGAGCAGCCATATAAGTTCAGTGCTATGAAGATCAATTGTATGAAGACCACCAGAAGTCAGAAGCATCTCAGAGAGGTGGAGTCTCTTGAATATTGCAGTAAAATGTGGAATTAACACAAAGTAACCCAACTTCCACTTGGACTTGAGCATGTGCAGCAGTGGAGAGGAATGCTGTATTGCACAGGTTGTACCAGACAGTGACAAAAAACAAACGCAGTCAGAAGGAGCAGAATGGAAAACTGAGACCCTTGGGACCACACAGCAGGTTGAGAGTGGCCAGGGCTAAAGATAAGAAAAATGCAAAGGGTTGCGTTTCATTTGCTCTATCAATACCTGCAGGAAAGGGGTAACAAAATTAATATCAAGGCAGAAAAAGAGAAAAAAATTCATCCTGTAAATCATGAAGAGCAACACAAAATTAAATAAAAAGGTGAAGCTGAGAAGATTAAAGCAATGCATGAAGTAGAAAGAGGAACAGTACTCCAAGGTCAGCAAGAAAAGATATCTTAGGGTCTCATTCTGAGAGATAATTTGTGTAGGGAAGATGGATGAGTACCTGGTGTGAGAACAGTTTAAGCAAAGTAACAAGAGCCAAATAAACTTTTCTGTGTATCTTGAACACCACAGGTAGGGTTAGCCCCCAGTGTATTTCTTCTTTGTTGAAGCCATTCTTTTAAGAAACAGTATTCTCACACCTGCCTGGGTGCTGAATGCGTGGTATTTTCTGTCAGAAGAAATACAGTTTCTAAGAGTGCAAAAGTGAGCTAGCATTCTCCCTTGTAATACTATATGAATAAGGTTAGCTTACCCGCCTACACTTAGCACATTTAACATGTAGAAGACAAATTGACTCAATAAATTCTCCTGTCTTAGAAAATAGCAAGAACATGTTGATGACATTGAAACAGTAAAAGATTGTATTCTAAATGTTCCAACATCTTTGACACATTATTTCCGAGGTTCTAACATCAGTGGCATGAGATTCCTATTTTCCAGCCGTAATAGTATCATCTTTCATGCTTTTTCTTGGCACCATGAGCAACAAAGTTCCTATCGTGGAATTTTCCTTTGTGCTTGTCCCTATTCCTTCAGTGTGAAAGGATCCATGTCTCCCTGTGCCAACACTTTTTTTCTCCCTACTGTCCATTTTCAAACAACAAAATGACAGGCTGGATCCATACAGTGGGTAAAAGAGAGAAACTGTCATAACTACCCTAGCAAGTAACACATGTGTGTGGTAACACCTCTTACCTGCTGACTCACAACTTCGGGCATTGCAGGTTGCTCCAGCCGGAGGAGAAACTGGTTGGTCAGCTGTTTCTCTGATGCCATCCTGTTGGCCTGAAGAGAAGAGGACTCAAATAGCAGGAGACTGTCTCTGCTCACAATGCCAGTCATCTGACACAGTCCAGCCTGAAAAACTCATCAGCTTTTTGTCTGGACCATATTCCCAACATTTGTTCATTTTTTATGCTTCACTTTCTCTTCTCTATTTTTCATACACTCAGGATTCCCACTGAAGATTCTTTGTATCTTTGATTCTGGACAATGCGCTTTGTTTGCATTGAAATCTGCATCACTTCTACCACAGTGTTTCATGATGGAGCTTTACAGCTTCCTATGGCTTACTACAATTTTAAGGGAAGCATTAGGATGCGATTCAAGGCATTTCATAGCCCTATCTGTTAACTTCACTTACTCATCACTGCAGCTTAGGACAGGAGGTTGGCTGCTTGCAGGGACTTGGGACTCCTGACAAAGGGCTCCTGAGCAGTGTCAGGTGTATGAGCAGAAATTTCTGACTGAGGCACCCCACACATGGTGTTCTAACAGAGGGGGGGGATGCTTGTGACTGAAATGGCCTTTGCAACTTCAAGATTGACAAGTATTCTCTCAAATTTTAGCATGAGAAAGGGAGAGGAACAACCTTAACCCTGGAAATGCTCTCAGTTGGACATGACAATTTATTTCCAGGGCTGAACCCCAAATTATCTTCAATGACACTGCTTGCATTCACATCAGATCTGTGTAGGGCCCTATCCAAGGTTTAGCTGGTTTAAGTTTTCCAATCAGTTTTGGCTCAAAAGCAAGATTTGCAGTTCAATGGAAATTTGAGGGGGCTTTTCAGACTTGATTTCAGTCCAAATCAAATCTAAGTGAGATATTTTCAGGAATTCTTCTGAACTGGAAGTTCCCCAAACCATTCAGCTGCTCAGTGATTATCACAGATAAAATGAGCATTGACTTCACAAAGCAGTGATAGGGACTAAAACTCCCAGTTCCAAGTAGTTCCATCTGTGATGTGTTCTGTGGGGAGGACATGATAATCTCCGAAGTCTGCCAGAAACTTAGGAACTATCTTAGATCCAGTGAAATCAAACAGGGCTTAAAATGCTTCTAACAAATCCCCTTTGTCTGAGGAATGACACTTGCTACTGAAAAAGAGTCATCTCTGGCACATCCTGCACTCCTGATCTCTGCTGCTGAGAAACTCCAAGCTTCCTTTGAATCTCTCCATGAAAATGAAGGGCTGGTGCATTCTGGGTCTTGTCTCAGCACAGCAGCCACACCCAAGAGTAGGGAAGTACTCCTGGCTCACACACTCTGAACATCAGTAGTAGATAGCCCCATTTATCACAGGTTGTCTTTAAAAATTTTCGGCAAGTATAGGACACTTCGGTTTTTCTCCCTTTGAAATTAAGGGCTTCTGAATGACCTAAATAATTGTCACTCCACAAGAACTCCAGGCAGAAGATTTCCCGAAGTCTTCAGCCCCCAAACAAGAGTGAGGAGCACTAGCCCACGCTCCTACAGGTTCAAAAGGAATACAAAATGGTAATTTCTGCCTCCTGTTGATAGGAAAGTCAGCTGAACTGCCAGCATCCACTCTGAATTCCTCCACTATCTTACCAGAGGTTGTTGCGCTGAGATGGTAGGTATTTAATGGATTTCCTATAGTCTCACAATCTACACAAACACTTTTGATTCAAAAATTCTTCCCTGACCTGTGTATGACTCACCCCAAAATTTCATAACTAATGAATCCTCTTTGTTAGAGTCTGCTCTGCTTTGTATCTGTGAGGAAGCAACCTGGGCAGGGCTATTCCCTAAAGGAAGGTGAGCCAAGGGGAATGCTGGGGCCACCAAGGCAGGTGCCTCACAGGCCAGGCTCCACGCCACGGAACTCAGGGATATCTGGAGGTACAAATCCAGAGATAGTGGCCAGGTCCAATGAAGAATCCAGATCTTAAGTCAAGACTGTGATGATGAGGCAGGTTCAGGTTAAGCTAGGAAGTCAGAACATGGGTCCAAATCTGGCTGTACAGAAGGAGGCTTTTCCTATGTCTCAACAGTTCCTAGCAACTTCTACATCCTTTTGTAACCCATGCAAAGGAAATCATACCACTTTGCAACACCTGCAACAGCCAGCAGTTTTAAAATGATGACATTACAAAACATCCTTCTTTTTCAGTAGATCTAGAGTCAGCTAATAAACTTATAATCTACTGCTTTCTTCCCATCTTTTCCACAGAACTTGATGGTAAACTCTGAGCTGCTCCACTGTGAATGGAGTTTTCACTCAGGTACACTGGGACAGATCATATTCCAGGATGGTTGTTGCAAATAGCGCAGTACTCTGGTATCAGATTCTCTCTGTGGGAATCGCTCAGTTTCTTGGGAATCCCTGGAGCAACTGTTCCGCTGGATTTGAACTTCTGAAAAATACAGAAGAGGAAAAAATCTCCTCTCCCCAAACGTGCTCATTCCCCTGAACAATCAATTCTTTGCTCCTTGCTTTTTTAGACTGGCATTTGCAATCAATCCCACAACAAAGTTATTTGGACAAGACATCAATAGCAGTCAAGCCTGAATTCATGCTTTTGGGTTACTACAAAAGCATAGCACCAGTTATTCCAGTCTGTGGTGGAAGGAAGCTGCCCCTTTGTTTTTGAATCTGAAGAACCACTCCTGGCCCATTCCCATCAGAAGCCTCTTTCCTACAAGTAGCTGTGTGCATATTCTATAGTTTTAACCACTTGCAGAACATAAGGTAATTTTTCCTGTGAGAATTTAGCCTTTGACTCTTAATAAGCTGTCATCCTCTTAAGTAATTTTAATTCCTGTATCAATACGCAGTCCATAAACAGTAGCATCTGTGTCCAATGGAAAATGAGGTTTGAAGCCCTGGTCAGTTAACAGAAAAAAATTCAAAAGAACCATTTCATCTCTGAATACTAAATCACACAATGACCATTGAAATAACATTCTTTTCCTTCCTCTTTCATACAAATGTTACGTAATATTGCAAAACACAGGAATAAACCTCCTCTAGTAGGATTAAAGTCCCTCAAAACTGCACACCTGGAAGTCTCTGGGGAGCTCTCTGGTGTTCAAAGATCTTAAGAGTAGAATTTCCCCTCCCACTGTTATATGTGCCAGACCTAAATTCATTATTTTTAACGCAGTCCCTATTGCTTTGGGTGCAGCTTCAGGCCAGCAGCCTTGGACTGATCCCTACCTATTTGCAAATATGTCTAATTTTGTTCAAAGATACTAACATGGGCCCAGGGTGTTATTTAGGTGCACTGAGTAAGCCAGGAGTAGTCCTGGACCAAAGCCTCCTTAAGCAGTCCCTCAAAAATAGCTGCCCACTACGACAATCAAAGACCACCACATTAAAATGCTGAAAACCTTGCTTGCAATTAAAACATTTTTCTCTCATTTTTAGGGCCAATTTCTATTGCCAAGCTTCACTCAATATTCAGTCTGAAAATCAGATTAAATTTTTTATTTAATTTAATTAAAAATTTTTAAATTTTTCAAGGTAGTTTCTACACAGAAACCAAATCTGCCACGTTTTTTTTTTTCCTAATAAGAATTATGGTTGACACACAAGAACAGCTGAAGACTCAGTAATGCCCTTCTGATATGTTTTTTCCATGTCCTTTGTGGCCTCTTCTTTCTTTGCTTGATGGCAAAAACAGTGGGTGTTTGATGTGCTGTTTCTCCCTCTGAGGGCCTGGAGCTGGCTTGGAACACTGCAGCCTTGACCTTCATTGAATCAAGAAGAAAATCATGACACTCAACCAAAAGGTCTTTTGGGCCATTGTTTAAAGCAACAGTATATCAGACCAAATCTAACAGAAACCTCCAACTCCATCTCTATAGTGTTTCTCCTACACAGATATTCTTTTTCTCCAGTGGGTTCACATTTTGATCTTTTACATGCCTCCTTTTTTTCCTTTTTGCTGTTCACTACACTTTAGCTGCATTAGCAAACATACCCCCCTGCTCCAGATCTAGAAAAATGTAACACATAACATCCTGCTCCAAACTTTGTTTAAAAGTTGATTTCAGCCAAAGTTTTCTTCCTCTGGAAAATTATCATCATACCATACTGCTTTTGGCATTGTAGGACAATTTGTTCAGAGTTGTGAATTACTTACCCCACAGAACTTATTTACAGTATGTACTGAACAGTTCCTCAGAGAATTTGGCACAGGCTGGATTTATAAGGTACCACCTGTCAGCTAACAGTCACTATTAGTCACCCAAATTGTACAAGCAGACAGACTCACTTAGTCTGTTTAGCCAGGCTGGCCTAAGGATTGTCATGTTTGAAGTTATATCTACTCAGGTCAAATATAGGCTGAGGAGAGTCCTGGCTTTTCCATTTGGAGAATGGTGTCCCTTGTTCCTGGTTAGCTGTGTAACAGTGTATATTTTCTTCTGTCAGCATTTAGTCAAACTATATCTTTGCATTACTGTAAATTTGCTTTGTCTTGCAAGCCAACTGTGTTACTTTTAAGGATAGCTTGAAGGATGGGAAAGGCTCTCCTGCCAGCCTCAGAGCTGTGCTAACAGAGCTCATGGCAGGCAGTTCTCAGCCTCCCCATCAGTGCTTGCTTCCCATCCTAGAACACTGCTGCAAGAAATGAGAGGTTTATGGGGAAATTCCATTGCTTTTCTATGAGCCAGTAGCTTCTCCACTGGCTTTGATCCAGCAAAACATATATACATACGTGTATATATATATATATATATATATATATATATTCATCTCCTGATAATTTATCTGCTTCAGTGGTATTTGTGTGTTCTACAGATTTCCACAGTGCTCTGCAAGTGACGTGAGGACGCTGGTTTCCTCTTCCTGACCGCTGGCTGTCCTCTAGTCACTGCAGACTTCCAAACAAAGGCTCAAGATGTCCTCAAAGCTCAGGATAATGCCATGTCCTTCTGGTGGACAAGGCATGCAGTGCTGTTCAAACTGTGATTATGACCCACACCCTTTCTCTTCGTTTTCCAGCTGTCCCCTTCCTGGGGGACAGCAGATCACTCGAAGGAGAAGATAATTATTGCTTTTATGCTTAAACCAAAGGTGCAACAGAAGAGGAAAGACTGGAGGCCTTCCCAGGCTGTGACAGAGTGGTTCCTCAGACACTGGGCTCACTGAAGGTCACACAGTGCAGTCACTGGAGTGCCAGGAAAAGAAAGGAAGATTCTACTCATGTTTTCCTCCAAATGGTAGACCCACGCTTCCCTTACCTCTGAATTTCCTTGTCATGATGGATTTATTTGACTGAATTGTGTCCTTCTCTGATTTAATTGTTATGTTATTAGGGTGAGTAAAATAAAGCTGCAGCTTTTCTTTTGCTGTATTAGTGCAGTTTAATTACATTTGGGAAAGGCAAAAAGGAGAGTGGGAGCTTGCCAACATTAATGCTGTCTGTCATTCACAGCCCATTGATGACAAGGAGTTGAAAGCTTGGCAGTTACTCTGGTAATCAGCAACCTGGCTGATGACGAATGGAAAAGATTATGTGAAATTTCCTGAAAGGGGGAAAAAAAAGAGTTCTCCAAAGAAATAAAATACAAAGCGAGAACAAAGGGCAAAAAACCCCAAACCCCAACTTCTAAATCCAACACTAAATCCTTTTCATAATGTTTACATGAAAGACACTACATGAAGCAGATATAATAAATGAAAATTTTCCAGTAGTAAACTGATGAATGCCTAAAAAAGGAGTATGTTCCTAAAACAGGAGCACAAATATGTCCACTTGATTGTTGAAATGGACTTTTTCCCTTGAGTTGAAGAACACGTACCACTGATAAAAACCAACCAACCAACCAACCAACCAACCAACCAACCAACCAACCAACCAATCAACCAATCTTATATTGCTATAGATGGCCTTCCAGTTATGTTTTTTAATTTGTCACACTGAAAAGCAGCTCATCTTTTAGAACTTTTTTGAGATATATAATTCTAGAGCTTTCAAAATACAAATACTTTGTTTCCTTTTTTTATTCTCTCTACTTAATGTCTATTTTTAATACAGGAGGATGCAGATATTTAATCTTACTATTAGTAACATAAGCAACTGCTATTCAGGTTTTAGCATTATTTGTAGTATCTCAGCCTCTAACACAGCGGTAAACTCCAAGTAAAACTCATGTTAAATGAAACTTGGAATTGCATCAGTGTTTAAGGGGAAATTCTACAGAAGGAGAAATTCTACATTCTACATGGTTTTGCTGTGACCTGTAAAATGGATAATTTGGGACATTTCTCATTTGTCTTAATTAAAAGCTGAATATCATTCCAAAGCCACTTTTGGCAGCTTTGGGAAGAAACAATGATGGCTTGTTTGAGGTTTTGTCCTGTCATTTCTCTGTAGCTGCTGGATATACCTACTCGGTTTCACAATTCACAGAATTGTGCTTTGGTATTCAAGACTTCAGCTTTTCATTTTGCTCACAATGGGCAAATGAAAAGGTCCTATGTTATCTATAGTATTATTAGACCATATTTTTAAGAATAAGAAAAACCCATACAACTGGGCAATGTACAATTGTTTGCTGGGCATGCAAGGAATTGAGACTTTTGTCCCTTCTATTTTGCCAAACACAGCCTATTACAAGAAAGAAACAAATGGCTTTTAATCACGGCATTAAGCAACTCAGGCAATTTAAAGTTTACCAGCAGGCAGTGTTGACTGTGCAGGGCTGTGAATAGGGAATTTCTCTTTCACACTGTCGAACAGATACATCACTATGCGGCTCCAGGCTTCTTCCCCACAGGCAGAGCACCACAGCTCCGTATTTTATGAGGAATCGGAGGGAACACCTAACCACAGCTAAAAGGAGATTGCTAATGCTTGCTGGAAAACTACACAAGGCTGATTTGATTGATAAGTTTAGTGTTAAGAACTAGCTGTGTATTTATTAGATTAAAAATATCACACAGGTTAGAGACCTCCTCCCGACTAACGAAATGATGATGGGCTCTCAGTCATTCATCAGACCTGTTTTCAAATTCCTGCAGAAAAGATGTAAAATTTTGCAAAAAGCCCTGAAAACTTTTTCTTTTTTTTTTTTTTTTTGGTGTTTGTGTTAGCAGTGTAAAGTTCCTCTGCCTGAGGAACAGGTCTTTTTTAGATCCTGGACAATACATGATTCTCTCCACGTGATAACCATGCCAGGCACAACCTGCTGTTTGAATTTTTCCCAGGTTTCACAGACACACACAGAGCCATGCATCAGAGCTCAGGTACACCACATATCCTCATGTCCTGGCGAAGACCACCCAGAATGTACAGATCAGCTGCTCCTTGCACACGTGCATTCCATCTGAGCCTTCAGGAAAGCGCGAGTCAGAGTGGCTCAGGAAGTGCTGACTGGAGGGCACAGGCACAGACGAGCTCTGCAGGCCATGTGCAGCGAGTCTGACATGTCACACAAGCACACAGGATGGGGAATGGAGAACCTAGGAGAGGATGGATGGCACATTTCAGAGCTAGAGGCTGTCACTCAGCAGTGGTCTAGTGTTCTGCTGTGACATTGTGCTGACAGAAGTCTGCACTAACTCTTATCTGTAAAAATCAAACCGCTCAAGTAACGTAAAAAAAATCCTAAAGGAGGCTGGATTTGTTCATTTAATGTGTGGTTTTGAAACAGAGATTTAATTTAAACTACATATAAATAATTGCCAACCACCAAGAAGCCAAAATAAGTACAAAAATTCAGCTGAAATGATGCCCTGTTATACAGGATTATATTTATTACCAATTTCTGCCTTTCCCAGCGATCATCTGAACTTCATTTGCCCAACTACCTTTCACTTTAGATAAGGGCATAATTTCCTCCCCTATCACTTGAAATTAATTTTTGTCTGCTGCTACCTAAGTGCCCATGTAGAGCACTTTGTCTTCAAAACTAATAATTCAAAAAACAAGATATGTAAGCCCTTCCACCTTCAAGTAACTATCTCTCTGTACAACCAAAGGTAACGATTGCTTCATGATGCCATGAATTTGATCAGAATCCCCACAAATACTGTCCCCGCTGGACAACATTATTCCATAATATCTTCCAAAAAAAAAAAATAATTATTACTTAAAAAAGAAATCAAGTACCATTTTGTTGAAATTTTGTCTGCCCACCTTCAATTGACACTTGATACTTGAGCTTTGTCCTTGCTGTGGTGCCCTGGCAGGAGTTGAGAGTCAATCAAAGAGATGTTTGCTGCTCCTGAGCTTTGGAAGGCGATGCCACCGGCCTGACTGAAGCAGATGGAACAGGATGTAACTGATGTATGAAAGCAATTTTTGAGAGCTGCAGTTTCTTCTGCAGGCAGGCTGAATATATTCTTTGTTTCAATCCATTTGAGTAGATCAGATGAGAACTATTAAAGCTGAAAAATCAACGTAAGAGTTGAAAAAGTAAGATTGTCTATTTTCCTCTGTCAATCTACAGCTAAACCCAAGTTTGAGAGGATAAGATCTGCTTTCTCTAACATTGTCCAAGCTATGACTACTAGAAGCTTCCAATTTAATTCGCCTTCTACAGGCCATTATTTCAGTTGTTTCATAAAATATTTTAAAATGCAAACATACTTTTGAACTACATCGAGCATATTTAAGATCGTTTTAATGCACAATTTTGAATGACCTCAAGTAAATTTTGTTTGAATGACAGTTTTTATATAAAAAGAACTTGATGCAAATTATAACTAAAAATGTCAAGTACTATTCACCATTTTGTAGCAATAAAGGGTAAGAAATTAATTTTCTGAATGCAATATTTTAAATCTAAACCAGATGTGTTTAATGTGTATAGATACAATATCAGCTCTTATGAAAAATCAAAATAGCCATATTTGCTGATACTGATCACTTGATTTATGTTTACACATTCACCAAAAAATAAAAAATCAATTTCTTTTAAGGAAGACAACTAAAATTTAAAAAGTGAAAAGAAGATCTAAATAACCATTATCAAATAGTTCTGCTTGTTCTTTTAAAAAATAGTTAAAATAAAGGCTTTGCATTCAGTCACCCTTACCCCACCTGGAACATTTAAACAACAATTTTTAATATTAAAGACAAAAATAAATAAGAACAATGCTTAACACATTTGCTTCTTCTTTTTTCTTTTCTTTTTTTTTTTTTTAAGTAGGAATTTATTACTCATATTTCCCATGGGGAAACCACACAGCCTCAAGTTTTCCAAAAAAAGGTGACTGTAATTACTTTTCTAAGCTTGTATTCGTGCATCTGAGTAAGTGAATTGATTGTGAATATGTTCTGCAGCTTCTAATAGCTGCTAACCATTAGGCCGATCAAAAATTTCTCAAGCCCATTTATATTGTTGCAAAAATGCTGACATGTCAAAATGCAAACTTTCAAGATAAATATGTAAGTTTTGCCAGCACTGGAAGCTGTAAGGGAAGGTTTTCAGGTCCAGTTTCGGGGTTCTGAGCCTCTGTCCAGGGCACGGGAACTGCTCGGGGGCAGCCAAGGGGTGCCCCCAAGCCAGGCAGAGCCCGTGTGCGACTTTGGCCTCTGCTCGGTAATGCAGGGCCATGTGTGGGGCTACATGGCTTCATTGATTTCCTCCAGAACATTTCCTAGTGCTGTCCGTTTCACCCTGACGCAGACGAAATGTGCAAGGTACAATTTGCGTGCCCAGAACGGGTGTTTTCCAGCTCAGAATTTTCAGACGGCTGTTTGATCACCATGAGTACTAAAACCAGATGTAACTCCACTAATTGTTCCTGGATATCCAGCAAGCTTTCTTGCGTAGCAGGTGATACGGGAACACGTGAGCTGGAATTAAATTTATTCATAGAAGGATTTTAAAGTTTTTTTCATTTCAGAATCGCTCTGCAGTTGTGCAGTAAAGCCCTTTACATGTAATTTGCCTCTCCTCAATGCATGCACTTAACTCTCCTGCTCTCTACCCATAATATCATAGGAGCATAATATTATATATTTATGATTCTACGATGGCCTGATTTTGAAGCAAAGGGAAGCTGTGCGTGCTCGGTGCCTCTGAGAAATACACCAGGCGCTGTCAGGGAAAGGACCTTCCCTCGGCCACCCCCGTGTCCCCCTGTGCCCCACCAGGACCGCACCTCCGGAGCTCCAGCGGCGCCCCCGCGCCCTTCTCGCCCAGCACCACCTGCGCTGCCGAAGGGACTGCCAGCGGCTCCCTCAGCCCCGGGGCGCTGGCCGGAGAATCCCCCCGGAGCGCCGCCGCCAAACTTCCCCCTGACCGCTGCGGGAATGAGGGGGACGCCCGGGACCCCCCCGCAATGCCGGCGCGGAGTCGCACACACGCGCTCCCCGAGGACGCTGCTCAGCTGTGCCCCGGGCCGCGCAGCCCCTCGGCGGGGCCGGGGGACGCAGCCTCCCCTCCCGCCGGAGGCGGCCCCGCGCCGCCCCCGCTGACCCGCACCCGCGGCGGGAGGGGACAGCCGCGCTCCGCCGCAGCGCAGCCCGGCCGCGGGCACGGAGCAGCGGGGCCATGCAGCGCCGCGGCCCCGGCGCATCGCCGCTCCGGCCGGGCGGGGAGGAGGCAGGGCCGGCAGTGGGGGATTCCTGGCCCCCCAAAGGAGGTGGGGGAGGCGGGGGAGGGGAGGCGGGGGGGAGGGGAGGCTGAGCTCCCGGAGAAGGAGACGATCGCTCGCACAAAATCCTGCGTCCTCAAAGCAGCCCCGGCGGGCAGGGTACGTATTCGGGGAGGGTCCCCCGCCCCGCTGCCCCCGCAGGGATGGGGGTCGGCGCTGGGGTCCGGGCGGCTGCCCCGGGCGGGAGGATCGCGCCAAGGGCCCGTTCCCGGTGCGGGATCGGTGGAAGGCGGTGAGGTTCGATCGCCTCCCCCGGCTGGGGACCGAGGAGAAGGGGGGGATGGGTCCGCCTGTGTTGCCGTGCGAGGGTCTGAAACCCCCCCAGCCGCACCCCCCACCTACCCACCCCCAAGCGCGTCAGGGCTTTGCTTCTCCCAACCAAGCTTCCCCTCGGCTTCTTTAAAAAAAATACATATAATATCTATGCCCCAAAGCTAGAGAGAGTGAGGCGGGCGGGGGGGGCGACGGGGGGGGGAAGGGCTTTTCTGAGGATCGGGAGAGAGGCGGAGGGAGAGGCGCCGGAGCCTCGCAGCATCCCGTGCCCCGACCCCGCGGAGCCGCTGCCGCCGGCCGTGCGGAGCGGGCTGCGGAGCAAGGTAAGGGCTGGCACCGCGCTCCGGGGAGCCCGCCTGCCCCTCGGGGGCTGCTCTCTCCGGCCGTGCGGCGCTCGCTGGCGAGGCCAGGGCGGCCGCTGCCCCGCCGTGCCCCGCCGCCGCCCCGCCGGGAAGTTACTTTGTTCGCAGAGTTGCCGCGGAGGCCGGGCTGGGACCCACGGGCGCTTGTCCCTCGCATCCCCCCGCCGTGCTCAGTGTCACCAGCCAACACCGCCGAGGAACCCCCGCGGAAAAGCCGTGTGCGCCTTCCCCCGTAGTTTCCCCTCTCATAGCCTGGGGACGGGGTGATGGAAGAGGAAGAACTTCCCTTTGTCGTAGGAGAGGATTGAGTGACCTCCAAAGTTTTGTTCCGGGAGGAAACCGCTCGATAAGTTTGGTAGGATTCATGCCGAATTGCATGTGATTTATTGCGCTGTTATTTGGTATCCAGCACGCTCAAAGCAGTGGAGCAGACAAAAAAAGGATTGGGGACGTTTAGATAGAGATTTCAGTGCTTTTCGTTGCTTTCTTAGGACCAGCGTTTTCTATCTTGCACTTTCAGAGGGGTAGTGTGGAATACATTTATAAATGCATATACTTGTCCGTGGGTAGCACAGAGGGTATGGATGGAAAACATGAAGAAACTGGGCAGATTTTAAATGTTCCGTTCTCTTTGGCGGAAGATCAAGAGTTGAAGATTTCTGCTTGCACAGCCTATACCTTGGCAATGTCATAATTAAGAGATCTGGTGATAATGTATGGTATTGATAGCCTCTTCAACTTCAGTTTAATGAATTTTGTGGTTAATTAGGACTAGCGTAAAGGAGCTTTGGATATTCTGGATGAATTGATAACTAGGCATGATTATTAAACTTCGCGATTGGCTCGTAATGAAGTGAACTCTCAGTTTTTCTAAGGTAGATATTTAAAATGCAAGGCTGCATTTTAAAAGTGTGTATCTGAAATCTGACTACTAAAAAATCATTCATCTTTTGAGAAGACCAGTTAAGGAGTCATTGTAAAATGGCAATCTGTGTTGCACCTATTCGTAATAAACAGTTTCATGATGCCAGGCACTGTAAATTCTCTGGTAGTGTACTGCAAAAATGCGGGGGGGGGGGGGAAGACACACACACACAAATTTCTATCTTGTATATGAATTTCTTTGGAATTATTAAATGTAATAGTCATCCCATGTGTGATACATATGTGAGCTGATTAATATTACTTATTACCCATGAAATTTCAATGGTGTGTTCAAACAGTTTTAGCTTGGCTCTTGCGGTTTGTTTCATTGTTTCAAGCTATCTGAGACATAAGAATCTTTAAAATTTCTTGCTTGTACATTATCCCCTCTATCTCCTTTCTTTTCTTCCTGATCTCCTTTGGTCTAATTCAAAGCAGAATAACTGCAGAGAATACCTGTATATGTTCGAGTGAAGTAAAATGCCCATTTTAAAGAAACACAAATGTTCTTGGTGGACAAGAGCCATCCCCTCATGCCCTGTATGAAAACCCTCTGGGCTGGTATTAATAAGATACTTGGTTTGGTGTTAGTTTGTGGTGAAAACAACAAACATTAGAGAATGCAAAGATAAAGCTGGTGCTCTGATCTTTGTTTAAACAGGTCATGGTTTTTATTTAATGTTGCATGCTCATTATGGGAACTGTCAGCAGGAATGTAAAGCAGACTGGAGTTCTGATTTGGCATACATTCATAGATGATTCTGACATTGATGTTTCTGCTTCTTCAGTTAACAGTTCATAGAACATAGCGTCATTTGTGGTCATGTGTATTTAATTGAATGTACTATATGAAATTAGAAAAAAATCTCTAGATCAATGTCCTTCTAGGAACCAAACATGATCAGATCTGCTGCCTCAGGTGCAGTCCTCCTGACCTGAAGAGTTGCACAGAAGTGGACTTTGCTATTTAGTAGAATGTGTAGAAGTGTATTAAGAGATCACTGGTTTTTAAGTCAGCTAGAGTTGTGCCACTGAATGACAAGGAAGGAGATTCAAATCCCCTGAAACCAGGTAACTGCTCAGTCAATTACCCAGTCAGTTTCTTTTTTCAGACATATGGAAACAATATCATAAAGTAATTAGAGAGTGCATTCGTAATTGAGAATTTCAGTGTTTTTTACCCATGAAAACAGTTTTCATCTCAGTTGGTTAATAAACATAATAAAAATACTTCAGTGCAGTCCATTTGATTCTTGCTGAATCTTGTTTTGAAGAATTCAGAGGGGATATGCAAGGTAAGCTGAAGGAAGAACCTTTTCACATGTTTATTTGCGTGAAGATCTATTAGAATATTGCAATGTACAGTATGCGCTTTCAAAATAAGACTCAGCATAGCACTGGAAACTTTAATTTGGATGTTCTGGATCATGCATCAGTTTGGATTCTGTGATCATTTTCTGTAGGTAAATTGGGTCTGTGTGACAGTGTCTGAGAGCGAAGTGGTTTCTAATTGTTATTTGTAACTTAAAAGAAATGCTGCATTTTAAATCCTGGGTATTCTAGGTTATGTTCCATAATATGAGCAAAGTTCGTAATGTAAGAGAGTTCTTTAAGGTCGGTGGATTGTTGTCCTTTAACTTTCTCTTAGAAAAATCATCTTTTCAGTCAGTGTTACTACAAATGAAATAGCATGAGAATGTGATGCTTGGGCAAGGTTGCAGAGTGACAGTCCATGATAAGATCGATTGCAAAAAGTGGCAGAGCTATTACAGGACTGGCTATTCCTCTGCTTCTCCAGTAGCCACCTCTGGAGGTAAAGCAGTTCATTCTTGGGGACTGCTCACTGCTTGACCTCGTTGTTGAAACTGTCAACAAGTGTGACAGTTTTGCTGTGATTTGATAGGACAGTGGAGATTGTATTAGGATTAACAATTAGCCATCGTGGTATATATGTGGTAACTGGCAGTCATAACTGATTTTGATTCACTGCAGTAACCTAAACACAAAATGCTTAATGTTTTCCATTCAGTCGCTATTTAAAATGCTATGATTTACTGTGGGAATAAGATGGAGTTCATAATATCATTTAAATATGCTGCATTCTGTGCCATACTAATCTTAGTGTAGTAAGGACTCATCTTTGCTCAGATTGAGAGGTGTAATGCAGACATATAAAACATTTCAATTGCAAATATTAGTCTTCACTTGTTACGTATGTCTAATTTGTACATTTCTGCTAAAACCAAGGTTGCTGTATTTAGTGTGTATCGCTTGCCTTTGCAAGCTTACTTTTTGTGTGGCTTAAATTGAGTTCCTCTGCCACAGAGTCAGTCCAGCTTCCTTTATGGCATTGAGGGTCTTGTCATTGGACCAAAGACTGAAGCCAGCAGAGCAGCTGCACAAGGAGCATATGAAGGAGGCTGATGGTGATTGATATTTTTGATTGTTTTTCCCCTGCTTTTCCTAATGGGCTGTTTTGCAAAAGCTCCCTTTCCGCCTGTTCTCGGAATCGCCTCACTTCGCTTAACGTGCTGTGTAACTCCAGCACCCTGCGTGCCACTTTATTTCTTAGCACTTTTTCCCTCCTCTCCCTGGCTCTTGCCATATCCCATCTTCTTTCCACTTTCGTCTTTTGTGATGCTAATCTTGCATTATTTTCCCTTTTCTGTAAAAGAAAATGGAAGGAGCACAGTGTGCTGCCATTGCATGGATCATTCCTGTGCTGTATTGTTTTTCTCCCATATCCTTTGTTGGGTTTCTGGGGACTGTAATCTGAGGTAGAGACTGTTTTACTGTAGGGTTGGGCAGTGTCCAGCATCATTTTGCTGCTGGATTTCATCTGGTCTATGGACAGCCATAATACTTAAGTAATAAAAAGATTATTTTGGTTTTGTGGGACAGCCTTTCTTCTGGTTCTTTGGTAGAAAAGCAAAAAATTTCTTCTTGGAGGTTTTCTATACTGTATTGCTGTTCCAAGTTTTGTCCCTCAATACTTTGTCCCTAATATGAGTAGACGTTGGTAAAAGTTTAAGATACTGGGGATGGGGTAGATTAAAGCTTAGCTGCTGCCACAGGTTAAGTGTCTTATACCTGCATACAACAAGAATGACAATAAAACATCAATTTCAACACCCTTTAGTGGAAACCTCAGGTTTGTCAACACCGAGAAAATGTTCAGATTTCACCATGTTGATCAAACAGGACAGAAGGGAAAAGAAAATTAAAAAAATGTATAGCGAATTAATTTTTGAACTTGGATATTTTCCTTCGAAATATTTTTTGCATTTTGATCTCCATTTACTTTTCATACCTAAACTGTGTAGTTTTATTTTAGCATTTTTTCATGTCACATGAAAATATTTTCATGCATTCACATAAAATTTTTCAAAGGAGTTTTTCAAGCAGCTGGTGAATCAACTGATGGACAGTGCACAGATCTCAGACCCACGGTTCAGGGGCAGCCTTTCTTTCAGTCTTGTGTGGACCATGTAGGGGAGTTCTGTGTGGACATGACTTCGGGGTAGAAGGAGTGTCTGTTGACTGTTTTTTCCTTATATCAGTCCTGGAGGTAATGCCTGGAAAAATGAAGGTAACAGATCTCTTGACTCCCTGCCTCCCTGAACAGGAATCAGATGACATGAAGGATTTCAATGGGATAGATGCAGCTAAATGAGGGAAAAGTAGAAACAGCAAAAGTAATATCACAGTAAACATTTTTCGAAGTTTTGTGTCTAAGAGAAAAAAAAAATATAGCTGTTAAGGATTTGCTTGATTAATTTTGTAATTTATCTCCAGGCCTTAGTAGAAAAAAATATATGCATCTCAGAAGTAGTATCACTATAAATATATTTAAATGTAAGCTGTGTTCTACATCCCACCTTTGACACGTTTGTGTGCTGGCACTTCGGTATTTCATTCATCTTGAACTATGGGGATAGATAGGCCCCTTTTATTTTGTGTTCTTGCCCTTTCAAGAATTGTTAGCATCAGAGTTCTTTGTGAAATCGGATGAAGATATTGGCAATAGAAATGAATCCAGAGCTGAGAGGTGCTGCTGCACGAGAAGGGGAGACCCTGTGAATTTATTGTGCATAATTTCTATTGAAATTTGTTTGGATAAAGCATGCGGCACAGGCAAGAATTTATTATACATAGTTTCCATTGAAATTTGTTTGGGTAAAGTGTGTGGCACAGGCAAGTGGCTTTCACCCAGCAGGGCTTGTACAGGTGAAGGCTAGGAAATGAGAATGTGGCCAGTTGTCACAAAAGAGTAAAGAAAAAGAAAGTTCTTCAGGTAAAAAATAAACCAAACTGAGTCTTAAATAGGTTTCAGTACTTACATAGTCTTCTTCTCAGTAAATAATATTTTGAAAGATTCAGGAGTTTAACCAGACATGCCCAAATTGCAGACTGAAATGTGGAATCAAATCCCCACACCCCTAATTTGTTCCTGTAGGAATGTCCGTTTTTTTATAATTTCCCAACACAACCTGTGTTTTTGGCTGTTTGCCTTTAGAATGAGTATTCTCATTTTGGGACTTCTGATTTTTCCTTTATGAATATATACACATGGTTTACAGTAACATCGCAGATTATGTATTACTGCCAGGGACGAAGGGAAATGTTTTCGAGTGAGGAATGAGTTTTGTGGCTCTTAGATATTTATTTAAAATTTCCTTCCCTAGAGGTAATTACTTAAATAGATTAGCTACATCTACAGGTATTTTTAGATAAATAAAGGTAGTATTGAGTGAAAATAGCATATTTTTCAGGGAAAAGGTTTGGTTTTACTTAAGAAAAATGTATCCATCTAAATATTTCATCAAAATATGAAAATGTTTTATACATTCAGGCACTATCTTATGTAGGATTACAATAATGCTTTTAGCCTTTACAAATATTCAGTCTATTTGTAAATCTTAGAGCGCTCCAGTGTCTAAAATATATTGGATATATGGTAAAGCAGAAGTTTAAGGTGAAAACAAAGCAATATTATTAGGTTGTGGTGATTTTTTTAAATTGAATAAATGAACAGTTTATTTGTACGGATGTGAAACTGATTCAGAATATGATACTGCTAATGAGCCGAAATAAAATTACATCTTCATAAATAGAATATTCAGTTACTGAATAGTTCTGGGGACCAAGTAAGGAAATGAGAAATAGTAATTTAAAATCATACAGTCATTCAAAATAAGAGTGGCAAAGAAGGTTTCTAAGTGATAACTGCTTTAAATAAATACAGAATTAGATTTCTTAGGTAAATGTGCCATTTTTATGTTTTCTGAACTCAATGTCTGTATCTTTTCCTGGGTGCCTGGTCAGAACTTTGGTGTTTAGTAGGTACAGTATATTTTTGGAGGAAGTGTCACAGAAATGGATGTTAGCACATAGTTCCAAAACCCAAATAATTTCACTCATTTCCTACTTGCTGTAGGAAGTATAATCTTTCTATAATCTTTTTACGACAGTTAAAGCTCGCGAGTATGTTAGTGTTCTTTATAAGGAAAATAATTAGAGGAATGTGTAATATTTATGTTTGAGAGCAAAGGAAGTAACTAATTTGAAGAAAAAAAATTTCCGTGAAGAATTTTCTCATACTGTAGGTGACAGGCCATTATACCCTGCAAAGGAGAACAGTGATGTGTGTTTTAGCATCGTGAGAAATACCTTGGGGGATTTTGTTGCTTTTTTTTTTCTAATGCAGGTTATGGTGATTGGAATTACAGAGAAATAAGAGGTTTTATTTAAGTCACCGATTTTTTTGCGTGTTACAAACCAGATTGCTCAGTGCCCTGTAGATTGGCAGTTAACAGATACGTGATATATATGATGAGGCAGCACTGAAGTGTTCTTGGACATGTGAAATACAAGGTTCTAAACAGAAGAGGACAAAAAGAGCAGGATTTTGAGGCTTACAGGTAACTCAGAATTATGTCCCCTGGGTTTGCTTATATGGGTGGAAATGGCTATGACTTCCAGGGAAAAGATACGGTCACAGAACTGAGCATTATTTGACTGATAACAGTTATCAAATTTAGATTTGCTGGCATGGAAAACCATCTCAGACATTTTTTTTAAAAAAAACGCTTAGAGGTGCACATTTAGTTTTACTTGTTTATTTTTTAAATGGAAAATGTTCCTATGTCCGACAAATCATACTCATTTAGGAAGCCTAATGATTCCATCAGTGGAAGTGTGCATAATGAAACTTGAAATCCACAAGTGTGACATTGGATTGTAGTGCCTTCCCTTTAAAGTCCTCATTTGTCAGGTGGGCACACCAGTCTGCCAAAGGGAGGCTCAGTGGTTTTGGTTTCCCATTCTGCTCCAGAAGATGAAGAGGAAGAAGAGGAGAGTGTAGCCCTCTGGAAAGGCTTTCATGTGCAGAGTGATTTCCCTGCCTCATCCCTTCCCACAGAAGAATGTCTTTTTAGGATTATTCCAGTATTCATTTTCCAGTGGCAGAAGATAGCAGCCTGATTCCATTGATTTGCCTCTATCTGAAATGGGTATTCTGGCAAAAAACCTTAGTATTTTCAGCCTGTTTCTCATAGGAACTGGTTGCATTACTAGTTGCAGAATGTTCACTCATGGGTGGTCAGTTTATAATGAGCATTTCTCAGGAGGTTAAAGCAAAAACAGGAATTTGTGATAGTGAAGCAAGTGGTTATAATAATGTTATTGTGACAACTCGGACCATTGATGCAGAGTACTCTAGTGATTTTTGGGGTTTAAATAAAGGGTCTTCCCCACGTAAAGGATGATCTGACAGTTTGTGAAGAGCACTGTAGTGTAGGGCAGACCTGGACCCTTGTTAAAGCCCTTGGAAGAGCGTCTGGTTGGCAGTGTCCGAGATTTGCCCAAGGACCAAGTGTGTCACCGTGGGATCTGTCACAAACTCTCACGCTCCTCTTTAAGGTGCTGTGCTGCTCTTGCCTTACTGGCTTTGCCTGAAAAAAAATGCAGCTTTGATGTTTTATAGCTGCATGGAAATGCCTTTTCCTTTTTTTTGGGATACTACATTTTGTTCTCCCCAAATTCCAGCTTGTCAGGCTGCGTGAGCAAAACAAATACATTTTCTGTAGCTGCCACTTTGTCCCTGACCTTGGTACTGCCGAGAGCCCCAGCGTTCTCCTCTTTCTTTGTGCTATCTCACTGGTGGTGCAAAATCTGGCACCTGCCCCTCCAGCTCTTGCTGGGATGTGCTGCAGTCACCACATTGTGCTCGACCTCCAGATGTTTGCAACATAGCAAAGTTCATTGCTCAACAGAGCATGCCTTTTTAGATTTCTCCCAAATTGCAACTTCTTTTATTATCGTCATCATCATCATCAATATTTTATCTTGGTTTCTAATTATTATTTCAGTGACATCTGATTGAGCCAAGTTTAGATTCATAGTGTGTGTTGCTGGAATTATTTTCAAGAAGGTCGATGTTTTTAGGCTTGAGACAAAGAGTCTCAAGAGGTGGAGAGAACAGTGGGGACAATAGAATGAGATATGGGGAGAGAGTGGACATGAGAGTGAGCCCAGAATAAAGCAAAATCTGTGAGTGGAGAAGTGAGATTTTAAAAGAACATTGACTTGAAATGAAAAAAAAATAGATAAATAGGATGCATAAAAAGGCTGGAAGGTTCATGTAGAAGGGAAAATATTTATACTACCTATACAAGAAGGGTGTAAGATATAAAACCAGAAATTTCCGGCTGAAAAAGTAAAAAAAAAATATAATACAAAGATTTATTTGAGGACCTCATAAAGTACTTAAGTATATCTGGGTAGTCCTACCTGCCTAGTCGAGTAATTCCTCAGGAGAGATGTTTCAATCCACAGTTTATGGCCACTGTGAAGCCTTCTGAAGACTAGAGCAGTGTCCATTGTGCACAGTGGACTTTGGGGCCCATTTGAGCACATGCTGGAAAAACAGCAGGAAAATAATGTGCAGAGAACATTCCTGCCTTCAGTAAGAAGATGGCTTAGCTGATTTAATAGCTTTTTCTCAGTCTGTGATTCCAACAGCCAGGTTTGTGATATTTATTTTAGTATTCATGTTCTTGCAGTCCTTTTTACATTTCTCTGTTTTTTCCTGGCAGACATCCCGCAGCTCCATAAGTCTGGGGGAAGAGGATGGTTAGCATGTTGTTGCTGTGGGGATTTGAGTCTTAACTCTCTGTGTTGGTAATGCTGGGCATATAATTTTAAAACTTGCATGCTACACGAGCAGATAATTATTTCCCTGTTGCATTTTATACTGTGGTTTGGGAAAGCAATACATTTCAGAATATTAAAAGAAAGAAAAAGTTCGGATTTGGGGGACTGTTGGAAATGGAAACAGAAAGAGGGGAGTAATGGGTGTCAGTCTGGTTATCAGTCAAGCTGGAAGGAGACAGCTTGTTCTGTCGAACACCAAGAATGTCAGTAGTGAGCCAATCACTTATGCAGGAAGGAAACCATAGACTGAAAGGTAAGGTTCAAAGACATCTGTGTGTGTTTCTGAAATGAGCTTGAAATTGAATTACACTTACTGATCCTGTGTGTTACATAGATGAGTTCTGTTTAGCACAGGGGATTTCTGTTATTGCTATTCATTTTATTTTTATTGCAGGGTCTGGCTTCTTTTTCCTTCCCCTTCCCCATTCCCTTCCCCTTTCCTCTTCTTCTTACCTTGTCTTGTCTTTAGATTTTTGTGTCCAGGGTTGGCAGTGAGTGACTGTCACTGAGCAGAAGGCTCAATATGTTGCATATCTTTTTTTTCCAATGCCTCCCCTCCTTTTTTTTTTTTTTTTTTTTGCATCAAGGGAAATATGTTGCCTTGCCGTTTTTCACCTGTATATAGGGTGAACTTTTTGCTGAATGTCCGTTCTCTCAGGCTGGCCTAATGGTGTGATTCACAAACTTTCCCGTGTGCAAGGGTCAATTCCCTGCCTGAAAGAGCTCTTCAGCACTGAAGGGTGTGTCAAGTGCTGTACTGACGTGTTTCTCTTGGTAACCCCTATTGCACTTAACCAGAAAGAGAGGCCAAGAGTGGACACTGGGGTACGTGCAGGTGTATCTGCTGTTTCTGCAGCAGATTTGACAGATACCGAACTTGTGATAAGCTGTGAGGGACAGAACCCAAAGAGGAGGCAGGCAGAAGCTGTTTCCTCAGCTGCTGTGAGCTCCCAAGAGCTTCCTTGGGAGGGGAAGATCTCTCTCTAGGTCCCTAAGGCAGTGCCTTAACTCCTTTGGTAACCCCAGTTCAGTCGTGTGCAAAGTGGGCATAATCCTTGAACTATTACAAAAAGGCTGTGTTTGTCACGTAGTTAAAAATCCTTATGCAGAGCTGTGGAATCCTAAATAATTTGTCTTACTGGAGAATATTTCTAGAGGTCACCAGTTCTAATAGTTTCTTTCAAACAGAAGTAAGTTCACTTAGAACAGTTTGCCCCCTATAAAATCTCTGACCTTGACTATTCAAACTTCTTTACAAATTCATCATTTAATACAGGAAGCTCCGTAGGGAAGGTTCTTCACATCTGCTGTCATAATTCCTTATTTCCTAAATGCAGCCATTTATACTTGATTATTCTTGTAAGGATCGTGCCTCCCTTCCCTCTCTGTGCTCTGGCACATTCCTTTGTGCTGCTGCTTCTTCTGTAGCCTGAACACGGCATCCGAGAGTGTTTGAAATCCCAAATTTTCTTTGTTGTTATTCTAGCATTTCCTTACCGCTCCATTCTAGGGGAGGGCATGCAGGAATCTGCTCCTTTTTTCTGAGGCTGCTTTTCTGCGGCTTGTTAGTGACAGCGAGTTGTCATCATCTTACAGCCATTCAGCCAGTAACAAAAACCGAGCTGAATCTTTCATTTCGGCTTCCTGAGAACAAGATTTCCCCAAACAAAAATACCCTGCCACTTCTTGGAGCACTTAACATCTGCGCTAGTTAAGCAAAGGGCTGCAGCCCAGATTTTTAAAGATGCTTAGGTGCTTGACTGCCACTAAACTGAATCGGACCTAAGTACTTGTAAATAGCTTTAAAAATTTGAGTGACTGTGAAGGCCTCCCTCATCCTTCACTCTTGGCAGTGAGACCCTTCAGAATGGAAGAAAGGCACACCAGCGTGGTCACATAAAATACTTCTAGTCCTGCTCTCCAGAACGGTGCATATTAAGTGAATTGCTGCATTCTAGCGTGGCTTTTCATGAAATACATCTGTGAATCACATTGCTTGTATTCCCTAGAAGAAAAGAGCCCCTGCTTGCATGAAAGTCAATATTTAAGTCAGGCGACTTTTAAAAAGGATGCAAAGTTATACTGTAAAAATACCCACCTTTATAGCTTATAATCCATTTTTTATTAAAACTGCGAAGTAAGAGTAAAATTCACATTTAAATTAGTTTCTGCTGTTTCTAGGGGATACTCTGCATTCTGGTTGGTTTCACTTTGTTCTTCCTCTGCCCATTTTCAGTATTGCTGTTCTAGACTTGCATAACCTTCAGGGAAAAAATTATTCCCAAACATAAAACCTGTATGGATTTTACATTTTTTAATATTTAGTAACATTTAACTGTGTGTTAGCCTTGGAATCGCTCTGTTTTCCTGTGCATCCAGAATGCTGGGCTAGTGCTGAGTGAAAAGTGTTCTATGAGGGGAGCCCTTCACATTTGTGTGCTTCACTCAAGGAGTTGTGTCCTCCTCAAGGAGTTCCTTCAGTGATCCTATAAAACCAGGATCAAATGCACGGAAGGCCACTCACTCTGTTTGGTTGGTGTAAAAAACAGCCACTTGCAATGCTTCCCCATAATAAATGTCACAGAGTTTGGGAAGATTTAGTTAAACTGTTTCTTGTTTAATTCACTTGCATTCAAGTTGTGCATAGTCATGTATTCACTTTCAGGCTTGCTGGGGGATTTTTTGGGGGAGGACGGGGAATAAAAGTTCATCAGTTGGAAAAACATTACTATTTGATGTGCCATTCTGAATGACATTTGATGTGCCATTCTGAATGACTGCCCTGTCTTTTGGGTTTGGATTCAATGTCCGAAATACTTGAGCAAGTTGCCCCTTTGAAAGTTCACTTCCACTCCGCGCTTCCCACCCTGAATTAATCTGTTCATTAGGGGGCTGAGCTGGAAAGGTTTCTGATGAGTTCTTTGAGCACTGTGTCTTCATCCATTCACCACATGTTAATCAAAGCAAACTGCAAGTGTCCAACATGTGTCCGATGTGCCCCCAGGTGCTCCGGAGGGGAGGTGCTGCCCGGGGGATGTCATGGTGCTCCCCTCTGGCGTAGGGAGATAGCAGCGATGGTGGCCTGAGGGAGCCGAGCCCCCAGCAGCCATGGCCTTCGCCCAGTCACACATCATGGCAGCCAGGAGGCACCAGCACAGCCGGCTCATCATCGAGGTGGATGAGTACAGCTCCAACCCCACGCAGGCGTTCACCTTCTACAACATTAACCAGGGACGTTTCCAGCCCCCGCACGTGCAAATGTAAGTGTTGTGCTTGTGTTGTTGCTCCAGAATTGTTATTGCCTTGTCGATGTGGTGTTTGATGGGCCAGTCAGAGAGAATTCAAAGGACACTGTTTTGCTGCCTTTCTAATAATAATCACTATAATGACACAAAATCAGTCCCTTTGAAAAGTACTTTGTTAAAGTACTGGATGGGAGAAAAATTGCTTCAGTGGTGTAAGTGTAGTAGTACTTACATATTAAAAAGAGAAATAAAAAACAAGCAGTGGTAATAAAACACGAGATGCTACAAGGATGATACTTTCTGCAATCTTAATGTTTGTTTGCTTTGTGCACTTGCATATTGATGTACATAGCTGCTGAAAATACTGAGCTTGTATTTGCACAGCACACATTCTGTTGGGTTAGTTATATTACAGCTGCATACAAGGGGAAGTCATATCAATACATAAAATACTGTGGGCAGCCATCCGACAACTTACTTTCACACCAATGTGCCGAAAATGCCAAGTGCTTAAAGAGTAATTAAAATAATGTGTTTGTTTCTGACTTCTTATATAACGACAACATCAGTAAAATTAACTGCTCTAGATGATTTACTTGTAATGTAAAGTGGAGAATTATAATTACAAAATGAAACCTGCCATAAAGTTTAAAGCCAGAAGGAAGAGCAAAACAGTAAAGCTATTACAAATAAATTAAGTATAAAATTCTACTGTAAAATATTTTTATAGGGAATAAAAGTGTCTGCACCACTTTATTGTGTTTATTAAAGAGAGAAGCAGCCTTATCTTTAGATCAGATGGCTGGTTTTCATTTTTTAAAGGGAACCCTTTTCCTTCAGGAAGACTGAACAAATTGTCACCTTGTTCCTATTTTTGGTATTTAATATGATTTGATAACTTAAAAACATAGGCAATGATTTCTGCAGTTCAAAAACTCATCACTTATGACTGGTTGAATGCTGTGTGTCTATTTAGTGAATGCTTCTTTAGCATAAATTAGATTATATTAAAAATTATCTGATGACTAATGTATATCAAGATGGTGAGCAAACAGTTTTTGGGGGCAGTGTATTATGGTCTGTGTTGGGGTTTTTTAGATCCTACTGAAATGCAAACAGTAAAATGAGTTGAGTGTTAGCACTGGGAAGCATCTTTTGTTTATAGAGCTGGCAAATGGCAGAAAAAGTACAAACAAACAAATGTGGTTTCAGAACTACTTTTATAAATGAAAATGCCAAATGCAGGTTGTCTGATTTGTTGAGGCTTAGCTATTCTTTGTGAATATTCAGACAGCTCCTGGGCACTCAGGAATTTGTTTCCTGGTCTTAAAAGCTGAATTTTTTTACGGGGCTGAAAATCAGTTATTTATTAGTATTCACTTGATTCTCAGCAATATACTGTTTAAACTTCTAACCAGTAAGAAATAACGTTACTGGAGGCTTAGAAAGTCAACTACATGATAGAAACTCAGCACCTGAGCAAGTAGTTGAAAATAAGCTATCCTTAGAAAGTAGCTCCTCAGAAGAGTTTAGCGATCTCTCATGAATGATTAACACTATTAAAGAAGCTTGTGCAAATAGAAAAACAGGCCAAATCAATTGAAACATGTACCACAATCTGACCTACTCCTTCTCTTTGTACAGAAATAGTAAATAATGTTCCTGAATACCAGCAGGATTGCTTTTTCTTCCTACCAATGAATAGAATAGTAACAAAGAAGGGAAAAGTAGACATAAAAAGGGTGACAAAAGCACCTTTTATTCACATGATTGTTGTGGGTGAAATCTTAGCCCTGCTTCTGTGCATGCGAGTTTTGTTCTTAACTTCAGGGAGGTGAAGGCTTTGTGCATGGTTCAAAATACCCCCATTAGTGATGTTGCAGGCAATCCCAAACATTTCACATAGACCTGTTAACATCTGAACTCACAGTAAACTATTTTAACCACGGGGCGGGGGGGGAGGGTTGTGTGCTGCTTTTCTTCTGGATTCAGCCTTGCAGCTCTTCTTTGGTGCTCTGTGCAGTTTGCAGTTCTTGTTCCACGTTTCAGCTCCCCTCGGACGCTGACAGCCCTCTCCATACCTGCCGTAGGCTGGCATCCCTGTGCTTGGGAGGTGACTGGGTTGCCTCTGACAAGAAGGGTGGTAAATTCTGCAGTGTTTTCCAGTCCATCAGTCATTTTTGCAAAGTGCCTGTCCCTCTCCTTCCTGAAGTACTGAAATCTAGTGTATAGTCTGACCTCTAGAAGTGTTTTTGCTCTGAGAGGTTCCAGCTTTGCTTTTCAATTTCCCTGCAAGTTTTCCTACTGAGCTGAAGAAAAACAAAAGCATTTGCTCAAAAATAATCAGCAGATCTGTATTCCTCTGCTCGTGCTGCAAGCTGTGCATTGGGTGTTGGTGTGACAGCTGCTGTGGGAATGCGTTACACAAGAATATGGGGATTGAACCTTCAGAAATTATTTCCAGTAATACAACTTAGATGTGTTTGCGAAACTTGACATATGTTTTTACCTATATATGGTCTCAGCGAGTGCATATCACTTCAACATGAGAAATCTGCATCTCATTTATTTGGGGTTTTTTTTATGTTGATGCCCTTTTCCCACGAAAATTCTCTGGCCTGTTGCACAGAATTAAAAAGTTACACATACCTCAGCAGCCAGGAAAATGCTGTCCACACCTTCCCCGTCCCCATCCAAAGCATGTGCATTATGGACTGCATGGGGTTGCCATGGTAAGTCTGCTGTTTTTCCTATACAGCTTTCTATGTGAAATGCACACTACTCCCTGACACCCAACTTACTGCTGTGCTGAGCTTTAAAAGAGTTCTGAAGGAGAAGCAGTACTTGCTTTAACGGCTGCCCTACCATGAAAAGTCAAAAAGTGGTATTTTAGACCATCATTTTTGTCCAACCATGCTGGTTCATTTTGTGAACGGAGTGCATTATCCTTCGCACAGCTCACACCTGATGGCAAATCCTCCCTGCCCAGTCTAAACCCCACATTCCCCACCCACCTTCCTTTGCAGCCCTGCTGCCTCCCCTGCAGCTCGCCCTGCGCAGCTCTCCTCCAGAACAGAGGCATTTTGAACATCTCAGCTCTTCTCCTTCACCTGCCCTTCCCCATGTGCCCTACACGAGGTGTTTCCAGCTGCTCAGGGTCCCAGCACTGCGCTCTTTGCCACCCTGGTTTTGGGGTTCCCACTGCATCCTTGCTGACATTTGCTGCTGGTGGGATTTGATCACAGCTGGGTTTACTCCTCAGCTCATGTTTAGCTGCTTTCTGCTCAAAACCTGGAACTTCAGGAAGACAGCCGGGAGGTGTTTGTACTAAAAGGCTGCTCCTCCAGTATTGCAGTAAAAACCCCAACATTTCTTCTTCCTGCAGTGGTATGGGAAAGATGGGTACAAAATAATGGGTTCATACTCTGGTTTTGTTGTTACATTGTAGAAAATGCTAATAACTTTTTCTGTATTTAACAAGATTTCAATGTTTTAGATTTATTTCTCACCCTCTCACTAATCCTGTGAAGTTGTCAAAACCACCTCAGTTTATCTGCCTATAAATTTCATAGAATTTTTTTGACACAGAGAAAAGATTGAGTGATTAGAGATTATTATGTCTTTTAAGCAATAAAATGCTTTTTGAAAATTTACCTAGTAAACAGAAGTAGTATTATTAATAGTGAAGATATCTGTAAGTATTTTTTCTGAGTTTGTTTATGTAAAAGCAGGCTCTGAATTGAAGCACAACCAGCAAGGGACAGAAATATGTACTGTATCCTGCAACAGTGAACAAAACTAATTTTATTTGTCCTTTCAAAATAAATGTTGTAAAAGTAAAATAGTTCATAACAATTCTGTATATCTCTCTGGTTTCTAGTGACACAAATATAACTCTTGCACCTCTGGCTTTCTGATTTTGTTCCACCAGAATTCCCCAACTGTAATAGCAGATACAGGAGAACTGCATGTAGATACATTTGCTTCTATGTATTTGAACAAAATATGGATTGAGGTTAAAAAGATGGATTTGAAAAGATGCATTCCTCCTCTAGCAGAGAGGAGTAAATCTTGTAAATCATAAGTGAGTCTCATCAAACTGGGTCAGATCTTTTCATTTCCTCGGTTTTGAATGTAGAGATTGGGTTCTGAACAATGCAGCCTCACCCCTCAGAGCATCTGATTTCATTCAGTGTAATTAAGGCCAGAAAGTCATCACTTTGTCCTGACCATAGTCAGGCTTTAACGTACATTTACAGCTGTTAGGGGAGTTTTTATGTTGCTTTGCATTAGCACGCTGAAACATATCTCCAAAATGTGTTAATTAAATTTGCTGGATTTGTGTAACTTGCAGAAAAGAAGTTATAATTAGGAAAAAATGCATTTAAATGTACTTATGTATCTAAAATAAATCTTTTCCCTGTGTATAGTGTAATCATATTTGAACAATGAAATGGGATGGTACTATCCCTTTGAAACTGCCAATACCTTTGATTTATTTGTAAGTATTTGTGTCAGAGTTATGCTATTGTCCAATCTCTTTTCCTTAATCTCTTTAAATTAATCTATCTATCCAACAAATACTGAAAATGTTGTGATGTGAACATCAAGAATTTTTACACCTCCCATTAGTGTTAGGTTTGTTTTAATAAATCCTGCCATCAGGCAGATTTAGAAGTCTCTGTAATCTTTTGTAAAGGTAAAAAGTAGCATTAGCATTGCAAAGCAGACACTAAGAAGTACGTAAATACTTTATAACCTTGTTATGATGCATTTCCTACAGGGTTGATCCGGTGCCCCATGATGCTCCGAAGCCTCCAGGATATACACGATTTGTCTGTATTTCTGATACTCACTCAAGAACTGATCCCATCCAAATGCCATATGGAGATGTGTTAATACATGCTGGTGATTTTACTGAGCTGGGACTTCCTAGTGAAGTAAAAAAATTCAACGAGTGGCTAGGTAAGTATTAAATTCTGTGTGGATTTGAAAGTAAATTTGTTTACTGATTGTATCTGCCCCTTCTGCCTCCCAGTAAAACCATGCACTCAGAAATCATGAATATTAATTTGACTTTTAAATTTGAATGGCAGCGAGCAGGATTCAGATTTTTTTTTTTTGTTTCAACAAATATTTTTGCATTTTTCCAACTGAGCAAATAGGATTTGTGAGACTATTCATCTGTTCTGCCTTCACACTCTCAAGTGTACATTAAGCAACTTCTTGGTGCTAGCAACAATTCAAGTCAGTAGGCCTTTAATGATTTACATAAAAGCTCTTCCATACATTGTTACGCCTTTGCTGCCTCCCCAAAAAAGTTGCTGCGACTGAAAACATTTGTCTGTTTAACCCCGGAGGGCTCATAGGTTTGGGTTTTTTAATATCTGAGGCTCAGCTGCGCCGCAGAGATGAATTCTAAACAAAGCAAACCGTGTGTGCCTGTGGTTGCTGCCTTGGATGTAGCAGACCAGATGTAGATGCCTTCTGTAGGCAACTGTTGGCATTGGGAACTGAAATTCTGTTCCACTGGGCAAGAGAGCGATGATTTACATGTGCTTCTGCAATGTTTTGTATATGCTAAAAAAAAATGACAGGGGAAATTGGAAAGCATGCACTGTATCCAGACAAAAACCCTCATCTATGCTGTTCCTGCAGCATTGCAGATACCTTAAATTAGAATAAAAGTGGCTTCTGGATTCTGAGACTTTGTTATCAAAAAGAAAGGTGAGAGGGAATGAAGAGCTGGAGAGAGTAAGAACATAGTTTAAGGGTAATGGATTTCAAGTTTTTATGTAGCTTTTCTTTCCTGTAGTTGATATTTTTGCTTTTTTTCCCGTCTTTTTTTTTTTTTTTTTTTTTTGCTACATATTGCAGCATTCCACACTAGGAAGGCACAAAGGAGACAGATGCATGTAGGCTGAAATGGAATTTAAAAAAGAAAGTCAGGATTTCACAATTTAAACAAATATTTAATAGCAAATAATTACCAATGAGGTTCATAAATATTTATTTGAGCTCAGGAACCCAATAGTGTGCCCCACATGGAACAATTGTGTTGTCCTGTGACTCTGAAGGTAGGAACGGCATGTGGAAGTAATCGATTGATACAGAGCCATCAACTCTGTTTCTGCACCCAAATGGAACAGGTTGGTTATAAAACAGCAAATTTTGACCCTATTTTGTAGGTCTCTACCATGTATTATAGTAATGTACTGAAAATAGCATTTACAAATTATTCAAACCATATGGTTACCCCTTCTAAATAATCCTCATTTTATTTATCTGCTGGTGTGGGAAGAGAAGTGCTTTGGGATATTGCTGGTGAGCAAGGATGGGGCTGTGCGCATCGCTTGCTGCACAGTTTTTGTCTCCAGTTCTCCATCTGCCTCCCTGCTGGTCACAGCTGTACAGTGTTCTGAAGATGTCTATAAGCTGAAATCCTCTCAGAGTAGTAGGGAGATTTCCCAAGGCGTTTCTGTGATGGTCTCTTCATCATTTTTATTCCAAAAAAAAAAAGGCTTAATGTTCTGACTTTGCAGGCGTGCTTCCAATTTCATGGTAGCGTGTGTTTCGAGAAAGGTGGTCTTGGTGGTTTGAGTTGCATTTTTGCAAGAGCATCTTTGAGATCTAGAAAGTTAGCAAGTTAAAAGGTTTTTGTTTGGTTTCTTGGCAGTTTAAAATAAAGGGAAGATTTAACTTAAATTTCTAATAAAGTTTTTGTTTGTTTGTTTTCAATGAGCAGTTTATCGACTCTTGAATATCTCGAGTGTTTGCAGAATCTGTAGTAAATGGCAGAACGGTTAAAAGTGTTCCCATTGAGAAGGAATTTCAGAAGGTTTTGTTGGTTTTCCGTTCAGTTGTGAAGGCATTAGTCTCCAACAGTTGATTTTTCTAGGTAGTCACTTCCAGTGCCTTCCATTCTCTTGCAGCTCCACAGCCAACCCAACCTTCGCCTTCTTCCTTAATATTTCACTTGTTTTTTTAGAAAGTAACTGACAGACTCTGGCACCGACTTTTCCTCCACTGACATAGTTCCTTGCAGCTGCCAGATTTCCCTGTTTATTCCTTCATGCACAGGGCTCACTTTCCCACTTGTTTTGTTCTTTCTCTAATCCGTGGCTCCTGCTGTCATTAGATTACAACTTTGTTTATGCCTTGGAATAAACGCCAGGTTTGGTACACCTTCCCTTGATCTCAGCTTCCCCTCAAGCACCAGATACAAATCCTGCTTTTGCTCTACGTCTTTATGTGCAGCATTGATTCCCACCTTTTAATTTTCTGTTCTGTCACACCCTCTTGGGTCTGTGCCGCTCTGGTCTGTCTCTCATCTTTGCACATGAACTTGCCCTTCAGCAAGTTCAGATTTCATCTTTGTGCTTTACATAAAACTTCTTTGCCTGTCTGATGGAAAATTTATTTTGCATTCCCATCATTAACTTCCATGGGCCTTATGGTTCTATCAAGCACATGCTGAAGTGTTGTGCTAATAGAGGCACAGTGGCTTGGTGAGTCATCCCTAAAATCTGTTCTCCTTTTCTGCCTGCCTGTGGCTACCCAGCGAGGCCACCAGCTCGGATGATGCCACTCACCATCCCAGTGTTGGCCCTGGCTGCCCAGGTGTTCTGTTTTGTCTGCCCTTTTAGTCACCAGGTTTTATACTTCTGACCCCTAAAGGCCTCTGCTTCATTTCAGTTTGTTCTTTCTGGTAATTGATTGTTTTCTCTCGTGTGTGTTTTTCTCGAAGCCCCTTCTCAGGGAGAGAGTTGAGGTTTTTCTAGGGCTAGGTTGTTTTCTAACTCTGGGGAAGAGATAAAAGCTTGTTTTCTCAGCCTTCTCTGGTAGGCAGTCCAGGGGCTTGACAGACACAGCATCCCTTTTTATTGAATATATGGATTTTTCTTCTCTGAATTTTTTAATTGCCTTTTGGGTCTGTGCAAAGTTTGAGCACAGACATGGTTTTGCATCAGAGTTCCAGAATATGATGGGGATGGTGTGAGGAACTGTGCTTATTTTGAACCTGTCACCTACTAGTTTCATTTGGTATTTCCTGATACTGGAAGAGACAAGTGAACAATTTATCATTCTTTATCTGCTTAAGAATTTTTAGGATTTCTCTGTATCTGCCCTTAAGATATTTTCCAGGCTGAAGATTGTTCAGAAGTCCTTAAATGCCTTTGATCATCTGTGCCACTCTTTGTACCTCTTTGTTCCAAAGCCTTTTAAATAGAGTGAGACCAGAACTGCACACATTCTGGGAACACTACAGATTTATTCCCTGACATAGTGAAATTTCCTAGTTCTCTTTTCCTTTCTGGTATTGCAGATTATTCTGTTTTTAACAGAACAATGAGATGGCATTGTCATGAAATTTCCTAATACGATTCCATGAACTCTTTCTTGAATGGTAATACCTAGTTCAGAACCCCTCACTGTATCTATAGTTTGTGTATTTTTTTCCAGCATGTGAGTTATTATGTATAAATTTATGTTCAGTTTCATCTGTCCTCTTATTGCCCAGTCTTGAAATACCATGATGCACTTTTGCAAGTGAGATTTCTATTTTGCTAACGTTTTTTAGGAAAACTTAGAAAATTAAGGGGAAAAGGGAGGAATAGTCAGTTTACAAAGCATACAAATGATGCCAGCCATCTCCTTGTCCTCCCTTCTTTTTTTTCTGAACTGACCCTTCTCTTGTTTTCATATTTCAACTTTTCCATTTTTTTATCTAGCTTGTCCTCTTACTGTATTTTTCTTCCTAATTCAAAAATTCAGTTTTGGAGAGTCAGAAAAATAAAAAAGTATAAAGTATGTATTACAGTAGGCCTGAGCAGAAGGCCAAGAAGCCAGTGAAACTTTCAAATGATTTATAAGAATGCACGGTATGACTTCAAACATATGCTAATTTTCCAGCGTGTTCAGGAGATTTAATGATTTAACACTTCCAGCAGACAAAAATAATTTGGGGGAATTGTTTCTAAACACATGGACCTGTTGAAACAGGGCCAGAGGAGGGTTGTGAAAGTAATCAGAGGGCTGGAGCATGAGCATTGGGGTTGTTCAGCCTGGAGAAGAGAACTCCCCGTGCCTAAAGAGGGCTTACTAGAAAGATGAAGGAAGATTTTTTTTACCAGGGCCTGAGGTTAAAGGAGAGGGGAAAGCAGCTTTGATCTGAAAGAGGGTAGGTTTAGATCGGGTATAAGGAAATAAGTGTTTACAGGGAAGGTGGTGAGACAGAATAGGATGCCCAGAAAGACTTTCCCATCACGGAAAATGTTCCAAGGCAAGTTGGATGGGGCTTTGAGGAGCCTGATCCAGGGAAAAATGTCCCTGTCCATGGAACAGGAGTTAGAGTGCAGTGTCTTTAGAGACCCCTTCCAGCCCAAACCCTTCTGTGAGTCTGTTCAATCAGGGCCAGATAAGGTATTTGATAGGGTAAAATGTGTCAGGTTCACTGTGCACTTCAGCCTCTCCTTGTCTGCAGCTTTTTCATTATTTTTGGTTTTGTTATTTATTCCCTACCTGCTTATCAATCAAATATGTTGCAGGACAAATACAAAGACACATGTCCTGCCTTAGTACACTCATCATTTTGGAGTCAATAATGACTCCAAAACCATCTCTATTTTTTATCTCCTGTATTGCTGGCACTGGAAATTGCCTGCTTGGCTCAGTTGCTCACATAATTCCCTTTGCTCAAGCCTGTAATATCATTTCCAAATTGTGTATGCTCCAGGAACCACTGTCACTTTGAGCTTGTGGGTTACTTCCCTGGAAGTTTAACTAAATAGCTGATCTGTGATATAAGCTGCAACACATACTTCCATATTTTCTCTGAGAACTCTCATCTGTGCGCAGATTGGAAAGATTACTTAAACTAACACATTTTATAATATATATTGTTTCAGTGTGTTTGCTTGAGATTTTCCAATTTCTGAGACAGACCTTCTGTTTGAAATTCAAGTTCTAGGTAAATTGGAAATAAAAAAATAGAAGGCGGCTTGGACTTGTAGTAGAAAACAATAATTAGCTCTTCAGAGTATTTTCCTGAAAATGTTATTGCATGCATGTTGTACACACACAAACACAGACACACACACACAAAAGGATTTACACTATTTGACATGCACTTCAGGAACTAACCTAGGCAAACTCAGCACAAAGGATAGTATTTTTATTTCTGACTAAAAAATATTTTACCGTGAACATGCCTTACCAACTGTAGTAACTAGCATTAGCAGAATTACCTTTCTCTAGAATTAGATTGTATTAGATCTAATCCTCTAGTATTAGATTCTGTAGACAGAATCAGCTAATTTTTGTCAATAAATATAATCTCTACCTTTAAGTTCTTGATAACAGATCTTCAGAAAAGCTTGTGGTCACTAGGCTTACCTTTACTTTTGCTTTACTGTTCAGCTTTGCAAAATGATGGTAATTATTTTTCTTCCTCTCTTAACAGGTATTTTATATTTTTAAGTTCAATAGTACATTTAAAACAGATAAAAATCATGTTGAAGATGAAAAAAATCAACTTCAGAGAAGCAAAAGGAATTAGAATTTATATATTGCAGTCATGCCATTTTGACCATCGGTAATTGCACTATTTTTATGTTAATGTAGAAACCCCTTGAAAGAAGTATTTAAGCACTAATTATCTATTTACAAAAGAATGGCTTTGGAAATGCAGTGAAAAACATTGAGCTGTGTAGGGATTTAGAACAGATGTCAATTTTGAAAGACTGGGCAGACTAAAAGAAAGTGTTGGTTTTTACTGTGTTTCTTAAATATATGGTGGCTTGGATGCATTTATACATCCAAGGCTCAGACCCAGAAAAGTGCACTGCAACACACTCTCCCAGTGTTTCTCCAGTTCTGGGGAGCTGGGATGTCCTAGGAACTTCAGAGTACTAAACTGGCTTCTGTGAGTCTCAGGAATATAGAAGTTACATCCCTGTATTGGGAAGGTGATCCAAAGCAAGTATTTTCCACATACACCTCCTATGCCTGCAGTGAGAAGCTGTAGAGGTGATAGGTGCTAAAGCATTTTTCCTTCCCTGCCTCCTTCCAAACACGTGTGCTTCTGGGGGATTTCTTGCACTTGGTACTTTCCACTTTCTTCTTTCCAGGAATGGACTGGAAAGTAGCCACACTTCAGGATTCTGAGTCCATGGTTTCATAAATACTGATCCCATATCCCTGACCCCTCAAATGAGCAAGTGAACAAAAATACCCAATCTTATCCCAGCCTAGCAGACAAGGGTGGCTTTAGGAAGGCAGCGTGGCCCAGAAGTGCAGGGAGCAACCATGGAACTGGAAAGATCTGGGATGTGGTTCTGTGAACTGTCATTGCCTCTGGCAGAGGTATTTGAAAGAGCCTGAGGAAGACAGGCAACCAAATTCTAGTTAGTCATCTTCAGATTTGACAGCCTCTTCATTGTTCCCCCTTGTGAAATTGTGAAAATGATGCTTGATCCACCTACCACATGAATGTGTTGGAGGATTAATTATTCTCAGCACAGCCCTTTGAGCACCTCTTGTGCCGCACTGTACACAAACATTAAATGTGGTTATTAGTGCTGTGCACCTCGTGTGCTGACATCACACATGGCTCTTTGTAGTCTTCCCTTCCAGAAGGTGACAAGCGGGACATGCTGAAAGCTCTTCCGTGGGACCTGAGGATCTGAATAGGAATCTGTATCAGCCTGCACAGAGATCCATGTAGGAAGTGTAAAATATTTTTTAATTGTTAGTTTTAAACTCAGTTTTCCCAGCTCCTTCCTTTCATGGTCCCCAGATACAAGTTGTAACCAAAACTAGAATATTTCAGGGGGCAGAAAAGCTGTGGTAGAAATTTATCTCCTCAGAAAATTTAAGACTATAACTGTCTCAGGAAGTAAAAAACCCAAAACCAAACAGCAACTTATGGAAATGGACCCTGTGACTTACGTAGTTGGTGGCTTTGAAGCTATCAAGTGCCATAACCTAAGGGGACACGTCAAGGGAAGGTTCAGTCCAGGCAGATGTGGCAGCTGTGCAATTTTGTAGGCATCTCTTACAGAACACAGGTGAACAGAAGGTACAGATCTATGTAACCTTTTGTCTTGTCTCACTGCAGCTACTCTAATGGCCTAGTTATGCATTGGGTTGGTTCTGCATAATTACAGGGTAATTAAATAAACCAGGGTAAAAGGAAGCCACTTTTCCTTTAGAAGTAATTTGGATCAATTATGGTGTGTGTATGGGTGTGTATAAAACACAGTATATCTAAGAGCCTAAGCTGGACTATTATCAGGTATTTTTTTGTTTGATTTGCCTTTGTCTATTTTAAGGGATCCTATTTTACAAACGTGAGCCGTGTTTTATGTGTTTGCTGTTTTAGTGTTTGGGATAATTACTGGCTTTTTCAATGCAAGAATGGCTAGAGCTGGGAGGTTACAGATGACTTTGGAGGGAGTGTTCATTTACAGTATTATTCCAGATTACACACCATACAAAAAGTATGTTAATGTGAATTTCCCAGACATCAGCCCCAGTGTTTAAACACAGACTGTCAAAAAGATGCTAAAAAGCAATCTGAGACAGTTATGCAGTCTTTCCACTGTATCACTCACTGCTGTATTCTAAAAGGTTGAAATGAGAGGGAAGAAGCATTAAGTGGGCACTTACATGATTGTCACTTCTTTTGATGAATACTAAAAATTCTGCTCAGTACAATACCAGGAGAGAAGCAAAGCGCATCTGCCTGAGCAAGTTTGCATTTAGCTTGGCAAAGTTGGGAGTTGGTAACAATTGTGAGCTTCAGAGGAGGTCCAAGGCTGGTAAAGATGCCTGACTCTTAGTGTACAAGGGAAGCCTGGAGCATGGACATCATGAATTTGCTCTTGAATTATTTGCAATGCAGGTCTGGTGTACTGGCTTGCTGATAGAACAGGATCAACCCTCAGGCACACAGAATTCCACTTTGAACAAGCTCAGCTGCAGAGAAATAGCAAACAGACAATGTTGCTCAGCGGGCTGCGTTATGCAGCCTGGAGTTCAAGTAATGGTTCCCCAGCACTTGAAGTTATTTTGTAAAAATGATGTTCCCCATAAAAAGAACCTACTGGAGTTTGGAAGTTAAAAATTGCCGCAATAATTTTGTAATGGGTGCATAAACATGCAAAAAATTAGATGTTCAGTTGATTTTCTTAATTAGTAATCTGCTGTAATGAAAGGAATAAACAAAGATGTTCCTAGCTAAAGAATATATATGTTCCTATAATTATTATCTTACCAGAACTGCTGTCACATTCTTATACTGAGAAAATAAAGGCTAAGAAACTTTCTGGGGAAGGTTTGCTGTAACCTGACAGAAACTCCATGGATGTAGTGAAGAAGTCTGCAATACATCTGGGTATACATAAGTTAAATAGGATATCCTGGGCTTTTTGACAGTAAAATAATCTCAAATAATAAGAAATTAGATTGATGTAAGAAATTTAGGGCCGAGGGGTTTTGTGTGATGAGTTGTTCCGGGAGCAGAGCCACTGCTTGCCTGACTTCTTGGATCTTGTCTTGTAGACCTGCTGTGGGCTCCAAGTTGCCTCATTCCTTTGAAACCTCTCCTTCAGTCCGGGCATTTGCCACCTTAGACACTTCCAGGAAATTCAAGGGAACTTAATTATCCTTGAAGGGTGTTTACTCCTCTGCTGAATATAGAAAATGGCTTTGGAGTCTGTTGGGCAGTTTCAGATGGATATTGAGTGACAAGCATACAGAAGCATTGTACTTCTACAGATTTTATGTTTTCCCTAAGAAAAAAGATATCTTTTGCTAAAACTGCTAAATTAAGGGGAAGATAACATGTCTCCAGCATTTTACTGCATGTAAGAGGAGACTACAAAATGAAAAGGGCAAAATAAGGCAGGAAAGATGAAGAACTATATTGCAGAGAAGGGGGAAAAGGATGGGAGAAGTCTCTTACCCCACATCAAGAGAGAGGTTGACAGAATGGATGGTGGCTTGGACCCCCATTCCAAATTGGCAGAAGACAAAAGTTGAATGTGGCCTGAAAGAGAAAGCTCTGAAGCCCAGGGCTGAATTTGAGCCAGTGTGTTCCTGATGGGATTTTGATTTGTAAATGTTTCTGTTGATTCAAAATCCAAATAGGATGAAGTGGATAGAGGTTGATTACGGAGGAAAATAATTTTAGTTTCTTGCAAGTTAAACATTATGAGAGGGAAAAAACCCCTTGCTTTAGAAGAAAAAAGGGAAATTTTGCCTAGAAATGTAATTTTTATTCACCCCAAAATATTTTAAATGGACATTTTGCTTCATTTTGTTTCCTTGGTAATGTCAGCAAGGCTGTGAATTTCCAAATATATCCCATTCCATCCAAGTGGTATTTTAATACAGAAAAATATTTAGGTAAAAGTTTTCCAACTGATTCTAGTTACAGTTTATGTCCAGATTAGAGGCATATTTTAGCAGAATCTTCTCAGGTGCCAAGAACAGGAGGATCCCTGGACTTTGGACAAAAACACTTGTCTTGTTTTGGCTGGTCAAAAGAAGAGATCAGACAAAAAAAATGGAACTTCCCCCCAGATTCATAACTTTTCTTCTTTTTAATTTTTTTTTTTTTGTTTGAAATTACATCTTTGATTCCCATAGCATATGTTCTTGCATGTGTTTCTTGGCACTCCTGAAGGGCAGATCTGTTTCTTACATGCTTCCTGCCTTAATTTTTTCTGGGGAATTAATTTTGTCCTGGATATGTGTGCAGAATTCCTGTGACAGCCATAAATTTTCTTTAATATCATTGTATACACAGAGCTTCTGTATTAATACCAAGTTTGCTACCTGCCCACCAGCAAAGCCATATGCTAGCATCAAATGTTAATTGGTTATCAGTTGGGGATTTAGTCCTACTCCTCTGCTAAATGGTTGGTATGAGAAACTCGCAGCAAAGTTAATGGAACATACTCTCTAGTCCTTTTAAATTGCCTGTCTGCCATAGATTTGTTCCATTGCAATCACAACACAGAAGGAGGTTTTGATATCTTTGAGCACTGCAGGCTCTTCAAAATTCTTGTTTTTCAGTGTGGATTGACAGGAAGCTATAGAAGCAGGCAGGATGGAGGGGACCTCTGGAAGGTATTGAGTCCAGCCTCCTCCTCAAAGCAGGCATGGCCATGTGAACTCTGAGTGTCTGCAAGGGATGAGATTTCCCAGCTGCTCAGGGCACTTATTGCACTTTTTTACCATCCTGATGGTAAAATGATTTCCTTGTGGTGCATTCCCACTTGTGTCTGTAGCTGCTTTCCACGCTCCTCTGAGAAGACCTTGCTCCTGCCTTTCTCCTGAGCTCAGGGAGTTGCAGACCAGGTAGGGTCTGCCCTGCATCTTCTTTGGTTGTGAACAGACTTGGATCTCAGTGTCTCCCCTTGTCCCACCCCCCTTGGCAGCTCTCTGGCAGACTTACCTCAGTTTGTCAGGAGCTTTTCTTTCACTGAAGGGCCCAGAGTTGGACACCACGCTCCAGAAGAGGTCTCACAAGCGCTGAATGGAGGAGAAGGATCACGTAACTAACCCAGCCCAGGGTGTGCTTGGCTGCCATGGCCACAAAGACTAACTGCAGGATTGTCTTGGGTGAAGTTACTGCATCCTAGGTGCAGGTGTGGCAATAACTGATGAACCTGGAAGTGTTTGAATTATCTGCGATCAAGAGCTGTTGGGATAAAAAATGGAAAAGTATTGGTTGTAGGGTTATGTGTAGGATCCCAGCCACATAACAGCTGTTAGATTAAGTGCTCTTGGGGATGGCCTCCTCCTAGCCAAGGGCTACAAATTGTGCAGAAGTCTATTCCTTACACAGAACTTCATGACAGCAGTGCTCAGGCAGGAACAAGGATTCAAAGATTTATACCTAAGTCTGACTTTGTACTTCAGGAACACTCGGAGTAAAACACAAAGCACGTTCTAAAGTCTCCTAAGGAACAAGGTTAGAACAAAGTATTGTTAAATTGATGAAAAAGCAGCAGAAAATACGCTGTTAGTCAAAAACTTAAGGTTTAAAGGGTAAAGAATACAGTTGAGGAGACAAAGAAAAGGAAATAGTTTTACCACCGCCTGGTGTGAAATGAAAGAAAAAACCAAACAATGGAGCTGCATACTCATCAGAAACACTGTTGATAATTGAAAAGCAGACCTGTAACTGCAGCAGTGCTTCTGGCCGCCACTATAATAAATGTAACTGTACATTTAGAGTAATTTGCTAATTTGCCTAAGTAACACCCACAGACAGCAACATGACATAAATACATTAGTGGAAGCAGCAACTATAACCAACTCATACAGATTTTTGGCTGCTAGATGGATGGATCAGATGAGCTGAAAAAGATTTACCAAACAGAATAGAAATGGAGTTGGTAACAGTATTGTGGCATACAGGATTTCTTTATTCCTTTATGGCCTGTAGATGCCTTTCATACATACTGCAGCATGTAAATAACACTTTTAACTTGTGTGTATGTGTGCAAACACCTGCACAGGTGGGGTACACATCTGCAAAATGCTAAGTGTTTCAGAAGCAAAAAGGAGAAGTCTTTCAGGTAAATTATTGACTCTTCAACGTTTAACATGGAATTATAAATATCTGAAAAGAGTTTTTGTTAAATATTCTAAAGACACATATGTATTTGGTCCATAGGAAAGAGTGGAACCTGTACAATCAGCTTTCCTAACAGAGGTGTTACAGGTGTCTGAAACTTATATTTCAGAATGACTGATGTTTTCATTTGGCAAAGCTCAGCCCTGTCTCATCGCCCTTAGGCTCTTCTGTTTCCATAACTCTGAATCACACTGTTGCATTTTATTCTGAAGTCCTACTCATGCCAACCTTTGCCATTGCATATTAACTGGTGTTTTGCATTCTCTAAATAGCCCACCTCTAGGTTAAGCTTAGGCCATCGCTAAGGATTTCTATGTTATCAACAATGCATTTCTAAAATTAAAATCCCACAAGAGTGCTGTTATGCAAGGTGGGTTTAATTTCCAGTAAAACATTTCTTTCTGGTCCCAATCTCCTCCCCTGACCGGCTCCATCCTGATACAAATTAACAGTGCAGAAACAAAGCTGATGAACGCAGCTTTGCAGAGTTTCTGTCTTTGTTTCCTCCCAGATGTACTTAGAAGGTTTGTGCTGAGCTCTTTGAGACAGGCAGTGCCGGCTCGCAGGGGCAGAATCCAGTGAATAACCAAATGCGGAGTCAGGTGGAAAGTTTCTGTTTCAGTGCTGCTCTCAGGAAGAGCCCACGTGTGTGGGCATATATATTCTTGCCTTCATCAGGAGGTTGTTCTAAGGTTTTTCACTAAATGCGGGTTGTAAAATATTCTTGAACATGAGTCACTTTAAATTATAGTCCATGGCTCTAAGGAAGTCACTGAGAAAATGGAGCAGGAAAAAAACCACGGGAGAGAGGCAAACAGCAAGATCTCACTGTGGGATGCGGATTTTTGACAGCTAAACCAAATCCCTGCCTTGCTTGAAGGCTTGGTATTAATGTCAGGGCAAAGACCCCTCTGGCTGACCCAAGTTCGGAGTGTTAGACCTCGTCAGTACAGGCTGACAAAGACCTCAGCTCTGGGAGAAGAGAGCTGACATGATTTTATGAAGCATTACGGCTGATCTTCTTTGAACCCTAATTTCTGTCAAAGAGTTATCATCACTGTCACAGTAAATGATACTTGCAGCACAAATGGCAATTAACTAGAAGTAAATAGTAGAGCAGAAGTCTGCAGACTGGTTTTTAAGGTTGATGAGTTGAAAGTAATTTCAACACATTAATGCTAAGCATGCTAAATCATAGTGTGCCATGAAAAAGACAGTAATGTCATTTACCTGAAATCACAAGGAATTACAATAACATGGAGTAGGGGTAGGCTCGATTGTTTCTAATATGTGAGCATATTATAGGAATCTATAACAGTTTGTCTATCTGTTTTCTTGTATCAGATTTTCCATAAAACAAGTAATTTGTTTGTTTTTCACTGTTTTAGGTAGCCTGCCCTATGAATACAAGATTGTGATAGCAGGAAATCATGAATTGACCTTTGACCAGGAATTCATGGCTGACTTAATCAAGCAGGACTTTTACTATTTCCCCTCTGTTTCTAAGCTGAAGCCAGAGAGCTATGAAAATGTACAGTCTCTTCTAACAAACTGCATCTATCTTCAAGACTCTGAAGTGACCGTGAGGGGATTCAGAATATATGGCTCCCCTTGGTAAGCAGGTTTTTAAGCATACATAAAACAAAATATTGTTGATTGCTGTCACATCAGCCATCTTGTCTGCATCAGCTGTATTTGGATTGCTGCGTTAGGAAGAAAAGTAATATTTGATAAAGTTTTTATATTTTCTTGTAATGAATCATTCCTGTGACAGAATAATGTACTTTACTGTGGGTATGGTTAACCAAATAATGGTGGGGGAAAAGATGGTGTGCTCTTCAAACTCTCAGCCAGGAGCAGTTGTCTAACAGTCCATGTAGGGGGCTTTTGTGTCATAAAATATATTTTCTATAGTTGGTGAGTTTATCTAATCAATTTTATTGCAAGGTTACATTCTTTTGACAATTTCCATCCTAAAGATAATATTGGAGGTTCATTAGTGTATACAGCAGTCATTTAACACAGTGAGCTTATTTCAGCATCTCTGAAGGTCTTTTATTTAATATCCCTCAGAATCTCACTTTCTTTTATAAAGCAATAGCTTTCCCTAAGGTCTAGCTGAGCTTCTAAACTAAAGTCAACAAATGAGTAGCAGCTTAGTATTTCATGGATTTTGCTTTGCTGCATAGTGAACACTTAGAACCCCTTGACACTATTGGAGGCAGATGGACTTTGGCTTCTGACTTCCACCCAGGACCTTGTGTGTGCTGCTTCTGTGTCTCTCACTCATTTTACATTACTGTTTGTTATTTCTCATAACAGGCCTGTAAATTGGGTCTTTTGTGAGCATTTGGGATATGTTTAAAGCAAGTAAAAATGTATTTTAAAAGGCAGGTTTTTAAAGGAATTTGTTATTCTTCCTTTTAGAATCACATCAGGCTGAAATGTAGCAAACAAGTTGTCAAACCTGATACATATACCCCAGTGTGAATTTTCAGTGTGAATAAACTGTGAAATCTCTTGGATTTTTCGTTTTAATGAAAATTGGCTTTTTATCATTTGGTTACTTGAGATGGGTGTTAATTTTGTCTAAGCTTATTTTTCTACATTTGTCTAGATTAGTTTCCCTCTGAAATGACCCCTTCTCTCTCTCCCTCTTAGATCTCCAGATCTTTCTGGAGTTTTTTCAACCTACCCACCTGCTGTGTTGTAGTTCATCTTCTTCTTGTGTGTACAGTCAATGTGCAGTTTACTTAATTTTCCAAATTATTTGGGAAGATGTTAGATGGTATCAGTCCCAATATTAACTTCTGAGAAATACCACTTGGCATCTTTTCCCATTTTGATGTTCAACTGTAAATACTGTAATTATACTCTGTTTACAGTATGTCTGGCAACCTCCTGTCTTCATTGCAGTGTTCATAACCAGGCACCACATTTCCCGTGTCAGTAATAATTTTCCAGGCAGTAAAGTACCGGAAGTCATATGGAAGTCTAGAAAGATTAAATTAAAGCAAACCACTGTCTATGAAGTAGCTTTATGTAGAGGCTAAAGAGAACCATTTGAACTTTATGGGTGTGATTAGATCTGTAAAAACGTGTTGAGAAAACTCTTGTCCACCCACTAACCCATAAATAATGTTTCTGTAAAATCGGATTCTGCCGCTCTGCACAAGTTGCATGAGCTATCTGCCATGACCTATTCTTCAAGGAAAAACATTGCTTTCCATCTTTTATGCAACTCCAGGTTACAGCTACACTTCCACACTCCATGTTTCACAGTGTTGCTAACTCATCTCCCACCCCCTTATGGTCCAGGAAGTTGCAAGGTCTCTTGAAGATATTTGCTTTCTCCGTATGGGAGAAAGTCTTGGTGAAAGTTTTCCTGCCAAACTGGAGTTTTTTGCTTGCCATTCAGCAATGAAGTTTCCATGCCAAGGGATGACCTGCCCAGGAGAAACAGTAACAGTAACAGACCTTCATTAATTTGTCTGCTAGCTGTTTGCTAGATTTCAGGCTGTAGCACACTCCTGTGCCTACTGAGCACTACAATTTGGCATTTCCATCTCTACTTCATTTGCCTTTAAAAGGAGAGGTTTGTCACACCCTCTCTGGGAAATCAGTCTCAGTTTCTTTCTACATCATAGTAATGTAATCTCTAAAAAAATACTGAAATTTGCTGAACTTTGTATGATGAATTTTTTTGACCTTGCATTATGAAGGTAGTCCTTTAGAAAATATTTATGAACATAATCAAGACTTCAAAATTTGAAGTTTCTAAAGATCTCATAGCTCAATAAGAAAGTTCAGTTTCATGCAGTTGCTTGTCTAGTATCCTAAAATAATTTTCTGCCTTGAAAATATGCACCTAGCTTTTCGAATGAATTTGTTTAATTGAAGAACTTATGTGTGGGATCCATACATGACTGTTTAATCAGAAGGTGAACTATCTGGAAATTAATAAACTGGGGCCCCAGATGCTGCCTTTCCATTTCTGGTTACAGCACTGACCTTCTGTCTTAAATCACCCTTTGTAGAAATAATTGGAAGCTAGAGAGATCCCTCATTCATAAAACAGGTTAATCAGTAGTTGCAAAGTACTGTGAGAATACTGGAGTAAGGTCTGAGTGAATGCCAAACAGCATTAACTTAGAGCCTTGTGCCTGTAGCAAATATATATATATATATATATATATTTATTTATATGTAAAGTGTGCACATTGGATTTTACTCCTATTTAAAAGGTTTTAGTTGCAAATTAAACCATGAGAGCTTGATTGTTTTGCATAACGTGCCAGTCTCTAAGGTCTTCTAAATATGTACCACTGGTGTGTGGTTAAATATTTCTAATAGCACTTGGTATTTTGTCCTCTATTATTATCTAAAACTAAGTGGCTATTTTTAATTGCACAGAAGAAATGGGACAGAGTTTTGTCTCAGACACCAATGTTCTAACTCTCCTGGGCTCCAAGGGCAAGAATTCAAGTGCCTGATTGAACCTCTACTCACTAATGAAAATTTAACTGTCTTAATTGTTAATTACACAAGTATTATCATTGAGCAGGGAGCAGCCATTTTGAAATGCAAGTTGCAGTGCACAAAAGCAGCTGCTTAGGAATTGGTACTTGCAACACTGATACCTTGGACCATGGATTATAAGGATACATGATAAGGAAGTGTAAAAACTTCAGAAGCTTCATGAGAAGCTTGGCACTAGTGACATTTTAAATGTGTCCAGAGCAGTGCTGAATGCAAAGGGTGGCCCTTTTTGGCGTAGGGGCCTGCACAAGGTGTGGCTGCCAGATCTGGATGAGCAGGGCAGTAGTAAGAATGCAAAATGCTTCACAGAATCCCTGAATTCCAGAATGGCTCAGGCTGGATGGGACCAGAGTCTGCTCCAATCCGCTGCTCCAGCAGGGCCACCCAGAGCTCCGAGCACGGGATTGTGCCCAGATGGGTCTGGAATATCTCCACTGAGGGAGACTCCATCCCCTGCCTGGACAATCTCTCCAGGGCTGGGCAGTGCCCGGGGCAGAAGCTGTGCCTCCTGTGCAGGGGGAGCTCCCTGGGCTCAGTCCCTGCCGTTCTTCTGTGCCATTGCTGGGCTCCCAGAGCAGAGCCGGGCCCTGCTCTGACCCTCCCTGGGGACAGGGACATCCAGGGCTGAGGGCCCCTCTCAGCTGGGGCTCCTCTGGAGGCTGAGCAGCCCCAACTCCCTCAGCCTTTCCCTGTCAGAGATGCTCCAGCCCCTAAATCATCTCCGCAGCCTCCGCTGCCCCGCTCCAGCAGCTCCGTGTCCCTCCTGTCCTGAGGAGCCCAGGGCTGGACACAGCTCTCTAGATGTGCTACACAGGGCTGGGCAGAGGGGCAGGATCGCTCCCTGACCTGCTGGTAATGCTCTTCCCAATGCACTTCCTTCTAGTACAGCCCAGATGCTGGGAATTGTTGGGTATTCTTCAGTATAAAGCCTGGACACCTTGATTTTTTTTTGCAAAAACTAGTCACAGGAGGATGCACTCTGGTTTCATCCCAGCAAAACCCAGAGCATGGCCAGAACGAATTCGCATACCTGGAAAAAATCTTCTGTAGACAATAGCCATAGTTGCTGTGAGTGTAAAAGAGAAGACTTTAGTTCCCCCATAACATTTACTGTAAAATGGAAAGCTTCTGATTGAAAAGTACTCTTAAACACCCTTTTTGTTCTGAACTGTTATGGGGACAGTCAAACTGGCAGATAGAGTAACCCAAATAATTCTATATAATCATTCCAAATAATGTCCTTTGGACTGCTAAGACTTCCCAAAGGTGAAGCCATTTTCTAGAGGGTTTTAATCTATTTTTCAGTAACACAAAAAATCATAACATAGAAGTAAAAGTATAGCAAGCAGAGAGGTGGCATCCTTAGGTGTTTCCAAGGCTTGGTTAGACAGTTGTGACTGACCAGATCTAGTGGCGGTGCAAGGTAGTGAGTGGTAGGTTGGACTGAAGATCTCCGGAGGTCGTTTTTGAGCAATTTTTCTGTGATTCTGACCAGTAGATGATCCCAACAGGTGATTCAGAGATCAGGAAGCTCAGATAACAGTGGAAGTTTGTATTTGGATTTGAAGCAGAAGGTCTTTTCTGTGTCACCAGACAGGGTATTATCTCTATGGTGACATCATTCATGGAACCATATCAATTATTTATTGCTATTTGAGTTACAGATTTTCAGCCTTCTGTTGTAGTTCATTACGGGTGGGCATCTGCTGAAGAACAGGTATTCTGTGTGTATGCTCTGATTTTGAGGAAAATGGCAGGAGTTCCAGTGGCCTTTCTATTAAGAGGTGGATTATTATGCATTAGTGACAAGATAAGGGCACACAGTTTACTTGATAGAGCAAAAGAAATGCAAGTGGCAGAAGGAGATCTTTTTCCTAACTATTGATTTTCCATAATGGATGTAAGCAGATGTATACAACTGCAAGAGAAACTTTGGTCCTCCTGCTTTCAAACAGGCATACAAGGTGGCAGGAAAGCATTTACCTCTGTCAGCACTTCTTTTCCATTTTCCACCATGTGGGACAGGAAGGGACAATCACAACTCTCTTACAAATATATGACAGTTTCATTATTCTAAATGACATATTGTCCTGGATAGCTTAAAGAAGCCGTTTTGGATGAGATTGCCTCCAGACTCATTATCCAGAGTGGATTTTTGGTTGGCTTCGATTTTCTGGAGGGATCTATTCCTACGAAACAGAACCTCATTTTTCTTCTTGCAGAAGTAAAATTTTTTTCTAGCATCTATGTATTCTCATTTCCTCCTTCATTCTTTTGTTAAAGGCCTTCTGAACTTCAGGGACTCTTAATTTCCCAGTCAGGGAAGATGGGAGAGCGAATATTAATATCAGCCTAGAAAGGCATTTGTGACCATTTGTCCTGCAGTGACAGATGCTTGGGCTGGACTCCTGGGGTTTTGTAGCTTCCCTCCAGTGGAGCTTGGATTAGATGTGGCCCTGCAAGTTTACACATGGATCAACAGCTCTGGTGCAACATTGATTTTTCCAAAATTGGGAACTGGGGGGAAGAAGGTTACGGGTGTGTATGCGGGGAGCATTTTTATTCTTTTCCAGTCTTGTTTTTATAGAGTTTAGCAACCTGGGTGAAGGCCATTCTGTGAGCTCTGGCTTTGTCAGAGGAGATGGCTGAATTCCTTCCAGTCTAAAAGACATCAACATGTAGGTTGCATTAGTGAGTACCAGCCCAAAGCAGCCTTGACAGGGGGCTCATTCTCCAAACCATGATCATAACCCCCCTTTGGTGGGAAGGCTGGAAGTTTGTTCCAACCTGTCAGCTCTTTCCTTGGTGCACTGCAGTTGTCTTCCAGCCAAGTGTCTCTACTCAGGTTATGTGTCCAATGTGGCCAGTAGTGTTTAGCCATGGGTGTGTAACTCTCACCTGAGTTGTTATTTTCTTGTCTGATTCGCGTTTTATCACAGAGTAGGTGACTTTAGTCCTTGTCAGATGTTCTCTTTATCCTTTGTGTGTGTGCATGTGTGCACATGGACTTTGCATGGAAAAACCGGTGACTTCCATGTGTAACCAGCAGAGTTTCAAAGACCATGCAAAGGTCAAAACTGAGGCAGCCTTATTTTGGTTCCACACAGGCTCTAGGTCTCCATTTCAGTGCCTTCCTCCTCCATCTTTTCAAGAGCAGCTACAATAGTCTCTTTCATTCCTCACTGAGCTCAGTTTCCATCAGTACAATAATGCAGCAAAGATTTATAGATTCATTTCATGAGAGGGGCACACTTTCATTTGCCAGTGATGAATCACCTAATGTTTACTTTCCCGGACCTTGTATAAATTTTTAGTCATTGAGGTGAACATCAATTAAAACAAAACTGTATTAAAATAAAATATTGACTTCATTTAACATAACAAACCTCCCAAGCTGAGAGTGTGGCTTCCATACAGAGCAGCAACAGCAGCTCAAGGTGTTATACTGTGGGTTTCACTCCCTGTAAAATTCACGGAGAATAAGAACTTCTGCCTCAAAGTGACCATTCCAATTCTAAGTTTTTATGTCCCCTTTCAAATAAAAGAAAACTACTCAGTATTTTGCACATAATAAAAATACATAGGGAATAAAAATTTTGATTATTGGACAAACCATACTAGATGTTTTTCTTAGTAAAATACCTGATCCTTTTACGTTCTCTTCTTACTGCACTCTCGCATCAAAAGATAAAAATACCAATAACTGAAGTGCACTTGCTTCTATACTGTTTCCTGAAGCAAAATTCCCTCTAAAATTCTTGCTAACTTCAGATGTAGTTGATTTCTGAGCAGGGGGCTTGTTTTCATGTCTACAATTTTATCTGGATGGATGCAGAAATCCTGGATGTGGATGTATTGTAGAGTGCTGGGTTTTGGTTGCTCAGAAATATGTTTTAAAAGTGTTCCCTGATCGTTAAAGCTGGGAACTATTTGGAGCTGTTTTAATTAGTGTCTTTGAGGCAGGCAATAGAAGTGAGTAATTTAGGTAGACTGAGATGGTTCTTGAAGAAAATGAAAGTAATGAGTGGGAATAATAGGCTCTACTCATTATTTAGAAATGAAGCATCTCGGGTTTCAGAAATTTTTGAGAGAAGTTTGGCATCTAAGCCCACCTGATGTGGCTGCATTTCTATGGTGAGAATGCTGAAGATATTTTCTTTCAGGCATTCAGTATAAGGTAGGTAAGACGTGACAGATGTGTAAGAAATAGCAACATGTTCAGAAGAGAGAAAGCAAAGTTCACCATCCTGTTAAAATATGTGATCAGTCTAAAATATATTATCAGTCTATGAGGCACATAGATACAGGTTTAATTGTATTTTAACAGAATGTTGGAGTGATATTTTCATTTCCTCTTTCATACTTACGAGAAACCATTTTCTGTTTTGGAAGTGCTGCTTCTAAAACTACTTAAAACCACAATGCACTGTGGTTTCGTTTGCAGCATATGGAAGATCATATGTGTGGTTTTTCCTGCAAAATGATTTTGATCTATTAAGCTCAGCTGTTCAGGGAAAGTGGTGCAGAGAACTGAACAATACTGGACTTGTGGAGTGTGAAAGGTTTTCCAGTGGCAGAAAGTGAGATTTAACATTCTGACTGTTTTAGCATCAGGAACAGATCACTGGATCATTTTTCTCCTTGGTTTTTCTTTTGTTCAGCTAAATTTGTTTTAGCCAAAATTGGTGCATTTGATGTGATAAATTTGTCTTGGAAAGCCTTTTTTTTTTTTTTTTTTTTTTTTTGCTTGACTTGAAAATCCAGGAGATATGAATATCATTCAGCAGACACTAAGTATACAGGTGCTATTGCTTATGTGAGCAATCATACTGAATTCAGGAGAGGTATTTTTAATGAATGCTTCCATACAAATTAAGTGACTGAAATGAATTAGCAAGAATCATTAACATTTCTGAAAAAAGTGTATGGAAGAAAATAAAAGTTTGTTAACTCCAAGTGAATATTCTATATCTTGTTGAATGAGTATAGCTATTATTAACTAATTAAACTCTGCAATAGGTGTATGAACGAATCAAAATGTAGACTGAACTACATATATTGTAGTCCATATATATTCTAGTTATTAGGTACTCCTGAGTTACAGCAGTTTAGAATATCCCTTTTTTTTTTTTTTTTTTTTTAAATGAACATTCCAGAAAATGTTTTCTTACAGATAAAACTTCTTCCCACTGTTGCTGAGAAATATGGAACAGCTCAATCCCAGGGCATCACAGTAGAGGAAATCAGTAATTTAGACACCTCTTGCATGTTGTGTATTAGGGTTGTGGATCAGTTTTTAAACTGTGACCTCTTGCAGGAGTTCAAGCAGTTAATGAAGCCAAAAGTGCTCTGCATCCCCTTTGCAGTACAGCTCATCCACTGTGTCTGTAAAGGTGTGCAGGACACACATGTGCATGAATAGAGACCAGAAATTATCTTGATTTCAATGTAAATATTTTGAGCAAATCCTGTTTCTTGTAATGTCTGAACTCATTGTGTGGCTGTGTGTTTCTTCACGTGAGTGGAGATTTGCATTTACTTGTTTTTCGATGTTTCTCACTTCAGTTAAATTTGAGCCCAGTTGAAAAATATATTGCTGTAGTTTCATTAGCTTGGGAGGAAAAAGTCCTTTCTTGGGCAGTAATTATTAGTTATATATTATTAAAAGGAAGTAGTTCACATTCAGTTACTTAGCAGAAATAATTGAATCTTCTGATCCAGTAAACTAGCTCACTTTGGATTCAGCTGGTTTTTAATTTAAGACCTGTAGAAGAGGAGGCCTGTAATCTCACTATGGGGAATTGGCTTCACTTTCCTGCAGTTCATAAACCACAAGAATGAAATTGCTATCCCCCACAGCAGTTTTTGCTTTATTTTTCACATTTGCTAGAAAGTTTAATTTTATGAGACAGAGCTGATTTGAAAGCGGGTTTTTTTGTTGTTTTGGTGCTTTTTCCCCCCATTTTTTTTCTTGAACAAAAGGACTACCAGCTCTATCTGTAGTCTGGGCTGTAGTCTCAGGCAGCAGCAATTTCAGGATGTTTCAAAGATGTAAACACAGTTGGGCACTGTGATGAGCCCTCTGGCGATATTCCAAGAGAAACACAAATAGCCAACTAGTTTGGAGCGGCTCTATGTGGAGCTGATTCTCAGCTGGAATAACTTGGCAGTGCTCCACCAGCTTTTGAGCCATTTACACCTGGTGAGAATCAGCCTCCCTACTCCATGGTAGCTCGTGTGTGTGCATTTTGCCCAGGTTTTGACACAGTAAAAGTGTTGCTACATCAAGAAGGAGATGGTGACTGTACATGAAGAGCTGTAAATAGAGCCACTGTCGCAAGAGGTAACACAGCTGTCTGAGTTCTTTTCCCTGACCAGATTTTAAGGGGAAAAGTAATTTACCACTTGTGAAACTGCTTAGCATCAGAACACTTCCTTTAGAATCACTGTTCAGAAATTATTGTATTTAATAAATTAGCATTGTTTAAAATGAATTAAAGTGAGGATTTTTCTTCACCACGAAGAAAGTAGAGTAAATTGGAACCGATCATAGAATTGTTTAGGTTGGAAAAGACCTCTGAGATCATGAAGACCAAACATAAACCCAGCACTGCCAAGGCCAACACTAAACCCTGTCCCTAAGCACCACACCTACTCATCTTCTGAGCACCTCCAGGGGTAGGGACTGCACCACCTCCCTGAGCAGCCCCTTCCAGTGCCTGACAGCCTTTCCGTGATGGAACTCTTCCTGATGTCCGACCTGAACCTCCCCTGGCACAGCTTGAGGCCATTTCCTTCATCCTGTCCCTGTTCCCTGGGAGCAGAGCCTGACCCCCTCTGGCTGTCCCCTCCTGTCAGGAGTTTTGCAGAGCCAGAAGGTCCCCCTGAGCCTCCTTTTCCCCAGGCTTCCCCCAGCCCCTCCTGGTGCTCCAGACCCTTCCCAGCTCTGTTCCCTTCTCTGGGCACACTCCAGCCCTTCAATGCCCCTCTTGCAGTGAGGCCCAGAACAGGACACAGGATCTGAGGTGTGGCCTCAGCAGTGCCCAGCACAGGGACAGTCCCTGCCCTGGCCCTGCTGCCACCCCATGGCTGGGACAGCCCAGGTGCCATTGGCCTCTTGCCCCCCTGGGCACCCCTGGGCTCAGCCCAGCCCCTGTCCCCAGCACCCCCAGGGCCTTTGCCAGCTTTCCAGCCCCTGTGCCCCAGCCTGGAGCCACAGCCTTGGTGTGACCCAAGGGCAGGGCCAGTCCTTGGCCTTGCTGACCCTCAGACTGTTGGCCTGGGCCCATGGATCCAGCCTGTCCAGGTCCCTCTGCAGAGCCTCCCTGCCCTCAGCAGATCCACACTCGCACCCAGCTGGGTGTTGTCCATGGACTGAGCGGCTGTGTGCTCAGTGCCCTTGTCCAGATCATCGATAGAGACATTCACCAGGACTGGCCCTGTACGGAGCCCTGGGGACACCACTGGGGCCCGACTGCTCCTGGATGTGGCTCCGTCCCCACCAGGCCCAGGGCCCAGCCAGTTTTACACCCAGGGAAGCAGGTGCCCATCCACGCCGTGAGCAGCCAGTGTCTCCAGCAGAATGGGTGGGAGATGGTGTCAAAGGCTCTCTAAAGTCCAGGGATACACATCCACAGCCTTTCCTTCATCCATGGAGGGGTCACCGTGAAGGATCTCAGGTGGCTCAAGCAGGACCTGCCTGTCATAAACCCACCCTGGCTGGGGCTGATGCCCTGGTTGTCCTTCCCATGCCCTGTGATGGCACTCAGCTCTTGGGGGGATCCCATCCAGCCCCGTAGACTCGGCTGTGTCTCACTGTAGCAGTCACTGACCATTTTCCCTGGAATTTGGGGCTCCATTCTGATCTCTGTCCTTGTCTCCCAGCTCAGGGCCTGGTACAATGAAAACAACCATTCTGGAAAGCATTGAGTGCCTCTGTCTTCTCAGTCCTTGTCACTATGTTTCCCCTCCACATCCAATGAAAGATGGAGATTCTCCTTGGCGATCCTTTTGTTGCTGATTTTCTTTTTCTTTTTTCCTGTCTTTTACAGCAGTAGACAGGTTAGGTTCTATCTGGGCTTCAGCCCTTCTACTTTTTTCCTGCATAACCCACAACATCCTCATATTCCTCCTGAGTTGCCAGTTCTTCTTCCAAAGGTCATAAACTCTTTTTCTCTTTTTTTTTCCTGAGTTCAGGCAAAACTCTCTCAATATTACAACAAAGGCATGCACCCATGTGTGTCAAATAATTCTAATTATGTCATTTACATCAGATAAGTACATTTTTCAAGGTATCTCAGATTCCTAGATAGCTGAAGGAGAGCTGTTAAATGTCTACCTTTTTGGTATAGAAAGCTATTTTGCAGCAGTTTGTTTCCACCGCTGCACTGTGAAGTGAATTTAGGACTATGGGAAAACATAACTATGGAATTTAGGATTGCTTGGATTTTGTTCACTTCAGGTAGACACATGGCATATGAAGTATCAGTATGTGCTTTTTTAAACAGGAAGTTCATCTGTTGCTAAATTGAAAACATTAAAAATAATGCACTTCATGCTTATATGCACACATGTTGCATTAACTTATTAATTTTGGAAGCATTTTCATGCTTGTTTAAATAAAAATGGATTCGATTTTTCTAAGTAAAACAAGGTAAAAAAAAATGAGAGGAAAATCAGAAAAGAACTGGCAGACAGTTAGTCCATATGGCCTAATTACTCCTGGTAATTTGAGACAAGATTGCAAACCTGGTGAATTACTGAAGTGAGTAACTCTTGGGCTGACTGTAACTGGGGTTCTCAGTAACTCAGTGGCTACTGTGAGAGCCTTTTTATTATTTCTCAGTGCACCTATTACATATCCTACATTGTTTAGTCATGTTTCAGCTGGGAGAGCCCCTCTTGTAAAAAAGGGATATTCCATCTCCTCAGGTGGCAAATGCCTGCAGAGTCTTAGGGGACTACAGTAAACACCGACTAATTGGAAGTGTGGAAGAACCTTCTTTTGCTTTAGCTGTCTGGGCATCTGACAGTGAATAACCATAAAGATGCCCTGCATAGATGGGCCTCAATTTTTTTTCCTTCCAGATTGACCCATTCCTGTCAAGTTTTATATTTAAAATGAGATGGTGACTGTACTGTGAACAGAGGGGCTGCTAACTCCTCTCCTAACCCTTCTTGCTGTGACTGCCAGTTATCAGAATCTCAAGGATGGGCTGGATAACCTGGCTGTATCTGTGTTTTCACATACTGAGAATCAGAGAGACTGAGGGAACAGGCTTTGAGCATCAGGAACTCAAGACGTTATCCCTGCATTAAATCCCTCAGACTGCACTGAAAGTCTGTACACTTCTATATCTGCGCCCTCAGCATTGAAGCTTTGGACTAATTATTCCAAATCAGCTTCTACCTTTGTTTGTTTTATTATTTTTTAAGAATATCAGATGGGGTATTATCATTTGCCTTCCTGCAGAATGAGATAAACTATTTGCATTTGGTACTGGCATATTTTAAATTCAGTCTTTCATTAATTTTCCTCCTTACCTGTTACCTTCTTGTTTTCTTGTTATGAAGATAAAGTAGATTTCATTTTATTTTTCATTGTTTTATAACAGATTAATGTTTAGAAATGATCAGTTCCTATTAGTCATAGCTCATTCTTTCTTCTTTGCAGTCAGAGATGTATGAAATCCCTTACTAAACAAAAGATGAATGATTTCATGTGTAACTCAAATTGCAAGAGAAATAATTACTGACAAAGGGCCACACTCAGATTTTTATCCTTCTTTCCTTTTGTGAAAACAATAATTTAATTTGATTCAGAGTCTCAAGAATGACAAGCTTGGATGCAAAGCAAGTAAGGTGAAGTTCCCCGTGGAAACAGAGTAGTGTGTTGTGGCCAGTAGGGGATCTGAGTCGAATTTGCTGCTCCCTGCAATCTCCTGGGCTGATGCTCTGCAATCCATCTCATGTCTGAACACCTCCCTTCTGCTTTCTTCCTGCTGAGCTGGACTTTGTGCCCATGTGTTTCAAGGGATAATCATAGATGAGATTAACCATCATTTCCATTTATTACTTATAAGGCCTTACCTTTCACTAAAAGAGACCTGGCTCCAATATTAAGAATGAGAGAATTTAAATTTTTTTTTTTGGCATAGTTTCATTCTCTTTTTCACACTGTTATTCTCTAAAATCATACCACCCTTGTCTGTCTCACATGGAAGTTAGTTGTAATATAAATCTTCTCATGCTCCTCAAGACTTCTGAAACCTGTTTTTCCTTAGATCTCAGTTATGTTTGGCTCAGATGCCAAGATGTTGAATGAAATTTCAAAGCCTATAAACAAACAGTGCCCTGCCAGTCATTCTTAGCACCGATGGCCTGATAGCTGCTTTTGTGCCTTCCCTTCCTGCTTCAGATGGCCCTTTTGCATGCAGGAAAGACAAAAATATCTGTGTTATTTCACAGCTACTTTGGATGAAATGGCCGATACAAAAAAAAAACCCCACCCAAACTAAATAACCCCAACCCCCCCCCAAAAAACCTAAAAAACAAACAAAAAAGCCCAAACCAAAACAAAAAAAAACCCCTGAAAACTAAAAACAGCCCCCCAAAAAGACCAAACCAAACCAGAAACATGTCCCCCCCAAAAAAACCCCAAAAACCACAAACAAAAATAACAAAAAAACCAAAACATAAGAAAATCCACTTTTGTGAATCCTTGCTTGGAGAGAAAGTAGAGTAAAAAATAATAGAAATACTCAGCAAAATAGTTAATTACTGAGGAAAGGCTAAAAAGGCAGATGCAGTGATTGGGTAAATTCAGCTGATGGTGGTGGGGAATATAAAAATACGAACACCTGGAGAATGTGAGCCCCAGGCAGACAGGGGAGTTGTGCAGAGTACTGTGCACTCATGTCCACAGCACTGTAGCTAGTGATGATAGTAAGATTATAGCAAGACCAGGAAAAATTAGACTTAAATGTCCAAGACTGAGTTTTCTTGGGCTGGGAATCAGGATGTGGTGGAGTTTTCCCCATGTTTGCCACTGTTGAATCTGCTTTTTGTGCTCCATGGCCCTTGACCAGTATGGCTTTCAGCATGGGTAGCCCAGTCTTCTCAATATGGAATATTTGCTGTTGTCAGGAAGGAGAGCAGGACTGAGAGAGGTGATTCGGTCCATTCTTTTCCCACTGAGCTTCTTCACAGTCACCAACCAATATCTGCTTATTTTCCTAGAGGAGAAAAATGGCAACTGTTGTGGAGAAAAGACTGGAGCAAGTTACCTGTGTTTGTGAACCTTTGAAATTTATTTGGTAAGCAGAGGAATTCTAGTGAGAGAACTTGCCTTTCAGCTAAAAAAAAAAAAGTGTATAGGAGGCAGTAGAAATTAGGAGGTACAATATGTTTCAGTTCTGCACTTTTTGCATGCCCAGGTTCTCTGGAGATTCCCCCTAAGCTGGTAAGTGCATGGAAAGGAAGGAAGCCCTTCTTTAGGTTAAAACATTTAAATTGAACCAAGGTAATGGAGAATCAAATTTCAGTCTCTCATTGGTTGCAATAGAAAAATCTGTGTACATTGATAGTTCTCTCCAGTCCAGTACCCCATTGTTTGTATGGCTGCCTGTCAGATTGAGATGGGTACCGGTGGTTTGAAAATGGAAAACCTTCAATTTTCACATAAATGACAGGTCAAATATGTGTAGTGCACCACTTTTTACAGTAGATCATATGTAAAACTAACTAAAGCCCCATTTAAATGTCAAAAGAATTCTTGGACTACATGTTAGCTCTTTCCAGTAGTAGCTGAATCAAAGGGAAAAAAACCCTAATAAATAATTAGGGTGGCAATATGTTTGACCATTATATTTTTTGTATGATTTTTTCTGTTACTATTATAACAGAAATTATCCTTTCAAAGACAACTAAAGTGCTAATGATAGCAAAGAAGGTCATTCCTAGGAGGTTAAACTGGTTTAATTAGAATTTATGAGAAGGTTACTATAGGAGTGCAGAAAGATGTTAAGGGGTTAACCTATAAGAGATTACATTGTAGTCAGTGTTCTGTTAAAGTTTGAATTAATTTTTCCCATGGGTTTTTCACATTCTAATTTTCAACTAAATGAGACATCTGTTTCAGAAAAGGAAAATTTGCTATGGTTGTCATAGCAACTATCATTCTGTAAGAAAATTATTCCAATGGTTACTTTAGAACAGAAAGATAGAAATTCAGTACATAAAGCAACATCCGACTGCTAGCACAAACTCTGATAATTCAGCCCTTTTTGTGTGGTAGATTATTTGACCTGCAAAACTTGTTCATATGTTTGAAACAGAAGGTTAATTGTGCTGTAAACAAGTTCATGTCCGATATATTTTCCCCCTTGAGTCTTAAATGTAGACAATCATTATTCCTATCAAAATAATAAAACGGTTGAATTTCAGTGGAGTGTCGAGACACTTAAACTGTTCGCTTGAAAAAGGTAAGACCTAAATCAAAGTACATTTCTACAGATGAGTGCTTCACGTCAAAGGTGAAATACATTAACAATGTATGTCTTTAATTGTCAAATAAATTTTTCTTGGGTCGTTTTTTTTTTTTTTTTTTGAGAGTAGTGGATTATTCTCTTGTGGAACATCAATGACAATATTTTCTTTGTCAAATGTAAAATATTATTGAAAAATATGTTATAAAAATAATTACACTTTCCTGAGTAAGCACTAACTGGGAATACATAAATTCAGTGCTTGATATTAAGAATTTAACTTTGTTTTCAGGTTCCATCATAAGTGCAAATTTTAGACAAAGTTGTCTTTGCATGATATCCAGGTCACAGGCTCGTTAATGGGTATTATAGAAGAGGGCTTTTTCCCTACTCAGAAACTTTGATGGCTGTTTTGTAATGAATTTTCAGAAGAAGGGACTTGGGGATTTATAAAATCCCTATGTGCTTATAAAGATGGTTTTTGCTTTGGGGGTGGGGGCACTGAAGTGTGTGATTTGTCTTTCTTCTCTCCACTGCAAAGCATGCCAACATCCTCCACTGAATCCTTTCTTGGACTTGGGATATTTTTTTTTTTGCCAGAAATATTCCAGACATTTCCTTCCATCTCGGGATTGTCACAAAAGACAGCATAATGGCAAATCACACAAGTTGTAACATCTCCTCTTCACAAAAGAACAGCTCCAGCATGCATAACTTACCAGCCCCGCGTGCTGCAGTCACCACAAAGGGAGCGGGCGAGGGAGGGAGGGACGGGGGAAAGTGCTTCTTGTCTTAATAAGCAGATCATGCCTATTCATAAGGGGAAATGGGCTTTTTAGAAAGTGGCCGTGGGTAGTCCAGCCCTACTAGAGGCAGGCGGAGGCTCTCACAGCTGTGGGTGCCGTCTGTGGTCATCTGGATTTCAGCAGGATTAAGCTGACTTCTGGCAAGACCTGTCGCAGTCATGATTATTTCTCTTTTAAAATGCTTCATTGTGTTCGTAAAATAGTTATTCTGTAAGTTTTTGACGTTTTCTTCTTGGGCAAACCCTGGTCTTACCCCTCAGTTCCTTTCCTGTGTCCTGTGGGACGGTGCCTCCCCCCTCACTTCCCACTGGGGACCTGGGGACAGGAGGTGGGAGCAGGGATGTAAATCCACTGAAACTGTCAATGGCTTTAAAACCACGATTTACTCTACTGACAACTTCTTTTGCCACCTATTTGCCCTTGCAAATATTTTCTGTCAGTGAGCTCTTGCTCCTGGAACACCTGCTCTGGGCCTACAGACAATTTGTCAAACAGTTGTGTGTTCTCATCCTGGTGAAGAAACATATTTGGCATGCAAAGTGTGGAATGCAATCCCAAGGCAGGAATGGATGAAGAGTTTTGAAAAAGCCAACCACTGTATATTTTTATTAAGCCTCCCATTTCTGTAATATCCAAGCACCTTGCAAACTTCAGGTTTTTTTATTTTTAGGGCATTCCTGTTTGGTGAAAATACTCTCCTCCTCTCAGTGGTGAGCTGAATGTGAGGAGAGGCTGCTGCAGCTCCACGGAGCTTGTGTGATTGCCGTGTGGCAATGTCACAAGGGAACATTGCTGGAGCCTTGCTGCACAATAAGCCACTCAGGAGAATCCCACAATTGTTTAGCTTGGAAAAGGCCTTTGAGATCATGGAGTCCAGCCATAAACCTAACACCATTAAACCATGTCCCCAAGTGCCACATCTATGCATCTTTTACATGCTTCTAGGGGTGACTGAGCCACTGGCCTGGCCAGCCTGTGGCAGGGCTTGACCTATCAGTGAAGAATTTTTCCTAATATCCAATCTAAACCTCCCCTGACGCAGCTTAAGGCCATTTCCTCTTGTTCTACTGATCATTACCTGGGAGGAGGGACACAACTTCCACCTGACTAAAACCTCCTTTTGGGAATTTTAAAGGGATAAGGTCTCCCCTGAACCTCCATCTAGACCCTGGCAGCAGGAAGGTGAGGGAAGGCTGCTTGAAATGTCGAACCAGTAACCAGGAAAGTGTGACTTTGTGGCCTGATGTAGGGAGGTGTCTTTTTCATAGCCAGCTGCCTTGGCCTGAGCAGTGTGACTCAGAACAAGATTTGTGCTTCACTGCTAGTGCTGTTAGCATCTCTTCTTCACACAACTTCTTCACCTCCCTCATCACAGCTTGTGGAGGCTGGGATATATTTCTGGTCCCAATGGCCGATGTACAAATTTTCATCTTTTTTCCCTGGGACACCTGTTCTCAAGACCCTGGTTATTCAGGGCATGTGATAAAGAGGTAGGGGATGAGAAAGAAAGTCTTTTGGTCACCAACATTTGAGCCTTTTTTTGTCTGTGGAAGAAAAATCAGTCTGTTCATTGTTCTTCAAATATGGGTATGGGCAGAAGACGTCAGTCAAAGTTATTAAAACTTTCAACCTAAAACTAACTCCTCAGTTTTATGACCTAGAATTGGAGCCTAGTCAGCAAGACATAATTTAACATTCTGATATAATTACTGTGAAATATAGTTTTTTAATCAATGGGATAGCAAGATCCAAATAAATTGTGTTCTGACTGGCAGTGTTACAGTCCCGCTGCTCCATGATGAGCTGCTCCATAAATATGTTTTAAAAAATGTAAATGCCTGCCTGATGAGAAATCCTGAATATGAAAAGCCTTACTTAAAAGCAAGTCAACACACCAGAGGACAGAAGAAATGTATGTGTAAGAGAAGCAGCAGCATTCTTGTTCTGATGGGATGTATCCAATTAGGTAAACAAAGCAGCAGAGATGATGTCTCTGACTTGGGAGCAGGATCTGTCATGGTGCCAGGGTCTGTCCTTGCCCAGCTGGTCATAGGCTAAGGGCCAAACGTGATGGGAGCCAATGTGAAACATAAATCACATGTAGGTGTCTGAGGCAGCTGTTCTTCTAAATGTTGTGAGAGTCAGCGTGATATTCCACACATGGAGATCTTGGTATCCATGGCGTGTAAGTAGCTGGAGGAATGCTGTGAATATTTTGCTGTATGCTGTCTACTGGAAGTGGGGAGGACTGCACTGATTTGCCATACAAGTTATATGCCATGCACTGATTATATGGAAAGCGGGGATTACTGGGCACACAAAAAAGAAAAATGAATGCTATTGTGTCTTCAAATTCCATGGTAGTAAAGAGTCAACCTCGGTGTTTTAATTAGATAACCAGTACATGGAAGTAGCACTGAAGACATTCTCCTCCTCTCTTGGCAGGCAACCTTGGTTTTATGGCTGGGGCTTTAATCTTCCACGAGGCCAAGCACTATTAGAGAAATGGAACCTTATTCCAGATGGAATAGATATTCTTATAACACATGGACCACCTCTCGGTAAGAAAATAACAGTGCTCTTAGCTGTGTGTTTCAGATGATTATATGGTAACTGATGGCTCTCCTTAGAATAAGAGTGCAATTCTGACTTTAAAAAGTCAAAAGTAACATGCATACTGATTTCAGCAGCACCAGGACTTCAGCTCATGATTACCTATGATACCACTGCCCAATGGTAGGGAATTCAATAATGGCTTAAAAAGTAAAACCTTAGCACATAAAGCCATAACAAGCTTTATAAATAGGCAGGGTCTGGTTTTCCTATGCATGTGTCTAATCTGCCACAGGTGAAATTACTAGATTGAACACATGGAGCCTGTTTGAAGAGAAATGCAGGATTAGGATCTTATTTTTTATCACTTTCTCCCTGACTTGCAGTAGCATTCTCCCATCAATAAGTACTCAAAATCTCTATTTTTCCTCATCATGATGACTTGGTGCAATTTCTGCCTCACAAATCCAGATGCTCCCCATTGTTTGCCTGTTCTTTGGAAAGGATGGTTGAATTGCTTATCTGTAATACAATCTGGCAACATGAACAAATCAAAAAGAAATGGTTTTGCATGTGTGTTTTCCAAATATTAATATAGGTGATATAAAAACTGTAAGAGATTTCTTGTATTCCTAGAAAATTTTGCCATTATCTTTGCTACAGAAATAATATGATCACACAAACTTGTCCAGATTCAGTAAAGGCTTAAGCCTTTTAAGCTTTTTTCAATCTATTTAACATATAGCAGTCTATTTTTAATACAACTGTGTGTTTGACTCTCACTAATTTAATAAATGGACATGAAAAAGAAGCATGTACTCAAGAGTTCTGCTGAGTCTTACTGTGCTTTGTGTGAAATTAAGGCAGTTGGCTTTTCTAAAAGTTTAGATTCCCCAATTTCCTGAAGCTGAAACCCTTGTCTTCCACCCTTTCTTCTCTTTCAGAGCTTGGAGGAGAAAGTATCTAAATGTGTTTTGTTTTCTTTAGAAAGACATGTTTGCATTCCACTGCTCACTAATCCTGGGGGAAAGTAGTTCTCTGTGAGCAGGGTTTCTCACAGTTATGGGTGTGTGTTTTGATTCTTCACCTAAGTGGAGTCTCATGCCATGCCATGCACTGATTTTAATATGAACCTGGACTGTAAAAGTGGTTGTCAGAATTTAAGTGCTACAGCCCTGAGATCCCAGCCCTAAGCAGTTGGTATGGGGTAATCCCTGTTAGCATCCATGGCATGATGCTGTGTCTTTGATGTAGTCTTATATTTAAAACCTTTCCAGAAGCTTTTTCAGCACGTAGAAAACTGCTTTTAAAACCAGTTGACCAGCTGTAAAACAACCCAACCTTCAGGTGATTAAAGATTCACTTGAAATCCAATGTTGGAAAGTGGAGAGAGGGTTCACAGCACCCAGCTTTAACCACCTTGTATTTTAGCCTCTCCAGTAGCCTCTGGGTCAGCAAAGGGAGGAGAGTCCCTAAAGAGCACTGCAGAGCTGGCACTCAACAGACAGACTTTAGTAATAAATTTAATAGTAAATTTAATAATTGAAAAGCAAATTAATAATTGTAGTAATCCTGAGGAAGGGCGACCCATCTCCAGTGATTGTAATGGAATAATGTGAATTCCCCCCATCTCCATGTCTCAGTATGTGTTCTCTCTTTTTTTTTTTTTTTAAATTCTTCAACCATCCCCCAAGAATTTTCTTTTTTTCAGAAGTTCCTGTTTCTTTGTCTATCTCTTACTGATGCATTCGTACCCAGGCACAGAGCCCTCTGCCTGAGGGCAGGAGCTGTTGGTCTCCCTGACACCCATGGCAACAAATATATGGCACTTCAAAGGAATTAGCACTCTGCCTAACTCACAGAACCCCCTTATTGTGCAGCTCTGGCCGCAGAGCTTTTGGGAGACAGGATCCTCCTTGGCCGTCCCAGCCAATTATTTTAACCAGAAAGCTGATTCCTGTTGTTCTGATCTTGGAACTCAGAACCTCACTGGAGCCGCTCCTAATGATCATAAATAGCAATCAGTCCTCTTGCAAATTCCATTTTTTTTCTCCAGCATGGCTGCCTAAATTCTGTACATCATCCATTTTCTGTGCTGTTTTCTCATTCCCTCACTTCAAAAGAGTGTACATCCTCCTAAACGAATTAATACTCCATTATTACATAGATTTAAAATGGTATGATTCAGATGCAGAAGCACCATTAAGAGTTAATGAACTTCGTTTTTCATTTAGCCATGTCACAAAAATCAGAGTGATTTTTGTCTTGTTTTAGTGTAGTGCTTTGGGATGAAACCAGGGCAGGGATACACGGGAGGTTCACACAGGATGAGAAAACAAAAGTTAAAACAGCTATTTTTGACCATTTTATTAGTAACCTGTTTATTATGAATAAAGATATGTCGTATATTTTGTAGTTTATGAAATATAGTATTTCTGATTATGGGATCCGTGGTAATGCTCATTTCCATATCAGCATGTTTTTGGTTCCTAAAAATGTGCATTTATGATTCTTTTATTTCTCTTCCAAAAGTTCACTTTCTTTTCTTTGCTTTTAATTTAATTTCACCTTTAAGTCTTCATTTGCAGCTGTCTGCTTGATTGTCTGTGACAAAGATTTATACTTTCCTGACAGCTGCAGAAACCTGTTTCAAGTAACCAAACATTAAAAAACCCCTAAGATGAACTCTAATTGTTAGCTAGGTGTAATCAATTATTCTTAGTTTGTGTAGTCAGGTGTACATAATAAGCTGCAAACATATGGGAAGGCTTCAGAAGGGTGATAATGCATGTAAACAAAAACATGTTCAACATAAATAATGCTTAATTTAATGGAGAAGTTAATTTTATGTATTTTTGTTTGTGAAGTTTTTGAAGTGGAAATACTTTTGGCTTTATGTTCACTGCAGACATTTTGACAATTAACTGTTTCAGATCACTGAAGTAATAAAACCTATGGTTATAATATGTTTACTCTGAAAAAAAAAAAAAAAGCTTGACTGGATTCCAGAGGAATTTCTGGCCTCACTTTGACATTGTACATACTGTTTTCTCCAGTGAATTTTGACCTCCCTTTGATGGCACGAGGGAATTCAGCAGAAGTGAGCATTGCTCTGTCTGGCTGTATTTCAGCAGGGCTTTCTCTTTGTAAATCCCCTGACAGATGCCAAGCAGCACCTTTGGGTCTTTGGGCGTGATCAGAACTTCCTTTTTTTGGCACTTAGGATGCCCCATTCCCAACTTTTTTCCTGAAAATTGACTTGAGCTCTCTGAGCAGCTATGATACAAGTGCATACTTTAGCCATTTTCATAAAACCTCACAGTTTGCCAAGCCTGGTTTTCGAGCACTGGCAGCTAAAGAAGTATTTCTCAATGTGTGAACCTACCCCGAAGCTCTAGCAAATCTGAGAGCTTGTCCAAGGGCTTGAATACCACTCTCCTGCTCTTTTAAGCCAGTTGCTTGGCTGCTTAGCCATGCTTGAGTGGACATCAAAAGGAAATGCGTGAAAACCATGTCCAAGCTCTGTCCCTCTGGCTAAAGGCACAATAAATTCACACTCCTGCAGCAATCCGAGATGCAAACCTGTGGCAGGCACACAGGGAGACCATCAGAACCACAAAATAAAACCAGGAAGATTTTATCTTTTTGGTTTCCAAATTTGAGCCTGATGAAAATGACTGAGCAATGGAAAGAAAACAGATTGGTTGTTGCAAACACTCCAATACAACAACATCCTCCTTTTACCACTACTTGGAAGGAAACATGAGACTTCAGCTGGCACTAAACGTCCCCCTGCAGTATTTTTAGACAAAGAGGCAACTTGGTATAGCATTTTTGTCTATATTCATAAGAAATACATTTTTACACAATTTTTGTGCAAGTAAATGCAGCACTTAAATACATCTTCTGCCAAAGGCCTGAGTTTCTCTTCCTATCTGAGATCCATTAGTTTAGGCAAGTGGGGCTTACTGTGTCATGAAGTGGTTAAGCCATTTTTCCTTGAGGATGTCATTTTTTGGGCATGCAGTAGATTTCTCACCTGAGTTCCACTACTGCAGGATTCAATGTGATAACAACATAGTTTTATTATTGGCAACACAGATTCCATTGCGTCAGTGAAAGTGTACATTGTGGAAAAGTAGATCCCAGGACTGGATTTGAGTGTTAAATGTTCATTTAAATTCTTTAGAGACTCGCTTTGGACTCGCTGCTCTTTACGCCTTGCTCTCTTCAGGAAGAAAAATGGGTAAAACATTGAGTTTTCTCATTAACAACAGTGCAAAAAATGCTTTGATTAAAGTGATTATTTTTATTCTTTGAAAAAAAACTGAAAAGAGTTATCATAGTCCTTTTTATCCAGATGAGTTTTTGTGGTTTTCCTCCAGTATTTTTTCTTTCTTTCCTCTTCTACTTACCAAGGCAGGCACAGTTTTTGCCACTTCAATTCTTCTGAGTCTGTTTGTGAAAAGCCATGAGATGTGATATCTCAAAAATGTTGTATTACAGCACAACTTTGTGGATTACCTGTCTTCTTTTAAAGCTTTCCTTTCTTTTCCAAAGGTTTTCTAGACTGGGTTCCTAAGAAAATGCAACGGGTAGGATGTGTTGAGCTGCTGAACACAGTCCAGAGACGAATACAGCCAAGGCTTCATGTTTTTGGACATATCCACGAAGGTCAGAACACATTTCTTTTTGCATATATATTTAGAAACCACAAATAACAAAGGTTTAAAGAGCATTTTCAAATTTGAGTGTCTGAACAGAAGTACTTCTAGAATTCAGATACATATTTAGCTGCATATATAGGGAAGAAATTGGCTGATACCGCATTTCAGTATTTGGACTTGAGCTTCCCTTTCAGTTTCTACATCTGTAAAACAGGTTGATGCTTCCTTCAGAGGGATGATTACTGTGAATTTTAAAATAAGAACACAAGTCCAGTGGTTACAGGAAGTGACTAAATACCAGGATTGAGGGATTGTATTTTCCTCAGTTGAATCTGTGCTTTACAATAATTCACGTAAGATCTCTGTATCTCACCTTCTGTGCTTGTAAATTGGGTAGGAATGTTTTGAGGGGTGCTTCTGAGGCTGGTTTTATGCTCTGGGACTGCTCCAGCCTTTGTTGTAGGGTCCCTGTGGGTCTCACCAGTGTAGAAATGGAAAAACTAGAGGAGTTGGCATTCAGATACTTCTCGTTTTGTGAAAAACTGTTGCCCTTCCCAAGAAGTCCCTCTCTGACTTGCTGCTGGGGGTTTTCACCATGGCACATAAGAAGTGACATTGCTGGTGGTGTAAAATTAATGGATAAGATGTTCAGATCATGATTTTATAGCTCAAGGATTAGGCCAATTCTCCTCGTGTCTCGTCTGCAGTGACCTGTTAATGCCTGGTTAATGTCCAAAGTGCTGTTAAATCACAGAGTAAACAAATAACGCTGCTAGAGCAGTCTTTGATATTCCAACCAAGAGAGCTGGTGAATGCAATTCAAACTCACTGTCATTTCAGAAATTGTAAGCCAAGAGGGTTGCAGGGGATATAAGCAAATAGCAAGCCATGAAGCTTCAGGCAGGTAAACAAAACCACATCTGCTAAAACCAAGCCCAACTTTGGCTCTCAAGGGGAGAGGATGGCATCTCCATAGAATGGTAAATCTTGTGAATTAATGTAGCTGGCACAGTAGGTATGAAAACAGAGAAACAAGGTACTCTTCTTGTTAACTATCATAATTTAGAGAAAACAAACAGGGAACTGCAGAGCCTGTTTTTCAGTGGGATGCTAAATCTCTGCAGAGGAGAATTCCCATTGCAGACAGCCTGTGCAAACGAAGCTGCGCTTTGTAGAGAGAATGCGTGATTTGAACAGATGAGTTCTTCCTCTGAGCGAGCATAGCTACATCTGCAGCAGTCATTTACTGAACATCTGGGGGGAAGAGATGCTTGCAAGAGATGTTTCTTCCCTATTCCCTCTCTGCACTGCCAAAAAATACCTCTGCACATGGGCGTGCTGCTGATCCACCCTTGGAAGGGGCAAGCAACATGGCAGGGGCTCTGGCTAAAATCCTGGTTTTCCCATTACAACTGAGGTCATGGCCAAGGAAACTCTGTTGGCAGTAGGACAGGAGTGAAAGCTGTAACATGAGGAATCTTCCAGCAAGAAGGGTGTATTAGCAGGCTGATTCTCTTCTCTCGAAATGTGTAGCCGCGGATACAGAAAGTCGCAGCCACAGTGCTGGCTGTCCTCCATGCATTTTGTGTTTTCCTCAGAACAGTCGTTCTGTGGCAAGCAGAAAGTGATTTAAAGGAATGCCTGTGACAGGAACCTGACAGAGTTTTCTTCCCTCCCTGGTGCCTAATTATAGTGTGGTTTTTCCATGGGAGGTGCAGGAGGCCCAGCATTATTCAGGGTATTTTGAGGAACAAAAAAGAAAGGAATTTGGCTACTGTTTCTTTGTTTGCAAATTATGCAACTTTCAGTGCTTCTGAAAGACACAGAATTGCACTCAGAAAAACCATAGGGTCCTTGGTACCTAGGATTTGAATAGATAGAACTCAGTGTATATAGCAATGAATACATTTCACTATTAACTTCATCGGTGGTGAGATTGAATCTTAGTACTAATGCTTTCTACCACGTGGTTTCCCCAAAATCACATATTTCTGATTATGAATGCAATTCTTCATATTGATCAACTTCAGGGAAAGTTTCCAACATTAAGCTTTTATCTTTCATGTAATCAAGCTTATTTTTTTTCCTTAAAAAGGAAATCATTAAAAGATTTTTGACAATGGAGAGTGTGTCTGCTTTTTTATAACACCAGGGCTGTCAAAGGGCTTCTTCTTCACTTTCTGAAACAGCATTTCACTGTATTTCTACAGGCATTAAGGTTGGAAGCTTGCTTTTCTGCAGATTTAGCTCTGGAATTATTTGCCTTGGGTGTCTGGCCAGACATGAGATGTATTTGAAACTTTTTCACCACTGGTGAGACACACAGGTGTGTGTGTTCTCCTGCAGAAATGTTAAGGTGTTTTAGGGTGTGGGTCCACCTTGTCTGTTAGGCAATGCATTAATAAAGCCATTTTTGCTCTGCCTGGGCACGCATTTTAGTGCCTTTCCATCAAGTTTGGTCAACACATTCAAAGGCATAGCAAGAAGCAAATCCTGCCCAGATGCACATGCACACGTCCTTGCCTTAGTCAAGCAATACTTTTTCTTCGTTGGTTGCTTAAAGGCTGTTCAACACAGGACAGGAAAAAAAGGTGGGAAGATTAAAATTGCCCACAGTTTGCTGCACTGATGACTGCGACCCTAAATAATCAGAAGCATGTTTTTTAAAATCCTGCAATTGCCTAAGCTCTATCTTCTATGCCAAAACTAAAAAGGTTTTAAGAAGAAAGTATTTGCAGTGCAAAGTATCGGTCTTTCTAAGGAGGTTTGGTATGCTGGCTGCCAGAGATAATAGCCACTAACTACTGAGGGCCCATTTTGCTTTTCTTACACAAAAGATGACAGAAAGTTCTGCTGTAGGACAAAGATGGTATTGATTCAGGGAACATTTATGTTTTGCACTAAGAGGATTTTTAAATTCCTTCTGAGTAATAAAAAAATGTAGCACGTACCATTGTGTGACAGAGGTAATTAAAAAATAGAGAAGATAATAACAAGTAATGAGAGTAACAAAATTTTTTCTTCCTTTGTAGGTTATGGTGTCATGGCTGATGGAACTACCACCTATGTGAATGCATCTGTGTGCACTGTGAACTACCAGCCACTTAATCCGCCTATAGTTATTGACTTACCTACTCCAAGGAACACATGATTATTATGAGGATTTGAAGTTGTACCCAACACATTAGCAACTTTATATTGCTGGCTGAGAATCCCAATAGGGAACCATTCAACAAAAAAAAGCAAAATCCTTCTTTTTTCCCTGCTAGCTCTTCACAGATAAATTTAGAGTAACAAAAGTGGACAAGGAACAAAGACATTTTGGTGCCAGAAACAGATTAAAGACTAACATTTCACCATTAAAATGTTTGTGAACACAGAAAAGTGAATGCATTCCACATATATATATATATATATATATATATATATATATCTCTAGTAGGGGCTTTTGTACATACCGTATATTGGACTTATTAAAAGAATGATGTCTTTCAAAGGAGTGTTTCTTTAAGAAAGTTTGCAGTTTAAACGTAAGTGTTTAGACTAGGATTTCCTCATTTCAGATGTTTTCCAGTGAGCTCTTGGTAAAATAAAAATTATGGTAAAGATTTTTTCCCTGAATCAATACAGCAAGTATAAAAGATGGTGCACAAATGACCAGTCACAGGAGGAAAGCTATTACTCCAAGTCCTCCAGGTCTAAGTCTTTACATCTATTCAAAGCCAATGCAACAGAGGCCCTAATTCACTGTACTGAAATGAAGTTTTACTACATCTGGCATTACAGATGGTAAGGGAAATGGTGCATATTGCCAGCATGCTGTAAACAGCTCAACATTCAAGAAGAGAGACTGTGTTAAGTGCAGTATAAACTCAGGAATTTGTAACCTGGCCTCGTCTGTAAAAAAGAAATTAAAAAGAAGGATGACATTTCCCTTTAAAAAAAAAGAAAAAAAAAGAAAAAATATAACTGTGTTTTCATATGGTAAGGCGATATGTGATTGTATTTAAGGAAAAGAAAAAAAAGAGAAAAAAAACCGCAAGAAGCCCACCCAATGATTAGTAACAGTATTTTAAATAAAACCCACTGGAGCCATTGGTTTAAAACCTGCTAATGGAACATGCAGTCAATGATGAGATTACTGGTTTGAATTTGGCCCTAGTCAAATGTTATTGTGATCATTTTGTCCTTGGGAAACATTACTGATGTCAAGGGGAAGGCACCATCCCAAGGTGTGGTTCGGGCACTCACTTTTGAGTGGCTGTGAGAAATGAGTACCCACCAAAGTGGACAGAGCAGAGGTCACCTCAGGGGACCTGGCACTGCTGTTTGCCACTGAGAGGCCCAGGACAAACAGAGCAGAAATCCATCTGCTGTGTTGCATTTGGCACCAGGCAAAGCAGGGGACGTGGCAGGAGCTGGTTGGGATGATCCATGCGCGCGGTGCTGCCCGTGCAGCTCTCCTGCAGAGTTAGCAGAGGTGTTGGAGCTGCTGGGATTCCAGTCCTGTCCTAGGCAGAAGCTTAATAATTTATTACAAAGCCACCCAAAAAAAAAAAAATAAAAATAAAAAAAAGGGCTTCAGACACACCCTACGAGAAATGGAATTCTGTGTTGAACTAACAAACGTCCTTTTGCCTTGATGGAGATAATTTAACTGCTGTATTCTGAATGTGGACATCCTGAATTTGGGCTGATGGCATCTAGACATTGACATTGTTCACACACATTGGGCAGACCACCACACCACCAGCTCAGTGTTGATTGCAGGTCTGTGCCCAGCCTACATCTGCACACATGCATTGGAGAATTGTGTGTGTGACTTCTTGCCCGATACATGGATGTAAATGTGAGCTTCACGTAGCAGCTGCATGTACATTACACACATAAACAATTTAAAACGCCTGTGTTGCAAAACCAGCCCGTGTGAGCTTCAGTCTGAGCAAGGTGAGCCCAAGCTCTGCTTTTCACCGGCTTCCCATGGGCAGCAGCTCTGCCAGCTGCTGCTGGAGCTGAGGCATTCAAACCCAGTGACTGACTCATGCTGTGGAGCCACAGGAAGCCACCAGGCCCCCAGAAAACATGACAAGTCACAGGTCTGTCATTCCTTGTAGTCTGTTGGGTGACCATGTGTATAAACTGATGTGCTGCTTTTCTCCTGAAAACAAAACCCAAAACAATTGATGGCACCTGCGACTGGTTTTTGGGGGAGTGGCTCACGAGTGCATGAGCAGTCTGCCATGAATTCAGATGGAGCCACTTTTGTCAAAGCTACTGGTATAGAAATTTCAGGATCAGCTCCTAAATCAGTCAGAACTGAAATTCATAGTTGAATATGAACTCCTGTCATCATTGGGAAGATGAACAATAGCATGTAGTTAGAATGAGTGGCTTAGGTAGTCACAATTCAAGAGGTTTGCAACAAATGTGGCAGGAAATTGGCTGTATGTTAAAGTCTGAAATGTTTACATTCACTCACGGCACTTAAATGTTAAAGTGGGGGGAAGAGGTCCTTTTATTAGCCTCAGCAAAATTTCTATGTCAACCATAAACTATTCTCTTAAAAATAATTTTTCCTAAGGTATCTTCCAAATACTGTGTATTTTTATGTGGAAAGGATATGAAAGCAACTGTTACTTCAAAATATCATTTAAAGTACTTGAGGTATGAAAGCTTAAAGATTATTTAATCATTTTGGCATAACTTGAATGTTGTAATTTTTGGTCAAGCATGTTAGACAAATAAAGTCTTAAAAAAAAAACACCACACAGCAAAAAATAAGGTCTCTTACTGTCCAGCTCATGTGATCAGCTCTGTTTCGGAATGACTGCCATCTTCTCCAGGGGTAGGAGCCAGGCTGTGGGACATTCTGAAGTTGTTACTGTGGAGGTCAGGAACTGGGGTGCCATCCTTTGGGAGTGGATGGCATTTGGGGAAAGCACAGCTCCTGCTCTGAGCTGGGTGTCGGGACACATCTTCAGAGAGGGAGGTTAAGGCCAGGTTACTATTTTTATTTTAACTTTGTGGGCACAGAAAGACCTGAGCTTCTGATCTACCTCAGATAAGGGAGACCATGAAAAGGAATATTTCCACAAATGCAGTTGTCATCTCTATTTAAATTTGGGATGCCCTCTCAAGTAATTTCCTGTCCCACCACCCCATTGCTGACCTTCACTGATATTTATCCAGAAGAAGGTGTGCTGATGTGTATCACTAATATGTGCATTCCCATCACCAGGCAGAATTGTTGCAGAGATTAATTCTGGTTCATTTCAGCAATGAATAGGGGAGATATCACTGCACGTCAATGAAAGACAAAAAAAAAAGATGACAAGATTATTTTTACCTCCCTCAGTCACATATGGCTGAGGATGTGAAATGTTCCTTGGCTAGGAGGAAGGAGCAGGCTGGAACTCAGCACCCACCCAAGCAGCTGCTTTTGGTGCTGCAGGCAGCCCCCACCCAGGGGATCTACACCCCAGGCTGGAGAGGCTTTGGGCTTTTCCATGGTGCTCCTTGGTAGCTCCTGAAATGAGTGCTCAGTGGGGCCACTCCACAAGCAGGGCTGGTGGCAGCGGCACATGGGGACGTGTCTGCAGCAAGGCAGTGTCAAAAACCTCATCTCAGGGTCGTGCTTGGGGACACAGCAGGTGGGAAAATGTTGTGGTCTTGCTGCAGGAGGGAGCCGGAAGAGATGAGTGGTTGTTTGTCTTTTCCAGTCACCAACTGCTGCCAACAGTCAATGCAAATACTTCAGAGGAAGGAGGAATGAAACATCCCTTAGAAGGCAATTTTTGGTACAATCTGCCCATGGGGATCTTTGGCCCCCTCTCATTTATTGCTGTTTGTGTGAGAATTTCTCTGCTAAAACCCATATTATTGCTTTCTGCTCAAGTAACTCGCATATAGCAAATATAACTGCAAATGGTCTTTCAGGTACATTCCCGTCCCTTTCTTGCAAGTCTCTCTGCATCTGCGATTTTAGTGACATTTTGGAGCAGTGAACACCCTGGATGATTATGCACAGTGCATTAGAGCAACAGTATTTCACTTATCCTTGTACATGTGCTGCTACTTGGGTTTATTGACTGTCCCTTTGTTCTCTTTTTATGTGAAAAGTGAAAATAGGAGTACTTACACGTACCTCTTTTGTGCCATTTGTTATTTTGTATATTGCCCATTATGTTGATTTTTACTCCCTTCATCTAGAAATTAAAATAATTTCAGTTCTAGCTAGACTCTATTTCCAACTCTCTTGCTTCCCCATCTTGGAAACACTTCCCTTCTTGCTTTTTGATGTGTCATTTGGGAGTTGGTGAGAGGCAGCAATGCCAGAAGAGGACCTCCTCTTCCTTCCTATCTGCTACTTTCTCTCCTGACCTTTACCCAATAACTTCACTTGTTTAGGAGTTTTTTGGCTGATAGTATACATTTGCAGCGCCCAGTGGGTCACTGGTGAGCACAGCCCTCATCCCGCTTTTGGGGTTTTTGTTTCTTATCGAGTGCCCAACCCATGACCCTTCTTTGCCTCCCATGAATAGCTCTTTCACAAAGGTCTTTATCAAAACCTTTGCAAATGTCCTTGCCAATTGTATCAGCGATAGCTCTCCTGGCCAGGACTTTGATGTACAAAAGCTTTCAAATGGATTAAAGGAATAGGCTTTTCTTTTGCACAAGTCGGTCAGCGTTGTTTCCGAATGCACTTCCAGGGAAGTGCATTCCCTCTCTAGAGCACGATGGGCTAAAACGGAGCAGAGCAATTACCCTCTCACATGTCGCTGGCTCTGTGCACACTGTGCCCTCGTGCTCTTTGCTCCCACCCAGGGCCATGCTGGCCTGCTCAGTGGACAGACGCCTCCTGCCATGGGGGAAGAGCCCATTCTCGTGCTCAGAGCTCTGGTCTTGCCTCTGCGTGGCCTCAGGGACAGGGGGACAGCCATGAGAAGCGATGACCCAGACAGATTTGAGTACTCTCATTACATTTATCTTGTCATTCTTTCTGTATTCTGAATGGGATGAGCAACTTGAAGAGGGCCAGATGGGAAAATGCTGGTTGCTATAAACATGCTGCAGCGACTTATGGTAGAATTAAACTTCAAAATCAGGGTAAGGAAAATGCTTTGCCTAACCACATGAGCTGCCCAGCACCCTTTCCTGCCCCTTCCCCACTGCAATTAGAGCCTGCCTGTGGGGCTAGGGCTGGCCCAGCTCACTGACAAGTGCAAATTTGGAATATTAGAAGATGTCGAGATTGGTGGTGCAAACCTTTCCACAGAGGCCATGGGAGGGGTGAGGCTGAAGCTGATGGAGGGGAGTAGGGTTGTCCATCTGTGCCTCTGCAGGGCACAGAGCCAGGTGGCCCCGGTGCTGAGCGCTGGGAGCTTCAGAGAGAGGCTTGTCCCTGCTGGGTTCCGGTCCAGCCCGGTGGCACTGCCTCTCTGCCGAAACACGAGGGGCAGGAAGCAGCAAGCTCAGGTCCTGCACGGTGCTGCACCTCCAGCCTGCTGAGGGGGCCTTTGTGCACACAGGGATGCTCTCATTTGTGCAGTGGAATAACCCATGGAGCATATTTCAGGGCCTCCTGCCCTGAAACTCCCACCATAATGACCTGGGCCTAATTTTCTAGAAATAATGACATTTTGCAGGATAAAGCAGTTTAAGTAGAGTGGGCAATTAAACCTGTGTTTGTCTTTTTTCTATTCTTTCATAAGGCGGTTGCATGGCACAGCCATTCCAGTTGCATCTGTTACCTGGTATTTTAAAATGCTTTTTCACCTATGTCAGCTACTGACACGTTTCCTCTATCACGGCTCCTTGGCTCCCGGTGCTCAGCCCTGCTGGTCCCTGCCACTTCACACATGCTGGGCCTTCCTGAGAGGAAGAAGTAGTGGGAGTGAGGACACCCCCACTCTGGATCCCTCTGTGGGTTCCCCATGGGTGATATACGAGGGTCAGCCCATCCTGGCCTTATTTTTGAGCCCACAGCTGAACCCCAACAGCTTCCCCAGCAGGTCTAGCTGCAAAGACCTGCAATGAGCCAAGAGTTGTGTAGGTCCTTCTGCCTGGGGTGAGCCTGGGGATGACTCCCAGCATCACCCCAAGCCTCTCCAGGTGAGCAAGAAGCTGCACATGGAGTAGATTCCCTCCGTGGGGAAGGAAGAGCCCTGTTCTGGGGGGAATGAAAGCCAACAGCAGACAGAGCAAAGGCAGAGCAGGTAAAGCATGGCAGGGCAGGGCTGGCCTCCAGAGAAAATTGCCCAGCAGGGTCCACAGCATCAGAGTCTGCTCCATGTGTTTGTGAAACAGTTCAGACACACCCCAATAACCTTGTAGCCTGCCCATGGTGCTTTCCACCCCTTGTTCACACAGCACCTGTGCAGCAGGAAAGGAAAAGCCGCTGTGAAGCCACCAAGCAGTCAAGAGAAGGAGCCACTTCAAACCTGCCTCCCCATCACTCCAGCCTGGCCTCTCTGGATCCCCATCCCTGGGGAGCGATGTTTTACCCCCACACCTTCAAAAGCACCTTCTTTCCCCACCTGCTATGGCTGGAACACAGTGTAAACATAATTATGTTTATTGCTTATTCAGAAAGAAATAATAGCTCCGAAGTGTTACCTATCCAATTCATTTCTGCAGATGCCCCTAACAATAATTAATCATATGTATTAACATGGGGTCAAGAGACCTGTCGAAACTGGAGCTCTTGAGCGGTAAACAGAGCTCCTGCAATTAGCAGTCCCCGCTCTGAAAATGCTTGGATTGATTCATTGTTCTTTCCAACACCTCAGAAAGTCAGGGAAGTAATAAATCATGAAAATATAGACAAGGCACTCAGCAAACTACGATGAAGACACTTCATCAGCTGCCTGCAGCTCTGTGTCAGTGTGTTTGCACTGGAGTCAACACTGAGCTGCGTGTGTGACAGCTGTAACCACCAAGCACTCAAAGCTGCAACAAACTCAGAAATTCTGTGCCCTCTTCTCGGTAAAAAGTAGGGATTTCTTAACTGCTTTTAATCCAACTGCAACCAATGATGATGCCATCCCTTAAAATAAAGGTACAGGAGATTTTAGTGCACAGAATTTAATTGGAGTAGTAGGACTTCCTCTGCAAAGCCCACAAGGCTGTGTAGACAGAGGGGAAAAGAGTGAAGGTGAATTTGCTGGTGAGGAAAGGGTTCTTCCATCTCTCCACGAGCTCAGGATGCCACAGCACAAGACACCCGCCCCTCCTGGATCCTGGACGTGCTTTGTTAAAGCAGCTCCTTTTAACTTGGGGGGGGGGGAACAAAAAAACCAACATTTGCTAAAGGAATAAAGAAAAAAAGGACAACAGCTGCAGAAGAGGAACAGTTCCTCCAAAATTTGAAGCTGGTGTTATCTATTAGAAACAACAAAAGGAATTCAAAGCTGGGAGATGGAAAGCAACAAAATGTATGAAAGCAAATTACTTGAATGTGGCTTCAGACGTGCTGGTGTTTCATGCTCCCTATTGGCTTTGTTTCTCTTTCTGAGTGAAAAAGGAGAGCATACTTTAAAGAGCAGTGTTGTCTCAGTAGGCTCTGCTTGGTATTATTATTGTGATGTTAGTCTAAAAACCACCAGGAACTCACAGCCCACATGTAGAGTTGAAATAGGAAGGTGGTATGTGGCTTTTTATTTTTTTAATAAAGAGAAAATAAAGCCTTCTTTTCTTCTTTAAAAGTTCCATGTAGTTGTAAGAGGCAGTTACTTCTCCTGACTCCTTGATGGTTTCACAGAGGCTTTTCTGGCTGGGCTGAAGAAGCCAAGAGGAACACCCACAATGAGGAGCCTTCACTTGGCCACTTGAGATCAGCCTCATTTCCATGGGAAAAGTTTAAGTGGGATATGAGACTTCAAATGCAGGACCTTGAGAAAAAAGGTCCATTCATTGGGCAAGGGTTTTGCTTTAGAAGTTGTTCAGTTGATGGTTGGTAAGTAAATGTGGTGCACAGCCTTTTTCTGTTTCCACAAGTCTAAGAAATTTGGTGTACCGGGACAGGGAAAGGCAGAGAGCATCCCCTCACTGGGTACCTGGAAGAAGCAGGAAAAGACAAAACCAGGGGGGAAAATCAGCTCCTGTTGCATGGAGGAGGAAAAAATATTCCACAAAGGACAGGCTGGCACCAGAATGATGAACTGACAGAAGAGCCACAGCACGGGGGACGCTGCTTCCTAAAAACAGAAGACACTGCTGCACTGATTCCTGACCCAACTTTGTAAAATTTACACTCCAAAGGAAACTGAGGGAGAGGGATGTCTGCCTGGAGGAAAATGAAGGGCATCAGGAGATGCAAGGACCTGACAGTGAAAATGCTGCTTAACTAGGAGGTATAAGTTAAAGAATTTTTGCTTTTTAGGTCAGCATAAAAACTACATGGCTTGGAAGAGCTCCACTTCTGCAGAAGACAGGGCTGTCTGGAGCTGCAAAGAGAGGTTTCAATTAACAGAAATGTCTGAAAAGAAGGGACCACCAGACCCTCAGACTGTTCAAACTCCTGGTGTTGGCAACACATAATAGAGACAGACTATGCTGTGCAGAAATTCCTAAATTGATTATGTATCAAGATTAAAAGTCCAGGTAATAAATGCAAGGAATAGAAATTGCCTGTTTAGAACCATGCATTAGAACTAGCTGATATTAATGAAACCTAATAGGATGACACATGACAGGAATGTTGATTAAGTTGTTTATAATCTCTTTAGAAAAGATCAACTGGGCAAAAGGGAAATAAAACTGGCTCACACTATAAAATGTTGATGCTGGCAACTGTGAAGTTAGTCAGCTGGAATATTTATTTATCCACGAGACCTAAGAAGTAAAGCTTGTGGTGTCCCTCCAGGTGCTACATGCTCTGCACCATTACAACCAACTGAATTATAGAATCATGGAGTATCCTGGGTTGGAAGGCACTTGCAGGGATCACCAAAGTCCTCTCTGCCCTCAAAGGAACCAACAGCTCCTCCCAGTTTAGAGCCACTGGAAAATTACTGAATATTCCTTCGAGTTGTTAGTAAGAATGTTGAAGAGCACAGGGCCGAGGATGGAGCCTTGTGGGACCTCACCAGTGCCCAGTGCCAGCCTGGTGTCCCCCCAGTCGCTGTCACCCTTTGTGCCCAACCCGTGAGCCAAGTGCTTACCCACCACGTGATGTGTTTTTCCAGCTGCATTTATCCAGTAGTGAAAACTTTCTAAAGTCCAAAAAGATTACATTAACCAGCTTCCCTTCATCAACTAGGTGGATTTCCTTGTATAAAAGGAAATTAAGCTGATCTTCGTAAGTCATCCCTAGGGAGGAAGACTACTCCTTAAACATGTATCAATATTGTTTGCAGCATACTCCGCACTTGTCATTGCGAGGCGGCTTGCTCTGAATGGTAAAAAGTGGAAAATTCAGTCCGCCAGAATTTCTGAAGTCCCCAGATGACAATTTTCTGACAGAAAGGCTACTTCTAGCAGGGCTATCTACATCATGTCTCATCTTGGTGGACAAGGAGAACTCATTCACAGAATGAGGGTGCTGAAGCAGCTTGAGGTATCAGCAGCACAACTTTGGTCACATCCACTGTGTGAACATAAAATAAGGAAATAAACCACATCAGACAAACCCTTTGTCTTTCAAGAGGAAAATTTCACAAAGCCAAATACTAGCGCACCAGTAAGGAGAAAAAAACAAAACACTTAAGAAGGAAAATATAGATGGTATTTGCAAACTGTTTAATCAAATTTGCCAAAAACCAGTCCCAGAATAAAGAAAGACTCAAATTTGTTACAAAGAAATCCCCCACCCTGGTTGTGAGGGTAAGTAAGTGCAGACTGGTAAAAAAGATGTATGAAAGGAGAAATTTGTGTTTAAAAGGAAGAAGTAAAACAAACACACAAAGGGGCTATCAGTGACGTAAAACAGGAATGAAAAGAATAGAAAAGCAAATGGAAATTTGTGAGGTATTAAAATGGTGGAATTTTAAGCTACCTTTGCTATTGCAGACAAAATGGCCTGTGGTGGTACTGGGGTGTTGCACGCAGTTACTTTTAAGCCTAGCACTCCTGAAAGGGCGTGCTAAATGGCAATTACTGAATTCCTTGATTCAGAACTGCATCTGAAAAGGTAGTCTTTTTAAACTGCTAATAATGAGTGAATTTTCAGATACGTTAGGACACAAGAGAAGTCTCAACAGTCCAGAGAAGGCTGAGATTGCACCAATATCTTAAAAAGGGAGAGAGAATGACCAAAGTGAGACAGCATTACCCAGACTTTGATCCCTGGGAAAAAAAAGCAGTGATGGGATTGATTGTGCAATAAAGTAATAAAGAATTATAAGAATTAAAAGGGGCTAATAAAATTAAATGCTAATCAAGGTGGGTTTAAGGTAAATGGATCTTCTCAAACTAATTTGATATCTTTTTATGAGATTACAAGTTTGGATGACAAATGAAATAGTGTTAAGGTAATGGACTTGGAAATAGACTTCTGTAAAGCACATGACTTGGCACCTCTGTCTGGTATTTTGAGGAGGAAACAGGAAAGATATAATTTTGACATGGCACACAATAAATGAATTAAAACCCACCAAACGATGTAATTAAATAAGGAATCATCTTTAAGAGGCTATATGTTTTGCAGGGTCATCCATAGAATTACATGCTACATCTTGGCCAGGAAACCTGCCTCCCCCACCCCAAAAAATGAAACTTCAAAGCTGAAGCAAGTGTTGGACTGCAGGAAATACTGAATGGGATGCCTCACAGAGATTTTTAAGGAAATGAGGCACAGCACATCAGTCCTACATTTCAAGTATGGCTGTGTATAAAGCTGTATCCCTAAACACAAGGACATGAAGTGACTTTGCCTGGGGGAGAAGAGCTCTAAAAGAGGAGGAGTTGGATGTGAGTGTGGCTGTCACGAAGTGCCTGGTGTGCCCAGGTAGTGCTGCAGCCAGAGAGCAAATGCAGCTATGACTGGGCAAAGCTGGCAGGGGGAGGTTGCACTTCCTCTGCCTTTGGCAACTGTAGGCTAAGACTTGGAAATGTCCCAGTTCTGACATCCCTGACTTGAGCAGAATATGAGAGGCTGAAATTGACTCCAGGAAAACCTGTGGAAATGGGGAAAGGGCTGGAAAATCTGCCCTAAGAGGTGAATATCTGGGAAGCTCACTCTGTCTTGCTGAAAAGGGATGTTCAAGTTGATTTTGCTATGACCTTTCTGTAACCGCAGGGTGCACCAGCTGGAAGCCTCACAGAGGCAAACGCATATCAGAAACAAGAACATCATCTTAAAAACGTATGTATTCATATGCCTGTATATGGTACTTTCTTTACAAAGAGAATAATTAGCCACCAAAACAACCTTTGAATGTGCTGATTCTTTGCAACCGGCAATTTTAAAATCAAGGTCTGATGCATATCTTCAGACAGAAAATAATCATGGAAGTCCCATACATTAACAATAAACAAGCAAATAAACATCCATGTGAATCCTTTCGACTGAAGTCATTGTCATTTGGATCAGGCCCTGTCTTAGTTGTGGGAAATACTGGAAAATGACCTGTGGCGACGGTGCTTCAGCCTCGCTGGCACTGTGCAAACCTCTGCAACCAAGGAAAATGCTCCTTTACCTAGGCATGTCATTTCACACCCTGGCAGGCAATTAAAATGCAAATTAAAAATGTTAATTAGAACTGTTTCAACATCTATTCCAATGCACAAGATGGGAATTCTGTACAGTGTACAGAGGAAGATGCATTGTTCCTTAGGCAAAACCCTCTCGCCACTCTTGCTCTGGAGTGAGTAGAAAGAGCTGCTATTTTATTATTTTTTTTAAAACCTTCACGGGGAAAAAAAAAAAAAAAAAGAAAAATAAAAGAAAACGGAGTGCTGAGATCTGAGCTTGATCTCGAATTCTGGCATAAATCTACCAAAGCCGGAGGAGTGGTTCTTGATTTAAAGAGGTCAGAATCAAGCCCTGTAAAATTACTTACACTGGAAGGACGTGTGAAAGGCTGTCTACCCCACAATGAAACATCCATATAAGAACTATTTTACTATTTTCCCCCTGTCCTCTTTTAAAATCACAACCGATTTATGTGTAGTGACCACGACAGACTCTAGCTAACCCAAGGCTCTGGAGGCTCCCTTGTTTCAGAGGGGATTTGGGAGGGGAGGAGTAGCTCTGCCTGCACAGCACTGCAACCCCATTTTTCACTGACAGCAGCTCTGTAAATGCACACCAGCAGCTCTCCTTTCCACGTTAAATATGTAGTTGCTTTTCCCATTAAGGCTCATCCCAATACACCCTGATGTTTAAGACAACTTTCTTCCCTTTCCTACTTAAAATCTACCTACATCAAAGATGAAATCTGGATGCTCCCAGAGCTGTGATGAGGTTGTTTTTACAGCTATTTGAGCAGCATGTTATACCTGCTTATTTGAAGATGATGATATTTGTATTGTTGCTAAGAATTCATGCCAAGCATAATTTTGGGGCGTTGTGAAGATATCATATTTGCATATTTTAAGTATTGATATAATACAAAATTCTCTTTATGACTCTTTTCACAGCATAATAATGCTCTTTCCACTGCATGACAGCCTTTAGCACAGAAAAATTCAAAAACAGAAGAGAATTATTTTTTAGAAAAGGGATCTTTTCAAAAATCTGACTTTCATTTTCCCATGTTTGGAGCGTCCCTTACTGCTTGTGACCTGCTGCATATCATTCTGATAAAATCAGTAATTGCACAGAGATGCAGGCACTTCACATAGTAGTGTCTTAATCAAACAAATGACTGTATTCAGAGGAAGTTTGCGGTTCTTTTTCCTGAAGCACACTCTATTTCTAGCCTTGCAGGCTCCATGCCAGTTGTCCATGTAGAAGATAGTCCATCTGAATGTCTTCCTTCTTTCCTTTCTCTCTTGCCCAGCCTCAGCCCTCTCTCTGCCCTTCCTCCTTCTCCATCCTTTGGGTACAGAGAGACTATTTCTGCTTTTGCGGGCTCCTCGCCAAGCCCTGGGATAGAAATAGCTGCTACAGAGTCTACAAACTCCTTTTTCCTTCCCTCTTCTGATTCCCTTCCTTCCCCTCTCTGGCTTACTTCTGCTTCTGGCAAAGAGCTTTCTGCCCTGCTCCGAAAGGTCTCTCCTGGAGAGATGCTTGCTTTTTTTTTAATAGTTGGTTTTTATGTAAAAATCACTTTCTGTAGGATATTTATTGTATTTTAACTACCTGGAAGGTCTGTGGTGCTTGGCTGATGTGGGTTTCCTTGCCGTGCAGTGTCACAGTGCTGGTGATGGTGATGGCTTCACATAGTAACGTCTGAATCAAACAAATGACTGCATTTGGAGGAAGTTTGAATTTTTTTTCTCCTAAAGCACATCCTATTTCTAGCCTTGCAGGCTCCATGCCAGTTGTCCATGTAGAAGATGGCCCAAATGAATCTCATGGTGGAAGCACAGGGATTTCTCTCCAGCCCCTGCTGGCTGCATGGCTGACCCGTGGACAGTGGTAGTAGCTGCCAAAAACCCCCTAATTCATCTTCTATCACAGAGCTTATCCATCCAGCAGTTTGTAATTTTTATGTGAAAAATTGCCTTGGTTATCTTGAAAGGCTGGCAATTCAAATTCAGTTTGTCAGGTTTTTGTTGGGTTTTTTGGGTTTGGTTTTTTTTTTTTTTTTTTGAGGTTGTATAAACAGTTGGTAAGTGACATCCCTGCCTTTAAGAACTCAGTAAGAAAACCCAGCGTGATTTGATTTGTTTGTACAGCGAAAAGATTGTTCTTTAATCCCTTTGGAGTTGTTGGATTTGATACTCCTGCCAGTGGAACTAATGAAAAATCCTGTGGCAGGATGCGTGTGGGAGCTCAGGCACATCCATCCCCTTGCTGCATCGTCTGTCCTGAAGGTGGGGGCAGCTTGAAAATGGCAGAGCAAGGACCCTGTTGTGTCCTAAAGTCCTACAGTCTTACTGTATTTAATATAAAATTAAACCCAGCCATCAAAAAGGAACTACAGGAGATTTGGGGAATACAAAAATCAAATTCCCGCCCAGGCAATAACACCCAATAATCTTAAGTAGTTAATTTTTTCTCCTTGGCTATATGCATTATTGTAAAAATAATTAATGTAATATTTGTGTTAATCTCAGGTATCGAAGTAGCAATTAATTGTTTAATTTATATGAATTCTTCATTCACTGAATAAATTGTACAGAATAATAACAGAAAATGTCTTCTATTAATGGAACCAGGAATTTTTGTAATGATCTAGTGTGGGAGAACATCCCCAAATAACAGCAGTTTCAGTCTCCTCTGGTAATCAACTATCAAAGCAGAAATTTCAGGGACTTACAGATAGACATCAGTTTTGAAAAAAAAAGTCTAGCAAGCATTTTTAATGCTTATTTTCCCAATATATCCAATTCCAAGTGTATTTATTTTATAGTAGAGTACAGATTACACAGATCTTAGAAGCTAAAACAGAAAGAATACAAAACATCCAACCTTAGACCTCCCTAAAGCTTCTTACTTAAAATCTTCACAGTATTTCCTGAAAAGTTCCAAAGGCAAAGAAGAATTTTCCCAGAAAAAAGTCCCATGTGTTAAAAAGTTCTGCATTGAAAATCTTTCAGATTCATGCAATGGTTCGTACATTCACTAGAAATAATATGAAAAACAAGATTACATTCCTCTACCCTTCCCCATTCCAAAGACTTTCCTTGACATATAAATATATATTTATAGATGTGTGTGTTTGTACACTCACAACTTGCTCAGTTTTCTTCCTCCCATAATCTCTGTTGACTTGTCTTAATATGTCACTTGGAAGAAAGAAAGATTCCAAGTCAGTGCAGGTGCCAAGGACAGGGTTCTTTGGCATTCTGATGGAAACTGATTCAGGAGTCAGACAGCAAAATATTTATCTAGCAGTTCTTCAGAGTGGGAAAGTGTTTAATTGTTGATATAATCCCAGGAAGCAGGCTCTGACGATCACGTTATCCTTTAATTACCACAGGAGTTCAACGGTCAAACAATTATCTTTTCCTTGCAAAGATCCAAGTACCTCACTAGATATTCAAAAGTATTTTCTTCTAAAACTGGTAATCTAACCAGAGATCTTACCTGCAATTGCTGTTTATTGGATAGATAGATAGATAGATAGATAGATAGATAGATAGATATAGATAGATAGACAGAGAGATGGATGGAGGGATGGATGGATGGATGGAGGGATGGACAGATGGACGGACGGACAGACGGATGGACGGACGGACAGACACAGACAGACAGACAGATAGATAGATAGATAGATATAGATAGACAGATGGATGGATGGAGGGACGGATGGATGGACACAGACAGACAGATAGATAGATACATAGATAGATAGATAGAATCCTTACAAAGTAAAGCTCGTGGCTTCTGTGTAAGTCATTCCAAATTGTTTCTAATTTGGTCTCCCTGTGTAACTTTTAATCTGTGTAGTAATTAATAGAGGGAACCTCGCCATCGAGCTCTGTAAAGTTGCGTTCCCACAAATTCATTTTAAACCCTGCTTTTGCCAATCCCTTCCGTGGCTTCTTAAAGCAGCCACACCACTCATTTGCAACACAGGGAAAGATGGGGTATCCACACACACATGGCTGGGATCTGCTCAGGTTTCAGAGGCTGGTCCATATAAACATGTCCTGAAGAATACACATACGGCACTGCAATTAGAGGAAAAAATGCACTGAGAAATAGGGATTTTTTTTTTTTAAATAATGAAGGCAAATGTATTAGAAATAATACAACTGGAAAATGGTAAGTGAGAAAATTCAATAGCATGTTTTGTAAGCCTTTTTACTCGAGTTAAGAGTGTGTCATTAATAAAATGTATAAAATTTAAAAATCATTTTCTTAAACGAATTGCTTCTGGAGACGTCTTAGGAAGCATTATTTTGACAATGTTAATTGTTGTCTTTTTCTTTTTTGATAAATGGATTATGCAAAATTAATTCCCTCACTGTGTAGATTTAATCCACAACACAGGACCATTGTCAGAATTTAAAACTATTTTGAGTTTTCTAATGAATAGATACAAAAAACCCATACGCAATTAATTTATTAGTTTGAAATTATAAATCAGTCCCTGTCTTTATCTACAGTTTCCTGCATTTGGCCAAATCCTACTGTAAGAATGCCCAGAGAAAATAATTATAGGATATTTTTGAAGACAAAGTTCTATCATAGTGCTCTAAAACATTGAGTAACTTCTGTCCTGTCGGTGCTTTAGTCACAAAGAACCTACAAAACACAGAGACAATTTAAAAACTTATTCCAGTGCTTTGAGTGAGCAAGAAGTAACACCGTTGGTATATCTGCTAAAATTTCTTTAAAAAAACAAATTGATGGTCCAGGTCCACTCTTAATTTTGCCAGAACATTAGCAAATCAAACCTTCCTTTATTATCTCTTCCTCTTCCCACGCTAATATGGTTTCTCTGGGATGTACTTACTAACACCTGCGTGTGCAGGGGTTTTTCCACTTTCCACTGGGAGTGGGTGGCACCCATGTGCAGAGAATCTAATTTACAGCAAGTACATGTTTAAAAGGCTTTCACTGTTGTCTGCGGCTGAGGTGAACTCTCTTCCTCTTTGTGCTCCTTCTGAGAAACACAAGAAATAATTGAATCACTCAAACTGTGCCAAGCCCCATATATATACACCACAGTGCCCATGATGCAATTTTAATTTTAACTTCCAATTTCCATGGCACAAATGTTCAGCCTTTAAATAAGTGAGAACCCAACTAGAAGAGGGTTCATCTGCTTCACCTGATGCTAAAACACAGGTGTGTGTGCCCTCCATCTGTCAGATATTTCACCTGGTGCATTTTTCAGCACTTCAGCAGTTTTAAATATTCTCAGTGCCCTGGCATGGAAGAATATATTGCATTGATTTCTGAGGGCTCCTTCTGGGTTTAGATACACTCAGGGATTTAAGCCAGGCAACAGGCCAGTGACCCGATGTGTCCCTGTGTACCTACGGTGGGTGTCATTGGTTTTCTGGCAAAGTCAGCTTAGTTGCTCCTTTCCCTGTTCACAACTCAGCGTCAGAAATCACTTGATTTTAATGACCTCTTGCAGATAAAAATAGCAACAAATAGCAGTGTTAGTAGAAGAAGTTAGTAGAAAGCTAATTTCCCTGTTTCAGTAAACTAAGTTACCTAGGAGATAAAGGGATCTGTACCTCCACAAATCATTGCTATCTTGTCAAACAGCAGGTTCATACCTGTCTGGTAGAATTTTGGAATCAGAGATTGCTTCTTGAACTAGATCCATGAAGATTTGGTGTTGATTTTGTGCCTGCTGGGGTTTTTTAGGATTTTTTTGCCTAGCTTATGTCACGTTAGAAGCCTTGACTTGAAAGCTGTTGCCATTGCTTTAACTACAAATTGCAATCATTGCGTCCTGGAGGATCATGATGAATAAAAATCAAATGCAAAGGAGTCTGAATTTCACTCCTTGCCCCCTGAGCATGGTCAGTGTCCAAGCAGTCAAAAAACTGCAGTGTTAATGAGGGAGTGAAGCTGATCCAGCCATAGACAGAACGTGCTCCTCAGCTGTCAGAGAGGCCTGGGCAGGGACCCAGAACATTTCACGCTTCCACCAGTCCTAAAGATGGTTAAAAATATCGTTTCTGTGGCTGGATAATGGAGCAGGTTTGTATCTACCAGGCACCATAGCGGCTTCCTGCAGCTCCAGAGGAAGGGGAAGCCGCAAGATCGTGGAGGCACAATCTTGCGGCTTTTTGCAGCCAAGCATTTGCTTGCTGCATTTCAGCATCCTGCCTGCTGGTGGATCAGTGTTTTGAAGGAGTAATGGTACCAAGGGATGTCCTAATATACACAGCATTAAATGGGTACCGGGCCCAACACTATTTTTTTTTAATTGCAATTGAATAGCAAATATTCAGAATTATTCCTAAACAGAAAGTGATTATTATTCCTGGTTTATTAAAAATGTTAGGGATTGTGGAATTAGTAAAGTCAAGCAAAAATCTAACTTCCCATGGAGCTAGATAGAGAATCACTGATATGCAGAATACATGAGTGTGTATTTGCTGTTTTGAGGACATGTAAGGTACCTGAATATTTGCAGAGGATACAGATCCCTGGCCTAGTAGAAAATCATTATAATTTTCAATCACGAAGGTTAGGTTACACAGCTCTAATTTTCTGACTGTTATTTGATAAATGCAACTGGCTTGTCTGAAGTCTGTGATATTTAACAGTCTGTACAATTTTATCATAGAATTTAAAAATTTGCCTCATTGGTGTCCAGCAGTGCAGCATGTGAGACTGAATAGCCTCATGGTCCAGGACTTGGCCATCAAAAGTGGATGAAAATGAGTGGCATTCACTGACAGCATCATGAACACAACTGGGCAGAACTGTAATGCAGAATGAAAAGATGCTGGATTGTAATAATGCCTTCGTCTGTGACTGGCTGCTGAGTACTTGTTTACAAATTATTGCAAGATTCTGTTTACACAAGATTATTTTAACCTATAACATTTTGATATTCTTGGGAAGTGCAGATGGTATATTTACTTAATCACTGTCAAAGCCCTAACTTTTTATTATTTTAAACTGATTCTGAAGTCAGTGTTACTTCTGCTCAGTGTTTTCGCATGTGTTACGCTCGCCTTGTTTCAACTCTTTTTCACTCATTTTTAATTCTCCTCAGTGTTCATTTTTCAGAGTGAAGTTTTTCTTAAAAGTGACTGAATGCATAAGCCAATGGTGGGAGTGGGAAGGTATCTAAGAAAAAGCCCAACCCTTTCTGCACCTTTTCCTGTGTGACCAGTTATTCCAGTGTTGGGGTTAATTTTCTCTGGGACATGTTGCTTTAACCTGGCTCAATGCAACCTTATTACATTGCTGTACTCTGAACTGCAAAATTAATTCCAAAACTTTGATGCTGGAGTGATGAGTAAGAGACTTTTCCCAAAGTCAGCAAGCTCTGGTCCTCTGGCAGGCTCTTCATCTGATCTACCACCTGTTTCTTTTTTTTTCTTTTTAATGCATCTCCATCTCAGCTTCTCCCTGCACTGTGCAGGTGTTTATTATTGTAATTGGGTGCCACCTGTACATGTCAGTGGAGTCACAGGCAAAGGAATGAGTGGGAACACAAATAATGCAGTTTCCAACCCAAAGTACTGAGTACCCCTGCAGACTGAATGGAGGCAGAAAGCAATTTATGGTGACTGCAGCTTGGGTTATTTTCATTGCTCAGAGCCTGGATGCTTCCATGAAGCCTTAGGCTGTTTATTCTCTCAGGCTTTTGAGAAAGAGAAGGAATTGTGCCTGCCACCAAAAGAAAAGGGATTTATTTGGGCTTTTTATGATTCCTTTTGATGTGACTCTGTATACTTAGGTGGAATGGACTGAGAAATCTATGAGGAAATTTAACTCAGAATATTACCTTATAATAAACGTGCTCAGACATGGATTGAGCCCTTCTTTTTTTTTTTTTTTCCGAATAGAATAAATTAAAAAAAAATATTTGAAATGGCTGCATAGGGACTTGAATATTATTGCTTTATCGTCTCCAGAATATTGGGCTGGAATTTCACAGTATTGAGTTTGTGTATAAAGGAAACCTTATGTAAGATAATGAGGTACTTTGAGGCAAAACTTAATGGCTTTACCTTACTCTCCCTACTGATAGTGAATACTTGACAATTCCTAATGATGCTTTCTTCATACCTTCGTAGCAATATGTTCATTGCACATCTAAAAACAGTTTGGTAATGTAATTTCTCTATAAAATGCTGCTACTAACCATATCTAAACTAATTAGGCACAGTCAGAAACAGCCTAAAAATGTAGCGTGCTCGCTGAATGAGCAGATTTGGAATTTGGCACTCTTCCTACTACAGAACTCGACTGGGATGCTATTACTGACGCCTTCCTTTCTGGGCCACGAGAGCCAGATTTCCATGTCTCCTCTGATCTTCTCTGCCCTGGGGCGGTGCTGTGGGCAGGGGGGAGCGGCTTGGGAGCAGCTGGGGCTCCTTTGCTCTTCCTCTCAGCTCAGGGAGCAGCTGTGTGAGCCAGGGAGAGAGCTGTGGGGGCACAGTGTGCCTACCCTGTCCTGGCTGCTGGATTTTTTAGTGACCACCAGCAGCAGGGTGAGAGCCTCCTCTGGGCTTTCCTTACCCTTCTGGGTGTGCAACAAATTGCTGAAAGTCGGGGCCATCCTAATATGATCCCACGCACTTTTGATTTCTAGCTTGATTTTTATTTCAGTGAAAGCTCTTGAACCCCTAGCTCCTGTGTTTTCCCAAATTTTAGTAAATGGGGCCATTTTACCATGGAACCTTGATACACAGAGCATGATCCCAAGCAGTTAAATGCTCCAATTGAAGGATTTATCAAATAAATATTAAGCAATTAGTATCATGGGATTAGAGGAAGGAAAGTCCTTGCATAAAGTGACTATAGAAACAGGTCATGAAATATGTTGTTAGTACAGCAGAAACTTTTAAAAAAATTGTCCTGATTTTTATAGTCTTTGTATTTAACAGCTTTTGTGTCTTCTGTATAATCAGCCTCTCTAGCAGTGAACTTTCCTGTGGTTTTCACAACAAGATGCAATTCTGAAGGAAGTCACAGTATGCAAATCTTCCAGTTTTCTTCAGATTGTATTTTGCTGTTATTTGGTTAAATTTCCTCTTTGCTTAAGTACAAACTGAACTCCTCTGCTGTGTGTGAAATGCAGACAAAGACTTTTCATTTTGCCATTCTTAAAAACAGCCAGTCTTTGTGCCTTGTTCACAAGTTTTCTCAGGGATGTGCTGTCAGGTCATCAGCTGCAGTGTGTTATGCAGATTTTAATTACCCATGAGCAGATCCATGCACTCGTTTTTCAAGGAGAAGCTGACTCCAAGCAGGAATGAGGATGTATTGCACACAAGAATATTCTGCTCTGCAGTAGCAGGGTGGCACCTGGACCAATCCTGAAGTGGATGCCACTTGCTGGAGGCACAGCTTTCCTGTGGCCAGGACACTGGAAAGGAAATTGTGAGTGTTTGAGAATGAACAAAGCTCTTTCTAGATGCTAACAAACTTAGGGAATCTGATAGCAGGATTTGTACCAACTCACTGACATCCTTCTCTTTACCCACATTCCTGCCTCCCCAGGAATGTTCTTTTTTAACCTATTTGCTGCTGTTTCACAGTTAGGGGCAGGTACAGAACTGGATGCTGCCTGAGTAGGACTGGGTGCTGCTATCTAAAACCAAGAGGTAGTTTGTTGTTGTTGTTTTGTTGGGTTTTGCCTTTTATTTTTTTCTTTCCCTCTTTTGAGTTTTAGCAGTTGTGTAGACAAACCACCAGGTGACAGATCCAGTTCCTGCTCTTCCAGAGCTGAGATTAACGTGCCATTGTCAGAGACCGGAGGAGACTGATGTCTCGAGACATTTTGGGATGCACGTGTGAGGGGGAAGGGCAGGTGAGGCAGCTCCCTGCTCCACATCCCACACCCCTAGAGTCAATATCCCAGCCCAGTAGTGGTGCCAGGCATTGGCATCCTGGAGGAAATGCTTCGTGCTGCCCCTCTGGAGCCCCTGACCCAGGTCCTGAGTGGCCAGATGATCACAAGTCTCACCTGGGGGAAGGGCCAAGGGGTATTTAAGGCTGAACACAAGGCCATCACGTTTGTCTAGACCCTACCTTCCTCTTGGAGTTTCTATCTGAACACCACTGGAACCAGGAACTGGTAGCTATATGTGTGCTTTTCTACAACTTTTCTCCTTATCCTTCTTCTAATTCCATCTTCTTGGAATATTTTGAGTAATTTAACATCAAACAGGCTTAAAGTTTGATTAGTTGAATTGGCCAAGTTAATGTTGTGAGAAGTACTTTGCGTTGACTGGATGTTGTACTAAATCTTTTGCCAAAATTCTCTGTTTTTTTCCAAAGACTGCCAGTAGACTTTTCTGTCATTATGACCTCTTGAGAATATCTTGTCAGTGCTGCTGGTGCAGACTTGCTGAGGCCTCACAAACATTTCCCACGGAACAAAAGCTGCAGGAACATGCATCCTGATCAACTTTCAGGCTGGCTGGGGTCTTTCCAACAGCTCCAATTCAGCGGACACTTGAGTTTTCTTCCTATTGTCTTACACTGCCCAGTCTAGCATTTACAAACAGCGACAAGGAATTTTCTCTGGCTTTCTCCAGAAACTGACTCAAAACACACAGGATGCATGCAGATAATTGTCTGGGCTTCTCAAGAAAGAACCTATAGTTAATGCAATAATTGAGCTCACAATGGGCCAATGTTTAGATTTACCAGCCCTGACAATTTGTTTGCATCTTTAATTTGCTCAATCTGTTATTTCTTTTTCAGTAGCTAAACATTTCCATGTAGAAGTAGTCAGAAAATTCAAGCATGTTCCAGGCAATGAAAAATTCTAAATATTTAATTTTTCTGTTGTAGGTTTGGTTGTGCTAAAGAACATGCGTGCAGCTCTGCAAGGGGAATTTTTTTTCCCCCTGGAATGATTTCCCTACTTTTCTGTGAATCCTAGCACTAGGCTGAGGCCAGCGTGGCAGTGAAGAGGACCAAAGTGTATTTTTGATAGGATCTATAAGTATCGATTGCCTTCATGGCAAGTCTACCAATTAAACTCTCAGGCACTAACATCTGTAATTTGGCACCCACGAGAAAGTGAGAAAATCCACCAGAATATTTTAGGACAGGCCAGCAAAAACACCCAGTGGAAAATCTCATCTGCCAGTCCTGCCTAGCTTTGTTAGATGACCACAGATAAGCTATCTATATTTTTTATGCTGCTTTTACATCTGTGAGGCCTTTGTAATTTGGGGTTGGTTTTTTTGTTCTCAGAAACCTGATTATGCTTAAATGCAGAAATTTTATTCGCTTACAAAGGATATGAAAAAACATATCAAAAAGAAAGGGAGAGGATACTTTGGAATAGAAAGAATCCTAGGTCCCATCCCAGTAAAATAAAAACAAATCACAGTTCCTCGGCTGAAGCTTGCACGAGACTGGGAGAACAACGACAAAAGGAAAATGCAGGACATTTTAAAATTGAATCTGGCCCTTAGTGTGCTGTTTAAAGTACTAAACCCTGTGATTAGACAGACTGATTGAGTTGCAATAGAGAAGAATAATGCTTTAACATGAGATGTAAATCAAATTCATGCTGCACTCCCATCCTGGCTAAGCACCGAGGGGAATTTCTCACGCCATAAGGTGCACCTGAGTGACACCACCATCTCAGAAGTTCCATCCAAGCTCCTCAGCTGCTGTATTTGCACCAACAAATTATTTTACCCCGACAGCAAAAATAAATCAGGAAAACGGAACATGGAAAGCCTTCGCAGCCCTTAGGATCATGTATAGGGTATGCCCAAGAACCCTACCACTGCAGAAGGCCTGGGCACTCTTGCTCCTGCTGGCCTGGTACCTTCTGGGCCACGTATGGAATCCTAAGGCTGGGTCTGGGCTCATTTCCCACCAAGCAGTGCTTTATTCCACAAATGCTGAATAAAATGGGATGACTCATGATATAAGCTACTAATCAAAGCAAAGATTATCACAGCCTGCCCTTAAATGAGCTGCACTGACTTCGTGGCTGTTTCAAGAGTAATCAGTATTTTTAGGGTCTTCATTATTGATTTCTAATATAGATCTAATTGGGAACCTCAGATTGCTTTTGATTTAATCTTTCTCGGCAGAGACTGAAGCCCTAAAGGAAGCTAGTCCCCTCTTTGATGCATGTGCCAAGTTGCAGTCAAACTTCAAAGGGCAAAGGATACATTTTGAATTTCCTTTCAACTTTCCCCCATTGGCCTGGCTGCTACCACATTATGAATTACAAACAATTCTATTTTGCGCTTGTCATTACACTGCACATTTCACACAAGGATCTCAATGTGTATTACAAACTTCAATTAAATAGAACAATACCCTGATGAACTGGGTTAGCTATAGTCAGAAACTGTTTCAACATCCAATGTTTAGCATTTTGAGGGATTGCAGACAGTTCAAGCAAGTCAAGGGGGTTCAAGCAGGGAGAAGAAAAGGGCCTGTGATAAAAAGGGGGATGTTATTAGGCAAGATATTAATCAACAGCTCACTTGCAGCGTGTTTACCCTCCTCAGGCTTTTAGAAAAAGGTCACAGTACCCAATTCAGAAGACCAAGAAGCCACACTTCAGCAAGAAATTCTTCATCTACTGCTTGAGACAGACTCCAGCTGAGCCTTGCTAATGGCAAAGAGTACGTGGCCATCATCCAGGAAAGGATAACAGGCGATGTTTTCTCTGAAGTCATCCAAACTATGACTATCAGTAACACTCCTGTGAGAACTCTGAGCCATGACAACAGTCAGAATGGCAGGGGTTTGGATTAGCAGGGGCAAAACCTCTCCCCAGATTGGAAGGCTCTCCCGGGGCATCTCCATATAGATCTACGTAGGCATAACTTTGAGGGGCCTGTCAAAATCAAAATATCTCTGGAAATACAGGGCTTGAATCTCACTCACACAGAGGCTGGTGCTTATATAAATGAGGCTCCTCAGGCCTTCCTCTAGTTACTATTATGGATGACAGTTTCTATCAAGATTTTTTTCCTCACTTGTCTGAGGTTCTTTTAAGTATAAAATAGCTCCCGTGTCCTTTCGCTTCTTCTTGAGCATAAAGCAGACAAGATCTAGCCTGAAGGACTCTTCAGCTGGAGACGCCTGCCTCACTGCTTCCAAAAGAGAAGGAAACCAGGAGGTTTTCCAGAGCTCAGGAAGGGGTTTGTTCTCCTGCCTCAGCCAGGCTCAGCCTTCGGCCCACCTTGGCGTTTCTGAGGGAGGAGCAAAGAGTGGGACCACATTGTCACTTTTGCTTTCATTGAGGCTTCAGGTTCAGTCCAGCACTTGCACTTGGTACTTCACCAGAAGTGTGGCCATTAGGATGAGAGCACACAGGCTATTTTAGGGGGTTTTGTACTATTTTCAAAGGGGGGGGGGGGAAATATTTTTAGTTTGTTTTCAGTGTTTCCATCTGCAATTCTACACATCCATAGCTGTGCCTGAGAGCATGGCAGACTGTGCTATCCCTTTGCTGTAATTACAAAGCACTGCTGCCTGCCATTGGTAGTCCAAAATGTTGGAACAAGAACTCAGAGGGTATACCTGCAACCAGCAAAGTACCCCAACAGTTTTCTGCAGTGCAGTCACGTGGCAAATTCTGTAGGTTCTGTGTCTTGTCTTTCAGTTTGCTGCCCAATGGTTCTGATGCATTCATAGGCAGGAAGGCAGGAAGGCAGGAGTGCTTCTAAATGAAATATGAAGTATTTTAGTCAGGGTTCCCTCTGTTTCACCTTAGTCTTGGGAGCAGAAAAAAATCACATGGAACCAACATTGGCAAAGATAAACAAACTTTTTTTCATTTTACGCTCAGCAGAAGCAGCCTCTTACAAAAAAATGGCCTCTCAGGTTCCCCTGAGATTAGCACTGGGTTAATAAGAAGGTTTGTACTGCCCTGACTTCAGCAACTCATTCTAAATTTAAGGTTACATGAACTATTAATGCTAATCTGGTGGAACCTTTAACCAAAAAAAGTAACTTGAGAGGTGGCCAGGAAGTGTCAAATGCTCGCCCCTTTCTTTGTCCAAGGAAGGCAGGACAAAATAGCTATTGGGAAAAAGGAATTTGCATTAGCTCCCTGTGGAAATACTTTTTATCCCAGGCTTTTTCCCCTATCAACTGGAAATGGATTCATTTCAACTGAAGAAAAAGAAACTTTTAAAATAGAAAAATATACGGATAAGGAGCTAGAGGAAGAGAACTGCTGGGCATTAAATTCACACCTTTGCTATTAGTAATAGCATCTCTGTGACTTTGCTTCAGAAACCCTGTGATCATTGCAGCTCATAACCATACCCAGAGATAGGGAAAAAACTAATCTCACACAAACGCAGCAACAAATGTTCATGGAATGGTAGTCTGAAAACATTTTCATTTCATCCAAATTTTTAAACTGCTTGCCTACACACAGGAGTATGCAAACACATGTCTCTAGCCACAGCCAATTTACCCAGTTGTACGCTTAAATTAACGAGACAAAATAATATCGTTTTCTTACTTGTTCTTCAGTCAGCCCCTGGAAATGTCAGTCACATGCATCCCAGAACTCCTCTTTTGATACTGCATTATCTTTTGACAAGTCAATATCTTGAAACTCTTGTGCAATTGTGTTAAAACCAGCAGTCAGTACTCCTGGTATCCGTGAGAGGATGGCTCTCTCTGACAGCTCCCAAGCAGATTTAGGCAGAATGACTTTTTGCCCTTCTTCAGTCTAGACAAGAAACATACACAGAGAATCACTAATGGATCCACTGAATAAATTATAAATTGTTGCTGTGGCATTTAGCCAGTTGAAGAGGGAAATATCCACGGAGAAGGCGGCTTTTGAGATCCCGCAGGCAGTAAAACCTGCTTCCAGGAATTCTGGCTTGCACCACAGAAGAGAAAAGGGGCTATGCAAGTAGTTAAGGAAAAAAATAGACTATAAGGCTGGTGACAGGCCAACAAAAGCACAGGATTCCAAGACTGACCTAGACTAAAAAAAATTGGTCTAAAAAATTCGGCGATCGTACAAAGAGGGTTATTCTGTTAATGCCGAAAAAAGGGAAGTGAGTGTTAACTAGCCCAAAAAATCCCAAACGTATTCTTTTCATCTGAATAGTCTTTAGCAAGCAGTGGAAATCTCTTTGACTGAACAGGCACTTCAGCCCAGAGATGAAAGAGAGGGCAATTATTTCCCTTTCCTTTCTAAGTTCAGGTATATTTAGGGCGGTACTTTTTAATCTGGTCATCCACAGTAGGGGTAGTGCAGCCAAATGATGCAAAGGTACAGAATGTGTGAGAAGTGGTGGGCAAAAGTGTGTTCATGCCAGCACAATCCCCTGTTTTTCAAACCTAACACTGGTGTTTGGCTTTTAAAACCCTCCACTGGGGTTTTCTCCTGACTAAACTCCACTCATGCGTTCTGCAGGGTGGATATCCACACTTGGGGTAAATGCAGGAGGAGGTCATATGGCAAGCAAAAATAAAAAAGACAAAAGGCAGTTGGTTGTAATAAACTGCAGAGTAAAGCACTGCTAGGCTGGGTTATGGACGTAGCTGAAAATGCCAAAAATCTAACTGAATGTAAAAGGCTAAATTTCATGAAGTTAAATATCAGTGAAACCTCTTCAACATTTGCATTTAACCTCCAGAATTAGCCACGTCAGTTTTTAAAAATTAAGCCAAGTTTTACTTATAAAATAAGTGTCAGGAATGGCACAGTACTGATGAACAAGGATAATAACAATTTTTTTAAAACCGTATCAGAATTTTGAAGAAGAAGCTGCTTATTTTTGGGAATGAAAGCTGACTTTCCACCCACTGCACTGTCTAAACTAAATATGTAAAATATCTTGAAAGCAAAGTTTTCACAAACACAAGTAGCAGCCAGTTTTACTATAGCTGTGGTAAGAGGTCCTGGCAAAGGCAGAAAAACAGGAAAAAAAAAAAAAAAAGAAAAGAAAAAAAGGAAAAAAAAGGAAAAAAAAGAAAAATAAAGTCTTTTTGGTTCAAAGATATTTCTTTAAAACATGTTAAATATTATAATCATATTTTATACCCCTATGTTGAAGCATAGAAGCTTTGCCACCTTCTTGCTCCGTGCAATATGAAATACCAAAAAAGAAACAGATGGCTTTTGGTCCTGCGCTCCTGTTTCCTTGTCACATATCACATGATCATTATAACTGGATGGAAAAGAAAATATGTTTCTTACAGAACTGCAAGAAACCTGCTTCCTAATCAGAAAAAACCTCCTTTATCTTGAGATGCAAATAACACTTTTCAGTATTACCAGTGCATGTGGGACAGGCACTACGATTGGACTGTGAGAAGAAATAGGAGAAGAGGAATCGTGCATGCAGATGGAAAACTGGTCTGTGCCACAGAAATGAAGATTGCAGTGCACCTTCTGCCTGCCTGGCATTGCTGCAAGTAAAAAGCACTATACTGCTGCTTTTTATTCTTCTAATGAAGCCAAAGTCTCGGGGCAAGTGTTACTTCTGTAATCTTTTAAAGAAACCTGTTTTGTAAGTGCAAGCTCTCCTGACTTATTTAATTTCAATATCTTTTTGTTTATTTCAGAAGACCTAGCATACTTTGATCTTAAAATGGTTGGAGAGCCAATAAAAAAATAAATCACTTGTTCTTGCAAAACAGGGATTGAAAATTCCTTTACCATGTGCAATTAGTACATTCAGAGTGTACCCCTGACTCCCTCACCTGTGAGCTACAATAATCACCTTTAGCTGAAATAATGGAGCTGGAGCCAAAAATTTCAGCCTCTGGACAGGGCACCTAGACATTTAAGTGGCATTTCTGCATTTGAAGCTAACCTTGGACAAAGTGTGGGTTTCTCTGTCTGACTTCCAGCTCATGAAGGAAAGGGAGCAGCAAGAATGAGCTGCCTCAGGGGTGTGCAGTGTCCTGCTTAGCCACTCACAGCCTTTCTTGTCCTTCCTGAAGGACTTTATAAATCCACTTTCACCTCCTGCTTTCACCGAGAGGGAGATTTGCATTATTTCAAGGATTTTCTTGTGGGCCACCTTAGGTAGCTTGCTTGCTGTTCAAAGTGGGGCTGGATTTTTCTTCTTCAGAAAGTTCCTTGCACAGCCTCATGTCCTTTTCTATAAATGGCATAACTGTGCTGATTAGTAATAAAAGAAAGTTCCACCACCCACACCTGCTCAGTGAGGCTGAATTCCTGCAGCTCCTTCCTGTTTCTGGAAGATTTTTCTGTTAAGAGGAATTCTTAATTAGAAAGTAATTAGTACATCAAGACAAATTAGAATTTCTCTGGTCCTGTGCACTGCCCCGTCACAAGTCTGACCTTCCCTTTCTGGAAAACCTAAGAAAGCAAAGACCTTGGGAAACAGCTTACACAAGAAGGCTCTTGTATCTTCCCCTGAAATATCATGTACTTTCCTCTTTGCATTTGAGAATGACCTTGGCCAGAAGGAATCACCCTTTTGACAATTTACAAAGTTTTGGAGGCTTCTGTGCTCAGCCCGTGCCCTCCTTTAGCCTAACAGCACATATCTGCAAGTTATTTTATATAAATGCTCTTCCCTAAAGACAGGTGGGCATAGTAGGCTTAGTTGCATATATTGGGGTGGAAATGTATTTTCTTCTCATGTTCACATAAGCAGTAATTCACCAGGCAGCTCTCAGAGTCTCAGCACTGTGGAGAAGCTTGTGTTCTATACCTGGTTTATATGTGGAGCTGTGTCCTCATCTGGCAGTGATCAGCCTGGCTCCATTAACCCAAGGGCTGATTCACACCTTTTGAGGGCTCGATAGCCGCTGTGCGCCAGGAGCTTGCAATAATACACCCAACTGCAAGGAGAAGTAGAAAACTCCACTGAGGGTCATTCTGTAATGGGCCATTTTCCTTTTTGACTGAATGTTTGCAACAGATTCATGTTTTGAGGTCACACTTGCGGGATAAAATATTCTTGGGAGTGTTTGGAATATGTAGTGGTATGCGATGGTTTTACAAAATGATTTGACATGGTGAGTCAAAGGTGTCTCACGTGCCTCTGCCTTGCCTGGAAAAAGACTCACATTCTTCTAAACACATTTAAAATGACTATTGTATGAAATAACTGCGAAATACTAAGTACACATAGAAGTGGGTAGAGGAACAGAAGCCACACTGAGGCTTCCCTGCTCCTGTTTCCCCAGCAGTGTCTGACCCAGACCTATGTTCCCTTCCCTTACCTTTTCCTCTACTCTTAGTGAACACAGAGTGAAAGGCTCCATCCCACAGAACACCCTGCGATATTGAAATTCCATTAGAACCTTTTCTCCATTACTCAGAACAGAGAAGGGAAGGAAGATGCAGCTTTGGCAGCCTTGCAAATGAGGGAAGATGCCAAAACAATATCCCGGCACAGTGAGGGACAGCACATTGCAGGCATGGGGAGCATAATGCACAGGAGAGCAGGGGTAAGGAAGGGGAAGTCTCAAACCACTTTCGTATGGAGAAAGAGAAACATGGAGTTAGATTACAGTGTTAAAAAGCTTTAACATTTCTCAGCCTGAGGAAGATGTAATACTGGAAAACAGACGCACACATGCAGATATCCCAGAAGGGATAGGGAAGGCTGCTCTACGTGAGGACAAAGTTTATGGCACCGCTGATCTCTGCTTCTGCTGCTGCCATGGGTCATGATTCTGACAGTCATTTGTCTGATCAAATCAGTGGCCCAGAACAGGAGGACCCAGAGGTTCAACAGATGAGGACAGTAAATGAATAAATTTGTAAAACTCCCACCTCCAAGACCTGGCAGAGCTTTACCTCTGCAGTGCAGGTCTTTATTTAGTCCTGCTGGGATTTCACAGTACATCATGTCGGCAAAATCAACTTCACAATCCCATGTCTGAACAAGGGCTGGGGTGGTAACACACCTGAATTTAGGAAGTGAGGTTGTGGAAAGACTGAGGATGTCACTTCTCTGCTGCATGGGGGTTTTGAGCTCCACAGATACAGTGCAGAGTTCAGGACATTTCATCATCTGCAGGCAAATGGGCATTTGGGGAGTCACGGCACAGCCACTCTCCCTTTGTGGAGCTGATGGCCTCTCTGCTCATTTGGGAGCAGCAGGAACTTCAGTCCTTGCACCTGGAGGCACAGTTCTCACTGTGCCAGACTTCAGGAAGAGATCCAAACTCACTTACCTCTCACTGGTCCAAGGAGAAGCAGGAAGAGCGTTGTGGATGAACAAATAATCTGCAGTTTTGCAGGCAGGTTGATGAGATGGCACTGGCTGAAAACAAAAGGCAATCAGCTGCCGAAGAAGGCACTTGGCAGCACAAGACAGACTACACAGAAGCTCGGAACAGGAAGCTAAACATGAACAAAAATAGAGAATTAAGTGTGGCAACAGAAAGTTCAGGGTGAAGCAAAGCCAAATGACTGATTTGATATTGAAATGTTCTGCAAATTTTTCTGCAAAGAAGTCCTGGAATTCAATCTAATTTCCAAATGTCATCATTTTAGATGAAATTACTTATTTTTAAGAAGAAACCAAAACTATTGGCTAATCTGTTTCCATTCATTCTGGTAATTCCCTTGGTCAGCTGAAAGACCCAAGTGCCAACGACCCCCTGGCTAGGCCAGCTCCTGCCCTTGGACAGGCACGAGGGGTGAGCTGTCACCTCTCCCTGTCACTTCAACCTGCCCTCCCTCTCTCGTCACTGCTGGACTTTCCAGGGGAAGGTTTACTCAGCTTTCTGCAAATCCCTCAGCATCCTGAGCCCTGGGAAGGCTAAACAGAAAATGTCTGGCCTTGACCATAAGCCATCCTTTCCCCACACGCTCCCCTCTCCAGGCAGCTGTGCTGATCCTGGATGAGCCCCTTGCTGTTCTAGGCCTGACCGGCATGCCCTGGATTAGTGCTTCTAACACTTTCCTTTTTCTGCTTCCACCTCTGAAACAGCTCACAGTGGGGAAGGACATTTTGTTCCAGGGGCAGCCTGAATCCCAGCCGCAGCTTTCCTTAGTCCGGAAGGTGCTGGCCACTTGTTCCGAGCCAGATCTCCACTCAGGCCTTATGAATCACAAGACTGGCAGGCCAGCCAAGAAAAATGTGTGTTCATAGCTGCAGGGGCTGGGTTTTTACAAATATTCTTCGAGAATCCACCGGTGGTTAATGGCATCCCACCTAAGGCAGTGCCCTCTCTGTCCCCTGCCTCAGCTCCCCTGCAGCTGGGCGGCAGCATCCAAGCTAAGTGCCATGAGCCATGATTCCTTCTTACTGGAACACTGAACTGCAATCACGCTGCTTAAACATTTCTTCACACATTGCTTTACATTCCTTTAATTCTGTTTTTGTGCAGCACAGCCTCACAGCTCTACAATGATGTATTTCAGTAGGTATCCTGCTCACATACAGATGCTGTAATGTCTGTTCTACAGAGTTAATCATAATGCAAAGCTCATCAACATATGCCAAAGCCATCACAAGATCCACGTGACACATGAAACATTTAGAAATAATTTCCACAAGGTTCTTTTCATCTCTCCTTATTCAGCTGTTTTCTAAGGGAGAAAAAACCCCACAACCTAAACCTGTATGGCTTTTGGGTTTGTGAATGTTTTCCTTTGTGGTTATGGGTTTTATTTATGAGGTGCCATGTGAGACAAAAGTCATCCCACGCTCATACTTCACTAGTTCAGTAAATTTTCCATACTTTAATGATCAAGCTGCATACTTTACTTGTTACTTTTTAATATACTTCAGTGATCAAATTGTATAGCATAATGATCAGTTTTCCTAATGTGCCTGAATGAGTTGCATACTTCATTAATTTACATACATACTTTACAGGCTGAAATTGTAGAGGGTTTGGATGAAGTGAATAATTTAACAAGCAGCCTTTTCTCACAGTCTGCACAGGAGCCCAGGAATACGTGTCAACCAGGGCAGGATGAAATTGTAAAGGTGTGGGTGGGAAATTTTGGGTTGAACCCAAAATGAAAACAAAAGATTTCAGAGCATCTGGAAATCTGAACCAGCACTGCAAACCTGGTTTGCATTTGCTTTGTCTTTTCAAAAATGTTCCCTTGTGGATTAATTTTGGATTTTAATGATGGATTTTTCCCTTCTACCACTAACACAGCACAAAAAGCTGTCCAAGGTGAACACTGAGTATTTTAAAAAGCCGTACGAGCTCCAGCCCTGCCATGGACCAAGTACCTCTTGAAAGATCTGGAGGCACCTTGTTTTATAGCTAAGCTGAGGTGCGAAGTGTTTGGGGTCTTGGAGGACTAACTGTTAAAAAAGAGACTTCGTGTTAAAACACCCAGTCGTGTAGGGTTTGACCCCAGCGATTGTGCAGCTTGACGAGTGTTTAAGGATGCTTAGCGCCTCCTTGGAGGAGGAGAAGGCTTTACAGCCAACCCTTCCCTAAGAAAAGCAGCCTGTTCTAAAGGGAGCCCCAAAGCTTGCTGGTGGGCCAGTATTACAGGACACAAACTCATTCTTTAAATAATTATACAGGTATGTTTATACCTGTATATATATGTACCTTTATATACATTCATACCATTGGTCTTTCTCTTCAGTTGGAACTTACTGAGTTTATACCATCAGAAAAGCAAGAAAGGGGAAATCTGGCATTTACAAACCCTTGCAAAGTGTAACACTGTTTCATACATGAGAACCAAGTGATCTATTATATTTGTTAAGACTGCATTTTAATTTCAATATGCTGAAAGCATAAATGTTTTTAAGTCCCCACCTATTTTTTAAATAACTATTATTAAATGTAGCCTTGTCACTTAAGGACAAAGTAACAGTTGCACTGCTATAAATATTAATGTTAAATTTACAGAGAATAAAATACATTCAAGCAACCTTATAAAATTTTTACTAAAGCTGCACTTCCAATAAGCACTTTGGTAGAACTGCCTATTGCCAACTGACATACAAAGTCTCTAACCAGCTACAAATGGCTGTAAAACGTTACAAATATTTAGAAATATACTGCAAACTTTTGGAGTTCTTTATGGTTTCTCTTTCATTCGAAACCTGCGGTCCTTCCTCCTCCTTCTCTTGTGCATCACTCAAGCCCTGCAATTATTTGATACCTGACAGACTTTGACTCAGGATTTGAAGAGGCTGAGACAGGTCTCACTGCTATTCCAGCTCCTATTTTGTGACAGAAGGTGTAATCACCATATAGCTCTGTTTAACACAACATCCTAGTATTGCTATGGCAATAGAGAGGTACAGTTTGCCATTGGATGATGATTTTTTTTTTTTTTTTTCTGATTTTATTTGTGCTTCGAGCATATACTTTCAGAAATGAAACATGGTTCCTTTCTCAGGACATAAGCTGCGAGTTAGTACTTTTTTCTAGCAAACAGCTTTCACATCCTTAGCCAGGCTCAGAAATGAGCTGTGAGGTAACAGCATTTGGACTCCTGAACACTCAGATCTACTCACACTTTCTTCCTGCTGGGAAAGGCAGGCTGAGAGGGGAGAATCCAGAGGAAAGGACTGTGAAAATAAATAGGAGAGAGACTTCTTTTTTTTTCCACATTTGATAATGTTCCTATTATTTGCAGTCACGGTAAGGATGGCTGCACTGATAACAGGACCTGATGATGAGCTGAAGGATCTGCTCCTACAGTCTGCACCAAGTGAGGCATTGTTGGCACTGCCCTCTGAAGAGAAACAGCAAATCTGTTTCAATGTGGGCTGTTGCAACAATTCAGAACATCAGAAGACTGTGTCTATGGCTGCAGTCAAGATTTTCTCTGTATTTGACTGATCTCTGTATTTGCCCTTCCTGCTACACCTACTCTGCCATTCCATCTTGACACCAAGAACCTGTTGGCATTCCCACTGCCCTCATTTTTCTGTATGGCCCCTGCCAGTCCATCTGGAGACATCAGGGATCGTTGCGCACATTTGGGTATCCCATGTCCTACATCACCCCCGTGGGGCCATCTGGCTGCATCCATGGTCTTGCCTTCAGCTTGCTGCATGTCCAAACCAAAATCCAAGTGAATGCAAGACATTACTTATTAGAGCAGTTTGAAAGAGGGTAAGGGCTTAGTGGTTAAACAGAAGTCAACAGGAATGTAAGTGACTTTGTGAATATATGTAAATACAAGTGAATCACGTGCTTAGTTAGTCAGTCATTGCTAACACACCCAATCCCAGCCTTTGAAGAAATGCATTATAGTTTGGTGGCTCTCCTGATGCCTGAGGTGGTTTCTATTTCTCAGGAAAGCTTCCCAGTGTACTGTGAAATGCTCACAAAAGCTAAGGTTCCTGAGAAGGTGCCTGAATTTTTTGTCTCATCATTTAAAGGAGAAAAGGTCAAGTACTTGCCAAAATTCCAGTGCTTATTTTTTCCAGTGTCTTCTTTCTCCAACAGAGAAAATGTCTGAGAAGCAAGAATTCAAATTATTTAATCAAACCTAAATATTCCAAAAGAGCAGTCTTTTTTAGTAGCCTTTTAGCAGTTCACATGGAAACACCTGAGATCCATACACCTTTTAATTGCAGGTGTTTTTGACATGAAGAAACAAAACACATTTATCAGAACCATATTTAATTTGAATATTTATTTTAAAAATAAGTTGCTATTGTTGAAATGAGCCAAAAATAATTTGTAGTTCTATGATGTGTGTAATTACAAGCACAGAAATAAACAACAACATGCAGTAAAAGCTGAAAGGCATTATAGCAAATATCCAAACATTCCAGAAAAGTTAGTGGTTAAGACAAGAGATGAAGCAAATGAAAATATTAGAGGGTTGCCTTAAATAATTTACATTAAAGTACTTTTCATTAGACTCACCTGAGCATATTTAATTTGATTTTTGTCCCCCCCACCAGGGCTGTTGGTGAGGCAAGTTCATTTTCTACTCTGTAAAGGACTTCATAGCCTTTCATGCTCATTAACTTCAGCTCATCCTGAAGGCTTTCTTTCTTCTCATCCTCCCTTGCACGAAATTCCCAGTTTATTCTAGAGTTCTTTGTGATGGCAGTGTTTCATTCAATGTCTTTTTGATTATTCTTTCCCATCCCAATCTCGCTGTGGCAGGAAGAGTTATTTCCTCTGGAGGTTGCTGCATTTCAGTCGACTCCAACACAATGGTCTAAGACTACTTAGCATACAGCTTTTCTCCATTCAGAGCTTTCCAAATTCTGGAGAGAAGTGGATATTTTTATTGCTCTTATTTTACAGGTGGAAAAACCAGGGAACATGCTGCCTGACAGCTAATGTCCCTTTATCTGTCAGAATCAGAGTGGCCAAGAGCATAAATGCAGATATTTGCGGGCCCTAGGTGACAGGTGATAACTTCTGCAACCACTGTAACACGCTCACATCTGATCAGATGTCTTTAAGCTGAGTTGCTACATGCTCCTTTTGCCTGATAAAACCATAATGCCTGCCTGCAGTAACACATTATATCCAGTTATAACCATCCTCAGCTTAGGAAACCCAACAGAGCTGTTGGAAAGATGTGATATTTACAGGCTTGGGACACAATTTACAGACAGCTAGAGGAGGAAAAGGTTTGTTTGGGAGAGAGGAAGGCCCTGATAATTTGCTATTTGCTTTTTCCTTTCCAAATCTTACCTTCTCAAGACCTCTAGGCTTGACTTGATATGTTTGCTTTGTGGAATTACCAGAACACCATCAATTAAGAAGCCCTCAGTTGTCAGAAGACATTTCTACATAGGCCAAGAGTATTGGTAGCACTCAATTGCAGAAAAGCTTTGGAGCCTTTGGGGTAGTATCCAGCCAGGCAGAAATAAATAGACATTAAATAAGATGAAATTTACCTTATACAACAAATCCTAAGATGAGGTAACTATTTTCTTTATCTTTATTAGGATTTGTTCTAAGCTGAGCACTGCAAAGCTTGCAGGTGGTGCAGCCTGTTTTTGTTTCTGCTGGTATTCAGATGCTCTGCCATCCTCAATTGCTCTCAGGAAATCAAAATAAGAGAGCTTGCTGTCATGAATGCTGATTCCTAAGCTAAGGGAAAAACACAGAATGAGATATCAATGATTTAAAATCATTATCTCATGTTGTCTGAGCTGATTAATTATTGCGATGTACTATTTGTACTGCAGCAGCACTTCAGGATATGCTTGTGGTGTCAGTGTATAAATCTTGTTAGTTCCACACCAAGCTTTTTATCAGGTCTAGGATACTCATCCTGCCATTTAAATTCAACCACAGCCTCAGATGCAGATCCAGGCCAAACTCCAGATGCTCAGGAGGAGACCTGGGCCCAAGTGCAAAACCTTCCTGTCCATCAGCACCAACCCCTTGCTTCTGATCAGCATCCAGGGATGGGCTCACCACCCCCAGTGTGGCTGGAGGATGTGCAGGCTCCCAGCCTTGTCTGTGGAGCTCTCTGTCCTGTCAGTGTAAACCCAATCTAACAGACTCTGCTGGGGAATGGATGTTCTTGGTGCTCAGTGATGCTCCTTCCCCTTGACTTTCAGCTCTACAAAAACACCTTGGACTCGCAGAAGCTCAGGTGCTGCTTAACCCTCCCAAAAGTTGTGATTGTTACAGTTCTGAGAGGAAGAAGCAGAACCACATGCAGCCTCGGAAGCTTGTGGCCACTTGTGGCCAGCCCATCCCTGGGAGCCCCATCCCTTATCCAGGAGCCCCATCCCCCATCCAGGAGCTCTGCAGGCTGCACTCACAGCTTCCCAAATTTCTGTCTGTCACCTGAAACATCTGCTGGATCAGAAACGCTGGAGAATTCCGTGTTCTGTCACACTGGAAATGGAGTGGGTTACAGAGCTGACTGCAGATAGCTCCAGGTAACAACAGTGAATATATTTTTGCATCAAATATCAGCATGGGGAATCGCTGAGATCTTGCATATGATTTGGGAATGGGATTCTTTTGCAGCGGACTTTGTTACCAAGATAAATTAATTTTTATTTGCATATTTTACTATAGAAGGGCTGGAATTATGGCGCTCTTCACATATACATAAAATACGTGACTATGAAAGTTATTTAGCATGACAAATTAAGACAAGATGAATAGTACTGACCATTACAGGAAATGCTACTTTCCTCCAATGTCCTGTCACTTGTGGCCTCTTGATGAAAAGACACCAGATGTATTTTAAACAAGGGCTCCAGAGAAGTCCGGTGAGGTTGCAGAGCTCATCACCACCGTGGATACAGGAGCAGGGGCTTGCTCTGCCCTCGTTTTCCCAGGACTAAGCCAGTTCAGCCAGTCTGTGGAAATTCCTGCTGTTAAAAGAGCACCAGAGAGTCTCCAGAATGAAATATATACCAGGCATGTTTGATACAGATCCATCGGCTCCCGTGGAACTATTCCAGACTGACCTCAGAGTTACCATCGATGGAGAGGCTTATGATAGACTTTAATAATTTGATAGCTAATTATCAGGACTATGGATTCTTCACACACGTGCTAGGTAGACAACTGCTGTGCTGCAAGACTTTTTGCAGTCTTGCATTCGGATTTTTTTGGTGAGAATTATGGTCATGGCAAGTCCTAGAGAGCCAAGACTCGACAGAGGAGATGGCCCCACCACACAACCCAGATTTTCTTGTTCAGAAATGAATTACTGTAACGTACTTTTATCATCTGTTTCCACAGTAAATCACTGGAGACCAATGCCTCAGCTACCAATCACCAGAATATCCAGTTACAAGAATGTCTAATTAATGGGGAGAGCCAGTAAAACAAAGAGGAAGCTTTATAAAACAGGCTGGAAAAGAAATTAACTATAGACCCCATATCTGCTAGTAAGAAAAAAAACATTCAAGAGCCCTGATTTTGCATCTTGCAGCTGCACAGCACTCCCACATACCACCCGTGTCAAGCTGGCTCCAATATTGGAGACAGTGTGTGGAAAAGGAAATAATCAACACCATTTCAGCGGAGAAATAAATTGCCAAGTGGGCATTAAAATTTTAGTAATAAAACTAAATGCATATGCTAATCTACTCTGTATTATTTAGAAAAGACTATTTTGGATCAAGAAAGGAATAATCTGCACAAAATTACAATGAATGGAGGTGTTTATCATCAAGAGGTCTTTGAGAAAGAAACAAGCAGCAGATTCCTATTAAGGTTTCAATTCATAAAAAGTTGATCACCCAATTAAAGGTGAACTGTGAAAAGACTTTGGTAATTTTATTTCAAAAATTAGTCTGGTCTGGCAGGCACTGGAGAACAAAACCCAGTGCTGCCAGGCATGTGACCTTTGGGGGTGGTTTGGTGCAGAGAACTGCAGTACCCAAAGCTGGAGCAGGTCCTTTGTGTTCTTCATCCTCCACTACAGAGATTTTTCTTCTTACTCATATTGATACAGAGAATTAAAAGAATAGTTTGTCATGGCAGCAGCACTGGATCATTTGAAAGCTAATGTTATCTTATAACCTGATTTAATTGTGTTTCCATTTTGAACAAAATGTTTCATGCACTGGCTCTGTGAAACCGAAATTAAGTGAAACAACCTAGCAAACAAATGCACACACTCAAAGGATACTTTTTTTTTTTAAAGTAAGAAGCCATTTAACTTTTGTTGCCTGCAAAATCAACTCATTATGCAAAAATATTTTTCACATATATGCAGCTTTAAGTGTGTGGGTATCTCCATTAGTTTGAACAGAGTTTTTCCGATACTTTAACACTCAGAAAAGCTTATAGGCTTTGGTGGGTGTGAACAAAGAGGTCCTAAAGAGAAAATCATACAAACCTCTTTAGAAAACTGAAATGATCATCATCAAGATAAGGGTTGAATTCTTGTAGTGTCCTGTGCAGGCCACATATTTTTACATAGCCATCTCTATTTTTATCTTTTATGAAAGGCGTTGCTGAAATCTTGGAAGTAACTCCTGAATTTATCCCTGAAAGACAGCAGAAGTTTATTTCAGCTCCTTTGTTAAATCAACTACAAGGATACAAACAAATACACCAAATAGGGGTGGAGGAGCAGGGAAAGATTTTGAGCTTATTTGTGTGTGGTAAGTTCATTAAATTTATTCAAAGACTGCCAGATTGCTCAGAAATAAACCTCAAATCCAATATGCCCTCCATTTAATTTGTTCATGGAATTGCATGGCCCAGGCCCCTTGTTATAAAGAAATGCTACGTGGGAGATTAACTGGTTCCTCTCTCCAGTCAGAACTGCAGATGCAAAACAAAGTTCTCTCTTTTAAAGTCTGTCCTGATCAGAGTTACAAAATGTTTATTACATCTTGACTTTTCCTCTCACTTCATTTTGTCACTTACATTTTACGGCATCAGGGATTTTGACCAAACTTTGGGAACTCAAGCAATGTGATTGTCTGCATCTTGACTCAATCGGAAGCCTCTCTGCAATTTGTTTCAAGAGTTTGCTAGAAACACAGGCCGCACATCCTTTTTTTTTTTTTTTAAATAATAATACTGCCTATAAGCCATCTCTTGAAGACTTCATCTGTCTTTTAGTGCCACTATATGTAATGATATTTCTCTGCCCTTACATTTGCATTTTTGTCTAATCATATTCTCAGGCCCTCAGCTTTTTTCTGCTGGTTTTCTCTCCACTTGACATCTCCAGTTTAAGCAGGATGGTTTCTTCAAGCAAATGGCTTTTCCTGTGAAAACTCAAGAACGAACTTTAAGCCTAAAGGAAGTCTTTGAAAGCACTTTGTCCAGTGGTCTAAAAATGCAAGGTGTTAAACACCTTGTCAAATGCAAGGAAGTTTGCTTAGATCTAGCAAAACAAATTGAATTTTTAATTTTTGTGAAAAATTACTGTTATTTGTAAAAATGTATACAGCTTTTTTACCGGAAAATACCCCTTACAGGACCATGGCTGTCCTGAAACAGATACTTGGTCCCAAGAGCAATCTCTTGTGTTTTCATCTTGCTGTTGCTAACTGGCTCATTTTTAAACTTGCCACTATTACTCCTATATAATCCAGCTTTTTTTTTCCTTTAGGAGCTTCTCTCTCACAAGCAGAGGGATGCTACTGGCAGCACACATTGCTGTGAAAATCCAGCTCTACATTCTGTACATACTCTCCTTTTCCTCTGACGCTAAAGATTTCTGTGTGCTCCTCTCCTGTGTTTATGGATCCTTGCTCAGACTCAATGCTTTAACCAAGCCCAGGGCTAGGCATATTTAAAATTCTTAAAAAACAACCAAAAAATCAGTAACTATTTCTGCATATAAATTTAAACCACCCTGTTGGTCTTCACTTTTCAAACTGAGTTCATACAATCCTTCGGTACAAATTAGATTCTTGCTAGACACCCTCAGTTTTAATAGTCTTTCCTTGCATGGAGAGATTTCTGGGCCAGATATTTTACAGTGTGTTTGGAGGTAGCATTGACTGAGCACCAGTTTTTAATTTACAGGTTGTTTATTCTTAGTCTGCAGCCCACTTGTGAAGCTTTTGCACAGCATTTCTCCATGATATTTTTGTTGTATTTCATGTTGGTGCACTGTCACATAGATCTGGGGATATGGATGGTATTCCCTTTTGCCTCTGTTTCCAGTTGCAAGGTCCTGCAAAATAACTCCTTTTCCTATAGCTATATATTCTATTCCTATAGAATTCCTGAACTCCTGAACATAATGTGACTCTATGAATTTTCATATATTTCACTTTGGCTACTTGCAGATAGCTCTGAAGAATCTCTTCAAATTTTTCTTGTTTCCTTTCCTGACAGACAGCATGTCCTTCTCCCCTTCTGGTGTTTCCATATTGTTCCTTATAACTGTCCTAGCTTGACTGAACAGATTTTTCTATCATACCTTTTTATTTTTGTTTTTTAAATTTTTAAATTTTTTTTAAAATCCTACTTTTCTGGGATCTCTTCTGTATCTTTGGATCTTTGATTTGATCCCCTAAAATGGAATCTCTGAAATGTCGTGGCTACCTGACTGATCTGTTATTTTAAGATCAGCTAAAAATTCTTCAAAGGATTCCTCCCTTTGTATTCTCATATGAAACCTGTGTCTTTCAAAAGTTCAAGTTTCCTTGTGAGTGCAGTATTCCTTCAACTTGCTTTCCGTGACTGCATGGATTGCCCTCTCACCCTGTCTTGGTTTCGTGAAATTAAAAACTTTGAGAGCTCCTACTCCTGCAATTTTCCGGAAAATTTTTGTGAGCTTCCTTATGATTAATCTGGCCACTGTCTGTATGCTTCAAGGCATGATGTGAGCCTTTTCAAGAAAACTGCAATGATGCCCATGTCATTTAGAGGTTCTAAAAGCCCCTAAAGAGCTGTCAGTTTCTCACTTTCAAATTAAAGGGTGGGCTTTGAAGGGATGGCATGGTCCACATTGTACCCTCAGCACAGAGAAATTCAGCAGCCCTATTCAACCATGTTTCCCTTTCAGTGCCACTCTTCATCACCACTGTCCCCTTCCACCTAAATCTTCACAGAATCACAGAATAATCCCAATGAAAGTCGAGGCCAAGATTTCGAGATTCATATTTTTGGAAAATTGAGGCATTCAACATTTTTGGGGCTGATAAAAGATTTCCAGGTGATAATAATTCCACTCACAGCAAAAAATATCTGCATGAAGAAAATGAGGATTAAAACCACGTATCAAGCTGCAATGCCAAAAAAGTAGTATTTTCTTGCAAATGTTTAGTATTTTTTCTTGAAGCGCTGCAGAGCCACTGTGCGCTGTTCGATGCCTGTTTCTAATTTGGGCAATTTGTTCCAAAAGCAAAAGGAAAAAAGGCGCACGGCAGTATGTTTTGAATTGTTAGATGTCCAGAGCTTTTGTCTGCCTCACAGTGTGCAATCACAGGGCACTGAAAATTCTCCAAAGCCGGCAGGGTGAGGCTCACAGCCCTTGCAGGAAGGCAGTAGTAAGGACACAGGCTGGATGCAGCCCCTGCAAGGGAAATGCAGAATCACAGAAGGGCAGTGGCTGCTGCTCGCAGCGTGCTGAAATGGGTCCTGTAAACAGCAAATTCACACTGCAGGCAAAGATGTCCTGCCAGCCCAGTGTGACAGGTGAGAGGAACCAGTTCTGATTGAATCAATCCCAACCCACACTGAGAAGGAAGTGTGGACTGAGGCCCACGAGGAACGCCCTGGCTTGGCTTTGCAGCCACATCACTGTTTTTGCTGGCCAGGAGCGATCTCTTCACACAGTCAGGGATGGTCCCCACTCTGCTGCTCACATCTCAGCGGCCTGAGGGCTCCTGGAGCTGGCATTGCACTGCATTCCTGCCTTCACAGCCTCCACACACATGGATTCCATCCTCTGGGCAATGATTGCGGCTCTGGAGCCGTTTGTGGCTTTCTAGGGCCTTACATGAAATCCGAGAAGTTCAGAGGTCTGGATTCGGCTTCTCTTGTACATCCAGATTTCCAAGAGAGAAAATCAGACAGGAACTGCTAGCACAGGACTGCTCCCACTATCCAGGAGGTGGGTGAGGAAGTGGGGGAGGCAAAAAGAGAACATTCAGCGGAACTGAAAGGTGGCAATAATCGATAACATGACATACTTTTGCAGACCATGAGTGATTAAGCTGTGAACTCATTCCCAGATGAAGCTACAGATGACAAATTTCAAAAGATTAAAATCAGAACTGGGTGTCCTATATATAGAAATCAAGAAAAGCAGGATCTAACAAATAATTAGAAGGTAATTTTGGAAAGAGTCATGCAAGTCCCTTCTGCAGTTTTAAACCAAGCTGCCATCACTCAGGGTGAGAGAGCCCCAGTGCAGAGGTCAGAATATTCCACATCCATCTGGTGGAAGGCTGCTCTACCTCAACCAGAAGCATCTGGCTCCAGCTGCCAGCACATAACTGCGTCCAGTTCTACATGAGCCAGTCTCCAGTTTCTGTTTCTCCAAATAAAGGTTAAGCAATGTGTATCTGTGTGTGTTGTTGCAGTTCTAGCCATGGTTTGTTGTTACAATGCGTTCACAAAGGTATTTAACAAACTAAATAACTCTGAAGGATGTGGACCTGCCAGCATCTCACATCATGACTATTTTATTTTTACCAGCCATGTCTTCTCCATTGATTTAATTACTCTCCAGCTGCTTCAGAAGCAGTATTTGCATCTTTGAGCCACACTGGATAATTTCTGTTTGCAGCACAACTTCTCCCTGACTTGCAGAACTGCTTCTTATTTATAGCACTGGAGGCAGGGCCACCTCACACTCGGCTTTGCACTAACAGGGAAGAAACAGGAGGCTCCTGACCCAAAGAACTCTTCATCCAAGTCAGAGTAGAGTCAAATGGAGTTCAAAAAATTGAGTGGAAAAGCCCAGTATGAGGCAGTCAGGGCCTAAGTTTCACGTCAGTTACAAATACAGTAATAAACAATGCCTTCGACACAGCAGCTGCCTCACCATGTCTCCTTCATTTTATACAGTTTTTTACAGGTGGAACTCTCATTGATACCTGTGGGTGTCATAAGTGCAGTTTATGCCAGAGAGCTGCAGTGAGGGCGGGAGAGATGTGATGCTGAAAAGGAAGGACAGTTTTGCTCTTATTCTTTCAGCCTGTTTGGGAAACTGAAAACCAAAATTTTAAAAAGCAGAGTAAAAAGGCAAAAGCCTCAGCTTACAGGCTGCTCTCTCTGTTTTGTGGGGGGGTTGTGTGCTGATTTCCCAAGCTGCCTCTTTATCTGCAAGACAAGGCTGCTCTTCTCTGTTTATCAGTGCATCAACTTTACCGACAATGTCATCGGGAATTATCACCCTTATAAACAATAATTTATTCATTTCTACAACTTCCAGACACTTTCCAAGCATGAAACAAACCAAATCTCTGCTCCTGGGGATATACTTTTACATGGGTTTTGCTCCTGAGGGTTTGTACTCCTAAATAAAAAATACAATGCATTTCAGAGAAGAGTGAAAGCACAGGCAAAAGACATGATAAGCACCCAGGTGGTGTCTATCCACAGCCTGGAAATACGAAGTTTTCACAGCACTGTAGCTCCCAAGCAGTGCTGGGAGGGCTCAGGGCAAACTTTAGGTGCCACAAATCGAAGGTCTGGCAGTCCAGCAGCAGTCTGGGAATATCTCTGGACATTCTAGTTTGCCAGTAGAGGTGCTGCCATAAGGTCTGTGTAGTAAGAAATATAAGCCATGGAGAATATCTGTAAAAAAAGTCTCACAGTGTACACAAGCTAGGCTTGTCTCCAGCAAATCAAGGGAATAACACTATGGATAAGCTTGGTTCAGCATCATCCAAACCTCTTTTGCAGAGTCCTTTTTTTTTGTAACATTTTATTTGTATTGCACGCAGTGTCATCTTAACAAACTAAACACAAACATTGAAAGTTAAATGCTAAGCTCATAAATAACTTACTTGGTCTGATTTTTAATTTCTTTTACAGGCAGAGCTTTATTTTCTGCTGTTCCCGCTGGTCTCCCAGCTTTGAATGCTTCTTTTGTTTATTATTCTAATGTGCTTTTAAATGTGCAGAGCTGTCATCTGTGATGTGTTGGCTGAGCCTGTGTCAGTGGATGGAAACTCCATCCCTAGTTCCTGAAAAATTCTTGGTGAGTTAGTTATCCTTTTTCATCTGTATCACACCTTGACAAGGAAATGCTCTTTTAAAATATTCATGTGTTCCCCATAGGAAGGCATTACAGATGTCCTTAACCGACTTAGCTGATTTTCCTTCCTTACAGAGGCACTGTACCTCACTGAAAATGAATGGGTGACTCCATGTGAGACTCAAAAGAGGGCTTACGCATTGTAATCACACAGTCACTTCTAAAAATACCACTCTGAGGACCAAATTGTCAGGAGTATTCTCCAGCTCTCAGTGCTGCAGTCCTTCAGAGTCGGCTTTGAGACGCATGGAACTGGTTCTCCTAAAAATCCATTCTCAGGCATCTCAAAGTGGTCAGACAAGTCTGAGATGCTCAGAATTGTAATCACCCTTCAGAAACCTAGGTTTAGCTTCATAAACACTTCCCATGTTTTCTTAGGTATAAATCCTTCCATAGGATTTTTCCTCTGGAGTTTCTCCTCCTGCAAGTGCTCTGATGCATGGCAATGCCTAATTTAGCCTCAGCTTCACTCTAATTCCTTTATTCAAGTTACAGACATATCAGGCACGTAGGAGATTTTAGCTGTTCTATAAAAGGAGTGGCTGATGGGAGTGAAGTTATGCAGCAGATAACTGCATGAAAAGGACGCTCTTCAGTGTGCCAGAGGAATAAGGAATAAGAATGGAAAGTAAAATCTAATGGAGTAGAAAATAATTCACAGACGAATCAGTGCTATGAAAAATCTATATAGCTAATACAGTTTGTAACCAAAATGCAATACACTCAGATTCTATATATTAGAGTGATTACTTTTCAAAATAGACCTGTAATGAAGGCAGCTTTTTTATAATGTCATGTACAGCTGACATCTATGCCATTGCACAGTTTATAGCACAGCTCCTCTTTGTTGAAGGCAGACAAGTTTCCCCCACCTCACAACAAATTACTTGTCCATAAAAACATTTCACAATATTACTTGAAATCATTACACAGCATGAAATTGCCTGGCTTTTTTTTTATGTATTTGCTATGTGGCTTTTTCTTTTTTTTTTTTTTTGACTGGCTGGCTTTTATTTAGGTTGAAAATACTGGAAGTAAATGTAGTGCTTTGAAAAGAAGGGGCTGGGAGCACTGCCTTCATACTTCATATAGGTGTGCAACGTGGACTGTCCTCACAGCTGGATGGAAATTCTCTTTGCAGTTCCCACCTGACCCGAGAAATCTGGAATTGGCTTTCACCCACGGCAAACTGAGCCAAGCACTTGTGTGTGTAAGAAAAGCAGACCGAAAAGAAGTTAATTTAACCAGTGACCTACAGTGCCATCTGAGAAGAAAATGCGTGTTAGATTAAAGGGATCAGAAATACTGAAGGCAAGAGAAAATCCTGTCTTTGAATTCATTGGAAACTGATGAATCTAATTGAGCTTAGTACGGTAAGACATAGCTCCTGTAACACAGTGCCATGATCTGAGGTCACAATCATAACAAAATAAAAGATTTCTTGTGCAGTGTTATCTATTGTCATTCACTGCACTACCAAAGGCTCTGTAATCCTATAAAAGATGCATTACTGCAAGACCTAATCATTTAGAGTTGTCATACCTTGCCCAAAGCTGCTTCAATTCTTCCAGGGTGATTGGAATACCAAATGTGAGCAAGAACTTCTTCAAGTCCCTTGGCTGTATAACGCCATTTCCTTCACTGTCAAACACTTGAAAATTCTGGAACGCAAAAGATATCATCACTAACAAGAACCAACAAGTTTGACAAAATGTCTGATCTTTCTATAAGCTGAATAAATAATGGGAATTGAGAAAGAAACAGAAAATAATAGAATCATAGAATACTTTGGGTTGGAAGAGACTTTCAAAAATCATCTAGTACAATCCCCTGAAATGAGCAGGGACATCTTTGACTAGATGAGGGAGTGGGGTGAAAAATGACAGAGCTGTGGATTTTCTCTCCAACTCATTCTATATCTAACACAAATTAAATTTTGCTTTGGGTTCGGGCTGGTTGGTTGGTTTTGTTGATGGTTTTACCACTCTACGTGTAAACTGAGATTACCAGCACTGCTGGTAAAAAAATACATTGGTTGGTGAAAAAATTATACTCATTTTTTCTCTTGTACTAATTCATTGACCAAATATTCCAACTATTCAAGAAGCTTAAAAAGACGGAAATATTTTCATAGGACGCTTTTGTGAGAGTCTTTTTGCATGGTGTAAGCATCACCCTCAATGCTTCCCTGTGCTGGGAAACACTGAGTGTCAGCAGAGCAGGAAGCTCAGGCCGCAGGTGAGCTCAGCCCATTACAACTCTTACAACTGAAACATTAAATAAAACAACAGTAGAATATGAGGAAAGTTTTAGAAAGAACGGTAATAGCGTCTACTACGTAATCAGTGTTGCAAAAATTGAATATTATTCAAACACTGGATTTCGTTTTAATTACAGAGTAAGTTTTTATCATTAATGAGCTATTTTGCAAGGGTCTCTTTGAATATTTATAGAATCTGAAGATCAACATTGCATGATGTTCTGAAATCTATTAGTGCTGCTTATTTATTTAAAGAAAACATTCTTCTTACCCTTACTAGGTCATGCCATCTGGTTCTTGCTTTGATAACAAGATAGTAATGAGCGTGATCACAAGCTAGCTCTGCATCCGTTATCATCTGTTTTTTTCACAGAAAAGAAAAAAATAAAATAACAACTAAGTATGTTCCATGTTAGTGGGAGCTTTAATCTCCACAAGTTTCCTTCCCTTTTGTTGTTCTTCACAGTGGTAGTGGTTTTGTTTTCTAATTTCTAAGATACACATTAAAGGTTGTTACTTCACATCTGTGTAAACTTAATTCTTTAAGTATTGCCTTATTTCCCTGGCTGCAGGTTAGCAAAGATGTTTTAAATTTTGTAATTCCCTATTTATTTTCAAATCAATGCTGTTCAATTCTCCCTCAAACTCAAGAGCCAGCATGGATCATTTATACACATAGAAGGAAATGTTAATTATCTCAGAAACAATTATATCCTGGAGTGACTCCAGGAAGATTATCCTTGATTTACATCAATTACATAGACCAAAACTATCTTTGTGAGTCACCAAGGCACGACTAGAAATGAGGAGTAAGACTCACATTTGCAAATTCAGCCACCATTACAAGTGCCTAAATTTTGGGAGTTGGTGCTTCTGATTGAATCCAAGCACACAGAGGAATATTGAGCCTCAGGTGAGCTTGTTACCCTGCACAGAAATCTGAATAAATCCATGTGCTGCACAAGGACTCCCACACCAAAGAATCACTGCTGGAGAGAAGATTCCATGAACATAAACAATCGACCAACAAAACAGTCTAAAAACCGCGAAAATGCAGGTGCTCTTAAGGCTTTCAGTCGCTGTGGTTTCTTTGTTAAACTTCTGAAACTGTGAGAGGAAGTTCTGGAGCTAAAGTCAAAATATTTCAATTTCTAGCCAAGTATAAACTGAAACAGAAACGAGAGCACAACAGTAATTGGTAATCTCAAATTCCAGCTGGTAGCAAGATTCAGTCATCGTTTGGGAGATACAGGTTGGATAATAGGAAATATTTCTTCACTGAAAGGGTCGCTAAGCATGGGAACAGGCTTCCCAGGGAAGTGGTGGACTCACTGCCGCTAGAAATGTTCAAAAAATGAGCAGACGCAGTCGCGCTTTGTGATATGGTTTAGCTGCTCGGGTGGTGCCTGGTCATAAGTGAATGATTTTGGAGGTTTTCTCCAGCCTTAATAATTCCATGAACATCAGTTTCCTTTCTTGTTTTAAACTGATGTCCTTGATTCACTCTGTTGTCCAATTCAGGAAAAAAGAAAAACAAACCAAGCAGATAAATATTACTACCGTCAGAGCCAACAGTAATGCTGTAAGAGACAAATAAAAACTGGGAAATAAGCCTATGTGTATATATCACATCATCACTGCCACAGCGGAGATGAGTTGCTGATCAGGAGCTTTTCCAGTCCTGCTGTATCTTGTCATTATTTTTATGATTTTGTCTCTGTTTGCATGGTTAAACAGCCTTTCACACTGAGTTTTTAGAATTTTTTTTTTGTTCAAATGCTGCTTATCATTCAATTTAAGCCCAAACCTTAAAATTTCAGACATTTTAAGCAGTGTCACTTCTCACAGGAAGTGAAGCTGTGGCTCTGCTCTCTTCATCCTCCACCCACTCCATGGCTTCAACTCAAAGATTTTAGATATTTGACCTTATAAATTTAAAAAACCACCAGGGGTACTTCTGGCATTTCAACCTAGACTCAGTGGATTCAATGCCTAACTGAATGCAGTCATAAATCACTGAGAACTTGGTAAAGTTGCCCACTTAACCTTGATAAAGATGTATTTTAATACCACTATTTTCATTTATAGCCACTACAGATGTTCACACAGTGTATTCATTTCTGTAAACACACCAGGTTACCATAGGTACTGCACAAATTTTTTCTTACTTACTGGTGAGATGGCATGAGCCAAGGAAGTTTCTTGGGTGTGAAAGAATCAACAGAATTCTTGCTAATGCAACATGGAGGTCATGTGCCTTCCCAACAAACCCAGTGGGTACAGCAGTTCCTCAAGAGAAGCAAAAAGCTGCTCAAGACTTACTGTCACTGTCTGTTTCACAGAATAGATGCCCTAACAAGGAATATTTAAATATATTGAAATAAATGTATTTAACAGGTCTACTCCATATTTTTTAAACATAACAGGCAAGTATTTTAATCAATTTAAGAATACAAAGCATTTTTAGTATTGCCTTACTGAACACTTGGGAGAGTCCTCAGTAAAGTGCAATCTTATTGCTTTCATCTCAAGCTTGTAGGGAGCATAAAAAGGCCACCCCCATATAAATTTAGAAATTAACCTCCCATTTCCATCACTGCTAATACCAACAGGCACCTCATTTCTACCCATGCACACCCTTAGAAAACCTGGAAGAAAGAGACACTACAGTAATTGATCTACCAGCTGAACAGCTTCTCCCATTGAAACAGACACAGAAAACTCAAACACCTTTAAAATGGTGCAGTTCAGAAAATGGAGTGAGGGTGATCAGCTTTTCCAGTGGTGCCCAAGCTTGTTTGAACACCCCCTTCCAAATGCTGGTCTTTCCACTCTTCCCAGGGAACAGGGATGGGATGAGCTGAGCAAAAGGACAACAGCTGCATCTTCTCTCCTTTTTCAAATGGGATCTCTTTAACTCTATGCATATCCATGGTGAGAATTCAAGGAGTACATTCTAATGGTAATTACAGAAAATAATAAGCAGATGTAGGAAAGCTGGAAAACCAAGTCTGGATTGAGATCACCATGTTGCAAACTTTAGGGACTAAGAACACCTTCTTGAAAGATCATTCTCATTAATAGAAGGACTGTTCCATGAATGAGTAGTGCAGAGATACTCTTTTCTATTTGCAGAACACTTAATAACTATGTTCACAAAAGGATGGGAAAAAATAACCTGGAACGTGTTTTCCTGGCAGAGGCTGCAGAGCAAACAACTAAGAAAAAAAACTGTTTTGCCTTGAAAACGGAATGTGTTTGAACTGGAAGTTTCTGAGAACACAGGAGACTCGAAATTCAACACAATTTTTAGAGTCGCTTTCCTGACAGCTCCTCCAAACCAACTTTTAAAACAAATGTTTGTTTCAAAATAGCTACCAGCTTCACTGCCAAAAGTGAGCCAAAACTCGATGTATTTACCCCATAAGACATCCATCAGCATTTCATTAAGGTGATTGAGATATTCTTCAGCAGTCATGGCGTGATATTTAGCACCATTTGCTCTGTGGTTTGGGCTGTTACATAACGTAGCTCCCATCTGCAAGAATGAGATTGAAGGGTAGCAAATATTGAAAGTATATTGAAGATATCTGACAAATAGCAGGGCAATAAAGCAGAAACGAACCAAGAGACCCTGCAAATGGATTCTTTACAGCACATCTTGACAAAGCCCAGTGCTTGTCTGCAGCAGCAGTGGTGTCCACCCAATTTGCAGTAATGGCCTCAGCTGCTTTAGTTTTCCCAGCTGGAGATAAAGAAGAAAATCTGAAACTGAAGAAAGCCCTGCTCCAGTCCGAACCAATGTGAGCTCTTTCAGGGGATTTGCCATCAAAAGCCCTTGACTTAACAGAGGAACACCCCTGAAACTCTTTTTCCCGATGTTTTGGCAAGGCTGGATCTCACACAAACAGCTTCGTATTGTCACAGGTTTATTATCCCACAGCCCAGCAGGATCAGTCATTTCCCAGCAGAGCGCTCAGGTACTTCCAGTCCTGAAGGACTAAGGTGCTTTTGAGGCCATAACAAAGCTATTTTGGTGACCGTTTGAGATCTGATTCCTTCTGCCCATTGTGCAGTGGTACACCTGTTTTGCATTGCTGCTGTGGGGAAAAAGAAAAAAAAAGTATCTCGTGTAGCCTCTTGAGCATTTTAGAACTTTTCTGCAACATAGGAGTCATAAAGGGGAGAGAAGAAATTCCTGACAGATTTTAAAATGGGAATAACTTGCAAAGAAAATGTACACACTGACCTTTCACTACACCCTATGTCTGATTGATAGAAAAACCACTAAGGTAATGGTCTGTTGTAAAGGAATGTTTATTTTCTTTGTAAAAGATTTACATACACTGACATACAGAGCCTGTACAACTGCTCCAAAGAATCATTAAACAGTTTTCACTGTTAATTCACCTTCTCCTAATTTTACCCTCTAAACCCTGCTCTCCCCTACAGACGTGCATCATACTTTCTTTTTTTTTTTTTTTTTTAATTTGAGTTTCAATTGAAATATAGTCAAGAATATTTGCACTTATGTTATCTTCCCACTAAAGATTATAAGAAGAAGATCAGGTCTCTTTTTCTGTAACTACAGACCACCCTCTACCCCAGTGAATCACAAATCATTGAAGAAATAAAAGTTAGGAGGGTTTTTTCCTTTGCCTTCTGGTTTCTTCGACTTACTTTATATTAAATGTGGGTCACACTTCCCTTTACAACTATGTGATATAGTAACATATGGAAAGAAAAGCTGTGATTCTCATAATTGGCAAAAGCTTTAAATACAGACAAAACACTGTTGATCCTTGATTTAAATCAAAGAGCTGGCACACTCATTTTGCCTGAGGTTAACCTGTTTCAAACATCTTTTATAAGGCTACTGGGTGTAAAGGTGCACATATTTTGGAGGATACCTGATTAGCTGGCTACATTCACAAACTTCTAAACTTCTGGGCCTGAATGAGGAAAAACCTGAATATTATGTCAGCCACCCACAAGTCAGCTCTTTCTCTTGTCTTAGTTCTAAAACAGAAATAATGACAGCAGAAAATAGTAGTAACAGCACGAAAAAAGTAAATGCAACCTCTGAGAAAAATTACAGAGGCACAATATGGAAATTAAAACAGGCCTTGAAACCAATGACAGAACTATCTTGAGCTTGACTTCAGTGGCATCAGAATTTTACCCACAACATCCAGACTTAAAGTATAAATTTAAAAAAGAAATGAGGAATGGATAATTACTTACTAGCTTTAGTCTGCACTGAGGCTTCCACCCTAAGCAATTGGCTCAGGCTCCATGTATTTCATCTTTAAGGGCTGAAAACAAAAACCCTTGCTTTCAGTGCCTTGAAATCAGTGAAATGACCGATGGGGCAAGGCAAGTAGCTGACATGAAAAAAATGTGCTCCCAAATTATGAATATTTTCCTCTTTCATTCACTCTGCAGCAACAGTAAATCAATGAAGGCCACATCCTCATTATATGGGTGGACAGCACATCACTTTCTACACCGACAGTAAACCTTACCCTCTTACTGGGATTCTGGACACCCTAATAAAACTATCAATTCTATTATAGGCAACAGCCTTTCAACATTCTCTAGCACCACATGATCTTCCAACACATTAGATGAGAAATAAGTTCTATGACGGCCTTTTTTTTTCCCCCTAGATATGCTGTTTTGAATAATAAATATCTGGGTATTTTATCCTATGGCTCAATTTTAAATTTTTAATTACGTTGAAAATTATCTCTCTTCCTTGCACTGACAGTAAGCCATTTAAATATAGTTCTATTGTGTACAATTTCGATTCTGACCAGAAAGAGACTGACAAAAGAGGCAAAATCTGACTATACTTCTGAGACTGCACTTTAAGCAAAAGCACCGAGTGCCTTGCCAAGATAAAACTTTACCTGGAAAGTAGCAAGTGCCGGAGGAAACGGCATTACCTCATTAGCAAACTTGAGGAAAAGTGTCATTTGCAGAATTTGCTGCTATCACTACTCCTCATGAGCCACAATTTCCTCCTGGACAAGAAATGCTGCAGAATGGCTTCAGACCCCAGAGCCACACAGAGTTTTTCTGGTACTTTTCCCACCTCCTGTTTCCCTGAGAAGTTGTAGTTGCAGCCCCTCCTGCTACTGAGGGTTTTCTCCAAAACCTTTTCGTTTCCTTCAGCTGCTTTGGAACTCCTGATTTGGATGTGATTTTGTGTAACTATCCTGCACAGCTTTGTCCTGACTTTCCAAGTGTTCCTACAGCGATTACTTTTGCCATTATATTTTACTTAATTACACAGATTAAAAGAAAAAGAAAATAATTAAATAACTGAACAGCATAGGGAGTGCTAAAAATTTGAGATTAATTAGCAAATTATCATGCCTTTCTATGAATGTAAAGCTTCTGGATAAGCAAGCACATTTTATGTTCAGTTGAACAAGTATTTACCATCAGATCAAATGCTTAATAGTAGAGATAAGGGAATCTGGCTGCACAAATCCAATCAAAGCTGGAGAGAATCAGCCACAGTAGGAATGTCAGTGACTACATTCTCAACTATTAGCACTTTCATCTGGAGGAAAAAAATTGATAAAACTCTCCCGAAATTGCATGCAAGATTAAGTCATATTAAATGGTATGACTGGGTCATTGTTCTGTGCTCACCAAAGGCAAAGTGTCTCTCTTATTTAAGGGAAGAGGATTGATTTCCACCTTACAGGGAGAAGGTATGGGAAACCTTTACCCTTCAGAGGGTACATTCTGCCCACTCCCCTAATGCCACTGTAGCATAATATTACACAAATAAACAAAACTTACCCACTTCCATGTTGGGGATAGCTTTTGCCCCCTTCTGTGGCTTGGCCTGGAATAACAAACCAGAAAATAAGTATGTTTTTATGTTTCCCACTGTCACACCGGGCTGTCCCTGTCAGAGAGACCTGTGTCGCCTCTGAGGAAAGGTGAGCAGCACAGCCTGGCTGCTCCAGATGTGGAGCAGCATCTCAAACTTGCCACTAAGCTGGACAGTGGCCTTGGCTCTCCTGCTCAGCCACACAGCCAGGATGGAAAGCAGCAGTGCTGCCGGGGCAGGGGGTGATGAACCTCTCGTTGGAAGTGTCAGGGAAATCAAAGCAGGAAGAATGTGAAAGCTCTCAGTTGGAATTCTACCTAGATAATTAAGTGCAAACCCCCTTTCTTTTACAAAGGTTGCAGAGATCCTTAAAGACCACAAGTGGTGGAGAATCAGTTTCAGACTGCATTTCACCTGAAAACATTCGTGCCCGGGCAGTTACCAGAGACATGAAATAGTCACTTCAGTTCTGACAAGGAAACCCATTTAATCACTTTATTCACACAGGGCTCTCATCCTCATTCATTGCAGGCTTATTTCCCTCAGCACCAGGCAGGGCAGAACAGCAATATTGCAGGGAAGCATGTCCCATCAGAATGATCATAAACAGCAGCAGGAGGACAGAGTTTCTGGGCAGTCTTAGGATCACAGAATGGTTTGGGTTGGAAGGGGCTTTAAAGGTCAGCTCGTTCCAACCCCTCTGGTACAGGCAGGGACTGATTCATCGATTTTCCCTTGAGATTGCTTGGTGCAGGGGAAAAAACCTGTCTTTAAGAGTTGCTGTCTGTTGTATCACTCTGTCCTTCAGCCTTTTAATTACTTCATCAACAGTTCTATTCTCGGCATATTTGTTAGCTTGGTCTTCAATCTGTTTGAATACAAAATTGAAAGATCGTGCATGAGGACAAGTCACTTATTTTGTGGTTTCAAGCACCTGACTCAGCAATAATGAGCGAGAACTGCTTTAATGACAAACAAGACATAGACACGGAAGAAACTTAGATGCAAAACAACATGATAGATGTATGAAGTTAGAACACACATTGATTCCAAGGCCCGAGTTGTGCAAACATTTCTTTTTCAGGAAAAAAAAAAAATTAAAAATGACTGATACTGTTCTGAATTATTTCTTTTGCAAACGGAGTTGCTAGACCCCCAAATCACAGGCTTGGTTTCTAATGAGCCAAAATTTCTACATCAGCTAAGGAGCCACCTTGATCCTTTAATACCTCCTCAGTTAACATGAGATGGCTAAGCTAACATGAAAGAAGTTAATGAAAGTATTTCCATTGAATTTTAAAGGAAAAAAATCATCTTATGACATTTTCTGTTCTCCTGGTTCCCGAGCAAATCACTTCCATGCTTTTTCCCTTTGAAGGAATGTTCATAATACTTTTCTTTCTTGGGCCCTATAAGAAAGTCCATAGATATGGACTATATACCCTTCTTACTGAAATACCACAAGCTTCATCATTAACTCATTAAAATAAATAACAATTAAATACTTAATAATTTTTAAAGACAGAAAGAAATTAAATTAAAGAGTATGCAATGTGTCCCACTTGTATCTATTTTACATCCATTATGGATTTACGATAACCCATGAAAAGGGAAATTAGAACAATTATTTTTGTTAAATTTTAGAGCGTGTATTTCCATATAAGCAAAATGCAGAAATATTCAGCAGTCTCATTTTATAGATTTATTAAGTGTGCTTTATAGTATTCCCTAAACTCACAGAGAATCTTAACATTTTAACTCTTACTCAAAAAATATGCTAATGAAGAGTTTTACTTTGATCTGAGCAGCACACAGCAGATTAACTCTAAGCCTCCAAAAAAAGGGATCAAAAGATGACAGTGACTGGTGACTCCTTCACCAGGATCTCAGATGGACTCATCTGCTGAAGGCACCTGGTCCTTCTGAAAGGAAGAGGTTTCCAAAACATCACCAACTGATGGCTACTCTACATCAGCCACAGGGATGAGAGTATTTAGATTTGAAGCTCTAGGAGATTCGGAGACTTTTTTTCTGTGGGGGTAAAAGGGCTGTTTGTAATTGGCTGAGTAATGATTACAGCAGAACACAAATTGTCCAGATCATCAGAGTGTGGCAGTGAAATCCTGTTGATGCCGCGAAATCCAGAGAAGGAAAAGCCTTTCTCTATTTTATCCTGGTTAATGCAGAGAAACTACTTGAAATGGTGAAAAACAGCTTAGGCAGGAACGATGATGGAATGACAGAGTTATGACATTTAGACAAGGAAGGCAGGAGAAGAGGGGGGAAAAAATGTAGATTTCTACCTTCTCAAGGAGCTGTAGTCTCATGGGAAATGAGTCTAAAGGGAAAATAACTTGAGGATAGCTGGAGGTGCATCAGTGAAACATACCAGCACAGTAGAGACGACCAGAATATGAAAGCCCACAGCACAATGTGAGATTCAATGCAAAAAAAAAATACTAAGAGTAATAATAATTTGTATTACTGAAGCATTTGTAGAATGAGAGGGATCAGGAAAAAAATTTGGCTTTCTATTCAACAAAGAATCCTACCAACAGATTGCATTAAGGAGGTGAAACACTTAAAACCTCTTTTTGTATCCATCTTTGATAAAAGTCAAATATCAGCAGGTTTCTTGAACAATGAATATCAATAACAAAAAAAGAAAGAACAAATTACAGAATATTGTTATGTATTTATATTAGCTCTTAAAGAACTAGCTAAAATTGTCTCCTAAACCTATGCAGAAATGCAAAGACGCAACCTAACTTTAAAAAGAGGGAAGGAGAAGAACTGGAGAGTTACTGACATTTCTAAGAAATCCATTCCTGTTTTCATGCAATAATTACAGAGTCACAAAGAGTTCAAAGCCTGCTAAGAGACACAAGAGTCACTAGGGAACCCTGAGATCTATGATCCTGATTTTGGGCAAGCTTATATTTTAAATTATATTTCCCTCCCACAAGCACCACTTTCACCCTGCTTTCCTAGGAAAATAAGAATAATGCAGCCAGCTTTTTCATCCACATCTGTCAGCCTTTCTCCTAAATCTGGTGTCCATTTAATGATTTCAGTCAAACTGGGGAGTGGTAGGGGCCTTCAGACACAATTATTACAAATTCTGCGGAACTGACAGTCACAAAAGGGAGAGAGATTCTTCATTCTTCCATTTGGGAAGGCAGATCCATTATTTTTTCCATGTATTAGCAGCTAGCCAAGCAATCACATATGTGCGGCTCTGGGCTAGCCACGGACTGTGTCTGGCCCAGCTGCTGGAAATGTGCAATGAGAGGAATGTTCTTTTCCTACCTTTAAGGAATGAGCCACAAGCACATTTCCCAGCGGTGTGAGACACCAAATTCGCTCCCATCTCACCGGGGCTGGCTCAGGGAGCTCTTCACTCAGGCCTGACAAACCCAGCATAACCCTCTGCTCTGCCCCACCAGTTCTGGGTGCCAGGATGCTTGTTGAAGGTGTGGATGAAGCAGCAGATGGTGGCTCCGCAGAAGTTGGGGATGGAGATATTTATTAGCGAGGTGGCTGATTTATGCTGGATTTAGTGTACTGTGTCCCGGTGACAGAGCTCTATTCCATGTGGGTGAGTCATTTGCATTTTTCTCTCTTGCCAGCTCTCTGCTTTGACAGTCCTTCAGCAGAAATGGTGCTGGACCTCAGTAAAAATAACGTTGAAGAATTTCTGAAAGATCTTTTGACCTCAAGAACAGGAAGGACAAACTCAGCTTGCAGGAAAAACACAGGTTGATTTCTCGACTGAAGTACAGCTCATATCGGAGCCAGTCTTGGAATGCATCTGCAGGAACACTCAGTTCCCAAAAAATATTACATAGAAGGATCCAACCATAAGGTCTTAGATATATCCTAGTGTCTTGCAAAAGCAAATTGAGAAAACATTTCAGAAACAGAGGCAGCCTGCTAGAAGTTTCGAGGACTAAGATGAAGGTCGCTGTGGAACAGAATCTTTCACCTTAACCACACCAACCTGTTAAAGAACTTACAGGTGGAAAGATGTGGAAATATCAAGATTCCACCCATTACAGACCATTGGTCCAAACCACCACTGTAGTTCTGCTTTTCTAGTGGTTTCACGTGATATTACTTTTCCATTACTGGTTACAAATTCTCACTGAAGAGAGAAGTGGATGTAATTTGGCAAATGAGAGACACACAGCACCTGTTACATAACAGGACGTAACATTAAGGCTCATGAGGATACTGGAGTTTAATTTTAGCAGTTCCAGGACGAGGCACAGAACCCTTGAACTCCTGGCTTGAAGTCTCAGAAGGTGTTTGTACCAGGACTGACTTGGCCAGCACAGATCATCGCTGGGATCAGAGGAGATGAAGGGAAGGAGATGAAAATCACTACTGATACTCAAAGAAGCAGCAACTTACTTGACGTAGCCCCCAGACACTGAAAAGTTCAGGGAATGAATGAGACCTCTCAATCCTTACATAATTTAATCATGGTGCAATAACTGAATAACAGCTTGAGCTGCGAGGAATCCTGAGCAAACCTGGGATTTTATACCCTTACAGTCATAGTGTGGACAAGTCTGGGGCCATCAGCTCCTGCAGGGTCCCCAAATGTCCCTCACCTGGCTGGTGCCAGGGGTCCCTGTGCCCTTTTTTTGTGCAAAGGTCTTCAGTTCATGCTCATCCTGCAGAGCTCAACCTGCACACCTGGACTGATGCATTCCTCAACAGAAAGAACATTGCAGAATAGGCACAACGGGAGTGGGTTGGGCCCATTTTTGAGCCGTAGGGATAAGCTGCCGGTTCTGATGTGGGGCTGCACAGACAAGGCAACCCCTGCAGCTAGGGGACTCGAGAAACACAAAAAGGTCTCACCATTTAAGAGGAGATGAAGAAGTCTGAGGAGAATCTGGGGCGAGACAGGGCATACTCCTGTAGGAAAACAACATGTATCCTCAGTCTATCTGAAAGCCTCCTTTCTATACATATTTTTTTCTTTATATTAAAGAGAAAATTTTCTATAATAACAGTAACTTTTCAAAAGCTCTGTTTGCCTTTTTTCTTCCCTTTGTTGTATTTCTTTTGATACATGTGAGCTGATACCACTTAAAGTCACCAGGAAGAACAGCAATTTTTAAGTTATCCAAAAGCATCTTGTAAAAGATTCCATCAGAAGAATTATCTTTCTATTTATTGTATAACCTGGGAAAAAAATAAGAGTACAAAATGACTTGGGAGGTCGAGAATAATATATAATACAAATGTCTCAAGGCAAAGATGATCAAAGCAATAAATTTCCTTTCAATACACAACTAAAGGCATTATTAAGAAGGCTATCCTTGGAAAGTAGCCTTCCCAGGCTCCTTGTGTTGACTACAGAGATAACAGGAACCTAATTTAAGTATTGCATCATTACCTGGAAGAGCTCTATTGCCTCTAGAAGGAGCCTAAGGATACAAACTTTTGTGTATACCCTGCGTAATTAATGCTTGAATTATATGGAGGACGCTGGGAAGAAACTTGGCTCACCCGACCCTGACCTATCCAATTCAGCTGCATTGGTGGATAAGGGAGCTTAGATCCCAGCCAGTGCACAAAAATCTGTCAGAAATCATGAATGAAAGCCCTTCTTTACCTCCATTCAAGGCCTGGCATGTGAATATAAACTGAAATCTCTAAGTTAGTGCTCCTGGCCGTGAACCTCAGCAGCCCAGAAGCAGCACAGTTTGCTCAACCCCTCGTGTTATTCTGAACTTCCAGGGAAGAGGTCGAGCTGGCGTTCCCTGAGCCCGTTAAATGGCCCTCTTAAATCACTCCCATATCAATTAGCAGGGTTCAAGAACCAGAGCCCTTGTCATGACTGTGTCACTGCTTCCCCGAGCTATTTAACCTTCCAGGATTTCGTTCATGTCCATGAAGCTTTGGAGCAGTCTTGGACGAAAGCTGAAAGCCCCTGGGGACACATGGCATTCTCTGCTCTCCTCTTGCTGCATTTCTATTTAGAAGACACTAGAAAAATACCTGTGGTAAAAGAAAAAGAAGAAACCACTTGTAACTGAAAGTATCAAGTGCCTCCTTCCTATGTATTCCTTCTGGGGAAAAATGAGAAAAGAAATCAAAGCTTTCATTTTCTTTTGAGAAATCTATTCCAGATCATATATACTGCCGGAGAGAAAGTGTCAGGGGGGTTACAAGGAGGGGAAAGAGTCACCATTTCCCAGCAATTGTGAAACTCTGTTTAGCTGAAAAAAGTGTAGCCTCCACAGAGAAAATGGCTGCGAACACTACACAGCAACATCTGCTTTGTGAGTCTAATCCATAAAAGGCTTCCAAATGCCCTTAAAAATTGTTCCCTCTTTTCCCCAGCCTGAATGCCATCTCCCAGGAAGCCATCTGGGACAAGCATGCCAGTTATTCTGCTGTAGCGATGGCAGCATTGTCCTCAAGTGCCTCTGGATGAGTCACATCAATGCAAAAGTCCAATTATAGCAGAAGCCCCCCAAAGCAGAAGTACCATTTCAAATAAATAAGACTGATGTAGCAGAACCACTGGAATTCAGAATGTAATTCAGTCACTTCATCACCTTTTGCTCAAAACCCCTGCATCCCTTAAAGCACCCGTGCTAAATCCCCAGTCTGGTTACAACATTCCCAGCACAGATGTGATAGTCTTAAGCCAGTGTGTATGCATTTAGAGGAGTCAATTACCTTTCTTTTTTTTTCTTTTTCCTTATTATTTTAAAATACAGCCTTTTAAAAACTGGCATTTCTTACCACTTTAGAGTAGCGAATGAACAGTGCCATCCACTGTTTCTCTACATAATCCACAGCATTTTCCTAGGATGTCTTCAATGAGATTTTACATAAAAATTAATGCCACATTTGGAACTAAGAGATGTAGATTGGTAAAAAGGCATGAGGCAAAATGCATGTTTAAGGAGTCAGGCTAAATCATAGAATGAGAACTCCAAAAGGAGATTACAGCAAGAGAGATTTTATGAAATCTCTCCTCACCCATGGGTGAGCCATTCTCACCTAATTGGCCATACCAAATACCACTCCAATCAACTAGGCCATCTATAACATTGTTGAGCATAAATTCTCCCTTCATCTTATTCTGAGAGTTACATTTCCTCTCCAGAGCAGTCATCAGCTGCCTAGACCATGACCCTGCCAATCAATATTGCTAAGAACAGGTGCCTTAAGAGATGTTTACCGCAGAAGAATTAATAATATGATGTGAATGAGACCCTGTTTTCTAGACATGGCCAATGCAAGCCTGTGTGTCCCTGAATGCCCTGACAGTGGAATACAAGCCTTGTCTTTCAGGCGTATATTTTAGAAGCTGTTCCTATAAGAAGATTCTAAACTCATCCCACCGATGGCGTTGCAGGTCTTGCTTTGCTAAATACTTGCACTTTTCAGCAATGCCACAACTTAATAACGCAAATATGCAAATGTGCTCGATGTTCACGCTAACAGAATCTTTAAAGTGCTATTCCCACACCTCCCTGCTCTTTGCTAGAGCACAACATCAGTGCTCAGCATTTTCCCAGACTGATCTCACAAGGCTTCTCTTTCATCCTTTTAAAACAAAAGCAGAACAGCCATTGACCACAATGATGAATGAATTAAACCATAACAGTTTGCCTCTCAGTACCTTACTCTATATTATTTTCTTACAGGTAATGTTTAGAATTTCAAGTAGAGGCCACTTTCCAATTCAAAGTGGCTGCAATTCCTGACTTTTCTTAAAGTACAGACCTCTCATTGACACAAGTAATGGTAGAAACATTATTTAGAAAATTGTATAACTGTCAAGTCCCAGGTAATTCAAAGGATAATTACTTGTTCATGATCAATGACTAATTATATACTACACAACACAGAGCTATAAAGCTGACAAACGGTGAAAGCACATAGTTACAGCACACTGTGCTGGGAGCATGACTTTCACGAACCCAGTGCATTACACCCAAAGTTTTCTCCTAAGATATTTATAGAAAGGAAAATGTGCGCGGTAGAATTGGTTGTACTGATCATACTCATGCTCATTCATACTTCAGGATCAAAGATTATTTTCCAAAAGCCACTTCCTATTGATGCTGTTGTGTTTGCTCCTCACACACAATGATCAGTGGGACACCAGGTTGTGAGGGCCAGACTGGAAATGATTTCTTTGATTTTTCTATTATGTTTTCAAAGGTAAGAAAGAGTTCCACATTAGACCTGATTATAAACTGACTTGATTATATTACTGAAATGTTATTGCAATAAAATGCTTAATGTAATTCCCTTTTTGGGCATTGATATTTTTACCCCATGCTCTTCATGCTTCCAGCTCTTTGGACTTCTCACTTTAGGGACCCTGCTCATACTGAAAATTAAATTTTATGTTGAGAGTATTAAATTTCAATTCCTTGTTGTTTACAGCAACAGCCTACTGAAGAAAAATATTAATTAATTTTGATTTCTTTGTGTTTGGAAATACTAAATAATGTTTGATAATGTCATGGATCTGCAGCCCAGATTTCCTTTGCTGAGAAAAGCCTTGTCTCACCTCTGAAATGCTGAAATAATGTCAAACTCACAAGTTTCCAACATTCAGAAACTAAGTAAGTTGCATGAGGAATGGGAAATCTCTTCCACCAATGTTCCTGATATGCATAAAGCAAACCAAAAGATTTATCTTCAGCTATAGCTGCTATATTAAAAGACAGGAAGAAAATTATGGTAATAAAAGAATTTACCTTAAATCTGTTACAACAAACATCATCAACTTGCCTCCTAAATTGTTGATCTGTCAAAGAGGGTCAACACAGCTGTAGGACTTCTACTAATCATGCCAGTGCACTCGGGATCACAGGACTGCAAAGCCTTATGAAAATCTTCCCAGTTTTCTGTGAATTTACCTGAAAGAATCTCCTCCACCTAACAATTGAATGAAATAATAATACTTGTAAGGGGGAAAAAAAAAGCTCCTGTGGTTTTGACAGCATTACCACATGGAGAAATGTACTAAAATAAATTTAACACTTATTGAAAATGAGCTGTGTTATCACTTACAGTATTACAAGCGGGAACAACAAGGGCAGGTTTCTTTACCTCATCTGTTCCATTAATATGTTAGTAAACCATCTAAGTTAAAATAAAATTATAATTCACCTTAAAAAAAGGTTGAGAAACCCCTTGGTTTGTCTCAGCTGGTCAGCGACCTGTACTGGTTCCAGGTTCTGGCTCTCCCCACTGCTGTTGCTTTTAAGATTCCTCTGACTGGATTATTTCCTATAAGAATGGTAAAATTGAAGAGTTCTCTTGAAAAAGTTGTCCTCTTTTATCGGTACCCCTGTGATGTGCCTCTTATATGGATGATTGGAGGGAGTGGGCATCACCACTCGGGACACAAACCAAAAGGATTCCCCAACCCTGAGGCTTCCTGGCAGCTGCTTCTCAAGGGCTGGGTACAAACGCAGCCATGGGGTCCAGACACCAACTCCTCCAGGCAGAGCCTCTGTCTGAGTGTGAAACCACAGCTGTCAGGGTCAGGTGTCGTCCCTGGTGGTGTTTCATCCCAAGGTGGCAATGCTCTCTCATGTTTAGCATTTCCTCTACCTGTCTTTCCTCATGCTACCCTTTACTTCACATGGGATGCTTATTTTAAGTGGCAAAAAAGGCTGGCTATGGGTGTACATCTCTGATTTGAATCTAACCAGCTTCTTTTGTGAATCCCACTCAGTGTGTGCATCAGTTGCTTGAGGAGGCCCTCCCAGCCCTTGCATTTCCCCCAGCACACCAATCTCACAGCTACTAAATTTCACATGCCCCAGAATTTCAGCAGGATCTTTACCAAAACCCAGGTGGAATGGACTTGAGTTGCTTCATCAAATGTTGCTGGTTGTGGAGCCATCAGACTCTTGTCCGCTTCTGACATCCAAATATTTCAAAGCAGTGCACACCATTCTGGGCTGTCCAATGGAACCTCCTTTTTGTCTAGAATCTCCCTTGACACCTGTGGGCTCCTTTGGTATCTTTCAAAAACACTCTCCAGACTACCTAAGACAAAGTCAAATATGGAGTCAATTCACACACTAATGCAAACCCAAAAGAGAGTTGATATTCAGAAATTATGAACAGCTTCTTTATACTGGGGAGCAGAATTGCAAACTGCAGCTTAGGTTATTTCTTAGAATAATTCAGTAAGCAAAAATGTACTGATTTGTTTCTGGCAGGGGAAACAGACATAATGAGTGTTGCCTGTGGGTTTCAGCAAATAACCTCTCTGTAGCCTGGGTGAATGGTGCTAAAGGAAAACATTGTTGGACAACTGCAAATTCAGAAGTGTCAAAGCTGTACCCAGGGAAACACATGATGTCTGTGTAGTATCATGGAATCACAGAATATCCACAAGGACCATGGCCCTGCCCAGGACATCCCAACAGTCCCACTCAGTGCCTGAGAGCGGTGTCCAAACGCTCCTGGAGCTCTGGCAGCCTTGGGGCTGTGCCCATTCCCTGGCGAGCCTGTGCAGTGTCCAGCACCTCTGGGGGAAGAACCTCTACCTGATATCCAACCTAAACTTCCCCCGACACAGCTCCATGGCATTCCCTCAGATCCATTTGAATCAATGTCCATTATAAAGAATAATAACAACAGAATATCAGAAATACAGATCTGACAACAAAAGGCTAAGAAATACTGTTGCTGTTCCTCTGCTGTATTCACATGGGTGAGCTAGTGGTTCTGCTGGAGTTTTCTAAAACTTCTAGTAACCATGAGATTGCTTTGCAGCTGGTGCTTCAGAAACAGTCTAGAAGCAATGATGAGGATTATTTGATTGCTAGAATGAAAATGAGTGTACTAACTTAGCCAAAAACTGTATGCAGAATGTAACATTTTACCAAAACACAGTCCAGCATTTTGCCGCAGTAATTATAAATAAGGCTATGATCACAGAATGAAAAATAAACGATTTTTCTTTTTTTTTTCTTCAAACAAGTCTTTAAATTTATGGTAGTCAACCAATACAGTCTGTTTTGGATCAATTAATTAACTCCTGGAAGGCTTTATTTTTCATTAGAAATACCAGGTCCTGTAAAAGCTGATGAAGGTAATTTCTTGTGACCTTTTTCCCACAAGCATAAAAAAGAACATTTACCAAAGCAATGCTGATTCCAACGTGGCACTCCACATTGCCAGATCATCCTGACCTACAATAACAGATCTGCACATCTTTCACGGGCCTGCATATACTTCTGTTCCCAGTGGACAAACAACTGGAATATTCACTAAGACTGTGGGAATGAAACTAAAATGTCCTCTGGATAGATTATTTCATTTGCTGTGCCACAAATTAATAGAGAACTAACTTGTTTGGCACAAACCATTTCAGTTAAAGATGCAATTGCAAGGACATGGTGAGACATTCTGACTATGGGCACTGGTGACTTGATCTGGAAAAGCTGAGAACTACTGAAGGTCCTCCTTCTTTTCTCATTCTTCCTTTGCACCTTTTCATTAATCCTTTAAACCAGCTGTGCTTCTAGGCTGGGTCTCTCCAAGTTCTTGACCTGGATGCTGAGGGTGAATTAGCTCCGAGGGAGAATGTTTATCCAGGGTCTGGTGTCCGATCACATCTCTTGCCAATGGATGCTGATTTGGGCTGTAAAGGATAACTTCATGTAACAGAACCAGGATATTGTTATTTTGCTGCACTTAAGGCATACTTTCTCTCTTAGATCCCATGGCAAATAATATACATGATTTATGTAGGTGAGTTCTAAATACGAGTTTGTTAGAACTCTTTTCTATGACTGTCTGTTGTGTTTTACAGTTTTAAATTTGTTCCTGAACATTTCCTCTTTTTTCCCCACTTTTTTTTAAATTGTTTCTTTATTTTCTCTGAAGAAACCTGAGGAAAGATAATGGGCAGGGAGAAGAAAAAGAGGAATAAAAGCTTTGAAACAATAACAGAAAAATTAGGAGTAAATCGTTCCTTCAATGATTCGGTTTTCCTGGCTAAGCACTAGACAAATATCTTTCTGTTCATAAAATTCACCCCAAGAAAATTCTGTTTCCCTTTAGTCTTCCACAGAGATCCAGGGTGGCAGTAATAATATAGAGGATGAGCAATTATTTACTTCATCAGTTGGTCTGGGAAATACTTTAAAGTTTGGCAATCAAAAGATAATGGTCTTGTGAAACTACTATCTGGTATTTGAATTTTCTTTAGAGACTCTTGTCACTGCATTAAATCATATGGAAGCAAAATCTGATAATGTACCTACCTCCCCCAGTAAATAACTTGGGGAATCTGGTACTGAGGCTACAAAGACAGCTTTTACTTCACAAGAAACAATTGTACACACTGACTAGATCTTACCCATGGAAGTGAAATATCTGTTATGATAAAAATAAATTGCATTTTGTGAAAAACTTAGATAATATGGGAATGTTAAGGAATACTACTTCAGGATTTATTAAACATTTGCTTATTTGGCCACCTTGCAAGCTCAACTTTATTGAGTCGAAAGGATTTAATTCTATTGCCCAGATCATTATCTAAGTCAGTCCAGCATCAGTGACGTTACTGGGGATGTACAGATTTATTCCAACAAAAAAAAAAATCATAATGTTATGTATAAATATAAACTATTTTACATGTATTTCTTTCACAGTGGGAGCCTCCAGATGCTGGGGATTAAATAGTTCTTTCTTCTGCCTGTCTTTCCACCATCTCCAATACCTCTGCCTTTGTTAACAACTGCATTCAGTAATGCCCCAGTTCAGTAAATGAATAAAAAACATAGTAATAAAGTGCTTTACTGAATCATGGCCTGAATGTTGTAAGCATTATTATCTAATGCAATGTATGAAACTGATTTTCTTTCCCTATAAACTGCTAAGTGAATTCTTACTTTCTGAGGTCATACATGTATATGTATATGGATGAAATACTGCAGAGCTAAAACGAACAGCTTTTATGTAATTATATTAGAAAGGAATTGTGATATATCATCTATATAAAGCCATCTAATAAAAAAATGCCTAGAGTGCTTCTGAAGATATGCCCCGCACTTCCTTTGCTTGTGTCAACCAGACTGAGAGCTTTAATTTTTTCAGACTATTATTTGCTCACTCAATTTAGAAATACAAAGCCCACAAGTTAAGGAGTACAATATGTAGCAAATCAAAGTAATAAAAGAATACAGCTTGCCCATGGAAGGGATGATCACAGAACCCAGCGTGGGACACACATATCATGGCACTCCATCAGCAGAGGCAGAAAGGCTGTGTGTCCTGGGGGCCGCAGAGCTGGCAAGGACAGACACTTCTTAGCAAAGCTCATCTTCCAGAGCTAAGCACAGAAAGGAATCCAGAGTCTGGGAAATACCAGCTGAAGGCACTGCTGGAAGCAGAGTGAGCTGTGGGACAGCAGGTTTGGCACTGCCAGGGTCAAACGCGGTGCACCAGGCCAGCTGTCAGAGGAGAAAGTGCACACACAAGCCTTGTACAAATGCACGAGAGCACTCTGTTTATATTCTAGAATATATTATATTCTAGAATATGATCCTGCAATGATTGCTGCATGGTTCTGACTCTCCTTAACTTTGTCCATCACACTGATTTTATGTCTTCACCAAAAGAGATTCGCCTGTCCGTGGTTCCTCATGTGTGCTCAGGGCCCAAGGGGGTGCACATCCATTGCTAAGTGCCACATCTGGACATGCACACCTACTGTACCTCCCTTGCTTCTCCAAAATGCTGAAACTCGGATTAAGGCGTGGCTTTATCCTGCACATTTTAATGCTTGCCTTTAACTGCAGTGTCAATCACAACCCATTGGTCTCCTGCAGCTCATGACATTTAATAGTTTTCATGCTCTGTAGTATTAAGATGTAATATTAAACCCACTATGTTCCTTGAAACATTTTAGAACACTCTGAATACTAAAGCTCACCTTACGCCATGTTTCAGAAACCAGATTTGTTTCCCTGATGAACCTGATACATTTAAGAACAAGAGTAAACAGACTTTCCCAATACCACGTAAATTCCTTGCCCTGAGGTGAACAATCTCCTCTTAGAAGAGACTGAGAAAAAATAATACTAATGCAGGTGAAAGGTTACAACTTGATACTGAAATCCTAAATTTCCAAATTTGCAGGAGATGCAGCAACATGGCTCTAAAAATCGTTAAAAAACTGATATCTCATCTTCAAATGACACAAATGCCAATGTTTTAGGTGACTGAGGCACCACATATTACAAACACAAGAACCATAAAATAATTCTCTTCATATAATGGAATGTATAAAATTAATAGACACAGCAATATTTTTTTTGTTTAAAAAGCACAACTAATTTATACCAAATACTGTGCACTCACATTATTTTAATACCTTTTTTGTTTCTGTGTTCCCATGTACATGGAGAAACTTTCTGAAAAGATTATAGGAGGCTAGAGGAGTTGTTTACTGCTATTTCTTTGGTGTTGAAACACCTGCATAATAAATTTTTTCTAGGATCTGAGATTTTAAGTAAATCACAAAATATTACAAGACTCACAGTAGAATATCAAAGGCTGCTTCACTCATCCTTTTATAAAACATCAATCTAATTCAACATTTTAAAGTCTAATTTGTAGTGCAGCTAAAGGGAATTTTATATTTCTAGCTTGCACATTAGAGAGCCACAATACTAGGCTGGGACTTCGCTTTCAGAATACAGATTAAAAAGGTAGGGACCAGTGGCATTTTAGCCTCCGACACACCAAGAACAATTTAGAAAAAAATATCAGGTGGAAGAAAAAGGGAGCAGGCCATTACTTGTGGTTGGACAGTAACGTGATGAGAAAAAATGAAGCTATCCAAATCTTTTAGATAAGAACATGAATGGATTTAAGTCCTGGAACAGAAGACATTCAAGAGAAAATCTACTTCTATCTCCTGAAAGAAAAAGAGCAAGAAGCTTTCTTTTGTTGTCTCTAAGACAGGAAGAAATGTATTTGCTTTACATGGGTTTTTCACAATAGCTGAAAACCTACTCACAGTAACATAAATATTTAAGAATGTTACAAACTCACACATGTTCAGACATCAGCAGTGTGCTCACTGGTGAGGACACAGCCCTGTTGAACTGTCACACACAGCAGCTGGGCAGGAGAACAGTATTTGTTAAATGTTACAGTGCAGATCTTAGTGTGAAGAGAAAATACGATGTCCAAGAGGACTTGTCTTGTGTTGATCACGTGGGTCTGAACATTTCTCATAGCACTCCTTCTTCATTAAGTGCCAAAGCCAGGAGGTCTCTGAAAAATAAATGGAATGGTAAAATGGTAAAGAGAACACACCACTAACACAGGATGAGTGGAAAGAATAAGGAAAGAACAAGCTTTCTAATTAAGCCCTACAATGAGAAAAGGAGAAAATATGCCAGAATAGAAAGGGAAGCTTAACTATAAGCTTTATTAAAAGATTTGCAGTTCATAATATGTAATCAAAGCATAAATAAATTGCCAGTATTACGCTAGGCACGAGGGACTCAGGCAGTCCTTGTCTGTAGAAACAGGGGAACACTTAGCAGTATCTGAGAGGTTATGTTGGTTATTTATTTTTCTGGTACCAGTGTAACTTCTGAGAGCATCAACTCTCATTTCTGTCATAATATTCCATGAAACATACACAAGAACAAGCAGGAGTTCAAAGGCAGCCATGGGGAGGATTCAACAACTGGCCAACATGACTTGAAGTCAAATGTTTCACTTGAAGAGAAATTGTAGGAGGTCAATAATTTTTGATTATCGGAGGAGTTGTTACAGATTATTTAGCCCCCAGCTGCACATACCTATGTCAAAGAAACTTGCAAAAAACAGACTCTGTGTTGCTGTAACAGGAAACAAACACTGACAACCACCAGGTGACTTTGAAGACGGTATGAGACAAATGCTGAGTTGTAATAGGGATTAACGGAGGCAGCACCTAAAAATAATTGCTCCTACTTCATCAAGCATAAAAGAAGCCTGCTTTGAAGAGAGATAAACATCTTGGATGTATCTGAACAGCTTCTGAAGAGCAGTGCCACTGGAGAAAAGTTCATCTCCTTTAGGTGGATCTATTCTACCAGAGGAAAACAGGGTCTGCAATGCTTTCGTGTCTCACCCTCTTTCACTCACTGTATTCTCAGAGCAGGAAGGATAAATCACCCCATTAAGACTTAGAGTTTGACATGATTCAAAATAAGAATGCACTTGGAGAAAACATTGACAAAGATTTTTTAACTGAATTTAATCAAGGGTGAGCTCCGCATGGATACACTTCTCTTTTTCAATAAATATGTAACCACAGGTGACTCACATGAAAAAAAAAGGAACTTACTACTTCTTTATGCTTGCTTTTTCTCATGGGAATTTTCTGCTTGTTTTCAAAGGTGCCCCCAGGATCCTGGAATTTTTCTCAAAATTTTTGCCAAGGAATTTTACCTGCAGCGTTCAGTTCAAATCTGATTTTTTAAAAAAGAAAAGGGCTTTTTAGAGAGTTTCTAATGAAAGCACTCCATGTTCCAAGCAAAATTTTGAACTAGAACATCACATCATCTCTATTATGCGCAACTCTAATCATTAGAGTAAGCTTGCATAGCTTTTCTTTGTTGCTAAATATGTAAACTGAGCCAACTCCATTCCAAATGTCTGAGTGTGGAATTCATCTAACCAAACGTACACGCCTGCACCTGAGCGAGCCACTCTCAGTTCCTTTTATTGTCATTGGGGAGAAACAGGCCCTTTCTGGACAGGATTCATCTCATCCTAAAGCAGACATCTCGAACAGAGGAGATGAATCCTGCCCATCATTCCTCTCCAGTGGCCATAAAATGGGGTCCAGGAGGAGCAGTTCAGGCATAGAAATTCACATTGCAGATGTCTACATTGAGACAGCATTTAATGCATCTCTTCTCATTATTTACACATAACAGCAGAGAAACTAACTAAGGGGAATAGGATATTGCACTTTTTTTAATGTTATGATGTACATTGTACCCAAATCTGAAAACATCAAAAGTACTGGAAACGTTAGACTATGTTAAAAATTCTGGGAATTTAACTAGCATCATGTTTCATAAATAATTACTTTAAAATCAGTAGGGACCTGTTCCCATAACCCCCCAAACCATTGGCATATCTCCTATTCAGTTTCAATGGTACTGCAGAAAGATCCAATGGCTAAGTGCACTCCTGCTTCAGATGGGTCTTTGTAGGCAACTATATCCCACAGATATTATCAGAAATGTGCTCTCTTGCTACTACGGTCACCTCAGAAGAGTTTTTGAAACTCCTAATGCTCTTTAAAATGCTGGAAGATGGTATTTAGAGCAGTTGCTAATCCAGGATTCAAAGGACAAAACTCAAAAACTATCAAATGCAGTCAGAGGTATGCAAAGCTTCCTGGGTCTTTTACAAAAAACCTCCTGGTTTTGGCTGCCCAGCAGTTTGTGAAGCTCAGCCAACAAAGGTAAACAGCCAACAAAGCTTAGAAACACAAGTTAGAGGAATCACGGCATCCAGGCTTTGGTTAACTGCAACCTGACACCATGGGGTGGGGAGGGAACCTGATTTTTTCCAGGGGTTCTGCCTGTTAGGAGCAGGGGCTGAGCATGTCCCACTGCCCAGAGCCCAAAACAGGGCTGGGAAGGGCCAAGAACCAAAGACTCGAGATAAATGAACATAGAGGCAGTGCTGGCATTCAGATTTCACCAGGGGAGAAATTTCATTCCCTGCAGGGGAGGGCTCTGCTAACAGTACTGTTGAGGAATGAGTTACTAAAAAAAAGCTGTGGGAAGGATAGATATTTCAGATCTGATTATTGTCTTGGATAAATGAATATGAAACAAGCAGTATGAAATAACAGATTATTTTTAAAATTAGGGCCAAGATAACAACAGTTATTTTGAGCCTCCAGCTGAGATCTCTTCACACTCCAAAGTCTATGGTCTGCTAAAATCCTCAAATCACACTGTAGAGAGCAATTCTATGCTGAAAATGAGCAACCAGCCAAAGCTCTGTCAATCAGAGCAGCAGACCACCTCCTTGCGCAGTAACCCCACGATTGCCCCTCGGATTCAGCAGTGACAGCTGCCAAAATCCCGGCGGCTGGAGGGAACAGGGGAAGAAACACTGGCGCGGATGTGCGAAGGTCTGGTGTTTCTCATTCCCATTTGTGGTACCATTGATCAGCGCTCAAGGTTTTGCCACATCCTGCAGGCTGAGTAGTGGACTGTGGTGCTCTTTCAGTGCTGCCTGTGTCTGGCCAGCACTGCACATTTCTCTCGCAGATTTTATCACAGAAAGGGATGGATTTGGCCCTTCTGGGAGCCTCCTCAGGGAGGAGCTTGCCAGTGTTAAGCTTTGGTTTTACGTAAAGCTCAAAACAGTTGGAATAAAACCTGAGAAGGCACTTCAAAGCATTTAATTTCAAGACACTTCCTCCTTCTAGCTTTAAAACCAGCCTTCAGATTTCAAGCTGTGCTAGAAAGGCAATAAGTACAATATTTAGGTGCCATAGGTAGAATAACTGAGGAATAGAAATATCACTCCACTGTAGGGCCAGAAAAAAATGCGCATCTTTTGTGAGGGATAATCCAGCATTTTATCTACTGTAGGAGGCCAGCTAAATTATCAAAGTAATCAAAATAATTCTGCATGGTATGGCTTTTTGGAAGTATGCTCATGGATATGTCTGAGTTCAGGAGAATATATTTCCAAAAGAATTGACTGATTAGAGCCGTAACAGCATGGATAGCTGACAAGGCCATGTGATATATCATTCCATACAGGTCCTTTACAAAATACTAGGAATTTAGACATTTTTAATCATCACTGCCTTAGCATCTGATACTTTTATACAAATCATAAATCAAAGAAATGAAGCATGAGGGTAACACAAAAACGGCTTCTGCTGCTGAAAACCGTCTTTGTGTTTTTAACTGATGTTATGTTCATCAAAGTCCTGACCAACTGAGCATGATCATTCACCTCGTATCACAAATAAAAGTCACCGATTAAAAATCCTGGCAGCCACAAGAAAAGAGTCTCAGGATTGAGGTCCTCTGAAGGCAAACCCTTCACACTGGTCACATATGATTTGCTCCCAGCCATGGAAATGAACATTCTTCACCCACACCTCTCACCCATGAAGGCACAAAATCCACAGCAAAGCTCCAAAACACGGCCTCCAATATTTCTCACATGGGAAAGCTGAAAGATTTTGTGAAATTAATTCCTTCAGTTTATGCAGCCCTCTACATAACCTCAAGTGATGATGTTTTATTTCTGAATGAAAGAAATTTTGAGAGTAGAAGTGATGGAATTCAGGGAATTCAGGACTCGGGTGAGTGATGTTCTTTGAGTGAAGTACACCTCAATGGTGCCTTGATTGTGCTGCAGAGGGGAAAAATTTGTTGTGATCTGGTCCTAAACCAGGCAAAGACAAAATTCTAGCTGAAGTCTCCAGGCAAAACTGAATCCACTTCAACAGGCCCTGAATTTTGTATCAGGAGCCCGTAAGATGTAAATACCTCAAACACCCATAAAATGCTGTCATGTATTATTTCTTATAAACAGGTCCCTGGCACAACACATGTCATATTATTTAGATAAAATATTAAAAACCTTGAAATCATGTCCCTAGCCCATTAATTGCTTTTACAGTTATTATCAACTACAATTGAGTTACTTCATTAATAGAATTAGATGATGATGAGGAGCTTTTGCTGTTGTTCCATTCACCTGGTGGAGCTTTTGAATTGCATTATCTGAGAAATATCACCTAAGAGATATGGCATGCATAGGCTTGAACATTTCTGTTTACAGCATCATTAAAATGTCACTGTATTTTTCAAATGCTAGAGAAAGCTCCAGTGGAAGGATACATGCAGAAATCTTTCCATTTTGCAACTGCCCTTAAGAGCAAGATTTACTTAAAATTTAAACTAACAAGTGACATTAATTGAAGAAAAGAAAAGAAACCAACCCTCCGTAATAGCAATTTTTTGACAAAATAATAGTTGATCATTGTTATATCACACTGTGAATGATTAGAAGTAAATCAGATGTATCTGCTGTATGCACAAAGCAATATGGTTATTGCAGATGACTCTCTCATAGAGCACCTGCTGCTGTAAAATGTATATCTGCACTGAGATCTGTGCAGTGCACAGACAGAAAAGTTAACCCAGCTCGTTACGTCCATGGACAGTTCCGTTCTCCCAACAAGTCAAATGGATAAACCACGAGTTATGGAATCATTAACTCGTGATCTGGTTCTTGATCGCCTCACACTGTGTGGTTTGGGTGCCTGGTCTCCTGGGTAAGCTCAGAGTAATATTCAGGAGTACAAATGCTGGGTAAGAGTTAAGTTGTTCTTCCCTTCTTGACTGGCCATATGCCCTCGGCGCTGCTGCCAACAAGTATAAAGTCTATTCTGTCAGTTTTCTTCTCACAGCTTTTGGTTTCTAAGTACAAGAGACTAATCATGAGAGATGCTGGACTAGATTTAACCAAAAGCCACAAAAAATTTCATTCCTATGGTATTTTGGCTTTAAAAAGGAAAAATTAATTTAGAAAGCTAGTCAGCAGATGACAGTGATCCTGTTCAGGAAACCACATTTTGGAAAACGTCCTGTGGCCTAAAATCTGTCTGCTGAGATCTTTGAGGCTGGCTGGAAAGTGTTTTCTATCCATTTATATTCTGTACACTATTCTGTCCATAAGATGATTTGAGTTTTGGTCATAGTACTACAAAGATGCCTGGCTGAAGTAAAATAGTGCATTGACATGAATTCAGCAGTTGACATGATTTCTCAGCCTTCAAAGAAGTCTCAATAAAAATATTTACAATTTCAAAACCCAAGTTCAAAAGATTTTTGCCTTGTTTTGGTTTAAATTTAAATTCCCAGGTTGAAACTGCTTTGTTATGCAGTACACAAGTGCCCTTCAGTTGGCTTTTCTCATGGCTGACAGTGAGCAGTGCAGAGTGAAATCTTTCACCATTAGTTGATTTATTCACATTAGTTTCACTTCTTTCTTTCCTTGCCACACCCTCATATTTAAAAAGGAGAGCCTTGTAGAGCCACACTCACCATGCAAATATGGTGCTAAAAGCACAAAGCTGCTCTTCCAGCAAATTTACACCATCCCACATCACTAGCCATTTGAATGCAAGAAAGTAATGCTTTCTTTAGGAAATTCAATACAAATTAGTGAGCAAATAGATTTAGAAAGCAGTAACTTAAAGCTTCTACTCCATCAAACCTACGTACCTCACTGCAAGGGAAAAGAAAAGGGTTTTTTTACCCTGCTATATCAGCTTTTGCATACTGTGCCATATATACTGCAACACAGGCACAAATAAGATGAATTAATGATGGTAGGCACAGGAAACAATAATAAAGTTATAAGACAGCAGAGCTAAAAAATGTCCCCTAAGAAAATAATATGATTCTTACCTATTCATTAGCTCTTGAAAAATTTCATTTGGCAAAAGAAATATAAAGCCATTTATGACTGACTTCAAGTAATCCAAAGACACAAATCCAGTCTGACTGACATCAATTTCTCTGAAGGCTTTTTCGATGTCCTGATAGGCTGAACACAGCTGTAACGAACACAATTTATAGTGTTTTGTTTGGAAAAACCAAGTTCATGAAGCTTTTAAAACAATAGTGCATTTTTTACCTGACCTTTTCAAATGTTCTTTGTTGTGAACTGATCAAATAGGTTACCCTGACATGCTCTGACCGTCAGATGTTTAATTAATAAGCTCACTACAAAACAGTGTTCCCAATCACATGCTCTCAAATGACAAGTCAGACAAGTTTCTCAAATAATAACTCTGCTTCAAAATCCAGAGCTAAAAATACTGTGTGGCTTAGCCTGCTTGGTAACACCTGTCTTAATGTAACCTTAAAACCATCCATGGCACAACCCAGTAACAAAGTTCTCATTATTAAAATGGGTCATCAGCATGATTAATACTGGAAAACATCAGAAGGTGTGGAATAATTAAAATAGATGTTGTTTAAATATATCACACATTTCTTTGGTTGTTTGTTTTTTTTTTTTAAATCATGGGTTGTTGCAAAGGAGCTATGTGGATGTGGGTTTTTTGCTTACGGGACTTGTAAAATGCCTGAAAGTTGACTTACTGCAGATTTTGATAAGGTTCATGAAGCAATAGGAAGACTGGTTTGTTTTTCTGGAATTTTAGCTCTTGAGAGCATCCCTGAGGCTTTCCTCCCCCCACCGTTTTTTGACAAGTACCCCATCTGCTTCTAAGCTGATTATTGTTCATTCAAACCTGCTGAAACTGCAGGGTGACAATACAGGACAGAGAGACCTGAGAAAGCCCAAAAGAAACATCCAGGACATGCAGGGATCAAACCTTCAACCTGGGCATCATTAGCACCCTGCTCCAACCAAGACAGACGAGAAGAAAGAGGGCCAAGATGTTGAATGTCCCTGTAGCCTTGTTCTTCCCTTCTCTCCCGGACTTTCATGTTGTGGTGGTCTCAACCATCTTGAGAGTACTGGGGAGCCGAAGGTCCCAAGACAGCAGAATTACCCCCGGGTGCTAAATGGTCTGTCCCTAAGGTTATGTTAATCTTCCTACGTTGATTGGCCTTGACCTGGTCCCTGACTCCACCCCTTCCCTTCTCCCCATTGGATTATTGTTTTATCTCCCTGCCTTCTCCCCAGCCCTATTGGTCCTAGACCTGTATAAGAATGGCCACTCAGAGCCATTCTCTCTTTTTCACTGCCGGACCCCTCTAATGGGAAGGTCTTTGGGATATCCATGTGACTGAGCCCTCTGAGGTTCTTTGTTCCGGGTAACGCTGAGCTTATTAGAAGCTCTGGGATGTGTGTGTGTGTGTGCTATCCATCAGCACGGGTGATAGAAAAGGTCTTACCTGCATGGTGTCAGAGGCATCGGCCGAGAGGGTCTGTCTGGGAATCGAGACCCTATGGGAACACGCAGGACCCCACATCTCACCCCACCACCACCCTGTGTTATTTGCAAGGTTGGGAAAGCACAGTTGTAGGGCTGTATGACTGAGCCTGGAGTAGAATATTCCTGATGCACAGTATCAGCCTTGCTTTGCTTAGGGAGTCAGGATTTTCATGACATAATGGCAAAATATTGAATGCTGGAAAGCTTTATTTCTTTCGCCCTTCCCATAAAGCAGGCAGAACACAGTTGTGTTCCACCATCGCACTTCACAACCACCTTCAGAGAAGTTCACATCTAAGGGCGTGTGGAGAGGTCATTTGCCATGTCTGCTCCAGCTCCAGTCTCTAAGCTTGCCACCACATATCAAAAATGTGTTTCTAGTAAAGTCTGGAGGTTTGTCAGCTTCAAAGAAATAAAGCCACCTAAAACTCTTCAAGACAGCTTTTGTTAACTGGATATATCTTTATTTACAAACAAACTAAACTAAACATGAAACATACCTTTCTTGTATTTTCCTGTATTTTGAGTTTGATCAGTAGTTCAAAATTATGCCAATTAATCTGTGTGTTTCTTGTAGTAGTTTTTAATTCTATATTTATTTTAAAACCTAATACAGTTAACTTACGATATTAACATGCAACCTTCCTACATTTAATATCAGAAGGTACTACTAGAAAATAACTCCCTCTCTTTGTCTGTATGTTTCCAGAATGATCCATCACCAAAAGTATATTTTCAGAAAATGGAAGATAGTGTCCTTAATGGCCCTTGATAATAAATGTACCTGTTAACTTCCCTTTGGTCAGGAAGGGTTGGTTTAGGGAACATCCATGCAAATCCAGGAAAAGCATTCAAAGCCTACATAAGGTGCCCTTTTCTTGGCCATCTACATAAACATTAATTTTAATATATCTGCACATCTCTCTTTCAATAATATTGCAATATTATGATATTCTTAAACAAATTCCAGTGTAATTTACTGTAAGTCCTACCTAAACTCTGCAGCAAGTTGTCTGGATTTTATAGCAGGCTGGAAAATTTGCAGCAGCTTCACTTGGATTCAATGGAAGCCTCACTTTGCAGTTAGAACTCATTTCCACATGGAATTAACTTTTACAGCTTGATGGCAGCATTTATTTTTAAACATTTCCCTTGATTGGCAATGAGGTTGCTGCACACACCTTTCAGAACGAAAGCTTGCTCAGAAAACACTGCTGTGACTCGAGTGCTTTATTTATGTTACCAGGCATGGAACCTAGAAAGATGCAGTTTTCAAAATGGAAATTAAAATTCCGTCGCATAAAGAGGACCCATAAAGTCTACAGCTAAAATGGCACCATTAGCACATGTTGTGTATCACAGGCAACTAACTTTCTCTTTAATTTTTTCACATTTATCCCCATAATTGGTGTCTAAATACAATAAATCTTGTGTTTGATTAAAGCATGGCTTAAAAAAGCATCTAGTTAGCCCTGATGAATTTGTTCCAAGGACCAATAGGAGAAGAATTGATTGCCTTACTTTTTAATTTGAATTTATCCACAGAAGATACTACACCATATGATGTAAGCACCTCTTAAACTCCCTTCTCAAAGGTTAAACAGATTGTCTGCTAACATTAAACTCTAAAGCATTCACACCATCCCTTGAATCACAATTACGGTGGTTTGGGGTTTTTATTTTTGCACAATTTTCCAACATCCTGGGAATGAGAGCAGCCGATATGAAGCTATGTTCTGGTTTTGACATTCAACAATATATGAAAACAAAAGTTCAATTTTTTCAGACTTTTTCTGGAATTTTTGCAACACTAATCCTTTAGAAGTCCCTCATAGTAGAGGCCAAAATCTTAGGGAAAAAAAGACAAATACCACCCATTTATAACCCTCTACTTGCATCAACATGGGGGACAGGAAAAGGCAGGGGAATTCTACTTGCATTTTGTGGGACTATTTAAGTGATAACGAGAAGAGAACCTGGTTAACCAACTGTCAAATTCCGTTGGGGACAGGAAAAGAGAGCTGCACTGGGACAATCCCTGTTCTCCTCTCTATTCTTTTCTTTGGGTTGTTTGGCAAAGTGCAAAGGTATATTTAGCTACTAAGATCATCATAATTCCATTGCTTTTATGGGGTACTGAAAGATAGGAGTTCACCGTCACAACGTTAAATTTACTCAATCAACTTGGGAAGTTATTTACTTGCCTCTTGCCTCAGTTTCCCATTTGTAGCAATCAATTGTAAACAATTAAAATTTGCAACAAATAATTGTAATTAATTAATTAAATAAAAATATAATCCTGCCCAACCCACAGGGCTATTCTGTTTATCACAGTAAACCATACAGCTGTTTCTGATGCAGGTAAAAGGTTGGTGTATGCATAATTCATAGAAGACTTTACTGCTTTTCCCCAGAAATTCCCCCCACATCCTATTTCCCCTCAAGACTTCTCTTCATGTCTTTCCAGAGGGTGAGAATTATCTGAGAATTCATTTTCAGGGAAACTTTAAAGGCATTAAGATTCTGTTAGCTGGGAAAACAGAATGAATATACAGGCAGTACTCGGACATATGTGAAGCGTGGTGGAAACATCTACAGTAAAATGGACAGATTCAGTTCCACTTTGAACAAACTTTCTATGCCTGCAGTCAAAATTAAAGACATAATTCAAAAACATTTGTGGCTGGATTATTTGGGGATGGACACTTCTATTTTACTAAAATGACATAAGAAAGTCAGGTTAATAGTAAATCTCAGCATCAGGAATGATACTTTGGCACATTTTAGGAGTGTCTGAAATTCTCTCTTGATTTGATTTTACTCTTTGATCTACCAAAGAACTCCCAACCTACAGCACAAAGAGATACACAAATTATCGTGGCCTTACTACACAACAGGAATGCTCTTCATTCATAATCCTCCATTTGTGATCCTTCCCATGAGGAAGAGAATATAATTAAAACTCCCCAATTCTTGGTTCTAATCATGACAATGATTGGTTTGCTTTCACAAATTTGTTGACCAAGAAAAATAGTCCCAAAAAATAGCTTTGGACACAGCACTCTCTTCCATCCTTCTCTACAGTGAGAATAAGGAAAACAAGAAGCCCTAAATTACTGTCCTCACCTGCTTGCTCTCTGGATAGACTAATATCTCTTCACTTACTAGGAAGAGCAACAAGCCCTTGGTACTTTAAATTAGCTTTTGGATGGCCTTGCTCTTCCTGTCATTAACTAATTTCCCTATTTATTTCTATGACTTCTCTATTTATATAACCTAAACCAATTCACAGGTTATAATCTGAAACAAATATTCCAGTACCTGCCTATGTTCTATACCTGCTTGAATTTGGACACTGTGTCCTCTCTACATCTTTGCACAAGTTTTGCCTAAAAGCTATCTCAGTGCTGATTAGACTATTACACAAGTATTGTTCTACACATTTTAGAGTCTGGGTTTACTCTTAATTTCAATATATATTCCTTAAGCAACACTTCATCTGAAATTATTTTTTTTAGTTAGTAATTTTCAAAAAATTGAAGCTGACAATACACATTTAATAAGCATAGAAATGGCTTCTGCTTTTCTAAGTATCAAAATATGCTAATTATAAGTACTACTATTCATTATTTTCCTACTTCCTATTTTTACACACATACGGATACTCCTAATTGTTAAAATTGAAAAACAAACAAATGTACCCATTATACTTTTTGTGAATCCAGCCCATTGTTCAAGGAAAAGAAATCATTCTTTACACAAAGATTTGCTCTGAAATTGCTGCCAAAGAAAATAACCTTGAGTTATTTGCTGCATAACTGCCACATGAGAACATTAAAGGTGCCTAGGGACAGCTTCATCTTGAGCATGTGACTTTTAAGAAAAAGCTTTTAAGTACAATATTTTAAAATTGCTGCCGTATCCTTTTTCTTCCTCTGATCTTTAAATTAAACCCAGTTATCACATATAGGAAGAATTTGGATGTTTTTTGTTTCTCTGGTTCTGGCCATTTATCGAATAATGAAGGTTTGTATTGCCTGGTTGCCATAAATTCGGGACGTAATTGGAATGATAAGGAAATAGGTAGGTTTATATGTAGATATGGATATTTCATGTTGGCTTTTCCCAAAAAAAATGGAGAATGAGGTGAGGTCCTGATGCAAAACCTGAATGACTTTCCTGACCATTCAGACTAAATGACCCAGCCCAACTCTGAAACCCTAAAAGTTGATTTGGTCTTAGGGGCAGTTGTATTTTCCGCACAATCAAGTAAATCTTTAGATGGGAGGTCCATTCAAAAAGGGTTCACTACTTCCTAGACAAATACTGGGTTTCAGAACTGTCAGACTTCTGGGGTTTTTTCAGAAATATTTTAATAATATTTAGTGAGGTAAAACAATGGCTCTGTCTCTCTGGTGTTGGTCAGACTTATCTGAAAGAAATTCTGTAAGTGCAAACAGGGCTCTCTGGCCACGTTTTTGGATCCAAAACCCCTCTCTGAAATTGAGTATTTCCCCCATACTGTGTAGTACATTTCCTCAGCCCAAAAGGTATTACAGATGAGCCGTGCCCTATGTCAGGATCTTGACAGAAAAACCCTCTTAATAATTACAGGACTGGTCCACAGTCCCTTAAAGTTAATTGAGAGACTCAACACCGTGTCCCAGAGCAACCATAACAGGATTATGGGAGAAAATTCTTGTTAATCGATCCAAGGCAAATATTTGGCAGGCTCTGGCTGGAATCAGAAACAGCTGCAGAGTCCAAAAGCAGAAATCAGTTCAGAAGACCACACTGTGAAGGGACAGCAGGAAGAAAGTTGGTGGCAGAACTTGGCCCAAAGAACAGTACTGGGTTTGGTTTTGTCTGTTTGTTTTTTTAAATAATAGATCAATGCAGAAAGAAGAATTTTAAATGGATTATTTTATCCTGTAATTCAAAACTGGAAGCATGAAGATCAGCAAAAACTGTTAGGATTTACTTGGCCTCCTGGCTTATCTGCTCTGGATGTGCTAAACCAACTCCTTAGAAGCCTAAGGGCTATTGATTTTAGTCAAGGAATTTTGGAAAATTCCTTTCCAGCAAGGAAAATCTGAAGAACCTAGATATTCCATGGGAATATCTAGATTTTTTGCTATTCACATTGGATTTCCCCAGTTTCACAGCCATTATTGCTACTGTCAGCAGTACAGATTTCTGGAGCAGTCGAGAGACTCAATAAAGTTCCCAAAAAGCAAAAAAAAGTATTGCCTTGCCCAATATATCAGGAATTCAGGGGGAGACATGGATATCCTTGAAAGAGCAGAGGACATTTAGATTTGAAGTTCTTGACTTGTCCGTGTCTCCCCAATAACTATGATACAGAAAAAATAAATCAGACAATGTGACCTAAGGTGCTCCCTTGGACAGAGCTCTTTTTGGGCATGATGATTACAGAGCGTTCAGCTTTTTGCATTAATAAATGTGCAGAGAAGCAGAGCACACTCATCTGTTTTATCTTGTCCCTGAGATTTAACTGGACCAGAGAAAATTTTTCAGCACAGACGTGGATTTGATCCGTGATTTTAATGACACTTTGAAAAAACAACAAAAAAGTTTATTCCTTTGACTTGGGCAGTAATACAGGGTATTACTGCCTTTAAACATACTATTAACTCTCTTGCAACTTGTACTTTGAGAAGAAAATACTCTTCAATTTGCTTTGTGGTTCATCTATGAGAAGAAATTGAGATATAATTTGGCTATATTTAAACATCCTCAAATTTAATAGGCTTCTTCTAAAGTTGCTTGTGTGATATTCCATCAGTAAGAAAATAAAGTAAAGGTTACATTTTATCTCTGTATTGTGTCTGGTATTCTGTTGTTTCATACAAAAGTGTCTCAGGACCATTATTTTAATCCATTAAGCTTCAGAAACTTTTCTGATAAAACTTCATTTTAGAGCTTTAAATCCCCAAAAACAAAATTTGTGTTCTTTTTTATCATTCAGCACTTATGGGACATTTTTATAAATTTATTACCTTTCAGATTGCAATGCCAAACATAAGGTTTATTGTCAAATAAAGCATCATTTTTGTTTTTTGATTGCCTGCTTTAGAAGAGTATTGCTTCTGCTCTGTAACTGCCTGTACCAAATCATTTAACTGGTTTAGTTGATAACTAATTCTGGGAAGTATCCCAATCAGAAAAAAAATACACAAAGTGAAATAGTTTAGCCAGGTAATTTGAAATGAGAAAAAGTACTTTGGAAGTTGCTTACAATGAAATAAATGTGCAAAAAAAACCCCAAAAAAAAGCAACTGAACCAAACCCCTCAAACAATAAAATACCATCCCAATTTGCTTTGTTTTCTTTTAGGTCCCTATCCACGAAATAGTATCTCAGATGGTATTTGCTGATGAATCTCACAGACTCCAAAATCTACAGAAAGTCATTCAAAATTGTAAGATGCTACACATTCTTTGGAAACAGAGCCTGTAGAATCATGGAGTCATAGAACACTTTGGGTCGGACAGGGCCTTTAAAGCCCAGCCAGTCCAATGTCCCTGTGATGAAAAGTGACATCTTAGACTAAAAGCAGAGAGCTCAGAGCCCCATCCAGCCTGACCTAGGACACTGCCAGGGATCCAGGGGCAGCCACAGCTTCTCTGGGCACCTGTGCCAGGGCCTGCCCACCCTCACAGGGAACAATTCCTTCCCAATATCCAATGCAAACCTCCTCTCTGTCAGTGTGGAGCCATTGCCCCTTGTCCTGTCACTGCAGGCCCTTGGCAGGAGTCTCTCTCCATCTTTCCTGCAGGCTCCTGCAGGCACTGCAAGGCCACCATGAGGTCACCCCAAAGCCTTCTCTTCTGCAGGTGAACAATCCCAATTCCCTCAGCCTTTCCTCCCAGCAGAGCTGCTCCATCCTCTGCTGCCCTCGGTGTCCCTGCTCTGGGCTGGCTCCAGCAGCTCCATGTCCTAGCTGTGCTGGCCCCAGGGCTGGCTGCAGCTCTGCAGGGGGGTCTCAGCAGAGGGGGCAGAGGGGCAGAATCCCCCCCTCCCTTGCTGCCCACGGGCTCTGGCTGCAGCCCAGCACAGGGCAGCTTCTGGGTCCCAGCTCTCACCCACAGCACCCCCAGGTCCTTCTCCTAGGGCTGCTCCATCCTGGATTGATCCCAGGGATCGCCTTGCACAGGGGCAGCACCAGCACTTGGTCTTGTTGAAGCTCATGAGATTCAATGACTGAAAACGAGTTTTCGTTTCACCAGATCGCTTCACAAAAAAACCGTGCTGAAGTGCGAGGGACAACATCAGAACCTCTGTGACACAGCAATTCCCTGTTCACTGCCTCGAGCTGCACAGGATGTGAAAGTGTGCAATGGTACCGCTGTGTTTAAATAGCAGCATTCCTCCACCCCATGGGAAAAAAGACCCAGTCACATTGAAGACTCTTGCAAGAATTCAGCAAAAGCATGAAAGGCAGCTGAGAAGAGATGTTTCCTTTTCCAAAGGCAGGGTTTCACTAGTCACGTGCTTATCAGGATCTTTTTTTCCATGAGAGGCAATAGCTCTTGGCTTTTTCCACTCACTGATTTTAGCAGGAGTGGGGAGCCACTTTCTCATTCAGAAACCAACCACTTCATGTCAGCTGCAAAAGGGATAGGGTCTGGGCTCCTGTAGGCATGTCCTGCACACACACGCTGTCCACTTGATATATTGATTCTGCTGAGTAAGTTTTTGTTTAAAAAAATCTTTTCTGTATCCTGTGTGAGACCAAGAAACCAAAAGGGTGAAGAAAAAGCTGTCCTAACACCTCTTATAAGCAGAGTAAGGAAATTTTTTCTTCTTTTCGCTACTTCCTCTGAAGAGCCTCTGGGGTTCTCATTATCTCTACTGTGCAGCTTTCAGGGTGGAGCAAGCACAAACAGCACCATGCAGACCCCCAACCCCATCCTGGACCTGAGGCCAAGAACATCCACCCCAAAGCCACTCTGTGAGACTGCAGGCAAGGGCAGTCACACGTTGTCTCTTCCGTCCTCCATCCTGAAAATCAAGAGGATTGGGATGAATTCTGATGCAGGAGTCATCCCTTTGGAATGAATTACCGACATATTTTTCCTTGCATGCCCCTGCATCCATTAGTCAGAGAAAGGCTGAAGGCTGCAACTTGCATACCGAAGATAAACTGCCAAATTAGCCTGCTGCTGCAGCCTGCAGCCACTGTCACTCAGAAGATCACAAAGGCCTCATCATTTATTGTTATTTTTACTCTCACAGAAAAAAATCACGGCTGTTTCTTGACTTACTTTCAAATTCCGAGCCCTTCATCCTAAACCAGGTCACCTCGAGGTGTGTTCCTCTCTATATGTCCATGGCTGTTGTCAAAAAGTCTGCAGCACTTGATAATGTTTTCCACATTCTCTACAAATTAAAAATCTACAATCTACAAATTACAGGTGATTCCAATGAACAAGAATGGAGTAAAACCTCCCCTGGCACAGTAGGAAATGTTGCTATAACATTCCATGAGAAATGATTATTTTTCATTTATTCAGTGTTCTAAGCAGATTTCTCTTCAAATGGCACTCGGAAATATCGAGACTATTTTAGGCAAAGCAATGAATTTCAGATAAGATTTGTATATTTTAAATAGTAGGCAGAGAATGATCTTCCTTCAAAACTAAAACATGGGGATTTGCTGGAAAGCAAAGATCAAGGCAGGTATATATTTCCAAAGTATCAATGAGCTCTAGAATATCAGAGAATTATTTGTTCTAAGTATAACAAAACATTGAGTTTTTTCAGTTCTTAAAAAAATTTCCAAAATCAAGAAGATTTAGAGGTTGAAAGAAAATGCATACATGGGAAAAAAGGACAAATACATTAGCATTCTAGCAACTATAACTGCCTTCTCCAGGTCTGTTAAACATCTCAGCAGCCTGGACCTTAGAGTAAACTTAAAACCTGAAAACTGACAATAAAAGTAGTATTGGAAGCCTTCCATGCTTACTCTGTTCTGTGTTGAATTGTTCAGCTTACAAGAACAAAGCCTTGTTTAAAAATATCACTTTTTTTTAACTGGTTTTTTTTTTTTTTTTTTTTTTGCAGAAGCAAGTGGGAGATTGAGTCAGGCTGTGTTCTCTCTGGCTCTCATAATAGCAGCAATAACAAAGATCCTGCTCCTAACTCACTCATTCGAGTGTGGCTGCCTGAGACAATCAAATTCAGCTCAGCTCTATCTGCTCTGCAGTGCTTCTTTTAGAAGTAAGGAGGAGGAAAGTCCTTGTAGGGGATACTGATCATAGTGAAGTGACTTCAGTGGAGCCAAGATTTCCTATTTTGGTTGCTTTCACCAAAAATGTCCACAGCCCAAGTCCAGTCAGCATTTCAAGCCCAGTCCTCCCACTGGAGAACATTTATGTAAAGTGAATGGATCTATTTGTGGCTACAACCATGCCCTGAGCCAATCAAGGGTTGCCTAAAGTGAGAAGCTCTGAATCAGGCAGGTTTGACCCCTCCTTGGCAACTCTGTCTGCCAAAACAGGGGGGGAGAAGACAAAGCTTCTTGTCTGGCTAAAGACATGAAGACAGAAAGACAGATTTCATTCATTAAAAAAGGTATTTTCCTTTAATTCTACAGGGATTTATATCTATAGTTCCTATAGATGTAAAACAACAAAAAAAAAAATCAAAATTCAAAGAAAGGATTAGACTTCAACAGAGTACTGACTTCTCTTCCTTGCCATGTCTGGCAAAATATTTCCACCATAAACCCAAGCTTTTCATGGAGAAAGAAACACAGAAATCTTGATTCCTTTCCCCCTGTAATCAGATTTAACAAAACTGCATTATTTAATGATTGAAGCCCTGGTTTGGATGCTGTGCTGCCTGGCACCAGTGGTGTGTTTTCCCGCCAGCTTGATGCGACCATTTGTCCTTAGAGGTTCGAAAGGCCAGGTTTACGCCATCAGAATCTTCCAGCAGAGCCACTGGAATCAGTGCTCCTGTTTTTTCTCTGCAGTGTTGGTGATATCACACACTTGCAGCAGTCACAAGGCCTTGCCACGGTGTCTTTGGCAGAACGTGCTCTGTTGTCACCAGCACGTGCCAGCTGGCTGCCGCTCCCCACCCAGCAGGGACTGCATTTCAGCAGCGTTCGTGTGTGTAAAACACCCAGGCTTCCTTTGGGAAGAAGGAAGACAGTTAATCTTTTAAATATTTTCTTATTCTTCAGGGGCACGGAGGACATCCAGTGAAAACACAGCCCCGGCAGGCATGGCGAGAGTGGGAACTCCCAGGCACTCCCTTCTGCCGCTGGGGCTGCGTGTGGGACGATTTCCTGCCACAGATCCCTGGAATTCATTTTGCTACCCATTCAGGTATTGCCAGGCGCCACACCTCTGGGCATTTTCCTGAGTCTGCCCCATGGATCTGGGCTCGAGAGGTGCCACCTGCACCGTGTGCTTCTTCCCTCTCCCTGCCCCTGTGGAACTCTTTGGATGGCTCAGGGTATCTGGCAAGGGCAGAAGGAGATCGGGAAAGGGTCTGCTTTCATCCACCCCCATCAGCCAGCCTCCTGAATTCTACCTACAGCAACAACATACCCCTCCTTCTCTCCTCATTCTCACGTTGAATAAGCCTGAAAGAGGTTTTAGGGAATCCCTGGGACAAGCAGGCCCCGAGCACTGCAGCTGGGAGAAGAATTGTGCTCTGTAGGACAGGCAGCTGGCTGCATGGAGAGGCAAAAGGGTTCTGTGAGGGATTGTCTACTACGCACAGAGGAGACTGGGACAGACCCCATGGCTCTTCTGAAGGAAACAAAAGCTGCTCGCCCTTGACATGGGGATCAGAAGAAAAATCTGTGCTCAGACTTGCGGTTGCTGCCCCTCATTAGAGCCATGCAGCCACCCTAATAAACAACATATGGGAAATCTGGGGTTCTTATCTGCCAAGAAAGCAAAAATAACAAAAATTTTAATGGTAGCATCAAGAAATACGCTGCAAAGAATAAGTTGGGGATACAGTGGTAAAGGGTGCTGTCTTCCATTTTTGTGTGAATGTGTCAAAAATGCATAAATTAGTAAAGAAAAACCCATCCTGTAACACCTGGTACTCGCTCTAGCAAAAGGAGCGGAGCTCAGATGTGCTTTCGAGGCAAACCCTGCAGCACAGCACAGCCTGGAAGCTCCTGGCCCACAAAGTGTCCCTGAAGGGGCTCCAAAACACCTTTGTCCAGAGGGGAGGAGGAGAACCCTCAGTCACTCTGCTCCCAGGACAGTCTGAGCATTTTGCAGCAGTCTCTGTGCCTGACTGGTCCTCCCTTCAGCCAGCACAGCCACGCAGGGGTGAACTCTCAGATTTCCTGCCCTTCGTGGCAGTCTGCTGTGCCAAGTACTGCAGGGAGAGAGGGGATGATGGGAATTAGAAGCCCATATCACCAAATGGAAGAATTCAATATGCAAAGATCTATCAGCCCAGCACATTACACGCAGGCAGATACATACATCAGATTTTGTTTGTTTCGTTAAAAAGAAAGAAAGGAAATAAATGCCTGAGAAATATTCTTCTCTGTGCTATAAACGCATCAGTGCTCATTTTCTCTATATTCTACTTCGGGCTATTCTGTGTAAAATCTTTAATTAAAGTTTTTCTTTGAAATTGTCATCATCAAACCAGAAGAAAGAAAGTAAAAAATGGAAGGACACAGCTGTGCATATATGAAGTGCTATTCAGTACCAAATGAATTGGAACAAAATAAGTATCGTGACTGTTATGCTCTTAGTTTTGGCTCTGTATTCTCAGTAGCACAGTCTAACTTGTCACTTTATATTGATTCCATCTGTTTACACTCTGCAGAGTATTGGCTTCCTACAGTGAACATTTCCTATTTACCAGCTGGTAAAGATAGGCCCAAACCAGATAGAAAAGAATTAGACTATTTTCAGATCCTCATAAACATAAAATCAAAAATTAATGGGGGAGGGGATAAAAAAGTAGAGGGAGTGGGGGGAATATATGGGTCTGATGCTTGCTTCACATTGATAGTCCTCTACAGCCCATTAACAAGTTTTAGAGACCTTGAAATTTGTGCAATGAGCATGTGAAATAAATCAATTTTCATTCCTCTTTACTTTCTTCTTTACACGAACAGCCTTACTGTGAATGTGAATCAATCACAGTACTTCAGTAATCTTTAAATAGAAACAGTTGGGGTCTGAACTTGGCTGATATAACATTCTCAGTCCCACCAGACAGCTCTGAGTGAAGGACTTCCGTAGAAAATGGATGTGCGCATGCAGTACAGAGCCATCTTTGCTCTGTGACAAACTTTCTTTTTCGCAGTTGTTGGATTCTTTCCTAAGGAGACTGTAATTTGTAGGGACTGACTCACTTAAGGAGAGTCTTATTACTGCCTTTAAAAGAAACTGTTGCAAGTTGCAAGCTCTTTTTGAGCAAAGTTGTTTTTTTAAAACATCCTGGAACACCATGTGGTTGAAATAGAAGCTCAGTTCTATGGCGCCACGTCCTTTTGCAAGTGGGAAACAAATCCTATCCCTACCTCTGGAGGGGCCCACGATGGAGCAGAGGAAAGGGTTGTGTTTTGGGGGACTTCTTTGTTTGTTTGTTTGTTAATTTTTTCATCACAGAAATGCAAATTAAACAGTCAGAGTTACAAATATAAATGCATCCTTGACTGGTGAGGTCCATCCAAACAGAAGCAGAACAAGGTTTGGCTTGAGACTAAGCACTGTGATAGGTTACAGATAAAAATTGAAGGGTATGTGAACTCTTCAGTGCATTTGAATGACTGTCTGTATAAATCATGCATTAATATATCTTCCATTTACATTTACTTCTTTAACTGATTTGTTCTTGGGACACATAGGTAGCAGTAACCTTGCCTGGAGTTAATAATTCTTTCTGTTAATGTAATAGAATACGTGTAACAGCTCTATTTCACAATGCTGTTAAAAAAATATCACAGGACCTTGTAAAATAAATATAGCTCCAATTAGAACTTTGGAGGATATTTTCAATTCATAAATTCTGTAACAGCAAGATATTTCAGCAGTTTCTTTTGTGATAGGAAACGCTTAACATGAAAATGTAAACGTTGCTCTCCAGTTAGGCGCATATAGCCAAATGAATAAAAGCTATGGCATTAATAACAACTACACCAAGTTATGATTGATAGGCTTTTCTACAGCGAGAAAAGATTGTCTTGGATACAATCTGTCCTCACAGCCTTGCGATATGTTAATATTTTATTCAGGCTAGAGTGAGGATATATTCAGATGTCCTACTCGGTGGAAGAGAAGCAAATGGGTTGCAAATACAACTGCAGCCCTGAGGTGCAATAACAGCTGTGAAATCAGAAAGATTTTATTTCCTTCTCCCAAATTACAGGCCAAGTCCATGCCAAGCACAGCAGGAGGTTGGATATTCCTAGGAATTTACATCAGGTTATGTTTAATGTATTTCTTCTTCTATGAACAGTTTTAGGGTAGAGCCAACAGACTGTCACAGAGTGCTGTGAGAGGCATGGAATACTCTTCTCTGTCCTGGTAAATAATAACTGGTATTAGGCTAATGACAGTTATATGTGGCATTAGCTTAACTTGCAAACATACTTAAGTATCATTATGTTTATAAACAAATTTTCATGGCTCATTTTTTGAAAAAAAAAATTTAAAAATATTCTAGATTTCCATAGTCACACGACCACTTTCATCATGATTTATAGGAGAGGGTTTGGGCTCTTCAAATTTGTGTTGAGATTTAAGTGGACTGAGCTCTCGAGTACCTGGATACTTCTGCCTAAAAAGAGAACAAAATGCCTCAAATGACATTCTTCTGATGTCGCAGTACATTTTACACAGGTACAATGACAGTACATTTTACCCCTTGCAAAGGCCTGGGCAATTCCATAAGTTGTACTGCCGTGGAGAGTCCGGTCTCTCAAAAAGTCAAATGTCTTTGCTCAAAACACAAGCACATAAAGAAATAAAATCACAGTGGGACTCAGTCCTATACCAGAGATTTGTAGCAAGACTGCTTGAAAGAGGAGAGTTCTTAGGGTTTTGATGCTAAAAGGGATTCACAGTGGGGGTTAGAGAGGCTTCTAAAATATTCCGTTAGCTTAATAAAAAATGCCGAAACAACAACAAACCCTTAACCATTCAAGTATGAATAGATCTTCATGCTATAACAACAGGGAAACATCCTTTAAAATTTGTTACTAAATTGATATCAGTACATCAAGAACACCATCTACTTATCTGAAATGAATTACCATCATGCATGTGGTTTCTATTATTGCCCCGGTCAACATCCTTTCTCCTTGAGCAGCGATTCCAGCTGACTTCACGGCATTGTTTGGCAGCTGTGGCTGCTCAACCTGAAAATAAATAGAATAAAAAAGCCCAGGTGAATATAAACCACAAGTCATCGATGAACATAAAATACAAGTGCTTCCCAGTACCATTGGCCACTGTAAGAACATCAATGGGAGAGTTTTGTTTTAGCATGTGAACAACTATAAAATGCCTTTGTTGTAGCTGTTCTTCACAGCTCTGCTCTGCTCTTGGAGAAAATCACCAGAAATCTGAATCCCTGAGGAACACAGATGTGGCAATTGCTCCTCTACCACAAGTGTGATGACTGTTAGTATAAAATGTATTTTCTTGAAGGATTTTCTTTTCTATTTTTTTTGGCTGCTGTACAGAACACAAAGTGCTACCTGAAGCTTGGTCTAGCCCTTGGAATGACAGAGTACTCATGAGTCCCAAGGTCAAGAAATTATAGCACAAGTTCTCCCCTCTGCTCTGCTCAAGTGCTCTTCAGAGAGCAATCATGTTTTCTCCTCCCCTTCTCCCTAGCCCACACCTGGTAATCCATTTGTCAACAGTAAGTCTTAATTTTTATTTTTTTTTTTAATGAAAATACATCACCTTGCTTTTGCTTTTTGCTGTCCCACCCTACTGATTTGCATCGACCACCATTGCAGGTCATTTTCAGAGCCAACTACCGGCCAAGTGTACTTTTGCACGTAGGTCCCGCAGGTGCCAAATGGCACCCTCTGCACATCCTCCTTTGATTTCAGCCTTAACCAACTGCCTTGTGCAATTTTACCCACATCTCTGGGGGGTGTGGCCCCACAAACCAAGCTCTGCTGTCAGGTCAGCCTCTGAATTCAGCGGGATTGCTGGAGATTCAGACAGGGTCGAGAGCATCTCTGAAATCCCTCCCATCCCAGCTGCTGGAAAACAGCACCTGCACTGCCCTCGCGTGGAACTCGCGCCCATCTGTGCCTGGAACCTCCAGCAAACCCCCCCAACAAGAATTTCAGCCCTGCACAGTCCCAGAGAATTCCCTGACAAACCAGCGGCCAAAGGACAGGATTGCCTAAGCGTGATCCTTACTTTCCACATTTTAATGAGTTTAAGAGGAAGTCAAGAGTAACATATACTCTCCTGGAGCACTGGAAGAAAATCCAGCTCCAAGCGTACAAAAAGCTTTACATTTTATTATATAGCATGCAATAAAGAAAAGATTAACCTTTTATTCCGGGAAAGCTCTGTCATTTGTTATTTAATTAGTTTTCACTAATTAATTAGAATTTTTAAGCTCCCTGTCTCTCTGGGAGAAAGTGGCTTAGGTCCCTCCCTTTTTTTTCTTTTCTTTTGCTGCTCCTCTTCTTCCTCCTGCTTCCTTTCAATTCCTAATCCCATTTTTGTATCCTCAGTATTACACTCCCTCATTCTCTCTTTGTCTGAGAGTTTTCTTAGCTTTGCATTTGCTGGGAAAAAAGTTGAACCAGAATTTACAGAATATATTTTGAGGTGACTCTTTATTGAAGGCCAGATCATATAAACCTAGAGAAAAAAACCTAAGGAAAAGGAATTTCCCTGCAGATCCTCTTGCAGAATTTCACCATTTCTATTTCACTGGGGGAGGTGGGGTGAAAAATATTTGGCGCTCCACTAAGAAAGCTACTGTGACAGCACTGAATTGCTTGGGGTTTTTATATTAATGCAGAGTACGATTTTACTTTCCATTTTACTTCAGTGAAGGAATAATCCAAACTTAATCCAGGTTCACACAAGGCTGCTGTCTTCACAGCTTTATTCTAGAAAAATTACTTCACAGGAAGTTAAGATGGATGTGAGTTATTTACTACTAAAATACTGACTCCTGAAACATAACTTTTCCATCACTGGGTCCCTTGGCTTAACTTCCACTTTCCCTTACAGACATGCCAAACTGAGTGGCATGTTTTCAAATCACAGCTAAAATCAATCAGTTGCAATTTCTTCCATACACAACAACTTTCCATTGTTAATTTAGAGAACAGACTGATTAGTCTTAAAGGCTCGTGTTTTTCCAGCAGCAGATCTGTAACAATGGGGTAACATTCCTATGGCAACTATGCCACTTTACCATACAGAAAAAGCAATTTTAGAAAAAAGTGTAGCATATCTCTGTATCGCTAGAAGCTCACATTAGCAGCTACATTATGGACTGAGAGCTCCACAGCCCACAAGTGATTCACAACTTCAGTTTAGGAGAAATCTGACTGCAAACTATGGAACTCTTGCTTACCTTGCAAACGTGCTGGCACTTCTGGCAATTTTGGGGAACTTTGACAGGAAGTCAAGATACGGCACAGTAACTTTGTCAATATTTGGGGTCAGTATTCTAAGATTCATGGATAAGGCCTACATTGACATCAGACTTTTTGAATACTTCATGTGGATTACTAGTTCCTTAAACTAAGCAAAAATATTTTTTTCTTAGAGTTTTGATTTTATTTTGTGCATTATGCATTGTTACTTCTCAACGATTTGTCTAGAATTAGGCATTCATTTAATATCTGCTAAATCCCTCTGAAAAACTTAGAACCTACAAGTATTTCCATCATGTGAGATAAAAATTTTTAAAGCTTTATCTCTATGAACTTTCATATGTTTATATAAAAATATGTTCATTCTCATCAGTCTCACTGATACATCCTTCTCTTCTTCCAAAAGACTCTTTCAGTGTTTCAGGAGTATGTGTGTCCTCCTAATGATAATTTGGCATTAGCAAAGAAATCAACATCAACCTCAGCTGAAATGAGCTTAACCCATTACAGAGTGATTAGTTTAAACTGTAAATGCAACTGATCACCTAAATTAAACAAACCAACAAAAAGAGAGTCAAGTACTTCAGGAAAAAAAAATAAAATGTAGTCACCTCCACAGAAATTGAAGTGTACAACAATGCTGGTGCAGATTGTGCATCAAAATCCTCTTCTGGTTTTGATAGGTGTCAGTTATGATATTAGATAAACACCTAGTGCTCCTTCAAGTCCAATCTGATGGTGGTTTATAAGGTGACAAATTCCAAAAGTGAGCAGAAAAGCTCTCTGTGCAGACAAAAACCAGCTGGTCTCTGACTCAGAGTTCACAACCTGATCTATGCCTATTCATAACACTGGAAGTATATGAATTTAAGCTGTGAGAGCTTCTCTTAAATTAAAAAAATCTGCTAGCAAACTGCAACCCTTTCCCATAGAGAGACACGTTATACAGACAAAATCTCATGTAAATATTCCAGTTGTCAAATGCAGGTCACGTCACTTTTACAAGTTTTCCAAAACTTTCCCTTGAATAGGTTTTGACCATGTCTAGCACGTATTTGATGCTATTGGTGTGGAACCTGGTCTCAGATGAAATTTTGCTCTCGGCATGAACAGGGAGAGCCTCTAAACAATTATCAGCAGCAATGACAGAGTGTGGCCATGCCAGCACAGCGTCACATTCCACTTCTGCTGCACACCAGAGAAAGCTTCAACACCTTCTGAACTCGCCCTTTGTGACTGTCAAAGTCTGACCAACATCAGGCATCTGAAATGTGGTTTTTTCCCAGTTCATCTTCTTTGTCAATTATCTTTTGAAGTAAGATCTGCCCAATGTCCCAGGAGAAAAATGTGGGATCTGGGACAGAGCTCACAGATGTAGCTGTGAGCAGTCACAGATATTAGGCAGTCATCCAAATGCTCCTAAGTTTGGCAAAATCACTCTTTTTTCCCTGAGAACTCAATATAAATCTGTTCATTTTTATAAATGTATAATGTAATTTTCTATAAATTTACAAGTAAATCAGTTATTGATAGGTCCACAGCCCTGACAGCAATAAATAGCCAAACACAACTGTAAGTATTCCAAAAAAAGATTCCAGGGTTTCTCTTTCTGATACTATAGACTAAAAAGTAAGTTGGAATATACACTTAAGTTTTAAAAGTCTTTAAGTAAGGTTAGTGCACAACAGTGTTTCATGACAGCAGCATTCCCACTTCAAAGAACAGAGAGCAGCTCATTGCCCTGCACAATTTAGAGACTTTATTCAGTTATTGAGCTTTGGGTAGAGATACCACGCAGCAGTGGGGTCAAAATTCATTGTCTGCATCAGGAGTCTGTGGCTAGACCATATCTCAGCAAATGCCAGCTCCTTTTCCACTAAAAGCACAACCAGCAACGGGAAGTGAAGGTACCTGGCAGTGCAATAGAGTGTCCAGGGATGATTTATATTCCTTAAGACACCTCTGGCTCTCATTAGACTTGAAAAAGAACTAAATGGGGACCAAAGGATTTGTCCTGGTGTTTCTTTTGGATTCATGATGAGCCAAATTCAGCCATAGCTATGAGCATTTATTTACCTTCTATTTGAATCAAAGGTGGTTTTGTACACAAATTTGAACTCTAGGGCTAGATCATAGTATTTATGTTTTTTCCAAGCTAAGGATCTGCTCTTAAACAGAATATAACTGCCTTCAGAAGAAGCTTTGTTTACAAAAAGTAAGATGGCAAAATACAGCTTTTTATTATTTACAGCTTTGCTGCAGTTTTACGAGACCCAATTTTTTTCTTATGCTCATCCCTTCCTTACAATGAAGGTACACAATCACAGACGCCTTGCACATTTCATTTCAACTTCAAGCCATTCTGACAAAAGAAAGCTTTCAAACTCACAGCTGGATACAGCTTCAGTGAAATCAATAGAGCTGTCACAGTTTACTCCTACAATGAATCTGACCCTAAATCTAAAACTACATGTCAAGGAGAGGAGGGAAAGTGACACCAACTGTGATGGAGGGAGCCTCACATGATCATAATTAAAAATTACTCGCAAGAGAAATGTCCATATTGGGATTTCCAGCAAAACCATACTTGATTGGAACAAATTATAAATCTTACTTGTCCAGAGATGAGCTTTCTTTTGTCTTGATGACAGCAGTGACCACATAAGAGGGGGTCACAATTTCTGTGGTTGTACTGGATACTCTCTCCTATGTCAGCACTTTCAGATATCCAGTTTGGAGAAGGTGGCTGGAGTGGTAGACTAACTCCTTGACCACAGAATTTGACATGGAAATGTTTTCTGCCATTACCTTGAAGTCTATGCACATTAAAATACTCTAAAAACATTTAAAACTACAACCTTTTAGCTGAGAAAGCCTGCTACTTTACTAAGCAGCAAGGTTGCTTAGATGTTGATCTTGACTTTCAGAGTTTTGCAGGAGAAATACGCATATTCCAGACACAAGCTCATTACATTAATTACTGTTTCATGAAGAGATAGTAATAATTTTCCAGGACATCTGCAACAAACTCCACTGTAAGTCCAAACAGAGGAGTTACCTGGGGAAACAGCAATCAGACATGGCATTGCCACAGTGGTGCTGGTGTGGCTCTGTGCTCAGCAAAGCTGAGGGATTTGCAACTGCTTGGTGCAGCTCAAACTGCTCCTGCAAACAATGCTCTGAGCTCCAGGGAGCAATCTGAGAGCCCAGGGCAAGCTACTGACCAAAACTTTGGGAGAGGCCTGATGCCTAAAGTTTTTCTTCTAATTTTAAGCTTACTCAGGTATGATGAGGAGCTTGTTTTTTCACTTGGGTAATGGGTTTTATGTGCTAACAAAACAAGGGCGGCACAGGTGATGGTGCTGTCATCCATTCTTTTCCTGCTTTATAGTCATTAGCCACAAAAATACTTCTGAATGTTAACATTCTTATGCATTGGATCACAGTGTATTTATAGTGATAATTATGTAGTTAACCCAATCAGATTTCAAGGGAAATATTTCAAGGCCTTGTTTCCTCTATTACAAATGTAGATCAAAATCAGAAATCTGGTTTCTCTCCAGGCAGAGTGACAGTCAGAGAGTACAACATATTTCCTGCTCTCTCTGATACGTGCCAATCAACAGCACTGTGCTCCTGCCACTCAATTATCACAGCACGGAAAGCAAATGTTAGCATAGGGAATTCTGTGAGCTCTGCAGCCTTCAAGAGGTTTCCCATCTTTTGTCTCCCCTGTCCAGCTGGGGAGGGGGAGTGACAGAGGTGGGTACCTGGCACCCAGCCATTCAATTACAGCTTGGTAAAGGGAGGTGAGGAGTGAAAGAAAAGCAGAGCTTGCACAGTCAAGTGAAAAACAGCAGGACAAGAGCAAGACTTATTGGTCATCTCATGAAAATGCAGCACTGTGCAGCATTTTGCATAGGTAGAAAAGCCGTTCTGCCTCCCACTCACCCCCAAAAAATCCACCCAAAATGAATAAACAAACAAACTCACCACAGTTCAAACACTACAAGTTTTCAATATCTAGCTCAGCACTTTGGGCAGCTGGGGGGGAATGAAATGGAATAGGCAAAGGGAAAGAAAACAGTACCTGACAACTTCAGCAATCTTCACATTATCCAACAGAAATTAAGTGGCTCTGAGTAGAGCATTCCCACTGCTTAGCATGCAGTAAAGGAAGCACTTGCTGGGTGCTGTTACTGGGCACTGCGTCTTCATCCTCTGTGCACTCAAGCTGTTAGAACCATCTCCAACTGGATTTTGACCCAGCTTTTGGGCACATTTTAGGCATTAACTTGGCAAGGATCCATTCCCAGAGGCAGTGTGCATGCAGCCATCCCGTTTCAAAGGGTGAGGAGTGTTTGAAAGTCTGGACATGGGCTCTGTGGCTCAGTAACCAGGCTACAACAGGAATATGGCAGGTAGTAGCACATCCTGATGCTGCTGAAGTCATTAGCCAGGCTTTCTTTGACTTCAGAAAATCAGGACGGAGCTCTAAAACACTCCTCTGAAGTCAACTGGCATTTTTCTGGACAGTTTCTGGTTGAAGTATATGCGTGCCAGATCTAAGCCAGCTTGCCGTTCTCACAGACCCTTCCAAAACAGCACATGGCCCATAGGAAGTCAAAGTTACTGATACAGAGCAAACAGATTCAAAGTTTCATCAAATCCTGAGCCTGGTTCTTTTCTCACTTACATTGCCTTTACACCTGCAAAATATCGGTGTATGAATCAAGAATAACTTACCTGCACTGAATAGCTCCTGATTTATGTGTTACTTGGAATTCACAGCACTGCATAAAAAGTCATAAATCAGATCCACTGCTTATATTTTTAAGTACATTCCTACTAGTATGAGAGCAAGATCCTCAGTTATCATAAATCAGAACAGCTCTGCTTGCTTTCCTATCTTAAGAAGAATTACAGCATTTATAGCCACTAAGGGATTTGGCTCTCATTTCAATAATTTAATTGATAAGAGTTTCCCAAGCGTCTGTGTACGCAGCTCCTGCAGCTGAGGCATGTTTCACCATAGTTACAGGATGGATGGATTTTGCAAATGTTACCTTTCTGGTCTCTTTTGATAGAAATCCGGAAGGCCTCGCTGCCACTCCTTCCCCCTCTCACTTTACACTCCAGTGTGTGTCCTTCACAGAAAGCTCCTCTCCAAGGGCCACAGCTCCTGCCAGGAATCTTCTCCAGCATGGAGCAGCTTCCTTCAGGCCATGGCTGCCTGCAGGTTAGCAAAACATGGGCAGCAGAGTTGCTACTTTTCCCCGTTCCGGCAGCTTGAGGGGGAAAGGCTCATTGTAGAAATATTAACTACATAGAGCTAACCTTTGCCCGACTCAAAGGATGACCAAAGGAGTTTCCTCCTCACTTCATACAGTCCGGGGAACACAGTGGCAGCACGCGCTTTATGGAATATATGAAATGGAAGGAAATAAACATGAAAGCTCTCTCTATAAAGAATGAACAACCCTATTTATAGCGTATCCTCTCTCATGTCACCTGTCCCTGTGTGACAGAGCTTTCTGAATTCCAGCACATTTTTCATGTGGACAAACCACCAGCAAGAGCCCTGCCCATTAAAAGAGCTGATGTTATACAAGTGGCTGTGCATGTTCCCTCGCTCCTCTGTTGCCCAAGGAAGGTGGCACAGCTGGAAACATCCCTCCAAGCAATCCAGCAGGGACCTGGCACCACTCTGTTCATGGCAGCCACCTCTGCTACAGAGCACAGGAGGGCATTTCAGCAAATGCAAAAGTATCTACTCCAAGATATTTGTAGTACTTCTGATGAGTAATGCAAAAGACTGCAACAACCTACGGGATGTGCATTTTAGTTTAGAGAAAAAGAGAATATTGTACATCATGACCATGTGATTTTGCATCCCAAAGGCAGAAATTCCCCCAAAGTTAAAGCCAACCCTCAACACATCCCATCAGGAGGTTCAGTAGCACACAGGCTGCTCCTGGACTGCCCTGCTGCCTCTGGCACCACTTTCTCGGTTGGCAGAAGGTCATTCTGGTTATCAGGACATGCCCTAAGCGGGGCTACAGGCACAGACTACCAGCCTAGAAAGGTCCTGAGCTATAAAACCTCTCTGTTTCAGGTGCTCCAGGGGAAAGGTGAAAGAACTCCTGTCAACACAACTGAGGATTAAACCACGCACAAACTAGATTCTTCAACATTGGGGGCACTTAGGGGTGACCTTCTGTTCATTCCAAAGGACTACGTAAATCACTTCAGTCCAACAGGAAAAAAAGGCCTTATTCTATGTCCCTCCCTAAGCTTTGACATAGTTTTTTTTAGTAGATTGAGGGATATTTCTTGAAAACTGTACGGTAGCCACTTTCTGGAAAAAAATGCAGTGTCTTGCAGGATCCAGACACACTGGCCAGCAACCAAATAAAAATGGCTGTTTTCAAGCATCCCTGAACAAATTCAGTATTTCAGTAGCTCTTGATACAGACTAATGCCCTATAGGGCACATTAAGACTTTGTTTCCCACAAATATTTGTGTAGGTAGCTTAACTTTCAAGTGGTCCCTTTGAATTCAGTGATAGTGCTCATTTAGAGACAATAGCTTGAGCAGGATCACAGGAATGTAATGGCTGTACATAGCAACATAGTTATTGTTAGAAGAAAAATAGTTTTAAAATACCTTCTTCTTTTCAAAGACTTGATGTAAATTGCTGCAGATTACTCAGTAACAGAGTGGGCAAATGATCCATACTCACATGGTTAAAATCCAAATGTTTACAGCTTGAATTGACCCATGCCACATTTTTTTTAATATTCCTTATTCATCCTGTTTGGAGTACACAGGCTTATACAGATCTTTAATACTAAAAACAAATCAGAACTAGTTTAGTCTCTAATCTCACTGGTATTTACTGAGGATGGAACAAGGAATGTATCCAAAAGGGTCTGGCTGCTAAGGGCGACCAAGCCCTCAGCATGTGTGGCTGGAGCAGTGTGGTTAAAGAACTGAAAATGGAGAGCTACTGTGGATCTTTCTTTGTGAGTTTAAACCCTACCAACTGTGGAGTGGTAGCAATCCCAGGTACTGAAAGTCTCCTGCAGCATGGCCAGGATTATCTGTTTAATTAAGGTTAGAACTGCCTTTGGAGGGGGGTTGCAGAATAAGGTGCAGAAGCCAATTAGTGTGGTATCTGGAAAAAGTTACTTTTTTTCTCTTTTGAAACAAAAGACCATCTTCCCAGTGGAGCTTGAAATTGAAACATTTTCCTCAGTTCTTGTTTTGCTCCAGTTGGTTTACTTTTTTTGAGTCCTTAGAGCTCTCCCATATTTTGTGGGTGACTTCTCCAAAGCCGAAAGGAAGCAGATGCAAGGCCTGCAAGGGCTGCAGTCTTAACACACTGCAACACCAGCTGCGAGGATTAAATTGTCATCTTGTGTTCAGTGCTGGCAAAAGCTGAGTGTGTGACAGAGATGGTGACAGTGGATTTAATGTCTGGGTGGCAGTTACTTTGAATATCACTTGTGCCACACACATCAAGCAAGTCTGCATATCATTGCCTGTGACTGGGATCAGCCTGAGCAGTCATGACGTTGCCATTCTTTCTTCATCTTGTGTGCTGGCACACATTGCAGCACTCCTACAGAACAGCACTCCTTCCAAAAGCAGGTTTTAGCTAACACACTTCATGTGGCAGTGGGGATCTGTCTCTCCTTCTCACTCAAGGACACAATTCCACCTCTGCTGACTATCTTTCGCAGATGAAGCTCAGTTTGTGTGTGAAACTGGCAGTTCCCAAGCAGAGACCTCTGGATAATTGCAGAGCTGCTTCAGAGGAGCTCAGACAAGGACCTGGGAGGATCCTCCAACCCAGGGCAGCACCTGAGGACGTACTGTAGCTCTTGGCACTGCAGTTCACAAATCTATTATCTGACACCACCATCCACGTCGGTTCAAGTTAGCATCAGCCAGTGAATTACAACAGCTGAGGAACCTGCACACATTCACTTCTGCTGCCTCTCCTCCGTGGTGGCCATTCCTGGCAAAGAGGCAGCATGGACAGCTGGAGGTGGCAGCTTCTCAAACTACTCTAGCATGCATTGCCAGGGCTTATCATCTGTGCACAGAGAGAACTCCAGCAAAAGTTGTTGTGTGGTTTTCCAATTTTGCCCATGGATGAAGTGGCAAAATCCAGGAAAATTATGCTGGCAGTGTGCAGCTCACCAAAAGAACCTAATGTTGCTGCATTAGCTCTTCACTCTTTCTAAAACCAATTTATGGTAAGGAATCCTGTGCTGCTAATAGTTATTCTGACATGTCGGGGCTCTAGAGCATGAAGACTTGCCCTGCATTTTTGTAAACTTTTTTCACATTCATTTTTAAAGACCACACAGCTCAGATGCTTTCAGGGCATTGGATGTTACAGGCACCTACGGATGGCTCAAGCCTGAGAGCAGTAAGGAGGTGCGGCTCCAGTCTGCCTGTAGAATTTGCCAGCACTCTTCCATCCTTAAGAGGGGAGGTTTTTAAGCTGATAGACCAGAGTGCAGTGGCATCATTTTCCTTGACTTCTTGCCACTCTCTTAAGCTAAACCAGCAGTTTTTGCTGGAGTATGACTTGGCACTTGAGGTTTAAACCTCATTAAGGTGAAATCTGGGTGAGTTCTATTTTTTAAACAAAAAAACCCCTAATTTTTGCTGATTCTCTTTCCATTGCCGCAATGAAGCTGATTATTGGTTGCAATTATTTCTGTTCTGTGTGATACACACTATGACAGGTAGCAGAAAATACTCATGTGCGTATGTTTTATGATTCAAACACTAGAGGACACCAGTCTGCAGGTCCTGCTGCAAGGAAATCAAACGGATTATGTAGTGAGATTAGACATCATAATTTCTGTACTGTACCCTTCCCACAGGTGTGGCCACTGGATTGGAGGTTCTTTTGTTAATATTATTTGATTCAGATGAATTTCTGTTTAGCTGCCTTTTTTTTTTTTTTTTTTTGACTGACGCAGCAATTGCAGTTCCTTAATCCTCCCTTTAAACCTTTGCTGGTAGCTACTAAGTGGTGTTATTTATAGCCCAGACAACACTGGATGGTTTATTGTAATGGTGACTCAAGCCTATACATCTTTGTAATTATTGCCAGAACTATTGGTGCCATGTTGTGTTGTGAAGCTTATACAAAAGTGCTGAGAACTTTTACTGGTTATTACTCAGCTTTCTTGTCTTTTCTCTTTCCTGCCCAACTTCACTGCAATAAACACTTGAACCTGCACGACTCTGGCAAACCTGGGCAGGGCACAAACTTTGCAGCAGTACCAAACTAGAATGTTGAGGGGGCGAAAAAAGTTCTCTTGGTTTTCTGGCATTTTTGTTCTTCATTTGCAGTGCTTTGGTACCAGTGAGGCATTCTCTCCACAGACAGTTTGGGCCAAGGGGTGTCTGTGTTTGTGCAGTAACATTTGGCCAAGTCCTGAAAGTTCAAGTTGTCCAAAAGAGGAAGGAGCTTACTACCTATGGATTTTAATAGAAAAACCGAAATGCTTTCAAGCACCAGGGATCCAAAGGCAGAATTTCAGCACAGCTAATGTGGCCTGGCAGCTGGTGGCCCTCTGCACAAGCTCCCTTTGGCAACAGCATAAGTAGATTTTTGGTGCTAATGAATTTTTCTTCTGACTCTCATCTGCAGGAACTGTGGGGGAATTTTGCCTTCCTCTGTAGCAAGAGGAAATTCTCCTTCTCCCATGTTCTTGTTGTAGTTTGTCTACAAAGACCACCTGGCCTGAGTGGGAGGTCTAGAAAATGAGCAGGCACAATGCACAGAACACATCTTTTATTCAGTAAGCAAGCAAGCACAGAAGTATAATGTGTAGTGCTTAATATTCATACAGTACTAAAAATATAAAAATAGAAATAAAATTTCACTGAAAGCATTTTCACTCACAAATATACAAGGAAAAGTGCTGTCAAGCCACATCATGCTACACCACTTGCCAGTTGCTGAACTGACAGTTTCCCAACAGAACTGAAACACTAAAAACTAGTCCTTCCTCACAGTTTTTGGTGAGCCTGAACATTTGACTAGCAAAAATGGGCCTCCTGCAGCTGAGAACCTAAAAAGCATAGATGTCATTACATAATGGAACAATAAAATAATTTGGGAGAGTTCTATAGTGATAGTAGCCTGCTTCAGGCTGTTTGTGTCAAGAACAAAAAAAAAAAGGATAGAGAAATAAACTTGAATCCTGATTATAATCCAGATCAGTCATGGCTAACAATTCCTGGAACCTACTGTGCATGGATATTTGTGCAATACTCCCACCTGCTGGCACATCCATCAACTCTCTTCCTCGGATGCTGCAGCTCCCTTTGCCTGTCTTTCACCAGTACAGATCTTCTCCTTAGGTCAGGTGGAGCTCAGGAGAACAACCCCTAAGCCGTGCTAAGTGCCCTTAGCTTTTAGTGGAACCAGAGCTTATCCAGCACCTGAACTTCCCTGGCTGTCCCTGCTGGGGAAAATTCACATGCACACGGCAGAGTGGCACAGGTTGGAGACTGATTCTCCAAGACAGTCCCTGCACCACATGCCTGACTTTTACGACCATTTTGAGGGACTGACCTAGAGCTGAGGGCCTAAGAATCTTCTGTTTGCTGAGCCAGGGCACGGAGCTGAACTGCCTCCATCAGGAAAGCAGTCCCGAGGTGTCTCCATAAAGGCAGGGGTGGGATTTGGGATCAGACTGACAATCACAACTGTAAATCACAACAAGCCCTGTCTCACAGAGTGTGCCAGCGCACAGAACCTACTCAAATCACACACGTAAGGGCGTGCAGAACCTAATGTGAACCCCACTTGGATCAGTTGCTATTTTGGAATGGGATTTATTTATACATGGTTATTCCTACTATAAAAATAAATGTGACGATTAACCCCTGAGATCATTCTAGCATACTGTTTTGGCCTGTTACTTGTTTCCCTCAGAAATGAATTTTTATTTGGTTTACAGATGTTTATTTAGGTTCTAGTGACAAGCTTTTATAAAACACATTAAATAATCAATGTGGGGCTGAAAAGGTGTACATTCTAGTTGCATATATGGTACATACCTTATACGTATATAATACATTCCATAACAGCTGAATGTTCTAGTATTGTCTGGGAAGTTCTTGCATGTGGACAAAGGACTTAAATACTAGAAGGCAAGCAGCTGTTCAGGATCAAAGATAATTGCATCTGATATGGTCTACTTAGATTGCTTTTCTTTCTTTAAATCTTATTACACATAATAGCTACAGTAGTTTGTCCAGCAGGTAATAAATGAATGCATAAAGCACTTCTAGTTGTATCTGGATATCATATGCATGCATTTTTTATAAATAAAAATCGAATGTGAGGTCACATTTCCCCATCTTCTGTTTATAAACTAAATCAAATTTCTCATTCATTGAAACAGTGAAGATGTCTTTCCATAGCCCAACTCGTCCTGCAACACAGAGAAAGAACACAAGTCAGAGAGCGGATGTAACAGCACACCAAATGTCTACAGTCTAATTGCGCAGGGCACCAAGTATCAGCTGTGAGATTCTGATCAGTCTGGGCTTTCACTGAAAGCTTAATGAGACCTAAGGCTGTTCATTGCCTTACCCAATGACCCTGGAACCACCCTTGCAAAGCCTTAAAATAAGTACCATACACCTCTTCAGCTGCACCAGCCCAGTGTTATACAGGAAGAATGCAGCTTTGCGTGAGACTTTACTCTGGCCTTAATCAGAAATGAACACAGCTTTTGGGTTGGGTGTTCACTTAAACGTGGATTTCTGGTTTCAATGCAAACTATGGCTGTTTCATAATTCCAACGGCTTATAATACATTTCAAGATTACCAAGCCTCAGGCATATACTGGTTAGAGAACGGTCCAAAAGGTACATGCAATGTGGGGTATAAAACTGATTATTGAAGTGTAATGTTTTCCTTGCTAATTTCTATTATTTTGTGTCTAGAGAGAAGTCCAACAGATGAATTTCTCAATATGGAGAGATTTGTTAAACACAAGTGCCTAGTTTCTATCTGTGAAAGAGAACAGGTGCCATGCACTCAACTTGTGCCACTGAAATTTTCATTTTGAACATGAGGAATAGGAAGCTTTTGGGGGATGCAATATGGACACTGAACACCTTCCTCATACGAAGTATTCTGTGAAGCCCAACCAGTGACATAACCTGGTGACCCTGCTGAACCCACCAGCCAAAGACAGCAGCCCCCTCAATAACTGTTTCAATACAGCCCAAAATAAATTTAACTCAAAGTCAGCCAGGGTTACTTGTGGCTGAATAAGCCTCAAGGAATACCCAGACTGAGAGGCTCAATTCTCTTCTCATTTATGCTGGATATAAAGACAAAATCCAGACTTGTTCAACTGGAATAAATGAAAGGAGAATTGGGACTGTGCTACCAGAGTTTAATCATAACAGCAAGAACAAAGCTATGTGCTGGGAGCTTAATTATGCATTTGATGCATAAGAAGAATACCCATTTAATTCAATTACCATTGCTTTTATGAAGCAACTTTATAATTGAGTCCAAAGACAAAACTGTCTGAAACATCTACATATTACTTATTAACATGATGGTATAGCATGTGTGGCAAAGGCCATTTTTTGCAATCAGGGCTTTTCTGCAACTCCTGAAGGGATGATAGTGTCCTGGCTTCTCTTCAGGATCCAAAGACCAGAATAACCTGACACTGAAAATGCCATTTAGTGTCTTCACCAAACTTCTCATGTATTTTTTTAAAAAAAATTAAGAAAATGCTTACAACCATAAACGTCTGATACTAACTTAAATTTTCCTCTGGCAACTATAATTGCAAAAAGTACAGCATGAAACACAAACCCCTGTATTTCCCATTCACTAATGATAATAAAATATTTTCTTCCTCTGCTTGGTAAATAAAAAACTTTTATTTCTGAGTCTCCCTGACAACATGTACGGACAAATGACAAGTTTTACAAATGACATACACAGTGGATTATTTGAAACATTTTTTTCTTTTTTTCCATATGAATTGATAGCTTGTCAAAAAGTCACCCACCTGGTTTATGATTTGAATCATGCAACTGCGTAAATTATGATGTGATAAGAGTCAAATACAAGTAACATATCTAATCATTGTTCTGCTTTCACAGCAGTTCAGGGTTATCTTCAGAGTAAAGATCAATGTGCTAAAAGAAAAAAAAATGAAGAACTAAAATAAAGCAAAATAATAAAGTAAATGTAACTAATGACAAATTAAAAATATTTGAAACAAATTACAATAAGCTGTCATGTCATTGCCACCATTCTTTTTCACAGAAACAAACAGAGAAAGAACAAAGTACTGCTAATGAAGCACATTCTGAAGTAACAAAATATTGTAAAAGCCAAAGACAGCAAATGAAAGAAAGTCAAAATAAGGATACTTATACTAAAAAGCACACAGCAAACAAATGACAAAATATTACATTAAGTGCTGTAGCTCCCTTCCTTCTCTATTGCAAAATGAAGGCTTCTTTCTGAAACATTTGTAGACAGTAGAAATAAGAGGCAAAAGAAGTACAGAATTCCAGTGAACCTGCTTTCACAGGAAAGCAAAGCTCAAACAAACCTGATTGAGTGTTGCTAAGATTAGTTTGACTTTCGTAAGGCATGTGATTTTAGTGGGTTTTTAATACAGCTATAAAATGTCAACAGAACATGTGATAATTGAATAAATAACTAGCTAATACAGAATTAGTAGGCAAGAGGGACTGATAATATTTGGTATTTTTATCGGAGATTTGAAAGTAATTATAAAAATTACAGCTGATATAATTTGCAGATCACATGAAGGCTGGTGGAAAGTGGTACTGTGGAAAGGGCTCCTAGTATTCCTGTCATAATCCCTGAGTAAGGGACAAAAACCTGTTAATGGATTTCTCTGAGAGGCTTTGTGGCCACAATAAACACACGTGTTGTGGATGATGCTGTATCATCAAGTGCTGAAATGGCTCTGGGTAGAGAAGAAGGGAAAGTTCCAAATAAAACCGAATTAAAGTGTGATGTGATTTTACATTGGGATAAGGCATATGTAGAGGTAACATAGGAACTGACCCTCTTCACCTTGTTCCCTCATACTTAAAAGTGCCCTAAAGCAGCCTACGGAACATAATTTGAGCGAGCCTAAGCTCACTCTTTCATGCTTCTCAAAGACAACTGAAGGGACTTGATTTCTTATCAAAGGACAGATGCGTCAACAGATCAAATGGCACCTTCAGGCTCCTGGAGAAAGATCTCACCAGAATAAACATCTGGAAGCTAAACACCTTTTAAACACGTAAGAAAGGCAAAGAAAATAAAAGGCTCTTAAGGGAAGCTACGGTTCCTTGTAATTTTATGCCTTCCAAATGAGAAATATCTGCTATTCTAGAAAACCTGGTATACTTAAACCCAAGGGCTTAGGCCAGGAGAAAGTGTATGACGTGGTATGGGCTTTGGCATGCCAAGGGTCAGAAGGAGCAGCGCAGAATTCTCAGCATGAAGAGATCCATCCTTCAAAGCAGGACAAAGACTCTCTGACAGAGTGGTTTATGTGGTGTTGAATAACACTGTTAGTTTTGGATTCTTCCATCCTTTTCAGTCCTACCTGACTTGATTCCAAAACAACCCAGCCCTCAAATTGCACCAACAGTCAGTTACCTCCCATCCTTTACAGGGCAATATTTTGCCAACATCTGGCACACCCCAAAGGTTACTCGGTTGCTTCTTGCAACTTCTCCAAGAAGAGTTTTACTGTGGGTTTTAGACATACCCCTGCCAACAGGAAGAGCTTCTGCATTACAGCACTGATCGATGAGCTGATGGCAGTGTTCCACCATGGATTCCAACTGTGCTTTGTCATAAGAAACTCCTAAGAACCTCACCAGCTGTTCAACCATTGTTGCTAGGTCCTGTAAAGAGAGTATTTAAAACCCAGTTTGTTTCACAATATTTAAAATTACATTTTTAATGAGTTTAAATATTTCAAAATAAGTTAAATCCTGATGAAAAATACAGGTGCAGAAGTTGTAGAAACACTTCTGCCCTAAAGTTTTGCCACCTTCCAATTTCCTGAAAAGAAGCACATTCCAAGGAATTGGAGTAGGACAGGTTGGCAGAGAACACGGCCGTGTAACCCCTTCAGATGCTGGAACAGGGGAAAACTGAAAAGTAATTGTGATGCTTCTCACTTCAGAGAACACCCCACCCTCAACGGATCCCTTTGGAACACCAGTGCATTACAGAGTATTTAAAAGTTACTTTGATTTTGACCTTAGTCAAATAAATGACTACAAATGTTGGGACAGCCCTTCTTCCTTTGCCAGCTTCTGGGACAGCGTTCATGTAGATGGAAAGGATCTGGTGAGGTGGCCTCTGAGAATAAGCATTAATTTACATCTCCAGAATTCCAGGGCTCCTCAGTATGAGTTGCAAGGACAAAACAGTCATATTTATCAGGAAGCATAAGGATGTCGTGATGCCACCAGCTTTCAGCAGCTGGTGAGCACAGCTAGAAATACATAATTATTCAAAACCATGGGTTTGAAATAATTTTGACTAAACTTTACTTATTCCAGTTGTATTACACCCTTTTTTTTTTAGAATCCCACTCCATCAGAAGGCTCAGTAAAGCTGGAATTATAATTTACCCAGCTTTGCTGAGTTTTGTCCTGATTTTGTCTTTTTACAGGTTTAGAAACCAGAGCTGGGTTTTTCCTATGTTTGCATTAGTTTTCCAGTCAAATAAACATTTGGAAGTATTTTCGTTAACTCTCAAAAATACATTACTGCAAGAAGAAATATGTAGCTAGATTCTGATTTCCACTAGATTTCTGATTGAAGTGGATTTATTAGCCAGCATACTGTAAGGATCCAATACTTATATTTACCTTATTCTGCACTACCCTTATTGTTTCCAACATTGTTTCAGAGAAAGCAGTAAGAACAACCAAATAATCACAATAAATGCCAAATACACAGGACAAAATACTGATTATATACTTTTTTCCTCATTGATACCCCACATACATCCAGACATTTCTTTTAAATGAATGCCCAGGGCTGAGTGTAGCAAGTACTGAACAGTTTCACATCACTGCTTTCTCTGCAAGTAGTTCCATGCCTATGGATGCAGGCAGACTCCCCAGTAAATTAATATGTATGTGAAAGTGCTTAAAGTCCATAGAAGCTACTGAATTTTTAAAAATGGTATCAGGCATTAGGGAGCCCAAACATGGACATAAGAATTTAATTTTGGGCTTTATGTGTTTTAAAAACTAGGATGCTAAATGTAATTAAAATACCATTTTGCTACAGCTAACCTACCTTATGCATATCTTCATACTTGAGAAAAAGTACATTGGCATCCATGTGGTGCTCCCAAAACTCTTGCACATGTTCAAACCACGAACCATATCCTACTACAAAAACATTATGATTGGCACGAGGAAAATTAACATTTGTTATTAAGCCGTTTTCCAAAAGGAAAAAAGAAAAAAGAAAAAAAAGGGAAAAATGAAATAACTGCACTGGTTCATAGCCCCAGGAGAACAATGTCTCATTTTGACCCATGTGATTCCTGGAAGCCCTAACCCTCCCCCAAAAACTTTACTCATTTATTTTCCAATTCTCTCATTAAGTCCACATTTGCACTAATTTCAGATACTTTACGTGTGTCTATCAGAGGTTCAGCCCAATAGATTGTACTTGGTACTTAAAATCTCAAGAATCTCTTTTGTTGCCTATATTACTAGAAGACAAGCCCACGAGAAATGCATTCTGCATATTTCTCTGTTACCAGTGACTAATTCCCACAAAGTACCTCACATAATCAAGGCAGAAGTTAAGCAAACATGGTAAGAAGTTTTTCAATTCTTTCCCAATATTTTTTGGTCAATTTTATCTTTTCAGCAAAGCAGCTACAGAAAAATAAAACAAAAACTTTTTAGGATTGTGTTTTGAAGCCGCCTTTTCTGCTTGAAAAAGAATTGTTTGATTCTGGTAACTGGAACACTCATGTGTTAGCTTCATGCATCAGTTCTTAAGGGATATGTGGAATGGGAATAACAAAAATGGAATCTTTACAGTGCCTTTATAAAAATTGAAAATTGGTCAGTTGATTAAAATTATTTTCCTGTAAAACTAATCTCTTGTCCATTGGAAGTGTTCGAGTTACCAGGATTCTGCTGTATTGCTCCTACAAGATGCAAACACTCAGCTAAATGCTGAATTTCCTGCACATGACAAACATTCCATTTGCACAATTATGGCCACAGAACGTGCTGCGATGTTTTCTCGGCTCTGGGAGGTTGTGACAAAGTCAGCTAGGTGCTACAAGATAAAGATACAAATAACTCTTGGGATACTTACACGGAAAAGAGTACCCAACCCTTCTATCTTAGATGACCTTCCAACGTGTCTTTCTTATGTCCCTGGTCTACAAGTTCCTGATCATGGGAAAATATCCCATTCTCAAGGAATGCAAACGAAAAACTGAAGGTGGGAGGAGGGCATTAATCTTCCCAGCTCAAGCTCGCAGGATAAGGAGCACCAAAGGTTTTTAAGGCCTGTTAAATAACCTCCATAGGCAGGTTTATCTTTTTTCTTCCTTTTAGTCTTACACAGCTCCTTTAGCATCAACGCCCCTAAACTCCAGGTGTGCTGCTTTGGCTCTGGAGGAAATCGTGCTCTCAGAGCTCAAGGCACCTGGTGAACTCTTAGTGTCACATTAAGGTATCAGAGGAGATTTTGTAAAGAAATAAAAGGCTGTAGGAATTTTTTCTCTTCCTAGCTAAAGAGTGTGGCAATCCCTCAGCAAAAAGCCCAGTGGCAGTGAGTTCTGTGAGAACACAGGGCTTGCCCTCCCCACCAGCTGCCTTCTCACAGGGTCTCACTCGAGCTTGCTGGTGCACTCCAGATCAGGCCCATGCAAAGTGCAGAATTTCCTGTGCTAACTGGTATCATGCAAGGGATGAACCTTGAACTGTTGGCTGAAATTTAAATATTAAAGGAATTACCGGGAAAATAACCCCAAACCTGAGGACCAGAAATGCTCCTGAGAAGTAGCTAACTTTCAGTGAGGTATAACTGAAATCAAATGATGCTGGGAGTATTCATCACTTTTTACAAGGTACCTGGCAGCCTGCAAGCTGAATTTTAGAAGAGTAGACCAGAGTCTGGCCCAGCCTAGGTAGAAAACCGCTGAACCCACGGGGTCAAATACTGTAAGGCAAATATTTACAAAAAGCACGGCTCATCATTTGCATGGACAAACCTAAATCCCCGCAGCACTATCCGTAGCAACCTCCTCGCTGTATATGCAAAACAAATGCACCTTTATCCAGTTCACTTCTGTACTTGCAGAAGGAATGCAGAGATGAAAATAAATGTGTGCAGAGAGAACAGCTCCTTACACTTGTCATTCATAAACCTTCTGCAGAACTCCTGAAAGGTTCCTCTGTAGCTCATGGTCCTTAGCGAGCGGTGGAACTGGTAATAAGACACCACCAGGTCTTTGGGGTTTCGAGCCATGTATATTACCTGTGATGGGGGGAAAATCATCTTATTGAATGCTTTTCCTCATTCCGTTTCCCAAAGCACTCCCACAACTGCTGCCAGTGGAGTTAAACAAACACGAGCTCGTTTTCACCTTTGAATTGCCGTTGTGGAGGTCCGAAGGCAAAAACCGATAGGGCAAGTGGCTTTTGATGAGGCGAGGGGACGTCAGTTCCTAAAATAAAGCAGAGAGAATCATTTCCTACTGAGCACTAGCTCAGGGCATAGCCTGAGCTGTCACACTTGAAGCTCTTTACTACAGTGAGTTCCATTCACAAATTCACTTCCTAAATTAACAGGAGTTTGGGACTAGAAATCAGGTCAGGGAGTTACATCTGGTTTTAAATCTCAAAATGTTGGATAATGTGTTGGGGGTTTTGCCATTTTGGGGTTTTATCCCTTTTGTTTTCAAAGTATTTAGATTCTTAATATCAAATTAGCTTTGTTTCCAGTGATGCTTTCACTAAAAATCCTTGAAAAATATTAGAAGTTCTGAAAACATGACCCCTAATTTCTTCAAATTTTTACCCTTGTGTTTTATTTTATCCTCAGAATTAGACTAAAAGGTTTATCTGAGTGTGTGAATGTCTTTCAGACAACATTTTTCTGTAATTTGAGACAAAACTGCAGTATGACACAAATCATGTTCTGCTATTAAAAACTGAATAAATCCATACGAATCAAGCTGCTAGCACATGGCATAGATAAGAATGTGTAATCTCAAACTTAAACCTCTTACTATTGCCACCACTTTTTTGCATCAGGGTAGCACTGAGGTCTCACTGGATTAGGCATCACAGATGAAAAAGAAGAGCAATCTCTGACCTCTAAATACTCTCAGTCTAAAGTAGGCTGAGGCTGCAGTTGTCATTGACCACAAGCAGCTTAATGCTATCCCTGCCAGCCTTAGCTTGCTCAGTTCACTGCAGCTGTTACAGGATGGCCCTGTAGAGTTTTCCTAATGAGTCCAAGATGTGCCTCTGTCCGAAGTGGCTGCAGCAAGGACAAGATGACATTTATGTGCCACACGGCTTCAAGGACTTCAAGGGATTCTTAATAGTGTGGAAGTCATTTCCTGCAGGACATTCCAAACCCCTCCAGCTACACCTACAGAGTCTGCAGAGAGCCAGGATCTGTGCCTCTAAAGATTGAGATGTGCAAATTCAGAGCAGTGGGAATACAGATCCATGGATATCTGTATTTGTAACTCCTCTTTCACAAACTCAGGGAAGGAACCAAAGCAAATTTGCCTCATTTGGGCAGCTCTTGTTTACATAAGCAAGAGAGGCCTGGAATTTTTATTCAGAAAACCCACTGCCAAGATATTTAGCACATGGAGAAACATTTAAAGTATTAAACAGAATACAATAAAGCTTAATAAAAGCAATTTAAAATAACCTTATAACACTCTGAATCATCCAACATTCTGAACAAGTCCAGTGATGAAAAGGAGAAGGACACACCATGAAATGAAGTGCTAAATATGGAACCGAGGACAAAGACATCCAAATGCTGAAAGACTTTCTTTGCAATAAATTGTACCTTGATGATGTCCAGACCAGGCTGAGGGTACTCTAGGACTGGAAGTTGCTCATCTATATTCATTAGTCCAATCTCATCTGGATCAGCTCCCTGACTCACTAGATAAACCACTTCCTGCAGCAAGCCTGTGCCTGCAGAAACCAAACAATGAAAGAGAACAGATTGTATTACAGTTCTTATCTAAACAGAACCATATGAAGGGAGACCTCAACAGAGAAATAATGGCAACTTTTGCCCTCAACAGTCTGCTGTGAGCTAAGTCTGTAACTACTGTTTTAAGGTAGTACGTCAGCTCCCTTAGTCTTATTTTAAACACAAGCAGATCTTCCATGCACAGGACCTGAGATCTTTTTTCTTCAATAACAATTTAAATACATTTCTGTCTCCATATCATTTAACCCATGAATTGCAAAGCATTTAACAAAAAGCTTTACCCTGTCAATGTTACCTAGGCAAAATACTATTATTTCTATTTTAGACATTGAAAAATGAGGCAAACAGAGGTTGTCCAAGTTCACAAAATGCATTAGTGACTATACCGAGAGACCTTTATTCTAAATTGCAGGCAAGGCCACTGTTATGCAGTGATTTGAGAGTCTATTTATGCCTCCAGGTTATGGACTGGATAAAGCCCTGAACACATCAATGCACAATAAGTCAGTCACAAGCTTTAGAGGCCCCAAATACAAATCTCTCTCCAATTGGAGGACATTCACAAAGCAACCATTAGATACAATGGCCAATGGCTGCACTTTGGAAAATTAATAGGGACTTCAATTCGACCTTTGGACAGGGAAACTATTTCAAAGTGACTTTACCTTCAGGCAGGTAGGGAACCCTCAAAACAGGTGAAGGTACAGAGGCACCTGGCAGAGGGTTATGGAGAGAAAGGCACGGGCTCTTGGTGAGATGGAGGAACAGAATGGGGAGAGATCACAGTGAGCCAGGGAAGGCACCCCAAAGTTAAGATGGAAAGTCCCAACGGTGTGGGACATCCTAGAAACTGCAAAAGACAGACCCATTATTTAAGTGTTGTGATGCATTATTTAAGATGAGACCAGGATTTACTCACTGTCTCTTGCTGTCTAAAGGAACAAGTAATGGTTCCAGAACTCGTTACAAAGCCCAAACCTGCCCCAACATCCAAGTCCTGGGAAAGATGAGCTGTAAACTCTGAGATCCTTTCATTACCATTTGAACATGAAAATGATTTGTGAGTTGCAAGTCACTTGTGACAGTCTCTAGTTAATTCACACTAACTAACAGGACTGTACACATTGACAGGCACCTTTGTACCAATTCTGTATGTTGTTTCAACACAAAAAGCCCTACTGTATCAGTATTCTGATTATTCTCTAGACTGAGACAGAAACAGTTAAGTGAGGGTGGTGGTTGGAGCGAACACAGCCTGGATACAACGTGGAAGAACACATGACTCCAAGAATTGCTTTGGAGAGTAAGCACTTTAAGATTCCTTTGTTGCCTTACTGACTGGTGGGTAAATTAAAAAAGGTTTGGGGAGAGGGGGGAAAAAAAGAGAAGACACTTATACATTATCACCACCACAGAGACAGCTATCACACACTTTATACACACCTGCCCCTGAGGCTGTTCACTCTGCATTTTTAAGTTCAAGCATATATTTTATGCATTAAAATTAACATTCATACAGTACTTTAGTACCAGTCCTTGCGACTCTGAATGAGCACAACCCTTGTTCTCATTAAATATTTATTTTGACAGGAAGCACCCTGGTTCTCCATAATTTATTTCAGTATTTCCAATTCCACCTGCAAAGAGAAATGCTATTACAGCAGCCCTGTTCCATGAAATGAAAAGAAATAACTCTGTGGGGTTAAACAGTAAACTATTTTTTCATTGCTCAGCTGCTCTCTAGGCAAAAATCTGCCTTCTCTATTGTGTCTCTGAATACAGAAGGGCTGCAACATAGAGACAGAGCCACACTGAAAGTTCAGGAGAGCAGCATGCTCCCTACCAGCTCTCCACGAAGTCCACCAGAAAAGTCAGAAGTGAGGGCCAGGCAGCACAGCCCCATGGCCTTACCTGGTTCTGCTCAGACCTGTGACTACACACCAGACTCAGTCTGATTGCCATCAGATCCATGGAGAACTGCAGAGGTGGGAAACAACATATTTCCCACCCAAAGTGGGGGTTTGGAAGCTCAAAAGTCTCTGTCTAAATGTGTTTCCACCAAAACAAGTAACACGCGGAAAGAGAGATGCTGGGCACTTGGCAGGTACTTCAGGCAGGAAAATAAAAACCTCCCTCAAGTACACGGTCTTTAAAACAGTGTTTAAATCTGTGGATGTCAGTATTAATCATTATCATGCACATATACAAATTCCTGTGGAACATATGTAGTGCTGCACATACCCACCACCCCCATCCAAATGACACAGCAAACAGAATTCCTACAATATTGCTGCCGCCAAGGGGAGCACTGCAAGCTGACAGTTCAGGCTCCTGGCTTCTGACCATCCAGTAGGTTGGAATTTCTCTGCCCTACACCTGCAGTGGGATCACTGATTCAAATTTCCCTCACCCATGAACTCTGTGATAGTTTTCTCTTTTGTCACTCACTGTATTGGCCTGATTTTTTTCCACAGTAGCACTCAAGTTACTGTACTTTGGAATTCCAGGTTCTTAACAAAAACTAGGGAATTAACTTTTGAGGGAACAGTTATTTTTTTGTCACCCTTAATCAATTATTTACCACACACACACACATTCCAAGAGCTCCGGGTAAAAAAATTATCATTGACCTGGTTTCCTGTTTAAAAGAACAAATTAAAGCATCATGTGCTTATTGTTTTAAAAAGAAAAAGAGTCTAAAAGCTTATATATATATGTATAATTAGATATGTATGACCTCCTCACATCTCTATAAGGACTAAAACCAACTCAAATTAAAGGTATCGGAGCTGAACGTTCTTTTGGTTTAGAAATGATGACTCGACCTAGTAAGAGCCCAAATTCCAGACCTGTCTGCTACGACAACATCTTCAACTCCAGGCATGCCAGCTGGCTGGAAAGCCAAATAAACTGGGATACTGTAGCTATCCATGAGATGAAAAGCCCAAGCCTACACTAGGGCTAGCAGAATTTATTAAAATACCACAACGTGATGGGATGTGAGTCTTCTGCTGCAGCCCCTGATTCCCCCTCTGTGTGTAAAACACATAGAAATCTGCCATTTGACCCAGCAGAATTAGTGATCTCTGTGGAGATTTGCAAGAACCATCATTTTATGGATGGAAGGTAAATTTTTGAAACTGAGATTATCAGAGGAGATCATGTGAATAACGGCAACAATCCCAGTCTACCAAAAAACCTGGCCAGACCTAAATGTTGTAGAGACTTTCTCAGTAAAAGGAAAATTGTGATACTTGTTGGACAGAAGAAAAAGGTGAGGCAAGCTAAGTAAAAAAAGAAAAATATGCAGAGCTTCTCTTTGTACTCCCTTGATTTCTGGTCCTGCTGAGGCAATGGATGCTGTGCATCTCTACAATCTTCATTGTTTCCCCCTTGTGCTGATGAAAACCTGTACATGTACATGCACACTTCACTTGGGGTGCTACAGAAGGATAACCACAGACAAACAGGATTTACTGCCAGCTTTCGGATATGGGGGACCAGAGGCCACATTAATAAGTACCCAGCAATTCTACCCTGTCTTCATTCTGCAGCAGACCCGCATTTCATCCTGGAGGAAGACTGCTCACCCTGCTACATTCAAGGTCATAGTGCCAAAACAGACATGGAATTCATGGGCACTTATCCAATTCCAACTAAAATGGAGCCAGTCAGCATCTGAGGAACTTCAGTGCAATGTACCTGAGAAATGCTCTTCCTGACAAGCTCCTCTGTTATGTCAATGAAACGTCTCAGGAGAACACAGAGTGTTCCAGTTTATCACACAGTATCTGGAAAGAAAGGGGGTGGGAAACAGCTGTGAGAAGCTACTGCCAGAATCTGCAGGTTTTTAGGAGGCCTTTTAAAATTCTCTGTGAACCTGTATTCCTACCCTGCATAATGGCATGTACAAAAGCAGCCCAGGCTCAGCAGTGGGAGAGTGTGCTGCTGGGGATGCACTGTCCTTTCCTGTGCTGCCTAGTGACGCACAGAAACCGGGACTCATTAAAAATCCTATCACGCCCCAGCAGTCCCTGTGACTGGGAACTCTTCCCCTGCGCCCTTTCCATGGCCAATGCCTCAGCAGCAAGAGCAAAGTCAGTCCAGGGCCACTCTGCTCATCAGGAGCTGCTGCAGCAGCATCCAGGCAGCACAGTGAGACAGACACCACTTGGAAACACCACAGCCACTCCTTTCAGCTTCTACGCATTGGATGTCTTCCAGTGTCAAATTTAGTCACTGTGCAAGGGAGAAATATTCTCTAGTGCAGATGTTCTCTGGCTTCTCAACACTTTTTGGCCACTAGCACTCCTCTGAAGTCACCGGACATCACAGATGTGTTCAAAGTGAAGAGGCAGACATGAAGCCCTAAGATTTCCTGTGAAATTTTACTTCTCTGTATGGTTTCTAAGGTAATTTCTTTCAGTTTCTCCTCTCTTATCAGCTAAGAGGGGACAAACCTGAAGCCCAACTATGCAAAGGCCTTTGGTATATTCCCTTTATTTGCCCCTTGTTTGGAAACCACATGGCAAAACAAAATAAATACTAATGCTAGTAATCTGGCAATCCCACTTAGCTGTACTTTCTTTGATCTGCCAATGCTTGACCAAATTTTGGCTAATCCAAAGCAACAGATCCATTATGAGTCATAACTTTTTTATAGCATGGGTAGATGCAAGTGCCCATTAAAAATGAGGGCTGCTAAAGCTGCCAGATTGGCCTGGAAGTGCTGCACAGCAAAGCCTCCCATCATTGTTCTAATTGCCTGCAAGATCATTCCCCCCTGGCTAATTTCAGTGTAAATCTGCAGGTCAGTACAACAGATTCATCTTCACCCTACAATATTGGAGGGAAAATTAGATTTTTTCCATTAGAAGAAAAAAACATTTCCAAAACATTAGAGCATCTCCTCTTGAGGTCTGTGTGTTAAAGTTCTCCTACATGTTTGAATTCCACCTGGCTTAAGAATAGAGATTTTCATTAACAACTAGGGTTTTAAAAATAAAAATAATGTATATACCTTGATACCATATTTTCCAATTCTTCTGTTCCTAAACGAGGCTCAGGATTCAGAATAAAGATGGAAATTGTGGTGTTATATTGCCACACTTTTTTTTTTGACTGACCAGTTAAATATTTATTAGAGGGCCCAATTTTCAGAAAGGACGGGATACTCATCCTCTAAGACTAATGCCCCTTTTATATGGCCTGAATGCCCCATAGTCAATAGTGACCTGTCAAGGGAGTCTGTGGCACACAGGGAACCTGAAAGTGAAGGCAACAACTTAAGTAAGACTGGATTTAAAATTAGTATTATATACACAATTTCCAGCAACCTTCGGTGAGCACAGTGTTAGGTTGTTTGACTTCATAATCAATTCATTTTTCCACTTTCAGCTACCAGCTTTTAAACCAAACCTAACAGGCTAAATTCTGCAGACATCGGTCTATTAATTCTGAGTTGTGTTTTGAATATGCTTTACCAGAGGCTATAAGCAGCACACTGTGAAAACCCTCTTCTATTTAGGATGAAAACCTACTTTCTGTTGGGTAAAAATGCTGTCACCAAACTGTTTACACACATGTATTATCAACAGAATTACTGCCATTATGTCCAATACAGTATCCTAAAGCACTCTTTAATGAACTGGCCGGGGTGTTTTTCTAAGAGGAATGACAAACAGAAGAGCACTTTTGTTGGCTAATACCTGCTACAGGGCAGATTCTGTCTCAAGCATATCAAAATTACCTGGCAAGCTCTGCCTGTGTAAACCAGCAGTTGCACATCCTCACAGTGATGGGCAAAAGTGCATCAGCAAAGTTTCCAACCTTGCCTCCTCTCTGGAGCACACAAGAGATGGTACCTGCCCTTAAGCCAGGCTTGCCTCAGTTGTAGCTTGCCTTCCTGCGTCCTCTGGCAGTCCTATTCTCCCAGCTTTTCAGAGCCCATATCAAAAAACATTCCTAAATTGCTTGATACATCACCCCAGCAGGAGCTCACAATCTCCAACAGAAAGTCCTCCCACTGGACCTAATCTCCCTTCATTTTCACACACTGTACCAAGGACAACAATGCAGAAAAGAACTTTGCTGTGATGACAAGGCATTGGGTTTTAAAATCGTGCTGAAGGACTTAATTACATCGAAAAGAACTGCAATTACCCTTAGCACCATTGATTTCTATCGCTCTGTGTTCTGCTCTTCAGTCATAATAGGGTCTGTGGGTAAATGCAGAGCTTCACAGGGAGCTCTGCTGACTGAGATAGGATCAGAAATCAGGAAACAACAGGGCACCTCCATTAGGAACTCGTGTTGAAATAGATCTCACACCCTTTCCTGTGAATGTCCTCCTCTCCCCATATAATAATTTCAGGAGATGTCTGTCACTACTCAAAATGCAATTCTCTGCCTCAGTTTCAATCCCTTCCAGGAAAATTGTTAGGAAAAACCTGCCTACACATCAATGTGCATTTCCACATATTAGATGGTCAAATTTCAAGAATAATATAACGTGATTATCACCAATAACATAATGTGAAACAGCTTCAGGTACAGGTTATATATTTTTAAAAAGGCAGCACATTTATTTCAGAATTTCTGGAAACATTGTTTAGCCTCTACACAACCTGTCCAGTCAGGTACTCCTTCTCTGAGGTCAGGGAGTAAAGCATTTTGTCACACACAAATTAAATTTCAGACCTGCAATTTGCAACTTTCTCTACAAAAATATATATGGTAGGTGACATCCATTAGCCCATGAGAACTGCTTTGCATTATATATGAAAAATTCTGGTAGAGGAGAAACATGTCCACATGCGTCCAGTGGAAAACAGAGACAAAAAGATTATATGATTTATCCCAGGTCACAGAATCCGTAGCCACCAAGTCACATCACATGCCCAGGGTACCAAACCTTGCACCACTTCTAAAGCAGCATTTTTGGGACAGTACAGAGCGTAGTTCCTTCCCCTCAGCACAGGGTGTATGAGTCCTTAATGTACACAACCTGAAAAAAGCCTTCATTTAATACGACTGCATAATAAGAATAAAAAAAGCATTTTGCTTCCTTTCATTAGTATCTTCCCTGTGACAAATGAACAGTAACATGAAATGAGAATGACTGGCTGGTGGGTTTGGCTGATTTACATCACTCTCTAATTCTTTAGTCTTTGAGGCCATTATCATTTAATACCGTCAATAATGATTTCACATGTTCAGAATACACTTTTTACCCAGGGTAAAACCTTTTTTCTTTTTTTCCCCTGTGCCTATTTACAAAAAAAAAAAAAAATAAAAATAAAAAAAAAAAAAAATCAAGTTGAGCTTTGCAGTACTTCACAGCAGTGAAGCAATTATGCCACATTTGCAAAAGGCCCAGTAAAACCTATTAGACAGCTGGAGAATTCTTCCTCTTCTGAACCATTTGTTCTGCCTCTAGTAACATCTTTTCACTGGTTTGATAAAAGGGTCATGAGAGAAACACTGCTATCTTTATAACAAAAGGAGTTTCCCTTAAATGCAGATTCCTTTTCTCCACTTTGAGTTTGAGGCATATAAGGACCTATTCAATTCTACTCACATTGAAATCAATCAAATGCATCAGTGGCAAACTTAACATTATCTTCAATTACTTAATTTTGATAGTTTTATTAATAATTTCTTTGCCTAGCAACATTTGAGACTGAGTCAATACCTGAAGGTATTTTGAGCTATATATAAATAAAAAGATAGATCCATTTCAAAAGGACATTCAAAGCACAGGAACCCAGTGGCTCTAGCCCCTAGAAGTACTAATCTACAGGTGTGGCTTTTTGCACCTGAATGCTCCTCAATGGAGTGAGTTGAAGCTGTGGAGTATTGACTCTTCTCAGTGGTGGCAGGAACATGATTTCAGTCATTAGGAGCATGAAATCAGATTCAAATGTAGACCCTGTCCATCAGTCCCTAAACAGACAAGTCACAAAGCTTATCTCTATCACACAATGCAGTTTGCTGTTCCCTTTCTGTTTGAACAAGGATTCCATTCATTCTGGCCAGATGGGATGGGAATTGATGCACATTCAAATATCATTAAAACAGAGCAATAGCTGAGCTTTATACATTACTTAAAGAAACCAAATAACTGTGATGTTACTGTAAAAGAGAAAAAGTTACATATTATATTCTGATTTTAAAGTTATCAACTCGTTCATCCGGATTGATGAAACTAACAGAGGTGTCTCATCATTCCTTGTCACAGGATGTAATATTGCTTCAAAAACCAGAGGTGAAAGGAAAAGAATCCCCAAGGTATTTTGTGTAAAAATGCCTTGATTTTTAAGCCAGCCTCATGATTTCTTGAGGCATGCCCCTGGGCCAGTAACATTTGCATTAATTCTGTAAATGAAATGGTTTAAGCCCACGGCAACAAAATTCTGCAGAGGTTATTCTGCACAGCAGAATCTGGCTCTTCTGCAACTCCAAAGCCGTTGTTGTAAAACAACATCAACAAAGCTGTTGGGAGAAGCTCCATATGAGAACACTGGAAATTAAGACAAGTCAACTAATTTACCACACATGGATGCTTGTGTTCCCTGAGGAGCCTTTGCTACAAAGGCCGCTCAGACTTGCCATTAGCAGGGAAACTTCTGCAATCCGCTGCAGCTGCCACACGTCCCTCTGACAGCTCCCAGCTGAGAGTCTCCCACAGCTCAGGAACATCCCTGGGCAACCTTTCAGTCTGATTCTCCTCTCAGTTATGACTGCGCAAATCAGGACTGACTGTCAGCAGTGTTTGACCTGTGCACGTCTAGGTATCTGCAGCCACGTGAGCTTAATCAAGCAATAATACTCTCTATATTGAATAATAAGACTATTACTGTGAAGTACAGTAATACCAATCTCACCTGTAAATATAACCTCATTGCCAAAAGATTTTTGTAGTCTGTGAAAAACATGAAAGGTAGGATTGCATAAGATGAACAGAGAACAATACATTTTCTTTATAATGTATTTCTTTGCTCAAGATTTTGCCAACCTGTTTTTATACCATGGTCCCACAGACAGCTAAGACTGATTGGAAGTGGAAGAAACAAGAGGCTGAAGATAAATCCTTAAACTAACTTCGTGGCCAAAGAAAAAGTACATGTGCCTACATCTCCAATGATTCAAGCCTCTCTTTGACTTAAGTGTAGTAACTTTTGAGTGCTGAGTCTAATTAAAGAATATTTTAGATATTGACGAGCTGAAGTCTATTACTTTTACTGGGGAATCAGAAAAACAAGAAAATTGGTGTTTCTGTTGTACCCTCTGTACCTCATTCACAGTTTAACAGTTGTCCCTGTCATAGCTGTAATGGTCAGTGGATCAAACAACTCTTTCTCCATAACAGAAAAAAAGCAACTGGGGTACACAAAGGGAAGAACATAACAGGGATTATGGGATGAGGGAAAATGGGCCATGGAAGAATGAAGAGCCCCTGGAATGTGGCAAGAGAGAGGAAGGACAGAGCCCTTCCATCAGCCAGGAAAGGGGCTGGTGCATCCTGGTGACCCAGCGGGAGGAACCATTGAATTCAAGAGTGCTACAAACAGGAGGATAAAAGAGGTATGCACACAGTGGGGGAGGCACACAGAGCGAGAGGAGAACAGAGAACCCACAGTGTATGACCTGTACACACAGAACCTCCCAAACAAATAACAAAATGGACAACTCAAATTGACTTCTCCTGGTTCATTTCACGTAACACCAGAGATAAGTGTGAAAGAATTCCAAAGAGAACTCAGTAAATATATTCACATGAAAGCTGTCCTTGGACTGACCTACAAATTCAGTGCTGGCACTTCATTAAGGCAAAGGTCTAGAGTCATCATATTCCCTAACAGCCAATGGGTAGTTACAAAAATCCAGTGCTACAAGGAAAACTGAGAATCTATAAAAAAACACCTCCAGACAGGTATTTGTATGGTATGCAACACTTGCTCTTTTGACCCGTTGTCTGGCACCAAATGCAAGTTCTCATGAACTTGAAGCTGATACTTGCCCAACAACTGACATTTTTCCACACAGAACTCCAAAAAAATCATCTGGCAAAATAATCACCATGGGAGAGACAGTGTCATTATTAATGTAAATAGCTCGCTTTCTCAAATTACCAGTTTTGCAAAAGGCATGAATTTGTGGGCTTTGACCCAAGAATCCAAGGTAGACATTCATTTAAAACACACACAAGATGGTATTCAAGGAGCTGCTGTGCACTACTTCTGATTAAGTACATGGACTGATCACATCCGGTCAGGGTGATATTGTAAGACACAATAAAACACTGAGTGAACCTGAGCTAAACACTACACTTTAGGGACTGATTTAATTCCACTGAAATCACTGATGTTAGCAAACAGCTAATCTAGCTCTTAGCAAAGTGAATGATGGAATACCATGAAAAAATTTGCTTCTCCATTAATTCTGTAGCTTAAGTTCAAAGATGAGAATTTTAATTTTCAAGTGGGGTACAGAAAGTCCACAGAATGAGAGGGTTCAAGGCGAGTTGTGACTGAGGCACAGTGTTCCCTATAAACAGTGCATCTGTATCTTATCTGTGGTGTGAGCTCCCATTATTTAATAGTATAGAGAGCAGCATTCTGGATTACATTTTCTCCTGCAAATCTGTGTGTCCCACTCAGCCTGCCCACTCTATGCTACAAAGTTACAAGGAAGATGAAACTTTTGACTTCATTTCTTCAAGAACAGTAGCACACCTGATTTTAAATTATGCATCACGATAAAAAAGGTTTTCTATAATTACAGTAGTATTATGTGTATAAACATAGACACATCCACATATCTAAGCAAGTTTCTGGGTTTTAGGCACAAGTTTCTCCTAGTCCAGAAGCTCCCAAAAGCTGTTACCATTGATTGGGCACAGGTGTTAAAAATAATTAAAGATATAAGGGATATCATTATTCAGCCATCCATCAGTGGAAATCACATTAAAGCAGAGTCATTTTCCATTAGGCTTATTACATTATTCCCAGTAAGGCCACTGGTACATTTGATTTTCTACCATTATTGGAACAGCTTTTTCCTGGGTCACTCCCAATTTACCAATAACTGTAACGATTTCCAAGCACCACCTCCATTTCACATGTTTGGAGCTGCACCGTCTATTCTTGCAGTATCTTCCAAATGGCTTCCAGACCATTTCATCAGTCCCTTGGACAGCTGAAACAGTCCTGGCCCTATAAGCCACTTGTGGATTTTCTTTGCCAGATAAGCCACCATATGGCCAACAGCTACTGCTGGAGCCTTCTGCCTGTAGCCACAGGCTCTGGCCTCTCACACATCCAGCACACAGACTTGTTTGGGTATTTTCCACAGTTTGAGCAGATGGAGAGCTGCTGCTACACTGAACAAAGCTGATTTCCTTAGGAACAAGAAAAAAGTTTTGCATTAAGCCCATTCAACATTTGTGAGTTTTTCTTTCTTGAAATATTGTTCAAATACAATTTATTAACTACAAGTGGTCCCAGCCACGTTCTACTTCTAAATATTATCAAAATAAGCCAAAGCATTTCACTCCAAATAATTACATCTTGTGTGTGAAATCTGTTTTCTAAACCTACATTTTTTCACTACAGCAACATTATGAAAATTCTGATTAGATCCAGTAAACACAAAAATCTTTATCAGCGCTATTGAGAGGCAGAAAGATGAAGTTGTAGTTAGGGTAATGCAGAGGAGCTTGGGGTTCTGGATTTAATTCTTGGATTTAATTCTTGGCTTTACTGTAGACTTCCTGCATGACCTTGGCTAAATCAGTGGGAACCATCGTAGCGAAGCCCAATTTCTGCTGAGATGCCTGCCCCTCTGAAGCCAGCAGCCCCTTTGAAGCCTTGAAAATCTGTAAGCCAGAGAGAGAAAACCCGACGAAACAAGCTTCCAAAGGTCTTGGTTCACTTTGGGCTACAAAAAGGTGGAGCCTGAAGATGCTATTATTGTCCCCACAACAAGGACATCAGATTACTCACCACCCAAGCATTCTCTTTCCTGGCAAATGAAATCCTGTTTTGATCTCAAGGCTGCTCCTCCAGCTCATCCACACAATAGTGCACCTTCAGTTTTGGTGCCCCAGTTCTCAACCATCTTTGCCTTCTCCTAGTGACTGTCACTAAATCCTCTCACAGAATGTCCATTTTGTAAGTGGACAGTTCCCTGTCACTGGGGCCCCAAGAGATCCAATATTATGTTGCTACATGCACAAAATAGCAAATTAAATATGATTATGCAAGCTGGCTTTCCACAGCCAACTGTCTAGCCATCAAAATGAAGCTATTGCCAGCTATATTAACAATACAGTGGCTGGCTGCAGGCTGAGGTTGGCTGAGGATATTTAACAATATGATACTACGAAATTGGGGTGCAATTCTGACACAGGAACATGGTAGCCACAGATTCTCAAAACTGAAATCTTAAACCAGAAAGAATTAAATAATGCTCATGCTGCATGCTACAAAACTTGAAGAAGACAGTTTAAAAGAGCAATTAAAATGTAGCTGTCTATTCCTAATCCGAGTATTTTGGGGGCCGTCCATCTACATACTATTTCTTCTCTGATGTATTACCTGTCAAGCTCTTGCCAGTCTTTAAGAGCACAGTTAGTAATAAAATATAAAAAAATATAAAGATAAATGCTTGAAACTGCTTGAGAAATGATAAGAACATAATAGATGCTACATTGTGGAAATGTGCCTGCTTGAAGCAGCACACCAAGAAACTGAACAGCATTAGCCATTCACACAACAAACAATGAACTAAGTCAGAAACCTACAATACAGAAACATCATTTTACATGGGTATTTACAGAGCTGACATCTGTTCTCTCCAGTGGACTTTGAATTTCCTAGAAAGAGATCATCTCATTGTCAGGAAAAAAGTCACTCAAGAATGCACTTACAAAAGAGTTTATCTGATTTTATCAGGTGGGGTACAAAGCTCCCATATTGTCTGTCTCTTTGCAGGCAGCACTACACCCACGGCAATTCTCTTTAAATATTTTTGTTTGGAAACAGGATAAAAAATCAAGAAATAAGGCATTAAAAGCAGACCCCCAAGTGGCATACAACAGCCAAAGGACGCATTTACCAGAGAAAACACGCACTTATACTGCAAACAGGAGGCCTTCTGGTGATTCAGACAGTGCAGCAAGATGTGCTTGGAGCACATGTTCTCCCAGAACGATCTGGGCAGCCGCCTTGGGAGTGCAGCACTGAGGAGCAGCCACCAAACCTGTGCACCACATCAGGCATTCGGATTTATGCCATAGCCCTTCCCCATTCGACATCTTTGCTGGAAGAGATTTCCCTTGCCCGGAGCAGCATTGCCATGCTCCAGCAGGTCGGGTCCACCTAGGCGAGGTCACCAGGGCAGAGCTGGTGTATTCCCCACCCGCGGGTCCCCCACAGGGCCCCTGAACCCCCCTCCATGCCTGGGACAGGCTCTCAACTCTGCAGAGCTGTGGGGGCCGCCGGGCACAGAGCCCCATCCCCAGCCACAGGGCACTGTCCCCGGATACAGGACACCATCCCTGGTCATAGGGCACCGTCCCCGGTCACAGGGCACTGTCCCTGGTCACGGGGCACTGTCCCTGAATACAGGACACCATCCCTGGTCACAGGGCACCATCCCGGATACAGGACACCATCCCGGGCCACAGGGCACCATCCCCGACCACAGGGCACCATCCCTGGTCACAGGACACCATCCCCGGCCAAAGGACACCACCCCCGGATACAGGACACCATCCCCGGACACACCCGCGGTGGCGAACGGGCTCAGGCCTCCCCCCACATCTCGCGGGGGCGCCGGGGCACCTGCAGCCCCCGCTGCCAGCCCCGGGTGCCCTGCGAGAGAGGGGAAGGAGGAGGAGGAGGAGGAGGAGGAGCCGCCCCACCACCCGCGGCAGCCCCGGCCCGCCCGCCCGCCTACCTGATTTGGGATAGGTGACAATCCAGACGTCGCTGTCCCTCACCGGGAAATTGGCGATCTCCTCCATCTTCCCGCGGCAGAAGGGCGGCAGCCGCACCCCATTGTACTCGAAGTACTTGCTCTCGAACTCGCACGGCGTGCTGGGGGTCTCGGCCTCGCTCTCCGCCATCCTCTTCCCTGCGGGCCGCGGGGGAGGCCGGGGTGCGCGGGCCGCGGGCGCTCCGGCGGCAGGGAGAGAGGGAGGGATGGAGGGAGGGAGGGAAGGGGAGGGAAGGGGCGGGCGAGCGGCGGGCGAGCGGCGGGCGCGGCAGCCGCGGCCCCCGGCACAGCCCCGCGCACGGCGGGCGGGGGCTCCGCGCACGGTGATGTCATTGCGGGGCAGCCGCAGCCGGGGCCGGGCGGGCAGGGGAGGGGAGAGATGGAGGGATGCAGGGAAGGATGCAGGGATGCAGGCAGGGATGGATTCAGGGATGCAGGCAGGGATGGATTCAGGGATGCAGGGAGGGATGGATTCAGGGATGCAGGGTGTGATGGATGGATGGATGGACGGATGCAGGGATGGATGCAGGGCTGCATGCAGGGATGGATGCAGGGAGGGATGGATGCAGGGGTGGATGCAGGGATGGATGGAGGGATGCAGGGATGGAGCGATGCAGGAATGGGTGGATGCAGGGATGGATGCAGGGAGGGATGGACGCAGGGATGCAGGGATGCAGGGAGGGATTCAGGGATGGATACAGGGATCGAGGGATGCAGAGAGTGATAGATGCCCGCCCTGCCGGCCTCAGCCGCCCCGCAGCCCCTCTCTTCCCCTCTCCTCTCCGCTCGGGCCGCCTCACGCACACGGTCGCGGCAGAGGCAGCGGGGAAGGAAGGAGGACCTGCCGCCATCGCCGTTCCCACCCCAGTCCGCGGCGGTGCGGGCGCTGTGGCAGTGCCAAGGCCTCGGAGAGGGCAGGTGGAAGGCTGGGGAGTGCAGGGGAGGGGGATGAGCAGCAGCGGCCATGAGCACCGGGGGCTCATCCCTGCCCTTGCACCGACCCCAGGCATGATCCATGGCGGGGGGAGGTGACATAGTGACAAAGGGGAACACACCTGCTTTTTCAACAATACAGATTATTTGCTCCTTGCAGTACTCCTGCTTAACCCCACACCTACTTTTCACACAGGATGCTCGTTATCCTGGTGCCCTCATCTCTTGGATGCCCCCACTGTGTATCTGGTGGGGTGACAGCTTTCCTTACAGCATGGGGCATCTTTCAGGTACTCAGCACCCAACACATCCCCTGCCAATTCCCCTGGACTTCCCAGGCTGGCACCAGAGCTGACCCACTAATGTAATTTGTTTGGTGGTCATTAGGCAGCAGAAACCACCCCCGTCCCAGAAAGATGGGAAGAAATAAATCTGAAAGAAATAAAATAAGCATATAAAGAAGCAGCAAAGTAAGGGAAGAAGGTACAATTACTTGGAAAATACATGTTTAAGTACCAGGGAGGAAATTACGATAGCTAATTTCAACTGAGTTTTCTAAATTGTGAACAGCAACCAGCTGGAGTTTGTGTATCCTGTCAAACTCTCTGTTCTATAGAAGCAACCTCAGGAAAAATAGCAGCTCAAATGGTTGAGCAGTAACTGCTTTCAGGCTTCATAGCTCTACTCACCAGCATGCATAAATCAATGCTTTTACTGTCGTTTACTTATATTTGTTCATACTAAAAATAAACTGCAGATATTCAAACTATGGTTAGAGCAGGTTAGAAAAGTATATCAAAATCTAACCTCAAAATTATTGTTTCATTGAATGAAAATGCTTTTCAGGGATGTGTTAGGAAAAAAATAACAGCAACAACAACAACAAAAAACCTCAAAAGCCAAAATATAATGATTCAAGTGAAAGAGCAATTGGAATGTGGCTGAGAAACCAGGTCCCCTGGATTAACTGCATTTGGGGCAAGTGTTCATGTGTTGCAGGTGCAGTAAGTGGGGATGTTGGACCTGCAGTGCACAAATTGCACAGCTGATTTATGCATGTGGATATTAAGCATCAGGGCTTAGTGCATGCACGCAGATCACTGGTCCTGTACTTACTCAGATCTGACATACCTGAGTCACATTAGATCTGCTGGGTATTCCAAGACAACTGAACCACAAAATGCATGGAAACTGTTCAGGAATTCCCTGTTAAAACAGACTGCAGTCAGTAGATAGTGCATCATTCACAAACAGGGTGAGGCTGGCAGACCATCATTCAGGCACCCAAGAGTTTATGCAAATGTCCTGAGGATCATCCAGTATTAAAGCTAAATAAAAAGCAAATGTGCTATAGCAGATGAACCGTCCTGGAGTGTTTCACTTACCCTCCAACCAGACAGGACTTGTGGAGTGAATCAGAGTATGTAGCTTGCAACGTGATGGAGGTGAAAAAACTTCAGATTCTCTCACAGTGATATAAACTGGGACCAACCTCAGTAGACTCATCTCTGTAGAAAACTTGAGTAAGAGGAAACTAAGGAGAAGATCTTACAAGAATGAAATGCCAACCTTGGTAAAATCATGTCATTTTCAGATTTGCAAAAGTAGAATTTAACCCTGGAAAACAGCCTGTCTGCTCCTCTGCTGCTTTGGTATGTCTGTATTTCTGTGTTCTGTCACTACACAAAGCACTCCTGTACCTTTGTACTCCTGATGAGTCAGGAGGTGTCTCCTTGTTGCTGCTGTCAGATGTGCCTAAAGCTGAAGGTACTGTAAAGAATGTCCCTGTCTTGAGGTGTGTGCGCACTGATGCTCACACAAAAATGGACTTTCAGCTTTCAAAATCCATCTGACGAAAAAAGCTAAATCTGGCGGTATTTTGCCTTACCTTTTTATTAAACCACTGTTATAGCAACTTGAATCAAAGCTGGAGGGGCATGTTCACAGAAGGATAAACTACACAGAAAGATAAAAGCTAACTGCAGTTTAGCTTTAGACATGAATGCTTGTGAATGCTCTGTAAGTATGACATGAAGCTGATGCAGTGTTCCCCTAACAACAGCATGTGATATTGTATTAATGCACTGGATCAGTGCTTGTAAAACGCTGCTGGCTGCTGGCCACTGGCATTTATTCACTGAGGACACATGAACTTTCAGGAGTGTTTCTTACGGACACCAAATGTGAGCCGCAGGTGTGGGAGGTTTGAGCACATGATCCTAACACAGTATTTAATTCTTCCTCTGTCAGTGAGGCTGAGGATCAACCTGTTTATCAGCACTTACCATATTTTTTCTGTTTTTTGTACTGTAACCAGGAATAAGTGCTCTGGCCTTATAGCCAGGATGTTAAGGAATATGATGCCTTTTCTGCTGGGATTTCTATGTAACCTTAACTAATCCAGTCCCCCTTTGCTTTAATTTCCACCTGTCAAAATGGTGCAAGTATTTTAATCCACCTCACAAGGCTGTCTGAAGATAAATCTCTTGCCTCTCGTTACCTAATCACAAGACACATGGTCTTTCTAGGAGACAAGATTGATACAAATCATGTGATTTGATGCGATCCTGATCGATGGGATCAGGATGCAAGGGTTTGTATTTTTCTCTGAAGTGTTCTTGAGTGGTACTTGACAGAGCCAGTTGCTGAGTGTCTCAGGCTGCAGGAGACTACTCAGAGTTACATTCAGGAATAATTCAAATCACTCAGTGTGCCAGCTCTGAGGCAGGCCCTTACCAGATACTATTTTCTACAAATTTATAGTGTTTCTAAAATTATAACCCTAGATCATTTCCCATTCAGCAGATTTGGATCATGACTACATGTAGGCATCATGTATCATCTTTATCCTGAGCTGCTTTGTAATCATTCATTTGATTTCCAGGTGTGTGGTGGAGAAAGAGGAAATTTCAGGGACTATTTCCTCTTTTGTAATTGTAGGCAGCGCAGAGTGACAGCTTCTGTTGTGTAAATATCCTGGATACCTACCAATTGATGCTGTTGCTGCAGCTACTCTGAGGAAAAGCAGCTGCTGGATTCTACAGAATGCTCAGCAGTGGGAAAGCGCAGTGTCTGGAAAGAACTTGAAAAGGAGGAAGAAAGCTTGGTAACAGGTGCCTTGAGGAGGAGGAGGACAGTGACTCAGAGCATCAAATGTCATTCCTACAGCTCGCAGAGAGTACAGGTTGCAGGTGGGGGCTGTGATCTTGCTGCCTGGTGAGCACGGGGCTAAGTAAATCTGCCTTGCAATTATTCCAGACACTGGTGCAGTAGCAGGCAAATACTCCACAATGGGAGGAACATACTCTCTCATACTCTCTCAGTGTTTGAGTAACATTTCTTATTATGTAAGTGGATTGCAGACAGAATAGCTATTAACATTTAATGAATTGAAGCCTAGACTTTTCCCATGTTTTGCTAAGGCTTTCTGGTGGCAGCCACTGTAGTATTTTAAGGACATGTCTTCTTTCTGCCCATGCCTGTTGCTCCTTGTGCAAAGTGCACTCCATGGGGGCTTGTGTGGCATGGGAAGGGAGAAGGGAGGCTCTTCCTCTCTTCTTACCTCTGCTGGTTTGGGCTGGAGTGGAGTTCTTTTCCTTCCCAGTGTGTGGAAGGGGGCTGTGTTTTGGCTTTATGCTGAACAAGGGTTGATAATGCAGAGATGACGTTGTTATTGCTGAGCAGGGATTGCACACAGCCAAGGCCCTTCCTGCCCCTCACACAGCCATGCTGGGGAGGGGCTGGGGGTGCCTGGGAGGGGACACAACTGGGACAGGTGACCCCAACTAACCCAAGGGATGCTCCAGACCCTGTGACATCATGCTCGGTGTATAAAGGGGGAGGAAGAAGGAAGAGGGGGATGTTTGGAGTGATGGTGTTTTCCTTCCCAAGTCACGCTTCCAGGGGACAGGGCCCTGCTGTCTTGGAGGTGCTGAGCACCTGCCTGCCACGGGAAGCAGGGAATTAATTCCTTGTTTTGCTTTGCTTGTGTGCATGGCTTTTGCTTTCCCTGTTAAACTGCCTTTATCTCAACCCATGGATTTCCCAGCTCTTACTCTTTCGATTCTTTCCCCAGTCCCACTGGTGTGGGAGTGAGTGGGTGGCTGCCAGGGCCTTGGGTCTGGCTGGGGTTAAACCATGACATTACTACAAAAAGTCTGTCCAGCAGGGAGCAGGAAGAGATGTGAGCAATGCTTACATCACCTGCATAAAGACTGAAAGAAGAAAGAAGTTCCGTTTTCTCACAGATGAGTCTCTCTTGCATTTACATTGAAGAACACTGAATGAAGGCCCAGGCCAGAGATGAGACACATTTGCGAGAAAGCTACAAATCCCCATCATCCATCTCCGTGGACTGTGATCACTGGGTCATACACTGGGCGAGAGTGAAGAAAGTGCTTCCTGTGGAAGCTGTATACTAGAAAAGTCTTGGGACCCGGAGTGGGGAAAATTCAGAAGCGCAGCCCAGGTCTCTGTGGCTTCCTCCCCCTGGTGCTGGGCAAACAGAGTGCAGGGGTCATTGGCTGGTTTAGTGATACGGTTGTGATCAGCCTGGGATTTAGTAGGGCCCTGGTAGGGCCTACCTAAATTATAGGTCATTTTTTAAATTAAATTTGTGTTTTCCATTCTCCTATTTGTTCTTTAAAAAGCCATGATAGAGGGTTTCTCAAACTGATTGTCTGGAATTGCACTAGGTACTCAAAACAAATACAGCTCAGGTTGTCACTGAAGGTCTGCCACACATAATTGAAGGTGTTCTATTAAGCAAAATATCAAATAGCAGAGAGAAATCAGGAAAGATTCAGCTCCCACTGAATCTTTGCCACTACTTTGAAATGGGTAGTAAAGGAGATTTCTTTGGATGCATATGAGAAATCAACATGAAGTAGGCCAGAAGCCAGTCCTAAAGGAGCTATGTGCAGATGAACATGAGACTTTCAGCTGCCGTTAGTATAGATAAAAGCCTCCTGGTCGACTTAGCTCCAAGCCAGTAGTTAAATCAGGGCTGTGTGTTCTGAAATGCTGTGGGAGGAGTACTTTCCTAGTGGAGATAGATCATCTGGAGAGGGATTTACTCCAATTGCAAAAGCAACTCCATACATCTTACACATTTCGGAGTCTGTCAGAACCAGAGAAACAGAAAAGAGTTTCTCAATCCCAGTTATTCAAGCTAGCATGCTATGGAGAAATTTGTTCTGTAAGTCTCTAAACACCAAGCCAGAGTGCCTTAACTTTTCATATTTCTGCTGGGATGTTCACACCGCGGTGACGTAGTGAGGTACAGCTGGCACTGCTGCGCCAAGAGTCCTGTGCTTCACAACAGCCATGTTCTGATTTTTCCTTTAGAAAAAGGAAAATGCACAGGGGTGCTCTCTAAACTTTAACAACAGTGAAATTGTTCAAGTCCTGACCTATTTTCTCGCTCGGCTATAATCCTCCAAAGTACAGCTTGATCTTGGTTTTGCTCAGAAGCTCAAGCTGAGTGTAAGTATGAGCTGGGTATGACCTACATGTTCTTCACTTCTATCAGTGTGAATTTAACTCATCTCATATACATTACTGTCCTTTATACATTATTTAAGTATTAACTTCCTAACTGCTATGCTCCCAGAAAGGTGGTGGATGCCCTATCCCTGGAAACAATCAAGGCCAGGTCTGATGGGGCTCTGAGCAGCCTGATCTAGTTGAAGACATCCCTGCTCATTGCAGGGTCATTTGAAGATGACTTTTAAAAGACCCCTTCCAATCCAAGTGGCTCTATGATTCTGTGATATTCTGGATTGCTGCTGAAGGCAAGGCTTTCCTTTACAAGGGATGTAAACACTTCAGCTGGGTGGCACATTTGGGCAGGAAAATGCTCTGGATACATCTGCTCTGCCTTTCACACATACACCCAGATCCATTAGCCAGCTTCACTTCTTATTTGTAATGGAGGGTCTTATGTTCTAAAAAACATGAATTTTTACTAAACTACTTAGGTACTTATATTGTGAATGGCACTGAAACCATGAGGTTCTCCACAGCACTACTGTGTGTTCACTACAGTCTGTGCTGAACAAGTAGCCTGCATTATTCTTGTCAAATATAGTTTTCAAATGGAGCACTGTCTTTGACCAGATCTTCGTTTGCTCCTTCCTGATGTGATTGTTACCTGAAGAAAGAACTGTCATTTTCAAGTGATGGGAAATAGCAATAAATGGCTCCAGGCAATTTTTAAAAAAGTATACAGTTTCTTACACTGCAATTTCACACGGTGCAATTTGCATCCACAGACTAAAACTGCAGTGACTGATGCAACTTCAGATGCTTCTTTCTTCTTCAGGAGGGTGGTTTCCAATTGAGAGCTACAGCTGTGACTACCAGATGCCTTCTCTCAGTACTAGGGACACATTGAGCATAAGCTGCGTTGTTTTTCATCTGTCTGTCACAGGGATGAAGTAGTCTTGGATTTAAATATGGATTTGAATGGATTTGGTTTAAAAAGGATACCTTGTAGCCTAAGTAACTAAGACATGCAAGGAGAAAGCAAATAAACAGAAGAAAGAGTGGCACTTTGACTGAGGGAGTCTCTTTTCCTCCCCAGTTCTAGGTTCTGCATGATCCAACCTTCGTAGCTCTTGCTTAAACTATCCTTGAATTAGATTGCTGCATTTGCAAAAGCCAGGCATGTCAAATGGGGCTGTCAGAATTTAGCAAGAAATTCAGTCTGCCAAATTTTGAAAATTTGACCTGAAAGGGAGTGTTCCTTCTTGCCCAACAAACTAAGTCAATTTCTAGTTCTCTTACACCTGGCATTGATTTCACTTAATTAATATCAGCATTACATTCCATGCTGCTACGTGCAAATGAAACTGGAAAAAGATCAATAAGGTAGGACAATTTGGCTTAGTGTGTCTGGCTTTGGAATTGAGAAACCAGTACCCACACTGCCTGTGTATGTGCCTTCCACCTACTGAGAATGTAACCTCTGTGTTGGGAATAGGACTGCATTAATCTGTGCTAAACCTGCTTTCCAGATTGCTGCTGGTGTTGGCATTACAAAGGAAAAAATGTAGGAGGAAGCAAAACAGTAATAACTGGACTACCTGTCACATACTTACTTGTAAATACTATAACACCATCCACTTTTTGCTCTATGACAATTTATGTCAGCTAAGCACTTGAGAAATATCTCTTTCTTCCTGTAAATGTCTAGTGAGATATTTCCCACTAGATCATAAAATAAATCTTCATTTTAAGTGCAAAGCTTCAAGCAAAAAAGATCTGTTGGTGCAAGTAATTTGTTGTGGTTTGCACAAACTGGGGGAGCAGTTAGGTCTTGGTCTGCTTTTCTCTCTGTAGGAAGGCAAAAGAGAATGAGAAAAATAGAAGCTGTATTTTCTACACATGCTATTGCACTAATAATAATGAATACAGAGGTAACATTCTGCGGTCCTTTGAACCTGTTGTTACATAGAAAAAATCAAATTATTGAAATGCAGAAGATGGACTGTAAGTCAGACCGTGTTCTGAGATTTTAACTGGATCTTATGAGCTGCCACAAGGACTTTTTAATCACACTGCAGATTGTAATTGCAGCTTGAGATACATGCCTCAAGGAACTCATGAAAATTACATTATTGAATGCAATGTTCTCCTCTATAGCCTGTTTTCTGGTAATTTTAAGAGTTGTTTCAAGGTTTAAAGGTAATTTCTACAGTCTTTCTCTATACTGTACCCTTTTCTAATGGTGAAATGTACCTTTGACAAGCTTGGTTGCATTGGTTGTTGCTTCGCAGCATTCCTTTAAAGATGTAGCTTACTTTGTCATTCCAGGAACCTACAAATTAATCAAACTTACTTGACATCAGGAATGGTTTTTTTAATAAAAAACAAAACTTTTCAACAGTATTAGGACTGTCTCATAATCTCAATTAAAGCAGCTCTTTTGTGTACATTAACCATTTCTGTTCTGAAGCAGTGACAGCATATATCCCAGATCCCACAAAAAGCTAAAGAACAGTTTCAGATGGCTGTTCCACCATGCTTCCTCTTGGTCAGTTATCTCCCCATCTCCTCCTTTCCCCCAACCTGTTGTTCATTCTTGCTAATTTGCTTCTGTGCCAGCTCTTAATGCCTCTTTGAGAAGGCATTTATACAAAGTATTTTTCTGGATTTTTAATTTTCCATGGGTCAGACAGCCTTTGGGGTATTGTTGCTTTCATAACGTCCCCATTGCTAACAGATATTTTCCATGAAGATAGTAGTTTGCATGCCCCTGACAAGAGGAGAAAGTCCCATGATTATCAATGTTTCCACTTTAAAAAGCCTTTTGGCCATATAAATGAGGTCAGAGCTGCAACATGCGCTGGAGAAAGGCTGGAGGGCTGCCTGCTGCTAAAACAACAGGGCAAGAAGTCTGCTGCCTACAAAGGCTAATAGCAAAGGGAAAGGGCCAGGAAAGGCAAGGAAAAGGGGGGCATTCAAGGACTTCACAGCACGTAGCTGCCAAGGGCCTCCATAAGAAATAACCTCTCATCATGTCTGGTTAGCAAATAGGAAGGGGAACCTTAGTTCAGTTGTTACTAAACATACCTCAACGTCTGTAACCATGAGATGTGAGATGCAGCTATGAAATGGATGCGCAGAGAGCTCTGGATGTGCAAGCATTTGCTGTAGGCTGCAGCATGCTCTCCTATTCACCCGTCTATGGCAAAGGTGGTGATCTGAGATTTGCCAAAACTGAGGGAACAGCCCAATAACATCCCATTTGCATGGACTGAGACAAACTGTATTCACATTCGTGGCAGCTACTCATGACTGAATCTTGGTATTTGCAGCGACTGCACCTTGCACTTTGGGGCCAGGATTTCCATGGCTAAACATAGAACAGTGCTCCATTGGTACTCAGAAAAAGGCTGGAAAGTATAAGCAGACACCAAGGTCACAAAGTGTAATGCTTAATGTAAAGCATAAATGTGTCTATGTAGTTAAACCATTGATGTGAAGTTTGTGATAAAGTACCACTTCAGTTTACAGACCTATGATGCAGAGAAAGAACCAAAACTCTGTTTTGGTGCTCATGCTTTTAGTTGTTCTGGATATATCTATGTCTATGTCTATGTCTATGTCTATGTCTATATGTCTATATGTCTATGTCTATGTCATGTCTGTATCTATATATTTGTATTATTCTTGTATTTTTTACTATTAGAAGTCTGTGAGTAGAGAAATATCAAAAGATGTGCCCCAAATGATGCTAGAGAAACAGTTTATCCTGATGGTACACTGAAAGTTCCTGTCTGTAAGGCATGATTATTTAGCTGAACTTTGAAATGCCCCCATGAAATCATGCTAAGGTTATAGTTCTGCTTGGCAAATTTAAGGCAAAATAAAGATTAACACTACTAAGTGTGTTGCCTTTTTGTTTTCTGAATATGCAGAACTTGGGCTTATGCTGATCTTGGCAACAAATAAGATTAAAAGAGGTCATCTAAAGATAAGATTGCTTATCTCAACTACCTGTATTCTTTCTTCCTCCTAGTCTCCCAGTTAATCTTCACTTATACTCTGCATGCCTAGCGTTGGAGGGGGAGGGCAGTAAAGCATTTGTGTTTCTTCTGAATTAGTGTAAACTATCTCCTCCCTTCTACAGAGCACCCAGAGATGATGGAACACTTTAGCTGTGGTAGGAAACTGCCTCGTGTTGAGTTTGGAGAGTAAAAAGGAAGAACTTGCTACAGGCGAGTGAATCCCCTGCCTGCACGTAGCTCAGTCCTCATGAGCTTCCTGTGACGTTGCTGTGAATCCTGGGAATAATCAGTATTAGCCTCGTCTCTTGTGCAGCAGGATACATATTATCCCCTTTTCAAGGTGGCAAAGAAGAGGCTGATCTGCTGGCAGTCAGGACATCATCTTTTGCTGAAAAGAGGAGCACAGTGCAGTTAAATGTAGCAAGGACTGCTCTTTGGGTGTTTTAGGAAGGCTGAGTGGAAATCAGTGGGCAGCAGGCTGGCAAACAGTGACAGCGTTCTCTGGAAAAGGGGGGAATTGAATTAGGGAATTTTCTTTTTCAGAATTTATTCAGTGAGATGAAACATCCTTCTTTGCTTTTGAAATGGACTGAAGCAAACAAACCTTGTTTCTTGGGTTGACCAAAGTCAGTATTTAGTTAGGGAAAGGACATGGTATTAAGTCCTATTTTTGGAGTAATATTTATTTCACAGGACAAGTCAGGACAGATCTATCACTGTGGGTAAAGTTGAAGTTAAGAGTTGCTCTGAATTTATCAGCTGGGAATTAAGATCAGAGTTTGGTTGTTTCACAACATAACTGACATCATTCCACAGCCAAATTCCCTACAGCAAGCCAATATTCAGCAGCTGGGAAAGAAGTGGGGGGAATAGTGAGTGTAGGGAGGTGGTGTGACACAGTGGCCTAGATTAGTAAACTAGAATGGATTAGGGAAGGGGAGAAAATTATTTTGTGCTTTTCCAGTATATAGGCAACAATTTAAGGCCTGAGAAGATGACGATTACTGTTTTGAACACAACTTCAGATGGTTTTAAACCATCATGGTCCTCAGCAGCATCCTCTCCAGTAGAGCAGAGGTGGCAAAGATGTCAGGACTCCTGTACAATTTCTGGTACAAATTTTATACTGTTTTTTTTTCTTTTTTTTTGCTGGAAAACATCACTGAAATAAGGGAACCACTCAAAATAAAAGTATTATTCAAGCAGAAAAGTTTACTGGTTTCTAAAACAAAATGCAAATTCGCCAGCACATTTGGAAAGTGAATACAATGATTTGCAACAATTGAAGAAATGGACCTGGCAATTATTTTAAAATCCTAATACCAGTAGATAGGGACTTATTGATTTATAAGGGCATTTCAACAACTGGTGACACTGGGAGTCCACAGTAACTTCCTTCCTGATTGTAACTAACTGAATCACAGAGGTTGGAAAAGATGTATGTCCAAGATCATCGAGTCCAAGCTGTGCCTGATCCCCACCGTGTCACCCAGCTCAGAGCACTGAGTGCCACGAGCAGTCAGCTGTCCCTTGGACTCCTCCAGGGATGGGGACTCCACCACCTCCCTGGGCAGCCCTTTTCCAGTGCGTGACAGCCTTTCCATAAAGAAATTCCTCCTGAAGTCCAACCTGAACCTCCCCTGACACAGCTTGAGGCCATTTCCTTCATCCTGTCCCTGTTCCCTGGGAGCAGAGTCTGATCCCCCCTGGCTGTCTCCTCCTGTCAGGAGTTGTGCAGAGCCAGAAGGTCCCCCTGAGCCTCCTTTTCTCCAGGCTGAGCCCCCCGGCCCCTCCTGGTGCTCCAGACCCTTCCCCAGCTCCGTTCCATTCTCTGGAATGAAGAATAGCCCCCTCAGTGCCCCTCTTGCAGTGAGGCCCAGAACAGGACACAGGATCTGAGGTGTGGCCTCAGCAGTGCCCAGCACAGGGACAGTCCCTGCCCTGGCCCTGCTGCCACCCCATGGCTGGGACAGCCCAGGTGCCATTGGCCTCTTGCCCCCCTGGGCACCCCTGGGCTCAGCCCAGCCCCTGTCCCCAGCACCCCCAGGGCCTTTGCCAGCTTTCCAGCCCCTGTGCCCCAGCCTGGAGCCACAGCCTTGGTGTGACCCAAGGGCAGGGCCAGTCCTTGGCCTTGCTGACCCTCAGACTGTTGGCCTGGGCCCATGGATCCAGCCTGTCCAGGTCCCTCTGCAGAGGCCTCACATCCTCCTTAAACTTCTTAAGATTCCTGGTTAAGTGGGGAGTTTAACAGGTTCTTGGTTTCTGCTGTACTGATCATTTCCCTACTAAACAATTGGATCATATCCACATGAAAATGAAACCAATCCATCTAGGTGAAAATGGAACCAACCGAAGGAGTTAGGTATTGTTGTATTCATCATTTCACCAGCTCTCTTGAAACACTCAATCCCTTGGCATAAAATTTACCTAGTATTAAGGCTGTGTCTAAATTTCCTGTGCAACATTTGGGAAGGATGGTGAATTCTACCAAAATGGGATTCCCAGCAGCCAGGGCCTTGCACAGGTGGCTGCCTAACATAACTGACAGCAGGATGAGGACAAATGTTTACTTCGACCCAATCAGAGATGCATAGCTTACATGTCTTCCTCACCGGAAGGAGGAAGCCACTCTCCTCAATTTCTGGAATAGCTGCTCCAAACTTCCAACTCCACAAACAGGAACTTTGGAGACTTCTAGGGAAAAGGCGGGCTTTGTAAATTGTCTCTTCTTTCTTGCCTCCCAATTTTTAGGAAGCCTGGTGGCTACAAAATGGATTTAGTGTGATGGGCCACAATAGGCAGTGGCTGGTTGCCCAAGACCTTCACAACACAAGGGTACCTTTCGTTAAGCCCCCCAAACCTCCAGTAGAGCTGAGTGAGCAGAAAGGTCCCTAAATGCTGTGCCTAGGCTTCCTGCCCTCCCACCTCTGATCCCTCAGCTCCCCCCTGCTACATGCCAGGAAATGGCTTTCCCCAGGTCACCTGGCTTATGTAAGCCCTAAGGAAGCTTTTCCATGGTGAGGCCACAGGTGGTTCACTGTTCAGCAGCAGAATGCTTTAAGTACAGAAACACAGAAGGAAACAGACGGGAAAAAAGCTTTTTTCTGGCACTGCAGTTCCTCCACCCAGTACATTGTGCATTGATGCTCCTATGAGCACAGCCAAGGGTGGCAGAGGGCTGGCACTGGCTGCCTAAGTTGGTATTGTCGCCCAAAAGCTCACTAGAACTTTTTGCCTTCCAAAGCAAACTGCACGAAGTCTTTTGGGCAACTTTCTGTGGCACTTAGAAAATCCCTGTTCCTTTTGTGCTGGCATTGCATGGCTCTGTCACCCAGCCTGTGGCTTGGTTTAGCCATCTGCAATGTGCAACTGGTTTAGAATAACTTTCTTCCCTTCTCCAACTGGGAGGAAAAAATCCAGTAACTTCAAATCCCTGGTATTTAAAGAAACAAGAGAACCAAGACTACTATAACCAAGGCCTATATTTATGCACAGCCCGTATGTTTACATCCCACCCACACACTCTGTTGACAACATCTTCACCTATGTTCAGCTCCATAATCTCCTCTAGAATTTCTTAACGCATTTTCAAATGTTAAGAAGGTGCTAATGCATGCTAAGCAGCTTACTGGTCTCTGTTTACACAAACAATCATTTTCTTTTATTACAAATGTTAGTTTCACACTGTTCTCATGAGTTTCCACCTCTCAGGGGTGCTGAATGAAGGAGCAGCTGTATCTTTGCAGAATGGGAACCTCTGTAAGGAGGTGAATAACCATGTGTATTTCCTGGCTAATGGATCACTGCCACACTGCACTGTGTGCAAGACAAGATTCAAATGTGTCATAACTCTTGGGAAGTATTCTGCCACTGAAAGTGTTCCTTATGTACCCATCTATATCTAGAATAATTCCCTAAATATTATTGGTCTTAGAGTTGGGAAGACAAATACCTAGTCTTTAGAGCAATTACAGGTTTGAAGTCTTTTCTTAGGTCAAGACCAAGGAAGAGACTGCTGAGAATCTGTCTCAGTAGCTGTTAAAAGGAGCTTAGTATTAGACCTCGTCATAAGATATTAGGTGTCAGAGATGCAATATTTTTTGCCACCTAGCAGTTATTAGATACAGAAACATCTATAATTGTACTTAATAATATAGCTAAGGTAGAAGTGACATAGCTTCAGAGAGAAAATGGTTGTCTTAGACCAACAGGAAAGGTGCTTGTGCTCTGCAAGGTTTGAAGAATCTAACTCTGGAGGCTATCTGAACTTCCCCCACCCAGTTTGTGAGCCATACTCTTTTCTCTTAGTTTTCTGCCATAAAAGACAACATGTCCTTCAAAAGTAATTAATTTTAAAAGCCAAAGTTGCAAGTTAGCACTGGGCATGGTCATTGCTGTATCTCATTAGCAGGATATATAAAGCTGCATGGGATCTTTTGCAATAAACTTTTGCAACATACATACCAGGCCACAAAGTTATGAAACAAAAATAAAGTGAAAATATTTTAAAAAAAAATACCATGTTCATGTGAAATCGTTCCAGGGTATTTGTTCCATGCAATAGTTTTGAAATTATGAAGAGTAAAGGCAATGGCTTTTGATATTAGACCTGAGAAGCAAATTTAACTCTCAGGATTTTTCTATGTGACTTTGAGAAGGAAAAGCACAGATCACACCAAGGAATTCAAGATATGAAAATTCTTTGCTTCTCCTACCTGAACCAGTTACACTGGTTCCCAGCCACCCTCGGATATGAAAATGTGCTGAGTGCTGGAGGCTTTTTCCAATAAATTGACAAAGCAAGCCTCTGGCGCCAGCACTCAGCCACTGCTTTCAGTCCTTTAGCATGAGGTGGACAGCTCTTGATGATCAGGGAGTGTTTTACACGCACAGTATTTAACCAGTGATGCCCAGCATGAGCCCCTTGTGTGGTGCTCTTCTCTGCCTGCTGTCACAGTATGTTCTTGAGAGAGACCTGTTTGCAAACAAGTTGGACAAAGGCAAAGGTGTTCAATATGGGTTTTTAATTAACACATTAATCCTTTGTATTATCTTTTCTAAATTTGCATTACCACATTTTTCCCTCCCACATCACCCAGAGGAAGAAAGGGCTGGCAGCAGAACTAGCATTTCAACAGCCAGAATTTTGAGGACATGGGATGCACCTAGATCTGAGAACCTCCCCTATATTTTAAGGTTAAGCAATATTTTATACGATTTAAATTTTATTTATATTAAGGTTTATTTTTTATATTTTAAGGTTTTAAGCAACAATCACAAAATTGTTTTCACAAGTAAACTACAAGTCAGGTAGTAGCATACTAAGTACTACAAGACAAAGTAACCGGAGAAAGAACTTCCCATACAGCTTCCAAAATGGAGATTGCAGTTTTGTAAGAGCACACAGCTTGAAACAGGACCTGTAAAGAGATTCTTTCAAAAGCTAGACCTACAACCCCGAGGGACAGAGAGCATAGGGGTCTGCCTCTACAGAATGACTTAGTATTGGATCCCAGCGAAAGATATGTGAAAGGGATGCTTGATTTTTTTTTTTCTTTTCCTTTGGAAAAGATAATGGCAGAAGCCCATGGAAAATACCAGTCTGTTTTATCTCTCTGGTTTTAGGTTTTGTATTACCCTTTTCATACATATCTTCATAGGTAATAAGAGACTGCAGTCTGTTAGTCCACAGCCACAACTGAAAGTCAGAGAACAGACCTCTTAGGTTAATGCTGTGAAGTTTGGAAGCTTCACTAAAATTGCTCAAACCGTCATCACCTGTATCACATACGTACAAACCAATTTTTGAGATCATACTTTCAAGTTTCTATAGCTTTACTACGCAATGATGACTTAGAAATGCAGTCACCAGAAGCTTAACCCCAAAACCTTACTCAAACGTTAGAACAGGCCCAAGAAAAAACAGGTCAGTAGCTTTCACTAGAACAACCTATTTTCCACCTCTTGCCAAAGAAACCTGAGACTAATTAACCTGAGACCTTTGCAAGCTTAATAGGCCCTCTGCCATGCAAAGACAAAAAAATCCCCACCGCGTGCCTAAGTCTTTGCTGGTCAATATCACTGGTTTGAACAGTATTGGAAGCCAGTAATGGAACAGGAAGGATGCTTGTGCCAAGTGTAGTTTCTCTGTGAGTTTTACAACAGAGTGTAGTGAGGGGACTTCAGTTCTGTCGCAAACAGACTGAAAACCATTAAAAGTCATTTCAACAGGATAGTTTCAATATCCTTTCTTTGTCCCTGCTCCTCAGTGTACAGCCCTGCCAGTGGTGAGCCTGCATGTGAGGCCTTGGCAACAGGAATGTAATGAATTCCTTGTCCAGGTTATGGCCTGTATTTATCCTCAGCTTCCCTCTGTAACTCAGCACTTCTCCATTCCTGCCCTGAGGTTCCTCGTGCATTTTAAAGAGGAAAAGCTATTTAAGAGTCTTCTGGCCACTGCTCTGGTAGAATTTCCCTTATTGTATCCAGCCCTAGTAGTATTATCACACAAAAGGAGTAGAATTAATATCTGTTATTGATTATTATTTCTGTGACAAATTAGCATCTTCAGAGGAACATAAACAGCAGTCACCTGAATAACAAAGAGAGCAGAGCTCATATTCTTTCTCCCCTGCATGCATTGAAACAAGAGGAGTAAACTTGCAGCATCTCATATAAGAGATCTCAAAAGGAGTGTAAGCAATTGGTTTTGCTCTTTGGATCCCTTTAAGTAGAGCAAGGCTTTCTACTGAGACAAGGCTGCATTACTCACCAAAGGCACCTAAACTTGGCCAACAAAAGCTTTGTTTCTGCAGAAAATTTTCACAGCAGAGCATTCCCAGAAAGGTGTAAGGCAGAGAAGAGTGAGTCTTTAATGTTTTTAGATTAGGCAGATGAATATTTGACAAGGTCAACTTGAAAAGGAAACACACACAGGCACACACGCACGCACACGACAGACTGTACTGGCAAGTGTCCTGGGCTCCAGAAATTGTAGCAGGTACTTTGTTATCCTTCTGGAGAAGTTCTAGGCTATTGATCTTGCTTAGCACTCAGTAAATCAGACTTCCCCTCCAACTTTGAAACTAGCCTTGCTGAGTGATACTTGGCCAACTTCACTACTGTATCCCTTTCCACCTCTGCCATGAAAAAGGCTATAATGATACATCAATCTCATTAAAAATGCTTTATGTAAAGTGAGATCAATGAATACTAATGAATCCCTGAAAGTAAAAAAAAGTCATAGAAAACATTTGCTGTTTCCAAGCAGGTCTTAGCAATAACTTCTTGGACCTCCTTCTCTTTCCAATGACAGAAATTGTTGTCAGATTTACATGGTTGCCCAAGATCTCAGACCTGATGATTTGTCACCTGCCCACTACTGCTTTTCACCTCCATCCTATGTGGTTCCTATTCCTATAAATTATATGCCTTCAGCTACCTTCAGGTATTTAAACGGTGTCTATATTCTAAGGAGTTAAAGGCACCTTATGAATGCACTATCAGTTTCTCCCATTTTGTACAAAAGATTTTATTTAGCCCACATCTTAGGAAAATGGTATGCCTATACCATAATTAACACAGCTGCTAAATGGAAAGGATGAAGGGTGGTTAAATAACAGACAGAAGGTGTGCCTGTTACGTTTATGTGCCAGGCATTGGGTTGGGTCAGTGTCTGCTTACAGACGTTTGCAAGATGCATGCAAGTTTCCTGGCAGATTGTGACCCCATTGAACTATATTTGATTTTCCTCATGAGGCTTTTCAGGCCTTACTTCATATTCCTGGAATTATGGGGAAATTACTATGGACTTGATTCAGTAAAAGATTTAAGATGTGTCTGCAAGACATATTGGAGCATATGATACATGGAGTGATACTTAATGAAAACAGGACTTGATACAAGCACAACTTAATAATTGCCCACAAGATAGAAACCATAAACTTGATCAAAAACTTGATATAAATCTTGAAACTGCGTCTTGTATAAGCGCAGTAGGGTTGGTAGTACTTGCAACAAGGTTGCAGGAGCTTTCTTGGATAGGATCCATCCTGTCTATGTGCATCTCAGCTTAAATTTTTTTGTTTGTTGGGGTTTTTTTCTTTTTTTTTTTCTTTTTTGCAAGAGATGTTATTTGCTAAGCTAGAGATGATGTAGTGGAGAAATCGCACTATCTTTTAGAAGCAGCTCAAGAAGACATACATACTGAAAAAGGCTGGGCAGCCAAGTGGGGAGTCAAGTGTTGGGAACAAATTTGGTATTGTGTGCTGGGGGAATTGCAATACATTTAAAAACATTGATGTAAGTTGAGACGGGTGGGACCTGGATTTACCAGTTCATCCCAGTAATCAGAATCTGTGATTCAGCTTCCCTAGCAAGGACTGTGTGGAGCTCTAGTGAAGCCCCATCTGAAGGATGGGTTGCAGTACTGGTCAGGGAGCATTTGTGTCACCTGTGTCATGAGAGGAAGCCAGAGGAGCTCAGCTCCCTGAGTGTCATGGAATGGGGGATAAAGGACATAAAGCTCAGCACTCTTAACATTGTCAGTGATATACAGGATGTACTAACGTCAAAGGACCAAAAGTAGAGGAGGAGATGGTTATGAACTGGCCATGTATCGTTTTACAGTAGAAATAAGATGCCTGATTATTCAGGAAATGTGGTTCAGGATGTGTCTTGAAATGTGTCACCTTCTAGCGACAGTTTAGGGATTAAAAAAACATTTTTTAAATAGAGTTGATGCCTACCAGCAAAACTGAGACTAGCCCTGAAAAACCTATTGATGTGATAATGTTCTGAAAATCCCTTGCTTCCCTCCCATTTAATTGGCTCTGTCAAACTTCTGTAGATGTCCAGAAATGTCCTTCTCTGAACACCTTGGTGTCCATTTTCCAAAACATGGATGAAGAAATGGTACTCTCCCACACTTAAGGTCTGAGTAAATAGCAAGAGAGCACGCATGAAGAGAATACAAAATACAGCAGACCTGGCCCTTTCCTTTAAAAGAGAATGGAAAAATTACAGGAGGCACAATCACATTTTTAATGAAAGAAGACTTTTCTAGGAAGCATGAGATGTGGTTTCATCTCCCTTTTCAGCTTCCTCTTTCCCTGTGAACTTAAATGGGTTCAATCTCACACCTTCCTTTTCCCTAAATGAAGGCAAGCACCTCAAAGACAGGCAGGATTGGGATTAGGACACTCCCTGCTGTGTTCATTGAAATGGTGAACAGATGAAGATGAATGGCCCAGCAAGACAGAAGTGGCTAGAGAACTAAGTTAGAAGTGGGAAAATGGAAGTATGACCCAGTGCTTGCAGTGCTCACTTAGAGGCAGAATATGGCTTCAAGACCACTCAGACTGAAAAAGAGCTTGAATTCTGCTCTCTTCCTGGCAGTGCTTTCTATAAATAAAACGTTTCAGAACATAACCTCTCCTAGGTGTATTTGGAAAGTATGAGCTCCTCTTGGACTCTTTCGAGATATTATAACATCCCATTGTTATGATACAATGGTGCATGCAGGTAGCTAAGGAGTCCTGAGTGAGGCAATTAAATCCTGGAGGATTTCAGACACGCTGTTCTCTGGGTTTTTTTTTCTTAGTTGAGCTCTGGGGAGCTCCCTGCTGGGCAAGGTAATTGCTGTGAATTCCCTTCTGAGCTACTCAATCTCTACCAGATTTACACTGTGAGCCTAATGGAAACTCTGGGATTTGTGGTGACCAAGTCACATACAAATGCCAGTTCCTCTTACAGATTTTAAAGGAAACCTGCCCCTTTTACAAGGAGCTAAACCCTGCCTGGATGTGATCAGATGCATCTAAGAGGACTTGAGCAGAAAAAATATTTAGGGCACATCTGTGGCCTGCAATGCAGCATTACACAGAAATACCTGCACTAGTTGTGAGGAAAATAAGCCTGCAGAGCTGAAAGCATGAGGCCTGCAAATTCTTAAAGATGCCATTATGAGACCTCCAAAGGCCACCAGTACCTGACATCTGGTTTTGATGCACCAGTCAGCTGGTACTACTGAAACTCTGCCAAATGATGCTGTTCTAGTCTTCAGATGGCATTTAGCTGCTTTGCTTGAACTTCTTTCTGTAAAATGTTGGTAGAACACGAACAGAGTTGTTTGCAGATCGAAATTGCAAACTGAAAGCAGATTATTCTGTAATCTTCCCATTATAAGCCTAGTGTTATTATCATAATGAATTTTCTTCTCTTTAAAGTTTCAGGATTATTAAACAGAGACGATCATGTAATAGGAATGCTTGCACACGCTGGCGCAGTGGATTCCTTTGAGCCGTGGATAATCGGAGTAATTGCTAAGCTCGCACCTCCCACGGGCCGCATGGGCTGGGGGCGCGGTGCCGCCTCCCGCTACCCCGCCGTGCCTGCAGATCCCAAATCCCTTCGCTTCCTACCTGCGGATCACACGGCGCGTTCCGCCCGCCCGGCTGCCGGCATCCCAGCTCACCGACCCGGACCCACTGTGCCTCACAGACCCCTCAGACCCCACTGTGCCCCACCGACCCCAGACCCCTGGGCCTCACTGACCCCTCGGACCCCGCTGTGCCTCACTGATCCCAGACCCCACTGTGCCTCACCGACCCCTCAGACCCCACTGTGCCTCACCGACCCGGACCCACTGTGCCTCACCGACCCCAGACCCCACTGTGCCCCACCGACCCCTCAGACCCCACTGTGCCTCACCGACCCCAGACCCCACTGTGCCTCACCGACCCCTCAGACCCCACTGTGCCTCACCGATCCCAGACCCCACTGTGCCTCACCGACCCCTCAGACCCCACTGTGCCTCACTGACCCCTCAGACCCCACTGTGCCCCACCGACCCCTCAGACCCCACTGCGCCTCACCGATCCGGACCCACTGTGCCTCACCGATCCCAGACCCCTGTGCCTGATACATCAACCCGGACCCACTGTGCCCCACCGACCCCAGACCCCACTGTGCCTCACCGATCCCAGACCCACTGTGCCTCACCGACCCCTCAGACCCCACTGTGCCCCACCGACCCCTCAGACCCCACTGTGCCTCACTGACCCCTCAGACCCCACTGTGCCTCACTGACCCCTCAGACCCCACTGTGCCCCACCGACCCCTCAGACCCCACTGCGCCTCACCGATCCGGACCCACTGTGCCTCACCGATCCCAGACCCCTGTGCCTGATACATCAACCCGGACCCACTGTGCCCCACCGACCCCAGACCCCACTGTGCCTCACCGATCCCAGACCCACTGTGCCTCACCGACCCCTCAGACCCCACTGTGCCTCACCGACCCCAGACCCCACTGTGCCTCACCGACCCCAGACCCCACTGTGCCTCACCGATCCCAGACCCCTGTGCCTGATACATCAACCCGGACCCACTGTGCCCCACCGACCCCAGACCCCACTGTGCCTGATAGAGCAACGCGGACCCTACTGTGCCTCACCGACCCCAGACCCCTGTGCCTGACAGACCAACCCGGACCCCCTGTGCCTCACTGACGCCAGACCCACTGCACCTCACGGACCCAGAACCCCACTGCGCGCCGTGCGGCTTTGGAACGGGGGTGGGCGGGCCGCGCCCTTCGGGACCGCTTTGCTCGGAAAGCGGGACAAGCAGCCGCCCCGCAGGGCGGGGACTTGGAGACAGGCGGGACTGGGGGATCGGCGGAGGCCGCCCTAGGCAAGGGGTCCGAAGGGTCTGAAGGGACCGACAGGTCTGAGGGGACCGAGGGGTACGCGCGGCGCGGATCGCACCCGCCGGGAGCGCGCCCTGCGCCGGGCGGGCGCGGAAGGAGGCGGGGCGTCATTTGCATCTGGCCTCTGCTTGGCTGGGCCGCCTTGCACCAGCGAGCGGCGGCGCGGGATTGGCTGCGGCGCGGCCGGCGGCGGGGGTGCGGCCGCCGTGTAACGCGCAGGGCTGACCCGCCGGGCGCGCTCAGTTGCCGGGCAGCGGCCGCCGCTACCGGAGTGCTCGTGTCCCCGCCGGCCCCAGCGCGTCCCGCCGCCGATCATGCTGGACCGCGAGGGCGGCTGGAGCGTGTCCTTCGCCGGCTGCGGCTTCCTGGGCGTCTACCACATCGGCGCCGCCACCTGCCTGCAGGAGCGCGCCCCGCACGTCATCCGCGACGCGCGGCACATCTACGGCGCCTCCGCCGGGGCGCTCGCCGGCGCCGTCCTCGTCGGAGGCGGCTCTCTGGGTCAGCGGCGGGGCCGGGGGGAGCGGGCCGAGGCGAGCGGCGGGGCGAGCCCCAGGGAAGGGGCAGGTGCGGCGCGCAGGGCCCGGTGCGGCGGGGGAGGCCGGGCGCGGCCCCGGAGAGCATTCGGGCCGCGGGGTCCCTCAGGCCGGGCCGGCTCCCATTCTCTGTTTCTCTTTGCCCCTAAAATGTGTGCCCCTGGGTAGAATTAAAGCCGAACGGGGTGCGTGGTGCGAGAAATGTCTTGGCGGTGCCCGATCCGATTCCCGCACTCGTGTAGCCGAAAGGTCGGAGTTACTCCCCAGGTGTAGGGCTGGGGATGTGTGTCCCTCTAAGGGGCTGTTCTCGCCGGCCCTGTCCAAAGTGCAGGAATTAATTGGGAGAGCGGGAGGCAGCTGAGCCCTGACAGCCTTCAAAGCAAGTCGGCCCGGCCTGTCATCAGCTGTAAATAAAATGTTTGCGCTTCGTTGGGAAATAGAGCATCTCTGTGCGCTTACCTTTGCACGTGAAGTGCCAGATAGCTTTATCTTGCTTCCTCCAAAGCTGCTCCTTTCTGGGGTAAGGCTAAGAGAGCTAAGGTCAGAGCTTAGGTTAGGTTTAACATGCTTTTCCTCATTAATCTGGGCACGGTGTATGTTGCAAAGGTCGCTTAGGTGTATGATTAGAAACGGTGGATTGATTAAAACCACTGATTTTAATTGTCCTTTAAATAATAGAGGTAATAGTGTTTTGTATTTATGCCGGATAGAAGATGTTAGTTCGCAACTATATGTAGTCTGCTTTGTGAAATAAACGCTGATTTTCTAGCAGTAGGAAAAATTCTCCTTACCTTTACCTATTTAGGGCTCATGAGAACCTGAATACACATTTTTCTAATGAATTAAACTTGATAAAAACTAACAAAATATCAAGGTGTTTAGGATAACGACTGGATTGCAGTTTAAAAAATGGTATGAAATAACTGGAAATCTGAAAATGGTTTTGTTTTTAAACTAAAGAAATCCACTGAGTAAAGCTTGTCTAGTTGATGACTCCACAGATTGTTCTTGTTAGCAGCACCCTTGACTGGTTTAGAGCTAGAAAATTGTGTAAATTCTAATTTCGTCTTAGAAGAGGAAGAGAACAATGAGTACATCTTTTGAATTTGGAGAGGTTTATGGGTTTTGCTTTTAAATTTCTGAGAAAAAAATCCACTGACTAAAACAAGCAGAAGTTCTCTGTGAGTACAGGAGAGCAATGTGGTGAAATGCTTGTCCATGCTGCTTAGCCACTGAGCTCTAGCATGTCATCTTAATTTCTTCAAGCTTTAGCAGTAAACTTGTGCTACTTAATTTCATTTTGCTGAAATGTCCAGACATAACACACTTGAGTTATTATGAGCCCAGTATCAGCTTTAAAAAAAAAATTCATATTTTTTCCCCATGGCTGTTATTTTTAGAACATACCCAGTTTTAAATCTTAAATCCTTGTGAATGATTTGAGAAAGAAGCTGTTTTAAATATTTGAAGCACTCTTAAGCCCAGAAAATGTATATTTTTTATTTGACAGTATGAGTTAATAACAGCTTTTAAAGCTTTTAGCACTTTAATAATTGAGAGTTGTAGATTTCAAATTATTACCTTTCTCAGTTATTACAAATCCCATACGCCAACTGAGATTTTTGCTTTTCTCTAATAGAATGTGTGTGGATCACTGTCCAAGGTAGCAGATTCCATGGGCAAGTGTGTTTCTACTGGAAAATAAAAATTTAAAAAAAAAAAAAAAAGGTATCACTTGGGAATGTTGGATGACAGTTCAAAACCATCCACATTCTAAAATCTGTGAGTTGCTGTAAATTGATAAAACTAAGAAGGTATTAATTCCCGTACTAATTCTCTGAGTTTCTAGCTGTGGTATTTTGTGAGCTTGTGTGAAAGCAGAGGATTGTAAATAAGCTCTGTAAGCTTAAGATTGTAAAAAACCACTGTGTGCTACAATAATATGATGTGTTTTGTGAACTCATATCGTATGCCTCTCTTATTCTGATATACTTTAATGTGCAGTATTTGTTGTTCCTGCAGTTGGAGGTATAATTCCTATGGTTTTTTTCACAGTTGCATTTTATTGTGGGTAGACAGAGCTCAGCTCTTCCCAGAGGTGAGCAGGAGAAGGATGAGAGGCAGCAGGAACAAGCTGGAACAGGGGAAATTCAGATGAGGTATAAGGAAAAGACAGTTACTATGCGGGTGGTAAAATAATGGAACAGATTCCCAGAAAGGTTGTGGGACCTCCATCCTTGGAGATGTTTGGGGCTTGGCAGGACCCAGCCCTGTGAACTGGTCTGAACAGAGTGTGCATATCTGTGAGCAGGGCTTGTGGCTGGAATTGAAGAGCGTATTTTGTTACCTACAGCCTTGTATGAAATGATTTAAGTAACTGAGATGTTTTAAGTGAAGGGTTTTCTCTGTGATTCGGATTACCTGCTGGATAGGTAGAGAGTCTGTGGAACTTTCTATGTGGATAAATGTAATTATTAGCCATTGAATGGGGAAGAAAAAGTGTACTTTTACAGACTGACAGATAAATTTCCCTCATTGAATTTGAGCGAGATTGGGAAGCTTAGCCATGGGTGTTGTTTGGAGGATGAGATGCAGTCCAGGCTATTCCAAACTGCAGTGCTGAAGTTGCACTCCTGGGATGTCCTGGAGATCTGGTATTTTGATGGTGCTGTGATCATCTGTTCTAGTGCAGCACTTCAAGAGAACAGGTTTAGTGGAGGCTGCAGATATAATGTCAGGTTTTACTCTGCGAAACAAATTAATGGTTAACGTCACAGTTGAAAATAGGAATATAGAACTATAACTAGAAACAGTTCACATTTATTAGTAACATTCATTTCTTTAGCTCTCCGGTATTTCAAAAATAAAACTGGTGTACCAGGGTCTGCCTAAAATCCCAGTTTGACTTGAGCTCTAGCCCTTTATCCCTTTTGGAGAAGTTCCCAATTTGGAATACACCAGCCTAAGAGGTAACTGTATTTTAGTCCTGTTGGAAAACGAAGCAAGAAGGAAAAGAAGTTAGAATACTTTGAAGTCTGTTGAATTAATAATGAAAAGCTTTGTAAGTTTTCAGTGTTTTAATATCACATACTCTTAGGTAGAAATTCTTGTATGTGGAGAAGGTGGGTAAACTGCTACATCAAATTGCATGCATTTGTTTGCTCTTGGTTTGTATTTTAGAAAGGTGCATAAGCTTTCAGAACTGTACTTATTTTGCAAAAGGTAATTATTGTGTGTGCTTGAAGACTTCTTGGCCAGAGTTCTGGTAGTTCAGTATTTTGGACTCCTGCAACATCGCTATCTTTAGAAAGTTTAGAAGATTGAGCACTGCTAAGTAAAAAAAGGGAGTTGGTAAAGAATGTCTGAATGCATGAAAAATTAGATCTGCTAGAACTGCCTCATTCTGCTTTTGGAAGTAACTTCATCACTTGCCAGAATGTGACTTGTGCAATTTTTTTATTTGCGTGTAAAACGTGTTTCACCAAGATAAACATATATTTGACCATGAACCAGTTCAGCTGTGTCTAATTTGTTTGCTGTCTTCTAGGGTGGGAGGTTGGGTCAGGCTACTGTTGTCAGTGGATTTGTGGCCCAAGACTTCCCTCTGTGAGGATGGAATGAAAAAATTGAAGTGGTAAACATGGAGTGTGTCTGATACCTCAGAATTTTTAGAGATGCTCTTTTGAACATATTCTCTTGGTTGAGAATGATAATGTTTAGTTATTGCTATTTGAGAGGGGAATAACATTGTAGAAAGGTAATATTTTTGGAAATTAATCTGAGCTCAGAGGCTCAAGCAGAGTTGTTGCCAGTGCAGTGCTCACATTTAACTTGATAAATTGAGGTTCTATCTGTTCTAGTAAGGTAAAGTATGTAAGCTCTGAAAATATTTTTAAAAGACCTTGTAGCCTATCACTCAGGTTGATAAGGTGTTACTTTGACCTTCCCCCCCTTTCCTCTACCAAGCTGACGAGCAATTTCCTCAAAGTGTGCCCTGGAGAAATGTGACATTCTGAGTTCAAACAAATCATTGGAGGTGGATGAGCTGCTGTCCCTCCTGTGGCTGAATGCTGAAAGGAGTTTAGTGTTCTTCAGGAACAGTCCTGTCTTCTGTAGTGGTTTGAAGTTCCCAAACATAGATTTAAGTGGAGAAAAAATTTTTAAGTGTTTGTTGCTGTAAAAATGCACCTATTTAGGTGGAGATCTGTGTGATGTATTATGTATCTCCTCCACATTCACTACCCACTGCTTTAAAAACTGCCACCCCACATTCCCATCAGATCACACTTCATGCTCCCTTGAGTGTGTTTCTATATCAATGAAGATAAATGGTGCCCTAAAATCTTAGGTTTGGTTCATCTTTTTTTTTCTTATAGAATGTTTTTCTGGAATGAATAATTCCTAATGCAAGCATCTCAAATGGGTATTTTACACTTAGAATCTACATTTTAATGACATATAAATAACTTAGCCTTCGCCAGGAGTTCATTTTGAAAGTCTAAAGTGATTTTTTGTCTCTCAGAAAACTCCTAAATGCTCCTAAACATATTGGGCAGTTACTTTATGTGTTAAAAAGATAATGAATTTTCATTCTAGCCATAAGAAAGATAAGTTGGAGCTCTAGGTATGCTTTAGTAGTCCAAGTGTGGGTTCTGTTTTTTGACATCTGTTCTTAAAGAAAATGCATTTTCTTTTCAGCTCAGGCTTGTGCAGATGTTCTGGCATTAGCCAAAGAAGCTAGAAAGCGAAATCTTGGTCCTCTTCACCCTTCCTTTAATGTGATAAAGATAATAAGAGATGGACTGATGAGAAATCTTCCAGAAAACACGCACCAGTTGTCATCAGGCAGACTGTGTATTTCACTAACCAGGGTATCAGATGGCAAAAATGCCTTGATATCTAATTTTAACTCCAAAGAAGAAGTCATACAGGTATGTTTCTTTTCGGCAACTTTTAAAAGCTTCTGTAATCCTCAGTCCCTTTAATATCACCTGTTGGATTTCTGCTTTAAGCATTTCAGATTTTGTGACTCTGACAGTGTTTTAAAGAGGAATTCAAGCTTTATTACACCAGATTCACTTACTGGTTTTCTCAGTCAATGTGTCTGTGAACTGTGTTAGAGAGGAGGTGCAAGGAATCAATCATAAAAAAGAATAAATGCCTTTAAAGTGAAGTGGATCTAATGGAACTATATCCTTAGTGAATAAGAATTTAAGGTCATTCTTATAAAAGCAATGCTCAAGAAACAGTCAAAAATAGCTTTTAAAAACTCCTTATGTCAATTACAAAGCTAATTTAATATGACCGAGAGTGCTAATATTTGTGTCCCCAGTAATTACTTTGATTACTCATAGAATGTAGAGCTTGAGTGAATGATCATAATCTCTTCCTTGCTGATTATCATTTCTAGAAATGGTCTTTTAGTGTGTCTTGCTATTTTTTTCTAGATGGCGTATGATTAAAAAAGGATGTGGAATACATTAATCATGTTTAAAATAATACTTGATAATACCCTCCTTTTTTCCCCAGTTTGTTTCAGTGTTCCTGCTGGGGTTTTTTTTCATTGCTTGGTTGTTTTTTCTAGTATCTAAAAAAAAAGAAAAAATTAATGCCAGCAGTGGAACAGTTAACATTTCATTTATATGGTCTCTTTTTCTTACAGGCTTTAATCTGTAGTTCATTTGTACCTATTTATTGTGGCCTCATTCCACCGTCATTTAGAGGTGTGGTAAGTCTTTATTGTTAAGATCTAAAAATAATTCTAGATATTCTGAAAATTTTAAGAGGAGATGCTTATGAGCCTTTTTGTTACCCTACTGTAAAACAAATGCCTTCATCATGGCTTCTAGCACTGTAGCTCTAACAACTTTTCAAAAAAAGAAAGCAACACTGAATGTATGGAAGATATTATTTATTTTTTAACACGCACATACCATCTCTCACTCCCTCCTCTCGCCCTTAAGATGCATTAATAAGAATGTATAAGATAATGAATATTTCACTTATAGATATTTACTGAAGGAAATGATACTCTTTCACCTGCACAAATTTGCAGGAAGAGTCACTTATAATTGTTCCAAAAAAATTTTTCTAAGATATTCTACTGTATCTTCATGTTCGGACTGTAGGGAGATCTGCCTTACAACTGGATTAAAGTTCTGTGTTCAGTTAGGTGTAAACAAAGCTTTTTAATACCTTCTGGCATCTGTATTCAGTGTAAGAAAGCTTACTTTTTAGAGGTAAAATATCAGGGTATTAGTATGTTCTATTGCTTCACAGGAACTGCTGGTTACAAAACCTCTTAATACTTCATGGCTATACTGGGCTTTCTAAAATCCCCCGTTAAAGAGATGGAAACTGCAGGAAAGTTGGCAGCGTTTGTTGTAGGTGTTTTGACTACAGGTCTGGAAGCAGATCTGCATTTCAAATCAAGGCAGTGACATTGGTGGCTTTTTGTTACCCTGTTCTGTTAACTTGCATTTGCTTCCCTTTCAACTCTGGTTCTCCTTGCACAAGGAGGAGGGAAGAAAGAAAGAAAACTTTAAACGTCTTTAACAGTGGTTGTTACAGACTTCTCAAGGCAATTTGCAAGTATTAAAAGGTCAAGAATAGACCTGAAATGTATTATTTTTTTTTTCTTCATGCTTAAATTTAAGCAAAAGTGATTAGAACTGTATAGGGATTTTCTTTATCTGTACTTCTAAACCTTGTATGTCTCCTTAAACTCTTCCAGATTAAAGGTGTTATGAAAACAGGACGTTGGACTGAATCCAAGGTTTAGGTGGATCCAGGCTAATCTGGCTGTTCAGTTCTTGTCACCAGACAACAATGTTATTTTAAAAGGCTTAGTTCAGAGTACAAAAACATAAAAGTGATGCTTCATTTGGTCATGTTTGGAGGAACAGAAGGCATAGTTCTATCCTTTTAATCTTTGCAACTATTTTGATACAATTTTAATGCTTAGGAGGCATTTTTGCATGTAACTTGGTAAGAATACCACTGTTGCATGTGCTTGGCATGACACCTCCAGGCTTAAGCAGAATAGAATATCAAGTATATAAATTTTGTGGCATCTTGCTGTTTACTGGCTTGGCATTCCTGCAAAAAGCCTATTGTAAAACAAAGGTTTATGGATAACATTCAATAGGTATGTCTAACTGCCAATTCAGAAGCTTTTGGGTGTGGTGGGTTTTCTTTGGGTTTTTTACTCCTTTCAAACACAGCAGTGGTTTTGGATAAAGAAAGTCCTAGGAGGAACAGCTGAGCACATACTCCAAATCATGAAAATCATTTAGTAGAAATGATTCAGATATGTACTTCCACCTTTTAATAATGTCATGAGAAGGGTCCTTCTTTGCCTGACCTGTCATATTGTACTTGACACTTCCACAAAGGACATGTACTTCAGTGATTGCACAACACACCTAAAGTTTGGCAGTAGTTGCATGCTGCTAGGTCCAGAGGGTGCCAGGGAAGCTGCCAGGCCACGAGCTATCCTCCTCCTAATTCCTGGTGTGTTTCTCCGAATGGTCAGGGCGTGAGTATCAGGGCAGCAGAAATCGATAATCCAGGTTGGTGCTGCTCAAATCACCTGCTCTGTTACATTTATGTTTGACAAGGACTTACAGGTCCTGAACTGGGTCCTACTGACAAGGACCCAGTTTAGATCTGCTGATTGGTTAAGAAGGAGGAAAATGCAGCCTCTGAACCAGCAAAGCTGGTGGTGTTTTGCCTGTATGGGAACAAAGCAGTTCCCCCTGGCCCCACTGGAAAGCTGGCTGCTGTGAGCGAGTGGAGGGGCTGTCTGTAGCCACTGCAGCTGCTGCACTAGACATTAGTTACCCCAAAACAGAACCCTTTTGGTTCTTGGCTGCTGTGAGCGAGTGGAGGGGCTGTCTGTAGCCACTGCAGCTGCTGCACTAGACATTAGTTACCCCAAAACAGAACCCTTTTGGTTCTTGGATCTTACAGTGTCCGAGGTGCACTAGAACTATGGAAATGGGCCATTCAGCATGAAGCAGACAAAAGCATAATGTAGAACTTGCACACAAAGCACAATAGATGCCTGTGATTGTTGACAAAGTTTCTCAAGCATTGTCCATTTTACTTGCAGTTTCCTTATGCCCAAATCTTTTTGATGCTTTTCTATCAAATTCTAATTATGAAGAGTATTTTTAAGTTATTCATTTTAATGGAATGGTTGAGGTTGAGTAGGATTATGATCTTCAACAAAACATACAAAAAAATCCCAAATATGCTTCTATGGGCTATTTATGGAACTATAGGCAGGAATGTTTATTGGCATTAGAGAACAAAGCAGGCTACTCAAAATGTTTAGCCTGGGAGCACAAGCACAGGCTGTTCTGTTACAGTTTTCAGTGCTGTTTCATTCTTGCATGGGCAATCTGCTGCTCACACATTTTCAGCCTTCGGGATGTGTTGTCTCTGTTCGTTTTTGTAGCGCTACGTGGATGGAGGAATCAGTGACAACTTGCCTCATTATGAGTGTAAGAACACCATCACAGTGTCCCCTTTTGCTGGGGAGTGTGACATCTGTCCCAAGGGGAAGTCAGCCAACTTCCATGAGATGAATGTGACCAACACCAGCATTCAGTTCAGCCTGGGGAACCTTTATCGCTTAACACAAGCACTCTTTCCACCAGAACCCAAGGTCAGCCACTGCCTCCCTTTGGTTCATCTGTCCACATGAAAGATTTTGCTGAAAGTTACTGTGTCTTAGCATTTCACCTAGTCATATAAACTTCTCTGCTGATGTTTCTATTTTTTCATGTGTTGTCTTTGTTTTCCTTGGTTTAAGTCTCTCTCAGACTGAAAAGTCATATCCTGGTATTGGTTTTCAGCATTTATTTGGGAATTATCAGAGGATTCTATCATAAAACCAACACTGGGAAGTTAATAACTGTCAGTTTGTAGTCCTTTCATGTTTACCTGCTGAGAAGTTAGAAAACATTCTAAAGCTTCATGGTTTTGTAAAGTTCTCAGTTAATACTTGGCACAGGCAAGTTACCTTTAAACTTTGTTAAGTGCTCTTAGGTGGAGATCTGATGAGGGAAATGCTCTTGAATTGCTGTTGTGGAAATTAGAAAAATAAAAACAGACCTTTTCGATTGGCTTGGGATATACTACAGCAAAGAAGTATTTTTTCTGACTGCTGTAGATATGTATTTTTTAACTGAGGGCTTTTTGACCACTTCAAGACGAATTTAAAATTCTACTTTTGCAGGCCCTTTTTTTTAGTAGTACCCCTGTGTAGGTGAGCTGGTATTGCATCTGGCAAAAGATATTTTCATAAGGAAGATAAGTCTGAGTCTGAACATCACAATTGCACAGGTGATTTTTCTCAAAGCTTTGGGCAGTGAGAAGGACTGGGAGGGAAGGAGGGGAATTGGCTTACTCCAAACACCCTGTTCATTGCAGCTTCTGAAGGGCTAGTCAAGGAAACAAGAGGGGAGGCAAGTCTTGCAAACTGTTTGAATGCTGTCCTTTTAGGTGAAAAATTCAGTGCATCTGTAATAGCTGAAAGATAACTTAAAGTACATGATCACGTCTGCATCATCACAGTAGCCACAATAACCTGAATCTGTTGATTTACAGCAATTGTTTGGGTGTTTTTTCTTACAAGAGTGGAACGTGGATGAAAGTGGTTTTTCATTCTGCAAACTGTTGATCTCAACTGGAAACTCCTTTTATTTGTCTGAGTCATTTATCCTATATTTGCAGGTACTTGGAGAGATCTGTGAGCAAGGATATTTGGATGCTCTTAAATTCTTGAAAGAGAATGGTATGTTGAACTTGTAGATAATTATTGATCATATGGTCTTAACCTGAGTTTAAAAAACAAACAAAAAAAAAACCCAGGTCAAAACAAACAATAAGGGTGAGGGGGTTGTGTGTAGCTAAGAAGGGAGTTGGTCTCTGAGGCTTTTGAAGGGATCATGATAATTTAGTTCTTGTAGAAATGCCATAGTTATAGTAACTGTTCACCTAAGTTGTGCTGCCACACAAATTGAACTTCTGGAGTGTGAAGTAAATGTTGAGTGAAATTTCCAAGGAATTCCAGGCAAATCATATTATTACTTGGCTTTGTGTTATTTGTGAGGGATGGGAATAGGCTACTGCTTCCCACTCCTCTGAAACCTGTACCTTCTGTTGCTTCCTTTCTGCTGTCATCCAAGTGACTTTCTGGTAGTCCAGAACTGGGAGCTGGCTAACAGCAATATAAACTCAGTCACAGACAGGCAAGCCCTTGCTCTGTATGAGGAAAGACTTCAGAAGAAGACAGCTTATAATGGAGCAGTTGTTGACACCCAGATAAGTTTAGGAAGAAGAACTCAGAGTTACTCTACTGTACTTCTAGAATTCTAATTACATGTTTTATTTAATAAGTATTATTGCTCTGCAATCTTTGAAACAAACAAGTTGAAGACAGTAACTTGATATTAGCATGTAGTTAACTATGTGTTTAATATGCCTCATCCCTGTAGTCTTTGGATGCAGAAGCAAATTGGTACTGGGTCAGATTAGAGGAGTGGGAATGGAAATGGGGCATTTGCACTATTACAGATAGTAATAGTTTTGCACTATTATAGATAGTGCCAGCTGCAGGATTGTAATGTAGTCATCGATGTAGTCTGCTGATGCCTGGTTACTAAATATTCAAGTTTCCTTGAAACAGTTCTCTTCATCGAAGAGCATCACAGTTCTGCTTAAGAGCTTGATTTTCTATAGTGTTCTTACTATGTATTATTATTTAATGAGAGAGTCCTGCTTTATACCTTTTAGCAGGTGATTAAAAGCACAAGCTCTACAAAGAGCCTCTAGTTTGTGGTGGGCTGGGTTCTGTGGCTGTCCTGCACCCACAAGTTTCCGGTGTGCATGTTTCCGTCTGACACTAACATCTGACATTCCTTGCAATTCTTCCTTGGTCTCTTTGCCCCATGTCTTCTCTGTATTGCACTATTATCCTCCTTCTCACACTACTCATCCTGTGATCAACTTTGTTTTTATTCTGTCACAGGGTTGTTTTGCGTCAAGCTTCATCAATGATAATTATAACCTGTCCGAGGTCATTCCTTATGCATCACCTTTCTTATTGTGTTATTTCAACTGTAGGAGTTAATCCCCCTGCCCATATGTGACACTTCAAGTATTTTCTTTTGCCAAATTCACTGTGTATTCTTTTGACATTTTACTAGTACTTGCATGTAGGATACAGGTTCTGTTGTATCTAGATATAGATCCTAGTCAAATTTGGTTGTCTTTTTTCGTACAGAATTTTATAATAATTTTCTGGAAATCAAGTATAAATACACTTCTTGTATTTTTCTCTTTGTACTCATTATCTAATATTTGTTTCTAAGGTAGTTACCAGTGCTATTTCTTAATTGGCACTAGTTTTGCAATGCAACCCATGTTGATTTAGATCTGTACTTTGGATATAACTTTAAAAAATATTGTAACCTAGTTCCTTTCTTTTTCAACCCTGTCGTAGCAATGCCTCAAACTACTCATGTGATACCTGCTGTGTCAAATTTCCCAAATATCTGAGGTGTTTTAGGTGTTTTCTTTCAAACACATGGTAAATCAGTTTTCCTACTCTCCTTCAAATAATTTGCTTTATTGCAGGAAAACAACTTTGGTAAATGACTGTATGTTTCCAGGGCAGTTTTACTCAATTGTTCACTTTTTCCCTTTTCTTTAGAACCAGTTTTAAAGAAAGACCTCAACTTTCATCATTGTGATTACACATTTGTGGGATCCTGAGAGCAGGTGCATTTGACATGGGGTAAATGATGTTCCCTCAGGACAGGTCTTTGTACAGACACACAGACTGCAGGTGCTGTACAGGTACATGGAAAACCTGTGGATTAAACCTAAGTGAAAGCTCTTGGCTCTTTCAGGTATTCTGAATGACTCAATTTATATCAACTTGTCGTTCGCAAAAAGAAATCCTCACGAGGCTGCACAGCAACGCATTGATCATGTGAAGAAAAGAAAATTGACAGAAAATAATGGAGTAGAAACTTTGAAAGTGACCAACTTAAATGACCAGCTTAAGCAAAATCCATGGCCTTTGGAGAAGAGCATATTTGAGAGTCTACCTCCCAGACTTCGTAAAGGTGCATGCTTCAGACTGTTTCCTGTAACTCTGAGTGGCAAACTTCGGCTTTTTTTTCCCTTTTTTAACGTTAATTCTTAGATTTATTGCTCAGAAGTTCTGGATAATGCATTTTGTCCCCATGGCATGAGTCTGTGTTCCCATATTTTAAAATAACATAGAGAAGGTTTGTGGTAAGAATGCCCTGAGATTAGTTCTTTCATTTTCTAACTGAGCCTTATTCAGTAACACTTTGCTCATGTTGACTGAATATTACAAAACTTTGAGCATATTATTGAAACTGCTTTCAAATAGTGTAACATCTTTTCCCAAATAATTATTCTTAAGCACTGCAGGAAGCTTGTAAAGAACAGAATGGATTCTATGCTCAGTTCTCTAAACTCTTCCCAATGAGGGTGATATCCTACCTGATGCTGCCATACACACTCCCAGTGGAGTCTGCTTACTCGGTTGCTTTACGGTAAGGAACTTGTAATGAACTCTTCTAGAATTATTATCATTTTGGAAATGTACTGATTGAGAGCTTATTCAGTCTTGTAGGCATTCTGGGACTCTGGAGTTCAAGTGGTAACTGTCAAAAGACCTGCCTATGTGATGCATGCTCCTAAAGCCTGTATAGTCTAAGACTAGATAAATAAACATATTAAGAAGATTCTTAAATAATACACTCATGTTACTAATAGCTATCATGTAATTGCTTAAAAGAAGCACCCTTAGTTGTGCTTTCCAGGAGCACATTTTTTGTTACTATATTCTGCAGGGGTATCTGAACTCTGTCCACATCCTTCTTGTGCTTCTTTCTGAAGTCAGGAGTGAAATCCACTGTTTACTCACCATATAAATTTTCTTACCAGTTTTGTTTAAGTGGACTGAAAATTGAGCTCTTGAAGCAGGGCTTAATTTGATGTTTCAATTCTTGTAAAGGAGAAGTTATGCTCAGTGAATGCACCATGAATCCTAAGCTTTGTACTTAAGGGAATTCCAGTCCTTGAGCAGCAGATGGCATTACTATCTTTAGAAAATGTTAAAAAATCAATTGTTCTGTAAATCAAACCATATACAACTCCAGTGAAGTGTTTGATTTCTGTGCCACTGCATGGGGCACTTCTGTGCCATTTTCAGTGGATGGAGAAGAAGTAAGTATCGCCAGATTTCTCTGTGGAGTTTTCCTCCTTGTCCCACTCTAATGTAGCTGACTTCTTTCAAGGATATCATAAGGAAAAAAGGTACTGATCAGAAAGTTCCTACTGCAAAGGTCTTGGAGACAGGAATATTTTGCAGGCTTCCTGTGTTGGTGACATGGTGTGGAATGCACACCCTGGTTAGCCACTCAGCATAACTCAGAGATGCAGCGATCTGTGCTGCCCCTTTTCTGAGCTTGTAGAAAAGAGATGAGTGGGCTGGATGGGAATTCAGGGAGGTTGGGTAGAAATGGAGACCTTGCTAGGGGAGTTGATCTGGGGAGAAAGAAGGAAAGCTGTTTTGAAGGCAGGACATGGTATGTAAAAATACGATGCTGATTAAATCTCCTCGTTACAAGAGCTGTATTTTGGTTTTGCCTGCAGGTTGGTGAACTGGTTCCCTGACATGCCTGCTGATGTTCGATGGATGCAGGAACAGCTCTTCCGGCTTGCTGCCACAGTTTATTCCCAGGCCAAAAGCAAGCTGTTCTGTACACCCAGGTAAAGTGGAGTGCTGCTGCATGCCAATGATGCATTCTTAGAAATCCTCTGTTTTTTGCAGAGCTTCAAGAACTGATCATCTTTCTTAAAATGGGATTTAATAATTTTCTCAGTGCTAACACAAACCAGTTCTCACTGCTTCAAATCTGGTGCTTCTTGTTGATAACTGGTCAGTGACAGCTACACCTTGTAGATGAGGAGGTGTTGCCTCTTGGTAGGTTTATGCTTTTGGGGAGAGGGGTGGGTTATGTGCACTGGACTGAGAACAGAGACCTTGTTTCTTCTCTGTTCCACAGTAGCTGAAGCAGTCAGTTAGAAAAGAGGAGAGAAATGTTACTCAAGGTGTGATAAATCAGAAGTAGCAGGTAGGAATGGGAAAACAGTGGGAGAAAGAATGTCTCCTGTCCAGACTCCTAAGAATTCAGTCTAAGACTTAAAAAGTAGATGAATATGAAGGACAGTATTGTAAGATAGTTGGGAAGAATTTTAAAAAGACACGTGGTGGAAAATTTTTAGGAACCTCTATTTCTGTGAGAGAGAAACCTCAACTTCATTTATGCTTCTCTTACTTTCAGAGTTTTTATTTGTGCTTAACTTTGTAACACCATGTGTGTGGAGGTGGCACCTCCATGCATCTAAGAATTCCATTACTGTTCCTCATTTTTTGGGGAGTGTAAAGCTTGCCCAAGGAGCTCTGCAAACTTTCACAAAATGAGTATGACCAATACTCAGCTTAAGCTCTTCCTGCTAAAAAATGTGCTTGTTGCTGGAACAGTTGCACAGCCATGTCAGAGCACTGCTATACACAGAAACAAAGGCTCTCTCTGAGGTCCAGTTGCTTATGAAGTCTCCTAGATCTGCTCTAAAAAAGTATAAATCCAGCACAGTTGGTAGTGTCTGTTTTATTGTATTTTTTTAAATTATTATCCCAATTCCTGGAGTTGCTGGGTAGGAGTTAGAACAAGAGGGAAAAACGTGGCTGAAAAAACTATTAGGAGTAAATAGAACTCTTAAACAGTTCATAAAGGTTTTCAAGGGCTGGCTGTAGCACTGGAGACTACTCACTGCAGCAGTTATTTCAATTAAATCATTGCCTTATTCTATATACAGCATGTTTTAAAATTATAACCAAAAATACCCTTTTATTCAAGCCAGGAGTCCTTGAGCTTTTGCCTTCCTGGTTTTAATAATAATGTCAGATAAGAAGGAAGATCAAAGATGCTCTTTTTTGCCCTGGTAATGCACTGACCCATCAGATATGCAGGTTTGATATGTGAGAGAAAAACGGCTTGATCCTACTTCCTTAAAGAAGTTTTGCGAGGTTCTGGGTTGGCATCATGAAAGTTTCAATTCATAGGCTCCATCCCTTAGAGTACAGAGTATTCAGACTTACTGTTAAAGGTTCTGGCTTAATGGAAGGGTTTTCATGAGGCTGAATCTTGGGTTTTCCTCCCCCTTTGGAAGAAATAAATGGCGGCTTTAATAAAAGGTTGTAAAGATAATTTCTTTTTACAATATTCATAAGCATTTAATTCCTGTACACTAATAGCCTGTCTCTCTCTTTCTGAAATCAGTTAAAGCCTTTTCTTGTATAACACAAGTTAGCTTTTGAGGCCATCTCTCTGAGCAAAAATGTAGTTCTTTATATATATTTTCTATCATCCTCCTGTCCTCTCTTCAGCTACTTGATACCACATGTAATCCAGTGTCTTTTCTTCCTTCTTTTCTTAAGGATACTTCTGACTCCTTTCCACAATAAATTTGGGAATAGTAACCTCCCTGCTTTTACCTTTATTTAGCAACCTCTTGATATCTCTCATATTCCAGTCTTACCAATCCTGACTCTCTTCATCTGAAACAGGCTTTGGGAAGACACAGTATCATAAATTTGCCTTGAATTAACTTCTTAGAGGGTTTCCTTGGTCATTTCATCATGATTAAACAGAAAGTGGTTTTCTTCTTGTGGAAAAGCAGCTCTACCAGTGTTGGCAGTATGTGTATGTCAAGTTGAGGTATTTTTGTGTGTGAGAGGGGTTGTGGCATGTTGTTTTGATGGGTTTTTGTTGTTTGGGGTTTTTTTTTCCCAAAAGTACTGCAAGAGAGAAAACGTTAAGAAAAAAAATATATGTTCTTGGTTAAGACTTGAGTTTCCTGTTTCTCAAATAGGAAAGGGCTAACCTGGTGATTCAGGTGCTGCTTTAGAGTGCAGAAAAGTTCTGTTCCGGTTGTTCAGGTTGGTGATAACGAGGTAATTATAAAGTGGAATGCAGAGATGGCCTTTGGGAAGTTGAACAACTGTCTTTGCTACTTGTAAATGTTACAAATATGTCATTGAAACACTACTAATCTCCTTTTTTCCTTTTCTTTTTAAACAGGAAAGATAATTATGCATCGCTAAGAAAATGTCAAACTGTCCCATCTACTGTGGAATTTCGTTCTTCCTACTGCCACCTTAAAATGCCTCACTCTTCTGCACACATTGAGAGCTGGCTCTGGGAATCTTCATGCTTCATGCACTCAGCTATGAAAAATGCTCCTGCTGATATGCAGGAGCAGTCAGACTTAAAGTCCTATCCTAATTTTCTCCCAGATCCTGATGAGTCTGCGTTGGAAATGGATGTTGACTCTTCCTCAGAGACAAGTTTCCAAACTGCTCCAGAGTATTAATTTGGAAGTAGGTTCCACAGTTTTCAAAACTGAAATTTGGCAGAGAAACTTAAAGCCTAGACTAGGGATCACTTTGCTTATTGCCAATAAGTCTTGGAAAATTACTTGTTTACAGCTTCCTGACAAATCTGCCTTGGGAATTTTACTGTTTTAAAGATTTAAAAACAGTGGCTGCTATACTGAGTACCAGACTATAACTCTGTTGAAGCACCAGCTCAATCAACTGCAGAACTTAACTACTGAGATTTGTAGTTAAACAGTGTCTCTCTGGAAATAATTTTTTTAAAATTACTTTCAGCATAAAAATGTAAATTCTGTAAACAGATTGTTAAACAAGCATAGATAACAAAACACTTTAAATAATATGATTCTTAACAATATTATGTGTTAGGATTACTTTTATAGCACTTAAATGAAATTGGACTTTTACTCCCTTAAGGGAAATACATGAACGAGCTGCTTAGTGGCCTCCAGTGTCCATTTGCCTTATATTTAAACATACTGTTGTGTTTATGGAAAGTTGTCTGCACAAGATACTGTAGGAACAGTATTATTCTAGGTTGTTTTATGTATTCTGCAGTTCATATTACCTTTCCTCTGTGTCTCTTTCCCTCTTGAAATTCCTCAAGTGAAAATGACATGAGAAATGGGGCCCATTCCCCTGAAGTGTAAACAATTACAGTTTCAGTGATTTCAGAGGACTTTTTTTTTAACTTAATATAAAGGCTTAATATCTGATCAAGTATTGAAAAGTAGGTAAAATAGTGACTGTGATTAGTAGCAAACAGTATGTGGAGAAAGTGTTAAATTTTACAGAGGATGTTAATGAAAATCAATATACAGCAAGTGGTGGATGATGGTTGTTTCTCTAATTTTTGCCCCATCATTCTTGACTTCCCCCCCCCCCCCCCCCCCAATCTGAGAGATTTTTCTTTCCTTCTTCCAACTTGCTAAAGGAAGAAAAAGAAATGTGTCCCTCCTGTCTCAGTGAGACAGCATAACCCAAAGGATGTTTGCAAAGATTGTCAGGAGCAGCAAGTGTGTAAGACTTGGGGGAAGTATCAATATCCAGGGAGCTCTGCAAAGGTCTCAAATAATAGATTTAAAACTCAGCCAAATCATACCTCTACTGAGTGATGGCAGCTTAAACCATTTCCACTACAAAGGTCCTGCATGATTTTAAAAAAGACAGTGCATTAGTGCATGAGTGAGTGCATCTGGGAAGGAAAGAGATCTTAGGATTAACTACTTTTTATCAGGTTTTGCACGATCTTTAAGTAGAAGGAAACAATAATGGAGGAGGCGTGTGGCCTTGGGAAGCTTCTCGTTCCAAAGTGTGAATTCTGTGCAACTCAGGTGCAGCCCAGGGAGGAGCTTCTTGAGGGCCTCTTGTCCAGGGAAAGGGGTTCGATTGTGATGCTCGGGAGCTGGGACATGGGAGTGTGAGCTTTGGTCTCCAGAAGCCTGTCAAAGAGCAAAGGGTGGCACTTGAATTGGGCCAGCCTTTCAAACAGTTGGGATTGCCCTAAGCTTGAAGTGCAGCATTTTACAACATTCAAATGGATTTTAGGCTGGGGAGGAAGTGCTGAGCTGTCCATTTCTGTACTCTAGAAAGCTGGTGCTATTTCACTTCAACTCTTCTGTTAATTTCTTGGGTGTATATACCCTCTCAGACTTGCAAAAAAGTTGGAAATGTTACTCTTAACTACAATTAAAACAGATCTTGTATACTTTAAATTGTCTGCATTCATTGGTTTATCAGTTTGTGTTAGAATTGAAGCAGGAATGCCAAGGTTTGCTTCTGGTCTGTGTTGGAATACTTCTATTAACTATATTTAAATCAACCACTTTTTCTGTTGGGCACAGCTCCCATTTTGTCTCCTTTTTCTAAAATAAACACACAGTCTCTTCTGTTACCGTGCTTTCTAAGCTTTCTTGAGTGTAATTCACCCTAGTACAAGTTAAATCAAAATGTTGATGTCATTGAACATTCAGGCAATTTGATTGTTCTGAGGTGTCTTTTTTTAAGCTTGAGAGATGCTTGCTCATGTTCCAGCTGGACCTGAATGTCACCTTAATTTAAAGTTTCGGGGTTTGTTTTTTTTGTTTGTTTGTTTTGTTTCTTTTTTGGTGGGTGTTTTATGTTTGGTTGGCTGGTTTTTGCAATCGATTATTTTACAAATAGCTCATTGCATTTAAACAGCAACAATTAAAAACCAGAGAAAGTTGAGTCTGGAGGGAGAAAACAAAGCGTGCATTGTTTCTGAGCTAAAACTAATTTAGCAGATAACTAAAGATAAACAATATAAAATACAATATTATAATGACATGAAATAATTTGTTCTGTGTATAATAGAAGATACATGAAAAATATTTATATTTGATACACTGAAAAACAAATAGAAAATAGATGAGTAATGAAGTAAAACTAATATATAGTATCTATATTATCTATAAATATATAATACAAATATAGAAATATAGAAAAATGTAATGAAAAATAATTAATAGTAATAATAATCACAACACCAGAAATTTTAAGTAATTCACAAGGCGAACTTTCAGTTTAAGGTGCCCAACCTGATTCCGTGGGATTTGGGCAAACCCCGTGGGTTTGGGGTTAAACACAGGTTTGGGGTGAATGCCGTGGGTTTGGGGGTGACACACGTAGGTTTGGGGTGAATGCCGTGGGTTTGGGGTTAAACGCAGGTTTGGGGTGAATGCCGTGGGTTTGGGGGTGACACACGTAGGTTTGGGGTGAATGCCGTGGGTTTGGGGGTGACACACGTAGGTTTGGGGTGAATCCCATGGCGTTGGGCAGAATCCCGTGGGTTTGGGGTGAATTCCCTGGGTTCGGGGTGAATGCCGTGGGTTTGCGGTGGATCCCATCGCTGGGGTGAGCTCCCCGGCTTTGGCATGAACCCCCGCGGTTTCGGTGACCCCGCCCGTTCCAGGCTGGCGCGGCCGCCGGAAGCGCCCCCTGGCCCCGCCCCCGCCCCTTCCGCCGGCCCGGCCAATGGGCGCCGGGCGGGGCTGCCTGTCATGGCCGCCCCCGTGCCGCTTGCCTGAGCGCCCTCAGCCCGCTGGAGTCCCCGAGGCCGCGCCCGCGCCGCCGCCGCCATGGGCACCGTGCACGCCCGGGTGAGCGCCGGGGCCGTGGGGATCCGCCGGGGCGGGACCCGCCGGGGCTGGGGCCCGGGCACGCGCCCCGGGGCCGCCCGAAGGTCGCACGGCCGCGCGCTCCCCGCGGCGACCTTCGGGCCGGGCACGGCGCGGCGGGAGCGGGAGCGGGAGCGGGGCCGTGTTCCGCCTCAGGCGCTCCGCGGCTCCGGGAACGGCGCCTCCGGCACAGCCCGGCCATGCACCGCCGTCTTGCTGCGGCCGGGGCAGAGAAGGGGTCGGAGCCTGTCGCGGTGCTCGGAGGCGCCTTCCCTTCTCAGCTCATTTCTGGGTGTTTCGTAGAGCCATAGATACTGGCGGCTTGGAAGGGACCGTAAAGATCATTCTGTTCCAACCCCCCTGCCATGGGCAGGGACACTTTCCGCTATCCCAGGGTGCTCGGATCCTTATCCAATCTGGCCATGAACACTTCCAGGGATGGGGCAGCCACAGCTTCTCTGGGCACCTTGTGCCAGGACTCACTACCCTCCCAAGGGAGAAAAATTTCTTACTAAGTAAATTATTTCTTCCTGTAGAAAACCTGGCTCTTTTTCAGGTATTTCCTGAGTCTCCCAGGGCTGACCTCCCCACGGGGGTGGCCTGGCAAGAACGAGACTGCGGAAATGAAAACAGAAAAAAACTACCCAAACACAACAAAATGAAACCCCAAACACCCGAATAAACACAATGCAAAGAGAAGCTGCCCCTGATGAGAATTGGAGGCTGGAGAGTTGCATTGCTTAGAGAGGACTGTGGCTGATGATTTCACACACCTGAAATCATTGGGAACAGATGTGCAAATCTCCAAATCCATCTCCCAGTGCTTAAACAAGAAACATAAAGGTGTAAGTGTTCAGTTTTAAGGCTGAAGAACAGCTGCCGGGAGCTGGCTCGAGAGTATATAATTACCGTGACTAATGTAATTTCTGTTTCAAAATTTTTACTGTTTTGTGTTCATCTGTAGTATGAACTGCTAGACAATATTGTGTGGATACAGAGTGTTTCACACTTGCCTGAAAATTATGACAGTGAGAGAAGATCCAGTCTTCGTTTAACTGGATTTTGATATGCAACAGCAGTTTACTATTCAGGAAAACAGCTATTCTGATAAGTCTAATTTTAGGACTCTTTCAGGTGTAATAAATAAAGCCATACTGTGCTGGAAACCATTTTGATTAAAATATTTGGTTCTGATGGTCAGAGCCTGAGCTTCTTGAGTCTTATTGAGAGGTTGCTTCTAAAAGAAATATTGAAATATAAAGGCAAATAAATACGTGCAAAGCAAACTAACATTCTGAGAACACCCTTTTTATTTTATTGTTCGACATTCATACTCTTCTACCTCCTAAAACCCGAACTAGAGAAGTGATAGCCTGATTTTTTGAGATTTTTTTTTCTAAGAAGGTGGAATTCATCTTTTAACACAGGAAGCCTGTCTTAAAAGTTCAGGCTATTTTCTGGAAGAATGCAGAGTATTTTTCAGAAATCCTTCAATGTGGAAGCTATTTAGCTTTCATTAAAAATTTCAGCAAGCAGGTACGTGTCAAGTGTTCTGGTAATTCCTTTTAGTCTTTCTCTTTTGCTTTTTTCCCCTTAGGATTTGCTGAGCACACTGTTGAGAACCATGGGTTTTTCTCATTTACAGAAGGCATAAATCACAAATCCATGGACCCTCTTAAATGCAGTTTTCTTTTGTGCTTTCAGAGTTTGGAGCCTCTTCCAATGGATGGGCCAGACTTCGGTGCCTTGGGAGAGGAAGCTGAACTGGTTGAAGTTGAACCTGAGACCAAGCAGGAAATTCTTGAAAACAAAGATGTAAGTGCCTGAACAACATCCTGATTTTTCTGTAGAGAGAAATAAATGCCTTGGCACTCCTTCTGCCTTGTTTTACCTAAGGCAACTTTCTAAGCTATGATGTGAGATGTGAAACAATTACATTTATTACTGTGAGTTTAACCTGCTGCTATCTGGTTCCTGTTCTTTTATCCTTACTACAGGAGTTGGTATTAAAATTCAGCTTTGAGCTAATAAATTTTCTATTAAAATTTTCCTTTCTGTTATTCAGAGTCATCCTCTCTTAAAGGTTGGTAATAAGGGTTGTTTTTTATTTAGTTTGTTATGTACATATGCTCGTAGGCTTTTTTTTTTTAAGCCATTTGCAGTACTGCTAGGTTGCTGTTATTTTGCTGTTTTATTGTACGTGAATACGAAGAGTCATACAGATATATAGATACAGATAGTAAAATCTGCACAGTCTCTTTTACTGGTTCTAGTATAGAATCACAGAATTGTTTAGGTTGGAAAAGACCTCTAAAATGATTGAGTCTTAGCTGTTAACCCAGCACTGCCATGTCCCAAGTGCCACATCCACATGGTTTTCAATCCCCCCAGGGATGGTGACTCCACCACTGCCCTGTGCAGCCTGTTCCAATCCTTGACAATTCTTTGAAGCAGATTTTTTTTTACATTTACCCCTAAAATTCACTGAAATGGTTGGAAAAATAAGGGAAATGCAATTACTGTAGTCAATTTGTACCAGGAAGCGTGGAGTGTGCTGTGGTTTTTACAACGAAATTGTCTCAGATGATTATATATCAAAATGAAAGTATAAAACCTCATAATGTGAGTGATCTTCATCTGCATTTTAAACTGCAATGCTTCTGTGGTAGTGATGATTTTAATAGTTTAAATATTTGTGGCTTGTAGACTTTTTTGATTTTCTTCTTTTAATTCTTTGCTTATGTGTAGCTGATACAAGAAGTAGCAAACAACTACAATTAACTACATATTCTCTCTTATGTGCTTAATACTTGTGTGATTTCTGCAGTTGCTTGTTTGTCCATACATCATTTACAACTAAAATCCCAGCAGCTGCAGTCTGCCACTGTCTCTTCTACCACAAGCAGTATTAGCTGTGGTGTTAGAGTTCTCTTTTCTTTCATTTTTGGGGTATGGGAGCATTGTCCCAGAATCGTAGACAGCACTGATTTCTCTTAACGTAGCTTAGCAGGAATTAGCCCTAGGAATCATCAGAGTTTCTTACTTGGACAGCAATAATTTTTGTGCATTGGTGACCTTGATACTCATTATTAGATGCAAATTCAGTATTTGTGTGTAAACGTTTGTTGTTTTTAGGTGGTGGTTCAGCATGTGCACTTTGATGGACTTGGAAGGACCAAAGATGACATCATCATGTATGAAATCGCTGATGTTTTCAAGGCTAAAAATCTCATTGATGTAAGTGTTGCAGTGAATAGCAGACCTGCTGTTTGAAAATTAAAGATTTTTCTCTCTTTTCCTGTTTTGGGCTACTGCCTTCAGACATGGGGCAACTCTGTCAAGTTTTGCCAAGAACAGGGGCCTCCTAAAGAAGTTGTAACTGCTGGAACCTGTTTGAATAATTGTTTAAATTATTAAAGTAATTAGGAAGAAAACTAACAAAAGGTATGAAGGTATTGAGCCAGATATTCTGGGTTTAATTTATTTCTACAGATGCAGGTTTTAAAGTGGTTGTTCTGTTTTGAAGGTGCACATATGTATCATTATATACAAAATCTGTGAATATTTTGCAGTTTAGCTGCATTTTAACTAATTTATCCTCATTATTTTTTGTTAACCTGAAATACTCAAGTGGACTAGATCATCTTGAAGGTCCCTTCCAACCCAAACTATCCTGTGATTCAGTGATTGAGCTACTTTTCTTGTCCTGTAGGTGATGAGAAAATCCCATGAAGCTCGTGAGAAGTTGCTTCGTCTAGGAATCTTTAGACAGGTGGACGTTCTGATTGATACCTGTCAAGGTGTGTATTCCCTCATTGACCCTCACCTTTGTTCTCATACATTTATACCTGTAATATCTATTTCCCTGTGTAATAGGCTGGATGGTTTTTGTGTATATAACTTAGTCTTTTATATACCTTTATATGTTTTAGATGAACACATGGGTGTGTTGTGGATACAAATGTGTATGTCTACATCAGTTACCCTTCAGAAGAAGATCTACTTTCATGTATTTGCATGTAGGTGTATGTGTATTGAAGTGTTACTTGTCCATGAGTGAACTTTCAGCTCTAAAATGATTAAATATTCCTTAATCCACAGTTTCAAGGGACACATGAGGGAAGGCTTGAAGATGGGTCCTGTAGTTCCATGTATTACACATCACATTGACATGAAATTATTAAAGCCAGTCATCCTATGATTGTACCAAATTCTCCACTCACATCCAAACATCTTTTTCTCAAGCCATTTCACTTTGTAATTTGGACTTTATTAAGCTTTAACTCAAACAGTTTTTGAATAATTCAAGTAATCTTCTGTCAGCAATTTTTAAAATAACTCTTTAGAGATAACACACACTTTGTTTGTTTCTGTAGGAGATGATGCCCTTCCAAATGGTTTAGATGTGACCTTTGAGGTGACAGAATTGAGACGGTTGACTGGAAGCTATAACACTATGGTTGGCAACAATGAAGGCAGCATGGTATGGATTATTTCAAATTATTTGTAATGCCTTTTGATATTCCTTTTACTTTCAGTTTCAAACCTACCAAGGAATTTGGTGATCTAGCCTTGACCCAGCCTTACTAAGACATTGTCAGGCCTTTGTGTAAGGCTTTCATTCAACAAAAGCCTATTTTGAGCTCGGGGAAAATGCTGTAGCTTCCAGCTCAGCATGTTAATTTTTTGATACTTGAAACTTCTTGAATTATTTCTCGATAATATGTTTAATCTACTGGAGAGATTAGTAAGGAATTTGTATTTTTCTTCTCAGTCAAAAGGCTTTATATTTGACTTAGAAATAGTTCTTTTTTTCTCTATTTTAGCCCAGTATCAGTTATTCTGGGCTGTAGGGTTTTCATTAATTATATGAGGTTTGGAACATGTTTTCATATGATTCAATTAAGGATGCATCAGATTAAAATCTTTGTGTGAATTTTTTTTTCCAATTGGCACAGGATGTTCCAGCTATACTGCTGGTCTGTGAATGTGCTTTTACCTGAAGTGCTGGTGTGAGCAGACTGTGCTTTCAGGTGCTCAGCCTGCACCCTTTCTTCCTTCTCACTTGCACAGGACAGCTGTGCCTGGGGCTGGTGGGTAAGCCAGATCAAGGGACTCATCCTTTTCTTCTTAGGGGTATTTTTAACCTGGATAAGATCCCGCATGACTCAGGTGGTGGTGTTTTGGAACTGGGTGAGTTGAGAGCTGCTTTTGCAGCTCCACTGCCAGGAGCCAGGCGGCCACCCTGGAGGGTGTTGTGGCCTGAAGGAAACCAGCAGGGAAATCCTACCTGTTCATTCCAGTGCTGCTCAAAACTGACTGAAAGCTACTTTGGTTTCTCATTTTGTGCTCAGCTTCCTCTTCTGCTTGATTTTAATGTATTACAGAGAAGTAAAACTTGTGAATGCTATAAAAGCATGACTTGTATACACTGGTATTGGCAACACAGATTATGTTTCTTCAAGAGTTGAATAGATTTGACATTTATTCTAATCCCTTAAAATCATCTGAAGCTTGTACATCTAATACTTCATACTAAAAGCCTTTTCTGTTTATGGCATTGTAGCCATCATTACAAAGCTCAAGTTACTGGTCTGCTTCCAATAGTTGTCAAAGGCAGTCAGGATTTGGGAGCTTTTTAACATTCTTTTCCAATAGAACACACAACAATAGTACAGTGGTAGTGTCTGTGTGAGGAGGAAACCTGCTCCATCTTTTCTGCCAAAGGGCCAAGAGCTGCCTCATGGATGCAAGGAATTTGTGTCATAACAGGCAAAAGTGTTTCACTGGTTTCTGGAGAATTGTGAAGGTGTCTTGTACTTCCATCTTGCCTGTTGCAAGAGGATCTTGTTACTCAAAACAAAACTTCAGAGAAGTGGCTCCACAGTGCTAATTTTCCCTTGGCTTTGGTTCTGATGAACCCTACCTAAGAGGTATTTTTCCTGAGGATCAGTGGGAGAGTGCAGTTGCAGAGCAGCTGCTTGTGCCAAAGTCTTGTTCCCCAGGGCTTTGAGACAGGCTTGGAGATTTTGCTTGATGTAACATCAGTACTGATGATCCAGTGAGAGTGCAGATTGAGTCAGCAGCTACTAAACAGCAATAAAAATTGGATGTTGGACTGTAACTTGCACTGTTGGCTTTAGCTGCCAGTGCAAAGAGATGACTAACTAAGAAAAAGACATTCAGTTATAAGTAATTTTAGATGTCTTATTTCTAATTCTCATTATGTCCTTGTCTTCAGCATATGATTAAAGTGCAGGACAACAAACTATATAAATTGTGATGATGTGGGGGGACTTTTTGTTTGTTTGTCTAATATTTTTGGGGATTTTTAAATTTTCTGTAGGTCCTTGGGCTCAAGTTCCCAAATCTCTTGGGACGTGCAGAAAAGGTGACCTTCCAGTTCTCCTATGGAACAAAGGAGACTTCATACGGCCTGTCCTTCTTCAAACCACAGCCTGGAAACTTTGAAAGAAAGTAGGGGATGCAATTTTGACTACTTCTTTTTTTAGTGAAGAAATATAAAACAATTAACAAGATCTTTCATTTGAGTAGTAATTACATTTATTCCTTTCATGGGAGGGTCTGGTAATGATATAGCAGAGCTGATTTCTGAAGTTTTTGTGATTTTTCAAAACTACCTGAAATAGTTTCCCTTTCAAACTTGCCAGTAATGTTGTGTTTCAGTTTTTCAGTTAACGTGTACAAAGTGACTGGACAGTTCCCTTGGAGCTCTCTTCGGGAAACCGACAGGGGAGTATCAACAGAATTTAATGTGAGTGTAACACGAGTAACACATGCTTCATTTACATTTCATTTGGGTTGCAGAGCTCTTGCAGATCTTTGGTTTATTTTGTTTTTAATGACTGAATCACTTGTGCACAGGGCTGACTTCTCTGTATTTGAAAGAGGTCAGTGATTTGAAAATGACAGTGATTGTACATCTTAGTCTTTTTGTTAGAATTCAGTCTTATTTTAGCTGTATAAAAATGCCAATATGTTTTTCTTCAATTTAAAAAAAAATATTATTATTTCAGAGAGGCAACTGGTTGTGTAGCTTATTGTATCTGCCCAATTCAAGGTATTTTTCATTTGGAATTGATTAAGTAGTGTGCACCTAACTCTCTTGGCTGGAGCATAGTTAGCCTTACTCTGCAATGAAAAAGGGTTTCTCTCTGTTTCAAGAAGTTTGGGAAGAAAGCCATAGACTCAAGTATAAAAAATATTTGTTTTAATTTTGTAACAATTGCTTTCATGTCTTACTCAATTCTTTACTGCAGTTTCCCATCTGGAAGACCAATCACACACTGAAGTGGGAGGGTGTGTGGAGAGAGCTTGGCTGCCTTGCTAGAACAGCATCCTTTTCTGTTCGAGAGGAAAGTGGACACTCTCTAAAATCTTCTCTCTCTGTAAGGCTTTTTCATGATCATTTTTAAAAACACATTACTTTGAGTCATCTCATACTTAGGAGTGATACCAAAGTCTTTGGAGGGGAAGGTGTTTTCTTTCAGACATCTTTTGCTGTGTTTGGTCATTGCCGTGTAGTAATCCAAGAAGCCCAAAGGGAGAATGGGGAATCATAGTTGACTGTTGGACTTCGGCTTGTTCTGCTCTGTCTCACTTGCCATCTCTTTTTGCAGAATTGCTTTGTTTTGTGGCACACAGGAAGAGTAAATTTCCTCATCCTAAGCTGCCATGCCTTTTGTAAACATTCTCCCCTATACCAGTTTCTGGTCACTTGCCATCTTTCACTTGTAACTTACAAATTGTGGGAGATAAACTCTTTGCAGATTGCTGTCATAATGTTGGTTATTTACAGTTGGGCTACTGCTCTGTTTCTGGTGCATACCATGGGCAGGAGATACAAATGTCTGCATTTCATGTGGCCTGTAAATGTCAAACAAAGTCAGCCTGTGGGTATACTGTTCCCAAGTCCATGAAGCTACACTAATCCTAGCTGGAGCTGTGCTTGTCTTCCATTTGCACAGTTTTTGAAGGGTAATAATAGTGTCACTCTGTGGTATTCAACAGATATGAGAACCTAAACCAGTTTTTTTATTCTTTTCAGCATGCCATGGTAATTGATTCCCGGAACTCCTCAATCTTGCCAAAACGAGGTGCTTTGCTGAAAATTAATCAGGTAGCTTTAAATCGCTTAAGCTATTATTGGGGTTTTTCTGTGTGAGTAAGTCTTAATTTATCTCGTTGATGTTCATGTTAAGAATGTCTAAAGTTAGAAATTAATCTTAAATTGAGTAGGAGACAATGAGGGCTGGTAATTACATTTTCTGTTCACTGAATGTGCTTTTTTAAATCATGAAACATGTTTTATGGTGGCAGATTTTCATTTGTGTGCCATTGGTCAACAAGTACAGCCTCTCCATCAACATTAAGTATTTATTAGCTGAGAGACACCGTCCCTGACAGTATTTACACTACACTTTCAGTAGGTATTAAAAAGCCCTTATTTTTTAACACTGTCATGCACAGATTGCCAGGCTGTAATCCTGGTGCTACTTATAAAATTTGTAAATCTGAGAATTAAAAATGAAAGACTGGATAAAAATAACTCTCCAAGGCATGTTATCATTTTGGCACAGAAAATTATTTTCCCTCTTGTTACAGTCAGTGCCTTTCTAGAAGCTGCCTTTTCTGCTGTATGGGTAATACTTCAGAAGCATTGATTTCTGTAGTGCTTTGGAGGCAGCTTTGAAATGCCATTGGGACCAACAGTGCTCCTGTAAGCTGCAGTGAACTGTTGTGAGTGAGAAAGTTGGTTGTAATTCAGGGTTTAGGTAATGTGCCATTTGTTAGATCCTGCCTCTGGGTCAATTCAGTCCCTTCTGTTAGAGCTGACAATGACAAGTTGTGTCATGCAGCTGTCTGGTTCTTCAGCCCTTGCGCACATGAAATCTTCACAGATCTGGAAAAATACAGTAGCAGACTTGATTTTGGATGCTGAATTTTCTAGCTCCATTCTGTTTTGCTTACAAAATGGCTTAGAAAGCAATAGTTTGTTTAATAGTTGAAGAGGAAAAATGCAGCTCATTATTTTGAGGTTTATGCATGCCTTGGTCCAAAATTCAGTTGCCTCACCGTGCCAAGTGTTTCTGTATTTCTCGTAAAGAAAAACGCTGCCTGTGCAGATGCAGACTTGCTGAACTTTGAGAGGAAGGAGGAAATATGTAATACCTTGCAACTTTCATAAATTTATGTCTTTGCAGGAGTTGGCTGGCTATACAGGTGGAGATGTGAGCTTTCTGAAGGAGGATTTTGAATTTCAGTTGAATAAGCAACTTCTCTGGGATTCGGTAATTTTATTGAACCTATGTTCTATGATTGTTTTTCACCACAGATTAGGAAAAAGATAGTGAAAAATGGCTGGACTCCATAACTTGCTTTTGTTTTTTGGAAAATGGACTATCTTTATTTTTGACTTTATGTTCCTGCTGTGCACAAGCACTTGAAAAGTGAGAATTTTTGAGAGAACTTGTTTCACAGTTCACCATAAGAATGATTTTCCTTCCAGAAGTGATGTTGGTTGTGTCTGTTCTTTGTGGTCTTTCTTAGGAGGGGTTTTTTAAAACTTCTGAAGCTTTTGAAAAACTTTAAAAGTTTTGAAACCTTCATGAATATTCTGAATAATCTTTGTTTAAATTTTAAAAATGGAAATTATGAATATATAACTATTAATCTTGGTATTATAGCATGTAATTATTTCTTGGTGTGAAATTATTGGAAAAAAAATGGGGAGACTGATTTCAAGAGCATTGACTTAGTATTAGGTGGAAATAGGGTTTTGAATTGAAATCTTGATAACTTGAAATAAGAATTCTTCAAATTTCTATCTGCATTTAGAAAGAAGTTTTTATCACATGGAGATAGTGCAATAAATTCTTGTCATAGCTGAATTGGGAATTAAACAGCAACTTGCAGCATGAAGATCTAAAAATCAGGGGTTACAGTAATTCCCATCCCAAAGGTATTGACAGTAGATCTCACTGTGTGGTAGAGTACTTCTACCTGGCACACAGGCAACAAGCAAATGATTAAATGTATTTGTTACGGTGATTTGAGTCACAAGAATTAATATTATAGATAAAGAGTGAGTTGCAGGAGGTGGTTTCATTTAATTATAAGGTTAATTTACAGACAGGTAATGGTTGTACATTTTTGGCAGCTGCTTGGTGGACTTAGTCTCTAGTGGGTTTCAAATTGCCAGGAATAATTGATGTCAGCAGTGTTATCTTTCTTCAAGACATGAAAATTCACACGAAAATAGGTACTGGATGAGATTGAGCGCTCCCTTAAGGTGTTGTGGAAGCAGCATTTGGTTCAAATATGCTGTATTGACTTTTTCAAGGCACAGCACTGCATAAAAGAAAGAGGGCAGCAGCCATCAAGAGTTTCCTGAAAATCCTGTTGAAAATCTGACACACAGGGTGTGATATCCGTACGCATTACACTGTGAGCAGCTGTAACTGTGTGAGACTGATGGGAGCTCAGCCTGGTACTGACTGGGTGATGAAATCTAGCTCATACCGTCAGGGAAATAAAGGAATAAGTACTAATAAACTACTTCTTTTTCTCTCCAAAGGTTATTTCAACATCATTTTGGGGTGGAATGCTGGTACCTATTGGAGACAAGCCATCCAGTATAGCTGACAGGCAAGTTCTTTAAACGTTGGGTGTTTTTTTTCAGTTGACACAGGTAATGTATATAGAAAACTCTGCACAAGAGAGAAACAGTGCTAGTTCTGAGGAGAATGAAATGTTTCTAGTTGGCTATAATTGCATGTTTGTACTCAAGCCATTTTCATATTGGGCTAGTATAAATTTATAATTTGCTGTGTAGTAGCTCTGCCTGCCCATATTTATGGCTGCAAAATGGCATTTACCATCTGCAGAATTCTGTAGCAGGCATGGGTTTATCTGGACACAAAGCCCTGTTGTGACTCTGTTTACTCTGTAGCCAATTTTGCCTTCTAATGCTGGTGTTTAAAGATCACATTACTAAGCCTGTTACAAAGTTACCTTTAAGTGAAGCATTAAATTAAATGTATCTGTATTCACTAGGTTTTACCTCGGTGGACCAACAAGTGTGCGTGGATTCAGTATGTACAGCATTGGACCCCAGAGTGAAGGTCTGAAACTTTTCAATCTCACTCTTCTGACAGTACTGTAAATATTAGTGTGCAACAGAGAGTCACATTCTGTCCTTATACTTTGTGTAACCTGAAAACAATTACACTCATTCTGTACTTTGGGAAATGTTACGGCTTTGATCTGCTTTTACAGATTAGTTCACAATGGGATAAAGCCGAGTAGTTCTTAGTTAAACCATGATTAATTACTAATTGTGTAAACCATGTGTGTGTTCAGACTTGCATTCTTCCAGTGTGTTGTTTTAATTAACCTTCAACCTGGAAAAGTTCCCAAAACATGGTTATAGCAACGGTCTCTGATTCAGCCTGCGTTCAGGTAGCTTAGAGGAGAGGTAATCTGCTCAACAGAGGTGTTTGGAGAGCCAGGAGCTTCCTCAGTTCTAGTCCTTACGCTTCTGCTGACTTGCTGTTATCAGTGGATTCAATATCCAACATATTTTGAAGTTAATTGTTTATTTGTATCAATTTCCCATTTTTCAAACCAAGGAAAGTATTGCAGAGGTGTTCAGGAGGTAATTCTGATGAGCTGCCATGAGTAGGTGCATGCCTCAGGCTGTTCTGGTGAGGGAATGAAGAAAAATGCACTTCCCTTGGAAAGTTTAAAGAACTGTGTAAGTGCTAATTTTTGTAACTGATGATGGTGAATTTGGAGAGAGTTACAAGCAAATGGGAAGATTTGTAAAGGGTAGAAGTGGAACGTAAAACAACTCAAGGATGTGTTCCTGTACCTTCAACAACTGACTCTTTTAATATGTTCCACAGTAAATGCCTTTATTCCAACATTTTGCCCAAACAGGTGATTACTTGGGAGGAGAAGCCTACTGGGCTGGAGGGGTGCATCTCTACACCCCTCTCCCTTTCCGGCCAGGCCGTGGAGGGTTTGGAGATCTTTTCCGAACACACTTCTTCCTTAATGCTGGAAACCTCTGCAATCTCAACTATGGTAAGACTCAATAGAATAAAAAAACCACTCTTCTTAAAAAAGCAAAAAGGAGAGATGTTCTGTGTCTGTTCACTCAGAAGCAGTTTGTTTACTGCATATATATTGGAGCCTTTCAAAAACCAGCTGCTTTTAACCAATATATTTGACAGATTGCCAGTAGTTTATTTACCTCTCTCCATAAATTCTAGCACAACTTGAAGGAAAAGAGAGCCAGTGTGGTAAGGGTAGTGTCTATTCTATGAATTGTGGATGTTTGCAGGCCAGTGTGTAAGTAGCACTTGTTATCTTACACCATTCTGGAAGGAGAATGAAAGATGATGTTTTAGTGGGGTTCTGGTGTTTATTGGAATGAATTAAAGAAAAAGTGGTGGCATTCAAGTGTAGATGAGGGTAGGGTAGCTGATGTGACTTTTTTTTCCTCCCATCCCTAACTTTATTCAAGATATATTTCAGTGTATTAGTGTATGACTTTTCAATATGATTTCAGCCAGTTTTAGTATATAGTGATATTTGATATCTGCCTCACTTGATGTAAGAAAGGTGACATCCATATGGGAGGAAGATACTTCAATGAACTTTAAAATAATAGAGACCCACTAAATTATAGAATAAAATCCGAGAATGATTTGGATTGGAAGGAGCCTTAAAGCTCATCTTGTTTTCCCCCCTGCCATGGGCAGGCACACCTCTCACTATCCCAGGTTGCTCCACAACTTGGCCTTGAACACTTCCAGGGATCCAGGGGCAGCCACAGCTTCTCTGGGCAACCTGTGCCAGGGCCTCACCACCCTCACAGGAAAGCATTTCTTCCTTATATCCAATCTGAACTTCCTCCCTGTCAGTGTGAAGCCATTCTCCCTTGTCCTGTCACTCCAGGCTCTTGTCAAGAGTCCCTCCATCTTTCCTGTAAGTTCCCTTCAGGTACTGGAAAGGAGTAGCAAAGACATTGAAGTCTTCAGTACTCATTTCCTCCTCCTTGCTGATAAGTGCCCTTTGGGGGGGCAGAGAGATCGGCAGGCAGTCCAGCTCAAATCACAGCAGTTTGGTTCTAGTTCTGCTCTCTTGCTTTGTTGCTCATCACTCGGTGTTTGGCTGCAGGTGACGGTCCCAGGGCACACCTGCAGCGCCTGGCAGAGTGCATCCGATGGTCATACGGTGCGGGAATAGTGCTCCGCCTGGGAAACATTGCCAGATTGGAGCTCAACTACTGCTTCCCCATGGGAGTACAGGCTGGAGACAGGTTGGTTTGGTACACCAGCTTCTTTAGAGCTTCCTGCACCCCTGTCTGCTTTGTCAGAGACAATTCTGCCTCATGGTGTTGTTTATTCCGTACCAACATAGACATCTCGGTGCTGCTTTTTCAGTCTGCTTTATTCACCTTGGTTTCACGGTTGGGTTAGGGCTTTGCTTCTCAGGTGTCAGAGTTCCTTAAACTTGAGATCAGCTGTTGAAATGTGTGAACAGCTGTGTAGCAGCTTCATTTCTTCTGGGGAAATGATCACTCAAACAGCACGTGGGGTTTTCTTAAGCCTTCTAAACCCAAATGTTTTTGATAAATACCTAGTTTAATGCCTTTGATAAATACCTTGTTTAATGTCTTTGCTTGAAAAATGAAAACAAGTTTATAGATAAAGAGAAAAGAACAAATTCATTTGTTAGCAGCCAATTATCCTACATCAAGCAAATATTAGAGTATGCAATTAAAAAGCTTCAGGAGGCCTGTTGATGTCTGAGGGTATTGTGTGAGATATTCTGTATTTCATACAGGAGCTGGATTATGTTTCTACTTATTGTTCACGGGCAGTGCGAATGAATAATAGCAATTTTAAAATTATGGGCTTTATTTGGAAATGTAAATGCTCCATGTAGATGACAGATAGTCAAAACATTATTTTTAAAAGCCTTTGTCAGCTAAAACCTTGGGAATTTGGGGACAGGGAGAATTGATTATAATTTCATCAGTACCTTATATATCACTTACACTGTTTATTATTTATTTCTTTTCAGGATATGTGATGGTGTTCAGTTTGGAGCGGGAATAAGATTTCTATAATACAGAAATATTTTACATCACTAAATGAAATTGTGCTCTGGAAATGAAATCAAGACTATAACATACTTCAAAATGGTCTAATTTTTTTCCTTGAAATGCAGATACACAGCTGAGTGATTTACCTCTTGGACTCCACAAGAAACTACATTAAATAATTATGCTTTAAAGGTTCATTGTACCTCTGATTCTTATCAAAGATGGGAGAGTGTTTGTAGGAAGTTTCCCAAGTGTTGGGATGACCAAGTGGAAGTATGGTTGGAGTGGAAAATAAGGGGTAGCAGTTTTTCTACAACTTCTGTGAGCAAAAGACCCCAAAAAAGCTGCTATGAGTAAAAAATTATACCATTTTAATGGCTCTAAATGAATCAAAATGTTCTGATTTGAATGTGTTGCACTATTGTAAATCACCTTGTTTAAATGCTTCCTACAATCTGAATTGCATACTGTAAAAATTCGAGTCATTTGTCTAGCATAGTAAATACTAAAATTATGATTTTGAAAGGTTCGGGGCTCTGAACTCCGAGTGCTTTAATGCTCTCAGCAATGCAGTGATTTGTGTCTTGCACAGACAGGTTTTTGTAGCGGTTGCAGAAAGGGACTCCGGATGTGAACATGTGGAACAACCTGGTTTCCCTTTGTGTCTCTCTACTGACTTGTTGAGATGCTAATTTCCCTTCCAAGTCACCTCTGGCTTTATCCCTTGGTGTATATTCCAATTTATAAGGATGGATTAATTCCCTACTTTAGTCCTAACAACTCATCTTTGGAGTTACTTGCATACTAATTATTTTTAAATGGGTCAATCCTGTGTGGTCATGCTAAGAGAATCTGAACTCGGAGTGCACTTCCCTTGCAACTCCATTTACATTATTGTGTTATTAAGTGTTGGCAGATTTAAAATCCCAATACAAAGAAGATTCTGGAAGAGCAGAACAGAAATACACAAGCTGTTATACTCCTGATTTTTCTGCTCGGCTAAAGACACAGCTTTGGACATACCAGTGCCCTACTTGACTTTGCTGATTGCTGGTCAGCACTGCCAGGAAACCTCATTCCCAGTGAAGTCAGCACTCAGGCTCCACTCTTTTTAAAGAGAACACAGTTTTATACATTACTTTAGCATTGGTATCTATTGCTGTTGTTGTAATACAGTAACTAAATCTGGTTTAGCTGATAATTCTCTAAAGTATGAAGGCAGAAAGTAGACTACGTAGATTTGCGGAGCTCTGCTTGTCTAAACATCCTTCCCTCCTTATTAAGTAGCAGCAATAGGCTTACAGATTTTCAAAATGGTGTGAATGACAGAAGTCAGTTCTGTTTCAAGCAGCAAAATTTGATATTAAAAAAACTTTTTCAGTGTGTTTATCTAAGAAATACTGTAGCAAGTACATATTTAACCAAGAATTTTTGATGATTTTTGTTGTTATGAGATAAAATATGAAACTATGTTAAGAATGTCAACAAATGTTATTAGTTTTTTCCAGCACTATCGACATTTTGACAAGTACAGATATTTTTAATGTGAGTGTTTAGATACTAAAATACTGTTAGGGTTTTCTCCTAGGAGTTCAAAGTTAGCTGTATTGCCTTAAGAGTTCTATTTTGTGCACACTGTGTTTCACTCAAGGCTGCTCAAGTGCAGGACTTTAATGTGACACAAGAGCCCCAAGCTCAGCTGGCTGCTTGGGAGGGCTCAGCGATGTTCTGAGCTGAGCAGGCCTAGGGAAAGAGCCCCAAACTCAGTCCAGAATTCAGCTTTGAGAGAACTCTGACCTCTATGAGAAACAAGGGAGGAATGGAAGAAACTGCTGGAGGCTGAAGAGACCTTTTGAGCACATATTCTGACACACCATGCTGTGCTACTCGTCAGAGAATTGTCCAGTAGGAAAAACAGAGCAAAATCATGTTCCATGAGCCTTTACCTGGGTCATTGCTTTCCTCCTGGCATTGCACTAGATTAAAACTACATTTTGATGTAGTAGATTGAACTACATTTTCTTACGGCATCTCACAAGTGCACAGAAGCTATCCGCTGTAGAAAGTATTTCTGAATTCCTCTGGAAGAAACACCTGGATTACGTGGTTGTTGCTATGGAATATTGGTAGGATTAATACAGTTCAATTTAAAATTTGCTGCAGAGACCCAGATACTTAGAATAGATAAGGTAGAAATCAGAATTTGAGTAGATGTTCTTGGTGATTGTTTCTGGCCAGAGTTACTGGTGAAAGGAAGACGGGAGTAAGGCCTGCAGACACAACTGATTCAAAAGCATGGTCTTTGTTTCAATGGGTAGTTCTGGTATCAGTTTAGCTGTGGAGTAGTGAAGATGCTTTTGCTTTCCAGGCATGCCACTGGTAGGGACAGTGAGGTGGTGAGGAGTGCCCCAAACAGCACAGCCAAATGCGCTCGTGGACTCCTGATCTCATGTGAACAGTGCTGAGGCTGCAGGTACCACCAGGCTGGCAGAGTCCCTTCAGCTCTGATGTTACTCACAGCTTGCAGCCCTTTCTGGGGGCGGAGGGAGGCCTGGGGAGGAGAGGACTGTGTTTGGGGACAAAGTTTGAAGGGTCTCAGTGGGGTGTCAGGGCACCTGAGGACCAGTGAGAAGGTGGCAGTAGCTTGTCAGCAGCACAGCCAATGTTTCCATGCTACTGCTAAGACAGTGGCTGGTTTCCAGCTGTTCTGCTTATATAAAAAAGTTGAAATTGCTCTTTATATTTGGAAGATCTGATGGTATCAGGTGCTGCTAATGAGTAAGTTTCTAGGGGGCTTAGGGGAAGGTGGAAGAGGAAACAGGTTGTGAGAATGTAAAGGGCAGGTTTGCTACCATATTAAGAACATAACTGTATTGATTTAAAAATACAAGCTTTACAAATAAATTACCATGCTGACCTCAATAATGTAGAAGTTGCTTCAATGGAAGTACCTTTGCTGTCACTCTGTGCCTTTATTAACACAGGTCTTGCTGCCAGTTTTGCAGAGGTGCAGCAACTAAGGCTCAGTGCTTCCTGCCTCCGCAAAATACCTGTTGGCTTTGTTGGGCACCTGTGTAGCAACAGCTGTCCCTGTTGTGCCCTTTGAGGGAAGTGTTGCCAGTCTTTCTCACCCATGTGTGATCAAACACATGGAAAAGTGAGGAGGGGCAAATTGCCTCTGCCTTCTCTGGGCTGGGTGAGCAGTCACTCACATGAAAAAGTATGAAATTTTATATGATGTTACAGGGGAAGAAAACACCATCACTCCTTTGTGGGACGGTTAAGGAGTTGGTCAGATATCTGGAAGATTATCCTCAACTTTGTATGGGAGAACATAAGAAAATAATTGTCAAATTACAGAATTTGAGTATACAGTACAGTTTGTTCTGCTATTGTCTTGTTTTCAAGAGGGCTGGAGCCTGCAGCCACAGCAGTAGGAGTCTTTTCCAGGAGAATTTTTGCGTAGCTTGTCCACTTGGCAAACTTGTTGAAATGGTGGATGTGTGTTTTATGACAGTAGTGCTAAATCGCTGTCAACAACTGCAATGCTGTTGATGATTTTACCTTAACTTGTGCTGAGTGTATCCTGTGCTTTGTTCTCTTGTTAAGCAAAAAATGCAAACCCAGTGTGCAGCTGGTAGAGCTAATGTCTGCATGGAATAAATGGTCTTTGTAAAAGCTTTTCAGTTAAATAGAATACATAATAGAAGGCACGCTGAAGCAAATCAGTGGCATCAGTTAAGTGGTACATTTCTACCTCAGTATTTAATAAATAAGATTATTAACCCTGCGCCGCCCCCCCCCCCCCCCCCCCGAAAAAAAAGAACCCCAAACAACAGAAAAACCCAAGCACCAGCAGTAACATGCCCAGCACATTTTCATTCATCTGGCAGACCAGGAAGAAAAATTAATGTCTTGTGTCTTTTTAAGGTTTCTCTCATCTTAGAGAGTCAGTGCAGGTGTTGTTATAATAGAACAAGACTGCATTTATTTGCTGGTTTAAGAAGTTTTTGCCTTGCTTCAGTGTCTGAAAAAGAGAGACCATATATTCATGTCACCATTATTTTGTGGTACATCTAATTACAGTAATCTCAGGTAGTTTAACATTTTGAAAGCAGTATAAATTACTATGAGGTTAAAATAAAGGAAACAACACCTCTATGATAAAGAAGGTGAGCAATGTTAAAATGAGCAAATGAGAATTCAGACTTCTAAATGTTCAGCTGAATATTAAAGTAACAGTTCAGTGCTGAAAATAAAAACAGATTTAAAATTAGGTTTAGTCTTTTTAATGTAATTCTCTAAAATGACATGTTTATGCTCTGGCAGTTTTCTTAATGACTATACACTCATTATTGGAATATTGAATGTATTCCTATAGAAATATACAGGAATCTCATCCCTAGTGAGAGGAGGGTACCAGAGAGAATTTTCTGGTTGCAGAGGGCTGGTGTCTCATTCGTTCTGGAGGGTTTAAACCACGTGCTGGGCTTCCTTGGAGCTGCAGGCCACTGCCCTGGGGCAGCAGCAGCTGTGTCCCTGTCAGTAGCCTTTCACCTTCAATCACTGCACACTAACACTGATCAAAGCAGTGGTGGAAGCTCCTCATTTCCTGTTTAGAAGAACCCTATTTGTTTGAACCACTGTGATGTGTCTTTAAAAGGCTCCAGGTTTTGGTTTGGTGGTTTTGAAGTGTAATTTGGCTTTCTGTTGCTATGGGCTCTCTCTTGTGTCAAACAACCCTGCCTCCTTTTTTCTTTGCAATAGGCTGAATGCATTTTCTACTTAGCTACAAATGGAAGCATTTCTTTATAAATAGGTAGGACATCAAAGTCAGAGGTGAATGGATCTATCTGTGTGGCTTTATTTCAATTATTAAAAGGCACTTGCTTTTAAGTGGTTATATCTTGAGTGCTGTACTGGAGTCAGTGAAGTTTTATTTGCCATTTGAACTGTGTGTGTAAATTGTTAACCAGTTTGTTTACTTTCTTGCTCAGAATTTGTACTCACACATTTTCTGATTGCCATTTCATTTAAAAAATCCAGTGTGAGAACTGATCGATTTTTATGGGGTTTTTTCCCCCACAGGTTGGATAAAATGCATTTTCCACGCTGCCTTAAAGCTAAATTTAAGACTTCAGTATGCATTTTATGAAATGAAAATATCCACGCTGCTAGTCCTCTTGCAGATCAACATTTATGTGTGGGTTTTGTATTAATTCAGCTTATTGATGAACTGAAAATGGAGCTTGCACTTGTAAAATGTCTCATGTGGCTTTTGCCAGGAGAATGTAGTTGACATCCTTGCTAATTATTTAATTTGCATAGTGGTTTTGTAACTGGTATTGATCCCACCCCTGCTAAATTCTCATTTACAATCTAAAAGCCTTTGCTATGGGCAACACACTCCTGTTGCAGGAAATGGAATTTGTTCTTTAAAGAAGCCGTTTCAATAAAGTTCACAGAACTGCACTGCCATTCAAGAGTCTTTCCAGCCTGGTCATGTGCACCCTCCACTTCCCTTCTGCTGGCACTTGCCCTTGGGTGACTTCGTGCTCAGTCACATTGGAAAGCTTGGGCTGGGTGATTTTGGGTTTTGTCTGTTGGGCTGGGTTTTTCTTTTCGTTGCCAAAGTGGCTTTAGAAAAGCAATGAGCAGCTGGAAGTGAGGAAGGAGAGTGGGTCTCCATGACGGAGGGGATTAACTTGGGCTAAATCTCTAGCAAAAGTATACACTCAGAAAATATCTCTGCTCTCTTCTGCTCTGGATGTGTTCTGCAGTGTTGCTCCTGTGTCAGGTCAAGCCTGCAAATCTGTCCCTTGAGCTGGGTGTGCAGATCCCGAGCCAAGCTGTGTTGGTTTGAATGGGGACCTTTGTTGGGCCAGGGACGCTGAGCGCAAGGTTGTGCAGGAATTTAGGGACGCAGCAGTCCCGTTAAAATCAATGGGACCACTTCAGGGGCTTAAACAGGATAAGAGCCTAACCGTATAAACTCCTCAGGACCTGTTTTCAACGTGTATTCCACAAACCCCTTATCATGCTCCCGGCTGCTGTTAAAAACAAGCAATAAGAAATTCTCCCTGTGGGATCACAACCCAGTTTTGTTTTGGGCCATTTCTGAGCACACACAGCAGTGCTGGGACACCTGGGAGGTGATGGCTTTTCCAGCACAGAGTCTTTGTGCCCCTTCTCCTCCATTTTCCCACAGAGGAGGTGTCAGAGCTGACCGGCAGCATGCCAGGAGGAGAAGGCAGGCTAGTCTGACAGAAGGGGAACACGGCTGCAAAAGCAGGAGGCACATCTGAATGTAGTCAGCGAGGAGTTGCTGTGCCCTGACAAACGGCACGTGCTGGGCGTTTGCCCTCATTTGTGTCCACTTGTTGCAAAATGTGGAATATACAAAACTGTTCCTAAGAAAGGATGTTCTTTCGTGTTTCATCTTTGCATGCTTTCAAGCCTAGCACCACTCTGCTCTGGCTGCGCTGGGAGCGGGGGCGTTGTTTTGCCGCGACGCTTTTTACCCACTTTTCCTGCCCCCGCGGCTCCGGCACCAGGTGCCCCGGAGCAAGGGCTCGGCCGCCCGGCCGCAGGCGATGCTCGGGTGGCCTCGGGCAGCCCCCCGGGCGCGGTGCCCGCCCCCGGCCCCCCGGGGGTGTCCGAGGCTCGTCCCGCCCCCGCCTCCCGCGGACTTCCCGGCCGTGGCAGGGCGCTGTGGCCGCGGCGGCTGCCAGCCCGCCCCCAGTGCTGCGAGCGGCTGCGAGCGCACACCGCGGGCTGGCCCCGCTCGCTCGGGCCGCTGATTCCCCGCTCCCGGACTTTGCTGGGCCCCTGAGCCCCGGGCGGGATCGGGCAGGGCCGGGCGGGGTCCCCCGGCGAGCCCCGCAGAGCCGATGTCCGCCGCGCCCCTCCGCTCCCCGACGCTGCGGCCGCACAGGATGAAGAAAGAGGAGTCGTTCCTCGGCAAGCTCGGCGGGACCCTGGCCAGGAAGAAGAAAGCCAAGGAGGGTGAGTTCGGCGGCGCGGAGGGAAGGAAGGAACGTGCTCGGGGCCGGCGTGACTTGCGGCAGCTCCGCCGTCCCGTGCCGTCCTGTCCCGTCCCGTCCCGTCCCGTCCCTCCGCGGGAGCAGCGGCGGAGCCCCGAGCCGCCCTTTGTTCGGCGGCTCCGCGGAGGGGCCGTGCCCGCCCTCCGCCCCCGAGAGCCGCAGCCCCGCGGGGCCGGGGCTCGCCAGCCTCAGCACGGCCGGGGCGGGCGTGGGGGCGGCTGGAGCCGTGGGGGAGACTGGAGCGATGGGGAGCGGCTGGAGCCACGGGGAGCGGCTGGCAGCGATGGGAGACGCCGGAGCGATGGGGGGCGGCTGGAGCCATGGGGCTGGATGGAGCGATGGGGGACATTGAAGCGCTGGAGGGTGGCTGGAGCGATGGAGGGCTGCTGGCAGGGATGGGGAGCGGCTGGAGCGATGGAGGAGACTGGAGAGATGGGGGCCGGGAAGTCTGCCCGTGTCGCACGTCTGGGAAGGTAACCCCAGAACCCGCTTCGTGCTACGAAGTAAATTTCTGGCGACAAAGGAGACTGTGAGTGTCCTTGTCTCGTGGACTGAGAGTTGAGGAAGCCACGAGGGAACAATGAAGTCCACCCATGTTTCATTCCAGGTCTGCTCCATCCATTGGCAGTCGGTGCAGGTATTTTGCCCAGAGTGATTTTCATAACCAGATATATCCATCCACTCTCTCAAGGATTCCACATGGGCACACATACGCAAGTGTGTCCATGTGGGATGTCACTGCTGGGCAGGGAGGCGAGAGCCTCCCCTTCACTGCAGAGAGCCTGGAGAAGCTCCCCAGCCTGAGCCCACTGGACCAAGACCCTCACCGGGGGGCTCAGCACCCTCATCGGGGGGCTCAGCCCATCCTGGCACATCCTTCAGCGTGGGCACATGTGTGAGACATCCCCGGAGCCGCCGGCCCTCGCCAGGGGCTGTCTGGAGATAGCACCATTTGCTTCCAGCTGCACGAGCTGGGTGTTGCTGCTGTAGATAGGGAGGTGTCTCACTGCCAGACTTGATAAAGCTGGCCCAGTCCTGAATACGCCAAGGGTGTCCTTCCTCTGAGCGCAGTGTCCTCCCGGAATGGTGTGTGCTGTTCTCTTCAGCTTCCCTGACTCACCCGGACCGGTTTCTGTGGAGAATCTCTTCCTCCGTGTTACTCCCAGACTCCCGGCATCTGCTAGCGGGGAATCTGTGTCCCCTCCCTTATGGCTTAATGCAGTTGTGACTTTAGGGCCGGTTAAAACTGACTTTGGTTTTGTTCTAGTGTCTGATGTGTGTAGGGCAGGGACATAGTTCAAGTTTCGGCTCCAGCTGGCTATGGAGCACCATTTGCCCATATTGAGTCTATGAATTGCCAGCACCATTTAGAAAGCAGCTTTTTAATATTGAAAAATTCAATATTAGGCCTTGAAACCTGCTTCAAGGAAATTGCTTCCCTTTCCTTCTGCTGGCTGTTTTGGTGTGGCTTACTGGTATTTCCTTTATTATCTATTTTTAATCAAATTTCCCTGACGTGCTTCTGCTGAGGAGCAGCAGAAGCAGTTGTGCCTTCCTGAGATGATCTCATTTGCTTCCAAAGGAGGATGGCGGAAAAAACTCATCTCCGGCAGGGATGCCGAACACGTGCTCCAAAGAGCTGCGTGCCAAAGGTGGCTTCTAAGCTCGGACAGGTTGGCAACTTCCCTTCTCAGGCATTTCAGCATCCCTAGGTGATCGCTTTCAGCAGGGGCCACCCGCTGGTTCTGCTGAGTTTGCCTGTGGTTTTACCCTCTTGTGTGGCCGTGGAAGGCCTCTTTCGGTTTCTGTGCCTTCTACTTAGTGGGGAACCACGTCAAAGCCTCAGGCCACGCTTGTGTCAGTGCCATGGGGAAGAAGCTGCAACTCGAGGGGCAGCTTTTTGTGTATTTCTGCCAGCCTGAAACGTGACTGTGTGTCAGCCTGAGGAGCCACTGATGGGTGTGACATTCCCCGGTGCTGCAGGCAGCTGAGCCCCTTTGTTGTGAAGGGAAATGGCTTTTTTCCCTTCGTGGAGCAGCTCTCCATGTCTGTGATGTGGGAGGGGGCAAAGGGATGGGAGTGACGAGCTGGGGGGTCTGCACCAAGGGGGAGAGAGGCTGGAACACGGCTTGTGGTAGGACCTGGGCAGCCCAGGAGCCAATTCCAGGGCTAGAATGTAAGGTTTTTTTTTCTGTGAGAGTGGAGCAGAAAAAAAAAAATCATGCACTGGAAGCTCATCTGAGTGGTGTTCCTTGAATGAGTTGATAGACCTTGTAGGAGCCGTGTGGCCAAGGTTTCCCCATGTCCTCAGCCCTCGGGAATTCCTGGCCTCCCTCCGGGTTTCTGCTGGTTTTCCCTGAGGGGACCAGCAGAGGTCAGAACGATCTTCCCGAAGTGAATCCTGTCCTCTCCCCGGCCAATGGGAATGCTGGCTGCTCCTTTGCCACAGCCTGAAATCATCCTTGCCTCCTCTGCCTCCAGAATCTCCAGCCCGAGGGCTCTTTATGCACTCTGTGTGCTTTCGCTGCCTGTCTTTGCATTGCAGCTGTCACTGTCCCAGCTGTGTTCACACAGTGACCTTTAACAGGCTCTGTGTGAGGGCTAAAATCCACTTAGATCAATCCTTTTCCTTTTCGTGCACAACTTCTGAACCATGCAGCTCAAAGCTCCTTGTAATTATACCGAGAAAGTTTTCATCTGTCACTTAACGTGGTTTTCATTTCTTTAATCACAGCTAGCAGCCATGTCATAAATAACCATGATGTGTGGCTGCCAACCCATGAGCATCTAAATTTAATTTTTTTTTCTTTTTTCTTTGCTAATTACTTCATAACATGCTGCAATGTATTTTTGGAGAGGCTCTGGTGGGAGAGGAGAGTTCATTAGGCTTGTCAGGGTGGCCAGTGTGAGCTCCTGCCCTGGCTGTGTGACAGGAGGGTCAGGAGAAAGTCAGCTCCTGTACATTGCTTAACTGTGTGGATTTCTACCTCAAACCTCGGATTCACACTGTTACACTTTATACTTTCCTCCATTTTTATGGCTGAACAGACTTTTTAGGCAGCTCTGGCTCAAAAAAAGAGCAGCTCTTGGGGAAGCAGTTTTTATCCTGGTTTCCTATGGAAGACGGGTGAGTGATCTCACTGTCTGTTTGGCTCCTCCCTTCCTCTTCCTTCCCAGGAATATTTTTAACCCCTAGTTTGGGTAAAAATACCCCAGAGAGAAAAGTCTTCCTGATTATTAAAGCCTGCAGATTTTGTTAAAATGGGTCACCAGTGATTATAGGAACACCTTAGTGGACTCCTGCAGCAGGAAAACTGGCAGATGAGCTCAGCCTTATCATGCTGCTACTAGAGAGCCCACAGGGGTGGGATTTGGCCAGAGAAAGGCCAGGGGAGAGCACTGCATGGAGGGAGATGTGTATTCCTAATCTTGCGATCAGTCCCTAGAAAAGTCCCTAGAAAAGTGGGATTTGTCAGTTCCAGCGCTCTTGGTTTTTACTTCTCCCCCGTTTAGACTACTGGAAATCTGAAAAAATCTGAGGTTTACATTAGCCATTAGGAAGAAATTGTTCCCTGTGAGGGTGGGCAGGCCCTGGCACAGTTGCTCAGAGAAGCTGTGGCTGCCCCTGGATCCCTGCAAGTGTACAGGTTGGACTCTGAGCAACCTGGGACAGTGGAAGGTGTCCCTGCCTAGGACAAGGGAGTGGAATGAGTTGGGCTTTAAGGTCCCTTCTAACCCAGATTCATTCCATGATTCTGTGATTTTGGTCTTTCAAGCTGTGCCACCTGTTCAGGAGCTCCAAAATCTGCTTTGAATACCTTCGAAAACTGTTGGGGTGTTGGGTGTTGGCAGGGCCCATAGAGGATATTTTTTTTTTGCCAGATGATTCCTTAGCTTCTTTTGAGACTTTGTAAAAGATACAGTTTCAGGTAGTGCTGTGTTTCAACTTCATCTGCAAAAGGAAATTGAAAAAATCTGCCTTTTCCTGTTTGTCAGAGTGACGATGTCACATAGAGGAGGGGGTTTGCTGTGAGCTTCACTCCCAGCCTACTTGCAAAGCTTTGTTTTCCTCATAACACACTGTGTGAAGGATAGAGGCAGCAGGTGCTTGGCTAAATGAGATTTCTATTCTTGTATCTGTGTGTGTGTATAGCCTATGTGAAGGAGTCAGTGAGGGAAATAAAACAGACTATTGCTTAATGCTGTGTCCCAGTGACATGACTGAGGGTGGGCACAGGGGTGGGAACACTGCTCCAGAAAAGTGCCATTTCTTTGTGCCTGATGAAATCAGTAGGAGAGGGGAACGAAGGAGAGAGAGGACAGTGCTGCAGAGGGCAGGATTATTGCAACAGGTGCTGAATGGTGGGAAAGTTCTGTGCAGATCAAGAGAGGCTGAAGTGCTGTTCTTGGGATCTGTGTCTTGGAGATGTGGTGGCTGCACAAAACTCCCTGCTGCAGCTGCCTGCAGACACAGCAGTTTGGGACATGGCTTGGTGCATTTCTCTGTATGACACGGTTTTTCTCCCAGAGAAAGGCGGTAGGTTTCGCTTCTGTTTTGCAGGGAGGAAAGGTGGATGGCGAGGACATGGTTTGTTTGAGGTTGTCTGGCAAGGCCATGACAAAGCCAGAGAAGGAATCCATGTATCTCCTGAGCTGTGTCTGGTGCCGTGTCCTTAGGCAAAGGTGCTGCACAGTCTGTCTGTTTCCCACAGCTCTACATGTGCTAAAACCCATCTCAGAATTGTTCAGGTGGGACTGCTTGTACTGCCTGATTCACTTTGGCTTTGTGGAGGGAAGAACATGGGGAATAAGCTGAGCAGCAGAATTAAATTGGAGAAGACTTCACGACAAATCTGTCTCTTGCAGATCCTTGATGTACAGTCTGAGATAAGCCTCAGCTGGTTGCTTCTTGCTGTCTCCTGACCTGGCACTCAGAATATTTGTAAGGCTCCTCCTTTTAATAGCAGGTCTCACCCCCTTCTTAATTTGCCTTCCATAGTCATAGGATGTGGCAGTGAAATTTCAGGCAGATGGAGAGACAAATACAAAGTATGTAGGGTCTAATTCTGTGGTCCTGGTTTACACAAGTGCTGCAGATTGAGAGGATATTTGGCTGGAGAAGAGTGTCTGTGCATTGTGATGTGCTGCTGCTGCTGCAATAGCCCGGCAGAAGATGAGATGAGTGCTGGTTAAGTAGAATTACTTGCTCTTTAAGAAAGGAATTTGCATGTAGTTATACTGAAGCTGCATACTGTTCCAGATATGTGTGTATATATAGAAAGTCTGTGCAAACATACGCAGATTCATATTTCAAGTTCAAATTTATTATCCTTTCTACCACTAATTTAAACAGACCTAAATTTCCAGTTGGAACCTGTGTGGCCTAATTGCTGTTTCTCCTGTAGGGCTCAGGCCTGACCAGGTCTGGTTTCAGTCTTGGTAGAGCAGTGCTGGTTTGGGTTCTGACTCTCTTCTGTTCTGCCAAAAGCTGTGTTGGGAATTTCAGTCAATGTCTCCACTGAAATGAACTTTACATGCACAGGAGTTGTGCTTTTAACAGTGTTATAACCCCCATGTTTTCCTCCTGTAGCTGCAGCTAGGCTGGGGTGGCTCACCCGGTGCAGCTTGAGTCCTGGTGAGACAAGAGAGTTTGGAATTACAGCCCAAAGTTTCTTCTAGGCAGGATGCAGCAAGACACACAAAACAGCTCCATAGCTCTTCAGTAGTGCCTTGAAGAAATGTCTTGCCTTCCTCTAAGGGAAACAGACGTTTAAAAGTAATTTTATTTCCAGAGTTGCAATTTTAAAAATAAGATTCACTGTAAGAATACTTCTAAGCTTCATCATAAAACCTTAGCAAGGTTGTTATCAACGCTTCCAATTTTCCAAAACCAGATTTCCAGTCCTTTTCTGCTTAAAGTCTACCCTTATTTTGAAAGCAATTGTTCAGTGATACCTGCTTTAATTTTTTCTAAAGGATTTATTAATTATGACAGCTTGAGAGAGACTTTTAGAAGTGGGCATCTGTCTGTTTCTGTTCCAAGGAGTGCGTGGGTGAGCCCTGTGAGACTCTGATGTGTGGAGAGCTGCACATGGACACGATGGGAGTGGGGCATCTGCAAAGCCACAAGGCATGGAAAGCCTGAGTGAGGGAGGGACTCTTGATCTCACTGGCGAATCTGTGCAGGGCTGTCTTCTGCGGTGCATTGCCATAAATACATTCATCATGCTGATTACGTGCTCGTGTTTGTAAGAGTTGTGATATATAGATCACTTATTAATGTGTATCCTACTGCTTTGCACATCGGCAATAGGGAAGCACAGAAGGTTGAGCACAGTTATGCATAGCCGTGCTAAGTGCCTTTTTGTGCACTTTTTATGTACTTCAAGAATTGTTACAGGCCAACTGATCTGAAAACAGACTAAGCCAGTGGAGTTTTCCAATGCGCTGCTCTGAGCTTTGGATTGTACTTTGATGTTCGGAGATTTGGGAGATTAGCTGGCAAGCTTTTCTCACTGCAAAAGCATGTCAGAACAACTTGCTGCTGAGGGATCCAGGCTCATGTGGTCTGAGGCAAACCCAGGGCAAAGCAGAGTGTGCTGGCTGCAGGAACTGGTGTTTGAGCAGCTCCAGCTTTGCTGTTCAGCTGGAAGGAACTTCGGTGTGTGTACCCTGTGCACATGAGTGTCATGGTCACAGCTGAGGAGATTCAGGTTTGTAGCTGTGAAAGTCCAGCAGAGCTGCTGCTTCAGAGCTGCCCGTGTGGGATTTGGGTGCCGAATTGCAGCCAGTTTGCAGAGGGAGCCAGTCAAGGGTGCAAACCTCTTGGGCATCATTGGAAATCTCACCCTCAAGATTCTTACGGCTGTGTCTGTCAGGGTTCCTGGGATATGATGTGACCATACAGAGATACTGACATGGCTCATAAGGAGAAGGAGTTTTCTGCCTCACCTGTAACAGCCTCGATTTGTGATCCTTGTCTCTGCTGCTGCTGGTGCAATGCAGGAGGGGCTGTGTGTGCCTGCTCAGCCCTGGAGTCTTGTTCTCCTTTCAGCCCTCAGTCGGTTCAGGAGAGCTGGAGGTCAGCAAGGAAGAAGGAAGGGAAATCAATCCTGTTTCCCAAAGCTTCTCCTTGTGCTGACCTCTGCTCATCAGAGCAACTGTAACTTCAGTGCACCTCCAGGTTCTTTGAACTAATAGGATCTGGCTGTTTTGTTACAGAAGCCGACTGCTGGAAGGATAGGTCGGATAGCTGGGAAAAGTTCTTTCCCCAGAGGGTACTGGGCACTGCCCAGGCTCCCCAGGGAATGGGCACGGCCTCGAGGCTGCCTCAGCTCCAGGAGTGTTTGGACAGCGCTCTCAGGGTGGGATTGTTCCCCCCGTGGCCAAGTGATCTCTCCAGGGGGAAGCATATCGTGCTCAGGTATACACTTCCTAATTTGTGCTCTTCTGATTTCCAAGTAGAAGGCTGCAACCTGAGATTCGTGGCTTCTGTTGTGTGTGTCTAGTTTGGCTGGAAAGGGATGATGGAAAACACGTGGTGTCAGCCTTTTGTAATTTGAATCCGGTTAAGCCTTGCTCTGAAAACCAGATGTGGAGAGAACATGCACACCTGGCAGCATGTGCTGGGAGCAGTGGGTCTGTGTGATCTGGGCCCTTAAATCACTGTCACTTCCTCCTGGAGGAACAATGGGGCTCCTAATTATAAATCCTGGACACTGATTTGTTTCCATGCACTCTCTGCAGATCCCTCTCTAGAGGCCTTAGGCTGAGAGGGGAGGCCATGGCATGGGGTTCTGGTTTTAGCTTTGCTAGGGGTGAACAAACTGGGAGCACAGTTTTGCCTCTCACTGATTGTTTCTCCAGGTTAAAAAAGTTTCTTTATAATCCCCAAAACCTGTCTGGCAATCAGATTCAGACTTTTATAAAAACTCTTTTCAATGTATGCTGCATTTCGGTTACAAAAGAAGCAAACTGTTCTGGCTCCTGGAATCCCAGTTCCTTCTTTAGTACTTCTTTTATTGTGTGGTTGAATCATAACGAAATCCACTAAAAAAAAGAGTGTATTTTCCATTATAGCTGCCATATGGCCTTATTGCCAATTTTTAATTAGCTGTGGGATGGTTGCATGCACTGTTTATTGGGAATAAGGAAGGAGACTGAGAAATGGATGAGGAGATGTCTGTATAGAGGCATGGTGTCTTTTTTAGTGTCTTTAAATAGAAAAATGTGTAATCCTCAGAAAGTGTTGTTCCACTTGGTCTGTTTGGCAGATGAATGCATTTGTGCTAGTAAACAGATGCAGACACTTGTGTCATTTTAAAATAGGATAGTGTTGTTTACTCTCTGGCTTGCCTAGTCCAACAGATGGATCTGGAGGCTTTGCAAAATTGACAAGATTTCCTTCAAAAATGATAGGGAAAAGTGTCAGTTTGCACTTTACACTTCATGTTCTCCCACAGGAACAGGGCTATAAAACTGAACCTCGGGATTTCTGTTTGCCTTCTTCCCTGTGTGTGGCTCCCAGTATTGTTACAGGGAATTGGTTCTGTTGGAAGTTCAGGCATGGTAACACTATAGAATTTGGTCTGGCAGGAATCCTGATGCTCTACCCAGAACCTTAGAGTTGTTTAACTTGCAAAAGATCATTGAGTCCAATTGTTCCCCCAGCACTGCCAAGTCCATCCCTAAGCCATGTCCCCAAGTGCCACATATACAACTCTTCTCAGTCCCTCTAGCAATGATGACCCAAACCCTTCCCTGGGGAGCCTGTTCCAGTTCTTGGCAGCCCTTTCAGGGAAGACATTTTTCCTCATTTCCAACCTGAACCTCCTCTGGCACAACCTGAGGCCATTTGCTCTTTGTTTTATCATTTGTTCCCTGGGAGCAGAGCCTGACCCCCTCTGGCTGTCTCCTCCTGTCAGGAGTTGTGCAGAGCCAGAAGGTCCCCCTGAGCCTCCTTTTCTCCAGGCTTCCCCTAGCCCCTCCTGGTGCTCCAGACCCTTCCCAGCTCTGTTCCCTTCTCTGGACATGCTCCAGCCCTTCAATGCCCCTCTTGCAGTGAGGCCCAGAACAGGACACAGGATCTGAGGTGTGGCCTCAGCAGTGCCCAGCACAGGGACAGTCCCTGCCCTGGCCCTGCTGCCACCCCATTCAAGACCCTAACCAGACTTGGAGCCAGGTATTGATCTGCTGGCTCTTCCTCTTACTTCTCTCATCATTCTCTGCAACTGGAAGGATAGGTAATTAAATGAGGTAATTAAATAAACATGTGTAATGGAGCCCTATGGTTGGGAAACTGGATTTTAATTACATCCAGGACATCATGCTGCAAATGGTCCTGCTGTGCCAGGAGCAAAGCAGATGTGCTGCCTGTAAGGCAGATCTGATGCTGTCTGCCACACAAACTGGTAAGGTTTATTTTTGCATGTGTAAAGGAAGAAGCAGTCGTGACTGACCTTACCTCATGCAGCAATAGTCCAGCTTCAACCTGAATTTTTTAAGCCCTTGCAAGGACTGATTCTGTTCTCACAGTTTCTGCGTTTTTTGAGGGTTCCTTGTCATGGAAAGAGCAGGTGGTGATGGGAAAATTATAGGGACTGGCCTTAGTGTCCACTCTGTGCTGTATGGTTGAGGGAGAAAGTTGTATATTTGTTTCCATGTTTCCATCTGATAAAAGAAATTGTAACTTTTAGAGAGTGCCCTCTTCCCCTGAATGGCATTAGGTGCCATTCTACCCAGAATCTTGGTGGAAGGCACCCTCACTGGATTCCTTCGTTTGCTGTTGATCCAGTAGTTGGCAAGAGGTTTCTCCAAGACTGCAAACACAATTTGTCTGAGCTGGGGAATTTCACTTTTGTACTGAATGCGCAGTAGATGAGCACTACTGTTGTTTCAGGATCTCCTCAAGTCATGTAAAGACAAGTGGGAAGTTCTGTTCTGGGGCAGGAAGAGAAGGAGAAGGAGCCCTGAGCATCCAGGTCTGATCTCAGAGCTGACTCTCAGAAGGAGGTTCAGCTAAAGACCCCCTGAGGTCATTTCCATGCTCTATTGCCCAATAAACTTGTGGCTCCCTGGCATCATAGACACTTCAAAAGCTGGACTAAGAACTTTTCTTAAACATGAGCAGAATAAAGTCTGTGGATGAATGATTTGTGAGCATGTGAATGCAGTGGAACTGTGCATCTCATCACAGATCTTTTCCTGGTTTTGCAATGAGATACTGGTAAGAGTACAATATCTTTTCTGTCTTTTTTGCCTGTGTAATTTATCAGTGAGGAGAAAAGCAGGGATTCCACTGGGCTGCTGCTCTGGCTGCTTCTTTCATGAGGGTGAATTGGAGAGGCTGTGTAGTTAGAAAGCTGGTTTGGGCCTGACCTCTAACTGAGCTTGAAAGTCTTTAAGATGTCTAGCACCACCAAGACACCACCTTTTCTAGCTCACAGGACCTGCTATTACCAGTGCAAAGGCTTTAAAAGGGACCACAGAAGGCTATAACCGTAAATTCTCTAAAACTTTGGTGTGCTGACACAGTAAATGAATAAAAACAGCTGCAGGTCTTTTTGATACTTTGAGAAATGTGACGTTTTCTTGTGCTTTGGACTTGTTTGGATTTGATTCTTTGGCTGGCTCTGGTTTCATGATTACACTCTGATATCCCTTGGGGGCTGTGCTTGGGAGACTGGGCTGGAATGCCTGTTGGAGGGCTCCACTCTTTCTACGTCGTCTTCAGCAGCTCCATTATGAAATGCTGGTGTCTATTTCTTACTTAAACCAAGCAGAGTTAAACATCTAGATGCTTTTATGGCAGCCACTGTCTTCACTGTGCCTTCCCTTCATGGACTGGCTTTTCTCTGTCTGTGGGCTCTGAGTTCCAGGCTTTTACTGCGAGGTCTTTTCACTGAAGTGCTTGTCTTGACAGGCTCCTCTGGTACTCAAAGCAACAAGTGAAATAATTTCTCCCATATGATGTGTCCGGAGAAAATTCCCTTGTATTTTGCAGCATCTACTTACATAGTTCTTTCATCTCAGTTTTAATCCACTGCTTTATTGCCCTGAGTGCGGGTAGGGCACAGGAAAGGTAGAGCTGGGCATGAGCAGCCTTGGTGTATGGTACATTGAAAACTGTGTGTTGAGTGTTTAGGTTAAAGCTTCTAGTTTGGAGCATGGCCTGTCCCTCCACGGGTCCTGTTCTTGTTTGAATGGATAACGTAGTAGCACAATCTCAATGTGTGTGTTGCAAGTATAGTTGCTGTATGTAAATGTTTTTCAGGGTTTTCTTTGTCTTTTTGGGTGACATTTGGGCAGCTCCAGCAATTAGGCACGTGCACTCACTGTGGTCTGTAGAACCATTTATCTTGGCTTGTTCTTCCTGCAGAATCATGCTGCACAAGCAAAATAGTTGCTTTTTTTTGAAATGCAAGTCATATCTGGAGCCTCCTTTCCAACCCCCTGAAGTTTGGCTGCCGAGCTCTGTCTGTCAGCTGTGGAAGACCATCCCTTTTCTGTTGCTGCTCACCTGCCATCAGGGCCTTCAGAAGTGAGTCTGTTACTCTGCACTTCTCTTGATGTGTCCAGAAGAACAAGCAGCATAAAATGTTCTCACATTTGCACAGCTGGTTACTTTTGCTGGTGGTGGGAACCTTTTCATGCCTTTGTGTGAAGGATATGGGGAGAGCAGGAAGCTGAAGCAGGTAAAACTGGCTTGGGCAGATAGGTAAGGGGGGGTTCATTCACGTGCCTTCCTACAAATGAAGTGTCAAACCACGTGGAGGAGGTGGAAAGAAGTTGGTGGAGGAATGGAAAGCTGGTCACTTGCAAAATGTGCTGGCCCAAGCTGCAGTAGTGACTTTCTTTTGAAGCTGAGTGTTCTGCTTGATGCAGTTTGCAGGGTTAGATGTGTATGTGGGATCAGAGGCAGAGCTTGTGAAGCAGAGGCAGTAAGCTGAAGTGCTGTTTTCCCCCAGATATCTTCATGGTGCAGAAGACAAGAGTTGAATGAGTGGATTAGGGGTCTCTATTCCAGAGCAGTGCTGTTAGCTCTGCTTCTGACAGCTCCTGCTGTGTCTCCCTTGGTGCTTTGCTTTCTTTGGGCTCATTAAATGTGGGTACCTTAAGCACTCAGTTGATGCTTGTTTCTGAAGTTGCTTTTGGCTGAAAGAATCTTGTTGGTGCTTGACCTTGTGGAAATCCCCCTGCTTCCTTTGGGATCTTGGCCTGAGCTCCTGGAAGTGAAGATGCTGTTCCTCACCTGCTTGTGCCCTTCAGCTTTGGCTGTAGGACTACACCAAAGCCTGAGAGAGCACTTCAGCAGAATACAGGGCTTCATGGAGAATGGATGGCAGTAAATTTAAAATGCCAAGACTGAAGCAGAGCTGACTAGGTCAGCAGGTCAGTACATCTACTCTATATCTTATTGGGTGTCCATCTATTACCTTTTTAACTTTACAAATACTTTAAAACACCATTCTTGTCCACACTCTTATTTCTGCTGGTTGGGGATGGAGGGTTTATTTGTTTGGTGTTTCTTTGTTGGGTTTTTTTTCTTTTTTTTTTTTTTCCCTTGGGTTTTGTTTGTTTGGGGGTTTTTTTGGTTGGCTTTTTAAGTTAATTTTGCCCAGCATTAACGTTTGTGTGTCTACACAGTGAAAATTAACTTCTTTTTTCTTTTTTTCTTTCTTATCTGGCTAGTTTTCAGCCACACAGTTTCCCCACTCTGTGACATCATGTGGCTTCTGAAGCCACTAATGCCAGCAAAAGGAAGGGGTGAGTGGCAGGTAGGCTGGAGATGAGGTCTGAGTGCCTCTTTGCTGACAGATCCTTTCTGGGTCCCTGTCTGATGAAGGCCCTGCAGGGAGATGGAGCGGAACCAGTGGGCAGCAACAGCAGCTTGTTTTTGCAGGATTCAGCTTTCTTGTGGAATTAAAGTGGCCACATGGCTGGCCAAAGAGCTGTCTGCTCACTAATTACATTTTGTTTGCTTTGGTGTTTTGTTGCCCGTGCTGGTAATGTTGAAAGCCACTTGTGGCCACTGCAGTTCAGTGCTTCTCTCTCCTAGGGTGCTGCCTCTCTGCCTGTTCCCATTCCGCCTCTTTTCAGGAGGGCTGGCACGTGTGCAGGGGTTGGCTGGAGCTCTGCTAATATTGGCTGTCTCATCCCAAGGGTCACAACAAAAAATGGAAATCCTCTTTTCACAGACGCTCCCCAAACAACTCCATAGAAAGATAAGAACTTTCTTATTTGTGAAAATACAAAAGCAGTATTTCACCCTCACAAAAAAACCCCAAAACCCAAGCATCTCATAAATGCTTCCGTCTGGCTCAAGTGTTGAATATGCTCTTAATATGCTAGATACATATTTTACCTTTGGCAAAAATAAAGGGGAGATCTTTGTTCTGGCAGTCACAGAATAGACCAGATGTGTAAAATTTGACACATACATTTAAGCAAATGTGGCCTGATCTCTGCAACGAAACCCAAAGCGTTATTACAGCCCTTTCCTAAAAGTTGCCTTTAGCTTTGCTTTTCCCTTTTTTTACACCTTTCCATTTCTTTATGTACCAGAGTCTGTGCCTTGTCTGCTGGGGCCTATACATGATTTCCTTTATTACCACAGTTCTGCTTTGAATGCAGTCCCTTGATAGAGTGCCTTTATGTGGATTTGGTCAAGTCCTTGCCTTTGATCTGCCTGGGATTATTAATTCTCTATTAGAGTTAATGGCTGCTTTGTCTTTCTCCCTCAGCCTCTATGAAAAGATCTCGGAGCCTTTGTAAATATGCAGTGATTAGTAATGCAGTAGCAGACTGGGCTGTGTGTGGTTTGTCTCTAGAAAAGAGTACGGCGTAGCAGCATATTTAAGACTGGTTTTGAAATCTTTCAGTTTACCAGTTTTTCTTGGAAAATGCAAGATTTAATAAGACTGCCTTTTGTTAAATATACCTAGAAGGCTGGCAGCTTTGAAGACAACTTTTTGTAACTTTTTTGGCTGTCAGATGGAAGTTTTGTGTGTGTGTGTGTTGGTCCGGGATAGGCAGAGGAGCAAGTTAAGAGGTGGGCACTGTAGGGTCTTTCAGGGATTTGCTGCCTTCTGCTCTGACATCTTCCATGGAAAGTAGGAGCTCCATCTGACACCTGATCTTTTATCTAGGGGGATTTGTCCTGCATCCACAGCTCAGCTGAGATGTGAGTGAATGAGGGACATGGTCTGAGGCTAAGAATGGTCCTGAATATGGGCTTTCTGTTTTGCACGTGGTGGTCTGGACTATAAGGATATGAGTTGCAGGCAGGTGAGGCACCATCTGAAAAACTGCAGCTGGTCACAGTTTTGCCTCTGGTGAGGGCAAGGAAACTTGAGAAGCAGTAAGAATTTGGGAGCAGGAAGGGAGCTTCCCATGCAGTTCGAGTTACCTGGGCATTGCATGTTTGCTGTCTGTGTGCTGCTCCATCCAGAGAGGAGGACAAAGATACCTGAATAAATCATCTGCAGTGGAGCCAAGGACAGCAGCCCTAACCAAAGTTAGGGCTGGATCATGAAAGTACAGCAGGTAAAAGTCGTGCTCAGGCTGCTGAGCTGGCTGGGCACTGCTTAAAGGCAAAGGGAAGCACAGGAACCCCGGGATCGGTGTCACAGCAGCTGCTGCTTGCTGCGGGGTGGGATTCAGCCTTGCACTCAGAAATAACCAGAGCTAAAATTAGGCAGCATTTGCCATCTGTTTTTGTAAGATGCAGATGCTTGTGGTCAGTTTTTTAATAACAAGGCTGTGAATGGCAAAGACTGAAGTGAACTGTGCTGTTGTCGATGCCTTTTAAAATGACACTAAAATTATAAAGGGTGAAGGTAGAAATGCCATTGACATCACCCTTCTCTTAAAAAGGAGGAAGCCGGGCCATCTCTTCTTTTTACAGTGCTCCTGCTGACTTTAAAGGCCATCTCCTGGCTTTTGAGAAATCCTTTACAGCTCTGGTGGCACTTCCAACTTTCTGCAGATCATTGCTTGTGCTGTGTGCGGCTTGCCTGTAATCCCATGCCCTGGGACAGCCTGCCTGGCGTGCAGACACAGTGCTGTGTGCCGTGTGTGCGATATGCTCATTCTATTGATTTGTTGGAAGGGCCAGCACGGCTTCCAATGTGACTGAATCATGTTGCCTGCTGACACTGCCAGTACATTGTCGAAATATTGCAGGGCTGCCAGGAACCCTTGCTGCTTTCCTGGGGACCGGTAGAGAAGTGACCTTGTATGTGTGAATTTAAAGTTCTAGTTTAGGGAAGACACAGGGTTTTTGCTGAGGGCCCTGGCTGCTCGCCCGTCCCTTGTTCTGTTTGGATTTTGGTGGTGCTAAAACAGTGCAGAGTTTCAGATGCAGTGAAATTGGTGCTGCCTGTTAATTGAGGATCTGCTCAGAGAGGAGATCTCCAGCCAGGAGAGAGGGAGGGTCTACAGATGTGGGAGAAATCACAGCCAGTTCTGCCAGGTTTCTTTCCAAGGCATCACCTGGAGTTACACCTGACTTTTCCTGTCTCCTCACAACAAAGCCACTGCTGCCAGTACAAAGCCGAGGAGGCTGAAAGTTGCCAATCTGTTTATATCCATAATCTTTTACACTACCTTTGGGTTTTTGAAAGCATGGTCTGACAGCCATTCTTTGTTTTAAATTTGCATTAAAATACCCATCAGGTTCTTTTTAGAAATGTACCTGTTGCTCCATCCTGACTATTATATTAACTGCCTCTAATTACTCATTTGTGGGGTCTCTTTTCCTTCCAGCATTGTGGCTTGGTTTCCTGTTCCTGCTTCTGTTTCTTTGCTCAGCAGTGATAAGTGAATACTGGGGGCACCGAGAATGGAAAAAGTCAGTGTAACAAGCAGAGTGTGAAAGGCTTCTGGAGTGCTGCAGGTGTGGGGAATGCCCTGGCCAATTCCTGCTCCTGAGTGCAGTTTCCACTCTGCATGCTGGCTCTGTGAGCCAGGGTGAGCCGTGGGAACCCAGCTGTGCCTTCCCCAGAGCGTGCAGGTGACTTTCTCGGGAAGCTCCTCTCCTTGCAGAGAAAACACCATTTTTTGAGGTGCCTGCCCTTCGGCCTCCAGCAGTGGCTCTCTGCAGGACAGGGAGGGATTCCTGGCTGGGACCACGGCCAGCACTGTGTCCTCCCTGCTGGCCCCCATCCCTGGCAGCTGCTCCCGTGTCACCGTGCCCAAATTAGTCTGGCAGCCTGGAGGTGGCAGTTCCCTGTGCAGTTGCTGCCACTCCGTCAGCATTCCGCCATCCCATGGGCTCAGAGTGCTGGGATGGCCGCGCTGCTGTGCAAGAGGCGCAGAAAAGGAGGTAGGGAGTGCTTCCTTTGCAGCAGGAACCTCTTAGAAGGACCCGCTGTGCTGGGCTCTCCCTGGCAGCAGCTCTGGGAGGTGCTCCCTTGCTTTGCTGGCTGAGGTAGGAGAGGATATTCTGGTCTCACGGGATCTGCCACAGCTGCACAGGGTCTGACGACAAGCATGATGGTTTTACGTGGTTCTTCATGTCGTGAGGGGTGGGGGCGTAATACAAGAATTTGCGTTAGTGTTCTCTTTCATTTTAGTAAATTGTGCAGAAACAAGGTATTTCTGTTGGGAAGAGTAGAGATAATATTTATGTTAAAATGAAAGAATAAGTTTACCACCTTAATTGAACTTTTGGGAATAAATCTGGTTTAGCTGCATTTATAAGTATTCTGGCTTGAAATGTATGCATCATTTTGTTCATATACATGTGCTGTGCCAGGTATTCACTGCCCAGAGGAACGTAGCAGCTTTCCTTTGCATTTCCAGAGTGTACTGGCCAGTGATGCCCTGAACTTACTGAATACTTGGCATTCCCAAAATGACAGCAATGCTGTAATAACAAAGAGTGCTACATCTAGAAATAAGGCTGGTACTTCCAAAATAAGTCTGGCTTAATTGAAGTTTGGGCATTTATAGGTCTAGCAGGATTTTAAAAATCTAACTTCAGTTTCCACATGAATTTTCTTATGCCTCCTGGCAGCATCACAGTGTAGGAGTTGTTGGGGTGAAAAAGGTCTAGTTGGGAATAAGGCAAACTGGGCTGGCTAAGGCATATGGTTAGAGCTGGTTTGATCTGTTGCGTGAGGCCTTCTTGCTCCCTGACTTACTTTGTTTGTGGAGCTTTTCAAGAAAATGAGAAGGAATGTAGAAAAGGGTTACTTAAGAATTTCTTTAGCAGCGTCTTTATTCGGGGGTTAAATCTCAACATTCTGTTTGCAGTCGAGACCCATGGGGCAAAACCCATCAGGGCTCAAAATACGTGACTGGGGTTTGTTGTTTGCGTTTCATAATGAGGATTTTGGTGGTGATCGGTATCATGCTGTGAACCAGAATGAAGCAGCCTCTTGGGAGTGCAATTAAGGAATGTGAGAACTTGTTTTAAGCACCTGCTTGAATTTTCTGTGAGGGAAGGAGTGGGGATTGCAGTGTGTTCTTCTTCGCTGTCCTCCTCTGTGGCAGTAAGATCTCTGTGTTTTCCACTTCTGTAGAATCTCTGCGTTTTCCACTTCTGTTAGGCAGGAAAACAGCAAGTCCTGATGCGAGATTTTGTAACCTTTGCAGACTGCATGCTAATGACAAGCCTGAATTTGTTTTTCCAGTGGGAAGGGGGAGTAATGACTGCTCTTGGAGGGAGAGTTTGCAGGAATACTGTGATGATTATTTAGCTGCTTCTCCTTTTCTTTCCTAAGAAAAGTTTGCCTAGCAAACCTTATTTGTTCAGAAGTCCTTGCTTTTCCCTGAAAAGAGTGTGGGACTTGGAGCCCTCTGAAAGGAGACTGCACTGCCACAAATGCTGCCACAAGTCATCTTAGTCATGCTTCCACAAAACTGTCACTGAAAAGAGGGGGCTCTTATGGTTTCTTTGGGTCTCCTATTTCACATGCCTCTGGTTCATTATCATGCCTTATAGTAAATATTATCTGAGTTTAAGGGGAGATGTGCCTTGGAGAGTGTGGAAGTGTTACAGCAGTGCTGGTGCTTTTCTTACTGTCAAGCTCTGTGAAAACACTGGAGAACTATTCAGTATTTGTCCTCAAGTTTAGTTCCTTCCATGTGGCAGGATGTAGGGAAGGATGTTAACATCCACTTTATTTATGAAGCGTGCTCCCCTCACCTTCCTAAATGAGTGCTGTAAGTTTAAGACAAGAACTTGAAACAGAAAATTTCAGATTTCTGTTCAGTAGATCACGGCACATCTATTTTATCAAGTGGCAGTGCTGGAATTAAAAATATTTTCATCTTTATTTGGTAGGTCTTGCTGGGATTCTCTGAGGATTCAATAAGGCCAGTAGCAAGTTACAGTTCCTCCTACTCTGCAGCTGGAAAGGGTGGTGATGAGTGGTGCTTGTGCTATCAGAAAAGGAGGATTTTTTCATAGTGTGATGTCTGCTCTGGGCTGGGGCTATCGTGCAGGCAAAGCTCACAGCCCTTCCTTCTGGAGAAACGAGCACCCTGAGCATGTTCTTACCACACAGTTGGGTTTCTTGCTAAAAGTTTCCAGCCACTTGTGTGGTAGCTCTGTTTAATAGGAAGCTATAAAAGGATGTTACTTCAATTTTATTTTCCACTGTGGCTGCAGTTCTTCATGCCACAAACTGTGGTCCTGTTTTGAGATGGATTTTCCAGATGTTGTCTCTTATTATGAATACCATCCCCAACCCCTACATATGCCCCAGCTTTGCTTTTATTACACTCTGTTTTTTCTTCTATCCAGTGAGTGACCTCCAAGAAGAAGGCAAAAATGCCATCAATGCCCCCATGAACCCAAGCACCGTGGACATCCATCCCGAAGACACACTATTAGGTAAAGTTTTCACTCTCCAGAGCCTAACTAAGAGGTGGGTTGTGGAGGTGGCCACTCTGGCCCCCACATCATTTCTTCACTGCTGGGTGTCGATTGCCCAGTTGGAACTGGGAGAATTTGGTGTGACAATTGAAAATGGTTGCATGTTCCATGTAGAAATTAGAAGGGCTAAGTGGAATTTGAAGAGCAGTGCCAAATGAGGTCATTTATGGACTTTCTCCTGTGTCCATTCCCATTCCCTCACTTGGAGTCCCTACAAGAGCAACAGCATAATTTAATAGCAAAAATTGTTTAAAACTTATTGAAATAAACCACTTTTGTCTTTGCTGGCCACTTGTCTCTTAATCTATGGAATTAGTTGAAGCTAATTACAAAACAGTAAATCAAACATCAGGACAAGTAATAAAACAGTAAATTTAAAACAGAGAAGTGTCAGTTGTTTGGATTTTCTCATTAGGAGAGTAGTAGGAAATGCAAAGTACGTTTTTTCTAAGATGTGGGAAAGTGTTGGTTGCTCTGTGTACATGTATGGATCAGGAGCATCTGCAGTGATTTCTTCTGGATACGACTAAAGCTGTGCATGACTTTAGAAGATGCAGGACTACTCCTGAAGGCCTGTCCTGCAAAGGCATGACCACCCTTGAATGTTAACCTGAGTTCTGTGGTGAGTCATGTCCCGTTATGGGTCAAGTCCTGTTCAGGGTTAGTGTTTTGGGTGTGTAGTGGGTGTCACTTCCTTATGGTGGATGCCTGACTCAGTCTAGGCAGTAATGAGGAAGTAAAGGAAAGGTGGGGGGAAAAAGCAGCAAAAGAATGCATGGTTTTGTCATTGGTTTATGAAAAATTTTCCAGTGTGTTCAGACAGTGTGGTCTTATTTTTTTTAATAAAAATGAAGAGCCCTGGAAAATACTGACCCCAAATGTGTGGGTGAAGTCTAAGGTAACCAATTAGATGCTGGTTATTAAATACTGTACAGTCAGTCTTGTGTCCCAAATGTGTCATGTTTCCCATGTGACAGCAGTGAAGTCACTTCCCAGGCACTGCAGTGGGAAGTCACTGCAGCCTGGTCACTGCTGGGTGTAAAGGGCTCCGCTGAGCAGTGTGACAATGTCCTGACCAATGGTGACACCAAAACCCCTTCTCTGTTGTTCTGATAGAAGGAATTGAGAAGTCAGTAGGAAAATAAGATTGCATTTGGCCTGTCTAGACTCAGTTAAAGATAAATCCATGGGGTTCATCAATAATTATTTTAGCTGAACAGATGAGGATCCCCCCACGAAGCTGTGCCACTGTCCCCCATCCTCATGTCCCATGTGTAGTGGCCAGGGTTTGCTCTCCATGGAATGGAACAGATCTAACTTAGATCACAGCTCCCACTTTGCTACTCAGAGAGCTCAAGTTGATTTTGCCACCAACACTCCATCCCTTCTAAGAACTGCTCTTCGTGTTTGTGCTTGTCCTTCTGGCCATTGGAGAGCACTTCTCACATACCTTCATCTCATCAGCAGAAGAAATAGAAGACCTTACACTTGTGAAATCTAGTTTATGTTCTTCCCCCATGCACAAGTACAGCTGATATAAAGTGGAGTTATTTTATTTCTAAAGCTTAACCAAAGGTTAAGGAATTCCTGCACTCAGGACGACATGTGTGACCAAGTTTCAGGGAACCAGACGGTGGAGCCACAAATTCAGCCCAAAACTCAGCAGCTGCACTGAGTGTAGGGCATTAAACTCACATATTCCTCCAGGTGCTGTAATTTGGGACAGGTGTTTTCAAATAGAAGTTAAATACAAACTGAAGAGGAGGAGAGGAGTGGTTCACTGCAGTTTTTGCTGGGGTACTATGAATGGGCCCCCGTGAGGACAGGGATTTTCTTGAAGCGTTCTGCACATGTCAGGGTCCAAGCAGGGGAAGGTCAGTAGGGGCAGTCCTGGCTTAGGGAAGTGGGGCTGTGTTATCTCTCTGTGTGTCTCTAACATTGCCTGACACTTTGGTCATCAGACATCCCCTTGCCAAGAGGGTGAGTAGGCACTACCGTTTCTCCATCAGCTGACAAAACTCCTCAGGGTCAGGAGGTGTTGCAGTTCCAGCAGTGCACTTTTGAAGGGGATCTCACTAAGGTTTCCTGTTTTATTTGAACAGAGGAGAATGAGGAACGCACTATGATCGATCCTAACTCCAAAGAAGACCCCAAGTTCAAGGAACTGATCAAGGTAGGAAATCAGTATTACATCTTTCTTCAAATTTTATTTAGTGAGCTGGGGTAATTTGCAAGCTGGTTACCCAAGAACACAGTTGAGGAATAGCAACTTGTGAGTTGCTATTCAAGTGGAGTGTGGCTGTGAAAACTGAGATGAAGGCCAACAAGGTAAGGCTGAAAGCAGTGGTGAGAGAGACAAGGAAAGGCTGAATGTCAGGGTGCTCATGCTAGTTATGGAGGAAAGATCCATTGTCCATTTATATCCTTGTGATTCTCACAGCAAGGATCAGTGCTTGGCTCGAGTCTGTCTGCAGTGCCAGCACATAAATGTGGGCTCCTTCTGTTTATGCAAGCTGGGAAGGAGCTTTGGAAAGTATTAGTGAGGTTTCAGGAGAAGAAAGAGCAGGACTGAAATGAGCACAAGGGCAGGTTAGGGAACAAGGAGGGGACCTCTTGTGTCATGGGAAAGTTGGAACTGAGATTCCTCTTGCCCTGCTTTGTGTCCTCAGTTCACCTCAGTGTGCTGGGTCAGGGACCAGGCAGTTCTGGGTCTGCCGTGCCACTGGGGACACCTGCCCAAGGTGTGCCTACATGGGCTGATGTTAAATGAGACCTCCTGACTCAGCAGTGCCCAGAGTTCTTGCCTGCTGTGACAGAGGTCTTGAAGGATTTGTGTTCAGGAGAACCTTTGCTCTGCAGGAAGTTGTTTGGGTTAACACAGTGCAAGCTCGAGCAAGAAGAGAAGGCATGCGAGCCTGAATAAATGTGATTTCTTCCAGAAAAGTATTTGTGCTGGTGCTATACTTCCTGCTACACTTTTCCTTTTTTATTTTAAAATAATGGTGAAAATAATTTTTGTTAGAAACAACGATACAGGTATATCTGTGTGGATATGAAAATTTGGGATAGTGTATACCATTTCCTGAGAGAGGGTTGAACTGGGGCACATTCCCTGCTGGAAACCTGCTGCACCCTGGCTCCACACAGATGCTTCACAGGAGGAAACTGCTCTAGCAAATGCCTCAGCAAACTGCTCACCTGGTACATCTTTAAATCCAGCCCAGTGGTCTGTTATTATCACTGCAATCACATGTTTAGGATCACCAAACCACATCAGACTGAGTCTAGCAAGGAGCTGTGCTCAAATTTCTGTTATTTGAATTCACCAGGAGTATGCTGTGGTTTTAAATTAAGCAACTGCACATTCTTTCTTTGTTAGTACCTAAATCCATTAATTCTCTCAAAGGTGCAGTGGCCTTGCATCACCCTCTCAGAAGGTAATGTGGTTTCTCTGCTAGTGGAGCAGTGATAGTATCAGCTGAACAAGAGTCGTTGCAGTGAAGGAACCAGGTGTACTCTGTGATTCATGAGACTTGATACCAAGACCACAATTGCTTTTAAATTGTGAATTTTCCTGCTGAGTTTAATATGAGTTGCAGAGTCTTCCCTAGATGCCATAGTCCGGCAAAGTTGTATTTTTCAGATTAAAAACCTGAAAACGTTCAGGAGGAATGCAAATCACTCGAGGATATGTTTGAGTGCAGTGCAGAATCAGGTTCAGGCTCACCAGGCCAGTTCACACTTGCATGAGGAGAGAGGTTCCAATGGATCAGCTGGTGCAGGGAGCAGCATGGAGCTGGAGATTGTTTCCTTGGGATCATCCTCAGAGGAGAGAGGTGTTCTGTAGAGTGCCTGTGTAATTGCTAGGTAATTGCTAATAACTTTCGTATCTCTCAGCAGTCGGAGTTTTGACAGAGATTCAGCGGCGTTGGTGGGAATTCACACTCCGTTGGTGTGAATCTGTAAGACAGGGAGAGGTTTTCTGTTGGCAAAACTTATACTACAGAGCTACAGAGTTTGGATAATGCAAAAAAAAAAAAAAAAAAAAAAAAAAAAACCAACCAAAAAAAGAGTAGTTTATTGCTCATTTTCCATTCTTTGGTGGTTAATGGGCATTTTCCAAAGCCCCAGTGCTGGATGAGAATTGCTGTGCTCCATGCCTTGGAAACCCAGCCAGAGAAGTGTCTGCCCCACAGAGCCTGAAAGGAAAGATCTCCACGGGCTAGTGAGGGGTGGGAATTGGAATAGAAGGAGGTTTTTGTAGCTCCAAGTGGTTCTCTCTCCCTTTCCCTGCAGAGAGGAATGTGTCAATAGCAGCAGCAGAGCCCTTTGGAAGTTGCAGTGGGGCTCAGTTTTGCTGGGGCCAGTCCAGATCCCTTTCAGCTCCAGAGTCAGACATGCCAGTGGCATCACTGATGCTGAATGTTTCTGTTCTGCCAGCCACATGCAGTTGGGAAAATTATCTCAATGCAGAGAAGCACAGGGTTATCTGCTGCTGACGCTGCTTTAGTGCCTCTTTGTCTGCACCAAATGTTGGTTTAATTTCTCCTAACCTCATGCCGTAGGAATTGTATGCATTGTGGACTGGGCATTTGGAAGTGCTTTTGACAGAGCCTTTGTAACTCTAGAGGGCCTGACTGTACAGCATTGTGGTCGTACAGAGACCAGCAGAAGAAAAACAAAAAGCCTCATTCCTCACTCTCAGTAAAGCAAATATATGGTGAATCTCCGTGCTGGAGGCTGCATAGCTGGGGATGGGAAAATACCTGCTTTAAGTGTTCTTGGACAGATGAGAAACATTTTGTCTGAAATTATGCCTGGAAGTTTTTGTTATCACCACAGACAGTTTTCTAAAAATAGTTGCAATTTGTCAGTATGAAGCATTCAACAAAGTTCCCTCTGTGGCCAGCAGCCTTTTTTAACTCACTACATTTGCTCTGTGTGTAATCAAAATTTGGTACATGGCCGAACAGACCTAAAGCTGAAGATTCAGATCAGGGTGAGAGATGAGAGATGAGTTATTGGTTTTGTTTATATGTATGTATAAATATTTTATTCACAAAATGCTCTATTTCTAATGTCTGAAATATGTGAGCTTCTTTTACTCATTGTCCAATATTTGCCAAGTGCCCAACTAACCAATAGTAAACATTTGAATTATAAGTTTTGGGCTGCTTACAGAGATGTCCTGTGATATATTATTTCTTCTTTCATACTTCAGAGTCAGGTTTCTATTCTTCTATATGTTGTTGTGAATCTGATTAAAATTCAGTTGTTATTAATATATACTTTTCCCTAGTTCTGGCCCATGTCACTAATTGCAAATAGTGTTTGGGGGTCCTTCTAGCTCTCTTCTGAATACTTTAAAAAAATGAGGTTAATCTATGCGTACTTTCCTTGTTGTTCGTGTGTGTTTCTTTATGTGTTGTGTATAAAGATGGGAGGGTAGGATTTTCAAAAGCTTTGCTGCTGATTGTCATTCTGAGCACAATTAGGGTTAACAGGCTGTAGGAACAGAGTCACAGACTCTGAAAAGACACTTTAACACTTCACGAAAGTGGCAGATTTCCTAGAGGTTTCTGATTTTCAGTATTTCAGTTGGAAACATGAAAAAAGAGCTTCTGCTAGTTGAATGCAAAATTTTACAGCGGCTGCTTGCATCTGAAAGTCTGAAAGTGCCTTGGCAAAAGGCAGCAAGTCACAGTTGTAAGGTGCTTTTCCTCCCTGCAAAGACTTGTGTAAGATTAGCTGATACTGCAGCAACTTCCAGCCTTTAAAAGGCTCGTTTAAACTTCATACAGATCCAAGCATTGCTGCTCTGGACACTGCCTGAAAAGAGTCAACATCCTCATTTGTAGTAAAATACTCACTGTCCTGGAAGACACCAACTTTTTCCATGTCTAGTTTTATGGCTTTTTTAGATTTACTGAGGTGAAGAGAAAACCAAAATGAAGCCACTGTCCTCTGACATGCGATTTCACATGTGGCCAGATGAAACCGAGCTTCCTAAACGCTCTGAGATCTGCATTTTGGCACAAAGAAGCCCTCCCCTTGTTTATAGGATGCCAGTGCTTTGTGCTTAGTGAAGAGGCCTGAATATGAATTTTTGCTGTTACTTTTCATGCTCAGCCCTGAAGCCAGCTTCATACCTTTGATCTCTGTTTCCCAAGTCTCCCAGAAGCTGAGGGGAAGTGGATTATTGAAGCCAGGTTTTTCTTTCTTTGCTGTTTTTGGTGGCCAGGCTTCCTGTTTTCCTGTTGTGCCAGATGTGTTAATGTATTTTGTGTTGTTTTGCATTTTATTCACTACTGTACAGGGGTGACTGTGGGGTCATTATGGCCTTGAACTCTGAATTTTTACCACCACAAAAGCATTTGTGTCTGAGCATTTGGCCCAGTTCAAAAGTGCTTTATATGTGTGCGGATACGCATGAAATATCAGGCGTGGTTTTGGGGACATCAGAATATGGCATTACATTTTTAAAACCGCATTACCAACCCCAAATACTATAGAAGGCTATAGAAAAGCAGCTTTCTATGAGCCCAAAATGCAATATTGAACCCCAAATGCAGATGTGTGAATTGCAGGCACAGGAATGAAGGAATGGGTAGAGGAGTGTGAGATCAGACAGATTGAGGTGAAGCTTATTTTCGTGCATTGGAAAAGCTCTTGTCTGCTTCCCACCAAGCGCCAATGTTCCCGTGTCAGGCTGTTAACATTTTTAGCCATTCAGGTTATTGAATATTTCCTTCTTCTGCCTTTTTATGAAGGAGAAATTACAAAGAACTGGAGAGAGCTGAGTTTCCGTGAGCTGAGTCAGAAAGTATTTCTGCATGTTTGTAGTTTCAAGATGCAATGTGGTGTTTCCTTTGTAAAAGTTCCAAAAAAAAAAAAAAAAAACCAAACCCCAAAAAACCCCCCAAACCAATAAAACAACAACAACAACAACAAAACCCATGCAAAAAATTTTTTCCAGGCTTCCAATTCAGACACAATCAAAAAAGGCTTGGGATTTTTTAAATTACAGTACTTGCCAGTCTTCAACTGCTGCTAAAAAAACCCACCTGGATGTTTTTTTTTCCTTAAATATAAATTGCAAATTCTTTTTTTCTAGTGGAGCTGGAGTTGCAGTCTGAATACTAGAGAAATTAGAATGTTATTTGGGATGTTTTTCTTTGATTCAGGTGCTAAATTACTAAAATAATAACTACAGCTAGACCTGTTTACTTTGTGTCTATTTTTGTAGGTTTTTTGCCTAATGTTTTTCAGTGACAAATTTTTGTGAAACTTTTAATTAGCACTCATTTTTATTCTTGACCTTTTAATTGCTCTGGACAGTGATTCACATATGTGAGCATTGATGCTGATCCTTGCTGTCCATGGACTGAGCAATTGCCAAATCTCCCAGCTCAAATTTGCCACTTACACACTGTTGCTATTTTTAGGGCTGCATGCTTTGGAAGCACTAAAGATATGAATTAGAGGTACATAAAGCATTAATGTTTCATGTTTGGATTGTAAACTTCTTCATGGTCTCTAAGCCTTGCCAGATTTATTTGAGGTTTTTAGGTTGAATCAACATCAGTAGCCAGGCTGAAAAACTTAAATGTCCTCATGACCGACATATCCAAATGCTGCAAGCCTGTCTAAATTTTGGTTATTTGCTTTTGTTTCGCAATCTCCTGTATGTTAAAACCCCAAAACTTTCTTAGCCATCACAACTGCCAAGGAGAGACAAAAAAATGGGGTCTGATCCAAAAGTGATGGTAAGGAATCCACCATTTTATATGATGCAAATTAAAAATTACAGAATCTTTAAATTAAGCTTATAGTTTTAGGTGGCTTTAGTTATTGGATTTTTCATGTCTGTGATTGGCAATAGTATTCTCTTATAGAACCAAGGAAGTAGCAAGAATTAACATTGTGTCTCTTCCCACAGAACTGTATTATTTTTGTGAAAATAATTTAATTTTCCAAGTGATAAATTGGAGGAGAGCACTGCTATCATCTTCAAGGCAAGGCTTGTTTACCTGTAACTGGAAATAATTCTTTGGCACCTGGAAAACTCAACTCAATTCCTTTTCTTTTTAAAGGTTCTCTGTGCTCATTCCTGTTCTACAGGTGACTGAATGATTTTTACAGTTATGGTAGTCAGCATATGGGAACTGTTAAATTTGTAAAATGATTATCAGGCCCATTTGACCAAGATCTTAATTCTGGACTTTTGTATTCTGCAATAGCTAAGGATAAACTGCTTCGTCCTGTTGACAAGACCTGAATTAAGAACAATAGGGACAATAAGATGTTTTTATTCTATTTTTTTAAATTCAGGTCTTATCTCTTGGAAATACACAAATACGCTTGCACGTCATCTGTTTTATATTCCTGAATACTGCCTTGAGTGAAGGGGACATATTTCAGTTGGTTTTAGGCATTTGCCTGCTTTTCCTGTGCTTGCAGGTTCTGATTGACTGGATTAATGATGTGCTGGTGGAGGAGAGGATCATTGTCAAACAGCTTGAAGAGGACCTCTATGATGGGCAGGTGCTGCAAAAGCTGCTGGGTGAGTCCACACGAGAGAAGGCGACCCCAAAGACTGGCGGGGCACAAAGTTAACCTCTTCCAAAGCTGCTAGAATTAGCTGCACTCATTATAGTCCAGACAGCTGAAATACAAGGTAGGAAAAGCGTGAAGAGGTTTGTGTTTACAGTGGGGAGCCAAGCAGAAGCTGTGTGGTCCAAAATTTTGTCAGTGCAGTTTGCTTTTGAAAGTTTTTGTGCTGAGAGCTGTTTTGAGGTCCTGATAGTACTACTTTTGAGGGAGAAAAAGAGAAAAAGAAGATGCATGACAGCAGAATTGTACTCCAAATTTGCACTTCTGTGTGAATGCCACATGAAGCGACACACTCAGTTGAGTATTTGGTAGTTGATAACCTGCCAGTCTTTTCTCTTTGGCTTACTAGAGTACTTTTGTATTGCTGCCCCTTTAAAATAAATAAATAAATAAATATATATCTTCAGCTAGATAAAATGTCCAGAAAAAGCGTACTCTTGAGAGCAGAAATATATCCATTATTGGAATAATAGGTTTTGAGAACTCTGAATCATTTCTGGAAGAATCTTTAGGTTCTTTAGAATCTCATTTTGTGAAAACAATTTTGGTGAAGTGTGGTTTTTTGTTTTAAAGAGTAGAATACTATGTAATTGGAATATGGCCAAGCAGTCCTGACCTCCTAGACAGATGAGCAGAGTGAGTTTGGCCACAGTTTTCATCAGCTGTTCCCACTGCTCTGATGGTTGGAGGACTCTACCACACCTTCCTCAGATCTCTGCTATTCCTTTTTTTGGGGAATTTTAGCTCCTGTTTCTTTTTGCAAGGGCCACAACACAGAGGAAGAGAAGAATGGCTTGCCTACGACTTTGGCCATGAATAATTACATTACATAAACAGAACTGAAATAGTAGTGTAGTTTTACACATTTTCCTGCATTATTTAATTTTGGAAGTAATCAACTATGATGTGGCAATGTCAACAACATGACAAGACTGTACAAACTTACTTTTTAAAATTAGTTCCACTGAGCCAGTACCAATCCCTGGTTCATATGAGTCTGTGACTTCTGAGGGTTTGAGGGTGCAAAGTGTGCTTTAGCTGAAATTCATACCTTCAGCTAGCCTTAAATAAAGCTTATCAAGCTGAAGTAAATGTTCACACAGTATTTCCCATTGTTTGTCCTAAATTAACTTTTTTTAGAAGTCCTTTACCCCTGTGCAGATTCCTTGTGTAGGGGAGGCTATGTTGTGCCAAATGCTTTTCTGCAGTGAAAAAACTGGGAGGTGTAATTAATATTGCTGCTAACTTGAGGTCTAGCTGAAAGTCGTTACATATTTTGACACCTGATTGATGAACGTGCTCAGCCAGACTTTACGAGTTTTGTCACATTTTTATTGGAATTGACACACCTTGGTGAAAGTTTTATGTTCAGCTATTTTTCCTCCCAAGGAAAATAATTCTCTTAGAAAAGTTTTAGTGGAGTCCAGCTCTGCCCAGTGATCTGTGCTTGTTATTTCCACAGAGTTTAATCTGGTTTTGCCTGTCCTTTTTATTTTTTCTTTTCTTTTTTTTTTTTTTTTTTAAATGCAGAAAAATTGGCTGACCGTAAACTGAATGTGGCAGAGGTGACACAATCTGAAATTGGTCAGAAACAGAAGTTGCAGACAGTCTTGGAAGCTGTCCATGATTTACTCCGACCCCATGGCTGGACAATCAAGTGGAATGTTGACTGTAAGGACTCTATTATGTTTTTTGTCTCAGAAAGTGTGATATTACTTAGGAAGTCTGCTAAGAGCAGTTTTCTCCAATATCCTCCAGTGCAGGGAAGAGCAAGTGGTTGAGTCTGCTTGTCTTTGTTGATCAGAGAGCAAGGGTTTGGGTTTGTAACTCAGGCTTAAAGGAAGGGCTGAATTTAGGCCTTACTAATTCAGGAAAAAGAGGAAGAAGGACAAAAAGAAAAAAGCCTGTGTTGACCAAGAGCATCTTTCACTGCCTTTTCCCCAGAGCTGTTTGTTTAAAATAACACCTCGCGTTTTTTTACTTGTTTTATTTCCCTTGTTCCCTGCAGCCATCCATGGCAAGAATCTGATTTCCATCCTTCACCTCCTGGTGGCCTTGGCCATGCATTTCCGAGCTCCCATCCGGCTGCCCGAGCACGTGGCTGTGCAGGTGGTGGTTGTGCGGGTGAGTCCCAACTCCTGGCAGGAGCAGGTGGCGTTCTGCAGCACTGGGCTGCTCCCACCCAGTGCCTCCCCTCTCTTGTCCTTTGGAAAATATGTGTCCCAGTTGCTTGGTGAGTCCCATTCCCCAGGAATTACTTTTCAGATTGCATGTGCTTAAATGTGACCCCAAAACCAGCACATCTTTTGGGGTGTTTGGGACCGCCACTTGTTCTTGTGATAGCAATCTGGAAGTATGCAAGGGATTTCGTATAAGGGAGCATTGGGCCTGTCATTTCTGTCACTCCAGTGCATTTTTTGTAGAGAAGCTATTGAAACATAAACAGCACAGAAAGGAGTTTCAGCACACAGAATCTCCTTAGTCTGGAATGCCTGTTAGCAGTGCTGTTTTTCCCTGATGACTTCATGTGCAGACTTAGATATGTTGTTTTCCTTGGCATGCCTGAGAGACTTTCATAATTTCTTTCACAGTCTTGTGTTTCTGTTAGCTTTTCTTAGATATGGAGATGAGATCTGACCTAAGGAACCCTGACTGCTTCCCCCCTGCCCTAGATACTGCTCTAGTTTTTCCTTTCTCTGTTTGGTGTTGGTAATTTCCTTTCCCTCCTCAAAAACTCTGCTTTCAAGTATCTGTACTTTTGCTTTCTCCTTGCCTTCTACCCCAGTGAAAGCTTCTGGGAACCCAGTTTTTCTCCCAGGCAGATGTGTTCCAGCTGGCACTGTGCTTCTGCTGTGCCCGTTGGCTGTGGCACTCTGCAAGTGCCATTTGCTGTTCCAGCTGTCAGGCTGCAGAAAGTTTCAAGAATAAAGAAGATAAAGTGATCTCACACTCTGTTTTGCAAATGTGGATCCTGTTACAAGATGTGGGGTGGTTGATTAGATGAGCCTCATTTTGCTTTATATTTAAGTAATGGTGTTTTCCAGGCTGCCTGCCTGGATGCTCTAGAGGTACAGGGGGTGATGTAAATGAGAAATTGATGGAGATTCCCTGGTTCACAATAAATGTGTATATTATCCATAGGAGGTGATTTTAAACTGCTTTAGTTCTTTCAGAACTAAAGTTAGAAATTAAGAACAGTGAGAACTTAAGAGCAGTGAGTTAGTTATAAAGTAACATGAATGTCAATGGGAGACTGATTTCTTTTTAAATTTCTTTTGTCTGTCTTGGAAAGATAAGGAGGAATATGTAAATACAAGCTGGTCAGCAGTTTTGTCACACCCTGATGCTCAAAACCTCCTTCTGCCCAGTACAGTGAAGTGTCTTCCGTAGCTGCTAAGTCAGGAAAAGGAGGCTCCTAACCCACTGCTAGGAAAAGCTTGCAGCTCCTCAGCTTTGTTTATTTAAATGCAAAGAAAGGGGCAGTATGATACGGAGAATGTTTGTTCTGGAGCGAGAACGTTTGCCTTATAGTTTGGTAAACTGAGTTTTTGTAGTTCAGCGTCCATAATTTAGTCTGAAAATACATGCTGGTTTTGTAGCACACATCTCTTTAAAAGGACTTTGTTTAGCCTTTGTTATACTAATGACAAACGGAATGGTAATGAGCTTAAAAATGTTCCTCATCCAAGTAAGAAAACTACTGTTAAGAAGATTATTGCCATTATTACCAATTTATTATTTAATGATCTTTTGTTACACATCCCCATAATGATTAGGGTTCTGTCAAAGTAGATCACAGTTAACATAAGGTATTGATTGAGAAGTTTTCATTTAAATGCCTCTTTTTGTTTGGATATACATTCGAGAGGCTAAATAAAGTTTGTTAAGTGACTTCTGTGCAAGTCTTTCAGACCTGACCCTGCAGCAAGAAAACTGTGCAAGATGCTGTGGGAGTGTGGGGCAACAACACACCCACACTGAAATTTTAAAAACTAGTGAAGACTTAGACTAGTGAAGTCTCATTTTCACAGATGACTTTGGTCTTTATCACCTTTGAGCTGTCCTCACACTGTGCAGGTCCCTGAGGTGCTTCTTGCCCAAAAGGATTGTGCTTACACCACAAAAATAAACTGCTTTAACAAGTAACTGCTTAGCCAAGTTGTGTGCATTTCCACAGCCTGTCCCAGGGCAATGCAGAACACATCATGAGCTTGTGGGAGTGTTGTGGGTTCTTTCTTCTCTTACTTTCACTGTCCTGATCCATGAAGTGAGATGATATTGTGACAGCTTTGTGCTACATGGAAAGTATTTATCTGGATCTTCACAGTTCCATGGTGATTCTGCCCTTCCATTGAATTCTTCACTTCCTTAAGCATCCTGAGGTCACAGACTGAGACTTTCTTAAGGTGTTGTATTTTTTTTTTTTAATTAAAAATAGTTGATTTAGAGTCTGAGGAAGATCTGTAGCTCAATCTGAATCTGTCAAACAATACACTATCCATTTTTTTTTTTTTTAAATACTGAGATTTTCCAGCTGACTATTCTGCCTGCTATTTGGAGTGTAAGCTTGCATGGTGAAGAAATACCTTAATTCAGGAAAACAGAAAAGTTCTCGGAATTAAGTATAAAAATTGTCCTTAAGGCTGACTATGTTGGTTATTTTTACAAGGCTCAGGAACTGTCATCTTTTATGCTTAGCTTGCCTCATCCTCATTTTTAAAATTGCACCATGTCTCGCCTTGGTGCTGCTGGGAGATCTGGGGTATTTTTACAGTAATTCCCTTCCAGCCTGAGTTGCAGACTGAAAGGTCAGAGGCAAGGCAGGATGAAGAATAAATGTGTCTGGTGCCAGAGGTGGAAGGAATCAAAGTGTTATCAAGGAGTGACATTTGCTTTTGGATTGCAAGGTCAAGGGACCTCGGCTTGCTGTGAGAGGGAGAGAGGTGCTTCCTTTTCCACCAGCTGAGGAGTCAGTGCTGGCATCCATTCCTCTTTCTTATCAGGCATTTGGAGGTGTTACTCATTAGTCATCACTTCCTGAGGTTTTGTTCACAGGTTACAGCACCCTCTCCCTGGGCTGCAAGGTCCAGAGCCCTCTGTTAATGAAGCAGAGACATGGTGGGACAGAATAAAGAGACCATTGTTCTCTATGCAAGAAAACACTGCCCTGTCGGGTGCTTCCTCATTTTTCCATCTATGCTGTCATCCTGGGTTTTCCCCCAAACCTCCTGGTGCCATTCCCGTGGCTCCCTGGAGGGGAGCAGGATGAGCTAGAGGTGTGATAGGGAAGTGGGGGCTGTGAAGCCATGGCCAGCTGGTAGCAGCCACCCAGGGCCCGTGGGGTATGGAGCTGTACCAGCTCCCCCCCGTGCCTCCAGCCAGGTTCCCTCCCTCCCTGCACATCTGCCTGCCTTCATTCCTTGAGCAGGGAGTGAAGGGCAGGAGTTCTTCATGCTGGTTTTTAGGATTCTCCTTTATTAGATTGCTTCTGGGGAAGGACATGCTCCTCTTCAAAGCTCTTTTCCTCTAGGAAGTTCTTGCTTGGGCTTCCTCTGGTGAAAACAGTTGGGATGGTAAATGTGTACAGGGCTGGTGCCTGGGTGGTTTCCCTGCTTACCTGAGCTTGAAAGCTTCATGAAGCCTCCCCTAAGTCATTCTGACAGACCTGGTTCCTCCATGGCTGCTGAGATTTGAGCTCTTTCTGTCAGCTTTTTGAGCACAGAGAAGGGCGGAAAGAAATTCCTGCATTCAGGCATAGTTTTGAAAGGAACCTATAGAGGTGTTAAGCAAGTTTTTCACTCAGGTGAAAGCACTTCCAGCCTCTGAGGTGTTTTGAAGCTGAGTTTCAACCAACACATGCTGTTTCTCTTGGGTAGAGACTCCTTATTCATGCAGAAAGTCACACCAAGGAGAGACAACCCGGTATCAGTGAGATACTGTTTATTCACTGTGAAATCATGAGCGGAGCTGCTCGTGCTCCCTGTGTTTCCTTGGAGGCTGTGTCCTTGTCAGGTGCGTGGCAGTGGCCCCGGGGCCATGCCTGCTCTTGGAGAGCTGTGCCAGCCCTCTGGAGCCTGGCTTGGGATCAGCCACCCGTGTCATTTCAGCCCCAGACCTCTCTGAGGGGTCAGGCTGCCAGATGTGCCAAGCTGCTGGGTGACACCGTGACATGACCAGCTGCCCTGGGGGATTTCAGATGGGGCTGACAAACTCCCTCTAAATTTGTTTTCCAGGCATGATGTTGACTGGTCTGAGGAGGAGAATTGCTAGTGAGGCAGCTGGCTGCAAATCTAGGTGTAGAAACACATTTCCCAAACATCCCTTTGGCTGTCAGCCTGATCAGCGCCACTGTTCTGGGAGCAAACAGAATTCCACTGCCGTGAGACTCAGTGAGCCTGCTTCGTGCAGTTCTGTCTCCTGGTGTTCTGGAGGATGCTGAGTGCTGCTGGATGAGGCCCTGATGAGCTTCTCCTTTGCTAATTCCATCTTCCTTTCCAGAAACGTGAAGGCCTCCTTCAGACCACTCATGTTTCAGAGGAGCTGACGACCACGACAGAGTAAGCACAGAACACTTCGGTGCAGGATGTGAGACCATTTCTAAAAATGACAGAGGAATTTAACCTTCCCCCATCCTTGCTAAATTCACAAAATCCCTTCATGTGGTGCTTTTTTAACTGTATGGAAGTGACTTGGTCTCTGGGAAGATGCTGCAAAGGAGAGGTGTACTCTGGAAATTCCTGTGTCTTAGAAACTTTTAACAGAAAGCGACCTTTGTGAGTCTCTTTTTCCCCCTGCCTGCTGGATGTAGCTTTATATATATATACACACATATATATACATATATATATACACATATATACACACACACACACACACACACATATATACACATATACCTACATATATATATATGTATATACACACACACATATATATATCTATACATCTGCTATCTGCTTAGTACTATTTTCTCTATCAAGTGAGGGGCTAATGAAGATATTTTGGGGAAGGATTAATTTGGCAAAAAGCAATTATTTGGCATACCTCTCAAACCGGAAGTGATACAATTAAAACTGTAAAACAGTTAAAACTGTAAGGGGAGAAGAGCTCAGCAAAATTAAATTAAATCAATAAACCTCTTCCCTCTCCTGTTTTTGCATCAGATTACCTTGTTTTATGTTTTTACGGTCCTTTTTCATGAGAAGGCTAGACATGCATTTTGGCTTCAACTAAAAGCTGAGATTTTCCTTCACATGGCCTGAAGGCAGCTCTTCTGAGAGGCGCTTACACGAGCCCTCCCTCAGTTTATTGGTGTATTGGCTCCCTGTAGAGTTGGCTCAGCCTCCCATGGCTTTGAAGATAAATGAAGCGCCATGTGGTGCTTAGTGGGGAAGATCTTTCAGATGGAAACGCTCAAAAATGAGATCATAACGTCTCTGTGTGGACATTAAAGATCTCATAGTGTTTTTGGTAGGATCAGAGCTCTGACTTAGGTTTGTGGGCCAAAATTCCTCCCCTCTCTCCCATGCACTTGAAGAATGCAGGGAGCTCGTCCTCTCTTCCTGATGTGGTTTGCAAGATGTGATCTGCAGACTGGGGCTTAGACATTTTTTAGCAAGAAAGATGCTTGCAGATTTGCACGTGTGTTTATACATGTATTTTATTAATCTATTTGATATTACACAATATTGAGAGGTTGACTGTTTAACATGTTGCATATCCAGATACAAGGATACCTATGGAAAGTGCAGTGAGCAACAGAATCCAACATTCACTGAATACTTTCAGATTCCTCTGTGCAAATTAGGGCCTTATTCTCAGCTGATAAACATCTGCATAGGTGTGATGGCACTGGCTATGTATGTATTTCATATGTGGCAGTTTTATTTACACAATATTCACATATAATGTATGTTTTCTTCAGAGAAAACAAGTTAAAGTGAGATAGATGGCTTTGCTTCTTGTAAGCTGTGTGGTTTAGCATGTGATGATTATATATTTGTGGAAAATGTTCACACAAGCACATTTATTCATTCACCCTTCATCATAAAAATTGTTATGGCTAGCAAGTCATGATTACGTGTAAAGTGTAATTAAGCATTTCTGTTAATTTCAAGTGTCTCTCCCAAACATCATTTCTGCAGCGCTTTGGGTCTGCCCTGGGATGTCCTCAGCCCCCTGAGTTTGCACAAGGGGTTGCCCCTCCTGTATTGCAGGAAAACGCCTGTCAAGGCCATGCTCTTGTCTTCCCAAACTGATTATTCATGAACTAACATGATGTTTTTGAATGCTCTGACTTGCAGGATGATGATGGGAAGATTTGGTAAGTAACAAAGTTGAATTTCCTTTTGTTTTTTTGTTTCATTTGTGTCAGGCACAGGAATCTAGTGTCTTTTCTTTCAGCAGATCAAGACAATGGGTTGAGCAATTCCATGAGGTTGGAATGTGCTGCGGGGGCAGGTTTTGTTACTCCATGCAGATGTGGAGCATAATGGGTAGAACCAGATCATCCAGTGAATTTCTTGAGCTCTTTAGCCTGGTCTGTCTTGTTTTGGTTAATTTGTAAGTAATGAACAGTAACCCCCCACGACAAGACAGACATTGAGCGTGTCCAGGGAAGGGAACGGAGCTGGGAAGGGTCTGGAGCACCAGGAGCAGCTGAGGGAGCTGGGAAAGGGCTCAGCCTGGAGCAGAGGAGGCTCAGGGGGGACTTTGTGGCTCTGCACAACTCCTGACAGGAGGGGACAGCCGGGGGGGTCGGGCTGTGCTCCCAGGGAACAGGGACAGGAGGAGAGGGAACAGACTCAAGCTGTGCTGGGAAGGTTAGGTTGAATATTAGGGAAAGGGTTATCAAGCCCTGGCAAAGCTGCCCAGGGCAGTGGTGGAGTCCCCATCGCTGGAGGGATTTAAAGCCATGTGGGTGTGGCACCTGGGGACATGGGGCAGTGGTGGCCTTGGAAGTGCTGGGGGATGGTTGGACTCAATGATCTCAGAGATCTTTTCCAGCCTAAAGGATTCCATGATTCCAGAGGTAAAATGGTGCACAGGGCAATATTTCCTAGTTCTGGTCTCAGTGGCTTTCAAGTAAAAATATTTGGAGTCCCCAGCAATGAAAGTTACACCTTTTCCATATTATGACCGTTTAATTTATACATGAAAACTACAGAAGCAAAGGGTTGTGGCAGAAGGTCCAAGAGCTTTCTTTATCTATCCACCTTCAGGAAACAGCCCTCTCTAATTCCTCTGCATGGAGAATCTTATCTCCTCTATATTTGCTAGACTTTAGGCCTTACCAATTGTGTGTCTGGTTTTCTAAACAAAACCCACTTTTTTTTGGTGTTGCTGCCAAGAGATTTCCCTTTTTGCATTCATTTTTTTTAGTAGCGTTAAGTAATTTCTCATTTTAAAGGTGTGTGCTCCTGTAAAAGATGAAAAATAAGTACTTCCCTTATTTGCCCATTATAATATGTGAACACTGTAATTTCTCCTCTTGCAGTGTATCTACATTAAATATTAAAAAGGCACTTGGAAGATAAGTAATGTCAGGGACCTATGGGGCTAAATAATGTATCTTCAGATACCAAAGGAATTTAGACAATAAATAGGTTTGTTTATTTAACTGTGGGAAACTATTAAAAAGTGTTCTGTAAATAAAATTATTTGATCATAGAAGAACTGTTAAAAACTATGTTGAAAACAGGTTGGATTAGATATTGATAGACAGTGCTTTGAAGGTAGAAACAATTTAAATCTTTGTATTGTACATAGGATTTGCTCTTCATACACAGCTGAATCCGAATTCACTTGAGTTCAGTTCTAAACTTCACTGATGTCACGGGTGCTACCAGTATTTTTAAATTAACCAAATTAATATCTGAATTTGATGCTGAGTGTGGATGCAACCAGAGCTATTGTTTAGGTTGGGATTGAGGTATAATAAGAATTTGTTTATAATTTTAATTTTTCTTTTGCCCACATATTTTATGTACTAATTATGAATGGCAGAAAAGGGAAATCAGTGAATATGTTTATTTTCAGTTACCTCTAAAATTCCTAGGGCAGTTTGCTCTGGGTTATAGCCAGATACCAAAATAGGGTGCTGACTTTTACCTTGGGTCTCTGTTATGTGACTTTCTGAGAAAAAACCTTTAAGCTTTGGACAGATAACCTGTTTCCCATGCATGGCTGTTGGAGATGTTTTGATTTTTATTTTTTTTTGCCCCAAACCAGAGCGCGATGCCTTTGACACGCTTTTTGATCATGCACCAGACAAACTCAGCGTAGTCAAAAAGGTAAAAACTGAAATCCTAGCTTGATTTTCCATGTTGCATTTTTTTCCTGTGCTTTTGGAAAGATACTCTGAAACATGTAAACGACAGAAGAGGAATCTGAAGCAGTAAAAAAGGTATTTATCCCCAAAGATCCCTGTTTCAAAGTTGGGTGATGTTTTCCACAGTGCCCTAAAATGTGATTCAGCCATAAAGCAGTTTGCTAAATATAAAACTTTTACAGAAGAGTTGCTTTTGCCCAGGGCTTTCCTGCTTAGCACTTACTCCTATGGTCCCCTGGTTTGTCCTCCTGTGCTGTTGACATCTTCTTCAAGAGCCTGAAAAAATCAGTGTGGACAGAAATGCATCGACTGCTGGCTTCACCTTCAGGCCCTAATGTCATCACAGTGCTTTCCCAGGACACTAAAGTTTGCTTCATGTGCTAGGAAAGCTAAAAGTAAGCTGAATGTAACAGCACCATCTGGTGATTTCTGGCATCTGGTGCAACAAAAATGGCAGTTCTGTGTGCTTATTTGTGCAAAAGCAGGCAGCACGCACACATATTTATTATGTTTTAAAAATGTCTTAAAAGGTTGTGTTAACCCTTTCACATCAGCACTGAGTGTAGTGTCTGACATCACTGTTTCTGGTTTTGTTTTTTTTTAATAGTCTCTGATCACCTTTGTGAACAAACACTTGAATAAACTGAATTTGGAAGTAACGGAGTTAGAAACCCAGGTAAGAGGCTTTGTCTTCTTCTCTGTAATATGTGTGAATTGCAAATTTTCAGAGGTGGGCTTGGCTAAGCAGAAGCAGATCTTCTTTCCAGAGTTTGCTGAGCTGTAAGAGATGGTTATTTTATTGTCTCAGTAAAAAGATAAGCACAGCATCCAGAGAATTATACCGAGTGTGGGTAATTCATGTGAGCCTGGCTTAGTGTAATACCAGTCATTCACTCACTGCTATTTTACAGCTTTGCTGAAATAAATGGGTGACTGGATCTGATCTGTCACAAGAAATTGTTACTTAATGCCTTAGAGATACCCAAGAATTTATTTTTTAGAGGATGTCATTGAAACCCTATCAGGGTCACAAGTGAGAGGTCTTAGAACTGCGTTACCTTATCCCCCTTAGCCAGTCAGTCGTCACCTGGTCTGGTAGGAACACTGAATAGTGTGGCTGAAAACGATTTTATTTAGTATTTGCTGAAGTCATAAACAGTCTGCTTTGACTTGGCGAAAAAATTCTTTTATGAAACTCAACTTCTTACCTGAGACAGGGCAGACTGAATCTCAAGTTTGGATTAAGGGCAAAGATTCAAATGTCTTACATGCAGAATTTAAGAGGAATTGTGATTGAAATGACCAGGTACTGTGGAAGTAAGACTGGGAGTATATAATGTGCAAACATGTTTCCTGAGAAGTTTGGGGCCTTTTAAAATACTGCAGTGGAGCTGGCAGGATTCCTAAAGCAAATAAAATGAATGTGAGGAAAGCAAGAACAGACTCCTGAACCATCCGACACTTTTGTGCTAGCAAAAAAGGTGATACATAATATGTAAACAATAAATACAAAATACATAATTTGGGCCAAGCATTCTTTGTTCTCCTCATTTATGAATGCTGATTTTCAAACAGATGCTTTCTCCTAGAATTTCTCTTTAGTTTGCAGATGGTGTCTACTTGGTTTTGCTCATGGGTCTCCTTGAAGACTATTTTGTTCCACTTCACAACTTCTACTTAACACCTGAAAGTTTTGATCAAAAGGTGGGTAGAAGCTCCAGGTTTTGTTCTTTTTGCGTTATTATCATGTGTTTTTTTCTGATTGTTTCATCCTTTCTTTTTGTGCCAGGTAGAACAGAACCTGGTATATTCTCTTTAAGAGCTGTAGCAAAGAGGCACTGGCTGGGGCACTTGATGGTTAAAAGGACTAAAAATTGTTTGTGAAATTAAACAATTTGTGGGTAAATTCCCAATAGTTAAGGAAGAAAGGTATTCTGTTTCTGGCATTGGACAAGACATAAGTCTGTGTGTATTTGGTCTTGGTAGATCAGGATACTCCGAGCCTGGTCCTCCTGCAGTGATACAAGTGCCCCTCCTTTTTATTCTGCCAGGTTCTGCAGTGCAGAGGATGTGTTTTGTGTTGGTTGAGCTGCAGCAGAAGGGGGCTAGGTCAGGAGTGGAAACATTGGCTAAAGTTAAAGGATGGAATGCTTTGGAAGGCAAGTGATGTTTAAAATGGGGTTTTCATAATGGTTTCCACACAGACTGTAGCTGTCAGCCCCTACCTCTCTGGGAGGGATTGTTATCTATTACATCTTCCACAAGCTCTCCTTTACAGCTTTCTCTTGCTGTTTTATGCCAGTATCTTGCATTTTTGCCCTTGTAGAAATGCAGGGTGCTGAGTTGCAGCCAGCATCTGTTTGATTACTATTGTAGTGTTAATGGTTGAAATTCGTAAAGATTATCCAGTATTCCTGAAGTCACATTGGGGTTTTGTGTGGAGACTTTACCTTGAAGAATAGGAATTTGTTAACTGAAGAAGGAGAGGTGTAGGCTCTGTGCTTTGTGGGGAAGCAAATATCATGTTGAAAGTGATTGGTTTTGTCACAAGGAATGAGGAGGAATTGCAGCACGTAAAAGAGATTAATAAAGTCCTGAGTAATAAGCTGTGTATCTCCAGAACTGTCATGTGCAGTAACAAAACTGCACAGAATTCATAATGCTAATTACCTTGCCTAAATTCCAGTGAGTGTGGACAAGAATTCTGCTATGTAGATCTCTTTAAACCATAATGTACGTTCCTCAAAGGAGACATTAAATGGAGACACCTACTTTCTTTCTCTTTCCCTCCTTGTCTGTTGCTCTGATTTTCTGATATTCGTGGAGATTCGCGGAAGCTTGCAGGGAAGTCAGGCAGGCAGCACCAAGATGGCGAAAAGAGAAACTTTATTTACAAGAACTTCTTTATATATTCATTAAGAATCTAATAATTATTGCTCGATAGTTTTTCCACCCCCTATAATGATTGGTTACAATGCTGAAGCGTCCAGTACCAAAACAAAGAGATTAGAAAGCACAAGAATGCAACTTATCTCTATTCTCCATGAGAAAGAAGAGAAAGCTTTTAAAACAGTGAAACTACAATTCCCCCTTTTTGTTTTAAGAAAGAAAAGCAAAAACAAAGGTGTTGCTTGTAGTCCCCTGTTAGTTCTCTAAGAAGGGAGAATGAGCTCAGCATGAAGGATCTGCTTGGCAGTGGCCAGCTACCAAGAAGATCCTGAATTAAAATACCGATAAGGCGTCTGCCAGTGATGGCCAGCCACTGACAGGGCCCAAACCAACTGCTGATTGAAGGTGGACGGAGAGACTTTCAAACAATGCCATAACTGATACATCTATCAAAACCTAATTCTATTGAAAGTTCTTATTTTTCTGACTCCATAATAAGGAAAGTTAAAATTCAGTCTCTGCTTGTAGAAGGACCATCTGCCTGATGGTCAGTGTCTTGGTCATCGTTTTGAGGTTGCCGGTTCACTTCTGAAGTCGCAGATCAGGACGAACACATCTCGCAGGCAGCCACTGCACTCCAGTATCTGTGGAAACGCAAGCATACCCTCAGCCCCAAGTAATAAGCTCATGTGGGCCTTCCCAGGTGTTAGTAAGTAGGTTTTGAATCCAAACCTTTGCCCGGGGCAAGCGTGACTTGCCTGATGACTGCAATGAGAGAAAATGGTTCAAAATGACAGGATTATTTGAATTTGGTGGCACTGTGAGATGATTAATGGTGTACAAAGCTTTTTCCAGTCGGCTCTGTGGTGATTCCCCATGCATTCCCCCTTTTTGTTTTTCCAGAACGCGCTTCAGAGTACCATGCGCACGTTCCACGATTGCTTGACCAGTTGGGGAATGTGGAATACCAAATTTATGGTCCACACCCCATAGGTGCAAGAACTGCCGCATCTTCTGTGAGGCGTAGGCAGGGCCATTGTCGGTTTTCACTGCAGTTGGCACACCCAAGACCGAGAAGGCCAATTTCCAATGGGCAATGACATCATGACCCTTTTCTCCAGTGTGAGCAGATGCCCACATGGCTGAGGAGAAGGTGTCAATAGACACATGCACATACTTAAATCGGCCAAATTCAGGGATGTGTGTCACATCCGTCTGCCAAAGCTGCAAGGCCTTTAGGCCTCTGGGGTTTACCCCTGATGGCAGAGGTGCAGTGAGTGCGTGGCAATCAGCACAAGCACTGACAATATCACGAGCCTCAGCTGGCGTCAATTGGAACTGCTTCTGCAGAGTATGTGCACTCTGATGGAAGAAATCATGGGAAGTTTTGGCTTGTGCAATTTTGTCAGGCTGAGGCGCCATCCATGCAGGATTGGCTAGCATATCAGCCCTGGCATTGCCTTCTGTTAGGAAACCTGGCAATTTGGTGTGGCTTCGAATGTGCAAAATGTAATATGGATGTGTTCGACCTTGAATTGCATTCCACAAAGCTTGTAATAATGAAAACAGAGCCGCATTATTGACTTCCTTTAGAAGTGAACAATCTAGACGTTTGGTTATACCTGCTACATAAGCAGAATCTGTGACCAAATTCAAAGGCACCTGAGAGAACCGCTGATAGGCCAAGGCGACTGCCCTTAGTTCAGCCAGTTGGGCAGAGCCTGACTCAAGGCTTTTCAGCACCTGCCACTCGGATCCCTCCTTCCAGGTAACAATGGCTTTTCCTGTTTTTCCAGAACCATCCGTAAAGACGGTGGGTCCGCGCACTGGCACCCGACTGTTCTTTGGCCGCAAGGCAAGGCTGGTTGAAATTTGCCAATTGTAATAATTTGTGACTGGGCAGGTGATAAGCAATCTGCCCTGAAAAGTTTTGCAATGCACTTTGCAAAGGAGCGCTGTTAGCAAGGCTCCATTCAAAGCTGTCTCTTGTAATCGGGACGATGATGATGGCAGGATCTGCAGCCATCAACTGCAGACACCGATGGCGGGATTTGATTATCAAACACGCGATCAATTCGAACAGCGTGGGTGCTGTCTTTTTTGGCTGATGGGGCAGAAAGACCCATTCCAGAACGTGCAGAGGGTCGGCCCATTGTTTGTTCCGTTGGCCGATGATACCTGTGGGATGGAGATCTGGAGCGGTAATAAAAACAGTGATATCAACAGAGGGATCTACTCGATAAACCTGACGAGCAGGAACAGCTTGTTGCACCTCATTCAGCACTCGTTGCGCCTCCGGGGTCAATTTTTGAGGTGAATTCAGATCAGGGTCCCCCTTTAAAATATTAAAGAGCGGGGAAAGTTGCGTGGCAGTCAGTCCTAGATAAGGACATAACCAATTAATGGTACCAAGCAATTTCTGGGCATCATTCAGAGTTTTGATAGTGTCTGAGAATTGCACCTCTTGGTGTTGTATAGTTTGATCCAAAATTTTGACTCCCAAATATTTCCAAGGAGGCTGTTGTTGAACCTTGTCTGGGGCCACTTGCAACCCCTGGGAATGCAGGGCAGCGAGCAGTTGAGGCTGTAACCTCTGCAACTCATCCTGGGTGGATGCTGCCACCAGGATATCATCCATATAATGGTAGCAGAGTGCCTCAGGAAACTGCTCACGGATGCCAGACAAAGCCTGAGCGACATACCATTGACAGATTGTCAGGCTATTTTTCATGCCCTGAGGTAACACTTCCATTGAAATCTCTTTACAGGCTCAGCATTATTAATTGCAGGCAGTGTAAAGGCAAATTTTGGTCTGTCGTTGGGGTGCAAAGGAATTGTGAAAAAACAATCCTTCAAATCAATGATCAGTATTTCCCACTTTGTGGGGATCATTGTGGGTGAAGGCATTCCAGGCTGTAAAGCTCCCATACTTTCCATCACTACATTAACTTTGCGAAGGTCCTGTAACAACCTCCACTTCCCGATTTTTTTCTTAATTACGAACATGGGGGTATTCCAGGGACTAGTAGAAGGCTCGATGTGTCCCTGTTGCAATTGTTCCTGAACCAGCTGACAAAGGGCGACTAATTTTTCTTTGGGCAAGGGCCACTGTGGTTCCCATATGGGTGTTTCAGTCAGCCATCGCAAGGATAGCATGTGATATGGTGCACCCTTGAGCACAGTGACCCCTATTAAAAATTTGTTCCAATCTGGACTCCCCATGCTGCCAACACGTCCCTCCCCCAGAGGTTAATTGGGGCTGAAGTAACATAGGGCTGGATTACAGCTGTGTGACCCTCCGGGTCTTTCACCAGCACAGGCTGTTTGCTCAGTTGGCTCTGTGTGGTTCCTCCTAGCCCCACAATGGCTGATCCCACAGGGGCTAGAGGCCATGTAGAAGGCCATGAAGAGGAGGAAAGAATTGTTACATCAGCACCTGTGTTGATCAAACCTCGAAGTCGAATCCGACGTGGGTGGGCTTTTGGCAGGATCAGAGTGTACGTCAGCTGTGGTCTCTGGTTAGAGATGTCTGCGGCCCAGCAGATCTCTGGAAGTTCTGGAAGTTCAGTGCTGCTGCTTCTGCATACTTGCTGCTCTGCTCTGGGAACAGAAGACTCAAAAGGCACCAAATGAGCAATGGGAGTTTTCTCAGGGATTGTGACAGGGGGACTTGGTGTGGAAACCATAGCATGAATCTGGCCCATAGAATCCCCATCTATAACTTCTGGATGAACAAAGATTTGTTGGTGGGTGACCTCAGGTCTCCCCACCGGGAGAGCACCATACCCTTGGCTTAGGGGTTTGTGCGCATCCAAGGGGACTCTGTGGATGTTACCAGAGTCTAGGACGACTGTCCTAGCTGTGTAGATGTTGACCTGGGCTGACCCTTGGGCACTGTCTCCACAGTGGCCTGATGGGGCAGTGCTGGCGACGTTGACCTGGGCTGGCCCTGGGGTGCCACACTGACTGGATAAGCCAGTGTTTGCAGCCTGTTTTGAGGGCATGTTTGGGACGGAGGGCAGTTCCCCCATTTTGCACCTCCCTTCCTGTTTCCCGACAAAGGCCGGCCGTCTACATGGTATTTAGATCTGCAATATTCTGCACAATGCCCTGGTCTACCACACCTCTTGCACTGGGGAATCGCAGTCCCTGCATTTCCCTTTTTCTGTGATTTAGGTCTTCTTTGTTTGTTCCCAGCCTTGGACTGCTTTTGCCCTCCATCAGGGTTTGCCTGAGCAGGTGACAGAAATGCAGCCAAGCAGGTTTCTTTGAGCTCCGTGGTGCCACCTGGGAGCAGGCCTCTACCATGTCTGCGAGGGATGCATCGCCTTGCAGTGCACCTATAATTCTTTTGCAGTCTTCATTGGCATTGTCTTTTGCCAGCTGTTTGCACAGCACCTCTCTCAAGGGATCCTCCTCCACTTGTTTTTCCAAAGCAGCAGCTAGTCTTTTGACAAATGATAGAAAAGACTCAGACAAGCCTTGGTGTATCTTAGAATATTGCTCTTTTTGCTCTGCCATGTTGATTGTTTTAAGAAGAGCACCCGTGCCTAATTTTTGTGCCTGTTCCAACAGTTCGGGATCCCATCTGGCTTGCAGGTCAGGATTGTCGTGGGGTTTAAGTCCCATCAGAACATCCAATCCAGCTCCACGCCTAGGGCTAACAAGAGGCAAACGCATGTTTTCATCTGCAGCCTTTTGAGCCATTTTCCTCCAAGTATTCTAAAAAAGTCTAAATTGCACAGGTTGGAACAGAACTTGGCCCAAGTGCCTGATGTCAAAGGGTGCCAACAGATCAGTATTCACTACTCCAATAACTTGCATAACTTCAGGAGACCCAAGCCCATACTGTGCTACCTTATTTTGTAAATCCTAGACCGTTTTCCAAGCTATAACTTGGTGGTTATCCGGTTGGCCTGAGTTCGGGGCTGCTTTGAATACTGGAAAAGCCTGAACATTCCCTGGCAGAATGGTATTATCACCCTGAGCCACTGGCCCATCTTCTGAAGGCACTGCATCTGCCACCTGGGTCTCCATTGCTGCTGGTAGGGTTGGGGCATCCCCATTCTTTCTAATAGATCCCAGTCCCCTGCCTGCAAAGCTCCCAATTTGACACAGTCCCAATATCTTCTCGAGTTTTGAGCTCTTAATGTGATGGAGTACTCCTGGGTTATCCAGGAACGGATCTGCAACAGATGTTTTCGTCTCCTCTTTGCAATCTCACCCATTCTGCCATGTACCGAGGGGTCTGGCTCGACATCGAAATCATCCGTTTGAGCCTCCCCTGCTGTTCCTATCACGAAGGCTGGAATGTCGGCAGGTACGGGCGTTGGGCTGGGAGAGAAGGCCTCCAGAGAGGCCAGGCTAGGGGCCGGAGAGGAAAACTTCCATCTCCTCTGACTGAGCAGAATGAAGCGACTATAGGGATGCCGCCGATCCTGTTGTTACTATGGTAACTACGTTGCCGTGCGCAGGATACGGGGCTGTCGCCTCGTCTGCTCTCAGATTCCTGGGTTCAGACAGATGCTGAACAGCAACCGACTGCCTAGTGATGTCCAGCAGAGCCAGGAGTGTGTCTGAGATCACTCCGAGTTTTTGCAAAATACCATCCAGGGGCGCAATAGGGCAAGCGAGCTGTACGCCCGTCCCTTGCATGGTCCCTGGCCCCGCTTGCACCACCGCGGGCCCAGGACCGGTTGCCGCCTCTGCTGGGGCAGTGGGAGGGACTGTGGGCGCAGACTGGAGCGGGCAGGTTGCAGGGGGAACTGCCAATGCAGGCTGGAGCGGGGCAGTGCTGGCCACCACTTCTTCCGCGATGCGGGGGAGCACGGGCGGCCCCGGCGCCGGCCCCGATGGGGGGGGCAGGGCAGCGCCAGCGGCCACTTCCTGTTCTGCAGCAGTCACTGTGATGTCACTCACCCACGCCGGGAGAGGGTCAAGCCAGGAGGTGCGCGGCCTCCCCGCCCCCACCTGCGGGGGCACGGGGGGAGGAATCCCTGCCGCGCCAGGCCCGGGGGCCCCCCCGGGAGGACTGCGCTGCACCAGGAGGCCCGGGCGCCCCCCTGCCACTTCAGCCCGGCGCTTTTGCTCCAGGTGATCTGCAAGGACTTCTTCTGGGGTTGGATAGGTGCGTGGTTTGTAATTCAGTGGGGATATGTATTTCTGATCAATGCTTCAGCATTTTTCAAGGGAGGGGTAGGGCTGGCCAGGCCAATGGGCACAGGGGAGAGCCCGGGGTTCTAAGTAGGAATGGCAGTCCTTTTTTCCAAAATCCACGCCATCTTCCCGTAATAAATCAAGGATTTGCTGCCACGTGTAAACAGGCATATAATTTTGAAATTTCCAAACAAAATCTCAAACCATAATTCATCTCCAAGAGAGAGCCACGCCTCAAAGGTCAGAATGGATTGTGAAACTTCGGAGTATCCCTTTCGCTCAAACCATATTAGTAAATCTGCTAGCAGTTTGTCAGAGACTTTAGCTTGGATGGGGGCCCATGCATCTTGATGGGATGGGGGGGGGGAGCCCCAGAGTTCTCAGCTGCGTTCTCCATTATGTCCCCGAGACCCCGGGAGGGTGGGAGGGGATGAAGGTGGGTAGGGAGGGCTTCTCCTGCCTTCAGGACACGTCGGTTTCACCAATTGTTGCTCTGATTTTCTGATATTCGTGGAGATTCGCGGAAGCTTGCAGGGAAGTCAGGCAGGCAGCACCAAGATGGCGAAAAGAGAAACTTTATTTACAAGAACTTCGTTATATATTCATTAAGAATCTAATAATTATTGCTCGATAGTTTTTCCACCCCCTATAACGATTGGTTACAACGCTGAAGTGTCCAGTACCAAAACAAAGAGATTAGAAAGCACAAGAATGCAACTTATCTCTATTCTCCATGAGAAAGAAGAGAAAGATTTTAAAACAGTGCAACTACACCCATCCATTTTCTTTCCTCTGACCTTATGCTCCTGTGTGATCTGTGGGGACTTGTTCAGGAAGCTCTTTCTGTGCAGTTGTGCACAGCTTGTTCTGCAGCATCTCCACACAGCCTATCCAGGAGCTGCCCCCACCAAGCATTTTAGGAAGCATTTACTTCATTAGAGAAACTAAATTTGATTTTTGTCTCCATTTCCAAGGAGAGAAAGCCAAGGCACCACAAGACCAAAAACAAAGTCCTTGATATGATCCTGCTGTTGCTTGCTGCACAGCTGATAATAACACACAAAAGACTAACGTTGTTTGAAAATAAATCTGTGTGGTGTCCTCATTTCTTCTTTCTTGCTTGCCCAGGTGTATTTTTCATCTCTGCTCAGTTGGGTTGTTTCTGTTGCATCCCTTGTTGCCTGGATGGCGAGTGATGCCTTGTTGATCTTGAGGACAGGCAGGAGGAAAAGAATGCAGCTCTGTTTGAGTTGTTACTGGGAGCTCTCTGTAGAGACCTGAGTTTGGGGTTCAGTGGGGTTTCTTGGTCCATGTGGGACCCAATCCCATTTTTACACTTGCATATCTTAAAAATATGGAAGTTTTAAATTACTTTGTGTCAAAAAGTGAGTATTTGCCCTATAATGATACAGGCTTTCATTTTGTAGTGGCTCATATTTACTTTCTGCCATGCTTAAACACGTAAATGTTGATTAAATATTAAATATCGATTTAAATAGAATTATCATTTTCTGTGTCAAGTGACGAGAGAATAGAGCATCTAAAAATTTTTATTAAAGGCTTTTGATGCCTATATAACTCTGAGATTCTAAACCCTTTCCCTCTTTCAGGTGCATAATGTTTCTTTTGCTTTTGAGCTGATGCAAGATGGAGGACTGAAGAAGCCAAAAGCTCGCCCTGAAGGTATGGGCATGCCCCGTGGCATTAAACTTCTTTTAGGAGAACCAATAGCAAAAGATCCCCTTGATTTATGGGGGCGTGGGAGTCAGAACTTTTAAATGTAGAAACTGAGTTTTCCCTTTAAAGTCTCTGAACTTTAAAATTAATTATTGATGAGGTCTGCATTGTTCCTTGCACTAGGGATAAAAAGAGGAATTAAAACTTTATGACTGCTAAATGAGCAATTTTTATTTCTGGTGTTACAAACTGTGTATGAGTTAGAAGCTTCCGCAGAACAAAGAAAAGTGAGGAGCCCCCAAGAAATGATTGGTTTGACTAAAAATGAGACCAAGTGGTGATAGTAAATAGATTAACAAATAGTGGAGCTGGTTAGAGAGGGGAAAAAGACAAAAGACAGTATTAAATACCTCTGTATCCTGTCAGTACTGTTGTTTTAAACTGGGGGATGAAAAGTGCTCCTGAAGAATGCTGAAAATGATGAAAATAATGAGGAAAACAAGAAGAAGTTACCTTTCCATGAGGCTTTCTTACATCCTTATGCTATCATGACTGGTAAAACACTATAGCAGATCTTTTGTTTGCTTGGGATAAAGTGCGTAGGTTCAATAAGCAGCAAAATATGCTTTTAAGTGTTTTTCTGATTGAAAATTTAATTATTGATATAAGCTAGAGAGCCAAATTAGCTCATACAACATTGCTTTTTTGCTTTTTGCTGCTGCAGGATGTGCAATCTCTTGTGTTTTCCCTCCTCCTCTGTGTGTGTGGCCATTCCTGGCAGCAGTTCCAGGCTGTTGGAGTGAGTGTGGTGTCTGTGTGGCTGGAAATGCCTGCAAAACTGACTGTGGCTCTTGAAAAACTGCTCCCCTGGAGAGGACAATCACATCTTGGAAATGGCTTGTCACTGTAGTTTTATTTGTAAGATCCAGGCAGTCATATAAGACGTATTTCACGGAAGAATAATTCGTTTTGATGGAGAATCTGAAGTGCTGCAAAAAAAAATTCTGGGTATAGAATGCTCTGTTAATGCTATACTCTGATCCATTGTTTGTTCATCAACAGGCTGGGAAACCTGTCAGGTGAATCCTCACTCTTTAGCATGAATTAGGTAGGAAATGCCTCTTGAATTAGAATCATAGTATTGTTCAGTTTGGAAAAGATCTCTAAGATCATTGGGTTCAACCATTAACCCTGCACCATCATGTTCACCACTAAACCACATTCCAAAGTGCCACATCTACACTCCTTTTAAGTTCCTCCAGGGATGGAGACTGCTCCGCTTCCCTGGGCAACCTGTTTGGATGCTGGACAACCCTTTTGCTGAAGATATTTCCCAGTATCCAATCTAAACTTCCCCTGATACAACTTCAGGCTGTTTCCCCTTGTCCTGTCCCTTGTTCCTGGGGAGCAGAGCCCAACACCCCCTTGGCTGCACCTTACAGGTCATCTCTTCTCCTCTATTCTTCCTGCCAAATTGAGTGGATTGGGCCAGCAGCAGAACTTGAGGCTGAGTTATTGCAGCAGAACTACGTTGTAGTGGATTCATTTAGTATCCTCTAACAAGGTTGTTTTGGAGTGTGAAAGTTTTAAATTAATGGAGTATTTTAAACTACTTTTAGAATGTATGGGCACTTGCAGCTAACATTTTATTAGTTGTTGTTCGTAATGTTATTACTGTGCATGTTTTATTATAAGAACCAGGAGGCTGAGAATGAGCTTATCCTTGGAAACACCTGTTAGACACTGATCAGTAAGGAACACTGCAATCACCCACACAGGGAGGATGCATTTCGCACTCTACTCTTTAATGCGACAGTCAAAGACTTAACAAGGTCTGGAACTTAAGAAAATGGCAAACTGAAATTACAGTATAACTTTTGCAAGCAACAGTGGTTATTAACCATTGGTCTGCATTGTCAAGGAATGGAGATGGGATTTCTGCCACTGGATGATGCAAAAAGAAAAAAAAAATTAAGAAAACATGCAATGTTTAGCTTGTGTTTTCATTCAGGTTGGTTTGTGAGCTCAATGCAGGTTTTTCAAGGTAAAGTTCTGTTGTACACACAACACCTTGTTGCCACAATAATTTCTTCTGGCCCTACATTTACTTGGCATTACAGTGTGGAAAAAAAGAGCTTGGTCCATTCCTTATTTTTGTGATGAGGCCTCTGAACTGAGGCAGGGTCTGAACCCTGCAAGCTTTGACCACTTTGGGCCATGTCAGCTGAGAGGGAGATTACAGTGGTCCAGGGAAGGCACCCGTCCCGCCTTCAGGGAGAAGCTGAAAATGGATTGCATGGGACAAAGAAAATCATTTGGGAGGAATGGGGCAAGTCCATGCAGTGAATCTGTGATACTAGAGAGTTGACTGGGACAGTGTTTTTGGCATTTTCATAGTGCCAGTACTAGGAGTTTAACTGTTTAGCAAAAAAAAGTAACTGCCAGCATTAGTGGGACAAATCTGTTGGTAGTTGTCTCTTCTCCAGGTATTTGTCTTGATTTCCCAGCTTTAGAAATGCCTGGCTGTTGCAAAGTGTTGTTTTCCGTGGCTAACTTCACATTTTAAATCCAACTCTGAGGGAACTGGGTCTTGTTCCAGAGGAACCGATGCTGATTCTGGCTGTTCACTTACTGAGAATGCTGGGTAATAAGCAACTTTCTGTGATACCTGGAAAAATTAGAATCCTGTTTCAGATTTCAGTTATCCAGATAGGACGTATCTTTTTTCAGGGTGTATGACCTCACAGCAATTAGAATCTTTCTTTGGGGCAGGAGAAGATTCTTTTGAAAATACAAATTGAAAATCTTAAATGAACGGCGTGAAATAAAATAGGAATAAAGTGTAGAAAGAATTGTTTGAGAGGTTACTGAAAACACCAGATAAAGTGTGAGGGTTAGAGTGGTATCCAATGTGGGGTGGGAGGGAAGGGTAGAGAGGTCCTGGCAAGTGATTCTTCAAAGCAGACAAGTTATGCTTCCCTTGGACCTCACAATAATTGTCCTTGGTCTGGTGTGTGCTGTCTTTCTAGGTCTTTTGAGGATTTTTAAATGGTCTGTTTTTCCTTACTTCTGTTTCTTTATATATTGCTCACTGTATATTTTTTGCTTCTTCCTCCTCATTTCTTTCATATTCTATGCAAACTTTTTCTACCTCTTCAGCCTTCTCTTCTTGTGCTGTGATGTAATTCCTACATCACATCTGTGGTATTTCTTGGCATTTTATTATAGTATAGATGGAAAGATCCTAACAAAATAGCTTTTTTAGCTTTTTCTTGAGAGCTGTTCCAGTCCTGTTCCCTTATCTAGTGTGATAAGAAGAGATATTAAATAATAGAAAGCTTGGAGTCTGCTAATGATTTGGGCTTTGTTTATTCACGGACTGTATCATTGCAGAGCTGTGGGTGTGGCTCAGTGCCTCTTGAGGGATGTGACCGTGGGCAGTATTTCCCAAAGCCTTTTTCCCAGGTCTCTGACAGAAGTAGACTTTCTCTATAACCAGTTTTAGCTGTGGAAGGGAATTACCTTCTGTTTCCCAGAGAGAAGTTAGCTGTGACTGTATGATGGTAAAGCTGTTTGGAAGTGCATCAGGCAGGACATTTAAAAGGCTTATCTTGGGGAGATCAGAGATCAGGGGTTTTATTTATTCCTGATTCCTCCAGCTCGGAGATGTGGGGACTTTTGTTCCTCTCAGGGAAAAGAAAATGCAGTTTAAGGATTTCTCCTTTTCTTCCACAGATGTTGTCAACTTGGACCTGAAGTCTACCCTCAGGGTTCTGTACAACCTGTTCACGAAGTACAAGAACGTTGAGTGATTCTGGAAGCTGCTGAGGTCTCTTCACCCTTCAACCTCCTCAGGCAGAAGTTACAATAAACACACCCTCTGCATGCTCCCATTGTGCCTTATGCTATACTTCAGGCATTCTTCCTACAGTTGATGTCTTCTCTCTGTAGCTGTTTGTAAGACAATCCCACTAAAAATGATGCATGTGTATTCTCTAGGTCACTTGAAAATGTGTAGGTATTTCACACTTTTACCAGGTGGATCTCTTGTTTGCTATGATCCACAAATGTTCTTTTGAGAAAGAAACCACTAACTACTTCAATGAGCATGGAAAACATGAGACTTTCCTCATGGCTGGAGACTCTTTGCTTCTGCAGAACACTTTCTTTTGCATATACTCCTTTGTTGCAACCAGCATTTGATGATTTTCCAGGCTTAAGTAGAAAATCGGCATTGGAATGTATTTAGAAGTTGAGCCTGTTCTATTAAATAAGGTTTTGCGTGTTCTCTTGGGTGGGTTGGGCTGAGGGGAATTACAGGCACTGTCTGAAGCTCATGGCAAAAGCTTTAGTTTTTGTGTTCACTTCGTTCTACTCAGTGTTATTTCCATTCAGTGTTTACACAGAATAAGCCTTGCAATGGGATGACCAACTAATCTTTTGATGTCTATTTTTATTTAATCTCTTTTCTAGGAGGAATGTGGTTGCTAGGGCCACTGTCACCCATTAATCAGGCAGCTTCAGTCTGGTCAGTCAGGAGCTGGTCTGGATTAGTGCATTTGCCCCCAGTCCTTTCTGAAACTAATGGGGAAATTATGAGCTTGGTCTCATCTGTAGAACTGCTCCTGCCTGGTGCTGTGGTTGGTGCTGTGCCTGAACAGGAGCCACCTGAGCAGATTTTTGAGGAGAGCTTTGTGGAAGAAATGGGATTGGCATTTCCAGAGTAAGTGATCTGTGGGATATGCGTACAGTATCACTCTTTTCCTTTGAGCACATAGAGGAAAGATTTGATTGCTGCTTTTACGGATCACAGCAGCACCTTTTGTTTTATGGGCAGCCATTCATTTGGGTGAAGTGAGTTTGGGTGTTGTAAGTAGGCATCTTCTTTCCCTAAAAATAGATTTCTCACACCAAGCATTATTTGCCTTTGAACTCAGGTTCAAGAGGAAGAATGATATTTGAATGGTATATTGTACAATTGGGATTTTCTCTTCTTCTCAAATGTTTTTTCATTTCAAAGGGAGACAAATGAGCTTCTGCTTCTTTGGTTTGTATTTTTAGGTCCTGAGTTCTGGAGTTTAGATTACTTGGGTCACCTCTCCTCACACCTCTAAAAAAAATATGGAAGGAAGTTGCCCTTTCATTGCATGAAAAATTCAGTTCTCCTCTGCTCTGTAAGGCCCTCTGGGGAATCATTGTGCTTTAGGAAGGAGCTGACCTCTCGCTGTTTATACTGAGCCTAGGACAAGTGGATGTGCAGTTCAGATGGGGCCACTAAACTCTACCCCAAGACCAACAGAGGAGACTTGCACGGGTGCTGAGGCCTGGTGGGACAGCTCTCCTGGCAGGTTAATGAAATTGGTCTAACTTTTGTGCTGGGAAATAAAGGTATCATGAGCCTGGGAGGCCATTGAACTGAAAGGTCTCTCAGACTTTTAGTTTAATGCGGGTTTATTTGTGGGAAACAAGACTGTTGAAGAGTTGTCATTCCACCCCCACCCCCCCTTCGGGTGATATGGAAGTGCCAACTCTGTTTATGTTCTCTGAGTTGCTGGGAAAGACCTGCAGAGAGCCTGGTTTCTGAAATTGCAAGCAGTGTTAATATCAAAAGCAAGCAGAAGATAAAAAGAAGAGATTGGTGAGAGTGATTTGGCTTTGGAAAGGGTTGTTTCTGAGCTGGCATCTACAGGGTGTGTGAGCAGAGGTGAGCAGGTGATGGCAGGTATAAAAGGGTGTCTGTTTTGTTCCATTATGTGTTCCTGGTCCCTGTGCAGAAACCAGAGTCCTCTGCTACATCCATGGGTCTCCTTTAGCATTCCTTCTGTTGATATCCCTGCAGCCTGGATCAGGTTGGGGGCACGTGTCCCAGCCAGGTTTTGTCTGCTGGTAGATGTTGCACAGGGAACATACTCTTTCATTCCTTGGCTCCTTGCTGTCTAACCATCTCCCTGTTCTGCAGACACTGTATTTATTGTTACCCAGACTGTGAGCAAGGCAGGTTGAACTGAAGCGGAGCTTCATCCCAGTCAGTCCAGTTTCCAGGAGGAGCGATGTAGGTAAAGCTTCTCCGCACGCCTGCTTTTGTCATGCCTTTCTGTGACACATGCACTATGTTCCTTTGCCTCTCAAAAAGCTGAGTCAGTGTTAAAAATGTCATTCAAGATGTCTTTGTGTTACTGGGGTTTTGCATATGGGTACCAGTCTGAATCCTGTTGAGATCGTCTGGAATGCTGAATGCTCTGCAGCACTAAAACTCCCACATTTTTAAGTACTTAATGAATGTCTGTCTTTTCCAGTCCATACAACTTGAATTTTAGGTGCATCTACTTTACATACTCAGTTACAGTGAGCTGCATTACAACAGAAAAAGCTCAGATAGTCCTCAGCTGCATTCTGTTTTTCAAGATGAAAAACCAACAGTGACAGATTTTTTAAAATCAGTTTAAGCCTCCTAGGATTTCTTACTCCTCTTCCCCACACCCCAGTGCTTTCAGTATTAATGTATTTTTTAACAGTCTTTTCTACTGTTTTTAACAGTGTTTACTCTGGATTTCTAACTACTAAAAACCAGCCTTGCAGATAAAATTCTGGACTTGTCATATGTTGGAGACGTCCATCTTAGTGATAAGAGTTGTGTACTGTAAGCAAATTACAATGCAATGCTATGTTTGCTAAAATTCACAGCAGGAGTGTTTATGCATGGTTTTTGACAGTTGTACTATTTATTCAAATAAACAAATAATGGTCGCTATGTTTTCTACAATTTTTTTTCTTTTTTTTTTTCCTACTCTGTGGTCAGTTCTGTGGGGAGAACTTTGGAATGGTGAGCTTCCCTTTACTCTGGTGTGGAGAGAGCATGGAGGGGCTCTCCAACACAGCAGGGCTGGGTGGAGAAGCAGGAAAATGCATTATCAGAACTTGGTTTTGGTGGGACTGCTGTTGAATCCTTGAATTGCTCTTCAGTGGCTGTTTTCATGTGAGAGCCAAGGGTGTGTGCATGAGATGTGCTTTGAGAATGCCCAGAAACATTTGGGGCAGGGGGAGAGATAGGCATTGCCTTAAAAACAAAAGGACAAAACCTTACAAGAGTGTTAAAGTGGTAGGATAAAAAGCAGATCTTTAATGAAAGCTTTCAGGTGCATAAATATGGCTATATGCACACTTGATAAAGGATTTCTACAAATTTTATAAGGTTAATTAATTAATGTATCCAGCCAGTACATCTAATAGGAAATCGGTTACTCCTCCTAACCCACCCCTGGGTCAGCCCCTTGGAGCTGGTCCAGACACTTCTTTGCCCTCTTTTTTTGTGATGTCTTCTCAGATTCTGGTCGTAAAACAAAATGTTAAAGGTTCTGTTCTTGAGAATAAGACTCAACAGAATTTCAGGAATGTTAGAAGGGTTAGCTTATTATTCTAAAATCTTAGAGAAAGTGTAGGAAAAATACTAGGAGCTATATAACCAGATTGTATTAACAGTCTACAAAGCTAAAAATACATTAAAAAGTATAAAAAGCAAAAATCTTTAGGCATCATAAGCATGAAATCAAATACAGCTCATACAGAATTGACTGCTGATGTTCTACAGAAGTCTGGGTACTCCATGCGCTGGTCACAACATCAGGTTTTGGAGGAAAATAGGTGCTTGTCCATTGTGTGTGTTTCAGACTTTTCCTTTTAGCACTGACAAGCTGTAACCGTGAATGAGACTTCCAAGTCCTTTGTGTTGAAGTAGGGAGAGACCAAGTAATTACAGATTTTCCAACGTTTAGTTCTTCCTGCACCCTCTGCCTGCTGATATGAAACTGGAAATGTCCAAAGTTCCCAATAACATCTCAAAGATACCTTGTTTTTGTTTTTGACTTACTACATGTGTAGACTGCAGCATGCACTTCTGAGTAGGTAAGAAGGTACTTAGTCTCTTCTCTAAATTGTTGTATTGTTTTGCTTGTTACCTGCTTAGAAAATAGTTAGGTTTGCCCTTTGATTCAGGATTTAGGGTTAAGTTGTTGGTTATTATGAATTCATGGCAGCTAGAAATCTGTTTTCAACCCACTTTCCTTTATCCCATTTAGCTCATGCCAAACTGTCCATTCCTGTCTTTGGCACACAGCTAAACCCAGGAGTCACTCCCTTGTTAAACTAGAGCAGCTTAATTAGTGTGCCTGGCTGCCGTCTCATTAACGGGGCTCATGGGGGACTGCAGTGTTGCTTTTGCTTGCTGGGAGAGTTAACAAATGTACCTGGCACCAGAAGGAGATGTCCAGGGCAAGCAGTTTCTGCAGGAAGCTTTTCATCCGCAGTCAATGGTGTAAAAAGGGAGGAAGAGCAGCACTTCCTGGTGGAGGTAACTCTAGTCTCAGATGAGGGTTTTGGGCCCTGGGGTGGTGGCTGATTACTTCTCTAATGACTTATGAATTAGTTTTCTGCCTAGTTTTCTTCTTCTGCCAAGTAGGTAGAGTAGCCCCGATCTGCTTTATAAAATGCTTGAAGGAGCATGAGGAAAAGGTGTTATTGGAGCATGATCTGATCTGCTCTTGGCTAGTTTATTATTACAGACAAAGCAAAAGTGCTCTGCAAGTTGCCCCAGAGGCAGAGCAGCCCAGTCGTGCTGGGCTGGGCCATCCAAGAACAATCATATTTCCCGGTGTTTCAGGAGCTGCAGGGCTGCATGTTTCCTGTACTTCTATTCCTGTTTATTTCAGTCTCTGCAGCAGGGACCAGCACACAGACAATTCAGTTCCGGACGGGACCACGGTTTCGTTTTCAGGAGCAGAGCACCGCGGCACAACTTCCCCTTGCTGGCTTTGTCTGCTTTGTGCTGCCCTCCAAGCCTGAGCCCCAGAAATTTCATCCTGACTGCTGGGACAAGGTCTTGGAAGAGCTTCTGAGGAGCTGCTGAAGCACGGAGTAGTAAGTTTGGAAAATGGGACTCCTTTGGGTGCTTTTTTTTCATTATTATTTTTCTTAACTGGAAGACTTTCTGTGCCTGTGTGGATTGTTCTAACATCTCTTCTGGTGCTAAGGAGCAAAAATGGCTCCAGAAAAGTCTGGCACTGAACAGAAAAGTGAAAGCAAGTTTCAAACTGGGTGCCCACTCTGCATTCTCTTTTTTTTCTTACTAATTTTTTAATTCTGGTTTTCTGAAGGCAGAAATATTACTATTAACCTTCCCACTTGGGGTTTTTTTTCCCTCCTTCATGTGATCTACTTGGACAACCGTTCCTAGAAAATGTGTTTGAGCTAATGCAGAGTAGGGCTTTTGTCTTTTCAAACAGGAAATAAAACAGGTGAAAGAGTTTGGTAGCATTGGTAAATGCCTTGTGAATATTCTGGTTTGTAAGCCAGAGACCCCCGCTCATTAGTGCTTTGGGTGGTACCTTGGGATATCTGGGAGCCAGACTCTGTGAAAACTCATGGAGTAAAAGTGAGCTGCTCTGACCCAGCTAGAGAATTCGTTGTTCCTCAGCAGCTGTGGCAGTGCAGGGTTGTGCAACAGCCCAGCTCCTGACCTAAGAACGATTCACCTCCGGGCAGCTGCTGCAGGAGGCACACAAGAAATCAAACACACCTTGGCTTTAAAGCAAAGCCTGTACATCCATGGCATTCTCAGAGAATTTCATCCAGAGAATGCCATTTCCTTTGAATAGCCGATAATTGTCTGTTTTATTTAAAGATGCCATAATGAAATGCCCCTACAGTCAGTATTCAAGCTGTTGTCTCTTACAACGTTCTCCTCTCCAAGTACTGATGAAGAACTTGTGCAGGAGGATGGGGGTTGGAAAAAACAGGATACCGGGCACAGCTCTGAGCAGCAAATTTAACTGAGGGGAGGCAGGGGCTGCTTGCAGCAAATATGGAAACTTGCATGTGAGAATCAACTCTCGCGACCTCTCCCATTTCTCATGAAACAGCTCACCCAAGGAGGTGTCCAAACCCTGGTGTGTTCCATTTTCTGTTGCTCCTGCAGTATGTTATTCCTTGACAGGCTCTTGCCTGGGACCAAGCCTCACCAATATGCAGCAATGCCACGTGAAGGACTGCTCATGAATGTTAATTATGAGCAATAAGCAATGAGGCTATTAAATGCTTAAGAGCTGCAGTTCTCAGGCTCTGAAATGCCTGTGGGAAATCAATATTGATAAATGTGAGCTGAAACACAATATATGATGGGCTCTGAATGGTGTGTTGCTATTTTTTCCCCTAAAATACTGAAAGGGACTGGATACCAGGCAAGTGAGTCTTACCCAGGGGAGCAATTTTAACTCTGATTGACACACAGGACTGAGGCCCTAGAGGATATTATGCTACGTTATTGCAAGTGCTGAATTTCAGGCCTTTCCTTGCAGGCTTCCAAATTTTGGAGTGGCTTGTGATTTTCAGGTTCCTTGGCCAAACAGAGCCCAAGGGTGTGGCAGGCAGCACACACCACTTTGGTAGTCAAAGAAGTAAGAGATACACAAGCTGAATATTGCAGCAAAGCTGACTGAGTGTAAGTTGTGGTTTACACAGACCATTTCTATTATGAGCAGGACTTCCCCAAGGCATCACAGCTGTCAGAAACCTAATTTAAAAGTAAGTTGTCCTCAGGTTGCTCTGTATTAATTAACTTTTCACAGTTAATTTAATCTGGCCAGTCTTATCTCAGATAGTTCAGTTGTTCCTCAGGCACTAAATCACTCAATTTCTACTACCTTTTTTTTATCAAGCACATTTTTAGAGATAGCATTCAGTTTTTCTGCCACCATAATGAAATTAATTCTCTTGTGACCCTTTCTGCTAGTGCCTTGCTGCCAATTTTGTACCAATTTGTTTTACCAGATCGATGAGCAAAAGCATCCAGTTATTCTCAGCTTGGCAAAATGGGTGTTAAAATACATGTTAATAGCACACTTTGACTGGAGACTGTAAGAAATGTGTGAGAGAGAGCCTTCAGAGCAGCACTGTGCTGTTTGGTGTAGAAAGCTATCAAACAGAAAAATGTCACTTTGGGGATGTTTTGTGCCACAGCATTCCCAGCAGGTGCCTTGCTCTGGGGCATGGGGGGATCTCACTTCAGGCACCTGCAGGAGCAGCCAGAATGGAGGGAACTGCATTCCTAAAATTAGCCACTGATTTAAGTGCTCTGGATTGCTCCTGAAAGGTGCCATTCCCACTCATCCCACAGGAAGCTTTAGGAGAAAGGGCTCCCTGGGTAGAGAGTGGGAATCCTCTCCTGTGGGAACCTCTGGTATGGAGCATCTCATTTTCTGTTAAAAAAGCACAAAACCAGTCAGCATCCCCTGTCCTACAGTAGCCCAGCAGCAGTGAACTTCAGGAGAGAGCATTTCCCATTCCCAGACAGCAGCACTCCCAGTCAGAGAGCTGAGACCCGGGTACCCTGTGCCCAGCAGCAGCTGGCATTTGATGTCTCAGAGGAGTGTAAATGTCTTCCTGATCATCACATCTACTCTGCTCTGGCTTTCAGAGATTTTTGGACTGTTGGGAAGGATGAGGTCTCACTCATGCCAGAACAGATACAGTGCAAACCATGTGCTTCCGTGAATATCCAGAGCCCTCATCTGCCTGTAGTTTCCTTCACTTCTGCAGGCCACAGTACATTTTCAGGATATCTCTGATTTCCTGCACTTAAATCAGTGTGCATTTAGTTTATAAAGAGCCATCATGCCTCTTGCGTGTCTGGGAGGCTGGGCCCAGAGAGCGGTGGGGAGTGGAGTCAAATCCAAATGGTGGCCAGGCCCCAGTGGTGTCCCCAGGGCTCCGTACAGGGCCAGTCCTGGTGAATGTCTCTATCGATGATCTGGACAAGGGCACTGAGCACACAGCCGCTCAGTCCACGGACAACACCCAGCTGGGTGCGAGTGTGGATCTGCTGAGGGCAGGGAGGCTCTGCAGAGGGACCTGGACAGGCTGGATCCATGGGCCCAGGCCAACAGTCTGAGGGTCAGCAAGGCCAAGGACTGGCCCTGCCCTTGGGTCACACCAAGGCTGTGGCTCCAGGCTGGGGCACAGGGGCTGGAAAGCTGGCAAAGGCCCTGGGGGTGCTGGGGACAGGGGCTGGGCTGAGCCCAGGGGTGCCCAGGGGGGCAAGAGGCCAATGGCACCTGGGCTGTCCCAGCCATGGGGTGGCAGCAGGGCCAGGGCAGGGACTGTCCCTGTGCTGGGCACTGCTGAGGCCACACCTCAGATCCTGTGTCCTGTTCTGGGCCTCACTGCAAGAGGGGCATTGAAGGGCTGGAGCGTGTCCAGAGAAGGGAAAATAGAATCAGATGTAATTTAAGCAAGTTTTAGTCCTTCAGGTCTTTTTTTCTTATGTTTTGATGATTAACAGAAAAAAAAAAGAAAATTGTTTTGAACTTCTTTTTCTTTGCACACGTTTAAATATATTTTTGGATTTTTTTTCTAAAGCAGCTAGTGATGAAATAGGAACTGATAAAAAACCCCTTCAGTTTGTTTGTTTTCTTCTTAGCACTAATTTTGATCTTTACGTGCCTTTACTTGTGTTCCCTTTTTCCCCATGTTTTTTACCAGTTTACCAGGAGTGATTAAAGACCATGGATCCAGACTTTTTAAATGCATTTACGCAGCCTTCTACACTTGATCAGTTCCTAACTGAGGATGTCATTGCTGAAGGTATGTACTTTATGAACCAGGACAGAAAAAAGTCCAAAGAACCATCTGAAAGGCCAAACAGAAAACGTGCAGTACAAATAAATTGTGTGTTTTTCAGTGTGGTTGTATCAGAAGTGAGTAAGCTCTGTGTGTGTAATTTGGCTGCTGAGTCTTCAAAGAAGCAACACAAAGTCCAGCTGGTTCTTGAAATGAATTTTAAGTTTTACGTATAAGGATCTGACCAAGTCTGTTTTGCTCTTTACAGAATTGTCCATCTAGAACTTACTGATTTGAATTACACTGAAACATAATTTCCAACAGCAGTCTTAATAGTCTGATACACCATTGTCTTGTTCATAAGGAATTAGTTAAAATTTAAAAAAAGAGTCTTTCTATATTTGGCAATTAGCCATATTTTGAATATCAAACTGATAGCAGATTTAACTGCAAACTTGTATTATTCATATTTGATAATTGTGATGGATCTTGTTTGCTTCCTTCCATAGGTGAGAAGAGGAAACTCATAAAACCAACCTCAAGCAACAACCCCAAACTGGAAGAATTAAAACTGGTACCACTTCTTTTACTAGTTTATGTCGTTGAACCCTCACCTCGTGTTGTTTTGAGCTGGCTCAGCTGGCAAGGTCAGCAGAGAGCAAAGGGGGATGGGATGAAGAGTATGCAAGTCAGGAATTCAGGATAAAAGCTTTCAGGTTGCATGGTACATTGCCTGCTTGAGGTAATGGTGAAGGGTGAATGCTATTTCACAGGCAAGTGCTTTATTTCCATCTGATTTTGAAAGTCTCCTCGGTGTGTTCAATCACTGTGTTCTTCTAATGATGCAGTGCACATACTGAAATTTCCTGGAAGAAAAGTCGCATGTGTCTTATGAAACCAGCACTCCTGGCATTGTGGAGGTGCTAAAATTGTTATAAATATTATGAAAAGCAGCTTAAGATTTGCACTGATGTTTGTATTTGATAGCATTTATAAATATGTAGGTAGGTATATTTCTATATTAGGTTTTCATGCGCGTTTGATCAAAAAGGTTTGATTTTGTGTCAGTCTTTCACAATGTTGTTATACAAAAGGGAAAGTCTGAAAGGTGGTGCTACAAAATGCAATTATGTTGTCTACAGAAAAATGGATTTGTTATTTCCAGATTGCCAAAAATGAAGAGTTTTCTTCAGTTATGGAGATTTCTGTGAGCTTCAGTGCTTAATCTGTTTTCTGTCAGAGATTCCTGAAACGATGTTCATCCCTGTCTAATTTCTTTTCTTTGGATGATGAGGAGATGGAAATTGTGTCCTGAGGGAGGCAAAGTCCTCTGGGTGGCCATCAGTGCCCCTTGACTGCTTTCTTAATCTAAAGACTTGATGGCTTCTCTAGAGAAGCATTTGGGACAGAGACAGGAATAGGGAGAATCTTCAAAGAAAGGACAAGGGAAACAAAGAAACTAGCTGGGAAGAGAGACTATTTCACTGCATTTTCATTTTGAGGTGGCTTTGGAGAACTGAGTAATACGAAATGGCTCCGTGTAGTTGCTATAAATATCCAGCTGGATGTAAAACAGAAGATGGTTACAGTTGGAAGCCAGCAGCAAACTTCTCAAAGTACTCCTATCCTCCTTTCCCTGTTTACTCATCATTAGACTCCCTGCTCTGCAGCTGAGTGGGGCCCCACAAGTGGACAGAAAGCAGAGCTGTTTGAGCTGCAGGCGGTGGATGTGGCTGGGAGAGCAAAGCAGGGGTGTCACAGGTCTGAAATCAGCAGGGCTTGCCGCTTTTCTGACTCCCCTGTGGTTGTACTCTTGTGTTTGGGGTACTGCTCTACCCCTCGCGCATCCAAAGTGTCACCAAGCACCAGCTGAAGAGCATAGCTTTCTGCTCTAGAAGATTCTTGTTGGTTCTTAGCAGAGGAAATGTATCGCACTTTGACAGCTCCTCCATTTAGGCCTTTTTATTTCTTGTGCAGTTTCAAACATCTCAGAGACTTTTCTTTTCAAACCCTTTTTACATTCTTGTTAATGTTGGCGAGCTTACAGGAATCTGCTATGAATTTTCTCCTCTGTTTACAGCAAGTGAGAAGGATATTATCCACTCCAGACACTCACAGCAATCACAGCTAATATCTTCCCTCTTAACAAGAGGGATCTTCATGTTGGCAGCCAGCTGGGGCTACTGCTTTTCTGTTCTCCTTCTCCAAGCTACCTTCCCTTTCTCTCAGCACATGTGAATAAAGCACATGCGTGGAGGAGTGCTGAGGAACTTCTTTGTTCTCCTGTGGTTCCTCTCCTTTTGCAGCCAGACTGTGGCTTCCTGAGCACCTTCCCCTTGTGAAGGCAGGAAGGATATTGGTGGGCCAGTGGGAGGACTGCCACGTAAGAAAGTTCCAAGAAGGTATTTGGGGACTGAGTAGTAGAATATTGCAGAAAGAAAAAGAAAACAAAAATAGGAGATGAGAGGGAGGAGTGCTAGTAGTGTGGATGAGTACCAGGAGCTACCCACAGAAGGAGAGAAGCCTCTTTTCTTACAAACTTCTGCCTGGCAGTTGAATTTGTGTGAATTCTGTGATGTGTGATGAAGGCAGGGGATGGGAAGTGTACTGTGCAGCCTTTTCCCTGGTGGAAGTGGGAATAGGGTCTGTCTCCCCAGCTGTATAACAGAATTCCTCGGAATATAACTAGTGAGATGTCTATCTCACTTGAAAATTAGGAAGAACTAACCCTTTAAAAAACAACCTCAAAGCACGAAGGACGTGGAGATTGAAAGCAAACCAAGATGTGAGATAAGGGGCTAAAGAGAGAGGTGAAACAGAATATGGCACCGAGTGCTGTAATGTCTAAACAACAGGAATATAATTGCTTTGGTTTGCTTTCCCCTGCAGTTCTTGACTGAGTGGATTAACAGAACTCTGAAAGAGGAACACATAGTAGTTAAAAGCCTGGAAGAAGATCTGTATGATGGGCTGGTACTTCATCATCTCCTGGGTAAGCTGCTCCTTTGAGTTTAGTTCTTGCAGACACCTCATGGAATAAAGCCCAGGAACTGCAGTAGCAGGGACCTCCATCACTTCTCACTGGAGGCCAGCTGTGATAATCACAATTCTGAATAAGTTCCCGCTATTGTTTTACATGGTTATTTTTCTTCTAAGAAATTCTCATTATCTGCTAGTTGACATAATAAAAAGGTTGAATAAGTAGTGAAACCCTTCTGAAAGGAAAGAGGGTTTCGTAAGCCAGGAGTATGAAGGTGGCTTGTGGTGCTACCAGGAACCCTGGATGGAATCCGCACTGTGGTATGTTTTCCTGTCTTTATATCTGGGTCTAAAGAACTGATCTGGTACTGGAAGTGGTAAAAATCTAAAAGAGTTTTGGCACTATGCAGTGCTTGTGTAAAGATGTGACCTCCTGGAGCAGCCCATTATCTATTTCTATTTCTCCATTGCTCCTGTCCCTACTACATTTTTATTTCCCTTTTCACTCTCTTTGGGGATGTCTTTCGAATATCTCTCCACCAAGGCTGAGAGCAGCAGAATGAACAGGATTGGCTTATTTTCATAGTTTACTTACCTGAGAAATGAGCTGGGATTTCTTCTCTATATGAGTTGATATTGTCTTTGTCCACTGTTTACAGGAAAGATTCATTCCTTGGATTTCTGTAGCATCCACAGGAAAGAAGGAATGTAAAGTGCTAGGGCTGGGGGATGATGCTGCAAGGACTGACTTGAGTCTTCTCCCTTTTTCAGAGCTATGAAATGGTATTGAACATTTCAAACAAGACTTTGTGTGCTTTGCTGTGATTTTATGTTTCTATTTTTTTTCCCCCTATGCTGGTGTTAAAATACATCCTTCTACTTCTTATGGACTCACTGTGAAAGAAAACTTAGGATCTCTCAAGCTGGATGTTGACAAGATTGCATTAACAGAAAAGAAGCAGCGACAGAAACTCACTGTGATTATGGAAGCTGTGGCCAAGTGTTTGCAACTGGAAGAAAGTCAGCTGAAATGGAGTGTGGAATGTAGGTGCAGAAGTGAAATTGAAGAAAATTATCCATCACAGGCTTCCGCTGCTGTGAGGCAATGTGCTGCCAGAACAGTAATTAAACAACCTGCTTTCAATTACCAGTTGAATCAAAAGTGAGACAGAACAATCGGACCCTGCCTGGGTCTGCCTCGTCTAAGTGGGTGGCTTGTGGATCACTTAAGAACCCTCAGCATCCCTGCATGTCTCCCTTTTAAGCTGTGCTATTGCCAGGTTATGATATTATATAATCCCCAGTCTGATGTCCCACTTGTGTTATGGCCTTCCATGACTTTGGGGTCCTCTGCACAGGAGAATTCATGATGTTGGAGTGAAGTTCACTTGTTCTGCACACTAAGCGTTGTTTTCTCTCTTTACACTCAACAGCTGTCTTTGCAAAGGACTTGCTGAGCACACTGCATCTTCTGGTTGCAATAGCAAAGCACTTTGAGCCCAGCCTGGCTCTGCCTCCAAACGTTCAAGTGGAAACAATCACCATCGAGGTATTTACAGTTCCAGTATTTGCTACAGTAGGTCCTAGAGTCCTTTCACAAGGGTAAAGTTCTCAGGATTAGGGAGAACTGTGTGTGCATCTGTGAAAGAGACACTTGTATTTTCTGTGACCTGTGCCTTTTAATTTCTGAGCTTGTTGGGTTAGGTTTAGTTTTCAGTTTGGATACTCTGTCTTTAAAAGGGAAGAAACCCTAAGCTGTTTTTCTTCCTCAGTCAAACAAAGGAATGGTCCAAAGTGAAAGCAACTGTTGATCTCTGTAAGGAAGAAAATTAAGAAATTCTGCTGTTTCTATCTCTAAATGTTTTAAAATAGAGCCTGTATTCATAGATCATAAAATTGGTTTAATGCTGAATATTTCTTTCTTTCATGGATGGGAACTTTTACTCCCCATCAGTTGGGGACAGGTTTTGGTGTTATTCTCTACAAGCAGAGATCTGCATGCTTTCTTCCTCTATTTTGTTTCTTAAAGTCAATTCTGAGACTGTAGGAGAATATAAAATATCCCTCAATTTGGGAAATAATTGCAAAAAATTAGCACTACAGATATGTAAACAGAGAATGTTTGTCACTGCCCGAAAGGGAAGAGCAGCATACACCAAGGACTTCCTCTGATGGGGAAATAAGAGATTTAGTGTTGGAGACTGAAGAGAACAGGAGGAAGCAGAAACCGCTCTAAGTACCTGTACTAATTGTACTGGAGTTACTGAATAAATGCCCTCTGATAATCACTTAAGGCAGCAAAAAAGGTCATGAAAGCTTGATTATGAATTTTTTTGTGTGTGACAAACCCAACATTGTCTACTGTCCTTTCAACAGACTACCTCCAGGGGATTAAAGACATCAAATGCAGTGGAATATATCACAGAAAACAAGTAAGAGGGGATATATCTGGTTTTTACACTGTCAATCAGAAAAGAAATGTTGTGGGTGTGTTCCCCCTTACAAAAAATAGCTGGGATCATGATGATGACCAAAGGTGTAAGCCCAGGCATGCATATATGAATGTCAGCTGTTTCTCTAGTTTCTTTCTTTTTTTTTTTTTTCCCCTCTTCACATTTGGTATTATGGTGCAGTACCTTTATTTATTCTATTTATAAACTTCTCTAAAGCAATATTTATGATTATTTCTGAAGCTTAACATTTGTCATTGCCATGGAATTTCATAGCAAATATAGTAATAAAATTCCAGTACTGTACATTTACTTGTACTAGACTAAACTGAAAATTTTCTAAAGCCACAAAGGTTTAAATCTACTTTTAATTTATTGCTGTTGTGTCTTTATTTAAAGAGAAAGGAGGAAGTTCTTTTCTTATTTTACTGTGAAAGAAATGTTTTAGCTTGCTGAGTGTGTGAGGTACTGTCATTATTAAAGGAGTTAAGTAGTAGGATAGCATTTATATACTGAAAAAATATGGACATCATTCTAAGAATTAGAAATAGATTTTCCTACTATCATTTTTTATATGCTAGAACATCTTCAGGCTCTAATATCATGAGCAGCTTATTGGAAGAGGATATTGAGGATTGTGCTTATAAAATAAATGTTCATTGCTGTGTGGGCCTGTTAAAATCTCATATGCTTCCAAGAGCCTACACAGATATACAGTGTATTTAAAAATGTCTCTTGGAAAGTCACTCTGACATAAAGTTAATGGCACTTTGAACTCTATCTCCTGCTTTATGAGGTAGAAGAGAAGCAAATCTTATGAATAAGATGAGCTCTGCTGAATCATTTTTCTAATTCTTGCTTTTTATTCCACTTCTAGAGAGAATATAGAAGCGCAGTCAAGTAAGTGCTGGCATTGCCAAGTTCAGAACTTCATTATGTGCTTTTATACACCATGTCCTGATCCATTTTTACCTCGTGATAAAATCAGTATGCTCCCACTAAAGTTAATGGAGATTCATGGATTATTGCTGGTGTTCTTCCCCAAATGTCTTCTGTTAATTCCTGTTCATACCAATACAATATAACTTGGCCATTGGGTGGTCACTTTGGGATGGGAGGGGAGAAAGTGAGTTGATGGCCCAGTAAAGAAACCTGTCTGGGGGCAAAATACAACTTGGATTTATGCATGGACCTCGTTTAGTGTTGGAACTATTTATAAAGGCTTCAGAATTGTGGTTGTCATTGCTGCCGGTTTAATGTACTTTCCTTCCCACAGTTTGCAAATGAGATTTTGAAATCTGCTGGTGCTCAGTTGTGGATGGCAGCTCAGTCGAATCAAGGTCCCCAGAGTTTTTACCCTTAGGGCTTTAGAGGGCTGGGGAACATTTGAGGTGAAAAATGTTCACATGTGCAAAGCCTGCAGAAGGTCTGGGCACTGCTCAGGCTCCGGTGTGGGCTGCTCTTCCCTGCTGCAAAGGAGCACATTGCATCCCCAGAGAGCCAAGGCAACTGTCTGAATTCTCTGCTGTGCCCTTTATTTTGGCATTTTCATCCTTTGCAGAGGTGCAAACTATATAATTTAATACGTTTTTATCACTTTTCCTCTGAGTGTTCTTTAGTGTGGGCTGAAATTGTGAAAAAAACCAACCCAACCCAAACGCTCCCTCCCCTACCCTCCCCCTCCCAAAAAATGTAAAAAAAAAAAAAAAAAAGAAAAAAAAAAAAACCAACCCGTTATTAGGTGTTTCGGTGGGCTGCTTCTGCTGGGAAGAGAAATCTGCAGTTCACTCTTCAAGATGCTCCCTCTCTATTTTTGACATAGCTTTCTTAGCAAAGAGAAATCCCAAAGCATGGCTCCAGAAGAGGGCTCCCTGTGATTTGTTTGATGGATTCACCTATTCCCTGACTGTGCTCCTGCAGCAACCCCCAAACAGAGAGAACAGAGAAGCCTGAGGAAACCCTCTCACAAAGGAGCATTCTCTGCACTGTTTTTGGGAGGAATTCTCCTTAAGCACAGCTGCCTTTGCTTTTCTGCCCTGTAGAAACTGGTTCTTCATTGAACTGTGCTGCCAGGGTGCCCTTCACTGCTTGGGTGTTTCAAACACTTTGCTCATGCTTGAACCAGAGCTGTGTTGTGGCCGGGTGAGGAGATGGATCCTGCTTTTGCTAAATGGAACTGGCCAGTTTTGAGGTCTCTAAATTTTCACAGGAAGGGCAGTGTCTCCATATCTTGCTTGTGGTTTTTTGGAAGGAAATAGGCTGATTTTTTCTGCAAATTTGGTGTAACTGACGCTTCTCTTTGGGGAGAGCAGCAAAATGTGTGGCTCTCCTCAGCTTCCTGCATTTTATCCCAGAAGCTTGGGGTTAAAAAAACAGAAGTGAAAAGAGAGAAACCACAGCCATGTGAAACTTGGCCATTGCTCAGACTGGTGGCAGCACAAACTGAGAACCTCTGCAGGTGAAAATTACAGAGCTGAATGAAGTAAATTGTTTTCTCTGATGTGGTCAGGCTGAAGGGAAGCCTGTCATCCTGTCCTGTGATGAATATAAAAGCACGATCTTTCTCTGCCTCCCTGCTACCCTTTTCCGCCTTGGCCTGTAAGTTGCAAATACATTTCTCCTTCTGGAGCCACATTAAAGCTCTGATCTGTCAGTTATTCCAAATAAAACCAATTAATGTTGTTTTGATACAGGAGATGATGCCTTTGATGAATTATTTAGCTGTGATCCAGATAAACTGGATGCTGTAAAAAAGGTAATTTACTTTTTTAGTAGATATCAAAATCTGTTAGGCAGAACTTAAATACTGAAAAAGTTATTTTTTTCTTTCCCCCTTTCTCCCCCTTCTTTTTTCTTTAGGCAGTTTTGCAGTTTGTCAACCAGCATGTTGGAAAATTAGGATTAAATGTGAAAGACATCAAATCTCAGGTAGTGTGCTCTAAGCTGTATGTTGACCATGTTTTGTCAGCCATTTGAGTGTTTCCTGTCACCATTAGGAATCCTCCTTTTTATTATAGTAATTTGAAATTTGGCAACATAATGATTTCCAAGTTAAGATATGAAACGTCAGTCTCTGAAATTTCTGAAGCTAACAATGAATGCCAAAACACAGCCTTTGTATTGAATCCTGCCCTTGTAATGCTACAGAGAGTAATTTTCAGAGCGCTAAGGGTGCTCTCTTTGTCAGGATGGAAATAAAGGTGTTCTGAGCATTAAAATGGAAGCTGAGTTGATTGCTGTACTTAGTGACTGTTAATACTGCATTTGCTTCATGGCATGAAGGCCTTATTTTCATCACATTTCCAAGTCTCATCCTCTGAAGGTAGAGCTGCTTTAGAGTACGAAATTGCAAAAGAAGGGCTTGATAGGCATGGCAGGATCACCTCCCTGGGTTCTGGTGAGCAGGGTGCTCTTCTGGGTTTGCCTGGTAGGCAGCTGTGAGAAAATAAGCTTTTCAAGGGTTTTGTCGTACATCACTAGGCACAGTTTTCTTTTATTTGTAGTTGCTCATTTGTGCTTGTCTGAAGCCTTCACATCTGGAATAGTTTGTTTTCATAGCTGTCCTTTTACAAGGTTGTATTTTCACAAGCATGAATTTGGGAGCCTTATCTAGCTAAATGTGAAGTTCACTGTGGAAGAGGTTGAGGGGGCTGAGTCATTAGACTCAGCTTGCCTGAATAACATTTAAATTCCTTTATTGCTAGAATGGCATTTACTGGAATAGTCTAATAAAGCCAAATAATTTTCAGATAATTCTTCTCTAGCTTTCGGATGGAGTTATCTTACTTCTCTTAATTGGACAGCTGGAGGGTTACTTTCTGAATTTAAAGAATTTCTTCCTGACTCCAGCCAGCACCATGGAGATGGTAGGTTGTTATGTAATCATTTAGAGTCTGAGCCATCAAACTGCATGTTCTGTCTCTTGCTTCCACTGCTGCTGCTATGTGTGTAGGGTGGGGGTTTGGGACAGTGCAAACACAGGCACTCAGTGCCATCAAAATCCCTCGGAAGAAGTTGGTGTCCTCTTCAAAATTAGCATCTCATGGGAGGCAAATTCCTGTTACTGGATTTGTTTGGCGATCCCGTACCTCTGCAGCCTTCTGGTGAAACCCAGGGCTCTGTGTGGTGGGCAATGGGTGTGTAATGTTCCACCAGTCTGTCCTGCAAACAATGATTTGAAGAGGATGACACCCCTTGCCTAGCAGAACTGGATCCCTGTAGGTTTCTTTATGCTGCCCTAAAAATATACCTTAGTCAAGACATGGCCAGAACATTTTGAAGGCCCCTTCTGTGTTTGGGAAGCTCTTAAAGGTTTACATCCTTTCCTCCCCCGAGGCTGGGGGCTGTAACATACTCTGCCAGACCTGCTTGGCTCCTTTTTCCACCTCTACCAGGCAGATTTCATCTGTGCTTTAAAAGTAAAACTGTCACCAGCCAGAAGGAAGTGTGTGCTGGGCTGCCTCCTCCACAGGTCTAGAATGTTGATATATTTTGAGATATTTGAGGTATTTTCAGATTGTCTCTGGTGTGGGTAGGCTTTTTTCATTTGGGTCACTGAATAGCTCTGAAAATCTTGAAACTGTAGCTATTTTTCCTGGTTTATGCTCAGATCTCTGAAAGTGAAATGTGTCAGATCATTTTTGCTTGAGAGCTGCCAGAGAAGCAAATCTCTCCTCTGGCATGGTTTGCATTACAGCTTCCCCACACAGATGAAGCTTTCATCTTATTCCCAGCCTTCCCACAGTTAATGCTCCTGGGCATTTTTTATTTGTAATGAAAATTCTCAGAGGTCCTATATTAACAAATAAATATTCCCATGGAGCTTTTCATCAGAAAGTTTAAAAGCACAATTGTTTGAGACCTAGGTTCAGATGTTGTCAAAATTTCATTGCTGTCAGTTGGTAACTGTTTAAAGTATTGGGAAAAAAATAGATTTTTTTTTTCTTTTTTTAATCTAAGAACAGGGAAAATATGTTTTGAAGGGTTGAATCAGACATAATCAAAGCATTTCCGCAGAGTGGTTTTTCTTCCCTTTCTCTTCCACTCAGTTTTCAAAATTGTTTGGTCTGTTCCCATTGAGTTGGACAGAAATTTTTAACATTTCCATTAGCTTTAGTCAGAGGAAGTCACTGAATATTTTCTCATTTAAAATTCCATAAATAACCATTTTCTTTTTGGTTCAGCCCTATTCTAGCCTCACAGATTTCTTCCTGGAAATGAGATAGCCCTAAAATTCTGGTACAAATCAAAGCTCAGGCTTTCCAGTTTTCACCCTGCCTCTCACTGGCATTAGAGAAGAATATAATGGGGTTGGGTACTCCTTCAGTACAATTCTTTACACTGTATTAATTTCATTTTAGAAAAGTTATTCCCAAGTACTGGACTTACTGTTGAACAGTTTGCCAAAGTGGTATTTACCATTTGTTTCTCCTCTGATGCTCATTACAAGATGAAAAGTGGGATGACATTACAACTAAAAATACTGATCGACCATAGTTCAGCTGTCATTTGTACACAAAACATGTCTTTCAATTCCCCTGTGCTTTCTAACTCCCTGTCATTTTAGACATTAATTGGTGCAGTAAAGTATAAAGATGTAACCTTTGCTGGGATTTAAAGGATCTCATTTGTTGTTTGAACGGTGAAAACCACGTTGGGATCAGTGTGGTGCATTCACCTCACAGTGCCTTCTAACCAAAACCATTCCTGAAATCCAGGAAGTGACCACCTTAGAGGTGCAAGAAGAAAACACCGCATATGGGTGGAATTGCTGCAGGGTTTTTTGTGGTGTTTATTGCCTCCCAAAAAAGGCATTTACAAGTAACTATAAAAAAGTGCATCTCTGGGTGCTCGTGAGTGTAGAAAGGTGTGAGTGTTCTGTGACAAAGAATACGATCAGAAAATAGTTCAGGCTGAAATTAGGGGTGAAATTTGTGCAGTCAGGAGATGAAGATGATGAGGAAGGAGGGCTCGTGTGCTTATAATAACTGTGTGAACTCAGTACTTTTGCGAAAACAGGCCCAGAGCTGAAACACCCCAAATGTCCTGGCTCCTGTCGAGTTGTAAATCCCAGAAAACTGTCCAGCTCTTTTGAGTCTAGAAGCACAGCTGGACAAAACACCTTATTTTTCAAGGCTTCCCTTTCTTTGGTAATTATTGGTATTCCTGTCTAAAGATGCTTTTCGAAATGTGCATGTTGTCATTCCTTGAAAATCTCCAATGCATTGCAGAGAGGGAAATGTGCTCTTTTTGCCTGTGCTGGTTCACAAAGGAAACGGTGGATTTATCCATTCCGATCAGCAAATTGTGTAGAACTGTATAGTCTTAAGCCCTCCTGGCTGCTGACTATCAGAGGAAAAAAACAAACCTGGATCCAAACAGGTTTATCTTTCACCAGAGGAGCCGGGGAAAGATAAATCTGTTGCTTCACTTCAGAGCACACGAGTTTTGCTTGGCTTATGCATGGGGGACTCCTGTGCTCACTGTCAGAACAGAACAGGGAACAGCAGCCTCCCGAAGGATTAATTGCCCAGTAGCTCAGGGAAGGCAGGAAGGGATAATCTGAAGTTCATTCAGGACTCGTTACTCCTTTAGAGGAACTTGCTAATTACCAGCCAAGTAAACAACTGCCCTTAAGCTGTTAGAAGGGGATATCACTTTAAAAAAATCGATTACGACCACTGCTTATATGTGTGACACTGCTTTTATGTGGGGAAGGGAGAGAAAAAATAGTGAGGAAAAATGAGAAAAACCCCTCAGCCTTCATTCATAGACATGTGCTTAATTTCTCATGAGTGTTATTAAGGATATCATCACTACTGTTAATGTGAATAGACACCTTTAGAATCTTCTAGGTCATGAGTATACCTGATCTTTTCAATTACAAATGAAGTAAAGAGAGCTTTTTCTTTTTTTTGTGTTCCAAATGTGGTAAGCATATGGGCATTGTTAAAAAATACCCAGAAATAAATTCCATGCCTCTGTTAGATCCAGGTAGGAATGCAGCCTGCTTTCCCCATGGAAACATCCATTAACACAAGTCTTTCACATGCAGGGTCTATTTTTAAATAAATTGATTCCTCTGCCCACCCCATGGGATACATTTTGCTGGAGACGGATATTTACACCTAATTTTATATGGTAATTGGTAGGAATTCTGAAGAGCACTCCATCAAAACTAAGGAGAGGAATATGAGTACATATTTATGGATCAGTGTCTTCAGCTACTAGAGAAATACTTTTTGAAACCTTCTGTTGGTTAGAAAATATTGTCGGCTATATTAATCTCACTCTTTCCATCAGCTCCACAATGTTAACCTGGCGCTGGACTTGCTAGCAGATGGAGGTCTTCTGAATTTTCCTGTCAACTCTGAAGGTGAGTCATGGCATGCAAACTTACCTAGAATAGAATTGCTAATATCCTGGCTTAGCAAAAGTTTGGGTAATTGCAGAAAATAGGTTCTGGAAATGGCACTGAAACATTTCGTTAGATGGCTGCCCTACAGCTCCTCATTCAGAATAAATAGTAGAGATAATGAGATTTTTCTTTTTGAAAAATCATTATTTCTATACTAAAAAAGTTGGATTGTTATAAGTTTTGTAACTTTACACTAAACTTAAACTGTTTAGTAATTCAGTATTTGTTAAAGATTTAAACCAGTGACAGCTCCTAGGGAAATTACAGCAGCTGAGCTGGAGGCAAAGCTATTTTCCTGTCTCATAAAAACTTCCAGTGCACTAAAAGCAAGCTTGTTGCTGTGGGAAGATACCTTCAAGAATATGTCTTGAAAATCAAAAACATTGATCGTTCCATTCAAACCCAGAAGAGTGGTGGTTCAGTCTCCTGAATATGAAAGTTGTAGGTTTTAAGTTGCTGTTGTGCCTGATTCACACCTGGCAGCTGAATCTTGATCTCCTGCACCAAAGCAAATGCTTCCATCACTGAATCAATGCACATGCATCCTCCTCTTCCTTTCTCCACCACAAAAACAAGTGAACAAAAAAGCTCCATTTGGATGAGTCCCATTTTCCAATTAAAATATTCCACAGAAAAAATTGGTGCCAGCTCCTGGTAGGACAAGGGCTGTGTTCAATTAATGGGCGGTGCTGTGGTTGCGTGGTCTGAACTCTTGCAGGGCACATCATCCCATCATTACTCTCTGAGCTTCTTGCTGAATAAGGAAGTAAAATCTTTATTAAAAATAGAAAGCATTATTCCAGTTCTAGCTCCCTGTTAAGCGAGTGGGTGCATATGCTTGGTGCACAGCACGTGGCATCACAGAGAGGGAAAGAGAGGATTTAAGGCTTCCTTTGTGTTTCCTTTTGTTCTCTTTTCCCACTAATGCTTTGGTGATGCCAGCAGTTGGCATCTTGGGCATTCATGAGTTGTGGGCTTTTTGTTGTGCTGCACAGAGCTAGGAGCCTGGAAAGCTAAAGAGGTTTTATTTATGTTAACATTAACGGAGTAATCGGTGTGGGCTCAGGCCTCCATGCTGAGATCCACCTTTTGTGTGAAAAGAGATAAATCTGTGCTTTCCTTTCTCCTCTCTGGCCATTCTGCACTGCCTCACACACAGAGTTGATCAGTATAAGAAATACTGGTGCCAACATCCGCAAGTCCTTTAGCTTCACTGGGGAAATCCCCAGCTAGTGAGGGAATTTAATATGATTTGGGGTCCTTGCTACAGCTACACTATTTAGACTGTTCAAGGAGCTAATTTTACTCGTGTTTCTTTGTCTTTCTCCCAGTGATTTACAGCACCGTAAGAACAGTAAACCCTCTGAATCCATTACCTTCTTCCACTGCAATTTTTAAATACAAAAGCAGTTTGTATAGCCAAGAAGAAAGAAACTGAAAACTACATGAAAAAAAAAACCCAAAACCCCGAAGTAAAAAAACAATGCAGCCAATGGCAGCAAAACATGATGAAAATATTACAACAAAAAAAATAAAGTGTTAGGTAATTCCAACATGATTCCTGACATAGAATAATCATGAAAAACCTCAAGAAATAAAGCCCTACTAAACTATCTACTCTGTTCTTTGCTAGTGAATAATCATTTCTCACTCTGCATTATTTGCCCTTGTCTTCCAGCAAGAGAGTGCAAAAAAGGTCCTTTTTCCACAAGTTAATTTAATACATTATTAGTTTCTACCCCTGTGGTTCCTATTTTGCTTCTTGTTGCAATCAGATTGTCCAAGTTCACATTCTAATTGGGGACAGGTGGGAGATTGGCAGGTGCAGCCTCATCCTGTTCCAGGGCTTGCTAACACTTCCCATCTGGTTTTGTTGTCTCTGCTTTGTGTATCCACAGATATTGTGAACGGAGATACAAAGGCTATAATGCGGGTTCTGTATTGCTTGTATTCCAAATACAAGACCAGAGAAGCATGAAGAACAAGGCCAAGAGCTTGAACTGGGATTTTTTGGGTTTTGGGTGGGAATTTTTTTGTTTGTTTGTTTGCTTTTTGTCATTGGTGTGTGGGTTTGGGTTTTTTTTTTTTTTTTTTTGTTGTTGTTTTGGTGGGGGTTTTTTGCTTTTTGTTTTTTGTTTGGTTTTTTGTGTGGTTGGTTTTGGTTTTTGGGGGGGTTTTTTGGTTTTGGTTTTGTTTCCTTTTCTTCTCTAGCAGGTCATGGTGCGGTTTTTGGATTCCCAGCTCTGTTTGCCCCTGTTTCTGGGCATGCACGGATGTTTGACACTTGCTGTGTCGATATTGTATAGAAAACATGTTATTCATGCAAGGTTTCACATACACAGCCTGAGCAACTGGAAATATTAGTGTCCACTGCCAGGATACTGTGGAATTCTGTGGCTGTAGCTCTTGTTCCAGACCCTGCCTTCTGTTTTCTCTGAGCCTCCCCTAATGCTGCAAAGAAATCAAATGTATATAAATTCTGGACTTTGTGTTCTTTGCTCCTGAAGGTGAAATTGAAAGTTGTCACAATCTCCCTATCATCCTGGTTTGGGAATTCATTTGGGAAACTAGAGAGGAGAAAGACCCACCGCAGGGGGAAGGTTGAGACACACTTGAAGCTCAAAACCTTCTTTAGAGAGGTGGTCAGTAACTGTCATACAAGAGGGCGTGAACTGGACACCACATGAATAGGTAGCAAAAAGGAAATCTGGACTTACCAAGTGTTTGATAAATGTTTCAGTGCTCATTTGCTTGAATACGGAAAAGGCCCTCAGAACAACATGCTGCTGTGAGACTGTGCAGTAACAGGGATTCTCCTGCCCAGCTGTGGAAAGATGCCCTTGACCTTAAAATTATATCATGTTGCATAAAACTAGAGACGTAATTAGGAAAAAAAGTTTCAGTATTTTTTTTTGCTTCCATCCAAAATGATTTAATTTCCTGCTGTGGGTAACTCTGACATTTGATCTCTGGTCTGATCCCCCGTCTGTGTGTTAATGGGAAACCAGAGCTCGCCCCGTGCGAGTGCTGACATTTACAGAGGAGGATTTGTTGTGTCTACCTCTGGATCACACAGCCCAGGGAAGATCCTCAGATAGCAGTGCTGATAAGTCTTTTGGAAATGGTAATAGTGCACAGCTGCTGGGGGACAGAGCTCTGCAAACTGCCCTGAGACCAATCCCTTCTGCACCACCAGTGAGCTCATGACGTCTTTGCAGAGAAAAATACAATGTGTGGTGCCAATGAACTACAAAGATCATTTGATTCTCCAGCAAATGTTAGTCGTGTGTGCTGTTCTGGACAATTTAAGTAAAGACTGTTTGGGGTTTTTTTCATTTGCAAGTCCCCATAGGTGCCTTGCTTTATTCCTGAATGGGCTTCTAAGAATAGACTGGGAGATCTGAGAAGTTTGTTCTTGCTTCATGGAATTTGATGTTGCTGTACCACGGCATGTGGATTGTGGAATGAATTGTAACTGAGCAGATAAAGCCAGGATGTGGCCTGTGGAGATCAGGGGTGAGGGGGCAGCAGGGTCTGGGCAGTGATTTGGTAGCAGAGTGGCCTTTTCCTCCAGGGAAACCACGCTGAGCCTCTTGCCCTGTGCTGGTGAGCAGAAGTCAGGTCCAGTGCTGGCTCCAGGCGCATGACCTGGGCTAGGAAAAAGCCTCCAGTTCAGGGAGGATTAGCTGGTGCTGCCCTGCTTAGATGGTTATTAATGCTCAAGGAAACTGCTGGATTTTTCTCTGTGTGCTCCAAGTTTTGTGTTCCGCTCCTCTGGCATAAATAAATCCAGTGCTTGTACTTCTGTGGATTTCTGGCAGGGGATGTCTAGATCTTGATATTTAATAAAAGAAAGGGTCATATTCCCTTTCCAACACCGGCTTGCCTAAACCTGTTATAAACAAGTCATGCTTTTGAAAACATACAGGGAGAAAAAGATGATTAATGTGCTTGAATCAAAAACATGGTGAGACCAAAAATTAATGTTTTGATCTGCTTTGAATGCTGAGAGCCAATTCCTAATACACTTGACGTGTCTGACCACTTCGATAAAGAGTCTGTGTTTGATTCCTAAAACATGCTGTGGAATTTTACTAATCCACCCACTCCACAATCGGTGTAGTATACAAGCGCACTATTTACATTTGAGACATAGTCACAGTCTTGGCACAGTTTTAATAATAGATAAAAAGTGACAGAGCTAAATAGAATATTCCAGCACCTGGTTTAGTGGAAGGTGTCCCTGCCCACAGAAGGGGTGTGGATGGTCTTTAAGGTCCCTTCCAAAGCCCTCCTGCATGCCTGTGGTTGTGTCTGTATGAGGGGACCTTGCTGTACTTTCTCTTAATTGAGAAAAAATTTCCTGCTGCTAAAATTTCCCCAAAGAATAAAAGCCATTGTCAGTTTTTACACAAGTGACTTTTTTTTTCTCCTAGTCAATTAATATTTTAGTAAAGAATAGATGGAAGTGTTACTTTGGAGGAAACAAATATGTGTATATGAGCCTTTCTGCTTATCGTGGAGATGGATGGGTTTTTCTGCCATTCAGAATTTTCTAGGATGGTGAGAACATGAATAGGATGTAAAGACTGAGGCATGGAGAGATGAGTTTTGAGAAAGGTGATAATGAAATCAAGACAGCAGTACTGAGGACTGGCACATCTCTGCTGTCCCATCTTCTCCATCAGCCAGTAGTACTTTCTAGAACTTACAAATGAGAGGAAAAAACCCCAAACACCTGTGGGGTTTTTGCATTTTGATTTGAACAAAGTGCATCAGGGTGCCTTTGCCATTAACTTCTCCCCTTAGTTTTCTAAGCCTTTCCCCCCATGTCATTCCTTTACAACCAGAGTCCCCTAAGTCGTTCTGCTCCAGCCTCTGGCTAAAATTAAAGTTACTGAGGATTTTTTTCCATTGATGCCCTTCCTCAGGCTGTACGTAACGCATTTCACACACCTCAGCAAGAAGCCAATAAAATAATATGGAATAGCAGCTAAATATTAGAGGAGAATGGAGGAGCTTGGTCAGAAACTGATTAATTTTATCTGTAGAACAGCAACTGGGTGCTTAGATGGGAGCTGCCTACATCTGCTGGCATGAAATGCTGGGGAATTGCAGTCAGGGTGCTGCAAGGTAGTTCTTGTTGTGGGTGTTTTTACTGGAAATACTATTGCAGGCATATGATCTGACCCTAAACACATCTATAGAACACCATTCTGTTATAAAATAGGAAAGTCTAGACAGTTTGGGCCACATTAAGTTATGATAGCGTCATAGTGAGATAAAGTCTACTAGTGGAGTCAGATATTTGTATTTTGTCAGGTATTCTGCAGCTACGTCAACTAAAATTATGGATGAAATTAATAAACCTCCGTTTAAAGCTTCATTCTTGCATCTGATTTTTCTGTGTGTGCTTCCCACTACATATTTCAGTCCTTTGGAATTCTGACTCCTTGTCCACCCCAGTTTTCCTCCCTTTTGTGCCCCCCTCATGCTGCTGACCCGGGTGGTCAAACAGCTCCCTCCCCTCTCCATGCTCAGAGCTGCCGAGGGAAGGTACCTGGTGGAGAAGTTGTATTTGAAATGCAAAAAAGCTGTGTAAAAACTCTGGAAACACCAGCTGGCTGCTGTGTATAAGAATTGAAAGCATTTCTTAGTGGTGCAAGAAGAATTTCTTTATCCTTCCTCCAACATTAAAAAAATATCAAAGATAGCAGATAACATTTTGACTGAGCCAGTGTGTTAGGGATGCAGAAGTACAGCCAGGAATGAGCTCATTTTCCTTCCCCCTTTTACCTTTTGATGCAAGGCAGCTGGGATAGCTGTGTCTGTCTGTGTGTAGTTTTCCTGGATGTGTTCCTTTTTTGGCAGGAATATGTTGAATAGGGAGGTTTGAAATTTTCTGAGTGTTTGAGAGCTCCAGCAGATCAGACTCCTCTGGTGCAGTTGTTTTGTCCTGGGATTTTTTGTGGTTTTCCATGGGATTTCTGGATGCCCACTGGTAGGAGTTGTGTGTGCAGTAGTGCAGGTTCTCCTGAATGTGTCAGGGTTGCAGTGGACAGGGGGAAATAGGCTTGTGCAGGACACACCTTGTGCTTGTGACACTGTGTGTGCTCTGCAGGTTTGGTTCACGTTGGTTTGTGCAAGAAATATCATCATGATGATGCCTTTATTGATAGCAAACAGTGGCAGAAGCCTGGACATGTCCCAAGGCAAAGCTTGGAGGATTCTGGAGCAATTCTGGAGCAATTGCAGCCTGGACAAGGGGACCCACACCAAAGTGGTGCGTGTGAGGTGAGAGAAATTTTAGTATGCAGTTTTTATACCTAAATACCCATAAAACTTGCATCCCACTAGGGCTGCAAAACCTGAAAAGCCATAGTTTTGATCTCAGTTGTTTCTTAGTCATGAGATCAGCAGAAAGACATGCTTAGGAAAGACTTTTCCTTCCCCTGATGGCATAGAGTCTGTCTGGAAGGGCAGCGAGGTTTCTGGGGAAAGGGATTTTCTTGGATCTTGGACATGAAGCCAAGAGGGCAAGAGCTGTTGATAGAATTTCCTGCAGGGGATCCCCACTGTGGAAATGTTGACTCTGGCTCACTGCTAAGTTTGGAACCATGTAAAACTCGTACCCTGCACTTTATGCAGAGCAGATGGTCCAACAGGCTTTACTGGTTGCAGTGTGTCAAATAACAGATTGTCTAGAAAAGTTTGCTTGCTTTTGGCAGACAATTTAATTCAGCTCATAGTGTGTTACCGAAGTTCACTGTGCATCTCTGCAGAAGTGGGCAGCTAACACATTTTATGGCATCTGCTACACCAAAAGTTTCTTAAATATTAAAAAAAAGAGTAGAAGTTGCGTCCCTACTTGTTCTCTTGGGCGGAGGTGGGAAAAGGCAGTTCCAGTGTGTGAGTAGAAAATGAAATCCAGAAAATTGATTCATATTCCAAAGCCACAATCTTCTTCCAGCTGGTGTAAAATGTTTTTTCATTCTCTTTTAATATGCCCTTTGAAATAATTCCTCCCTTTATTTTAGAATCAGGAAAACATAAAAATCTCAGGCTTGAGATTGCAAAAAAAAAAAAATTCTGCAAACTTTTACTGTTAGGTGTGGTACCAGCTATCACCAGATTCAATAAACCAAAGTAGTGTTTAGTAAGAAGTGAGCATACACCCCAAAGACCTGGTCTGAGACAGCGTTTACAGGTGATGTCTGAGGAGCATGAAGTCCTGCAGACTGTGGTTGTACCTGATCCCAAGGCACGGCCATGTCTTTAAAATGGACTTTTTCTGTAATAAATATCCTAAGTGTAGCTGTGGCTCGCTGTGCATGTTTCACATTTCAGTCCCTCGTTCCACATCTTGCATGTGAAATCCATTTGCCAAGGTGTGTCTTCTGTGAACCCATCTGTGCCAAACCCAGAGCCTGGGAGTCAGGAAGATTCCTGAGCCCTACAAACCAGTCCTTTTCCTTCTGTAGACCATGAGCCCTGTGCCTGCCTCGCCCAAAGGGATGCCCACCACTCTGTCAGGTGCTGTGACTTTGGCTGTGGGTGCAGGGTGGGATTTTTGTCGACAAGGATGAGGGTGGGGGAGGCGGTGCCCTCCTCACCACGCACCATTCCCGAGGGCTCCGTGTTTTTCCAGCCCCAGACGACAGCAGGCTCCCTCCGTGCAGATCCAGCCCTGCTGACAGACGATGCTGCTGCCAGCTGGCATGGTTCTATTACGACTTTATTATTAATCAGGGTTAGTCAGTTTTCTGTTGCTCAGCCTGTCTTGTTCTCAGCAGTGGAGCTGCCAGAGCCCCCAGCGGGCTGAGGGGACAATAATTTTCTGTACCTGTTTTTCCCCAGTCATTGCCATCTCCTGGGGAGAGCAAAAGCTGCCCAGAGCTCCATGGGTGAGGGGAGGGGGCAGCATCTCTGAGGGAGTGACCTGAGAGGAGCAGCAAAGAGCCCATGGCAGCTGTGAGTCAGAGTCTGACAGCCGAGACTGTGTTTTCCGGGCAGGGCAAGGAGGGAAGTGGGTTTGAGTTTTACCTGGAGGAGGAAGAAACTTGGCTGGTGCTGGGGGTCAGCTGGAAGGTGCACAGGGAAGGTTTGTATTTTCTCAACAGCCTCACAGTTCTTCTTGTCTCACCTTCCAAGCTGCTGACAGCAGAAGGACACAGTGACACAGGTGAGAAAACACCACCCTGAGGGATGGTTGGGAACCTCCGTGTGTGTGTGCCTTGCAGGAAAGGGCTCAGTGACCAGCAGGCTGAGCATGGTGGGTTTTAATGCCAGCTCTGAGATCCTTGTCCAGCCTCTGCTGGTGCAGAGCCTCAGACAGGTGGCCTGAGTCTGTGCTGGAACCCAATACCATAGAAGGTGTCACATATTATGCTCAGGACAATGCAGTTTGGGGAAATGCTGGTGGGCAGACAGTATTCCATAGAGATTTTTTAATGGCTTGGTAATCAAGTGTACCAAAATCCATCAGCAAACAACCTCGCTGAGCCTGTTGGAAAATCCTCTGTTCTCTGACTTCTCACTGCCTTGTTCCTCGGGATTATTCCTACAAAAGTGGGTGTGAAATGCTGCCAGCATGTCGTGGTGGTGATGCACAGCAGGAATAAAGGTCTCTCTGAGGTGACTGTGTGCCAGGAGAGGTGCAGTGTGTGCCTGGCAGGCGATGCCTTCCCTCCTGCCTCCTCCGCCCAGAGGAGGCATTGACACTGTCCAGAATTGGTGTTTCCTGTGCCCCGTGGGTGTTGTTTTTTCAAGACTCCCACCATTGACTGAGCTGTGAATTCAGTGGGAGTTAAACCAAATTGGAGCATGTTGGAAAATCCTTTTCAAAACACATAGTCTGCCGTCGTGGTGATGCTGATGGATGCTTTCCAGAGCAGCTCCTAGCCCAAGCAGGATTGTCACTGAGTGCTTGGGAGAGTGACAGACTCCACCTGTGGGAAGGAGTGTGAGCACCTGGCTGCTGACCCCTTATGGGGAGAGCCACGGACACCTCTTGGGAGGTGATCCCACCTCCTCCTCCTCACAACTTTCCTCAGGAAAAGCATCTATCATAAACTTGGTGGCTTCTAGAAAATCCATTTGTTGCTGGCTTGGAGCCAGTCCAATCAAGAAACGCTCCTTTGCAATCCTAGTAGCAGCATTAAATGTTCGCTCTGGTTTTGCTCAAAAGCTATTTTTGATTAGCTGCAGATAATTGTGCTGACTGTTCAGTGGCAGCCTCTTTGCATACTTAGCCATATTTGCATGTAGCAAAGAGTATTGGACCACAATATTTCCTCATTACTTTCCAATATCTCTGATTTCCTCTCATCCAAGCACAGAAGCAAATCCAGCAGCAATGGTTTAAGAATTAATTGTCTATCTGCGAGCTGAAGCAAGCAGGATTATGGAAATCCTGCTTGCATTATCTTTTGGAGAAATGGCTATGGACAACCAGTAGTTTCCAAGCAAAGGGTCTGGGTTTTAACTGATTGGTAATCAGACATGCAAAATCCATCAGCAAATAGCCTGAATTAGTGTACTGGAAAATTAACTAATAGCTGGAGGTATGCTCCTCTCTGAAATTATTCTTTCTGTGATTTGACAGCTCTAGTAATCCAATTGCTGTGAGTTTAATTTCATATTTATCTTTCTGTGAGGATGTGTTTTAACGCCTACTTTAGCTTGCTGCCTTCTAATGAAGAATTTTGTTTAAAGAAAAACAAAAAAAACCCAAGGAAGGTGCTTTGCAAACTAGATTGATTTCACAGCAAGGAAAGCCGGGGTGAGCTGTTCCTTGTGCCACATGCTGCAAGCAGGGGTGGCCAAGGCTGGTGTCCACAGGAAAACATCCCACCACAGCCCCATGGAGGGGCAGACCCTGCTCCCGCAGAGGGAAGGGGACTCTGGGGAGATGCTGCTGCATAACCTGATTTTCAGGTTTTTTTAGGCCCTGTTACTTTTCATTTTATCATGCCGTTTCTTTGCTCCCTGTAGTTTCTGACTGTGTATGGAGGGTGTGTGTATGTGCACTTGCTCATCTCCCTTTCTGCATGAGGAAATCTGTAAAAAATTCCTTTCGGAGTGCCCAAATGAATATAATGACTAAATGGTGAATAATCCAGTAAATGAGACATTTCAGGAATCATTTCTTGATATGAGAAGTGAAAATCAGAACAAACACATGCTAAATTAAAGAACTTTCCCTGAGGGTGGGTGTTTGCCAGAAAGACTATAGTTCATTGCAAATCTACATTTCTCTGTGATTACAAATCAAGGCAGAGAGATCCTTTAATTTGCACAGGGAAAGAAAAAAGCACTGATGTAAACCAGCACCTCCGAGAGAGCTGCTCTGTGTTAGACACTTGGAGGATGGCTCTGTTTGGGTAGAATCTCCTGCCTGGAAACCAATAGAGGTCAGCTATGAAAAAAAACCAACCTGAAAACAAGAAATGAAGGCAGTCCTATAATATGGAATACAGGCAGAAGCGGAAAGCTCTGCGTCCTGCTGAGATAAATGTTTTCAAACCTGGGAAAATCATAAGGCTGGGAATCCTGTGAAGTCTAAGCAAGACAATTGAGACAGCTACCTTATGAAGATTAATTTTTTTAAGGTATGCTGGTCACACTTTCAGCCTTTTTTTCTGTTTTCCCAGATTCCAGTGTCTGAAGTATATTCCTGTTAATTACCATGGGAAGAGCCATTGTGATAGTGGTACCTTTGTATTCCCTTCAGGGGGAAAAAAAGCCAAAAAAAAAAAGCCTTTGATGCAGTGACTGAGCTGTATTTTTTAATTCTTCAATTATTGCCTCAAGTAGGTGAGAGCAAATCTCGGATAATGGGTCTAGAAAAATAATACCATTAAGGGCGTGCTCTCTATAATTCCTAATAGAAATATCCAGGCTTATCTCCTTTCAAAGGATACTCCACTGCCTTGCTACTAAAAAAAAAAAAAAAAAAAAGCATAGAACTGCTAACCTTTCTTTGCCACTCATATTTTAATGCCATTATCAGTTATTTGTATACAATTTTTCTCCTTTCTTATGGGCTTTGTTTTGCATCTTTTGCATGCTTTGAGCTTTGCATCTAATCCTACTCCATGTCAATAGATGCATTAAGATTTATCCAGCAGAATCTGGCTGCAGATATTTCCATTTTGCCTGTCCTTCCCTCTGGTGCCCTGGCGAGGCTGGGGCAGGGGAAGAGGGAAAAATGGGGATGTGAAAAGAGGCATCTCTGACTTTGCTGCTGCTGTGAGCTTTTCCCAGAGCTTTTGTGGGGCTGGAGAGGCAGGTGCCTCCTTCACGCCTGTGTTGTTATTTCAGAGGGAGAATCAGCCCTCCCTGCAGGTGTTTTAACCCCAGGGGCTGTGGTGTCACCAGAACAAGGGCTCCTGTCCCTCTGCTTTCATCCTGGCTGATAACAGCATGCCAATAGAGGTGCTAGAACATGAACAGAAGACGTGGAAGGGTCTACATTAGAATTTCTGCCTTTATTTTGAAGTGATAATCCTCGTGTAATGTTACATAAAATAAGTGGATGGAAGGACTCAGTTGTGTTGCTCTCCTTATTGGGCACGGGGAATGGCTTTTTTTAGACCTGTCCCCAGTGGCAGGGCAGGAGTGTGTGTTATTATTGCTTTTCCACAAATATCTTCCTTCTTTACCCTGCTGGAGGATGTGCTGCCACTTCCCTAGAGCCGAAGGAGAGAGAAGATTCAGCTGCAAGAGTTTTGCACTTTATTACCCAGGAAGGCCACTTGTAATTTAATGAAGTTACTTCCTATTTACAGTCTCCTGAAGATACTGACTGCCTTGAGATGGGCCCTGTTTTCAGCAGTTTTTTCCAGGAACCAACTATATAGTTTAAAAAACTATTTAACCATGTTAGCCAGGTGTTGCCAAAGCAGGATAGTTTTGGGTTTTGGGGTTTTTTTCTGTTGCAGTTTATATCCTGTAGGAATATTTTCACTGCATTTAATACATGGGTGGCAGTTTTTTAAGATGCAACTTGCTCCTTTTGCCATCATGTTGCAATTTGCTTTCTAGATCAGTTAATGCTAGAGCCATAAAGCACAAAAGAATGAAGCCATAAGCCAGTTTAATGGAGCATAGCAAACTAAACTGCTATATCACAAATAAATAAACTAGCTATAAACCACTGGAAAAGAAAAAAAACCTATTTACATGTAGTCTATTAGAATCAGAAATGGGACTGTTCTTAATGAAAGGCTTCTGAAGGAAAACTTATTTTGAAATGCTGTGTTTGCCTATTAAAGGAAAACTAATGTAAAATCATGCAAAATAGCTTTATTTTTATCTTTGCTCACTTGTCTACTTCCTCTCCTTTTTTCCCCTCGGCTTCTCCACTTCCTTTCCCTGCAGAAAAAAACCCCTTCCTTATTGTCTGTTCCCTTCACGAGCCAGGTGTTTAATAAAGGCAACTGAAGTTTTTCATTTTCAGCCCCCTCTCCTCCATGAAAGGAGGAGGACCAAGGAAAACAAAATATTTATTTTGAAGAGGCAGTTAAATGCCTGGTCAAAAATCTTTCTGAAGGGGATTTTTGTGGGGAAAATAGAAATTTCTGGGCAAATTTCACTAGTGAAAGGGCACTGTGGAGGGGACATTCTTGATTTCTCAGCATCTCTGAGCAATATTCTCCTTTTCCTGGGGCACACAGCAGCTCCTGGCAGAGTGTGAGGCCAATTTTTCAGCCGGGCTGTGGCAGCCACCGAGTCTGACACTGCTCCCCTCTTCTATTCCAGTTGTGTTCATTTGCTCTCCTGTTCACAGGCTTTGTTTTCAGGATCCAAATGGCAACGACGGAGGACTCCCTGGAATGTTTAACCACCACCAAGCTCCTATTGTCATTTATAATTGTTTGCTAATTCCCCAGAACAAGCACTTCACATTACAAATCCCTTTTTCTTTTCCATTTCCTCCAGTGGTATTCCTATTTTGCACTTCTCCAGTTTTATCTTTAATGTTACTTTCACATGCTTTTGAGTTTTTCTTGGGCCAAGCCCAACACATTTAGGCAGCCTAACTTTTCTTAATCAACCTACCCCTTTCTCCAAATTTTTGTTGCTGTGATGTCATTGATACTTCATAGGCAACTTCGTAAACTTGGTAAAGAAGTTCAAATCCTTAATGTGCTACTGTCTCCTGCCAGCAAATGGAAAAGGAAGGGACTGGGAGTTTTAAAAAGAATGGGAAAAATATTTTAGGGGCATGTTTGTTTTTAATGAAATTCTGTGATTGACTATTTAATTAAGGAATTAAAACTAATTTAGCTGGAAATAGGATTTTGAAATGAATTGCTATAAGACAGCTTAATGCTCTACAGTGGATTAATCCTGTACTCATTTCTATTCTGGATTTCTTTTGTTTTGTTAGTGCAACAGAAAAATAAATCTCTTCTGTAGAGAGAAATGACCCTGGCAGTGAGGCTGAAATGTGCCTGGAATCACAGTCCGCTATCATAGCTGAGCTAATCATGGTATTTTATCAAATTTCTCATGCAAATAGATATTTTCTCCAAGACCTATTTAAAACAGGCTTGTGTGCTTATTGACTACAGCATTAGCAGAGGCAAAGGTAGAAGGAATCCAGATATAACCAAAGCCAATTCTGCCTGTCTGATCTTGTTTTCTCTGGTGCTCAGCCTCTGAAATGAAAAAGGTAAAATTAAAGGTCTTTCTCAAAACCTGTTTACTCTCAAGAGTTTGGGTGCTGAGTTCTGTCCAGTTCCTTTCCTAATTTTCAGTGAAATAGTGAAAAAAAAAAAAAAACCAAGCACATCTGTTTCCTTATCTTTTAAACAGATGAACTTAAAGGCCTTCCAAAAGGTGCCAGGAGTTTGAGTTCCTACTTCTGAATTTTTTTGGATTTTCCAGGTAACACCAGAAACTGTTTGCATTCAGTTCACTTTTTGTTGGTTTGTAGCTTTCTAATTTCCATATAATTTGAATAACAGCGAGAGGCATTGCTGGCATTGGGCAAATGCTGCTTGCTTCCTCTCACTGCAGGACTCTCAGGACTCCCTTTTGAGCAGATTTTGGCAGGAACATGTGCTGAAGCAGAGCTTTGGATGCCTCCAACACTTCACCCCCATGCCACGGAACCCTACCAGCTCGTTGGCGTGCACTCCGCTGTAATCCAGGGAAATCTCTGCAGCAGCCAAAGGCATATTTCCACAACGATGTCTTCTGCCTTAACGAGGACAATCCTTTGGAGTGCTCTCCGAATCTGCTGTCTTATGGAACTGAGTATTTATAAATGTGCCACGGAAATGAGATCTCGCTTTGGCTCTCTTTCCTGACTCGCTTCTGCTTAGGAATGGCTGGGAAGGAGGAATGGAATCTTTGCATGCTGACAAATATCATTACAATCTCAGAAGCTCCAAGCTGGGAGCCCCAGGCTTTTCTCCCCATAAATTCTCAGGACCTCCTCACCACTGCAGCGACTGGGGGAAATCTCAGGCACTTTTGGTCAGTGTGACAATAATTCTGGGAATCCTGACAGACATCCAGGATCCCATTCCCATCCAGGACCTCATTCCTAACCTAGAAGCTGGGGTGAACTGTGTCCTGATTCCATGGCATGCCCTTTATGCAATTTGGGTGTGACCAAACATGGATTTTTATTTATTTATATATTTATTTATATATTTATGCGTGCATGCTTGTGTTTTACCGTACACATACATACGCCTGCACGAATACTTAAGATTGATATTTTATATCTAAAATTAGGGTCTTTTGTTCTCCCCTGAATAATAATTGTGAAAGCAGTGAAATTTTGGAAGAGGTGGAGTGTGTTGAGCTATGGAGGTTCAAAAAGAGGCAATGATATTCAACTTGGTAGGAAAGCAAGAGGTTTTTAACTTCAGTTTTTATAGTTGTATCTAGCTGTTCTTTTCCCTGCCTGCCTTCACACTGAGTCTGTGGTTGCCTGAGGCTCAGAGGAAAGTCTGAGTATCAGAAACCTGTGTTGCAGGATGAGGAGGATCCTTTGATGGAGACATCAAGACATACTGTTCTCTTCTTTTGTGATTTTGTTGAAAACTGATTTTTTTTAACATCCTGAGAGTTTCTCATTTAACTTTCCCCATACAAATCACCAATTGCTTCAACTCAAACTAGTCAAGACCCTTTATTAGAAATAGCAGAGTTCACCAGAAAACTGCAGCTTATTGGAGTTATGCCCCAAAGTAGGTTTAAAGCCAAAAACTCCTAAAGCTTCAAAGTCAGAGAGTTTGAAGAAACTATTGTTTAGAAATCTTGCTCAGTTAACACATTTTTGTGGCTTTTTGCATACAAACTACAGAAAGCTGTTACCATCACATAAGCATTTTTCCACTTTCTGTAGAATGTATGGATTCTGGTGTTTGCCTAGGCAAAACTCTGGAAGGGCTTGGTTTTCCTGAGTTTTGAAATTAAACTTGCTGACTTCTTAGTGTGAAATCACATTTATATTTAAAAAACGGAGTTATTCTTAATGGCATTTAAAAGGTTCCTTAAACCAGTAATCCTTTTATAAATTTAAACAGGTTTTTTTTCTTCCTAGCTGAAAGAAATGGTGCAGGTTGACTGGAAATTCATTTTTTTATTGTCAAAAAATTTTATGTAGCTTTTTTTGGTTAAACCAAGCAGCTCTGTGTGTAGAAAACCTATGAGGGGCCATTAAGTGATAATGATAATGATGATGATGATGATGATGATGATAATGATAATAATAATAATAATAACAATAATAGTCGTCCCCATCCTTGTAGCCTCCTCTGGATGCTCTCCAACACTTTAGTGTCTTTTTTAGATCACGGTGCCCAAACTGCCCCCAGCACTCGAGGTGAGCCCTTCCCAGTGCAGAACAGAGCGGGACAATCCCCTTCCCACGGATATCTCGTTCTTATCCAGCCTATCCCAGTCTCCAGACCCCAAACTCTGGATTCGAGATGTGCACAGCCTGGCTGTCCTCCCCCAACAGGCGTGAAGCCTTTCTGAGGTGGGAACACACTTGGTGGCACCCAGCAGATGGTGAGTTCAGCCCTGGCAACTCTGCCAGACAAAATGAGGCAGAGGCTGTGTTGATTTTTTAGTTCTGATGTCATAACTCTCCTGCTGATGGCAAGAAAAATACGGGATCATGAAGAAGCACCTACTGCCCTCTTCAAGCTGCCAGCCTCACACAGAAAGTAGCAGCTTTTCAGAAAGATCAGCAGAGAAAAACACATTTCTCTTTCACAGGCCCACGTTTTCTGAAGCAAGTAAATGATCTTGTCTGAAGGTTTTAATCCAAAAAATATAATCTCCTGTGAGGAAGACATCGAGCATCCATCTAGATGGCTAAAGCAAGGCATGGCTCTGAAAGCAACCACAGGCAATACTGAGCAATTTCAGTAATTGTTGCTATTATCAGCCCTGCTTCCAAAAGAATTGAATACATAATGTAAGATTACAGTACAGCACTGTTATTCAGCTGGTGCTGAGACATGGGGAGAAACTACTGTTATTATGCTTTTGAATTATGGGGTAGGAAGATTAATGATGTGCAAATTAGCTGCATTCTGCTATGAGTAATTTTTGCTTTCATTAGCCACTATCATCCCCCAGTGCCAACATTGCCTTACGTTTACAATGTTCAAATAGTATATTAAATACTAAATTATAGATTGACTCACCTAATTTTCCATGCTGAAATGCATCGAACACAGAGGAAGTTTTTGCTTCTGTGAACCTCTGCTGCCCCTTTGTCAACAATTGCTGTCAGAAATCCTTCACGATGTGCAGCTTGCTTTAAATTGCAGGGCTTTGTGACTCTCTAGTATTCTTTAGCTTTTCAATTAGAGACAAAGTATTAACTCAGTCTGCAGTTCTTGGTAATTCTCACCATATCATTATCATATCATCATTTTCTGTTTCCTGCATTCCTTATGGCAAAGGGATTTTATTTCCTGGGGATTGTTAAAGAGCATTACTGCTTTGACTGTCACAATGCACTATTTTTCTACCAGGCACTTTTTACCTTGTAAAGAAACTAAGAAGTGTCAGCAGTTGCCTTCTTCACTCTCTGGTTATGTTGTCTGTGTCAAACACATTTTCTCATTAATCTCACGGTTAAACCATTTTTTTTTCTTTTAATATCATGACAGGTAAGTGTGAGTCCACATGCAATGTTTGAAAGTTCCTTCCTTTTTGACTCTGACTTCTACATAAAGAAGCATCTTGGTCATTGAAAAGAATAATTAATTTCACTGAGACTACACAGAGGTTTAAAATATCAGAGTTGCAGCACAGATCAGAGTATGTCCACATCAGAGCTCGTGAATTTTGGCAGGACTCAAAGCATGAAGATGCTGAGCTAAAGCCTGCCAGCTTTTCTGTAATTTGAGGTAATGACTTTTAAAAGGCTCTGACCAAGTTTAAAGACCTCCTTCAACCTAGCTGTCCATGGGTAGTACAGCTTTTAAAACAGCTCTGACTTTCCTAAAAGTCACACCTTTTAGGGGCAATGAAGGAGAAGAATAATATCTCCTGGAACTTCTTTTATGCATTGGACATAAGACTATCATTAAGGCAGGAAAGTGTTAGCTCAGGGAAATAGAGAACATAGTTGAAGGCAATTTTTTAATGAAAACAGTTTAGGCTGTGAACAATCGGGGAGAATCTACCTGAAACTTTGAATCAGAAGGGATAGTGAAATTAGCACTTGTTAAAAAAAAAAAAATGACCTGGGTTTAATACTTAATTTTAACTTTATGGAATGCAAAAAATTATATTTTATTGCCCTGGTATTGCCCTAGTAAGTTCCATACTACAATTTTGCTAAATGATCTGCTGAGGAAGGAAATATTTTCCATTCATAAGACACACTGCTGCCAGAAGTTTTAGGAATATGTATCCACCAATGTTTATGCATTGTGGGGCAGTTTTACTTTGAGTCTCCAGTTTAGAATCTCGATTACAATGTGCTGTGATGATCTGGACTACCCTTTGTTTCTCAGTGTGTGTTTTACTTGGAGAGTGGTTTGCTGCAGCTGTTTGTGTGCTAGCAAAGGTGTGGGGTAATGGCTGAAAGCATGGGAAACATCTGAATTCAAGAGCAAAGAGTATCATATCTCTAATAATAACATCTTCAAATTGCTTGCAAAAACCAAAGAATTAAAACTCACAAAATGCACATTTCCTTCAGTCACCTGCTGGACAAACATTTTTCCTTTGGTTTTCAGATATATGACACTTCCTTCACCAATGGGTGCTGTGTTGTCAGGGTTGTGTCCTCTCGTGTCAGTAATGGAAACTCTTTTTTGTTTAGGGCTTCCTAAGAGTGATAATCTCTTCAATATACAGATTTCTGAGAGGGAAACAATAGATAGCATCTGGTGCCAGTCAGGTCTGGGGGATGTAAAGTCCAAAATTTGCCACTTCAGCAGCCCTCTGGGGAAGCCAAGCAGCATCTCTTGAATTAGGGTAAATTACTGAGATCATGTTTCTCCGTAATATTTGAATTAGCTTTGAGTATATCTGTCAGTGTTTCTGTTGGCTTCAGAAGGAACAGGATCTGAGCCTATTTTTGGCAATTGCTTTGTCATGTTATGATTGTTTTACTTGTAATCTGTGATTTTATTTCTAATTAAATCACTGGAATCCCATGCTATTTGTATGAGTAAGGGTGTCAGGTTAGCATTGCTTATACCTGCTGAATTAAGGAGGGAAATAAATCAATCAATCAAGGAGCAAGAAATAGAAAAATAGAAATAATTTGAAACAATCCTGTATGAAAGAGCAGTGAGAGCAGCAGCCTGAACCCTGGAGCCTTTGTACCATCCTGCCTGGGTCAGAGCTGGAGATTTATGGATGCACAAACATGTAAAAAAAAAAAAAAAAAAAAGCCACTCATTTACCCCAGTGTTTGATTTTCAAACCCACATCTGTACGTGCAGGCCTAGAAATTAGACCAAAATGCACCTCCTTCAGTGAAGTGCTGGGGATATTCTGCACAAGAGGGTGAAATGGCCTCAGGTTTGGAGCAGAGCCTCCCGTTAAGGATTAAATAACTTCCGCTGAGCTCTGGGTGCTGCCAGGGTTGTGTCTGTGGCTCCTCTTCAGATGTGTGAGAAGACTCTCAGCTGTATCTCATGACTTCTACACAACTGATGCTTTAATCTCGTGCAAATTCACATTAATGAATATATCTGCACCCCCCCACCTCTATACATTCAGACATCATGCAGGATGAACAAGCCAAATACAGTTATTATCCTTTTAATTGGACCATATTGTAGAAATGTCAAAATATTAGCTGGGAAAATTAATTCCTACAATTTGGCATATGGTTTTGCTGAAATGAAATCAAGGGTATCAGTCATCTCCCTTCAAGTCCTCCCACAACATTTCTACGGAAATCTTTTCCAAAAGCTCATTTGAAACACCCTCGTGCATTTTGCTGGCAGGAAGTCAGAAAACAGTTGTATTTCTGCATCCCTTTCCCACTTTCCTTTCTAGCGGAAGGTGAAATAGGCAGGAGGATGTCTGGATTGGTGGTGCTACCCCAGCGTTGGCTGGATGATGGCCTCAGACACCTAAAAGCACTTCATGAGCAATAATACTCCATTTTGTGCTGTTGAAGCCTTAGGACCTGCCTGCCTCTTTCAAGGCTTTGTTCCAGGACTTGGAGAGCTGAAGGTTTTTCATACAGAAGCCCTTGGCAGTTCTTAGAGAGCATTTTTCTCAGAGTACATAATTTCCTTTTGGGTCAAATCACAGATCCTTTTTAAACTGTATATGCTTTTGTTTCTTTTCTGTGCAAATACCACATCTATTTCAAGGTCCTAGAGGTGTCATAAACGTGGATTTCTCTGTGTGTGCCCATTATTTATTGGGAGAAGTTAGTATTTTGAGGTAATGTGTTTTGGCTAATACAATAACACATTATAGTATTTTAAACTATTGTAGGGTTTATGCATTATTTAGGACAATGCTTGTTGCAGGGGACAGTTAGTGCATAACCGTTATTAGAACTGGCACAACTGAACAGCTTATGTGGCATTTTAGATATATATATATATAATATATATTATATATAACATTGCCACATCTCCAACTGGGAGCCAGCACAGAGGAGTCACCATGAGGAAAATAACAAAATAAATTATTGGAATCTCTTTCAGGAAACACTTCATCACCCTGTCCTCCTGATTTATTTTTGTCCTCATCTGCATGTATGCACAGCTGAAAATAGGGTGCTCCACGGAGGACATGCTGTGAGCATCGGAACAGTCCTAATTGCTCCAGGTAAGAAAGGATAAATTGAGGGCTGGTTTGGGGAATGTGGGGAGAGATGCGAAGGAAGTTGTATCCAGGCAGGAAATTGGTGGCATCTCCCACCTGTGAGAAGCAGGTCCCAGCCTCTGCCAGACTGAATTTACCAGGACCCGAAGCAAAATCATGTAAATGAGTTATTTTTATATGGGTATCTAAACATTTGTATTCTGTAGGAGTACAGTCTTTGTACCTCTACATTCCCTCAATACCCGTGACTACTACACAGCACTGTGTACCTACTCTTCTGCCACAGAGAGTGAAATGAATGTCCACCCTTTTCCCCATATAACTTTAAAAAACCTGCTTTTTTTGGTTGCAAATAGCAGGAAATTTGGGGTCTCCCCTCTTAGGATGGTGTAACGTTGACAGTAGCCTGTCTACATTTTCCCACTCCTCTTTCCATGTTCTTTCTTGTAGGGTTTTCAAGCCACCTTTAAACTTTTCTGGGAGGTAGTGATGAGCTGAAGGGTCCATCTGCCATCCTGGGTGACAAACTGGAAGGCAGTAACCTGCAGATCCATGCAAAGTTTGAATTAATCCACTTGTTCTCAAGTGTTTGAAAAAGAGGGTAAGGAATTCCAACCTTCTTCTTTGCCTTCACGTGTTTTTACTTCTCTGTTGTAGTTTTGGAGCTTTGCAGAAATTGGGGATTGATTTCACTGGAGAGACCTGCAGTGATGAGGAAACTCCAAACAAAACTAAACCAGTGCTTTTTTCTGAATGCAAAACACAGCAAAAAAGCATCTGGGCGTGTTTGTAAATACAATACTTTGGGTTTTTTTAACCAGTCAAGTGCAGGGGATGAAAAATTACTGATGAAAAGAGTATTTTGCTGGACTTTTCCCACTCAGTGTGCACAGGAATGTTGTGTGCTGCTGCAGGGTTCACTGCACTGCAGCTCCTCCAAGAAGGTTTCCTGTCTCCAAGGGCTCTTGCACATGGATTTTCTAATTTTTCTCTTTCTCCTGTATTTGTAAAAAATTGGTACAGATCTTCATTCCTGAAAAGAAGATATTTACACAAAATTCAGTGACAGCAGATGAGGTATTTCTTTATGGGAACTTTCTTGTGGGAAGCGTTGAAAAGTCCCTGAGGACAGGTGGCTGAGAAATTGAGAACTCAAACTCCGAATTAATTGGAGCTAATCAACTGATGGTGTGTCTGATCAGCACAGAACACCTGACCCCGTGATTTTCATGGTTCACAACAGCTATTTATCTCCAAGGCACAGTTTGGACTTGAGAAAAGGTGTACATTCCTTTCCAAAGCCATTACAGCTCATCAGCAAAATTGTTCAGTGGAGTCAGTGGCTGCTCCAAATCCTTTATACCACTGAGCATTGTCATGTAATTCACTGCTGGGGAGGAAGCCCTAGGCTGCAAAGGGGCCTCAGATATTGGAGGTGATGTGGGTATGTTCCTGTGGTGCTGTCCTGGAGAGAACAGGAGCACAGGAGATCATCTGCTCTCCACAAAAAGATGTTTTACTGGACTTCCTTGACAGCCCGACCCTATCTGTATTTTTTTTTTCTCTTATCTATGGCATAAATTCTTGTCTGTTAGGACTTTCTTTCTCTTTTTCTGAACTCAGAGTGTCACTACGAGGTCATTTTCCCTCCTTCACAAGGAGATGATATAGGGACTGGAGCTATTAGGACTTTCTGCACAGCTAAGCTTTCTAAATCTGAGACTTCCATTACATTTTTATCTGACTTCTGTATTTTTTCATCCTTAATAGGACAGCCTAAATGTGATGCCACCATTTTACAACATTAGCCAATAGCCTATTGTTAATGATGGTTTCAGCACTACTTTTTTTTTTTTTTTTTTTTTAGCTGTATATGCAGGTTATGGCCATTTTTTTAGTTTAAAGAGGGCATTATTCTAACGTGGATGTACTGGTTAAAGCATGACAAAGATGTCTGAATATCTGCCTTGAGCCTTCCCAAGGAACAGAGAGATTTTCAAGCTACTGGGAAAGCAATTTCATAAATTTTCTGTAAGAAACAAAAAACCCTCGGTAATTTAGCCTGAAACACAGGTTTTGTGTGGGTGTTGTGGGTGGAGCAGGGTCTGACCTGCACACCCTGTGTGGGTTGGGTGCCTCCTCTGGGCTGCTGTCATCAAGACCATGAAAGGACAAATCCTGGCAATGACCACTGGAGACCACCAAGCACAAAGTCTCTGCTCTCACAGGGCCTTTGAGAGGAAAAACATCTATTCCTTGGGTTCAAGACTATTTTATTTAGCATGAACGCTCCAGAAACACTGTAAGTGAACTCTTGTTTTAGAAAGCAGATGGAGTTTGTTTGTCCCATGCAATGGAACCCAGAGATGCCAAATTTCGTTTAGTGCACGGTTGGAAGTCTCCTGCTGATGCTGAGCTGGGAGAAAACTTTCCCCTCTGCTTGTAAGCAGCAAGGAAACCCCTCCTCAACACTGGCAGGGATTCTCAACCTCTCACCCTCGCCAACCCAGTGGATTATCTCACCCCTCACACAACTGCTTATCTATAATTGTTCACACTAGAAGAAAAAAAAAAGAAAAAAAATCCTGCCATCACTGAGTGTAACCTGGTGTCAGCTCAGAGCACTGGCAGCTGAGGCAGTTTGTCTGCTCATGGCCTGGGTGGAGCGAGGGGGATTTCAAACAAACTGGTTCCACTCCTGCTGCTGGCAGGGGAGTGAGCCCATCCTGTGCACCAGGCTGCTGGAGCTTTGCAAAACCCAACTCTGCAGTGAGCTTGGATTGCTCTGTGCAGTGCTGCAGCTCACAGCATAAATATATAGAATGTGTCATCTACCTGCCTTTTTTCCCCTACTGAACTGAAGATTACTTTACTAATGCATCTGTTTTATGGTGCATTTGTTCTGCTTTGTTTGCTTGTGACATTTTTGTTTTCTTTTGTAAGAAGAGTACAAGATTGAAAATAATTGAAATTTTGTAATTTAAAAAAAAGAAAAAAGAAAAAAAGAAAAAATTGGGCAACACCTGTCAAAACCTGGCTAAGAGCCATGCCTGTGTGTCTGGAAAAGAGGAAACTCCCCTGGCTCTTCTGCAGCCCTGCTCCTTGCTCTCCAATAAAAAGTCTTTCTAGGATTTTCCTCCAGTCACCAAGCCATCTGCTGCTTTATTTTATGCCCTATTGTCTTTGGATTTCATCACTTTTATGTGACAACAACATCGTTACGTTCTGGCTCTGTACTGGAGGTGTGCTGCCTGTGGAGTGACAAACACCACTGGCCCCCAAAGAGTTTGCCTAGAAATAATTGAAATGAAACAAAGAGCAGAGGTTTGATGTGTGTGACCCCTCAAGGGACATCTGAGCTGGGATCAGGACCTATTCCTGACCTCCAGCTTGGGGTACCCAGTCAAGTCTCACACAGGTTGATCATGTGATCAGGAAATGAAACAGCAGCTGCCGTGCAAACTTCAGTCTCTGTTTTTGCTTCAGTTTTAACTGTGCTACTTTCCCCTCTGCTTTTCTGGGGATGCTCCTGTCTGCCTCCTCTCTGGGATCTGGCATTTTATCCATCTCAAAGGCATATTTAATTTTTTTTGTTTTCCTTTCCTGTTGGCTGCCCTTTGCTTTTGTTATTCTTCCAAATTGACCACAGTCTAGAGCCATCCACCACCACTGGTCTACACTCCTTCATCCCCATTTAGCAGTGGGAAAATAAATGTCAAGCATAGTTCTGTACCAAGGCAGCAGTCTAATTGTTGTATTTAGCACTAGATCTGAGATTTTTTCAAAGGAAGAAACTGTTTCTTGAAGCTGGGCGCCCTATCTGTCTTCTGTTAACACCTGAGCCTATTAATCTACTCTCACCAAATACCTTGTTGGCAGTGAATCTCTGTGCTCTTTGTTATCTGCTTTTCCGCGCTGAAGTCTTTCTGTCCTGTGGTTGATTTGAAGCTCAGTAACAGAATTCAGACATTTTGGGTCTAAATCTGCAGAGAGTCAGTAGCCCTTAGCTTGCAGGTTAGGAGATGTGTTATGTCTGGCAAATATCATAAAACACAGTGGTATGGGAAAGGGAAACAACTAGAGCCACTTTTGAAAATTATTCTAAATATGTAGGGATAAAAGCCGGCAATGTGGTTCTCTTTTCAATGTGATTAAAATAAAAAGAACAGGATGCCATGAAAATAGGTTCTGACTGCACGGTCCTTTGGGAAAAACAGGCTCTGGTGGAAGGACAGGAGGGTTTGAAATCATGTCTGGACCCCAAAGGACGGTGACTGTTTGCAGGGGCTGTGGTTACGTCTGGGAAGGGCTCTGGGTTATTCCATGGTTTCAGAGCCCATGGGGACAGGCTACACCTTGGGTTATTCCAGACACAGCTGGGCAAAAATTGGCAAATGTACTTCTGTTCCAGTGAGATCATAACGTTACTGATTTTGCAATTCTGCTGGAATAGAAATGGAGTTAAGGAGTTCTGTTGTCATGAGGCTCTTTGCTATTATAAGATATTGAATGGCTCTAATCTCATCAAGAATCAGATTGCCTTAAACTGATTGTGGACATCCTCTCTATGGTTCTGGGTGGTAGTTTTTTAATCTAAATTTCTTTTATTTCTTTTATTATCAAACCTTTTTTTTTCACTTAGTTTTTTTCTGGGGGGTGGGGTTTGAAGATTCACATGGATTTTGAAGCACAGCTACATCTAAAGCTAAATTTTCCCCTGCCACCTGCTTGAACATTCCTTACAGCTCCTTTAGGGATTATTTTATCCAATTACCACAACTGCTGGGCAAAGCTAATTTTGAGACAGGCTCATGGACTGGGGAGAAAATGTCTCCCATTAAGTCCTTGAAAAGCTCTTGGTGCATCAAGACTGATAGACCGATAGTCCTACCAGACCTTGTCTCAGTCCTGATTAGATCATGCCTCACTTTATCATCTTGTTTACAGTGTGATATTCCTCAGAAGGAAGACTAAATCAAACAGCTGCTTTTCTATCAGTTCTCATTTGGGAAAGGTAGTGCTGGATACAGATATTTTCAAATTTAAGACCAGAAGGTCTGCTTTCTGCTTTCAATTCCCAGTTCTGCTTTTCATTCCCTCTGAACTCAGGCAAATTACACATTCTGCTTACTTTTTTCTTTCTTCTTTCTTCTCTTTTTTTAGCTTTTTTTTTTTGGTCGAATTTCTGATATTATCTTTCCTCAGCATTCTCTTTTATCAGTTTAGGTGCTGTCTTTAGCGGTGTGCAGCCAATCTTTTTGTTTTGCAGTGAAAGGGCTGAAGCACTGATGCTCCCCAATTCCTGGATTTTAAAGCAATTTCATTCCCAGCCTGACTGAGAGGTGTTTCAAGAAGTGTCAAGGCAGCTGATTCCTCGTGTCATCAGGGTTGGTAACCTCTTCTAACGGGAGGTGAAAAATGACAGTGTGTGAATTGGGTAGGAAGATGTATTCCCAAAGTCCAATACTTCAATTCAAAATTACCTTCAAGGCAGCATGATGGATTGCCAGCAGGATTTAATCTATAATGAGTTTTTGTCTCTGACTTCATAAAACCTAATGTGTCTTAATACTTTTTATCATCTTTCGTTAAAACTCAGCAACCCTTTGGATGAAATTAATATTCAAGCTAAGAAGTTAGTTTTTTAATTCAAAGCAAGATTTTGTGTTGTTTTTTTTGGTTTTTTTTTAATTCACTAGAGGTGTAAAACAATACATGAAACAAATTCTTCTTAAAACAATGATTTTTTATTGCAATGCACTCTCTCCAAATTTGGTTCAAATCATCCCACAACTACCACATTAATTTCTATGACTCTTGCCTTTGCTGTTGTTGCTACTAAATTATCATGAGAGGTCTGTGTGTGCAAATATCTGACACAAAGAAAAGCAGTAAAGCCCCACAATGATGCTCAGCAGCCCAATATCACTGCAATTGTGGGGAGAAGGAATTTGTCGTGGAGATGAAGTGGGATTTTTGGAAAGGTTTTCTGCTTGCAGTATGCTCAACAGCTTATATGATATTCATAAGCTGCTGTTCTAATCAGAGTACCTGGTCTGTGAGCTGTTTTGTTGTGCCTAATGGAGAACTATGACAGAAGGAGAGAGAATTGTAAAGCTGACACATTTTCAATAAGCACTGTAATTAAATTCTCCTCTATCCCTGTCCTTGTGACGAGGAAATTTTGCTGAAATACTTCTGCCCCTAATTAAATATTAGAATGTGCACAGCTTTTTTCATTATAATGCTCTTTATTGTAAAGATGAATCATATTTGGGTTCTGATGGAAAAGGAAACCCTCTTCTGAAGTCCAGTCCTTTGCTCTGTAACTGCTCTTGAGCTTTGTCATCCTGGCTGTTGCTGATGTGCTCCAAGGCACCGCGGCAATTTGGCTTGTGGCCTTTTAGCCATTCATGCTTTGCAGGACCAGCAGTTTCAGACTAGCACCCATTTATCAGTCTGATGCTAACTTGAATACTAGCAGGGATAATTTTGGCTGATCAGAAGCTTTTTTTATACCATCTGATGGATGTTAGTCTACTGCTTTATAGCTACAAGCTGTTGAGTAAATTAATATTTTAGATGAAAAAAGAAGAATGAGAGCATGCGTGAACATAAGAAAAAGGGAGAGAGTGCTTTTTTGTGTGAACATATTTTGTAAACAAGGAAAAAGGGATTAATTATTCTGCGTATCATTTCTCACTCTAAGACAATCTTTCAGTCTGGTTCTGATCCAACTTTAAGAAAAGCAGCTGGTGGAAGCAGACCAGGTAGGCAGATCTCATTTGTATAAATATATCAGACTCAGTCTCAGTTTTCCACTCTAATTCTCATTAGTTCTGTGAGAATAATGGCCCTTCCCAGCATTTCATCAGTAGCTGTGTCACTCAGCTGCTGCTGTTGTGAGGGCTTGCATCATTGCTAGACACCTGTGGAAACAGAGAGACAAGGCCACAAAAAGGGAAATTGCCGAGAATTTGTGCCTCATTGGCACCTTCTGCAGCACCCAAGCAGTGAGGAAGGAAAGCTGCCACCACCATCTTCTCCAATGGCAAGAGAGAGTGACAGCGGGAGAGGTTTTTTGCAAAGTGACAAACCTGTTGCATCACAGCTACAATTTTTAAAGACATTTGATGAAGTGTAGTAAAATGTCCTGTTTGGGAGTCTAAGGGAGCAAGGGACTCTTCATTATGCAATGACAGAGGCAATGCTGGTGAATTCATTTCCAGGGATTACTGACAGCTTTTGGAGATGCTGCCCTGATGTCAGAGACCTCAAAGCCCAATTGACAGCACCCTTTGAATCAAACTCGTTGTAATCCTGCTGATAACCAAATGATATCCTTTAAAAGGTTCAGCATTGCACCCCAAAGGGGCCCAGATTTTATAAGCATTCTGTTTAGTGCCTGCAAAGTGTGTGATGAGGATGGATAGAACCGTTTGGTACAGAAGAAGTCACTTTTAGGAGCCATCTGTGTTTTTATTGATGAAAATGAATTTTTACTAATGAAAATCTCAGTGGTGAATGTTGTGCATATTGAGGCAACTACCCAGTGTGATTAGATTTTATGGAATGAAGTAAAAAGAGAGGTGGAAAATCCTGCACAGACCATCTGCCTTATTTTGAGGTGCAGCTGAGTGGTGGTCTTTTCTTCTTGCCCTCAGTTCTGAATTGATATTTGCAAAATTTTCAGGTAAATTTTGCAGAAAAGAGCAAATGTGCTTGAAGATACGGGTGGTCATATCCTTGCCAGAAGTGAAGTGATCTATGACAATTAAGGTCACGATTGGCAATTACGTCCTCAAAATCTAAAGACCTAGATTTCTTTTTATGATGTAGTTTACAAGAGCCTGTTTAAAAAAAAAATAGTGGACAAAGAAAATCCTGATAGTGATGCTTCTGTATATGAATAACTGTTCTGGGATGCTTGGAGGGAAAAAACCCTAAAACATCAGAAACAAAAATGCCTTTATCTTCCTGGAAATGAAAGGAAGATGGAAATGAAAAAGGAGATCCTTTAATTCCTTTCTTAACCTGCGTGTCATTTCACAGGAGAAATTAGAGGAAGCTATTTCCTCTTCCCCTCCCCACCATCACATTACTTAATCTCATCTGTGATGGCACAACACTATAGAAATAGTAGCAAGTCCCTGTATCTAATTTCAATTTGTTCATGCCACGTTATTTTGGTTCCTGGTGATGTGACGACAATAACTCTTTTCTTGCTCTACGTAACCTTCTGTAATTTATTGCTTTACATTTAAAAAAAAAAAAAAAAAAGCCAAAACCAACTGGTCTGTTCAGTGTGTTTTTGGATAACTGCCGTTTTTCTGAACATGAGGCAGAAAGGAGTGAAAAAGTACTATTTTCAGCCTTGTATACCTAGAAAATGCTGGATGTTTAAGAAATAAATATCAGAACTCTTGATTCTTCCTCTGACCTTTTGAGCATTTTGTTATTCTAAATTTTCTTTTTGGGAAATATTAGATGCTTTTTTTTTCCCACTTGAAAGAATGCAAGACATGTAAGACATGGCATTTAGAAAAGACATCAGGTGTTCAGAGAGCTGCATGAGGGTGCTGGTTTACTCCATGCCATGAGGGATGTCTGGGATCCAGCCCCTTTGCTCATGGCTCTGTTGCACTTTGTTCCTTCTGAGGTGCTCACCACCATCATAGCATCCAAGAGTTACATCTGTTTTTGTGGCAACTGGGCAATTTTAAGACTAAATGTCTTAATTTTCAATATGCAAGGATATATGTAATTGGTATGGCAAATTCACAAATTTCTTCTCTTTGAATTTGCCTGCAGCTGCTCTTTTCTGCCACACTAATTTGATGTGGTCCTTCACACGAGACCTTTTCTGAAAGAGGACAGAAATAAAGCTGGAAGGGGGAGGAAAGCCAGCAGAAATAGCTTTTACTTTCCTTGGCTCTAAATGACAGGGGAAGATATGTGGAGGGGAAAGAAGTCAGTATGTTAAATGAAAATGAATGTGCTTGCACGGGGACCTGGTCACCAATATCTAAACCCAGCCCTTTGATGCTTCAGACTTACAGCTTTGGGTAAACACAATTACCTCCACAAGGCTTACAAATTATTAGTATTTTGCACGGGGATTAGAACACATCATTAAAGATGAAAGGTTATTTTCAGAGCTAAGTTTTCAACTGCATCCTTAGAGACCAAGAATGACCTTTCAGTGAGCTTTGGGCAGACAGTGGTATCCGAAAGGTGGATCAGCATGAGGTTGCTGAGCAATGATGCCTCTCACGGAGGGGAAATGGATCATTAGAGGGGTCACTTAGACTTTCATGTTATTCAACTTTGAAATGCTTTTCAATACTCTTGTTATCTGTTATTCTTCAAAAAACAAGAAATACAAAAAGGCTTCTGCTATAAAATGCTATGAAATTGTTAGTCAGAGACTGAATATGCACATAAGCTCGCTTGTGTTAAGCTGGGTATTTGGTCTGAAGGACCCTGTACAGCTAATTCTAAATATTGCCCAGAGCTCTTGGTTTTAATTAAATGACATTTACATTTCTAGCATCCATTTTATTACTTTTTCTCCTTAGGAGAAGGTATCCCTTGCCAGTGGTATTTCCCCAGTTAAATCTTTCAGCTTTTTAATCCATGCCTTCTGAGTCCTTACTAGCACTCAAGATGTTTTCCCACCTCACAGCATCTAGTTCTTGCAGGGAAAGCTGGGGTGACTCTGTCCCACCGTGCTGCTCTGATAAGCTGCATTTTTCCTGCCCCTGAATGGTTTCAGGGTGCTGTGACTGAACGAATCCCATCTCATTTCCATCACTGCAGTTGCTGGCTCGCTCACCACAGTAATTCTGCTGTAGAAATATTTCACAGGACGACAGGGAAATTGAGGAGATGGCAAGGAAAGAGAACTATCCTCTTCCAGTATTTTGTTGTACAAGTGTGATTTCCTAGGGTTTGGATTTGGAGGGATTTTTGATAACACTTTTTCTGATTCTGACTTTATGAATGGCTAAGTTTTCTGCTGTTATAAATTGCCAGAACTGTGGGGGAGACAGCAGAATACTATAAATCCTCATGAAGAGACTATCCCTTTCAATTCAGGAGTAGAATGATAAATAATTATAGGGAAAACTATGCTCTATAAAGATACTACAGTTTTTCAAGCTTTTCAAGCATTTTATACTGAATGTTACAAGAAAGGGGCATGTCTGGGAAGAGGGACCTCCTCACTCATGTATTAGGATGTTCTGAACTGAAAGCATTGCATTGTCAAACCTTGTCTTTATTTTGTGACTTGTGGTTTTAAGATGGGAGCCGTTGATGTGGATCCTGAGTTGCTGAAATAAAAGTCCACATGGGCTCGTTTTTGGAGCTGACACTGTGAACTGGCTGAGCTTTGTCTCTAGAGCTTTAGGACAGTACCTTGACATTTTCCAAGAGGCATCATGAGTATTGTGCATGCACTTTTCCCACGTGGACTCTACATCTATAAGCAACTCCGTGTGCTGTTGAATGTTGAATTTAGCTGGTTGTTGAACTGTCTCATTTGTACTTATAATTAGGAAGCATAAATCTAGGTGACCTTTGAAAAAATGCGTTCTTCAGTATCATAGCAATGTGACAAAAGGATAATTTTTTTGTTGTTGCCAAAACGAGCCTGGGTCTGGTTATGCTTGCTTATGCCGTGATGCTTTTTGAGGGTGTTTTGTCCACGTGATCCCCAGCTCATACCACCTGTGGCACCTGAACACCTGGAATTGAACATATGGGATATATTCCAATATCCTGCAATGTTACTGGAAATTAAAGGCAGGGAGCAAAGGCATCTTTCCAAAGTCAAATCATAGGAAGTGATTCCCAAGGGGCAGTGGAGAGAGGGAATAGTCAAATTAGAGGCAAAGCAGAGGGCTGGATAGCCCTGTTTGAAGAAGGTTGCCAGGGGTTCTGAACTACCACATGAGGACAGGATCTTGATTTTTTTCTGTCTTGAATACAATAATTCCCTACCATCACTGCCTGCACCAGAGGGATTTTGGGGGTTTTTCTTTAGTGCTTTCTGGCCAGGATTTAGAAATGCTGACCAGCCTCTATATAGGTCTGTTGAGTACGAGCAGTTTCACATCATTTATGCTTGCATCCACCTGATTTCAGCATGTGGTTTTTAATGGGCTCCTGCAGTTAGAGATTAACCCTGTATGGTTTTTTCTGAGGACTGGCTTTTCTTGTTTTTTTCAAAGGAAAAAAGCCTTAATTTTCCAGACTTAGGAAATCCCAAATCCTACAACTGTCATAACAGAGTGTTTAGAAAGGCCTAATACAACCAGAATTAAATTTTAAGGCTTAATATCTTTTAGGATGTCAGAACTGGGATATAAGTGGTTATTTGTTTTACAGTGGTGATTAAATTTAACTTTATTTTTTAATAGATCTCATTGTGAGAGCTGCTATTTTCTGCCTGTGCCTCACTGAATCCCAGGACCTGACAGCTCCTCTGCCTGCATGGCCTTGCTCCCTGCTTTCTAATTTCAGCCCCTGTGTACAAAGCAATTTCATCCAAGTGATCTTCTGTCACCTTCAGTTGACTTGACTGTCCTTTCAAAAATTCCTTTGCCAGCTAACTTCAAACCCAGCTTCAATTTGTATCTCAGTGTTAGCCATCCTGGCCTGTGTCTCACCCATGTGACTGGACCACTGATAGGCAGAGACTCTGGAGCAGTCATTGATACATGGTCACGCTGAGTCATTTCCAAATTAATGCTAATTCTCCCAAGAATAATTAGTTGTGTGATGCTGATGTACTCCAGTTGGCTAAAAAACCTTGTTTGAGAAGCAAAACTCTGGGGTTTTTACCTCCTGAACAATTACGTTCTGTGTTTTTCGGAGCACATTTTAATGTGTGCTGTTTTCCCAGCAAATGGAAAGTATGGGGCTGTGCTTGTTTGAGCTTTCTTCATTCTGAGATATTAAAATTTCAATACACTCCTGTGATGCCAGGGGCTGAGTCTTTGAGCAATGTGCCTGACCTCTGCATCTGACAATTCAGTGCTCCCTACTTTAGTTGCACATTTTAGGAATGTTTTAGAAGTGCACAGATAACCTCATGACCTCCTTAGTACCCTTTCCCCTTCATCCCTTTGACTCCGGAGAAGATGCCTTTATGATTTATTCATTTTATTTATTGATCTCTTTCCCTTTCTTCTGCAAAGGTTACACTACAGTGTATCTTTAAAAAGAAACTCAATACATCCAGCACATTCAAGTAAAAGAGTACTTGCTTTCACTGGAAAAGAAATATTTCTGCAGGAAAGTTTACTTACAGAAAGTTTATTTTGGTCACTTCTCTAGTGGCCAAAATGAGGTGCAGGAGCTGTCACCACCTGGAGAGCCAAGACAGGAGAAAGGAAAGGGAACAGAGTAGCTGCTCCCTACAGTAAACAGAATTTACACAAAGGCTGAGGTTGCTGATAGGAGACAGCCCTGTGAAGAAAGAAAAGCAATTTTCTATTGGGACACCCAAAGAAAGGATAAAAGGATAAATTACAAACCCACAGTGCTTGGCAAGGGTTAGGGGAGTGACAGAGCAGATTAAGCTTGTCTGTGGCCCTCAAGAGACACACTTCCATTTGTTGTTTTGACATTGGGCAATAGACTAATGCTGCCTCACTTACAAAGAATTGCTGTGTAATCCCGAAAGAAAAAGGTTTTCTCCAGTTTCACTAGATAGATGCTAAAAAAAAAAAAAAAAAAGCTGCTGTTCAGCACAGAAATGCTCTGAGAGGGCCACCCTGGGTGAAATGCTTGGCCCAGGGGTGAGGTCTGAAGAGGTGACCCCTTCTGTAGGTTCCAAGGTGGCAAGGTGTAGTGCTGTGATAAAATCCAGATGCTACCACAGGGAAGTTCCAGTGTCAAAAGCAAGGCAAAAACCTTTTGCTGCTGTTCACAAGGCTTAAGAAACAAAGCTGAGGAAGTTAATTCTTGGAGCCCCACAGACCTTTTGGTGTTGCTTGCCCACCAGACAATGCCTGCAGGTTGTTCTCATTTTGAAGGTGCAGAGCTGCTGTCCCCAGTTTTCTCCCTGTCCTGGGAAATGTGTTGTGACCCTTTGCTCCCAACTGTCCGCATGCCAAGGGCTCTGCAGGGACACCTTTCAGTGCTGGTTAGATACTCAGCCTCCAGTCCTGGGTCTGATACTGCTGAGTGGGGTTGTGGGGAACAGAAGAGCTTCTGAAGTGGTGCCTAGCTGTGAAATAGCTTCCTGAGAGGCACTGCTCAAACCTCCAGCAGATTAATTTTTGTACCAACCAATGTCCCACTTGTTTGTGAATTTGTTTGTGAAGAGCTGCATTCAACTTGACCTTTTTTGTCACCAGGCAGATGGGGAAGGAGGGGACAAAAGGTTATGGTGGGGAAGAACAGGACAAAATATAGATGATAAATATGTTACATGACAACACTGATCTGAGAAAGCTGTGGTTGAATAGAACTGTCATGGACTCAGACATCCTGGAGGTTATTCTCCGTATCAGATAATTATAGGAATCACAAATGGAGAGAAACTACGGAAGCAATTTTGTCCCTTCCTTGGCAACACAGTGCTCCTACGTCACCCTTACCTGGTTCTCTGCACATCCACGAGCGCTTAGCCATGGGATAGTACTTAGCTAAAATTAATCCTCAACTTATCCAATCCTTCTGAATGAGAATAAACAATATTTAGCTTTCTAATAATTTTGGAGATAGATGGAGTCTGACACCACAGAGGGTGGAGGTAATCCGGTGTCAAAAAGGAAGGAGGGAGTCTGCCATCAAAAAGGATGGAGGGAGCATGGCACCAGAGTGAAAGGGAGCCAGGGGAAATTTTTGTTCTCTCTCTCTCTGCCCTGCCTTTCCTATATCTCCTGTTCATTCTATACATTTCCTGCTCCTTACGCAGTGAAACAAAACTGGTTTTCCTTTTGTTTCTAGCTGTTTTATCTCTCTTCTTCTCATGAATTAGCACAATGCTGAAAAATCTGGACTGCAAATCAAGCAGAGATTGGGCTCTGTAAATGGGAAATTAGATCTATTTTGCTTAAAAAAAAAAAAAAAAGAGCGATAACTGAGACCTAAAAAATGCTTAGGTAAAATTCTCTGAGGCTATTGCATTTAGACACTAATTTCAACTTACAAGAGTGCTTCTTCATCCCAAGTATGGGCTAAATGGAAAATACAGATGAAATAATTTTATAAATATATTTTAAATCATACATTCATTCCCTAATTTTTAACTGGTGCTTAAGCAAAACTTAGTCAGCCTACTCAGCACTAGATTTTCCAATCATTTTTTATGTAACACCTTTACCATGGAGTATTATTTAACACAAACTGGCTTTACAGAGCAGCACCAATTTAATTCCTCCACCATTTGCCTTGAATATCCACTACCACAAACACAGATGGCACATGACACGCTAATTTTTATTAACACAGTTTAATAAGCAGATTTCTCGTTTGCAGTTTCTCCTGCATATCCAGCTTGAGATGAGGCAAAAGAGAGAAACTCAGTGAAGCTCTGCCAGGCTCCAGGGCGGCTCGACTGAAGCACGGTACCCACGGAGGTGACACAAAATGGAGCTCAGTTCCATGCTGGAATGCAGAAGTCCCCCAAGTTTGCGTGGAGACGCCGTCTCTGAGCTGTCAGTGCTGCAGTGGCAGGCTTGGCTGGCTGCTGAGCTTTGTGCTTTGCAATCCCTCAGGACTCTTCTGATGGAGGGGAGAGGAAGAAAAGAAGTTTGGGAGAAGGGAGCTCTGATGAGGCGATGGTGACAGCTCAGGGGTGTTGTGCTTCCTCACCGCTCACCCTGGCGGCAGCTGATGGCTAATTAGCAAATCCTGTCGGTGCTTATCTGCCAGCTCTTGTTGCTTTCCTGACTCTCACAGGGTTTTTTGATACATGCCATTCTTCATGTTTCATGTGCATCCCCTCTGCCTTTTCTGAAACTGAGTTTTGGGCTGAGCTTGTCTCCCTTTGCAAAGCTTCTCTGCCATGGCAGGAGCACTGCACAGCCCTCTGTGCATCCCTGCCTTTGCAGCCCTTCCTCTGGGGAAGGTCACAACCCAAAAGACTTGCTTCCTTAGCCAGCCATAAAAGCATGTTTGTAATATATTGAGCCTCTCTGATACACAGCACAACAGGGGATGGTTTCTCATTTGCTTTATGAAGTGTTTAATTTGAAAAGATGATAGGATGGTGGATCTGAATGCATTGGTTGACCAGAGGTTGATGTAGCTAATTCTACTGAAAAAGATCCAGGGAACAGGGAAACGTCAGTATTCTCCTTCAGGACTGTGCTGTTTTTTTCTGGGATAGAGTTAATGTTTTTCATTGTAGCTAGTATGGGGCTTTGGTTTAGATTTCTGCTGGAAACTGTGTTGACAATACAGTGATATTTTAGTTTTTGCTGTTGTTATATAAATTTCACCTTTTTTTTTTTTTTTTAAACATTTGCAGCTATTTTAACTCCTTAGCAGGTCATTGGTTAAATTTCTGCTATTTGCAGTTGTCAGTCATTGAGTCATACCCAAGTTTATAGCTGTGTTTGCCTCTTACTCTACTTGTACTGCTTGTTTTGATTCCCCTCACCAAATGGTTTTGATGTTCTTTAATTTAGGGAGTGACTGTACTTGGGATCCTGCTGCTTGTTCCAGTTTTCTTTCTTGTCTCCATCTATGGCAGAGGTGAAAGAGGCCGGACACCAACCCTGTGGAACTTTAAGATTACTACAGGCTGCTGAATTAAAAAAGTAACAATTGCAGGAGTGCTCCTGGGACAGAATGAACTGCTTAAATTCATATGTCACCAGTTTGCAGAGTAGAAGGTTTCCAGCCATCCCAAAGATGAATTCCAAGGGAATCGGGGTACAAAACACACAACCCCACAAATGGCTGAGGAAAAGGACTTGGAATCTATGATAGAACTTCATAAATTTCTGCAAGGGATGTGGTAACACAACAGAGAAATCCATGTACATGGAAAATCGAACTTGTGGCTCATGTATAAGTGTTTTTAAGGGGCTTCCCAGCTCTACTGCCTACCCCAGCAGTGCAGGGAGACAGAGAATGGGATCTGGAATACCCAGCACTACAGATCTAAACCTACACTGATGCAAGGAGCAAAAACGTGACTGTGAAAGTCCAAATTCCCTCTGCTCTCAAAACCCAACAATCTTTTTTATAATCATCACATTTTATGGCCTTAAAAAGGAAAACTGTATTGATAACACAGAAACTTTCTGAAAAGCTTTGAGAAAGACACAGATGCAGAGCAAGGCCTGACAAAGGAAAAAGATGCTAATGCATTAGGCTTGTCAAGCTGTTGCTGATATGCAGAACAGAAGTAATTAACTCTCCATGTATAGTTAAATTTGAGGAGTTAAGAAGTGACTGTTCCACAGCCAGCTTAGCAAAATAACTGCATCCTGTGGGCTTTGCCATGAAGTTATCTGAATTTGGAAAGCTGCCTCCATAGTTTTAGTCAAGCTGTGAAAATACTCTGAGCACATTTAATATATGTCAATTAAATTAATGTTAAATCACCGTGTCTCTGTGGTAGTGAATAATACAGGAAAAGCAAATGGGATGCACAGCAAAAGGAGGTGATTCAGCTGTCAGACTGTGTGCATGAATATTTCCCCAAACTCTTCTCTGAATGGAGAGATTACAAAAGTACATTGTACTTGAAAGAGCAAACATTTAATAACTTTTAAAATGGTGATATTTTTGTGTCTCTGCTTAATCCTGTACTGCTCCAGCTTTAGCTTTATTGTTAAAACGTGATAATTTAGTTTTCTAAAATTAGCCTGCCAGGCTATGCCTTACATTTCACCATTTTGTGAATACTTCTTTAGACATTACAGACCATAAAAATCAGCCCCCAAACTTGCACTGTCAAGCAAATATTGTTCCTTCTTTGGGCAGATGAATTATTAATTGAGGTCGGACTTTTTTGGTGCAGGAAGTTCCAAAGAGTTCAGTTTTGCAACAAGAATTATAATCTTGTATCTCCAAGCTCTTACTGTAGGCAGGTAGACATAAAACTGATGCATGTAATGGGTTTCTGTCAAAGTTTCTCTTCTGTTTGTTTGGGTTTTTTTCATAAAACCAGTGGCACTAACATTGACAATCACAGACTTTTAATAGGAGTGGGTAAAGAGACGAGAGAATGAATAAAAATTATTCTCTTTTGCTGCTGCTTAGAGAAAGCACATTAAACTTTCGTTGAATGAAAAAAGAAAGTTGTCTCAAGGATAATTTTTAAAAACAATGCATCTTATCGATGTTTTACACTACTTGGGAGGGAATTACTGAAGTGTGCAAATGCTGTTCTAACTGAAGGGCCTCAATAACCAAGCACTGAAGGACTTCTTCCCCTAGAGTCACTTGTTGTTCGCCAATTATTTATTAGGTGACTGTTGTAATTAAGGCGTGCATCGTCATCGATGGTAAAGCAGACGGGGGGAGGCAAAAGGCTGGTGGGAGTTGTTCTCTCCCCCAAGCTCTCCTTTATTTATGGGTAAGGGTTGCTGGTGGTCGGGAGGGAGTGCAGGGGAAGAGGGCCTGACCATCGCCCCTGCACCAATGAAGGGCACAGTGAGAAAAGGCCCCTGATTGCAGGGTGCAGCCGGTTAAGTATGGGAAGGGATGACCAATAGGGAAAGAGGGAGAGGGAGGGGACAAGTCTACAAAACCAATCATTACATAAAAGGGTGGAGTACAATTCAAACTAACCAATTACAGGACTAACGGAACAGAAGGGTCTGGAAGGATGGGTCAATCCCGAGCCCTGAACACGCCTTTCCCAACCAGGGGCAGGGTCAGAGGCTCAAACCCCAAGGTCCTCCCCTGGCAGGGGTCCTCCCTCCAAAGGGGCAGCACCAGCCTGGAAGGCTGAGGCAGCGAGGGACGGACCACCACAGGTGACTAAAGGAAGCATTTATAAAAACATATCCAGCCCACATTTATGCTGGAATTGTTGGTATTACAATAGTCAGCAAGGGGCTTGTACAGAGGTGGGAGCTCCTCTGAAGACAAGGGCAACCCCAAAAAATCCTAGGTGCCCCAGAGTGGTTTATTTAAATAGGTAAGAGCAAGAAGGAGAGGGAAGGAGAAGAGCTGAGAGGGAGTTTTTATGTGCTAGCACAGCAGAGTTCGTCAAAGGAACTGTTTTCTCTCCAGAGGTGCAGCCTCAAGAAGTTCAGGTTTCTGTGGGGATGTCTCGGCCACTGTCAGCAGGAGCAAGGAACTAATTCCAATGGTTCTGGCACATTTCCCTTTAATGTGCATACTAACGTTCACCTTCTGTTCAGGAACAATCACACTGAAGATTCTCACATGCAAACATCAAATTACTCGGAAATTTCTGTTCCACAAGGACATTCTGTGCATTTCAGAACTAACACTGGAAAACAAAACAAAATCCAAAATCTTCAGCCTTTTCTTTTGGATTTGGAAAATTTTCTGCACATTGGGCTGCTGGTAAAAGTATGAGCCCGGGACTTCCACTCACCTTTCCTTTGATCATATCTCCTGTCCCAAGCGCTTGTTACACTTCTCTGAATTCAGGATTTCATTTCCTTTCATGAAATGGAATGAAGAATTTAATTTCATGAGAGGAAATGAAATCTTGCAATTTCAGTGAGGATCAATTTGGCAAGCTTTGGTCCCTCTCCCTGCACTTCAGCTCATGCCATGCAGGTGCTGCCTTCCCTGGGGAATGGTGGTGGGACCTTTCCTGTCTCACAGATCCTCTCTGTGGCTATGGAGGGGAATCGTGTGGGCCGTGCAGTGCTGATCTGGCTGCTGAGGACCCTTTGCTTTGAGCTGGTAATGGCCAGGAGACCTTGTTCTGACACTCTCCTGTTTAGCTGGGATGGGAAATGCTCTGGGATTTGGTTATTTGTTTTGTGGATTATACATAACATGAATGGGAAAGCAGGGAGATCCCAGGAGAACCCTCTTTCATGACAATTAAAGCAAAATAGATAAAATTTGAGGTGCCCTGTTACTTTTTTTCCCTTCCAGCTACCTAAGTATAGCTGAACTTGAAAGGATTGCGTGATATGAGAGCAAACAACAAATTTTTCCTTTCAGAAATGCAGGAAGATACTTCTTTATTTATATAGTTGGGACCAGATTCATTCCTTTGATCATGAATTGCAGCTTGTCTGTTACCAGCATTATTTCATACTTCATCTTTCCTCATGTAGTTTCTTTTCCTTTTGATCTTGCACTGTTACTTCTGCCAGTTGTGCTACGTGTGGAGAATAAGCAAACTCCAGACTTGAATTGGCACTGGAAAAACACATCCCTCTAGCTAGTAAATTGTTCTTATTGGATGACTTGGAAGGTTGACCAGGAAGCAAAAGCTTAGTGGTTGTTCCAGACAGGAAAATGAAGATTTTGTCTGGCTTCCATCTGGCACTGTCTGCAGAGCAAGTGCAAGTTGCTCCTCATGTGCTCTAGTGCAAACCAGGCACACAAATCAGTGGTTTCTAAGCTCCCTGGAGCAAATCCCAGGGAAGACTGGAGAACTCGGTGACCTTTTTTCCAGCAGGAGCTCTGGAAGGCTGGAGGCTGCAGTGTAGATTTTCTTTTAGCTTAGAGGTTAGGGCAAAAAGCTGAAACCCCAGGGGCCAAGAAGCTGCAGAGACTCCTCTTCCTTCACACTGCCATGGCAGGTAAACCAAAATACACAGATGTTATATTGTTTTCCTGATTTTTATGTCTGTGGCTGGCTGCATTGCTGATTCAGATCCCATCTTTTAGCTGCAAAAAGCTCCTTCTTTTCAAATTTTTCCAATAAGGACTAATTCCAGGGCACAGAGCTACAAAGCCTTCCCAGCTGAATATATAAGTGTACCAAATACATTGATTTTTACAATTTTAGACCTCTTTTCCCCCCTCATCTTTCTTTTAACCTCAAAACCAGTGAAATTCCTGTCCAATGGCAATTTACCTGTTAGCGATATCAGTAATTTGCATTCTACCAAGGAGAATTGTTTTGCCCAGCTCACTGAAATGCTGCAATCATCCCATGTCTGTTGTGAGCTTCTGTGTCCTGCCCATGTCCCTTTTCCTCCACAGCTGTGTGATACTCCATGGCTGGTGGAAATCTTGTGTAAATTTAGTTGTAATAAAATTTTAGGAAAACACTGACCATAATTGCAGCTGCAAGGAAGGAAGCTCCAAGGAAGCATCAGTTTGACGCCCAGGATGATCCAAGTCCCCTTGTGGGAAGCCTTCAAGAAATTTCCTCACTGGCATTTGACCCTTTTTTGTCTTCAAACTTCATGTTAGGCTTAGCTTCCCAGTAACTGTAACTTTTTCCCAGCTTCCTATTTTTGTACCTTTGGAAAAATGATGTGTAGCTTGCCCATTCTCATGCATCTTTTAGCTTCGTGGGTGTCTCTTCTCCCTATGGTTTGAAAAACTGTTTAATGAGAATATGTAAAGAGCCAAAATTAATTTTTGTAGAGTATTTCCCTCTTTTTTCTGCACAAGGCCTGTTAACATCCTAAGAGAAAGCACAACCAGTTGCTGGATGATAAAGTGTCAGATTGTATCATCCCCAGGCTGGCAGGGGCATCAGCTTAGAGATGCTGTATAAATAAGGAATAAGCTAACCACCCTCTCTTATCCCAGGTACTGACCTGGGGAGTGGTAAATGACTTTCTGAAGGATCTCACAGGCTCAGAAGAACATCCCTGGGCAGTGTGTGCTGGGCTGGGCTGGGGGAGCACAGGAACAGCTGGCCCTGGGGGACGAAGGCCTCTCCCTGGCTGGGGTTTGGTCTCTGTGGGTCAGGACAGTCTCTTGAGGTGGGTTTGGTCCTGTCTGTAAGAAAGGGTATTTTTTGTCTGCTTTTTTTGTTCTTGCATTTATTTCGCTCTGGAAGTGCAATGCTATTTAAAGGTCATGCACTGCTTTCCATGTACTGTACCTGCATTAAACTTTTGGGAAGTACAAGCAGAAATGTTTGGCTTTGAGCTGTATTTCGTTAATCACCTAACAGCCCTCATGAAGATATGGTGTTACAGCAAGTCCTGATCTGAGAGCTCATTAATGCTTCAGGAAATCTGGGGTGAGTTCCATGTGGATGAAAACCATCCACAGTGGATGGGTGGAGGGATAGAGCAGGGGCTTTTGTCTGTGGTTCTTTGGGTACACAAGCTTTGTGTTAGAGTGCAAACAGAAGAAAGCAAATAGGCCACAACGGGGGCATCTAATTCTATTTTAATGCTGGTAGAGGACAAATCCATCCTTTTTGGGGAAATGTTTTAGAAGCTGCAGCTGATCTGTATTTTGTCATTACTGCTATCATGAGGCAATAATAATTGATATATCTTCAGCCTGCTGCATTGCTTTTCTTTAAACATGTAATTTAACCTTCAAAAAGCTTTAAATATTGATGCAGTTACACAATTGAGAAAAGAAGGCAATAAAGGGAGGAACAAGAAAGACTAAGTAAAAATAAAACAAAGTAAGTGAAAAATTAAGTGGACAGTAAATAGCGACTACCATTTCCTAATACAGTCAGCAATCTGGTATGAGAAGATGAAGACACAGAGAAGAAGGCGATGATAATGATTTTGATAATGATTATGAGGATGAGGTGATGATAACAATAATGAAATGGAAATCCTGGAGCCAAGTAAAGGATTCTGGACATCCCATCAGCTCTACAGACAAGGGCAGTCTCAACCCCTTGCTTGCTTGCCAGCATCTTATTTTCATGATTTGTTGTTTTAACTGTGCAAGTGAGCACCAAATCTGACTCAAAAGCAAGCCGCAGAAGGCTTTGTATGTCACTGGAAAAGAAAGCCTGATAAAATAAAACAGATGCTGTCATAAAAAAATAAAGCAGAAAGTCTGTTGAACAGAGCTTCCCTTGAAGAAAAGGCAAGCATTCCATGCAGCGTATATTGAATTTTCTGCGGTTTATTGTGTTTATTTTGACCTGTGAAGCTGCTGAAGCCCTGGCTGGGTGTTGGTATTGCGTGTGCTCGGAAGGGTGTGCACCCAGCGCTGAGAAACTGCAGAAGCTGAATTTTTCAAGCAGTACCTCAACAGCAGAACTCTGGCTTTTCCGAGGAGCCAGCTACTGAGTTTTACAGGCAAAGAAACACAGCTGAGGAGTATTTGCTTGAACTCAGAGGACCCCACCTATTTTTTTATGTATCTAGTTTTTAGGAGAGCAAGACTGCTTCTTGCAGTCTGCTTCTTTGCAGAAAAGCTGCCAAGATGAAATTGCTAGGAGATGTTGTGAGGGGAGGGTGCTGTAATGGAAACCCCACAGCTTCAGGGTAGGCTCAGCTCTCTGGAAGTGAAAAAAGAGGAATCTTCAGCCTGGGATCCTTCCTGAGGATAAATTTTAAGCACTTCTGAGGGTGCAGAAGAGTCTTGGCAGATTTGGGAGCAGTGTCTTGAGGAAGGCTAGAAGATCATGAATACTTTTTTTCTCAGTGGTTTTCTGATACTTTCCAGACTTTGGCGTTATTGAGAAGACATTCAATGATTTAATCCATATTAAAGCCTCAGTTTTTTGGATATGTGTGTCTGATATGTTGCTGAATTACTGCACTCTCAAGCAAAAGCAACAGCAATTATTAATGAGCAGAAAAGGAGGAGGTAGAAGTGGTATTGTAGCAGTAATCAAGGAATAGCACCAATATCTGGGCCTCTTTTCAACCTGACTCTCTGTAAAAAGGGCTCTTGATGTTTGCGTTTTTGTTCTTGTATTTGTTTCCCTTTAGAAGTGAAATGCTATTTAAAGGTGGCATGCTGCTTTCCACGTGCACTGTACCTGCTTTAAAATTCAAACAATGTCATGCCATTACTAGTTTTAGCTTTGTTGACATATTATTTTGCCCAAGACATTCACATTTTAAGGTCCTTCACTCTGACATCGCCTTTTTTTTTTTTTTTAAATTGGATTTTTTGGCACAGTCTAAACCACTTCTGTTATAACTTAGCCCTAGTACCTTTCCGAGGCCATTTGGAGGTGCTTGGATATTGCAGTGCCCTGGAAACCTCAGGAATGTGTTTCCCTCTTTCTGTACCATTTTTTAGTAGTTCCTCAGGGGTTATTGGTTTGGGTGTGGTAAGGTTTGTGCTCTCACAGGGAAACACCATCAGCAACCCCCCCCCAAAAGTAAACAGATTCATATTTTGGGGTTCCTCTGAGAATTGTTTTTACATGTTAGGGGAAATAATTCAACAACTTCTATGAAGTTTGAATTTCCTGATCCTTGTCAGCTCTCACACCTTTTTAGAACTGATCACTATGAAGAATTTTCCCAGTAAATTAATGCTGAAAAAAGATTTCCTGTCTTTATTGGAAAAAAAAAAAAAAACAACAAAAAACCCCCAAAATACCACTAACAAAAGTTTTGTATGTTAGAACATTTAAGACTGATCTTTTTATGGCCTCACAAAAGGAAGGTGATGGAGAATATCCTGCACTAGTTCCTGCACTAGCTGCTGACAGGAGGAACGTCCAGCCTGAAAACATGAGCTTCTTCAGCTCCAATTAAACTTCTCTTTTGCTGTAACAGATGCACATTTTCTGTGGAGCACCACAGACAAGGACTTGAGTAGTATCTGAAGTTCTATATCTGCCTGCAGTGCTGATCACAGAACAGCCTGGTTTACTCCAAAAAAAAGCTGAGATTTGGGGGGAGCTCCCCCTCCTCACACCAAGTTCACTATTTGCAGAGACTGTGTGCAAGAATTTATTTTACTTCCATTTTAAGCTTTAGAGGAAAATTTAGTGTACTGCATATGGCCTGAAAGATTGGAGTTTTTTTTTAATTTAAAATCCATTTGGGAATGCATCTTTCTGAATAATTTGTGATAGAATAAGATCTAACTTAATTTTCATGACTTTTTTCTACCAATTTTGGTAGAATTGAAGCAGCATTTTTCACTGAAAAAACTCTCAGTTAAAAAGCCAAATTCTCTTTGGTCCCTATGGCCTTGACCTTATCCCTACTACTCAGGCTAGCCAGCATTTCTGCACAGCCTTCATTTAGCCTCCCACCACACCACAGGCTTTCTCCACTATTCTGTGGTGCTCTTCTGGAAAGTTATCCTCGCCTCTGTTTGTATTTTTCCGTAGAGTTGGAAATGGATCCCTCCTCCCATCAAAAAGAAAAATATCACAGGGCCTGTCATTGGTGGGTAATTAAGCACAGAGGAACAATACTGTGCTTTAAAAAGCGTAGTATTTCTTTTTTTGTAAGGAAGGGTGATACTTGGAATGTCAGCTGTGAAACGACAGCAACTTTGCCCTGAAAAGAATTCCATATGGCGACTAAGTAAATGGGAAGTTACAGGTAAAAAATGGTAAGCTACATACTCACAGGTTGTATGTGACTGTGCTTCAATTGTCACATAACTCAGTAGGGTCTAGAAAGATACCATAAAAATTGGCAAGTGGAGACCAGATTGAAGTTTGCTTCTTGGTGCAGTCTTTGTTGGTTTTTTTCTCTGTTCTGGTTAAGGATGTTCATGCTTAACTTCTTGGCTTTGTTAAGTGCACTTCCATGACTTTTTACATTTTGTTTTGTGGTGTTTTGGTGAAGAATCTCTTTAGCAAAACTAGCTGCTAAGGTGGTCATAATCCATCAAAGACCCCCAAAGCCTCAGTTTCCCCACCGACCTTATCTCTACCCATACCAAACAAGCAACCACCAAGCTTAAACTCTTAATCCCTTTAATATCCTTGTCTTCTGAGCAATGCTATAAATTAGCAGAGTACCTTTTTTCATCCCATCTCAGAGGATATTTTCTTGTTAGAAAACAAATTCAATTTGCCTTATTCTTCCAGAATGCAAGGCAATGCTGTGGGAATTGTGCTTGGTTTGAAATGTTCATTTTCTTGCTAATATGTTACTGGCAATATTTGCTTGTTTGTTTGCTGTGTATTAATTTTTGTATAAAACAGAAAAGTCCAGAGACAGCTGGATATACATTAATCTTAGCTAAAAGCTTTTCAGCAGATTAACCCTGGAAGGCAAAAAGGATGTGAACACAGATGGAATAAATGATTGTTTTCTATTTCAAAGAATAAAGCTCTTTATTTTGGGGATCCACGCTGAGTATTACAAAATTATCTACTTCTGCTTTTTTTTTCTTTTTCCTCAGACTTCCCTTTGTAAGTATCACAAGAGTAACTCACAGTATACCTCTATTTCTGTTCAGCTGATGAAATATATCACCTATGTCCTGGACTGCCAGTGGTAGTTCTGGTTTCTTAGGGATTTTATCTGTTTATGGCAAATTTACTGGGACTTCAGTAGAGCTAAGACTAAAATCAGGCAGTGTGAGACACAAGTATGGGTTGGTGTTTGTGCCACACCGTGTTCCCGTTGTGTCCTGTAGTTTTCATCCCTTACTGCTTGTTCCTCCAGCTCTGAACTAAAATGCAAACAACCCCTCTGCCCCCCTTGCTTTGATCCTGAATGTTACCACCTCCTCTTTATATATTTGTGACTTCTACACTTCGGCCAGCCTGCAGCAAAATTCGCTGCAGAGGAGGCTGTTGCAGCAATTCCAGCTGCCTAGAAAAGGCACTTTTCAGTGCCAGCTGAGGTGCAAGCAAGGAGCAGTGTCTGCAGTGACTGATAGATGCAGCACCGGAATGTCACAGCTGGCCTTGGGGGATTTTGCCTGTGGAAAGGAAGCTGACACTCAGAAAGGGCACATCAATGATGGAGATGACTTAATGACTCCTTTCAAAACTTCCTGATGTGGTGCAAGGGAGAGATTTATATCCATAATGTGTGGAAGAGAGGTCTAGATAAACAAACTTAAATTACTGCAATAATTTTTTGTTTTGTTTTTAAACCAGTTCCTGACTGCAAATCCATTTGGACTCTGTGTTTCTCTGTCAGAAAACTTCATAAAGGTTTCCAGGTTCTTTCCTTGCAATGCCAGACTTGGACACATGCCTGTTTTTAGGGACCTCTGCTGGTTTGGGCTGGAGTGGAGTTCTTTTCCTTCCCAGTGTGTGGAAGGGGGCTGTGTTTTGGCTTTATGCTGAACAAGGGTTGATAATGCAGAGATGACGTTGTTATTGCTGAGCAGGGATTGCACACAGCCAAGGCCCTTCCTGCCCCTCACACAGCCATGCTGGGGAGGGGCTGGGGGTGCCTGGGAGGGGACACAACTGGGACAGGTGACCCCAACTAACCCAAGGGATGCTCCAGACCCTGTGACATCATGCTCGGTGTATAAAGGGGGAGGAAGAAGGAAGAGGGGGATGTTTGGAGTGATGGTGTTTTCCTTCCCAAGTCACGCTTCCAGGGGACAGGGCCCTGCTGTCTTGGAGGTGCTGAGCACCTGCCTGCCACGGGAAGCAGGGAATTAATTCCTTGTTTTGCTTTGCTTGTGTGCATGGCTTTTGCTTTCCCTGTTAAACTGCCTTTATCTCAACCCATGGATTTCCCAGCTTTTACTCTTTCAATTCTTTCCCCAGTCCCACTGGTGGGGGAGTAACTTTGTGGTGTTTGGTTGCTGGCTGGGGTTACACAACAGCGAGGACCTGAGATGGTGAGAGCTGAACTGTGCAGCCCAAGGGCTTAGAGAAAGCTTCTGACAGCCACAAACCCATCCGACCTCTGGCTGTGGTCTGGTGTTGGGGTCGTAAAATGTGTCTGGCACATTGTTGATGACAGACTGATTTCCCAGAACATATTGCCACGCAGATTTGGAGGGAGGATATTTTAGATAAAAGTGATGAAAGAAGTAGTCCGAGATGAATATCCAGGGGTGTTCTATAATTTGTTTTCCAACAGTTTATTGAAAAATAAAGGATAATGGAAAAGGAATTAAAACTTTTACTGCCCATATGACAGTGTGTTTCCTGTTGAGCTAAATGTTGTGATGAGAAATATTGCAGTTGAGTTTCAGCTGATTCTTTAGTATTGTTTTGGTAGGGACTACCTCAAGACATCTCTGTAATAACATTAGTTCACAACAAAATTTTGGCTTTGGTTTCACCATAGGCATTTATTTCCTTTGTGTGTTTCAGTTTATGGGAAACAGGGAAGAAAAATTCAGACCGTCTATTTTATTCTTTCCTGGGGTTTATTAATCACCAGAAAGCAAGCAATAATTCCTGTACAATGTGGTTATTATTGCTTTGTTCTTGCTTCTAATGTAAATATTTTTGAGATGTCCTTCTAACTGAATATGTTCGTGTTAAATCAGGAGTTGGGTTCTGTTTATTAAAACCAAACTTTTCCTTATTGAGTATTGTTGCAGAATTAATTTCCAGCCTGTTACTGAGTTCCTTTCTTTTCCAAAAAGAGAGGATTAAAGTGGCAAATGCTGGGAATGGATCAGCCAAAGCAGTTTCCATAAAGCTTTCCCCGAATCTGCTAGAACAGCAGATTATGTACATGTCTTGACCTAGAGATCAGATGAAGGCATTAGAAGAAACCCCTCATATTTACATCCAGGAAGTCCCTACTTGGAGGGCTGGAAGACTGTGCCATATTCTACAGGGTGGGCAATTTTCTTGATGTCCTCTCTCTGACAGTCTATGGCAAGAAACAGCTCAGCCTTTTGCTTTATCGTCTCTTCTGTGAATGCCCTATGAGTTCCAGGGGCGATGCTGACCTGCTGAGATCCGCCTGCCACCAAATGTATCCCACCCAGCTTCTGGGATCTGTACCTCAGAGCTACAAGCACATGGAAACCCATGGGTAGTTCAGCTAAACCCAATGGCTTCAGGTATGCCAGGGTAGGTTTTTGGATGAGAAACGTGGCTAAAATGGCAAAGAAAAAAAAAGTCCTGCAGCTGCTTTGGCAAAAGCTTCATGTTTTTGAAGAGGCCCCACCTATGCCATCCAGTTTTAGAATTTCCTGTTAGTTCTGATGTTTTCTGTGTGTCTTTCAGTGAGTAGCCATTTGTAGCACTCCTGTGGTGCAAACTGGGTAGACTGGGAGAGGAGAGAGTGGGTTGGAACCACAGATGCAAAGCACACACTTGAAAGTGTATTAAAAACTGCTTCCTTCCGTTAGGGCATGCAGATGTTTCTGGCTCCCTGGAAAACAGAGGGAAATTTGTCATTGCCTGGTGATGGAGGGAGGCAGAGGAGCCACAGTGGAGCCGGAAAACCACACCTGCTACATGGGGAGACATGGCAAAGCAAGGGCAGTGCTTCAGGAACTGGGCCCTGGAGGAGCACAGCACAAGGGACCCTGGGCCAAACCTTGGGAACCAAACCCTGTAACAATCTGCCCATAGCAGCAGGTTGCAAGTTTTACATGGTTTTTTGGATGAGAAACGTGGCTCTGACAGAGGCTCTTCAGGAATAAGGCTTGGTTTGGAGCACACTGGACCTCCAGCGTGGGCTGGTGTTAGTATTGCATTTGGGAGCCTCTAGTGACCACAGAGGTTTGGGCTGCAGCAGGGAATGGCATTTTGCAGCTAGTGAGGAAGGACCACAGCCCGGCCAAAATATTCTTTCTTTAAGTGTTGCGGAGGAAAAGTGAAACGGAAAACTGGATTTGCCCAAATTGTGCATTCCTGCCAGCAAGGAACGTGTGTCTCTGCAAAAGGTTGCTGGAAACCTTAGTGCCTACATAGCTGTGTCACGGTTGAGAAGGAAGGAGATCTCTTAATACCAGTGGCTCTCCCATGGCCTGATTTCCTGTTGTCTGAGCATTTGAAATTGGGAATAGGAGCTGAAAGAGTGTCCAAGTGACCAAGTATTCTTGCTTTATTTCTGTCCTGAATCAGTTCCACTTCTGGGCACTTTTTCTGAATGTTTGTTCCCTTTTTGTTGGTGCAAGGTTGAAGGACCTGAGGCAAAGGAGCAGGTCCCCAGCTAAAGGCAGCAGTCAGCAATGTGTTGACTGACCAGAAAAGCCTCCATGCACAGACTGGGAGGGGCAACAGGGCATGACTGGGTCTCAGGGAGGGTGGGAGCACCTCCAGCAGTGTAAAAGCATTGCCTGCTATGCTTCGAGTGCTCATTGTTCATGGGCAGTGCAGGGAAAAGATGGAAAAGGAGGAATGATGACTGCACAGTACAGACAACAGAAGTCACCTCCTGTGCCATGGAGCTACAGCCTAGAAACTCCATAAAAATGAGACTGTAGCTTAAGCAGTGCCTTTTATTCAGGTGTCATTTCTGTGGGTAGTATAACAAAACAAAATCTGTGAAACTCACAGTATTGCATGATTTCTTTTCTTAGGGTTTGGGGCTTTTAAGGTTTTTTATTAGCTGGAGATGATTTCTGTAACAAACATCCATGCAGCTAGCAAAGAAAAGAAGGAAAGGTTTTGAAATGTTTTTGAGCACCTCTATCTGCATAATAATAGCAGATACAGCACAGGGATGCTGTGTCTCCTTGCTAGATAAATTCCCAACTGGCTTCTTCTCGTGGCTGCTGGGAGCACATTCACTCACGGAAACAGGAGGTGGATGGTGTGGTTAAAATGATAATGGAGTTTATACAGCAAATCCCAGCTATCACTAACTCACTGGAGGTGGCACTTCCTACTGTGCTCCCACCTACCCCAGCAGCATTTTGCAACATAAATTCTTCCAACAAAATCCAGGCGTGCTTGAGGAAGGTGTTTGATATTGCACAATAATGGTATCAGTGATGCAATATACTTGATTCCCACGACAGCAAATACTGGAGAACAGAGGAGATAAGGTCCTATGCTGGGGGGCAAAAATCTCAAGGTCAAATGGAGCACAGCTTTTTGGATGTTTCAGAGGTTTCAAGTGTTTTCAGTAGCCCTACATGAAAAAATGGCTTTTTAAAGCAGTAACTATAAGGCATTCGAAAGAAACAAAACCCATGCAATTCACAAAATGGTTTAAATTAAACCTGTGTAGCTGGCTAAGAGGAGAGTGTTCTCAAATGTTACCTATATCTAACTTTGTGTGTTGTCAAAGCTAAGGATTTAAATACAATTGTCACTGCTAATTCTTACACAACGAAGAAGGAGCAGTAGCTATTCATACCCAATGTATTGGTATGTTTTCCCCCCGTAATGTTTTTCCATTTTCCAAATTAAATTAATTGTTGGGAATAGCTTGGGTGAGAGTGACAAAGTTTTGTTTTCTTGGAAATAGATCCCAAATCTTCAATCTCTTTAGTCCCCTTGTCCTTCTGTATGTGTGAACAACCAGCAAATCAATGTGGTCTCTGCTTTCTAGTGAGAATAAACAATTCAAAGGAACTGGCTGTGAAGCTCCTGTTTGTTTTTGGCTCGGTGATAATGCCTTGGTAACTGCGGACTGTAAGTCACTATCAGCATTTAAACATCTTCTATGGAAATTCCAGAGATATGTAATTTGCTCCTTGGTATATAAAAGCTGTTCCTGCTGAGCATAATGTGTTGAATATAATTCTTACTCAATTATGAGAAGCACATCATAAAAATTGTTGAAACTTGGTAAGGGAGCTGTAACACACCCAATTGGTCGATTTACTTCCTTTGCCTTGTATATTTAGCTGTTTTCAATTGCAAGTGCAGCTTGAGAAGGGGAGTGGGTGGCGATTATTTGTAATTTTACATATTTATGTATTTTTAAAGCTGCTTTTTGTTGTCTTTATTTCTGCAATATGTTCCATATATTTTTGCACAGTGGGATGCAATTGTAGCCTTTTCCAGTTGCAAAACCCCTAAGAATTACTGAAGTGTTGCTTTAATGAAAATGATCCTTTTCCACTTTTGAGCTGATGTGCTTTCTTATAGAAGCTCCAGAAATGAACTCCTGGCACATGAAGTGAGTGACATTCTGAAGGATTCCTCATCCTTCCTTTAAAACAGAGTGAATTAAACTTCCTTTCCCTCAGCTGGGGAGGTGGACCTACTCCAAGACCCATGTGGGACAGAGTACTTTATGTGTGGAAGTCAAAATGTTGCTTGCTTTCTGCTCAGTTGCAGTTTGGCCTTCTCAGCTTGCCTGGAGTAGTGGAAAGATTACTTCTTAGCAGTCTCTGTTCAGTATCCCACACTTCCCTCCTAAATATCTGGTATTAGCAAGTGATGCAGACTAAATGGAACACGTATTGATTTATGCAATGGCCTTAGTGGGTTTTTTGTGGTGTGGTTTGGTTTCTTGGGGCCCCTTTCCCCCAACTCTAAACCCATTCTTTGGGTTAAGTACACTCTCTTCATTTTACTCTTGTACAGACCATGGAGTTCTGGTGTCTGGGGATTTCCTGCAGATTGAAAGGAAGCCGTGAATTTTGAAGCTCCCGAAATCCTTGTAAGCTCAAATCTCTACAGCTATTCCAGACAGCCTTTGAAACACTAAAGCAAGTTTTATTACAGAGATTAGTTTATGTTACACTCATTTATTAAAACCTAAGGACACCTTTATAAAAACTACTGTATATAAAGACAAGAGCAGTGCAACAGCAGTGTAAAACACATTTTTGGTTTACTTGGCAATCACTTTAGAAAGACAACATGATTCATAATATGAAGTCAGAGAATGCTGCAAAAAATAGGACAGGATTAGACCAGAAACTAGATTAGCAAATCACTGGACACTGGCACGTATTGATTTCAAACATCAAGTGTTATGTAAACAGTATTATTGTCAATGTATCAATAAAGAGAAATCACTGCAACCCTAGAATTTCTAGTTAGTTTACTTAGCCTAAAATAGTCTGCTGACTATTAAAACAGCCTATTGTACTGTATATATATTATCTTCTGAGTAATTCACTACTTTTGTAAAAGGAGGACTAGAAGAAATGCCTGTCTTACAGAAGAGAACTTTTGAGGCTGAGAAGTTTCTTTCTGACAAGTGGTTGAGGTCTTGTTTTTGTTACTTTATTTTTCATACACAGTCACAGGTGGTGGAATAGAACCCACTTTAAAAAAGAATTTTGACATGTTACTTCACCGCTTCTTCGAGTGGACAGTCGTCATACAGAAATTTCAGCCGTAGTAAAACTATAAAAACCAGGTGTCTAAAATAGCTGCTACAATATGCTGAAGGATACATTAAGAGGCCAGATTATTGTCACTCTGTTTTTTGTAAAATTGATAACCAGGCACAAAAGATGGTTAATTACAACACCGAATCCTGCACAAGCTTTATAACTTACCTTTTTATGTCCTACGTTATACATAGCAATTACTAAGAAGTTGGACATAGTTCTCAGTGAAACAGAAGAGAGGAAATGAGTTGGACAAGGGAGGAGGCTTCTGGAGCAGGAAGGTCACTAAGAGCCACCGAGACAGACAGCTGCCATTGTCACATAGTGGGTATAATGTATGCACTTTTGTAAATGTTAACTTTAGACCCCTCATTTTTCCAACTGTATCAGGATGGACATAGAGGAAAATATAACTCTTTTTGTCCAGATAGTTTCTTTTAGAGAAAGGTAGTGTTTGAACCAGTCTTTTTCTACAGAAATAGCTGAAAAATTCATTGCAGTTTATCTGGTTCACCATAATTTTGATCAAGGAAATGAAGGGGGATGTCAGAGCACAGCTACAGAAGTGGCTGAGATGTTCAGGTGACTGCTTGGGTACCCAGTGCTCTTCTCCAGTGTCCCAACACCGAGGGAAAAGGGCTGATAGAAATGGTGGGAGGGAAATATGTGGTGCACTATTTCCCTCTATTTTAAGGCCCAACTAGAATTAGTCTTATTCAGGATCTTATATTCTGCTAAAATAGAGAGACTATCAGGTGATTATAACGACACAATTGATGAAAAATTGTTCACCAGCTACGACATGGATTTATCCATAAATTAATTGGTAGGCAAAATCAGAATTTCAGCCAGAGAGTATCTACCTTATATTAACTGGCTCTGTATAGAGAATAAAAGAAAACAAACAAAAAGCACATCCATTACAAGGAATACGTGTACTAGAAGTAAAGCATAAAACTGCTCATTAATAACGCACAATTCCCAAAGGGAAAAAAACCCTTACAAAATACAGTAAGTCACACAAACCAGTATCTAATACAAATTCTTTTATGAACATAAGCTTTTTGCAAAGCTCTCTGTGGCAGTCATCACCTCACAATGAAAGTAGGTGCTGGTAGAAGGCAAAAGGACCAAGCAGTTACTGCAGAGAGCCAAAGTAAGACTGCTTACTGTGGATAATTTTTTGGGTGTCTGCAGGGGTTATGGAGCTTGGAGCCAATAAGGAAGTGTGGAGAATTTATTCATTTATTCCTGCATGGTTTTAGTCATGTACCATCCTGAACTCCAGTAGCCATGAATTAACTCAAATCACTGAGAAGGGTGTCCTTTGGATTTCAAGAGAAAACTAAAATTCATTCAGCCACAGAGGCACAAAAGGAATATTTGATTACTCATTAACAAGGTGTTCCTCATGTTGTGGTTACATGGTAAAATGCATGGTTATTTTAAAGTTACTCAGATTTGCAGGACAAATTGTTAGACATGAAGGATTCAATAGGCATTATCATGGCTTTGTGTTACGATTTCCAGAAGAACTCCTCTCTTTGGTTGCCATTGCCAGGTTCTCCATGTAGATATCTTAAATAATTGAATTTCACAAGATTTGCTTGTGTAGTTGATACTGTATGATTTTAAAATGACCCTGTCACATGGAAAATTAAGTCAACCTATTGCAACCTAGTGACCAAGTTCTCCACATACTTCTGTGGCAGAGCCATTGTATTTCTGGTTTACAGGTGGATTCTGAGATTTGTGTGGGGTAAACTCTGATGCCAGTCAGTGGCTGAGGGAATTGGACTATTGCCTTGTAAAGTAGAGGGACAATGGTATTATTGCTTTTGAAATACACAGTTTGTTGATTTTTTCCATTTCTCTTTCAACTTCAAGGATTATGGGAGTGCAATGGTGTTGCATCCTAATAAAGTTGCCCTCTTCGAGAATTTAAGATATGATCAGATGTTTGATGTCTTAGCAGAAGCACTACCAGCGATCTAAAAATGTGCATTAGGGTTGAAGTGATTGCTACCCTGCAGCCTGACTCAATGAAAGGGCTCTGCTTACCTTGCAATGCATAGGACAATAAGGTTAACAGTGACGTGGACTGCCAGCATCTAACCTATTGTGACAAAACGTTCACCAGAGAACTTTGGAAAAACTCACATTCAGGATTCTGACACTTAGATTAGGCTCAAATGGCAATTGATGTATGGGGAGGCAAAGAAAAGTTATCTACCAAAGGTTTGTCTTGTGGTTTTCCACCTTTGCGTGGATTTGCCAGAGCAACTTAATTTTCTTCCTATGGAGCATTTTCTCAAATATGATGCTTCCTTTCAGAGATAGTATTGTCAGTCTAGAATTAAAATATTGCTTACAGACTACTTTCTCCTGGAGACTCTTTCTGTATCATTTGCCTGTAGAAGTTGTTTGAATGGTGTTTGTCTTCAGGTGACTTGCTCAATCTCCCTCTTGTAGTCTTTCTCTCTCCTGCTTATCCATAATTTTTCAGCTCTTGTAATTTAGTTGATCTTCTTGAAAGCTGCTCCTTGAAGTCTGGTCTTACCTCTCCCATCTTTAGGCACATCATTATAATTTTCTGGAAGACATAAAGCACAAATGTTTCCATAACGTTTCATGAGTACCCAACATCCAAGTATTTCCTGCAAAGAAAAACTTGTAGCATGCTCAGTTGTGGATTTAATTTGTGGAGACAAGGAAGAGGAAGGAAAAGCACGAGGAAGAAAGAGGAGGTGTTAAGATGCCTCTACCTTCCCTCGTTAGTTCTGTCTGGTCCAGTGTGAATGTGTGTGCTATGGATGGCTGCATTCTCCTCTTTTTTTTTGATTTATGCAGTCAGAGAGGGAGGCTAAGCTTGTTTCTCCCTGTTCATATTAAACTGGTCCTGGCTGCTTACTCTGACCCCTATTCCCTTCCTATGATGAGAAAAAGTGCTTCTATTTCCACTTATGTTCATGGGTAAATAATACATTTACGTGCTTTCCTCACAGAAGTGTTGTGAAGTATTGCTAAGTTTCTTGCTTGCAACACCTTCTGGACATTACAGCTGCTTTAAATCTGCTGCTTTAAATCTTGGGCTGTGTGATCCATCCACAGGTAACTATGGCAGGGTGCAGGGGACTGGGCTGGAAGTCCAGCTAGGGAATGTTTTGAGGCAGACTAACATCACTAATCACAGTAACAAAATAAAGAAATACATCTGTGTGCTCAAGCAGGTAACAAGTGAAAGCTGCTGGGCAGTGCAAGGTGTGCAGCCACTTGAGCCTGCATTATCTTAATTCAGATTGAGGCATTTTTCACAGTACTGTCAGCCAGGGAGGACCACCAGACAGAAATATGCAATTTTCTTATAACTCCAAGGATTTAAGCCTTCACCCAAAACTCAGTCCCATGAAAACCGTCAGGGTTTGACAGCTAATTCCTTTCTAACAATCAAATAGCCTAGACAGCCTTATTCATGTTAGAAACACAAAAAAGAGTTACGCTGTCTTGTTTAGTCGCTGTCCTTTTTTGATATTGGCAGAAATGCATATTAACACAACATGCAAGCCTGTCTCTTGTGCAGTCTGCACACAGATGAAGTTTGAAATGAGTTGTTCACATCCAGAAGAGAGTCTCGGGAGAGTTAGCTATAACTAATTTAAAAGATACCTGGGGAGAGAGAAACTGAAGAGTATGAGCACATGTCACAGCTTGCAGGCACCTCTGTCCTTCACAGCACCTTCAGCTGTTTCTTTTCACTCTTCTGTAGATTGCAACACGTGATTTACCTCCTGCTAAATGCTTACTAATCTGCTACCTGTATCATTTAAATCACTAGATGGTTTGACAGGATGCAGTTCCTTTTAGTTATCTATTTGCTTTTAAATAAATGTTTAGAGATGAAGCAGACAGAGCAAGCATTTGGGTGTTCCAGGACAAAATGCAATTTTAAACACGTTGGAACTATCAGCCAGTTACTCTTTTTCCACTACCTGAGTGTCCCAAAGTTGCTTCAGGTCCTTCTTCAGGCAAAATTAAGAGCGTCACCAAGGTGGTGTGAAGAGAGAGTTCCTGGATCCAAAGACCACAACAAATTTCGTGAATATTTATCTGCAGCACAGAAGCTAAAATATCGCTCCTGTGAGTAGCTCAGATTTCCTGCCAATTCCTCTCATCTGTCTGAAACTATGGGAGAATGAGGGGGAGGATGTGAACAGCAGAGCCAGCAACACACAGACCCCACTCAGTGCTGGAAACCTCTTACAGCAAGTGGGAAGTGTTCACCCTGCATTTTCCAAGCTGGCTGAGGCTGGTGCCAAATCCACAGCTTCTCCCTGAAACCAAACCCTGACAGGTCAGCCGCAAGGCTAAAAGGGCCTCTTCCCCTACCAAAAGTGAAGTGGGGTGCGTGATTGATTGATTGATTGATTGATGGCTGGGCCAGAAAGGTTGAGAGGTACTGCTTCAGATCATTTTGCAATAGCAGGATCCCACAAAAAATACTTGCATTTTCCCAAGATGAATGCTAATTTCCATGTGCAAGAGTGTTACATTCCAGTCTCCCAATGTGGCATGCCTGGCAACAGAAACCCTGTATTTGTCACTTCTGGTCACTTCTGCAGGATTTTAATGCATTTAGAGCCAAAGCCTGCGCTATGGAAATGGCTCAGGTTGCTCCTATTCCCTAGCAGAGGTTATTGTCACTGGACAGTGCCCCAGGTTGCCACTGCTGTTCTGTCTGCTCATTGAACAGCACCCACTCAAGCCACATCAACACGGGGTGACTTTAGATCAGATAGTGGGAAGAAATTCTTCCCTGTGAGGGTGCTGAGGCCCTGGCATAGGTTGCCCAGAAAAGCTGTGGCTGCCCCTGGATCCCTGGCAGTGTCCAAGGCCAGGTTGGATGGGGCTCTGAGCAGCCTGGGATAGTGGAATGTGTCCCTGCCCATGGCAGGGAGTGGAACTGGATAAGCTTTAAGGTCCCTTCCACCCCAAATCCTTCTGTGATTCTATGATTTTCATTGCCTGACAAGAAAGCTGATAGCTAAAAGACTGCCTGCTCTTTGACAGCCATAACTGTTTGGTGGCTTAGTTGTGCTGGAATGAAATGCCATCCATTAGTAACACAGGACTGATTCAGAGCCTCTGGAGGCAAGTTTTTTCAGAGATTTCTGCCATTTTTCTGACAAACGAGGCAAACAGTTGCCACATTCACCATTACAAGTCCTCTGGTTAAATTGGTGTGGACATAAAAGCGCCATGGATCACCACAGTCCCTTCAGGCCTCAGACATACCCTGGATCCACAGCTTACACAAATTGTGGCTCACAGTTCACACGAAAGCAAAGGGTCTCTGCAACTGTTCAGGTTTTACTCTGGCACTGATCTGAGACCTGCTGTGATCTGCACCCCTCGAGGTTCTGCTGCAATACCTTCGAGCCTAGTGAGTGGGAGAGGGAGAAAAGCTCTCTCTCTGTTCACAGGAAGAGATGGGATGCCAGGCTAACAATCAGCTTTCTGCAAAAAGAAGCCTTTGGACTTCCTTACAGGAAATAGGAATGTGCCCTCCTTCCCCAGGAATGGAAGGACAAGGGAGGACAAAGCACAATGCACTAGACTTCCAAAAAGCCTCACCAGACTGAAAGGAAGGATATGAGAAATTAATTGCAGGACAAACACTAAATGAAAAGCCATTCAGTTGTCTAAATATATTTCAAACCAGAAATAAATAGAATAGAATAGAATCCCTCTGCCTGTGGAGTCTGCCAAAGAGTAGGGAAATAATTTTCATAGCTTGGAATCTGTAGACTCCTCTGGCTATGTCATACAGAGCATATAATGTTATATCCAAAATGTATACTGAAAGGTTGCTTGGGTTACCAAGTCTAATTCTTAAAAATTAAGAAATTCCTGAATGAACGCTGCTGGTTCAATCTCAATTTGGCCATCTTGTTTGCGTGAAAGAACGTGGAAAGTCTCTGACTTTTTAGGTGGACCTCCTCATCTTTCATAATTTGGGAAAAGATCAAAACAGCTGAATGACTGAGGTTTTTCCAACGCAGAGGAAACATCAACATGAAGAACAATTTGCATAAGGTTGGCTCAGCACCAAAGAGATTGAAGGTTTAGGTTTCTCTGAATTGACAGGGAGCACTTCAGCATTACACAGTGGCCCTGGGTGTTGCCATCGTGCCATGAAGGAGCACTGGATTTGCCTCTATTTTCATCCCCAGGCTGAGCCACTTCACATTTGATTGATAACAGATTCTCCTCTGGTCTAGCTGTGAAATGCATCCTGTCCCCTGCATGAGGTTCAGGTGAGAGGATGACCTTAAATGCTGGCAAATCAATTTTGTCCCGGCCACTGTGTAAAATGACTGCCATTACTGAGCCACTGCTAAAGTTTCTAAATAGTAGCTGGCTCAGGGATGACAGACATCTGGTGCTTAAGAGTTTAAACAAAAGTCAGGCACTGGAAATTTTCAACTTGAAAAACAGACTGAAATTCCAACTCAAGTGCTGTTTCTACCGTAGCTGACAATTCTGCAAAAATGGAGAGAAATGTCAAAATATGTTTGAAAGCGAATACCTCAGGATGGTGTTAAGGTTTAAACAGAATAAATGTGCAATGCATGCCTGATTCACCAGAGTTAAAAAATCCCTTCCCTGCAGACCTAAGGAAAGATGACAGAAATAGATAGGAAGTGTTACAAACAAACAAGGGGCTTCTCCCCTGGTAGGTGCGCTCTTGGTGGCTGGGGGAACACATCAGTGGGGTCAGCTGAGAGAATCCCTCTGTTAAGCAGCCAGAAATGTCTGGGATGCTTCTGCCATCAGTTGTTCCAAATCACCACAGGAATTGCTGACTGGTCTGTAAGCACCAGGGAGGCACAGCACAGATGGGCTTGTTAAATCTTGAAGGGTTCCCGTCTGCGTGCATGTGCCAACTGTGTTCAGATGGCAGCCTGTTGCCTACCTAGTGCAGGTGTGAATGGCAGCGAGAAAGGTCATTGTGCACGAGATGAAGCACAGATGGAGAACTGCCAACTACAGCTTGTGCGAGTCACGATCTGGGGTGCAGCTCCCGAGAGCTCAGGAGACTGAGCAGGTCTTTGTCAGTTCAAGGGGAGGCTCTCAGCACGATTCTTCTGCCCTGCTGCTCGTTTGGAGGATATGAACCACCCTTTTGCTAGCCCAGCCTGTGAACTGCTGTCCTTATTTAACAGGATTAAACCCTTAGATCAGTTGCAGCAGCGAGCACAAGAACACACATTTAGCTGATGTCTTCTGAAAGGGCAAGGCATACTTCGAAGTCTTCTGCAATGGGCCCTGAGCAGTCCTGGGATGAGCTGCGTACCTCAGCATCCATAAGGCTGTCAGGGGAAAGCTTCTGCTCGGGTGGTTGAAAGATTACATTATGCTCACAGCAGTCCTATTATGCAAGAGCAAGCCTGCTTCGCATAGCTGCTGCTGGGAAAGCCACGGTCATATGAGAAATGCTGACTGCTCACACCACTGCTTTGCAGGTGGGAAGAAACCATTCAGATTATTTAAATTTCCTTTGCATTGTGCTTACAGCAGTGTATTTGCTCGGGCTGCAATGAGCCAACACCAGCACGATGTCTGTGAGGTCAGACACACGGTGAGAATGTCACTGTCAGGCGGTTCCACCCGGGAAATGCAGGTGGGGAACAGGTGTATGTTGACTTCCACTGCTCCCTCCCAGCAGAATCGCTGCTCTGTGTAATGGAAGCTAATGGTCATCCAAGGGCATCACGTGTTAAAAAGGGGATTGCTGTCAGCTGTCCTGGACACTGGAGCATTGTAGAATGTGTTCAGGAGTGGCAATGACTGTTTACAATGGAGTAGTAGAAAGGCTCACTAGGAAAAATCAAGCGCACCAATTGTGAAGCAGCGCCAATTTTAAGGAAGTTTCCATTCGAATAGCTTGTTATGAGTGCTGGTAAGTCTGCTTTTTAAATTGCTCACTACATTTCTTAAGAATCTTACCTCTTATAGACCAGTTTAAGCTTGTGTAACTCCCATATAAACCAAACTGCACATCACATCTCATCACTCTGAGAGCTGCTCCCTGGCTTTGAAGGAACTTTAGACACTTTGGGAAGATCTTGTGCTCCCAAGGCACAGACTGGCTTGGGCAGAGGGAGATGCTGGGAATGTCAGGCAGGTCCCTGCTGGCCACAGGGACATACAAGAACTAGAAAGATTTAAACTCCACCGCTGCTTATTTTCCAGATAAATCTAAACCCAGTAGTAAGACCTTCTAATTAACAACAGCTGTGTCCCTTTGGTGTGCAGTGCCCCACGAGATTGGGTTACAAACACCAATGGAGGGGCTTTGTTTGCCTCGTTAAATGACTTTCAAACTCCATTCCATGCCTTTTTGTTATAATATTGAGCTCAGAGATGGTTTTCAGAGGAACGCTTTGTCCATAACATGTGTTTGGGCCTCACGCTGGTAGGTCCACTGGTTTCCTGTAGAGCCTCTGGAATATCTATAACTGTACAAATTAAATGCATCTTTTGTCCCATCAGCTGGGTTGGGTGGGAGAGGAATGAAACCACACAGGATACAATTTTCTCTGTTTTTTACTAATGGCCATATTTTACAATAGTCACTTGCAAAGAGCAGTGATGTGAAACCAATTGGGTTGCTAACATAAATAAATATTACCTTCTGTAAATAATGGTTTCTGAAGTAATCCTATGCTCTTGAAAGTCAAATCTTTTCCAACAGTAGCAATGTTTTTCATTTGGTAGTTCCTGAATTGGTTTATACTCCTGAACGCTGTTCTGGAAAGTAAAAACATCCAGGAGAATTTCTGAGGTTTGTTTTGTTTGGTTTTGGTTTTTTAAATGGAAATATGAAGCATTCAAAGTTTGATTTACAAGTTTTGAATGAAGAAACAGATGAATGTTTGAGGGCATAAATTGAAAGATGATCACTGAAAAGCTGGTTTTTTCCTCACTGCAGAGTTGTAATCTGACTTTTCATGATCTGAAATGTTTTCTTCCTCCTCTTAAAGTTATTTCAGAAAAACCTTCTAAACACCCCAGGCCTTTCAAAGTGTCTCAAAAGAGTGGATGGCCAATTACATGTACAACTGAAAACTAGCTGGACTTAGTAATTCTCCAGATATTCATGAAACCCTTGTGTCACTACCAGGCTGCCTGAATCAGATGTGCCGCTTGAGGCTGAAAATTATCTGGCTGATTATTGATGAATTTTTGTGTTCATATGTGACAGCCATTAAATAGCTGATACACCTGAACCCAAATTTCTTTGTATGATTCACAGAAAAGCCCAACCCTGGTTTTGCTGTGTAAGCAGTTTGAGCTGCCTTGAGTTTTTTTTGAGACCCCAAGGCATCGTAGTGCCAAGCTGAATGTGGGTATCATGTAAGGAACTCCAGACTTATTATTCCACTTGAGACTGTGCTCATTTTCACATATTTTTCACATAACTGGAGAGACCAAATAGCTTTAACTGCACTCCTGCCACAGAGGAAGATACTTAAAAACAGAAGTCAAGAGGAACTATTGCTGGAGGCAAGAGAGTATTTTTTTGTCTGCTTCTTTAAGAGCCAGGCGTGTTGCTTTGGGAAGGAGATTTATTGCTGTGTGTAGTGTAATTTAATGGCATGGATAAAAATTATAAAAATGTGCAAAACTAGTACAGATTTCTCTTAACAGCCTCTTCAGTCTCACACTGCCACATGCAAATACACAATTTTCTATGTAAATATATGCAACTCTATTTTACAATCCAGTACCACTAAGTGGAAGGGTTTCTGCAGTCTCCATGTTCTGGTTAGAAACCTTCTCCCCTCATGTTTATTCACAACCAGATTTGATTAACTCATACAACAGACCTATAACATCCTAAAACATTTTGATGGAAAACCCAAGGCCTGCAGGTATCTCCTCCGACACAGCTGTCTCTGAAAAGAGACCAGCTTCTTATCCTACATCTGCATGTGCAGTCCTAGTTTTGTTTTTTTTTTCCGCTGTGTCACGAACTCCCATTGACTCAGTGACAGGAAAGGTGAATCCCTGAGGCTTGTGACATGCCAAGGGATGTTCCTGTGGGTAGGGGAATAGATGGGCACTCTCTGGAGCAGGGCTTGATACTCAACTTGTTCTTGGCACTGCTGTAAAAGCTTTGAAAAAGATCTGTGCACTTGAATATTTCCACATCTGAGTGGTAAGGACTGAACTATCTCTGGTTTCAGCTCATCCCAATTTCCCAAAGCTGATGTCACCAGCTTTAAAAATCAGTTCCTAGAGAGTGCTCTGACTTACCTCAGGTACTCAAACATGCCCCATGTTTGCTGAGCTCTTACGCAGCAGTGCCAAGCCACACATCTTAGCTCCAGGAGAGCACAGTGCAAAGTACAGGAGGCTTTACAAGAGCGAGTCCTTCCATGTTAAAATTCAGGGACATGAGAGGAGAAAAACGCCTCCTTTCATCCTGACTGACAATTTGAATTTAGCAGATCCTCTAGAAACTGAAAGCGAGGTTTAAAAGAAAAGCAGTAAGGCTTGCCATGGGATTTATGATGTAACTTATTAGGACACTGCCTTTCCCTGCTTACACAGTCTCCTAATGCACCAAAAATACTGACAGGGGTATTTTAAGAAACCACAAACACTAAAACTTTGGTTTAACAATATGGCCTGGTTCAGAAAGAGCACTTAGAGAGCAGTCTAGTAACTTCTGAGTTTTAAAATAAATTTATTTATAAATGAAGGACATAATGCAAAAGGCTGTCTATGCAAGCTGTACTCAGTATAGCTCAGAGTGTATTTACTTATAGGGATGGTAAATTCTAAGTGTTGTAACAGGTCTCTGCAGGTTACAGCTCAGGTTAGATGCAGCTCAGTTATACAGGACAATGTTGTTTGTACCTTGGCATTAATTGAACCGTACAGAAAAGTTAGTGAGCAAAGGAGAAATGTGTCCAGATGTAAGGAACGTGTGTGTTTATTTATGTATTTATCTGGCCCATGGTTTCTGTGTATAATCTCTGACATTTTATGTACAGGTGTAGCTTTGTTTCTTTGTAAAACTCAAGAATAATCTACTGAACTAAACAACAGCTCAGGCCAGCCTACATCAGGTGACTCTCCTGCTCTTTTTGCCCTAACACTCTGCCATCGTGGCATCAGCACAATTCAATCTATGGAAATTGCTGCTGATGTCCAGCAGAGGCTAAAACCCAACCACTTTGGTGGAAACTGAACTGCTGAAACATGCAGCAAGGGGAAAAGGGGTCAGCCAAACACCAGCTTGGAATGTTCTGGTATGATTTAGAGAGCTTTGAGGTGCTGACTTCTTTCGAGGCCCACAGAAGTCACCAAAACCAAAAGCCACTGAGATTTCAGGGGACTTATGTTAGAAGCTGGAGAAGAGTTTCTCCCAGATTCAGTTTGAAAGAAGGCAGCAGTGTTGCTTTCTTTCTTCCATTTACATTTTTCTCTCCTGAGTATGAACAATCTTCTGAGACAAGATGCATGTGCTGCTTCCCTTCGCCTAGCCAGAGGCTCAAATTGCTCCAGCTGCACAATCATCTATTTAGGAGGCAGGAATCAGTTCCAGCGCTTGCATTTTGAGCACCAAACCTGTGGTTTAGCCCAGAGTGGTGTATTTACTCCAAGTTAAATTAGTTTTTTTATTTACCCCTGTACAATACAGGAAATTCTGTCATTTCTGGAAATAAAATGTGTAGTAATGACATGTCAGAAAAAGCATTTTTTAAAATAGTTATTCCTTTTACCAAAGAGCTTTATTTTCTGCTCTCACTTTTCAGTATTAAGAGGGCCAGTTTTTTCAGTCAGAGCTCAAGAGAAAATATACAGTAATTACTGTGTTGAGAGCTTTCATTGTAGGATGAAACCAGTCATGTTTCCTGCAACTGTTCTTTCTGTGTGTGTTTTTCTTTTCACAACTGAATTTGTGTGGCTTTGCTAACAGTAGGAAAATTGAAACTACTTCTTTTAAAATAAGTTTCTGAAGATACTTCAAAAAACAACACAGAACTGCTTTTTAGCGTTTACCAAAATATCAGCAACTAAAATAAATAGGAGTAAAGCCTTTGAATTTTAATCTGGTGCTTGTCTTGTTTCCTGTAGTAGACACAGTGTATGTTTCCTTGCACACAATCATCCAAGCAATAAATATTTTTTAGCTTTGTTTCTTTGCAGTTAGAAGCAGAAGGGTAGCACCCACAACACCATCATTGGTTACAGCACTACATACTGAAATGTTAGAAAGACAGTTTTATGCAGAAAGGTTTCTTCCCTCTTTCCTCCCTGCCTTTCCCAGGTAAAAAAGCTGTAGGAGAAATTGAGGTGTGTTGTGATGTGGAAAGAGAAGAGGTCAAGGACCCTGGGCAATTTTAGCAGTGTGCAAAAGGCAAGAACACAATTTCTCTTCCGTGGTTATCTGAGCTGTAAGGCTGGTTTTACACAGAAACATGTTTTGACGCCAGTGGTGGAACTGTGACTGGTTTATTATTTTTAAATTGTCTCACAGCTGCATCTCGATGTGGGTCTGCTGAGTATCAAATGTCCTTTGGCTGCAATAGGAACTCTGTGCGTGGCTCAGTGGCAGTGTATGATCCCTGCTGAGTAGCACTTCTTGAGTCACAGAGAAAGAAAAGTAATGCTTGGTTGGTGTCACTGGGCTGAGGAATTCCACTTGGTATGGCATGGTTTGAATGATAATTTATGAAGCATGGAAATTTTTTGTCATGAACCATTACGACTGCCAGCTGGTGGGTTATTCTCCTTTTGTTCTATGTTATTTTTCATTATTTGCTTTTCTTTTTCTTTTTTTGCGTCTGTGTGCACACTTGATATCGTGGATCCATTCTGTGCTCGTTTTTTCATGACAGAAATTGAAGATTCTTAGGGCTGCCCAGTGATACCTGCAGCTATCAGGTGTGCACTTAACATCAGAAAGGCTGTAATAATTCAGAATGTTTCAACACCAGCTACTACACTGCAACAGACCCCACTGCTGGATGCTCTTGTGGCCACTATAGTCTTATAGCACATCCACACACAAAGCTGGAAGCCTGTTACATACAAAAATAATCTTCAGTGCTGCTATCACCCCTGGCTCTCTGTGCCCACAGAACCTAAGGGACGAGGGCTGGGCAGGTGGTGCCAAGATGGGACTTTGCCCAGAGATTCCCATTCTTTGGAGTGATTATGCAATCACTGTGCAGTCCCAGTGCCATCAGCAGCTATTATGCAGCAGCTGCACAATCAGGCATTTATTGGAAGAGGTGGGGAGGAAGAAGGCCCCGTGTTTGTCCCCTGCAGTCCTGGATGGCAGAGGGTGACACAACTGGAGGAAAGCTTTGTGTGAGTTTGGATGTGCAGCTGCTGGTTTGTGTTTTCGGACTGCTCTGTGAGCATGATGAGCTTGTGAGGCTGGATAAATGTGATGATTCTTGGATCACACTGAGCCTGTGGCTCCAGGCTGGGGCACAGGGGCTGGAAAGCTGGCAAAGGCCCTGGGGGTGCTGGGGACAGGGGCTGGGCTGAGCCCAGGGGTGCCCAGGTGGGCAAGAGGCCAATGGCACCTGGGCTGTCCCAGCCATGGGGTGGCAGCAGGGCCAGGGCAGGGACTGTCCCTGTGCTGGGCACTGCTGAGGCCACACCTCAGATCCTGTGTCCTGTTCTGGGCCTCACTGCAAGAGGGGCATTGAAGGGCTGGAGCGTGCCCAGAGAAGGGAACAGAGCTGGGAAGGGTCTGGAGCACCAGGAGGGGCTGGGGGAAGCCTGGAGAAAAGGAGGCTCAGGGGGACCTTCTGGCTCTGCAAAACTCCTGACAGGAGGGGACAGCCAGAGGGGGTCAGGCTCTGCTCCCAGGGAACAGGGACAGGACAAGAGGAAATAGCCTCAAGTGGCACCAGGGGCGGTTTAGGTTTGATATTAGGAGAAATTTCTTCACTGAAAGGGTTTTCAAGTGCTGGCAAAGGCTGCCCAGGGCAGCAGTGAAGTCCCCATGCCTGGACGGATTCCAAAGCCGCGTGGATGTGGCACTCAGGGACATGGGTTTGGCAGTGCTGATGGCATGGTTGGAGTCAATGACCTTAAGGGTCTTTTCCAGCCTAATGATTCTATGAAAACTGATGGTGGTGTGAGTCTTCTGGGACTGCAGCCTCGCCCATTCCCCAGATGGATCAGATTTTTAAAGAGCCATTCTGTTAGGGCTCTCAGTCTGGCCAGCAGTGCAGGCCTAGCTTCCCATCCTTCCCACTGTTGTTTACACCCCACGAGCTCCCTTGCCAATTTTAAAATCACAAGTAGTGGGTGCTCTGCTGCATCTCAAGGCATTTCCTTGATCAACTGCCAACTTTAAAAGAAATGCACATTTGGAGGAGATGAATCCCACTGGCAAATTTCAGCTGGATAAACGACTTCTCTAAACTCATCTTCCAGCATAATGTCAAAAAAATTAATCAAGCCAAGCTTCCAAGCAATTTCATCCATCTTAAGATAGGTGGAGTGAATAACCCCCTGGAAATGCCTTTTTCAATGTGTTAGTGAGGATAACTAGTAGATACAGGACTTTTAGATGGCTGAATTGACTGAGTTTAATCTTTATCACAGGGAAGATTTGTATAATTAGATCTTCCAGGTATTGGATTTTTTTCTTTGTTTGCTACGGTCCTCTACTATCTGAAATCTCCTTGCCATGAAGAATTTACAGACTGAGTTCAAATTGCTTTTTAATGTTCTTTTAGCCTTGAGCTTCTTAAACTTCTTAGTTTGACAAACTTTCCAGAAGTCAGATAAGCTCTGCTGTTCTTCCTGAATGCTTTCGCATCTGTCATCACGATTTTTCCTGCCACAGTCCCTAGAGAAGGTGGTGTTCACGGGAATTTTTTAAACATTCCAGACCATGTTTGCATTTATTTAACTAGAATAAAGGGAAAAAATAGAAGTGAGGTAGCTGCTGCCCTCACAGATGAAAGTTATTAAAGTGTAACAAACACTGGAAAATCAGGACTCAGAATGGGAAGGTGTCTATTCACTATCCTAATGCTTAACAAGGTGGCTTTTCCCCCTATTATTTCACTTCTCTCTAACTCCTCCAAAACCTGTCCCTTGCAGCCACCTATGGTTGTTGAACTGCTTTAGGTATTTTTACTTTTGCTTTATGTAATGTATTTAACCTGAGGCTGAACCACCCTTCTTTTTCTTTTCTTTAATATCATGTCCATTAGGTAATATTTTTGACACACCCACAATAATGCATCCACATTTTTTGTCTTCTTTTAGTCGTTCATGCAAACACTGGAGTTCTTTTTAATTGCGATGCCTGTTTTTGTTACGCTCTGAGAGGTTCCAGTGAACATTAAAAAAAAATGGAGTCAACTCTCAGTCCATCATGTAATTTTCTTTAAAATGCCTTAAAATGCAAATTAAGCAGGTGTTCTTCTGGTTGCTGTTCACTTCAGCAGCATAGGAGAAGTTTGGGAGGTTTTTGGTGAGTGAAATGCTGATTTCTGGCTGCCTTCCAGTCACAATTTCTTCAGAGCATTTTTGGTGAAGCTGTGCTGGAGCTGAGCAGGTAACAGGTGCTGGGTGCCGCAGCTCCCTGTGACTCACCGCTTTCCAAAGGCTGTGAAGAAAATTACTCTGCCTCCCTTCTCTGTGTGACTGATTAAAATCTGTATCACTAATCAATGCAGAATATAGCTAATGAATCTTTAATTAATTTACTGTGATTGCTGATGAAGCTCACAGCAGTTCCTCCCCCACATGCCAGCCATGATTTCCAGCAGACAGGAGGCAGCCTGTGCAGGGTGTGCTCAGCAGAATCCAGCTCAGAGACATGCTCAGCTCCTTAATACACACAACTCCTGCAACCAGGATAACTCCTTTGGGCATAAACTCCTCCCTGATGTACCACAGCACCAGGAAGAAAAGTGGTAGGTGGACCTGGTTTCTTTACAGATTTGAGCCTGACATTTTCCTGCCATGAACCACTGAGCAACCACTTTCCATCCTGTGTCTGTCAATAGTTCTGTCTCCCCAGACATTCCACCTCTGAGATTCTGTGGAGCCGAACTACAGGTTACTACTACCCAGAAACACCAGGAGGTAGCTTATTTCCACACAGAAACACCTTTTATACATCTTTTTTGCCCTCCTGTATATTCTGACGGGTGCCAAGTTTCACCTAATTATTCCTCTGCTGCTACTCTGTGGAGGCTATATAATTTTGCTGTTTAAACTCATTTATCCATTGTCTGAAGTAATGTTCCACTTGTTCTGCTTTGGGATCACATTATCACCTGACGTGGGACTAACATTTCTAATTGTGCTCCGGTGACATGTCATATTCCTGCCATTTCATGTCTTAAGCTGGTTTTACCTCTTCAGCATTGCACATTTCCAAGAAACTTTTAATGTGGATTTCAAACTCTTTTCAGAGGCATGGTTTTTTCCTGCAGTGAATTGTAGATATCTGTGCGTATGTATTTATGACATACATAGTGTTGATCATGTAACTTCCCCAAAACCTTTTAAGTTCCTGAAAATTGTTTGCTGATTGACACCAGCATTCTCTCATGTCTTAACGAGAGTAAAATGACTCAGCTTTCAATGCTTCTTGATCTATTTTGCTTTTGAGACTTAAACTGCCATCTATCTGCTATCTTGCTAATGATGAAAAATCTGTATCTAATTTCCTTGAACTGTTCAGTGAAACATCATTATAAAACCAAGGTCATACAGACATGTTTTATCACTTTTCTGATGAAATGACTACTGTGGTTGTTTTCATCATGATCTAATCAGGGGACAGGGACAATAAAAGTAATGATGTGGTAGATTCCTGACCTCACCTGTCACTGAAAATAATTGTCTGCCATTGTTACCACTTACAGTCCTGCCTTCAGCATTATCACATAAGTTTCTGATGATTTCATTAATGTCTGGTATTCCATAATATGCCACTATTTCACAGAGAAATTTTAACTTACTCAAAAGATCTTATGCTACCCCATAAAAGGATTATTTCTTACACATGGCTTTTTGTTTAATAATAACTCTGGGAATAATAAATAGATCTGCACAGAATCTTCAGCTCTATTACCTGCTTGTTCCTTCTGAGTTAGGGAGTTACTTGTTTTTTGGCATCCAAAGTATACATTGGGAGTTCATTCTCCAAGGTGAAAGCAATAGCATCTTACTTTAGAGACTCTTATCTTGGTTTTTTTGTTTTTTCTTCCTCTTCCTTCTCACTTCTGTTAAAAGCACTAAGTGTATATAGATATCTGTTTATCAGGTTCTTTAACTAGTCCTCTGGGAAATAAACTACTGACAATGGGCAATATTCTGTCTATACTTTTTTTTATTTTTGAAAATTGCTTTCTTTCAGTTCAGAACAATGAATCACACTAGGTCTCCTACTCAGAAATCCTGTTGCCACTTTGCATAAATGCAGCAAGGCTTGTCTGTTTAGATCATTACCTCCAGCTTCTTAACACCTCCCCTTTTATTTTTTCTACCACTGGAAATATTTTTGGCTGATGCTTAAGTTTCTCTGTCGTAATTCAGAACCCAAGTGAGGGGTTTATTTTATTTTTTCATGCATATTTAAAATGTGCAAAACATGCACGCACTGTTGAAACTACTATTGAGCATCTGGCACCTGAGAGGATGCAAGGGGTAGGGCTTCCTGTAACTACCAAAATATTTATGGAGTCTTTTAAAGTTTACTGGTGTCTACAGTGACAGAGGAGATGGAATTGGTTAATACAGTTTGGGATGTCACACTCCTTCCTGTGTGATGCCACAGTGTTGTGGCATTATGGAGGGAAATTGTGGGCTTAATTGGAGTTTTCTGATTTCACATACATTTTATGCTGCTAGCTGCTACTTCATTAGTGTCATTCCAGATCTGTATCATGTAGATGAGGTAATGATCTCACTGCCAAAAATTCTGTCCTGAATAGATGAGAAAATGTAAATGTGGAAAATGTTAAGATCTGCATTCCAGTAATTTTACTAGCTTTCATTTTCTCAGTGTGCAGCGTTCATGCAGCAAGAGTACTCAGATAACCTTTTAACCACTTGCTTTTGTCCTAATTACTATGTTCTCACAATTCATTACCATATTTAAGTTAAGCTGCTTCAACTGTACAGTCCATTTACAAGAAAGCTGATGAGTACACCAGTCCCAATTCAACAAAAAGGCTGAGAAACAGCTAAAATAGGGAATATCAATCAGCCTACAGCCCATGAACCTGAATTTAAGAATGCAGAGAAATCAGTGTGGGCTCTATAATTTACGGAGCCAAAGCAAATGGAGAATATGGCATGAAACAAACAAGATGTATTACACGTATCAACAAAAGATGCAGTGTGTGCATATCAATGCACACAAAGATTTAAGACTGAAGTGGACAAAACCCTTGCACATTGGCTTAATTCCACATGCTAGCAATGAATTTCTAAATACAAGGAAGAAGGCAAGCAGGTGCTCAGTAAGTTATGTATCTTGAATGATTTAAATGCAAATGGTAGAACTAAAATCTCCCCATTTATTTGTGTGTTATGGTATTGAGGCAAGCAAACAAGACTTGGAGCATTTTGAGGTCTTTGGTTCCAACACTACTGTGTGTTTGTGCTGTTGGTTTCCTGCCCTGATGTGCTGGTTTGGGCTGGGGTAGAGCTAATTTCTATTTTTACAATTGTGCAGTTCCCAGCAAGCAAGGTAAGAATATTTAGAAGAAAATACATTCAATAACATCTGTTATTATAGACCAATATATTCCAAAGGGAATGGAGGCCCACAAAAAATGGTAGATGTTGCCCAACATGCCTAATCTTTGTTACCAAAGAGATTTTGTCAATTCCCAGAGAGTTCTTTCATAAAAGCACAGTTTAAGTATTCAGTTTTATTTCTTTCCAGTCTTTTAAAAAACCCAAACAACTACTGGTGCTCTGATTTGCCATATTTAGTCTAATATAAAAGTCTATGTAGGGGCTCTAAATAAAAACTATGCTTTGGCCTATGATGCAAATTTTTGCGTCTTTAAAACAGCATCATCCTATTCCTGTTCAGTGAAGTCATTCCGCAAATGTAAAGTTGAGATCTTTCTTATTTACATAAAATGGAAGGAGGCAGCCTTTTTCCCCCTTGGTTACTGTAAATAACTAATATCAAGAGCAGCCTCTGCACAAACTCCTCTGTCACCACAATGGCTTGTGGTTTTGGTGGTCTGTGTTCACAGTGGCCACTGCAGCACCAATGTCCCGTGGCACAGGCAGGATTGCAGCTCTTAGAACTCGCTGAAGGAAGCACTGCAGTGATAGCCTACGTCCTGTTTCAAAATTTGGTATCAAAGCCAATTCTTTCCCAAAGTCCTTTCAGCCATCAGCAAAATATTTATGTGTTTTTTGTACAGTTGCTGTGGATGTGATCAGTTACCTGCTGGCTCCTAAACTCTGCCAGTATTTTATAGGCTTTATTCACTCTTTGGATGTAAGTGCTTTGGTAGTCATCTGAAGATGTGTCAAGTAGCAGGTGAATAGCAGCAGGCTAAAAACTATTCAATTTGTTGTCCAAAAGACAATGTCCCCCAGAGGAATTCACAGCAAAAGCAGATTCCAACATTTAATAAGGGAAAGTAAAATAGACTTGCCTTTGCCTAATCCATTCCAGCTGTGTAAAGGAAATAACACAGACTAACCCTGCTGGGCTGAAACCTTTCCTGATTCTAGAAAAGCAGCAGGTTCCTGAAACTGAGTCACAGAGCACGTGTGAGAGCACAGCCATTGCCTCTCCTGCCGTTGTGCAGAAAGGCAGCGAACAGGGAGGCAAAGGTTCGAGACAGAATTTGTTCCCTGTGATTTGCATCCTTGATGCAGATCAGGAGTTTAACAGCAGAGCAAGGCAGAGTGAGCAGGTCTGCCCCTCAGTTCTGGAACACAGCACAGCCTCGGAGGGCCTGGAGAAACTCTGCCAGGCTGCCCTGGCCCACACTTCTTATGTGATCTTCCTTTCTAGTCTGGCCATTTTATTTCCTATTAATTAACAATATTCCCACAGTTGTGAGAACAAGTTGTTTCAGCAGTCAGAATTTCGATTCCTCAGCTTGCAACACTTCATTTTATCACCTCCCTGGCTTTTACTGTATTGAGCAGTAGAAATAATGTGCCTGCTGCTTGTTGCCACTCGAACTCCAGCTGTTAAAGCTTGCTCAGGGAAGCACTGCAGGTTCTCCCCCAGGCCAGGGGCGTGCAAGGGCTCAGCCTGTGCCCCTCAGACGTGCCCTGAAGGAAGCACCACAGGAGGAGCCACCGCCGTGCGAGCTCGGTCACTCGTGGGTTGCGATGGCTTTTGGGTTGCAGAAGGGGCATCCGCCAGGACCTTCAGCCCACACAGGCCTTGGGCAGACCTCAGATGGTTTTCATACAAAAGAAAAAATCCACACGCTGCAAGGATGAACCAACGTTAGTCCCAATCGAGCTGGATGCTCCTGAGATTAATGGTTTTCCTTCCCATCCTTGCACAACACTGCAAGGGCAGCCAGCAGCTAGTCTAATGGATTCCAGACCTCTTTACTTATAATAATATTATGGCTATACATGGTTCTCTGTGTCTCAAGTAAACAACAATGTGATCCACAGTGACAAAATATTTAAACATCACAGGGATGGTCCTACCCACTCTATATTATTACTTGCTTGATTTTTCTCTCTGACATACTCAATTCAGTGCCAGCTCATAGCATTTCAACTAGGACAAGGAGAGAAATAAAAACCAGTTATATAATTTTTTTTAAATCCAGGAAGATCCCAAAACTGCTTTACAAACTATAGGTTAATCCTGACATCCTCCTTGGGACAGTTTCTTACACTGCCAGTTCTCTGCAATACTCAGGGGATTGTAGCTGAGATTCTTGATGTACAAGAATCACTCTCCTGTTATCACTATGTAGTGTCTTCTGGAATGGGCATATTTTTAACTGTGCTCAGATGAATGTGGTACAGAAAGTTAACATCTGTCATCATGAAAACTTGCAAACTGGTTTGGAAAATGCTCTTATCAGCATTTAAGCTTCTGTGCCTGGGGGTATATTCATACCTCTCAGGATGAAAATATCTATTCTGCATTTTTTAAATGCTCATCTGTAAACAGGAACCATTCTTGTAGTCACCTACATATATATATATATATACACACACACACACATAGTGCGTTCGTGAGGTGCTAAAGAAAAATGCTGATTTTCTCTACAGACAGAAAAACTGGGATAAGTTTAGGACACATTAAAATGGCAACGTAAACTGAGGAGTTGGTTTTTTTAGACTGGAAACATGGTGTTAACCAAAGCAGGTGTCATCGTCTAGAATAACGGAAATTCAGGTATAAAATTTAGAACCAATATTTTAATAGATTCAGTAATTTTAAAAATAATGATGGAAATTATAAATCCAGGAAGTCCATTGCACTTCTTCACTGAATAGTATGATTACATTTTGAGAAGGCAGTACTGAGGTCATTCATCAAATATAGACTTCAGCAGAAAATTAGACTCTGAAGCTAAGCTTAATTTCTGTAGGGCAAAATTACCATATTTTCATGTATATAACCTGCAGATTATCTAACAGAGAAATAAATAGCCAGGCAACCCACTCCCCACTGTTTTAGAAATTGCTGTAGTACACAAATCTGTCATTTTCTGAGGGAGCTGTTTACTCAAAATCCTCTTTTGCATGCTAAACATCTTGCTTGTGATCACCAGTGCCTATTGCTATTTTTTATGTATTGAACTCAGACTGAATCATCTATGCACTTGGTTTCATGGGCTCTGAATTCCAAGAGTTGAAGGTTACAAGAATGAAAATATGGCATCTCTTTAGTGTTTTATATGCTGAAATACAAGGGATAAATAGGATTTTGATAGGGAAACATCTACTTTTATCTTCCACTGAGCAATGAAAGGACTAGGGGGGGAAAAAGGAACAATTGTATGGGAACTGAGAGCACAAAGAGCTCACTGGGGAAGAAGTGAGGGTTACTGGAGTGCCTTATCAATGCTCATCTCCTGCCACCACAGGAAAAGAAGCATGTGCTTCTGGGATGTGCTCACCTGATCCTAACATACGTTCCCCGCTTAACGCTTCGAGAAAAGCAAAAAACAGAACAAGGGGAGTCAGTCAAGAGAAGTGACCAGGCATCAATCCCTCAAGAACAATTGAATGGTTTCAATTTATAATGGTATGGCAGACTAACAGTATATAAATTTACAGTTGCAGCCATTTCTGTACATGCACACACACAGATTAAGCCAGGATACAATTATTGTACTACACATGTGGCTCTTAACCTACATGGCAATATTAAGAGGAATTTTAACTGAGACACGGAAATCTATGTGTAAAAGAGCTGAAAGAATTAGAGGAAAGAAAAAGGAAGGAGGAAGTGAAAAGGAGAATGCTTACAACTAAGCACAAGCAATTCATTCTCTTAAGTAGAAGCATGAGACCCTTCTGTTGGAACAAGAGCTGCTGGAATGGTCCTTAAATCTGATCTGCACTGGATACATCCAGTAATGGCTCCAATGCCAAACAACTTCCTCTTTCACTGAATTAATCATCTGTTCCTTCTCTGTTGCAACAAATCTTCGACTCTATTTGCTCTAGATTTACACTTAAAATTAAGGGGCAAATGGTGAAATCAAAGGACTATCGCTGTTATCATCCCATCTGCAACACAGCAATGCCCAAAAGTTTCCGACTGAGCTCAGGGCTGAGGCTTCATGTGTTTTACAGCTCCAGGAACTTCTGTCATCTTTTTCACCCAACACATTCTTAGATCACTTTATTTTGCCAAAACTCAACACTCAGCCTTCTGGAACTCTTCTAAAATACACTGGTGACTCGGTACTCTCTCTGCATCCTTCCAAATCCTAATGCTTTCTTGCCAAGAAAAAAGTCCCTGCCTTTCTTGACACCTTTTTCAGGGAAATGTTTTATTCAGCTCTCGGCCTTTGCTTTTGTTTTCTTTGGCAAAACCAGTCCAAAATAATTCAATGTCATTCTGTCCCACGGCTATCTGTGTTTAATTTCTTCTATTTATACTGCAAGTTCTGCTTGCTCCAACAGATCTGTCTCCCTTTGGATCAGGGTTTTTTGGGTTTATTTTTTATTTTTGGAGGTTTTGTATTGGTTTCAGAGCTTTTAAAGTTACAGTAGCCTACTTGTGTCACTCTGTCAAATGAGACCAAGCAGAGCTTTTTTGGCTATGCATATAAAAAACTAACCTGGTTCTTATGCTGTTTTTCTGTGTCTCATGCAACAAATAGAGCAGATTTGTGACATCTCATGTTGAAGCTATTTCAATGTAGCTATTTATACAGTCTTTTAAAACCAGAGCAACACATACACATAGCAATCAGTCTTTGAGACCAGATTAAAACTACTTTTATAATGGCTGATGTAGATTTGTAGTTTATTGGTATGACAGAGTGGTGAAAGTGTTTAGCACTGAAAGATAGCAGCACCTGTTTCTCTGAGAAAAGGATTAAAAGACGACATAATATATTCCAGAGTAAGACATTACTCCTAGGCAGTAATTCTGTAAGACAGGTCATGATATAAAGAATTATGTGCTAGAAATGGTGCTGTTCAGCCTGAATTCACAGGCATTTCTAAACAGAGGTGCCTGTTCCCACTCCAAAACAGCAAAAGAATAGCTATCAATGTGGCTTAGCTTACTTACCAGGCAGATGTACTCTGAAAAGACACCAGGGGTGGGCTTAAAGCATCTCCTTTTAAAGTGTGTACTGTCTGTGATGTTTGAGGCTGGGGCTGAGTTTGAGGCTGTGTCTCTGGCTGAGGCTGTATCTGTCTTGGGTCCTGAGCAGGGTTAATCCATCGGCTCTGTCCCTGTGTCATCCACTTTCCCTGGATTCCCCAGCGGGCCAGGTAAAATTTGCAAATATCATAGTTCATTGAGGAGTAATATAAAAGGTCCAGGATCAGTAAGATCACCACAAAGAAGCCATAGATCCACACTCCTAACAGTGCACTGTAGTTGCTGTGAAAGGAAAAAAAGGGACAACAGAAAAAGTTATCTCTCAGCAGTGGTCACTGTGTTAGCTCATCAAGGTTGCTTGTTTCATTAATTACATAGATATGATACATAGATGGCTGAAACAAAATCTTGCTCTAAAGGAGGTGGCTTTTTAAAAATGAGGGTTTTTTTCAATCTAAACACTGTTATAGGCATGACGTGGGAGATTTTTAAGAACCAAGGCCACCTCTCTTACAAAAATTTTCATTTGGTCTTCTGATTGTGCATTTCTATCAGCACACACATATGGTATACAATCAGCTTCAAGGCTTTAGGTGAGACCACTGATTTGTACTTGGCTGATGGCTCCTGTGTCTTATTCTGCAAATTCTCACTCCCAGAAAGTCACCCTGCTGAGAGTGACAGGGCCCTTCTGAGACTGAGGGTCAACCACAGGAAAAGATGCTGGAATAACTGAGACTCAACAGTGTCCAAGCTCTTGGAAACATTCATTGTTGACATGCTTTACAAATCATTTCCCTTATATGGTGATTAATGAGCTTGAATTTCCTCTGAATTGAAAAATTAATCACTGCTAGATTAAGAAGATACCAGTAGAAGTATAGGTTTTCTAGAGTGGCTGCTAAAGACCCCTTAATATGGTGATAATAAATTTAGGAAGGGAGAATACTGACAAAATCATGTTAAACCATGAAGGAAGGAAAATGTGTACTATATTGAATTGTACATGTTGGTGTAGCTATAATGTGTATATATAGGCAAAGGCCATGAAAATTATGTGGTGCAGAGAGCTGTGAAGCTATGATAGGTGACTAAAGATATTAAAAGAAAGGGGGAAAACACGAGGAAAAGGTGTAAGGGGTCAAAAATTTGGAGATCAAAAAGGGGAAGAAGTGATAATGCTCTGCTGGAGATGAAGTATTATTAAAAGAAAAATGACTGTCAGGTGTAAATGCAGTTTGGATTGGAAACTGTGTGAGTGGGGAGGTGAGGTCAGAACTGAGAAGGGAAGAAATGTATAAAAATGAGATTGTTAGGTAGGAAGCAAAACAAGGCTGATCTAGACCTATGAGCTAATGTGGAAGGACATGCACTGGAGACCGTAAAACCAAGAGGAAGCTAAAGGGATGTCAGTACAAAATGTCATTATGAACACAGTCTCAGAGAAAAATTGTATCGTATTAATAGGTGGGCAACCCACATCTACATGGAGCTGAAATCAAAACTGAACACACACTCAACCATGCTCTCCTTTCACAGACAGTCAGAGGAACTTGGAGGGAATCATATTTTATCAGAACATTGATCAAAATGGAAGTGCTGCGAAAGAAAAAAAGGATGAGAAGACATTATACATGCAAGCCAGGAGGATATTTTGATATTTTAAAAACACGTCCTGCAGCCTTTCTGGATCAAAAGATTTCGAGACTCTGCTTTGAACTTTCATTTCTATTTAAACTATTGTATGACTCTTTCATTTTATACTTAAAAAGAATCAGGACTTGAAACAAGAAATCAGAATTTTACTTCTGCGTTGCTGCCTGTTAGCACTTCAAGAGACTGATTCTTCCCCTCAGGGAATGATTTTTCCACTACACAGCTATAATGCCCTTAGATTAAACGAGGTTCCAGAGTAAATAATTAAATAATAAGAGGAAGGTCCAAGCTATTAATGGCTCCCTTTCTGTACAACTTTAGGACTATACACACCTAGAAATAAAAACAAACATAAAAACCCCCCAACAACAACAAAAAAGAAAAAAGAAAAGAAATCAATCAGTAAATTTCCAGGAGGATTGAAAGTAGGCAAAATAAAATGCTTCTGAAAACCTTTAACTCCAGAGTCTTTGCCTCTACTAAAGACTTACACATGCAAGCCTAACTTCACACAACAGAGGGTGGACCTCAGTAATGCACTAAAATCTGCAGTTCAGGCACTTGAAAGTAGAACAGGATCTGGTTAATCCAGGCTTCTCAGCAGTGCTATTCTTGATTTCCAGTGGCTTTATTCCTATTGGGGTAAACTCTTCTATTTTATTTTAATATAGATAAAAGGGAAGCGAAGGCTGGAAAAGTCAGGAAGAAAAGCTCTTGAGCAAATCCCATTCTTCCTCATCAGTGATGCCATTAGGATCCATTTTGCATACAGGTGAGCTGTATTTGACCCACACTAAGAATGGAAACACTGGAAAATGTGTTATTATTTGTTTTGGCAACAACGTGAGAGGTAGAAACATTTCTTGTAGTTAACTCAAAAGAATTTGTTTGTGCTTTAGGTATTTAATTTCATCCACCAAAATTCTGAATTGTGAAAATTAGAGCTATTTTGAGTGTTCCAATTTAAAGCAACAGGTTTTTAATCATGCCATATATAAGTTATTCATCTGCTCCTCCTAAATAAACATCTGTTTCTCACAAATACAAAAATGAAAGGTGCTCTATTTTAATTAATGGACAATGGGACAACAGCACTATCAAAAGGGCCTTGTAAAAAATCACAAGAAAAAACAGTAAGTAGTACATTTAGTACACAGAAGGATATTCCATACTTTGATGTTTTCTGTTTCTCCAGCTATTAAGATGGTTTTAGAAGAAAATGTTAATTTTTATGATGGCTACTAATTTTAGTAAAAATTAAAACTGCCCTGCAAATCAAGAAGGTGTCTCTATTAGAAAATAATCTTATTTTCACAGAGTAACAGTAAGGCCAGAAACACAGAAGAGAACTCGGAATCCAGAAACTTCTATGATTCACTCTCATTACATTAACCTGAATTATTTAATTGCCAAAATTTGCAATCTGATTTTCCTTTTCTTTTGGGCAGAAGTTTCATTTTTATTAAAAATAAGGTGTGAACAGATTCCAAATTTGCCAGGATTCAAATTACAAGGGTTTGCTTCATTACAGGGTGGGTCAAGTTGCCTCCACCTAATTAATTCACTTTTTGAGACAAATGACAAGCTGGTTACGACCAGTCTTCTTAGTGGACTTTCTTGGGTTTTATGTGCAGAACGTGAACATTCACTTGGGAATTCAGGTTTGGAAAAAAAAAAAAAATCAAAATAATTGTGGGCTGAATTCCACAGCTGCAGAGATTAAATGTGGGCAGATGGTCAGGGAAACACTTTCTTCCCCTATTCTCCTTGAAAGGGGCTCTTAGTTGGAGTAGTAACAGTAAACATTGTCCTTAGGAAATGCAAGGTTCCGTCCTGGAAAATGCCTTGGTACTTTTACCACTGAGAAAGTCGGTGCAGTGTTTGCATGTGCACTTTAAATGAGATTCCCCCCCCCGCCTATTTTGTTTTTATAATTATCTCCAGACCTTTCTCCAGTCCTGAGTTTTCCTGAGGAATGTGTTACTGTCATACCTAAGAGGTCTTCCCTGCTAAATTACATATTTTTGCAACAGTTGGTAGTGGGTCTGATTCCCCCCCCCCCTTTCTTGTAAATATGACTTTCTGAGTGCTATTAAAGCAAGCGCCATTTCTGCAGGGGACATTCAGTACCTGGAGAAAGATGGTGCTGTTCTATTCTCACACTGCTCTGGGTGCCAATGTTGTAATGAGGTGTGCAAAAGCCATTAAATCCTGAAAAACTGGACTAAGAGATAAGGAAAAACATGGATCCACTACGGACTGCCAGAACATTGTTCCAGTATCAGGTTAAGGACCCCTAGCAGAGCACTACCACTGATAATCCACCAAAACATGCACAAGAGAAAATCTGAGTATGAAAACTAGATGAACTAGATTCAAGTGATACTATTTCTATGAATAGTTAAACAATTTCTTAGATGGTTCTAAGGGAAAATACTTTGGATAACAGAACTTTTCCCATCTGTCAGACATAGTTTGTATTTCTATATTCAATACTAAATGCATTATTCATATTCAAAAATACTACAGACTGATTAATCTGCATGATTGCAAAGATATCATACTCCCGTATTTTGCTCTTATAAAAACATAGAAATATTGTTACAGTAATGGAAAAAAGTAAATAAACGTGGCTATCATTGTATTGTAGACTGTGGAAGAAAAATGTGCCTTTTCAGCTGGGCCATAACAGAGAAGTCACAAGCCACTTCATTAACGTTTTCCCTCAACTAGATTATGAAACAAGAAATTTGTTTTGGTGATCACAAGAATGGCTAAGGGGAAAAATAAACCAAATAATAATATTGAAATAAAGCAAACAATAATATTGGATCACTCTTCCCTGTAAACCATAATCCTTTTTTTCAGTTCATTGCTATTCCCATATCTTAAATTATTCTCCCCAGCCACAGTACAATAGGTTTCATCAGAATTTTTTTCAGTGGTGTGTGAAATTAGATCTAAACAAAGAGCTGATTTTGTCACTGTAAACTGAACCCTGGATGTATCAGAATCCAAATTATCATGGATGTTAAATAAAGTCAGAGTATTAAGTAAGAAGCTTTTTGCAATGTTTTTAACGTAGGCACATAGGGTTCACTTCTTTCTGCTCTTTCTAAAAATACCAGGAAGTTTTCTACCAATGTCACTGAGCTCAGGGTGAGGAGATCTCTCTCCTGTCTGTCTCACTGCATCGCTGGAGTTTTATGTAGGAAGCAGCATCTCTTAATTTTCCTGGTCCTGACAGATTTATCAGAAAGGATGTTCGAGGAACAAGGCAATAGTTACACTTCTCTAAGCTACAACTCCAGAGGCTTTTTACTGTATTTAGTACAAACTCACATACCTTTGCAAAAGTTCACACACAGCTGATGTCCCCAGGAAATCCTGGACCGAATGGCAAATAGTCTGCATGAATCTTACCAACAAAAACTACAGAGGTACGCAACTGAAAGAGGTGACTTTAAAAAAAAAAAATCTAAATTAAAACTAATATAATACCTTTTGCTCTAAATATTTTTATCAAAATTAATGCTCTAGTCCATAGAATACCAAACTTCTTTTTCCCCACTGAGGAACTGCTCACATACACGACAGCCCTGTGATATGAAGAGCCCTGGATTTATTTCTGGGGGGCTGTGGGTAGATGTGAGCAGGAAAACAATGCTGGAGGCACAGAAATGCTCTGTCCCAGGGCATCTTTTGCAACCAGCCTGGACCTGCTCCTCTGCCTTGGGAAGGGGCTGGCTGCCCTCTACATTTCAGGCTGCTGGTGGCAGAAAGGGCAGGAGAGCTTACCTGACTAAGCTCTGGCCATGACTACACAGAGTGGATAATGAGACACAGAAAAGCCTGCAGCATTGGCTTTCTGCTTGGCTGAACTGCCTTTGGAGGGCAACATCTGAGCCTCTGGGAGACAGCGTAGCTAGCAATGCTGGTGCAGGGGAAGAAATAAAACAAATTTGCTGTGTGCAGGACAAAGGCCTGGAAGAGCGTGGGGGCAACAGCCGCACGTGTTGTGAAGGCTCATTCCAAGTGTGGGGCAGACTCTGGCTCTGTCTGTGAGTGCGTGCTCAGCCCTTCTGTGCTGAGAGCCCTGTGAGGACCTCTCTCCGTCCAGGGAGCAGGCTCAGCCCAGCACATAGAGGGGCAGCACATCCCAATTTTTTAGCACATGTGGAGTGCACATTGTGTGGGAGCACTGGGGCACATTGCTATGAGCTCCACCAGGCTGCCTGGAGCAGTTTATGTTGCCAAAGCTGGGCAGCCCCAGGTGAAGGTGCCAGCAGGTGCTGGATTGTCTGCACTGCACAAAGGGTGGGGAAAGTGCATGGTCTTTAATGGGCTTGGTATTGAATCTCTTCCCAGTGTTCTGTGTGATACATTTTCATCACGTTCCCAGATACGCTACAAAGCCAGGGGCAAGGAAATTTCACCTGAAGGACATAACTGCACATAAAGTAATAAGACAATGTAGATCCACATTGATTTAAAACTAGCTTATATGGGTAGAGCCTATTTTTGTCTGTCTTTGCAGGTGATTGACACTTTAAATTTACAGAATGCAACTTCTACACCTATGCAAGACTCAGATTTCCCTGGGCAGGTCTGTGTGAGGAGTGGTTGTTGAGGAAGGCAATGCTCTGCTGACTCCAGGAGCTGAGCACAGCTGCACACAGCGAGTTGGACCAGCCAGCATCAGGATTCCAGCACCATCATCTCCTGACAGCACTGCACCTGCTTCCATGGCAATGAATGCAGCACCCCAACTGACTCTGGCACCACAGGAAACACCAAAATCCCTGCTGTAAACAGAAATCCATATACTGCGATTCCACTTGTCTTTAATCCGCCCCTTCCTCATCCTGGAGGAGCTGAATCCCGGAATAAAATGGCAGGGAAAGCAGACTGATCAGAATTCGACCTTGGGGATTACACCGAGAGAAATCGCGGCAGATTAGCATGGCTAGAATGTCAAATACTGAATAAGAAATTGACCACGAATAAAGATTTTGTCCCTCTAAATAGGTAATGAGTGACAAATATCTACTTGCTACTTCCCAGTTCTTTATAAAAAAAACTTACTGACATTTATCTGGGGGACAGCCCTCGGCAGAGCAGGGAAGTATCCCAGGGAACAGGCAAGGAGACCACACAATGTCGGCATAAAATCAAATACATTCTGTTCCCCAAGGCCAGTGATTCGTTACAAGAGATTCAGATTCAAAACATCAGGGATTCCAAATAGTGTGTTTGGGTTGAGATGGAAAATGTCAACTCACTCCCTCTCTCACCTACGAACAGCTTTGGGGTTTATTTTTACTGATGCACATTTAAACATAGTTTGGGTCAAATTAGGGTCAGGGAAGAGACTTTTCTAACTTTTATATGTAACTTTTTATTTGTCACAATTATATACTTTTACTCTCCCTGCAACGTTTACAGCCCACGTCAAAGAAAAGCAAAGAAAGCTAAAATATTCTTTCTTTTAGGAGTTCTGCAAAAGCAAAAACCTTTCAGTAATGTTTTTCTGTATATGCAATTATTCTAATTGCTCCCATCATTAAGTGCACCTCAGACTATGTTATTAGACCAGGAACAGTTTGGTGAAAAGTACTTTAAAACTCATTTACTTACTTATGCATGTATCCATCTGCATTCCCTGTTAAGTTCATCTGCATAACAGTCTGAAATTCTGTCTCATTGCAGCAATATTTAAACACTGAGTTGTTATGGTGACAGCAAAAGATGTAAGATTTATTGTCAGAAAGACGGGGGCAGTGAAAACCAAAGTGGTAGCGACCTTTGTAGTCTGTGTATGGCTCGCAGACCCGAAAATGCGCGGACAGCACTGTAAAACAAAAACAACATCGGCTTCGTGAGTCACTTCTGTTATCTGCGTGTTAGCGACTGTCATTTTTCATCAGCAAGGTTAAACAATTGTTGGTTGATTTCTGGAAAACATTAATATATCAGAACTTTCAACGTTGTGACATTTAGTACTTAAAAGTAACAATGTTCAGACTCTTGTATTTTGAATTTTGTTGTTTCCGTGTTTCTGATTACCATTGTTTGTTTTAAGGGAAAGGAAGAAATGCCCTCCACGTTAAGAGGCACAAAAATACTTAGGGAAATGTTTTCATACTGCTGTTCTAAATATAGGGATATCCATAACACACCACAATGTTCATGTTTGATTCTCCTGGGATGACTTAATAAATACAAAAAGTCTGTGTAGAACTGCAATAAAAGTTTGATGGCACTTTGGTAGTAAACCAAATGATGTCTTCTGTACTGTAAAGGTCAATCTTTGATAAGGAATATTCTATCAGAAACAGTAATTACATACAACATAAGCAAATCTGACTAACTCTGATTTTGCAAACAGACAGAATTAATAAAATACAGGTGTTTCTGGGAGTTCTTACATTTCTTCTTGAATAAGTTCTCATGTAAAGTGTTTATTACAGCTCTGAGAACTTTTTTTTTTACACGAATGTGTCACACTGATTTCACAATCACTTTCACTAGAGGAAAAAAGTTGTCCATACATATCCTTTTATCATCTTAGTTTCCCAGAGCTTGTAAATCATGCAGAGGGGCCAGGACAGAGATCCCTTCCAAAATGGTCATAAGCAACCATATGCAGCTTCCAGAAAGTATTTTAGGAGACATTCACGTGTGTTACGGCATGCCTTACAGCATCATTTAAGAGTACATGTACCCTACAGAGACCCCCAAAGGGCTTAGGCTCTGAGGAAAGTGAAATGTAGAATGTCTGAATCCTCTTAGCAGTGAAATGTTTTTGCCCTGACTGGAGAACAGAGGCTCAGCAATGCTGTGGGGAGCTGCAGCTCGTAAGGTCACACCAATTAATCAACGATACTCACTCTGGACTGACAGAATTACCCCTCCTAATTTGGTGCATAAATTTTCTGTCCATTTACCAGTACAAGAGGCTACACATAACGACTTGCATGGATTTAGCTGAACTGCACTGTATCCCTCTGCACAGAGTCCCTGTTGATCTGCAGCTGCATCTGTGCACCTTACTGGTATAATCCTCCTTTTTTCCTACCTTGCTTTAAAAAAGCCTATTCCTAACACTTTTGGTTCTCAAGTTTGTAAAGTATATTAATTTCAAGAGAAATTTTAAGGATTGTGACAGTAGAGATCAGCTCGTTATTTGTGTGTAGAGAGGGAGCCTAGAACAAAAAGCAGAGTACTAAACTGAAAACAAGGTAACTTGTAGTGGCCTCTGAGTCAAGAAATGCCATTCTAAACATTTATGTATCCACACACATATCTGTCATCATTACTTTCACAAAAGAAGGAATAATTTTGTAGATTAATTCAGTCAGGAATGGAAAGTGCTGGAAGAAGGCCATTTCTAAAGGAATACCGATATTGAGAAAACAATTACCTACCTGTTCTTGCCCTGCCTGGGAAAACCACATGTTCCAAATGTGAGGATGCTATCCTCGGTAAATAAATTGTCTTTCTTTAGACTTAGGTTTTCAACACCCTCTCTAACTCTTGTAGCAATCCTGCGTATTCAAATTCTGTCACAAATTCCACAAAGCATGGAGAGATGTGTTTGTTTGACCAAGTACTTCTATCCTTAAACAGCAAAATGTGCCGGTGATGAAATAAATGCACGATGTGAGGACTGAATCACTGAATTCTGAACTGAAGCCAGTGTGGCGTGGGTCACCCGTGGTGGGTACCACACAGCTGCTTGCTCACTCCCCCTCCCAGTGGGATGGGCCAGAGGATCAGAAGGGCAAAGAGAAAATTCATGAGTTGAGATAAACACTGTGGAAAAAATGAGTAAGGAAAAAACCCCACGACACCATCAACAATAAAAAACAAAGCATGAGTGATGCTAAAGCAATCCCTCACTACCAGCAGACTGATGTCCAGCCAGTCGCTGAGCAATTTTTGGATAAACTCCCGCCCTAATTTTATTGCTGAACATCCGTCCTATGGTACAGGAACCCCCTTGGCCAGTCTGGGTCAGCAGTGCCAGCCTGTCACCAGTCACAGCAGGGGTGTGACACCAGCACTGCTCTTGGCCGCCAGCCCTAAAAAACAGCTTTCACCCCATCCCAGCCAGACCTAGCACAGAGTGAAAACACTTCATCCATATATTATAATCTGTGAAATTTCAATTGCTGTCTTTGCTTCTCTGTGAATCAGAGAGCCAGTAAACAAACTGGGATTTATTTTCTTTCAAGTATTTTTTTCCTGAAAATAACTTGGCTTAAATCCCCAGGTTTAAAGAACCTCATTTCTATAGAAATGCTTCAGATAAAAGAATTGTACCTGTAAAGGTCTAAGTTGCCTGTTGCAAAGATGCAGCTGAATCTGAAGTGGAGCTGCCAGTGCAAATTCACATCCTATTTTTGAAAACGGTTCTTGAACAGTTGATACAGATTCTCCCCTCTCTGTTCCAACTGATTTCAAGAGAATAGTCTGTCATGCTTCATCATCACAAGACTTACCTACTTTACCTCAAAATCTACACCGCCAGCAGACATCAAGCTGTTACTTCCCTATCTGGCCACAGTTAGAGATCTGCCTAATGTACATTTTTAATTTAGATACTGAATTTTTAAAGCCTCGAGACTTTCAGAATGGCTGGTGTTTATAAGCTTTCCATATGGAACCACAGAAATATTCATATATATGCATTTTACCACATGCTAATTTGCTATCTGGATGTTCATTTCCTACTTCAAAGAAAAAATGCTGCAACCTGCAAATAATCTGACAATTTTTGCTTGTTAATCTAAGCCTTGCTGTGATCACTGATTTTCTAAATGTGTTTCAATAGTTTAAATGAATAAGCATCAACGTTTGCACAGCCAATCTAAGAATTAGTGGTCAGAAAGTCATTCTTCCAGCATGACTTCATGGTTCTCCTCCCTTTATTATGCATTCCTTTTGTGCCCAGTACAACCTGTAAGTGTTCACAACCCCTAAAATGTCATTGTGATCTTGCTAGCACTCAAATAAAAAATCTGAAGTTTCAGTTTTATCAGTCCAGAAATTTATTACTAAGATTGTGAATCTTAGCATACAAAGACTTGGAAGTAAAGCAAGATATTACAGAGGGAAGTCTGTAAATCTAGGGCACTCAAAGGGAGCCTTGCAATTAGATTTTCATTTCAGCTGAAATTTCTTTAGCTTAGAAGACAACAAAGAAGCAGCTCCAGCCCCTGTGCCAGATCCCAGTCCACCAGAGGAGGAGGAGGGCACTTCCATAATTGGGCATGCAGTTCCATAGTTGGGGATGTCAGGGGAAGGGCTCCAAAGGAAAAAGAATGCTTTAACATGAGCAGAGGAGTAGTCTAATTGATAATATTAGAACATTGTTGGCAAAAGGGCTGTGTCAGAGCTAAATAATGAACTATCATTAGCAAGAATCAACTCAAACATTGCAAACAAGCAGTGAGACCGTGGGCAATAAAACACATGCTTGAGCTAACTGGAGAGGATATGAATATTAATATTATATGAATATTAAAGACACAGAGTGAGTAGTCACAATTTTGACTGGAGCACAAGGATACTTTAAGACACATGATGTTAACTATGGTGGTTGGGAATGGGATGTACTGCAAGGGAATAAGGAACTGTGATAAAAAAGTCTTTTTGCGTTAAAAACTGCTTCAAGAATGGAGCATAAAAGATATTGAGCTGCAAGTTAAAAACCTGTAGGATCACATCTATTTGGACTGAAAACCTTTCTAATTTACTTTTAAAATATTCTTTCACAATTACAGAAAACCCTAATGTCTAAATATAATGTCTAACCCTAAATAACTTCTGAAGAACAAATACAACTAATAATCAGAGCACTCAGCTAAATCTCAGTCTAACAACTGGCACATTTCCACACAAACCCTCTCTGTGTGCTAATAGCAAACATTTAGAGCAGAACTACCAATCATCAGGAGAAACATCTCTGGTCCAGTTAATTCTTTAGATTCAGGAAAATAACATGAATTCCAAGTTCAATCCTTCAGATGCTTTACATATTCTGTTGTGCACACGGAAAAACACACAACTGGAACCTGACTCGCTCTGCTTCCAGCAGATGGTTATTTAGCAAAATGGGTGTGGTTTATGGTGGTATAGAAATTATTTTTTTATTTTAGATGAGCTGAAAAAATAGCATATCAAAAGAAATAAAGCTACTCTTTTGACTTTCCAGTCTGCTTTCTTAAACAGAATTTTCAATTCCACTTCAAATTCCAGCTTCCAGTCCTTAAATACAAAGAGGCTTTGTTTATATTGGAACTAGGTGATCTTGAAGGTCCCTTCCAGCTCTAACCATTCTATGATTCTGTGATTTATTTATTATTCAATTAACAATCACTTGGTCTTGCTTCTTTTGTAGGAAGCCAGTATTAAATCACAACTATTTTTTTCCTGTGGCACACATCAGTAAAAGACAAATTATAAACATTACCTGCTGACAAGAGCAATGAGAACAGAACCATCAGCACATTCAAGGACTGTTGACCACAACTTGTCATCGTTGGCTTTCATTGGTCCATTAGAGAATTACCTGTTAGACAAGATGCAACATCATGATTAAGAAGTCTGTTCCATCTGCTTTCATTGTTCAAATGTTCACTTCCCCACAAAGATTTGGTAAAATGAGATGGCTATGCACAGCAGGAAAAAAAATCATACTTTTTCTGGACCTAGAAGTGAAATAAATTCTCCTTTCTATGTTTAAAATTCCTTTCTTATTTCACCATGAATATAAACAGCTGTTTACACACTTTTCATTAACCCAGAGTAGAGATTAATCATATTAAGTCTTTACTGAATATTCATACGTCCCCTGTAATCTACATTCAGCAAAACCATGCTTGTTTTACTGGAACAAGAATAAGCTATTATATTATACGTGTAAGGGCTAGAAAGGAATAAACAACACAAAAATAAATTGGCTGCTTTGAAAGTCAATCTGTTTTACCCCATTAGAGGGTGCAGTCGCTCAGAAAGTGGGTCAAGCAACTAAGATGGTTGGAAACACTTCAAAAAACGTCTTTTCATCAGAATCAGAGCCATTCGTGGGATTATTATTTCTCATTGTCCTAGGATGAGGAGTGAGGAATGATGGGGTTTGAGTGGCAGTCCTTCTCCAAAGGTGTTTCCCAGACAGGGTGAGTCCAAACCCCTGGACAGGATCGCCCAAGTGGTGCTGCTGTGTTGAGCCCAACTTCAAAATTGTTGCCAAAAATTGCAAAACTTTTGCTGCCAAATTGTTCTAAGGTGCTTCCAATGAAGCAGGCTTGGGAAACAAATGAAAGGGAAATGGCAATTGCTGTAAAAATTACGCTGCTCCCGACACCTCAAGAGACACATTTTGCCAAATGTTTATGGAATAAGTGCTGTGTCCTATAAATACTACATAGTTTACTATTTGGTGTCTACCCCAACCTAGTGAATCAAATGAAAATCCCAAAACAATTGCACCTGTGTGTAACAAAAGGGGGAGGGGGTGAAAATTAGCACACCATGAGTAAGTGAATTCTGAGTAACAGACGTGGGCACTGGAGGGGAGACACAGAGCTACCTACAAAGTGCTGAGAGGCAGAAGATTTCTCACTGACACAAAATGCTGTGTGTGGCACAAGAACTGTCTCAGCGTATGAAAAATAGCAGATCACAAACCTAAAAATCAGTGTAATTTTTGTACAAGACATCCTGATAGTTTACACTGTTATCTGCAAGTAGGATTAGCACCCAAACCACTGTATTTGCAGCTTTAAAATAAGCAAAACAATTAGAAACCACGACGCTGTAAGAAGAAAACAAAAGTGCAATAAACTATAAATGCTAATAAAGAATATTTCTCATCAATACTGTTTGAAAAGGCTGTCTCCCTTTTTTCAGAATGAATATCATATTGAATATAAAACTAAGCAGACTTACAGTTGGAATTTTGTGGAAAAAAAAAAAAAAAAAGCCAGAGGTTGAGAATGTAGGAGTTTAATCAAGAAAAACAGCTACAAAGAACAAACTATTGCCAATATTGATAGGAATGGTATTTTCCCGAGTAAACCAAAGCTGCAGGAATTCTGGCAGAGATTCGTTACTAAGAGAAATCTTGGCCTCCATAACAGTTAATTAAAAAGAGATCAATAAGCACTCCTGTTGTGTATCTGGGACAACAAAGATGTTTGGTGTAACTGAGACTATTAAATATTTCCATATCAAGAATAATTCAGGATGACATTAATGAGTTGATACTAAGGTTTGTAATTTGATATTTGCAATTCTGTGTAATTTGTATCTAGTTATTTCAGCAGAGCTGGCTGGGGGACATACATATAATTTTTTTCAGTTTTTTGGGAAATAATGGCAACTTTCAGAGGACCTGAAGAAACATAAGAACATTTTTAGAAGTAAATGAGATAATCCAGGTAATCACAAGCTTGTGACTGTGATGTGGATCTTGACAAAATTAATGGCATAGTTAATATACATTCCAATTAATAAATAATTAAGGAGAGAAATATAATTAATGTGATCATTGTGGGATTATGGTAAAGTTAATTTTATTTCTCTCAGGGTTGTTGATTAGAAGAAGAAAGAAGCTGAAAAATCTTCTTATCAGTTGTGGGAGACTAACTCAGTCTGGAAATCGGATGAATGTCTTGGAAAGTACAATTCTGTTAGTAACTGAGCACAGCCTCACCGGTAATTTCTTAAACAGCACTCTAGGTAGAAATATAGAAGCTTTTCAGGGAGGGAAAATTTTTTCAATTATATCCAACAGAACTGGCAACAATGAAATTGGCATTTTAATCCAAATCACGCAACACTTATATTTTATGGAGTGTCAGCTGGGAGGATCAGAGTGAGGCACTAGAACTGCAAGAGCTGCACATCAAAAACCAGCAGAGAGACTGTGCAAGTGAATACATATGTACATCTATGTATATTTTTGTGACAGTAGGGAAATGCTCCAATTTTATAACTTGATTAATTAATAAGCAATAATTTTATCGCTTTAGCGATCATGAAACAGAATAAGACCATTTTTTCAGAGGTCAGAAATACAACTGACTGTTCACTCACTGACTATTTTGAATTTTTGACATGCTGCTGTCTGGCTAAAGCCACAGAATTTCATGCAGGATCATGAGGACCTCTCTGAGCTGTCAGAGCCCAATCAGACACTGGAAGAGAAGTGCAGGACAACAGGCGATATGCTACGGGGGAGAGCCTAAATTGAAGTGTTTCCTGAAGTCAGACCACAGAACAGAGGGGGTAGAAACATAGTAATTAGCAGTGATCTAGATAAACAAATTATTATTTATTATTATAATAGATTGATGGCATTTTAAAATAAGAGGATTCCATCCGAAGGACAGAGGAAAGAAAGATTCAGTTGTAGTTTCTTCTTCTGTTTTTTGAATAAAATTTGAGGGCCTGGAGGCTGTGGGATTAGGTTTTCCTTCTAGGTCTGAAAATCAGCATTGGAAGGGTAGTCTAGTGTACCGGTTTTCATTTTTAATGCACCGTTCTAAGCTTATTTATGGTCACTGTGGAGGTAATGCCCATCCTCTCCCTTGTCCTTTGAGATTTGTACCCTCACACCACCTCTTCCCTTCTGCTGCCAATCACAAGTATCTCTGCAGCTATTATCATTATTATTATTATTATATAGTAATAATAATAATATTGAGCAAGCACCTGCATGGCACAGGTTAAACCATGACACACATCTACTATGGAATAGAAGAAACACTCCCCACTCGTTTTTGTCAAGTTTTTTGTTATCTTGTCATGAGTGAGGATTCTGTTCAGAATATTGCTTTCCCTTGCAGAAGATGAAGCCATGAATGATCCAGAGAGAGGAATACTCAAAGGAAAGGTGCTGGGATATTATGATCAAGGGGAACAGGCACAGCAGGATGGCTTTTTGTTTCTAATCTCACCACCACTACAGAAACTGGTTTGCCTTTACCCTCCCTCCTCACAACGGACTTCAGGTGCAGAGACCACATAAATGTATCAGCTCATTATGCCAGATTTTCGTTTTCCGTGACATTTTAGCTCTCACTCTGCTCCTACATACACTGCTTTGGTTATCCTTATAGCTTTATCTAGCTGTCTTTTCTTGAAAGGAATCAAGAATCACTGCGAAGAAAAGCTGCCAGGAGAAACAATCACTTCATGAGGTAAGATTTTGGATTTTCCCCTGACTTTGAAGGAAAAGTTATGTTCTGAAGAGATGTTTGAAAAACAATGCACATTTTGCATTTTTTGGTTGGTAGGAAGAACAAAAGGAGCCAGCAAGAGAGTTTCTTAAATACATCAGCACTGCCTTACAAGTTTGCTCTCTGCACGGAACAACAGTAGATAGCACAATTCAGGAGATCATTTAATCCATCTTCCTGTCATAGGATTAAGTAAATCTAAACCATTATTAGCAGATGTTTGCAGGATTTCCACCACCAGTGGTTTTCTAACCTTCTCAGGCAATTCTCTAGAGGGTTTCTCTACCCTAGAAAGGTTTCCCTATGCCCAACTTGCAGCTCCTTTGCTTTGCTTTAAGCCCTTTCTATCCGCAGTGGAGCTGGAGAATTATTTACCAACAGATACATTGGTTACACCTCTTTGCATCAACCTTTTAATAAATACATTCAGGAAGCGCTATCGTATCTTCACTCAGCCATTTCTTATGCTAGCAACGTACACTTGCAATCCTTCCTTAAAAAACATCCTTATGCCTTCTAGCTCCCTCTTTTATCTGCCTCCATCCTTTACAGCAAGGCTGTGCAAGTAACTTCAGCGTCATTTCATTTTCAGTTGCCTGTATTTTCTTAGTGCCCTAAAAGTCCTAAACATCCCAAGAGCTGCCAGTTCTTCCAAGGTAAATAAAACCACAGCAGTACAAAAGTGCAGAGAGCCATGGGGCTTCTACTAAATCTCACTTATTCAGAGGACACACAGGTACATCCCCATCGTACCAAGAGAGGCACAGCCGCACACAGACAAAACTCCATGGGTAAAAATGCATCAGGGCTACAAGACAGACAATGCTGGCTCATTGTGGCAGCAGGAAGGGGATGAATAACATGACCACAACATCACAATGGTTGAGAAAGCTGTTTAAAATTAGATGGAAAAGGCTGTAATCCAAACCTAACTCCTAGTCCAGCTCTGTTCACTTCTCACATTGAAGAGGGCTTAAGAATACATCCAGTGTGTGTTCATAAATGCTATTGCAATGAAATTACAAGCTTATTACAAAGGAAGCAATATAACTGGCATGAAAGAAAACCTGATTATTAAGAAAACATGTGGTTTCACACTGCAGTAACCTCAAGAAAATGTTTATGAAAAACAGATACTAGTTTTCAGTTGTCAATTGTCTTACTTGAAACAACCTATGAAAAGGAGCTGCTGGTAGAAAACCTTTTGGATTATAATGCAGCATTAACATTACTTCCCTAAAAAGATCTTACTACACATATTCTGGAAGTTAAGCACGTGTGAGTCTCTACCCAACTGCAGAAAAAGCAGTCAGGGCTTTAGTACTGCTAAAGATGAGCAAATGTACATTACACTACCTTGGGCATGAAATTGTTCCCCCTTATTTTATCAATTTTGTTATTGAAAATATGTACTGCTTTGTTTTATTTCACACACCCATGTTTGTTATTCCCCACAGCTGTTCTCCAAACAATTATGAAGAGACAACATGCATGAATCCTAAAAAATAAAGCCCTGAAGTGCAGCCTGAAGGCCATCTTATAAACTTCAAGATGCTGTTAACAGGATGAGGCCAAGACACCTGCACATTCCAGAAGTGCCAGCCATCAAAGCCACTTGTTCACCTCCTGCCTCCTGCCCTTCCCCTCTTCACCAACACCTTTAGTCAGTCACTGTGACTGTCCCACACCACATCCCAAGAGACACACCATGTGTGTCCCAGTTGGAAATGGATTTTCGCATTCCCCACCCTAAGCACAATGCACAGTAGAATCTGATACAGAAGCTAAAGGACTCATTTATTACAAGACAGTTAATTTTAGAGAATCAGTGGTGCAGTCAGACCTTATAATCACAAAATTTAACTAATGAGAAACTTCTACAAGAGAGCACAAACTCTTTATTGACAGCCAAATTCCAAACTGCCTCCATAGCACATCTAAAGATATTAAAGACATTACCATAAGATAGTGGAAGTGCAAGTAAGTGGTTCATTACATATTTGCATTTGGCAGAATAAATGTTTGATTTCCTAGATTTACTGCTGATAAAGGTCAGAAATTTTTCGATTGTTGTCTGTTTAAAACCAGGCCACACTGCAATGGGAAAACCAACGAATTCTGCTGGCACAGGTGGCTCTGTTAGGAAAGGGAGCAACCCCTGAATAATGTAGCAGTGCTGGAAAAAGCTGCCAATTGTGGTTAAACTACCAAAATACTTCTTTTTTTCCCTCATGAGGATCATTTTATCGTGCCAACACAAAGTGTAGCTTATCTGACATAGATGGATCTGCACTGCACGTATTTTGGCAGCATTATTCCAGCTTTCCTAAGGAAAACACCTCAATGTGCAAAAGGCAAGACTTCATTTCTTTTGAAATCTGAAACTAGTCCCTTAGGAGGAAAATAACTCTTTGGATTCCTGCAGACATCAAAAATAACTCTTTGCGTTCCTGCAAACATCAAATCTTGCTCTCCCTCTCATTAAAGTCAATGGTGAAAAACACCCACCAGAGCAAACTGAGAAATCAGAGAACCAAGATCAAAGCTGGACAAGCATCAGCAAGTCCAGCTCCAAAAGAATTTGCCTTCACCCTTAAAACATCTGCAGTGGTATGTTCAAATGTTTCACATCCTGAAATGTTTCTCAGTTATATCACAAACAAAGGTTGTTCCTAAAGCAGATTCCAACAGGGAAAGGAGCTGTCACTGCACCAGCTAAGGAAAAAGGAAACTGTGTGGGAGCCTTAACCAAGAGATGTTGGAAAGAAAAAAATGCACATTAGAAGGTGGGAGTAACTTCCTTTCACCTGTTCTTTTGGCTCATTCCGACTGAACACACCAGCTTTATACTCCAGCAGAAAATGTCATTTTTCACTGCTACACACATAACAAATACATTAAAAAGCTGGTTTTAAGGGCAATACATGGCTGTACTACTGCAACCGTCCTAGCTCACAGCCATTCTAATTAAAACCCCTAAATTTTGGAATTCAAGAACACTGGATTGTTAACAAAAACTTGATTTTGAAAGTAACAAGGCAGAGGAACCAAGAAAAATGCTAGTGAATCCTTTGTCCCCTCCTCTTAAGCAGAAATACCTGCAGGACAAAAGAAAGGACAATTTTTAGTAGTGAGAACAGCAGGTGTGGAAGTTGCCAAGCAGAAGGAGCAAAAGCATGCAGAGCAACAGAAAAGTGCCTTTCAACAATTCATCTTTTTCTTTTTTTTTGTTTTTTTTGATAAGTGTGAATTTTTGGAACTGAAAAATCAGGTAAAACAAAGCTGTGCTGCTGGTGCTGACACCACATGCCCCAAACTTTTGTTTCACACCCTTTGTTTTACAAGACACAGAAAGTGCTCACTTTATGCCTCACTTGGGGTGCCTGCAGATTTTGTGCTGTGCACAGGGGCAGGTGAGAGAGGAGCTACACCAAAAGGTTCGTACAGAATTCCACAGAAATTCTGATTCTTGGCCTCCCATGGATCAAGCCTCAAACACTCCTCTTTCTCACGGAGCCCAGTGGAGCTGAGCATAATGGAACGTACCAGACTGAAGCCACAATTGCTTCATTTTTATTTGTGTATGCTCAGTGGGCAGGTTACACCCCTCACACAGGGCACAGTCCAGGCTGCTCCAGGCACCTCAGCGCAACCTGTGAACCTCAGCAGCACCAAGCTCTGCCTCCAAACAGCCACAGGCCTAAAAGTGGCTTCCAGCTGAACCTCTCACCATTTATAGGTGTATAATTACCGTGATGCACCAAGGACAATTTGCCAGAACTTTCTGAACTGGTTCATCTGAACATGGCATTCATTTCCCATTTTCCTTCGAGACCAACCTAGAGAATACGACCACCAGAACCTCTCAAATGCAAGTAATTGGTGTGTAAGGAAGAAAGTACAGCATTCATCACATGTGTAACCCAGCAAAGCCATTTACCAGCAAGCAGTACTGCAGTCATGCAGGCTGTTCCTTCTCACAGATATTCTGGAGTCTAAATGAATTTAAAGAAAAAAAAGAAGGCAAGTGGAGAGGTGGCACTATTTCTAGTTTACAGAAAAGAAGCTAGTGCTCAGAGCAGGAGGAATACAACAGATTTTAACACTGTATATCACGTTTTTAGGCCTAATGCTTTAAGCAGGAAACAGGGATTAAAAATGCCATGCAAAAAATGACCAGGGTGGGTAAAAAGAACATTACCTATGAGAATACACACTCGATGTTGAACAGTTGTTCACAAAGTATACATACAGAAGGGAGCATGGCTTGGGAATTTCGTTGCACCCAATGTAGTAATGGTCAATTTTCAAGTCATTGTAAGGAGCAGTGACACTTTCTGGATCAGTAAAGATGAAAAGTGGCAGTCAGAGGTTGATTATGACTTTCTGATGGGAACCAAATGCCAACCACTGTTTTTTTGAAATGCACTTATGAAGTCTCCGACCCAAAGGAATTAAAATGTAATCATACCTCTGTATAATTAAATACACAACTTAATGAAAGATTGTGGTGAAAGGATAGGGGGATATCAATATCACTTTAAATAATCCTTGCAGAAAACAAGCTTAGATATCTTGGAGAGATCATACTTAACATCTACACTCTGTGGAACAGCTCATAATTTCATAATGGTAAAGAATGTAGAGTTTGAAATCACAAGAATGATGTCAAAAATTAGATGGTTTGTTTCTGGAAATTTTGGCTGAACAACTGCATTTCCTCTCTGCAATACCTCATCAAAGTCGACATAAAAAAGCCCTTATTTACGCAAGGAACAGTTTCTCACAGTCTCCTAATGACCCATTCTTTGGGGTATTTTAGCAACATGAAATTAGTTACATTTGGTAAGTAGCAATTTTATCACCATATAACACAGATGGTTTTAGATATTTCCCTTAAATGGTAACACAGAAAACTCATCTATAATAAATACCAAATCATAAAACATTAAAAAAAAAAAAAAAAAAAGAAAAGAGAAAAAAAAGCTGGAACTACAGCATCTAAGGCAGGGAGGGCACAATATGCTTGCACATTCTATGAGCAGAGTGTTATTTTAATCCTGATATCTCAAGGCATTTCCAAGGTCTGTTCCCAAAACATTATGTCTATTGTCTAATAAAAATATAATCCTTTTGGCAGCTGCCACAGATGCTCAATCTGCAGTGATTTTCTTTTCACTAACCATAAAGCCTTTGATGCCCACTTTGTAATATACTTATCAGTATGGATGAAGTCACATAGCCCAGACAATCAATTTTGTGTCTTGGCACAGTAAACTACATCCAAAATACATTGAATTGTGAAATCCTTAGAACTTCAATGTAACTGAACTGAATCTAATGGAGCCTGTGAAGAGCAGAGAGGCTTTTTCTATTTAAAATTAACCCACTTCAGTTACGGGTTACAAACCAGAATTCCACTCCTCCCCCACATAAAGAAGCCTGATACATGGAGAAAGAAGGGTTGAAATCCACCTTCCTTAATTTACCTGGAATGACAACTCACACTGACATCTCTGGATAACTCTGGGGGAAAGACAGCTATTATTTTAGGAGGCAAATGATAGAAATATCTCATTTCTATCTCATATAAATGAATGACAGTGTAATGGGAAACTGAGTTGTCCAAGTAAGGGAATGGTAGCCAGATGCAGATGTGATTTCTCCCCTCCTGTATAACCTTATTCTTTTCCTTCCCATCTTCTTCCTTTTTCAGCTGCTTAAGTCATTAGTCAGACCCTCCAGCAAAAATACTGTGAATAGAAATGATCAGATCTGAAAAAACCCTTCCTGTTCTTCATTTTTATTCAGGATAATTATTTTACTAAAAATCAAAGTCAGCAGTCCATTCCTCAGCTTCCCTGGTAATCAACTGTCTCCTCCACTATGAAACACATTGCTTTGGTTTGTGGCATTTCAGCAAAGGTCAAATGTCACTCAATTTTCCTGGTTGTCCTGTTTATTTCTCTTCAAAGAAATCCTTCTATTGGGCAAACCCCTCATCCCTGAATCCTCGTGTTTTAGTATCTGGAATTCAACATCATTAAAAGGGTAGGCACAGACTGCAGCATGGATTGGTGTGATTTGCACCAAGTAATCACCATCTAGGATTACTGTCCTTTTCAGAAACCAGAACAGGGGTAAAGGAGGTTTTTCCAAGGGCTCTTGAAGAGTCAGTGCCTCTGCTGTTGGAGCTAGTGTAGGTCTGAAATGTAACCTCCAGTCAAATAAACTTCTGAATACATTGTCAGTAAATTCTGCTTTAAGAACATCATCTGGATTTGTAGTTACAGCAAAACGAAGCAAATAGACACAGACCTCCTTAGAAGGCTTAACCAATCCAAGGTCTTTCATGCAAAGACATAATTTATTTTAATTTAGCACCATATCCATTCTGCACTAGTATCAATGCACTAATTTGATTGTCTTGGACACAATACTGAAAGCTTAGGAAACAGCATTGTTAGCTTTCCAATTAAAGGAAGTCATCTGCCCCAAAAATGGTTTACACAGTTTTCAAAGGCCAGAATAATATCTTATTCCACATGCATGAGACACAAAGCATTAGATTCATCACGGGAACTGCAACAGGGCTTTGTTTTTTGGTTGGTTTTTTGGGTTTTTTTTTTGGGGGGGGGGTGGTTTTTTTGGGGGGGGGGGTTGGTTTTTTTTTAGTGGGTAGAATTACACTTTCCAACTGCTAGAACATTAGTTTATCATCCTAGTTTTCTGCTGACTGGTAGCACTATCAGATGGCTGTAGATATCAGTGATAGGTCAAGCCCAGTCTTCGTTCTGCAGATCTGACTGCTGGATATGTGGCCATGAGAAGAAGTTTGTCTTAGAGACAAATTTCTTCTATACTCCTCTAACGTGGCAAAAAATGTTTTGAAGAAAAAAATTAATTCCTGAAAAATCTATATGTCATTATCATAGTAATAAATAATTTAACTGTTTATATAAATGTCTGCTTTTCTGCAGAACTCTTATCAGCATGGATATCTCATAGTTCAATGACTTCTATTGATCAGATGTAAATAAATAGTAAATGCTACTGGACCACTTCAACATTCTCTTATCCTTGCTTTACAAAAGGGCTAATTTGCCCTTGCTGAATCACTACTTTTGCATCCTATTTCCCAATAAAGTTTCATTTCTCAGTATCCTCCTCTTTGGAACAAGTCTTGTGTCACTTGTCCTGCAAGAGCTCAATAGCCTTTGATTAGGAAGTTAAGCTTGGACCATAATCCTTATTTCAAAGAAGCACTTGGAAAATGAAATATTGAAACACCAATTAATTTGAAGAAGTAAAGAAATTTTTTACATTAGACCGCAATTTACACTTAAGTTAAAAATAGTGTCTTCTTTGAGAAGGTACAAAACACTGGGTCAGAAACTCTACCAACTTGAAACACCATCTAGTGAACAACGAATTCAATTTAAAGGAGGCCTTGTTCTTAACCTGATGTATTTCTAGCTAAGAAATCTCATAGGATGTTTTTCGGTCATATCTTTTTCTTCCCCCCAAATGCTGTCTTTACCTCAGTTGTGTACTGAAAATGCCAAAACAAAGGGCAAACCTGCAGCTTTATCCTTCTCATAAGCTCTAAGCACAGCAGCTTCTGAAGGCCATTTTGAACAATCAATTTCTAAAGCAAGTCATGCAATTAATCATCTTCCTTGTATTACAAGGTAATTAACAGTAATTGGGAAGGCCACTCTAAATTGCAGAAGTATCTCTCTCTCAGTCTAAGAAGAAAACTCACCTTGAAGCAGATTAAAAATGAATTCAAGAAAAATTATACTTACGAAAACATTTCTCAGTTAAACAGGTCTTTAGCTTGAAACTAAAGGCACCAAATTCCACATCGTCCTTCCCAGTAAGGTGCCTAACCAGGTTTGGGATCTGCACTGTGGCTGCCTTCCAAACTCCCTCCTTGTCATAAAGGAGCTTTTCAACTGAAAACTGTAAAATATGCTCAGAGAGGAGAGCAAGATTCACCTGGAGAAGTGATAACCTTCTTTTGGGAAGTCAAGAGGTGGCAACCAGGACTGAAACATCACAGTGCGCTAAGAATCCCTGCTGTATATTAAAGAGTCAGCCTGTTGGTTTCTCCAGCATGAAAATACCTGGAATCTCCAAACAGATGAAGCAAGACACAAAGAAATCCAAGAAGGCATTGTTTCTTAAAGCAAGCAGAAAGGGAAACTGGCTAGGAATGAAGACAAAGAAGACATTTGCTTTCCAAAGCAACCACTGTGTGCTGGAGCCCTGCTTCCCGCAGATGTCACTTGCTGATGGAAGTAGAGAAGAAAATCTTTGGATTCTTTCCTTTCCTTTTGCAGCTGTGATTGGGTGCAGAGAAGAGTGGGATGAGATGTGATGAACTGCCCTTAACCCCCATTCCCAACTTCCCGAGCTGCTGGGAGGGGAGGAGGGAGAGAATCAGGAATAAAGTTAAGCCTGGGACAGAAAGAGCTGTGGCGGGCAGGTATTTTTAAGATCTGTTTTACTTCTCATTATCCTGATCTATGTTATTGAAGTCGATCCATTTCTCCAAGTCGAGTCTGGTTTTCCCATGACAGTGATGCGGGAGGGATCTCTCCCTACCTTTATCTGAACCCCGGAGCCTTTCATTATCTTTTCTCTCCTCTGTCCAGCGGAGAAAGGCAGCGATAGAGATGCCTTGGCGAGTGCCTGGCATCCAGCCAGGTGACACTGACCACACAACCCCATTCCATTGCAATCCACTGACTTTTGAAGGTCTCTGACTGGCTGCTAAATGCCTGAAACGCAAGGCAAAGAGATGCACTTAAGAAGAGCCCTATGGGGATATCGGCTCAATGAACTAGAAGCAAGCTGTTCCAATTGAACCGTCTCAATTGCAAGTGTGTAACACAGTCAGTTCAGGAGAATGTTCACGGGAAGGACAACCACAGCATCTGCAACTAAAGCAATTAATTAAAAAAATTCAGGCAGTGTGACCACCTACAGATATCTTCAAACTTTCTGTAGGAAGAGAGTGATCAGCACGTTTCTGAAAGCAAATATTGCTATTAAAAAGGGAGATCTCCCACAGGACATACACAAGGTTTCAGAGCACATCAGTGCTTGAAAGTGGTGCCAGCTAACATGGGTAAAGCCTTTTTCCTGTTGTTTTTCTTACAGGTGGAAGGGAACAAGAGCCAACCGAGTTCAGTCCATGGCTCTCTGAGGCTACTCACATGGAGCAAACACCAGAACCACCAGGAACTTCAGTGGAAACTTCCACTTTGGTCTCATAACAAGGGAAACGCATCTAGATTATTCAGCTTTTCTCCAGTCAGGAAAGCAGTTCCATGGTATTTCAATTTGCCTTTGTATTTGGAGCATGAAAAACATTCTGGAGAGGTTTGTTGTGCCCAAAGGAAAAACAATAATCAGGAGCATTAAGTATTTATATTGCACCATATATATAAATGTCACCTACTTCTACTGTTAAAAGGCAGACTAAAGCTTTTTTGCTTTAAATAAAATTTATTATTGAAAATAAAATCTCTTTGTATATTCTGTATAATTCATATTGTTATATCATGCAAACATATGGCTCAGATTGCTCATTCATATCAAGATAAATATGTTTATTCTCCCACTCACTCAGTGCTATGAGAAACTTAATTCACTCTAAAGTTACCCACAATGTAACTCAAAAAATGAGTATTTAAATCCTTCAGAACCTTCTTACTGGGAAAAGGTAATCCAATAATTAAAGAGAGCTGCTTTTCATCAGGAAAATCAGCAGTTTTACGACAAAAAATAACTCCTGGTGCAAATTTTAGCATTTTCTCCACTGTTACAAATATGATTCAATTTGAATGTGTGCATACAGGTAATTTCCATATATTTAAGCTCAGTCTGCAAACAGCACCCAACAGCCTCGAGTGGTACTTTTATTATTCAGCTTTGCACTGGCTAAATCTCTATCCAGTTGCTCAGCACTTCACAACCAACCCACAACTTGGGTCTAAAGTGTGCTAATCAGTGTAACAGAGGTATTGTTATTAGCTAATTAGCACCACAGTGCTGACAAGCCACTGCAGGCACACCGTCCTCCCCTACACAAGCACAGCTCTGTCAAAGGATTGCAATCCTTGAGCATCAATGCAATCTGCTCTGTGCAGGCTTTGCCAGAGAGAGAGAGGCAGGCTGAAAAAAAATCAAAGATCCTACTTCTCGTAATGGGCTTGGACCTTTTTGATGCCACACTCTTCTAAGATGAAACTTTTTCAAGATAAAACTTTCTCTGTCATTAATTACAAGCAGTATGACTTGTGTTCAAACACCATAAGTTTTACTTCTGGAGAACAAGTGATAAGAAAGTGATTTTCTTCATTATTTGAAAGATTTTTGTATCATTTTCAGATAAAGTATTTTCAGGCCTTCATCTTAAGGCAAGAAATATTCTTGGATATTAATATTTTCCCTTGGAAGTATTTCTGAAGGATTTTAAAATCTTACATGTATATTCACAGTGTCTTAATAAAAAAGACTCCCCATTTGTGTGCAGCAGCTTGACTTTCACCCTTTGGATTTTGCAGATATCACTGTGTTATTCCTTTTGGTGAGCCCTGAAGGATTCTCTATTGAACAAAGCCAGAATACCTCATGGAAGCAACACCTGGGATCAGAAACTGATTCCAAAGATTTTGAAACATTTTTGGGTTTAACTGAATTACAGAAAATTGGCTCTGAAAGTTTCTTCTTCCACTGTACTTCACACTAAAATGGAAATGGCATTTTAGACTTCTGCTTTAAATGTCCTCAGTTGTTTGTGCTAAAGTGATTGAAAAGGACGTGATATATGTGATCCATGTGACATGACACATGGGATATGATACCTGTGACGTGTTTCACATGACATAGATGACATCTTACAGAGATATGACAATATGATCCATTAGAAAAATCATACATGGCACATACAATATGTGATATATACACAATTTATGGCATACGTGATATATATGAAACATATAATTATTACTAGTGGTACAAATATAGTATATATGATATGATATATGGCTTATATATATGAGATATGATTTAACAGGACTTTTTTTTTGTGAGATCCTCATAAGAACATATTCCACCAGAGTAAGCGCACCTGTTTTTTTGAATTTTTTGGTGTATTTGAGGAAGGAACAGGTTTAGAAAAAAATGATGAGTCACAACCTTGTGCAGTCCTGAACCCTGAACAATCAGGTAAGCAATAATTTTCATTACCACAATGCCCACTTCATGTTCAGTGAAAACTTTAAATATCAGTGAGTTCTCTATTAATAGCTTGATCTTTTGGAATCTGCCTGGATTAAGCTATATTGTCTCAAGATATCAAATGTGACAAATCTCATTTTTCAAACCTACTACAGTATGTTTTAAAATCTATTCCAAAAGGCTTTTTACTGTCTTTCAGTAAAAATCACCTATTAACTATGCTGAATCACAGTGCACTATATAAATGGAAACAGGAGTCTAATAAAAGATAAGATATTAATAAAAATGAGGAGTGGGAAGATGGACCAACAACTGAGAAAGCCGCTTAGCAACGGTAAGGGTGCAGGAATGAAAAGGATGCTGCACAAAAGAAGCAAATTTATGCAAAACACAGGCTAGAGTACAACTGAACAAGTCTTTGAGTAATAAAAGCACATTTCTTTCACATCTGCAGGAAAATGTACTTAATTAAAAAACATTAGCAGCCACTACTGGTAACTGGACTACCAGGTATGGGGACAGGTTTTTTGTACACTGCAATGGTGAAAAAGAGTTTTCTGTCCTGAATACACCTTGAAATTAAAACCAGTTGTGCAGAATGAAGAATCAAAGCCTGTTCCAATTATTTGAGGAGTCAATGTAGCTAAGGAAGAACGTACGTGAAAACAGCAGGACGGGTGGTGGTTTTTATTTCTATAGTAATCATTGTGTAATACTTCACCACGAGCAAAGTTAAGTCACTTTGCAAATGACTTGGGAAGAACGATTCCTTGAGCACTTGGAACACCAGGACAAGGAATCTGCTGTCTATTCAATGCCTCTCATAGAAGAGGGGTGAGTTAAGGGTCCCTAAGCAGAATTCCCCTGGCAGATATTTAGACACTCCTGGCACACCTCTCACCAATCTTCAGAAACTTTCTGCAGAGCACAGACCTGTATCTATACTCAATTCAGTGGAGAGGGCCTTTCCACGTGCAAACCAATACGTGCATCTCCACCTGGAATACAAATAATGTGCTGCTGGCTGCAGTGGGTGGAGAGAGCTCTGTTGTGCATGAATACTTCAAATCCAAAGAGTCACTCCTATCTACTGGCACTGGGCACCAGCTATGCGTGAGACAGTTTTAAGAAACCTCATTTCTGGCAGCAGTTGATTGTCTTTTAGTCGAACATGACAGAGAGGGCCAACTCTGGGCTGGCTTCATCATTAGAGATAAATAAGGAATTCTGCACTGACGAGAGACCAGGCTCTAACTTCAATACAGAACAGAAACAGAGAACAGACCACTGGAAGATGCAGCCCTGAACTTTCTTGAGGAAATGAGGATGTGCCAAGTGAAGAAAATTCAACTATATACAGTGGACAACAGATATGCAAACTGCAAAGAACCCAGACTCTTACAGGCAGAAGAAATCAAAGTTGCCCATGGACCTCTGGTGAACTGACAGCATGATAACTTCTTGCCATGTGAAGGGCAGATACAGGGACTGAAGAGGATTACATTACTTAACAAGAGCACGTAAGAACCAGAGCTTGCATAACATGACTGAGAACCACGTCACTAAGAGAATTAATTCAAAAGTGTTCTACTTCAGAGTTACGTACAAGGTTTTAGACAAAGATAAGCAAGACTATCAGCTGAAATTAAAGAGAATGTTTATTACATTTGTGTTTGGCATACCCAAGACAGCAAGGTTAGCCAAACCACGATCTACAAACTTAAAGAGAAAGCACTTCACAGAAAGAAGTTGAACTGAGGTTCAAGTGTACTTTGTTTTTGCAATGGCAAAATATAGAATAAAATGCTTCAGTAAATGAACTGAGAAAAGTGTAGCACATGATGGAGGAGGAATTACCCATCACTGAGATTAATTGGCTGCTCACTAGCCAGGCCATTCCTGCATGCATCAGATTGCTAAACCAGAGTCCAAGCACACTGTTAATGTTAAAGAAGGGTCAGAATATATCTCAACAATTCAAGCATTCAGCAGTCTGTGCCTTAAGACACAGACCACAGTTCTTCTGGCATATAGCTATTGGAACAAAAAGCAGAGTGTGAATGCACCTACAGCACAAAAGGAGGTAGAACTTCAAAGTCCTTCAAAGACTCTGTGCCAGAAAGCAAAGAAATGCACAGGCTTAACGGAATTTCTTGACCAAATTTATTTCAGCAAACTCAGGAGTTCCAATTCCTCAAAACTAAGACAAGTCCCAAGACACACAGAGCTGACTCTCCCCTCAAAGCATCCACAGCTTGGAGAACACTTCCTCGCCTTCACCCAGAAATCATTCTAGTAGGATCCATCACTCACTGAGGAGCTGGGGGATAAAAAGGTAAATGAGATTCATGCTGGTGAATGCCAAAAAACAGAGAGAGGAAATCCCTTTCCCTCAGCACTGGGCAGGCTACTGCATCTTAGATAGGAAAGCTATAATAAAATTATGCACATCAATTCCATGCAGATAGTGATTTAGTACTCAGTAGTAGAATTTCAGAAGCTGATGAGAAAAAAGAAGGGAAAAAAATGAAAGCTCATTATATCATGGTATGATTTTTCTGCATCTCTAGAGCTGGAAAGGGATCAGGAATGACAAGGATAGCAAGAGGTGTAGAAGGTTTTCTGTATGCAAAGCATTTAAACCAACTAGGAAGACTCAGCTGGGAAGGAATTTGATAAAAGTCTACAAAAACCTACAAGCAGCATTGACAAACTGAATAGACAGCAATCATGCATCACTTATAATACAAGAATTGCTGCATTATCAGACAGCACTTCGAAAACAAACCAAAGGAGGTGATTTTTCCCACATGGCACGGATTTTAACTGGATTTCTGCTCATGACAAAAGCTTGCTTATTGTTCAACAACAACTAGACAAATCCTGTGGGTAAAAACTTCTACCAACAGGTATTAAATACAAAACTGTGCCTCTCCTGCCAGACAGAAAGTACTTGTGAGGCAGCCAGCCAGAAGCTGGGAGGGTATATCTGGAGAAATACATTTTCCCTATGCTTACATAATAAAACACCTGGCACAGCCAGTATCGATAAGCCAGATGGATGCTTAACCCGGCCCAAACATCCACCGTTACACCCTTCTGCTGAGTCACCTGCCCAATCCAAGAGTCACACCAGCTGTTGTTTCTACGAAAGCAGATATTCCCTTTTGCTGTCACAATGAAATGGGAATGAGAGCTTACCTTTTTTTTTCTTTTTAAAGAATTTAATATTGTATAGATATTTATGCCTTACTATGTCCTGCTGATCACTTGGGTTTTGACAGCTTTACTTTCTGTTGTATTGGGCTTTATATGGTGCAAAACAGTGAAGGGGTTGTGTTGTGGTGACCTTCAGCTTTGACCAAGAACTGCCACAGCATACCTCTAAAAAAGCCTGACCATGCAGAATTTATTTTTAAAATTTTAAGTGAGACTTTACTACTTCTGTCTTAAAGCAATATGTTCTTCAGACATTATTTCATCCTTCTGATGTGGCAGAACTGCTCCTAATTACTCATATCATTACATGTACAGAGATCCTTCTCTCTTGGAACAGAACAAACTTCAGTATTGAGCAGGTGCTGGTTTATGTATTTTAAGTCATTGGCCTTTCTGCTTAGTCTTGTTGGAAATTCTGGATCCCTTTCACAGGGGAAGGAAGGCCAGAGAAACTGTCATCCCAATTAATTTCCATTGCATCCATCATCACTTGGTACCTCAAAATTCAGGCTCTGCTCTTGCTGGGTCACTGCGGTTTGTTTTTCTGGTGTACCATTATATTTGTTACCAGCAGAACACAAGGCTTGCTTTACTGGGTCTGCTTTACTACTCGTAGCTAGAAAATGCAATTTTAGTGAGTTCCTTCTTCCCGCTCCCCCAAATGAATAAAGCTGTCATTCTGATGGATTGCACTCAGCCTGGATACAGAAATGACAGGTGAGATAATTCCACCTTAAAACCCAAGAGGTAGTTATCAAAAAAATACTTTTTGCACTTTTTGAAAGAGGATTAAAAACTTGGTGATTCTATGATAAGCAGAGCCATTATGGGCTTAAGAAATGAAGACAGCAAATTCCTTGAGGACCATGTTTCAGCTTTGTTTGCAAGAAAAGGACATAGGTAATCTACTCTCTTAAACAACCCTTTGGGGTTTTTTTAGTCATTTCCTGGGTTCCTTGGGTAACTCTTCAAACTCTAAGTCTCTGGCTGTTAAATCCTGGAAAATGGCCTTGTGCAAGACGGGACTTCTAAGGGCTTGCAATAATGATGGGTCTGGAACAGACTGATCCTATCATGTGCTCAGCATCTCAGTTCACAGGAAAAAACATGTTCTTGTGGAGGGCCACTCTGTGCCAGATACAAATTCCCCATAAAGGCTATGCAACTGACTTTTCTGTTGTTCTGGCATTTGGATTGGAAGAAAATTAGAAAAGAAATTAATGTTTAAATGGGCTAAACATTTATTTGGTTTTGATGCTTGGAACTAAAACACCAGAACATTTACTTCATGCCAGGGAGGAAAGGAAAGAGGAAAGGAAAGAGGAAAGGAAAGAGGAAAGGAAAGAGGAAAGGAAAGAGGAAAGGAAAGAGGAAAGGAAAGAGGAAAGGAAAGAGGAAAGGAAAGAGGAAAGGAAAGAGGAAAGGAAAGAGGAAAGGAAAGAGGAAAGGAAAGAGGAAAGGAAAGAGGAAAGGAAAGAGGAAAGGAAAGAGGAAAGGAAAGAGGAAAGGAAAGAGGAAAGGAAAGAGGAAAGGAAAGAGGAAAGGAAAGAGGAAAGGAAAGAGGAAAGGAAAGAGGAAAGGAAAGAGGAAAGGAAAGAGGAAAGGAAAGAGGAAAGGAAAGAGGAAAGGAAAGAGGAAAGGAAAGAGGAAAGGAAAGAGGAAAGGAAAGAGGAAAGGAAAGAGGAAAGGAAAGAGGAAAGGAAAGAGGAAAGGAAAGAGGAAAGGAAAGAGGAAAGGAAAGAGGAAAGGAAAGAGGAAAGGAAAGAGGAAAGGAAAGAGGAAAGGAAAGAGGAAAGGAAAGAGGAAAGGAAAGAGGAAAGGAAAGAGGAATTAGGCTCGTGAAACAGGAAAATGATTTTCCAAGTTCTGCCTGAAACAAACCCATTGTTACCAGCCCCAGTCCCACTTTATAAGGAAGACATGAGGAGGAAGACCCCAGCAAACACTTCTGAGATTGCAGTCTGGCTCATTTTGGAGGTTTGTTGGCAGCTGCTGGACAGCCAGCCCATGCCAGCAGTAAACTGCAAAACACAGTTAATCCCAACCCCGGTAACTAAAGCAAATTACAAGATTCCCATTTGCCTGCCCAAGCCCACCTGAAGAAGGATACAGGGCTGACAACACAGAACAGGAAAGGCAGAGCAAGTTCAGAAATTAAAGCTTTGATCATGATGAGTGATGGTATTACAGCTTCATTTACATTATTTATTTTATACAGGGCTTTTAATTGTTTGTGGTAATATGCAGGAGGTAGCAAAATCAATGTTTGCTTACTGTGCCTAATTATCAAAAAAAGACAGTAACATAAATACATCCTGCTTGAGAAATGTGACTTCCTTGAGAATATTGCTCCTCTTGTCATTCCTTGAGAAGCAACTGGCACCAGCGGGGGCTTTCTGTGACACAGGCACAGTGCAGGGTTCTGAAAACCATGGTGGGAGCTCTGGCTTGAGACTTTATGGTTGGACTGTGATTAACATTGATTTAAGTCTACTGGATTAAATTTCAGTGATCAAAAGAGAAAAATAAAGTCTTTAATGTTTCATACTGTGAAGCCTTGTAAACATGTTTATTCTGTATTTCATTTCCATAACTGCAGTAAGTTTGGAGTAATGTTACTTGTGTTCAACACAAAGTAATAAATTGTATTCTTAATAGTTCACAGTCATCTGAATTCATGTTCATGCTACTGAAAATTTCCCACCGCTGTCCAAACCGAGGAGATTTAGGGAGAATCTAGGTGGAGTTAGGAAATTGTAATAAAAGTTAAAAACTGAACCAAAATTTGCCATAAGCATTAACCTTGTTGAGGCTCACATCACAGAGAAAGCAGACCAATAGAAAGGAACAAAATGAACACATGTAATGCAAATTAATTTTAAGGAGGGCTATGCGTACATGTAGATCCATATTTATTTCCCTCATGTTTAATAGATTATGCCTTGCTGCCCTGTCATTCCTAACAGGGATGCAGCCATCCAGGGCTGTCTTCCCACCATGTCTCTGTGGCTGCAATGAGATCATGGCTCTGATGATAAAGAGCAGAAAGGCAATAGTAGTACCAGTGCTGCCAATTCCCTTCCTCATTAATTTCTCATTGTTATATTTAGCTTACTACCCAGGAGTGCATCCTGATTCCTGCAGAGGGGACTCAGCAAGGGTTTCCTTTCACAATAGCAGCCCTCAGGCATGTGGGGCTTGACACTCCTGCCATTCAAATAAACAGGAATTTGCCCATGGACTTACAAAAGTAGGACACCTCTCTTGGAAACAGTTATCTCATATTAGAGAAATACTAGAGCCCTGTTCAGTAACTCTTCCTTTGTGCCCTTCTACTCTGAAATAAGGGCAAATTGTTGCAAGACAAGCTTGTAATTTATCAATACAGTTCTATGTGTGAGGCTCCTAAAAAGCAATTATCATCAGCAACGTACGATATGAGCTGGTTTCTTGTGTAAAATTTGTTTCTGCTGTAAATCCTCTAGAGTTTCAAGGGAGTTGCTTTTGACCGACCTCACCTGGGAGATGAACGGTGAAAAGGAAGAATTTTCAGCAATACCTTACTCAACAAAATGCTGCCCTATCACAACACCTTACAGCAGGTTCCCAATGAATCACTCTTAAAACTCCACACAGTGAAAAAGGGTAATGAGCATTCTATGGAACTTGCCTCTTAAAAATGGTTTCAGTGTTGAGAGCAGTCACCCACTGATTTCTGCTGTGACCTTTGCATTCCAGCCCTATCTATCAGTGACACTCTCTGTCTCCCAAAAAGCCAGATACTGATCCAGTGTTTTATTCCTGTCAGGGCTCCTTCACCACTAATCTATAATGGGAATTTAAGTGACAATATGAATGTTAGAAAAATTAATGTCTTATTTTCACCACAAAATATCGAAATGAAACCCATCCTGTGAAGATGTTGCTCAGTTTCCATTCATTTCCATTCACACACGCTTGACATCTCCCTCCCTTGGGATAAAAATTTCTTCAGGACTATGAAATGTTGCGCTACAGCTTTCAAGTAAATCATTCAAGCAGTTTTGTGTTCAAGTTCTGCATTTTGGTGTATTTGTATCTTTAGAAACAGAAATGTTTTGTATCTTTAGGATAGGAAGCTTGGTCTGTTATCTTGGCAGCTTTCTGTCCAATGATATGCAATGGTCGTACTGAAAAAAACAACACATGAACAAAGAACCCAAACTTAACTCTGGATTTTAATGCATACCCAACATTTATATTTGTCATTCAAGATTAAGTAACTGAAGTGGATGCAATTTCCTTGGAAAAGTTTATGTCTCCAGAACTTTGCCTATATTTTTGAACGTTAAAATGGTAATTACCTGAAAAGTGATATAATGGGAAAGCATGTAAGCTACATGCTTTACAAGATAAAGCTTTTTTTTTTTTTTTTTTTTTTTTTTTTTTAGTAAGTGTAATATTTATTGGGCAGGGGGGTAAGTAAAAATGAATTTAACAAATGTTGATGCAGTTATAACACACCACAGGGGGAAAAAATTGCATTTTCCCAGACATTTGCTACAAAAACAAACCAGTCCAAGATGGGAGATAACCAGAGAAAATGATACTCTGACTACCACAAAGTGAAAATTGTGTGAAAAAGCAGCCCTGAGGCTCTCATATTTGGGAATGCAACACAGATGGCAAAAGCACTAATCTATATCTTCCCACCACTTCCTTGCACCCTGACAGCTCTATTAGGACAGAACAGTGCCTTTCTCATGGCAAAATTAATGGAATAGATGAATTTGGGAAAGGAAGGAATCACAGATATCTAGGAGTTACATTTTGGAAACCCTTGCCTCCAACAGGCTCTAGGTGACTCATTTTAAACCCTCTTAAAGAAAAAGCCTGTAGCTGGAAAGATTTCACTGTTAAGTGACATAGGAATGTCAGTAAAATGAGGGCTGTCACATCTCCACCTTAAAAAATTAACATCCAAAGGAAGAAGAAGAAGAAAAAAAGAAGTTTTAGTTAGGAACCAGTCTGACTAGCGTACAACAACTCAAAGCAGCGGAATTGCATTCCAAAGTTTTCCTTGCTAACTTCCAAGAGTCTCCCACATCTGTCTGGGTGAGGGCATTTTGCTTCTTCAGGTAAATTGAAATCCCCACTGCCTTTTCTGCCTGAGGTAGCAAATCCTTTGTACAAACTACTACGTTACACCTCACTGCTCCTAGAGTTCCACTCCTGACAGGACCTAGGTGGATCAAATGGCACCCATTAGAATAAAGATTTTATCAGTAACACCCCCGAAGCCTCAGTTGTTTCTCTGGGCAGAATGAGAGGCAGAATCCTCCCCAGTGCTGCCAGGAATGCCCTGAGATTTGCTGTTTGTAGTGCTTGGGCTGCAGACGTGTCGCTGTTAAGAGCTCTGAAGCCTAGAACAATGCTTTGTGTCCTGTGTTCCGTGAGTCTGGCTCTTTATTAGGAAGTCTCTTTCTAGCTACTGAAGCATGTTTAGGAATACATCTTGTTCCTATGGAAATCGGTGAGAATTCTGCCCTTGCCTCCAAACAGAACGGGAACAGACTCCCTGTCTGCGACATCAGACATCTTGGCATAAAGTGAGAAAATTAGGAGGGCCTGTGAAGCTTCACTGGCGTGGAAAGGTCAGCCCACAAATCAAGAGACTGGAGGAGAAGCAGGCAGGCTGCTGCAGGTGCACAGGGGAGGTCTCTGCCTGCCTTGTCCCCGAGAACATCCCAAATCCGCTCCTTAGCTTTCTCCCCCGAGAAGGGGAGATGCAGAGTGGCAGCAGCATCTCACGGTGCTGCTCAACTCCATCGCTGCCCTGAGCGACACACAGCTGTGGCAGGAGCCTGAATTTAGAAGTCATTGGAGCTAATGTCTCTTTTCACCTGTTTTACAAGTAGAAAACACAGCCAGGTCCAAAGCGACTTAAGTTTGAGCGCGTGAATTTGCACGTGTGTAATCAGGCATCTTAAAGCCGGGGGAGAGGTGTCCCTCCAGAATTCATTTTTTAAAACACAGATTTCTTGAGGCTGTTTCAAACTTGGGCCTTAAAAGCCGAAGTAGTTTTGAAATTATTACACACAGAATATAGTGAGTAAATGAAAGGTCAGAAAGGAACTTTTCTACATCTTCATTTTTAAGAAGTTCCATTTTTAGAAAGAATAAAATGACAGGTACTGGAGTTATACATTACCACTGGTATGTAAAAATATATTCTTTGTTTTATCTTAAGTTTGGCTGTTAAATTCTGATGAAAGGCAGGAGTCTGCCATAGGTGAGGAAAGAGAGATCACTTTAAAAGTCAGTTTTTCATCCGCAAACCTTTCACACAAAACAACCCTGTCTCAATCTAAAAGACTGGTTTATCAGAAGGCACCAGTGTTGATTATTAAGGAGATTTTGAAATGAAGACCAAACAAAAAACCCCTCAGCTGAACCAAATACATCACAATTTGTAGTATAAACACTATATACTAATTTTTGAAGAACATAATTGAGCTTCCAACTGGAATAACAGAAACATCTCTCATACCTTCCTAACACCATTACTCCTGACAAATGAAGTTGTGTATTTTATACGCTCAAAAAGTATACCTGGAAATTCATCTGCCCAACCCTCTACTAAAAACACAGAAAAAAAAAATAATTTTTAATATTTAGTGTTGCTTTCTGCCCTTCATGAGCCACTTGATGCCAATATGCGTATTTTAAATTCAAAATTGCCTTATTTTTACATCCAGAAAAATGGTAAATTCTACCTGACACAGGTGTTCAGGAAAAGCAGCAATGAGCTGATCTTTATTTACAAGTCCTTGGGGTACACATCTGTGAACTTTTTTCTCTGAAAGCTGTTTTCTTCAAATATATTCAGCAAAACAAATGTTAAGGAGCTAGCACTAGAAGTAATTCCTCCACTACATCTTCACACTGATCTCCAACAATCTCACTGACTCTCAGATCACTGGTGATGCACAGAGGACAGAGAGAGGAAAAATGTTGGCTACCATTTATTTTTGTACTGAACTAACACTTTGCTGCTCCACCAGAGATCTGTCTGGGCACAACATATGCACGCAGCAAGACTCTACGCCCCAAATAAGTAACACTGAGTGATGATGATGATGATTAATGCATGGAGGGAAAAGTTAAAATAGATGGGTAAAGTGGCTTGTCCAGTGTAGATCAGTCACAGAGAAAGGAGCACAACCACCGCCACTAAATACTGGTCCAGTATCTTATTCATTGCAGGTGTGGGACTTCCAACAGCCGAGAAACAAAAAAATAAGTCTATTTCCCCACGACAGCAAAGTTCAAGCAATAGACAGGTTGAGCTATATGCAGTATCTTGAATATGAACACTATTAGAAGCATTTTTGTTTATGAAATCCAGTGCACATTATATCCAAGTCGCTTTGGTATAATGTTGAGTAAAATACAATCTAAACCAATATGGTTATCCATATCTATAGATTTAACCTTCATGTCTATGTACTTTTTTCCCCACTCCCTCAAACAAAACACCTTTATCAGTGACAGTTAATGTACTTGGAGGTCTTCTCATAACCTTAAGTGATAATTGTTTTGAAAATATCTATAATAAGGGCTTGTTATGAATTAACTTTCTTGTTGCCTGTTATCAGTCTTAAAAATAAAACCAAGAAGTTTTTTTTCCCCTCGTGGCAAGTAGGGTCTGAAAACTGAACTGGAATATCTGTTGCTCTTACTACCACCAATAACAAAAGACTGAGCTTTGCAGAGGGTGTATTGCACAAGTAAAACCTGTATCATTTTCTCTCTACTTGTATTGATTGTGCAGCACTAAGTAGTAAAAATTTAATCAGTGTGGAAATTCAAGTCAATGACATCCAAAGGAGATGAGATGCCAACTCAGATTTCTTTTCTTTCTTTCACTTCATGGAATTATCAGAGTTACTTCACTGGTAATTAGTGGCTGGTGATGGTCCTCAACTCACAAGAAATATTTTCAGATACCTCGCTACTGAGCTGCTAAAAACCAGAATACAAAAGTCAAGGTCACAGGCCTCGATTCTTTAGGGTATTTCAGCAAAAGCTTAAAGTGTGATTTGCCTACTCTAATGCACTTGGAACGAGGCATATGTTTTAGCACTTTGCGGGACTGAGCTGAGCTGGGATAGACTCTTACTTGCAATATGAAAGAGACAGCTATTTTATAATAGTTTATTCACTCAGAATGAGTGTTTCAAGACAAAAAAAGAATATCTGCTTCATACAGAAGTTCCCCTACTATTATAACTTCCTTCTCCTGTAATCTAAAACAGTCACAACTGAACATCTCTCGGGCAGTATTTCAGTTTAGAACTGAATATTCTAAAACATTCCTTACACATTCACAATGCTTCTCAATATAACAATACACATTAATCTGTTTCTTGCAAAACTATGAGCATTTCTAGAAGAGTTTCAGATGTTTAACCTAGCCTATAGTGAAGTTAAAAGTGTGTGTTTTCTCACTCCCTCTAGAAAAACTTTCAAGTCTCTCTCAGGTTGCAATACTAAGGCAAGTAATCAAGACTGCCATTAAATTTTACAGTATTTTCTTCCTTACTCTTGCACATTCTCACTGGATGTATATGCTTTATGACAGTGGACATTCCTACAAATTTCAGGATGCTAAAGACTCTCCTTTTTACGTGACTCTAATGAAGTTAACCCAGGAAAGAAGTTTAAAATGGCATTAGAACTACTGTTTTCAGTTGGAGGATAACAGTATCTTCTGAAGACCAGCAGGACTATGCAATTTTAAATAAAGACTGGAGTTAAAAAGGGGGATTTTCACTTCTACCATTAGAGAAAGGTACAATATATGCTTATTCCTTGTAACAGAAGACAATACACTCACATACTCAGTTTTAACAGTACTCCGTCTTAGATAAAGTGTTTAGCTTGATTAGCTCAGAGCACAGGTGCAAGTGAGCAACATTTCCTTTTGTAGGGCAGAGTGGGGCATGTAGAAGTTAGAAACCTGTCAAGGTCACACCACAGGACGATGCCAAAGTTACACAGGAAGGCACTGCTGATTCCCAGCTCAGCTGTGACAGAAAGGGTTCTGTGCTGCCAAATGACACACAAACAAAAAGATAAGTAACATCACAGTTTTTAGCACTAACACATCAAAGGAGTACTCTGAACACGAGACAAGTCAAACCACATCTTAGTTTGAGCGTTATAGCTAAACGAGGCAATGCAGCAAAATAACTACTAAGAAATCTGGTATAACTCTCACACTTGCTTAATCACATCCACGTATCGTTAATTAAGTCTGGGGAAATAATTGAGCGTTGGAGGAAAAGCGAACAGGGGCCACAGGATCACGCAGGTTTGTTTGCTTGTTTTTTCCTCCGTGACAAAACACGATACTAGCGCCAATATGGAAAGAGAAAGAAACGGGCAAATAGATAACCCCGAAGGCTCCGAGGGGTCCCGTTGTCATGGAAACAAGTCGCCGCTAATGAGCTTTCCGCGGCATGAGTGATTAATACCCGACTCTTGTAAATAAATATTGATTCAGAACCCAAACACACACACACACCCTGCCGCCGGACCAGGGCGCACAGCAGCGCGGCCGCGGCTCCCTGCGCACAAAGGGGACCGCACGGAGCGTCCCGAGCGCTGCTGCCACCGCGCTGCCCGGGGGAGAGCCGGCGGCCAAGGCGCAGCACACCGCGGGCCGGGCCGGGAGCTCTGTCCCGCTCCGGGAGCTCTGCCCCGCTCCGGGAGCCGGGCACGGCCCCCGCGGCTCCCCGGCAGCGAACGGAACGGAGCAGCGCAGCCCGCGCCCAACGCCCGCCCGCTCCCCGCACACCCCGCGCAGCCACACTGACCCTTACCTTGCGCTCAGTCGCTCCCCGGGCACAGCCGCTTTTCCCAGCGGCTGCACAGCCAAACCACGAAGGAAAGCGCGGCTCCGGCGTGTGGCCGCGGACAGCAGCGGTGCCCAGGGCGGCGGCGAGGGCACCTCCGGCCTTGGGGAGCGGAGCACGGCGCTTCAGCCGACGAGCGGGAGGACGAGGCACCGATGCACAGGAGCTGCTACCACCTCCTTCCCCATCTCCCCGCTCTGCGACTCCCCCCAGCCCCTCCTGTCCCCGCCCGCTTCTCCACCTTCTCTCTGGCTCCCCCCGCCCCCGCTCCGAGCAGCTGCTCTCGCTCCACCTGGGCCGGCGCTCCAGGTGCCTCCCGCTCCCCCGTGCGTCCCCTCCAGCAGCTGGAGCACCGGGCCGGCTGCGCCGCCTCTCGCCGCGCTGGCTCCGCTGTCCCACACGAGAACTTGCCCGGCCCCCGGCGCTCCTCTCCGGTACGGAGCGGGCTGCTCGGCTCGGCCGGGAACATCGCTGCACAGTGCCCGGTCCCGGCTCGGGGACAGGCAGAGCCGCCCGGAGGTGGCCACTCACCTCAGGAAAGCCCGGCGGCGCCCTCCGGGGATGGGGGTGGACGCAGCGCTGGCGGCATCACCGGTGGAGGCGAAACCTGGCGGGGACGCGGGGCGCACCCCTTCTCTCTCCCCCTCCTCCTGCTCCTGCCGGGCTCCCCGGGGAGGGACGCGCCGCCCGGGCGCTGCCGGCACTGCCGGGCCGCCTCTGCGGTGGCCGCCGCCCGCTCTCCGGAGCTGGGGGGGAGGATGGAGGGAGGGAGGGAGGGGGCGCTGGCAGGGCGGTGAGGCCGGGCGGGAGCCGTGCGGTGCCGCTCTGCGGTGCACAAGGCTCGGTTTTCCCCGGGCAGGCTGGGCTCTGTCACCAGGGAGCGGGCGGCTGGGCCGGGAGGCGACAGCGCGGCGGCTTCTCCAGGGCTCCCAGCCAGGCGCTGGTCCCTGCCCAGCTACGACCCGAGCCCACTCCCCTCTTCCTCTTCTTCTTCCCCCTTCCCATACGCCGCCCCCCTCTCCCAGTCGTTACGAGGGCACCGGGGATTAAATGTGCTTTCAATTTTAAGAGCATTATATTAATAAATAGCGACTCGGTGATTTTAAATTACTCTGCGAGCATCCGGCAGCCTGTTAAGAAGCAATCCCCTCCAGGCACGCTTTAATCGAAGGGATCAGAACGCGGGCGCCGCGTCCTCCTGTGCCTCCGGCGGGGCTTGCCCGGGGAGCCGGGGCCGAACGCCCACCTGCTGTGGGGTTCCTTAGGAAAATGCCTTACGGGAGAGCCCTGCCCGGCCCGGGAAGGCGGCGGTCCGGGGAACGCACAGGTGCCAGCGGGAGGGACGGAGGGAGCATCGGGAGAGCCCCAGAGTTTGGGTCCCGCGTCTCACCAGAGACTGACCCGGCCCAGGCGAGGCAGGGGCTGGCCGTGCAGCTGGAGTTTAGACGCTGGAGGAAGGGCATGTCCTCAGGGCAGTGGAAGCGTGTTTCTTGTAGGACGTGGCGCAGCCGGACACACGGGCAGGCAGCGCGATGTGAGCCCTCCCGGCTTCCCGCGGAGCGGCGATGCCCGAGCTCACCTGCGCGCCCGTGGCCCCGGGCTGCTGCCGCAGCAGACCTGCGCTCCGAGACAAAGACTACAGCGACTCCGAGATAGGAGGACGAGGATGAACACTGATTTGAGTGCTCAGCCCTCAAAAAATGGCTAAAGCCTCCCCTTCTCCCCCTCCCTCCTTTTGCATCGCACCTCCAGAGCCCAACAGGTGGTTGTGACCTCAGAGAAGTTCTAAACTTATCTAAGTAACGTCTATAAAGGACCTCTCTCATTAATTCAGATTATAAGAAAAAAAATTTTTTCATTTACATTTTAATGCATAAATCATGCAAAGTAGGGGGCTCCAGACACTGTTGCGAGGGCGATGACTCATGCCCACCACATGTACATTATTTATTGTCTGAGGACGGGACTGTGTTTAAATTAGGCTGCTTGATAACCTAATCTGGATGTTCTGAACTGCCTCCCTATAATTATGTTCTGGAGAGAGTAAAGAATCATTTCTTAACCCTGGTCTGTCTCCCTGACACGTTTTAATTCAGAGTCCTGCATGGAACTACACGTTTTGAATTTCCTAGCAGGTGGAGTGCCCTTTCTGCACAGGTGCTGCATGTGGAAAGGAACGATCACAGATACATTTCTGAGATCAAGCAGGAATATAAACTATGGCTTTCTTCACATTAGCAAATAAAGACTGTAAGTTGGACAATTTCAAACAGAAATGAAGATGCCCTGTCAGCTTGTGCCAGTTTCAAATACTGGGATGTCTCATTACACAGCTGTGTAAAACTAGGCTTCATTGTCCCATTGGGACTAATTCTGTTCCAGGTGCCAAAAAAACCCTCCTTATGGCTAGGTTGGGCTGCTGTTATTTTTTTATAAAATAATTACAGAGCAGTGAAATGGTGGACTACCAGTTCACCTGTTTGTTTCCTTCTAATAGTCCTATACTATTGCTGATTCCTCCATTTGACTAAACCTTGAGAGTGCAAGGGCAATAAGCTGTGCCGTATCCTTCATTTGTTTTTTCTTTTTAAGCAGATGGTATCAAGGAAGCTCTTCCCACACATACACAAAGATTCAAAGCCATTCCTGTGAGGAGCTCAGGCTTCAGCTACTCCTTTTGTTCTGTGCTTCTCTTTCTGGTAGAGTGATACACTCTCACCCTCGCCTGTTTCATTGTTGTGAGTGGCCAAAGGAAAAGCTATGGCCAGAGTCCCTTTTAAAAATGACACAAACAATTCTGTGTTACTCATGCCTATTTCATGAGGAGCAGACATTCTCTGTTGCTGAGAGCTCATAGGTAAATCGAAACAGACAGTGCACCGACGGAAGTAGCAAGAGAGATTTTATTAAATTTTCTTTTCTTATATAGGCATTAAGAGTCTAACAGTGATTGGTTCATAGCCATCCACCCCCTGGAGCGATTGGCTGAACCCTTACAGCACCCAGTACCAAAACAAAGATTAGAAAGAGCAAGAAGAATTCAGCTTATCTTTATTCCCCATACGATTTGTGAGAAAGAAGAGAGAAACCTTAGAATAGTGCCTCCACAATTCCCCCTTTTTGTTTTAAAAAAGCAAAAGTATTGTTTGTAGTCCCCTGTTGGTTCCTTAAAGAAGGGAGAATAAGCTCAGCATGAAGGATCTGCTTGGCAGTGGCCAGCTACCAAGAAGATCCGGAATTAAATACCAATAAGGGGTCTGCCAGTGGTGGCCAGCCACTGACAGGGCCCAAACCAGCTGCTGATTAAAGGTGGACAGAGAGACTTCCAAGCAATGCCATAGATGATATGTTTATCAAAACCTAATTCTATTGAAAGTTCTAATTTTTCTGACTCCATAATAAGGAAACTTAAAGTTCAGTCTCTGCTTGTAGAAGGACCATCTGCCTGATAGTCAGTGTCTTGGTCATCGTTTTGAGGTTGCCAGTTCACTTCTGAAGTCGCAGATCAGGACGAACACATCTCGCAGGCAGCCACTGCACTCCAGTATCTGTGGAAACGCAAGCATACCCTCAGCCCCAAGTAATAAGCTCATGTGGGCCTTCCCAGGTGTTAGTAAGTAGGTTTCGAATCCAAACCTTTGCCTGGGGCAAGCACGACTCTCCTGATGACTGCAATGAGAGAAAATGGTTCAAAATGACAGGATTATTTGAATTTGGTGGTACTGTGAGATGATTAATTGTGTACAAAGCTTTTTCCTGTCGGCTCTGTGGTGATTCCCCATGCATTCCTCCTTTTTGTTTTACCAGAACGTGCTTCAGAGTACCATGCGCACGTTCCACGATCGCTTGACCAGTTGGGGAATGTGGAATACCAAATTTATGGTCCACACCCCATAGGTACAAGAACTGCCGCATCTTCTGTGAGGCGTAGGCAGGGCCATTGTCGGTTTTCACTGCAGTTGGCACACCCAAGACCGAGAAGGCCAATTTCCAATGGGCAATGACATCATGAGCCTTTTCTCCAGTGTGAGCAGATGCCCTCATGGCTGAGGAGAAGGTGTCAATAGACACATGCACATACTTAAATCGGCCAAATTCAGGGATGTGTGTCACATCCGTCTGCCAAAGCTGCAAGGCCTTTAGGCCTCTGGGGTTTACTCCTGATGGCAGAAGTGCAGTGAGTCCGTGGCAATCAGCACAAGCACTGATAATGTCACGAGCCTCAGTTGGCGTCAATTGGAACTGCTTCTGCAGAGTATGTGCACTCTGATGGAAGAAATCATGGGAAGCTTTGGCTTGTGCAATTTTGTCAGGCTGAGGTGCCATCCATGCAGGATTGGCTAGCGTATCAGCCCTGGCATTGCCTTCTGTTAGGAAACCTGGTAATTTGGTGTGGCTTCGAATGTGCAAAATATAATATGGGTGCATTCGACCTTGAATTGCATTCCACAAAGCTTGCAATAATGAAAACAGAGCCGCATTATTGACTTCCTTTAGAAGTGAACAATCTAGACGTTTGGTTATATCTGCTACATAAGCAGAATCTGTGACCAAATTCAAAGGCACCTGAGAGAACCGCTGAAAAGCCAAGGCGATCGCCTTCAGTTCAACCAGTTGGGCAGAGCCTGACTCAAGGCTTTTCAGCACCTGCCACTCGGATCCCTCCTTCCAGGTAACAATGGCTTTTCCTGATTTCCCAAACCATCCGTAAAGATGGTGGGTCCGTGTACTGGCATCCGACTGTTCTTTGGCCACAAGGCAAGGCTGGTTGAAATTTGCCAATTGTAATAATTTGTGACTGGGCAGGTGATAAGCAATCTGCCCTGAAAAGTTTTGCAATGCACTTTGCAAAGGAGCGCTGTTAGCAAGGCTCCATTCAAAGTTGTCCCTTGTAATTGGGACAATAATGGTCGCAGGAGCTGCGGCCATCAACTGCAGACACCGATGGCGGGATTTGATTATCAAACACGCGATCAATTCGAACAGCGTGGGTGCTGTCTTTTTTGGCTGATGGGGCAGAAAGACCCATTCCAGAACATGCAGAGGGTCGGCCCATTGTTTGTTCCATTGGCCGATGATACCTGTGGGATGGAGATCTGGAGCGGTAATAAAAACAGTGATATCAACAGAGGGATCTACTCGATAAACCTGACGAGCAGGAACAGCTTGTTGCACCTCGTTCAGCACTCGTTGCGCCTCCGGGGTCAATTTTCAAGGTGAATTCAGATCAGGGTCCCCCTTTAAAATATTAAAGAGTGGAGAAAGTTGCGTGGCGGTCAGTCCTAAATAAGGACGTAACCAATTAATGGTACCGAGCATTTTCTGGGCATCATTCAGAGTTTTGATAGTGTCTGAGAATTGCACCTCTTGGTGTTGTATAGTTTGATCCAAAATTTTGACTCCCAAATATTTCCAAGGAGGCTGCTGTTGAACTTTGTCTGGGGCCACTTGCAACCCCTGGGAATGCAGGGCAGCGAGCAGTTGAGGCTGTAACCTCTGCAACTCATCCTGGGTGGATGCTGCCACCAGGATATCATCCATATAATGGTAGCAGAGTGCCTTAGGAAACTGCTCATGGACGCCAGACAAAGCCTGAGCGACATACCATTGACAGATTGTCGGGCTATTTTTCATGCCCTGAGGTAACACTTTCCATTGAAATCTCTTTACAGGCTCAGCATTATTAATTGCAGGCACCGTAAAGGCAAATTTTGGTCTGTCGTTGGGGTGCAAAGGAATTGTGAAAAAACAATCCTTCAAATCAATGATCAGGATTTCCCACTTTGTGGGGATCATTGTGGGTGAGGGCATACCAGGCTGCAAGGCTCCCATACTTTCCATCACTACATTAACTTTGCGAAGGTCCTGTAACAACCTCCACTTCCCGATTTTTTCTTAATTACGAACACGGGGGTATTCCAGGGACTAGTAGAAGGCTCGATGTGTCCCTGTTGCAATTGTTCCTGAACCAGCTGACAAAGGGCGACTAATTTTTCTTTGGGCAAGGGCCACTGTGGTTCCCATATGGGTGTTTCAGTCAGCCATCGCAAGGATAGCATGTGATATGGTGCACCCTTGAGCACAGTGACCCCTATTAAAAATTTGTTCCAATCCGGACTCCCCATGCTGCCAACACGTCCCTCCCCCAGAGGTTAATTGGGGCTGAAGTAACATAGGGCTGGATTACAGCTGTGTGACCCTCCGGGTCTTTCACCAGCACAGGCTGTTTGCTCAGTTGGCTCTGTGTGGTTCCTCCTAGCCCCACAATGGCTGATCCCACAGGGGCTAGAGGCCATGTAGAAGGCCATGAAGAGGAGGAAAGAATTGTTACATCAGCACCTGTGTCAATCAAACCTTGAAGCTGAATCCGACGTGGGTGGGCTTTTGGCAGGATCAGAGTGCACGTCAGCTGTGGCCTCTGATTAGAGATGTCTGCGGCCCAGCAGATCTGCAGAAGTTCTGGAAGTTCAGTGCTGCTGCTTCCGCATACTTGTTGCTCTGCTCTGGGAACAGAAGACCCAAAAGGCACCAAATGAGCAATGGGGGTTTTCTCGGGGATTGTGACAGTGGGACTTGACGTGGAAACCATAGCGTGAATCTGGCCTGTAAAATCAGCCTCTATAACTTCTGGATGAACAAAGATCCCTTGGTGGGTGACCTCAGGTCTTCCCACCAAGAGTGCACCATACCCTTGGCTTAGGGGTTTGTGCGCATCCAAGGGGACTCTGTGAATGTTACCAGAATCTAAGACGACTGTCCTAGCTGTGTAGATGTTGACCCGGGCTGGCCCTTGGGCACCATCTCCACATTGGCCTGATGGGCCAGTGCTGGCGACGTTGGCCTGGGTTGGTCCTTGGGTGCCGTTTCTACACTGGGTAAGCCAGTGCTAGTGGCCTGTTTTGGGGGAATGTTTGGGACAGAAGGCAATTCCTCCTTCTTGCACTCCCTTCCTGGTTCCCGACAGGGGCTGGCTATTTACATGGTACGTAGACCTGCAATAGTCTGAGCGATGCCCTGGTCTACCACACTTCCTGCACTGGGGAACTGCAGTCTCCGCATTTTCCCTTTTCTGTGATTTATTTCGTCTTCGTTTGTTCCCAGCCTTGGACCGCTTCTGTCCACTGCTGGTGTTTGCCTGAGCAGGTGACAGAAATGCAGCCAAAGCAGGCTTCTTTGAGCTCCGTAATCCCACCTTGGAGCAAGCCTCCACCACCTGTGCAATGGAAGGATCTCCTTGCTGTGCATCTATAATTTTTCTACATTCTTCGTTGGCATTGTCTTTTTCCAACTGTTTGCACAATACCTGTCTTAATGTATCATCTTCCACCTGTTTCTCTAGTGCTGCGGCTAACTTTTCCACAAAAGACAAGAAAGGCTCAGATTGCCCCTGCGATATCTTTGAATACCGTGTTTTTGGTTCTGCCATGTCGATTGTTTTAACAATAGAACCTATACCTATTTTTTGGGCCTGTTCGAAGAGTTGGGGGTCCCATCTGGCTTGGAGGTCAGGGTTGTCATGTGGGTTAACTCCCATCAGAACATCCAACCGAACTCCATGTCTAGGATTACCAAGAGGCAAATGCATATTCTCTTCTGCGTACTTTTCATACATTTTCCTCCAATTATTCTCGAAAACTGCAAATTGCATAGGTTGGAACAGAACTTGGGCCAGATGTCTAATATCGAAGGGTGCCAACAGATCGGTATTCAGTACTTTAATAATTTGCATAACTTCAGGAGACCCAAGCCCATACTGTGCTATCTTAGTTTGTAAATCCTGGACCACTTTCCAAGCTATAACATCATGTCTATCCACCTGGCCTGAGTTCGGGGCTCCTTTAAATACAAGCTTGAACATCCCCTTGCAGGGTGTTAATATCACCCTGAGCTACTGGCCCACCTTCCAGTGGCACTGAAGCTGTCACCTGAGTCTCCATGGATTCTGGTAGTGGCTGTGGCATCCCCATTCTTTCTAAAAGGCTCCAATCTCCCACTTCTAGGGCTCCTAACTTGACACATTCCCAGAATTTTCTTGGGTTTCAGGGTTTTAATGTTACTGAACAATCTGGAATTATCCAGGGACGACTCTGTAGCAAACGCTCCTTCCGTCTCTTTGTCACTGCAGTTTTGCGTCCTCGAGTCAAAACGTTGTCTATTTTGCTGTCTGAATCCTCCATTCGTGGCTCGTCTGCTGCTCCTATTACAAAAGATGCAGCTTGCGCGGGTACAGACAGTGGATCAGGAGGCAGGACATCAGTAGAAGTCGGACTGGGAGGCAAAGAAAGCAGGGGTGCAAGTTGAATGTCTTGTATTTCCACTGGCTGTAGCTGCTGAAAAGGTACTGTTGTGTCCGCAGTTGCTATGGTTACAACTTCCGCATTCGCAGCAGGGTACATCACATCCACCTGCCGAGGTACCAGAGACGTGGTTCCGGTTCCACACAGCCGGAGGGCGGCAGCTCTCTTTGTTAAAGCTTCCAGCACTGCCAGAAGTGTCTGGAACATTTCTGCAAGCTGCTGTGATATAGGTCTCAGAGGCTCAGTTGAACAAACGAACTGAGGGGGTGCGGCCTCCTGTGCCCAGTCCCCCGGCCCCGCCCCCACTGGGGCCGGGGCCGCCAGCACGGGGCCTGCCAGGGCCGGGACCGCCCCGGGCGGGATCTCATTCGCCCACTCGGCTGTCAGTCCGGCTGTTCCGCTTACATCACTAGGTGCATGGGAGGACAGAAGGGTTGCGGGCTCAGAGGGGAGCGGGTTGGCCACCCCGTCTGTCTGTCCAGCTGTCTCCATGACGTCAGCCTGCGCTGGAAGAAGAGATCGGCACAGCGGCCCCGCGACTGTCCGCGGCGGTATTGGAGGGGGGGCTGAAGCTGCTGCGGCGGAGGCACGGCTGGGGTGCTCTTGCTTCATGTGTTCCGCAAGCACCTCTGCAGGGGTTGGGCATGTCTGTGGTGTATATTCTGTCAGAGATAAGTACCTATGCTGGGGGGTTCCGCGTGTCTCGGGTGAGGGGTGGGGCCTCTGAGCCCAATGGCCGCTCAGCGGAAGCCACGACTCAAGATAAGAACGGGTATTTTCCCAGTCAAAATTTGACCCCTCTTCCCTCAATAAATCCAGAATCTTTCTCCACGTACGGCACAAACGTATCACCTTGAAATTCCCAAATGTCATCTCAAACCAGAGCTCATCTCCCAGGCGCAGCCATGTCTCAAAGTTTGGAATTGCTTGTGAAATCTCTGAGAACCCATTTCTTTCAAACCAAATCAAAAGGTCCTGGACTAAACGATCCAAAATGCTGGCTTGGACAGGGGCCAGGACATCCTGCTGGGGCGGCAGTGGTGTGCCACGGTCCATGGCCACCCCCTCCATGGTCTCCCCCAACCCCAGGCAGGTAGGGTGGGGTAAAAAGGCGGGTGGGAGGACTTTTGCGTACCTTGGAAACAAAGCACATAGCACACGGCGGGTTCACCAGATGTTGCTGAGAGCTCATAGGTAAATCAAAATAGACGGAGCACCAACGGAAGTAGCAAGAGAGATTTTATTGAATTTTCTTTTCTTATATAGGCATTAAGAGTCTAGCAGTGATTGGTTCATAGCCATCCACCCCCTGAAGCGATTGGCTGAACCCTTACAGCACCCAGTACCAAAACAAAGATTAGAAAGAGCAAGAAGAATTCAGCTTATCTTTATTCCCCATACGATTTGTGAGAAAGAAGAGAGAAACCTTAGAATAGTGCATCCAGAATTTTCCAGTGGATAAATGTGTGAGGAGAAAGACCAGGATGACAGGTGTTTATTTTTAGTCAATACTTTGAAGGAAAGAGAGAAATGCTGGGCTTTTAGTGGTTTGAGCTTTCAATTGGCTTTTGGTCAGATCCCAAACCCACAGGGCTGAAATGCAGCAAACAGAAATAGGAAATGCAAAATAGGACAAGAAAGTAAATTCTGATCAATGATTCCGTCATCCCATGCTAATGCCAGATGCAGCAACCAAATGCTTGTGTCCCAACAGCCTCATCATCATCTGCTTGATGTTGTACGGCTCTTTTGGAAGCAAATATAAAATAAAACCAACTCTATATTTTCGCGAGTTAGTAGACACTTTCTATTTTTAAAAATACCTACAAGCCTTCTTGCTATAGCACTCCTGTCTCATAAAATAAAAGCTTAAAAAGAAAGTTTAAAATCATGTCTTCTGCCACAGTGTAAACTTCAAGTAGCTCTCATGGTATGGAGGGTGACACCAAACAGGTGATGGGTGATTTAACTATCACACCTGCCCAAAGCAGTGTGGAACTGGTGTTAGGATTCAATGCCACTGAGTGTGGCAGTGGTCCCAATCAAGCCTATACTGCTTCAAGGTTTTGAAGTTAAAGCTCTGTATAAAAACACAAAAAGTGGTTAGAATCCAAGCAGTGATTTTGATTAATTGTGGTATAAAGAAACCTTGAATAGAAGCCTCGTTTGGGCCTTGGGATGATACCACAGTAAATAACAGAATAATGAAAAATAGCATAAAGCTATTACTCAAAGAATCCTTTTTTCCCCCTTCTGAAGCTAGAGAAAGACACTATTTTAAATTTCACAACCTCTGAGCAACTAATTTGGTATTTTAGCCCTTACAGCCAGCTCTGCTGGCTCACATAACTAACTTTGCTCCCAGGGAATGTCCCACTGACTGCAGCAAGGACAAACTCCCACCCTGGGCCTTACAGTACAAATTCCTTGCTGAAACAACTGTGTCAGGGGCCAAACGCTGGAATGAGTTGCAGGCATGAGTTATACATGAAGATAAGCATGTGTCTAGGCGTTTGTAGGACTGACCCCAAGTTTCTCAGGTATTCATCACTAAAGATGAAAAGCTCAAAGCCAACAAGGCCATATTGTTCTGTCCTCAGAATTCCACAGATTTTCACCCTCCGTATGAAAGTTTTCCCGTGGTAACATCCGGAAATCTTGATAATACGTTATAAGCACAGACATACAGCATGTCAGCATGAGATTCATTTTTGGGAAGACTCATTCACCTTTTAGCATTTTTAATAGTTTTCATTGGACTATAATGACGTGAAATGCACTGTTTCCACATAGTATTTGGAAAATACTGTGAGTAAGATGGTGTTTCAAATACTGTTTCAGTGACCTTCCACAACTCATCTTTAAAGATTACCTAGGGGGAACTTGCCTGGGTTGTCCTTTGTGAGGGATTTGCACACCGACAAGGTGCATTAGATCCTTCTGGATGAGAAGTATTGACATCTGGAGTGAATTAACAATCAAAGTGCTGCCTGCAAATAAGGCAGTCCAAATTCAGGTGGTTTGGACATGGCCCTGGCTACCACATGGTCCTTGAAGATAGCCAAAGATGGTTTTTCAGAGCTAAATGTCAAGGAAATTACTTGGGGACAGGCCCCAGTGTTGCTGTCCAGGCTGTATATGTGTATGTAAATGTATGTATGTTTCATTTTCAGGAAAAGAATTTTATTTTAAAAGTGCATGAGAACCAACAGCACTGGCAAATACTTCTATAAAGATTCTTGAAACCATGAATTTGAAAAGGACTACCTACAACACAAATACTTGGTTATTTTTTCAATTAGCTGGGGTTTCCAAAAAGAAAGAGAAAGAAAACAAGAGAGGCAAAACAATAATTAATTCTAGTAGTGCAAGGACATCTTTCTGTGGGATTTATGCACACATATAGGCACATATACACAAATTTCTACATCCAGGGAAGCAGAGTGGGTCACAACCTTACACAGTGCAGGTGCCACTCCATGCTAGCTAGTGCTAAGGGCTTGCACTGATAGATCCACCTCAGAACACACACAAATGTGTGGAGTTGACATTAATCTTGTTATCCCAGAGGGGAGGACATTCACCCCTCCTCCCACAGAGCAGCCTACCGTGAATTCAGAATGCTCTCTCCACCAGTTGATTCCTAAGCCACCCAGACTGCAGCACCTCTCTCCCCCTCATGTGCACTCCAGGCAGCTGCTGCTCACAAGCGCAAGACAGGAAGAGAGCTATTTTTGTGTAAGCAAATCAGAAATATTGCTCGCTTCTGTGTGTAGACAGTGAGTTCTGCTACAACAGGCGACATTTAAAGGCATTCACATTTGTCATAGAAATATTACACAGCATGTGGATTGTCCCTCACCAGCTCAGCGAGGCCATCCCCAGCCTATCTCTCTCCCCACTATCCTTTAGATGGTTTTTGCTCTTTCCCTTTGTCTGATTGCCAAGGAGCAATGTGTGATTGCTCCTAAAAGGTGAATGGACCTGTGCTGTTAGGCTGTGTTGCACTGCACTTGTAAAGCAGAGAGGGGAGAGCTGCAGAAGCCTTCCAGTCTGACATTAAAAGCAAAGGTGCCTTCACAGTTCTCTGTAAGAAGACAAACCACCCTTCTGAGTCATTCTGCGCACAGCAGAGGAGTTATCAGCTCCAAAAGAGTCAGCGTTGGATGGGACTGGGTAACTTTGTGTTGGTGAAGAGCGGAGGGAGGAAGCTGAAAGGAAGAAAGAGGATTTGGCTCTGCAAAATCCAAGTAGGTCTTTGTGGCCACAGTGTCCAGCCAAACCCTCCAGTTATGAAAGAAAGAGATGCAGCTCAATGCAGTATTTTGACTTGGATGTTGATTCATTAAAAAAGAGAAAAAAGTGATGGAAGAACAATTGCAATGTAAGTAGATTTATGCAAACCAAATGGGAAGTGTGAAAAGAGAGCAAATACTGGGACAAGTTTTATATTCTTCACAATCTACCCTTTAAATTATTGGACAATACATATCAGCTAATAGTTTTTCCACAAGTTCAATTTTGTCACTGTTCACTTTCTGTCAGAGATTATTACACAGAGTTGGGTTGTTGAACAGTGGCTACATTTCATACCAAATATGGCTGCGCTTCAGGGGAGGGATTGTTATTGCTGAATTGTCTCAAATTTTAAAGGAGTCTGAGATCTTTGACATGGAAAAAGCTATGCAGACGTGTGATGACTATATTTTACTGGGAGATATTATCCAAAGCAGGGAGGAGAGCCAACAGGGTAGGTTTTCATGTACTCACAGCACAAGATGCTTGGAAATCCTTTTTTTTTTTCCCTTCCCGGGTCTTTGACAAGTGGAATGTTTTGGTTTAGTTATCCATAACATAAACACAAAAATATCTGGTCTCCCAGATGTGCTGCAGAGCATATTGTTTGTAAAGTATTTTAAGGCTGTCCCAATGAGCAGGAATTTGTATTGTTGTGTTTTGTTTACTAGAAACCAGCAGGAGCTTTTCCACAGCCAACTCCATCACCGCCGGCTTACATTGTGGGGTTTCCAGGGTGGCACATGAGAGACCTGTGGGATTGACTCATGTCCATGTTTGTCAGCATCAGTGATCTTTTCAGGATAGATTGGTTAGGAGTTTGCTGGGAGTATAGGTTTGCTTTGGGTCTTTCAGTCCTCTTGTTAGGATGTTTAAGGAGCTGGTCCAACGAGGGAGGAAAGGAAGGCTGCTTTTCATTGAGTCAGAAAAGGTTTTATTTTGATGGGTGCACGGAATGAGATTTCCCTCTAATCCTCTCTGTAATTCATTGGCGTAATCTCTTTGTAGGCACATCATATTAATCCTCGTTATTACAGAGAGGAGGACCGACAACGTGGAAAGTTTCAAACCACGTCGCTATATGGAAAAGGCCAGGATGTTGGATCTCCCTGCTCTTTATACTATAATAAAGATTTGCATCATTTATGCCTTAGAAGTTCACTGGAAATAGTCCTTGAGGTTAGTATGCACAGAAAAAGAAAAAGAAAAAAAAAAAAAAAAAAAGAGAGAGAGAAAGTGTTTGAATTGAGAAACATGCCATGTAGCATTGAGCCATGCCAGCAAAGGGATTTTTGTCCTGTGTGGGAACGAACTGCAAAAGCTGGGTGAAAGGGATTTTAATATCAGTGGAATTCAGAGACTGAGGCATAGTTTGCTTATGTTTTCCTTTATATTCAACTCCATGGATTCTGTCAGTGCAGAACAGACACACAAGAGAAAATAATCCGTAAAACCTTAATGTAAATAGGTTTCTCTTGCACAATATTCCATGGTCACAGGTGTTAGATTGCCATCCTTGGGCTAGGATTTGCATGCAGTAGATGTGCCTTTATCGTTGTATGGGCATGGCTTATAACCAAAATCCCCTCTGTATTAATAAGTGATTACATCCAGAGCAATATTCCACCATACCGCTTAGGATTTCTTCCCGATGGGCTGGAAAAGGAAGTTTTTTACTCCACTGTAATGTTCTTCTCATGCCTGAAATGGGAAGTGGGATGGCCACTTCCCTCATGATTCTCCCTCGCTGTACTGCTATACCCTCCCTTGTACACTTCAGTGACAGCACCAGTCACAGAATTGCGTGTCAGAAGTGAGGACATCAAACTGCACCGCTGAGCTCACTGGGGTCTAGGTATTTTCTAGAAAGTCTCACAAGGTCATACAGTGTTTTCATGTCTCTGATATGCATTGTAACATACTCTCTTCCCTCTTTTCTCCTTTGCAAAAACTGACACACCAACCATGGGCAGATTAGAGGACCCATATTTACATGTCCTTCTAAATCATCTCTGTCCATACCCTTAAAGTTATTTAAGCATCAGAGTAAAACTGCTCCATATCCTTGAGGATCTGGGTCAGAGATATATTAGAAAATGTTATCTTCACTTTGAAGTCCAACTTCAATACAAATCTGCTGGCTTCCTTCTCTTGCAGCTTATTTGTACCAGAAACCTTTTTGTTAGTGAAAGAAACAATAGATTACTTTGTGTCTCAGTCCCTTTACTGCGAATTCTTGGGCCACTCTTTATTCTGAGAAAAATAATCTCTTTTTAGGGGTGGCACACCTATGTGAAGACACCACAAATCACTGAGAGAAAATGAAGGGGTTATAGGTGAGACTTTGAAAATGAAGGCCCTTTTGTGTTCAACACAAATCTAAGAGGATGTTGTGGTTTTGCTGTCCCTTGCTGAAGGATGGCTGCAGACCTGTGGTATTCCATGAGCAGTGGCTGGCAAAATTTCTTTTTGGGGTGAAATACATTAAACAATGTCACTGTCTGCAAGTAGTGGCCACTAGCTATTTGGTATCGTAATACTAAGCCTGCATTTCCATAATTTTCATCAAAATAGTAGACTGTTCTGCATGCTGCTTCTTGGGGAAATTTTGCATTCTTTTGGATAAAATATTTCTTTTCCCTTTTCAGCAAATAACACACACGGAATTGTAAGGGATGAAACAGAAAGCAGTAGTTCACAGAATCACAGAATCATTAAGGCTGGAAGACACCTCGAAGATCGAGTCCAACTTTGACCATCACCACCTCATGTCGTGTGAAAAGGGGGTATTTACATGTCAGGGCTTTTAAATCCTGTTGCACAAATTCTCACACTGAAGCCCTTTCAGGGAATGGTCATGCCTGCTGGAATTCTGGACACTTTCCTGGGACAAAAACATTTGCAAAGGAAATGACTAAACAAAAAGAAGTCACAAACATTTACACAGCTATTTCTTATTTTTGAAGGTTATGTTCAAGAACATCTCCTCTCCCCCTTTCCCACATGTCAAGACCTTGTCCCAGTCTCCTGAGGATCAGAAGTTAATGTGGGAGGAGTTGCAGAGAGTCCAGGTGGAATATATTATTATTATTATTATTACTATTACTATTACTATTACTACCACTATTACTATTATTATTATTTTAAAAGTTGTTATGATTATTATAATAATCTTTTTTGCATTTATTTTACACAGTTCCAATAATATTTCTGACTCTTGTATTCTTATAGTACTCCTGTATTCAAAAGGATATTGTCTAATCAGAAGCTGTCACCACTTTAATTGTAACAGCAATATTTGCTCTACAAAGCTATGTAAATAAGGCACACTGACATTCTAATCTAGTATTTCCACACTCCATTTATTTGCAATATTCTTAAGCATCTTGTAAGAGCTATTTAAGCTGCCTCTGGTCTCCTCTGCAGAAGAATCACATTTGGCTGGATTTCTCCTGCAATTGAAGCCGGCCTGGCCACCTTCTCTTGGGCTGTCCACAGCCCATTTTGAGATGGAAACAAGGACATATGATTTGCTGGGAAACTCTATCTACCTGTTCAATTTTGCTTAAGGTTGGTTAAAAAAATCACATCTAATTTTGTGGTTTTTCCTTCATGGCCAAAGTTTGAACGGAGTAGGTAGAGCTGCTAACAGAAATACAGAGTCGCTCTACAGTGCCTGCTGTGGTTGCAATCAGCCTGGGAAGACTGAGGAAGGGCCTGAATTTTTTTCAAGAGGCAAACAAGGGGATGAATATTGATAGCAAGTTCCTAGAAACCTTCACATGACCAGGAACTATATCCAACTGTTGCCACCTTTTAAGCACAAGGCAAATCTTGTAGTCTTCACACAGAGATAATTTCCACTAAAATTAACAGGAATTTGTGTGAACCAGGACTGAATAAGTGCAGACTCACAGCCCAGCCCGACAAGTCTTTTCTCATGACAGAAACCAATTAAAATTAATGAAGTAACTTGTTCAAGGATCACCCAGGGAAATTATGGGAGAGGCGGGGTAGAACACAGATTACATGAGTCACTGTCAAGTTCCTTGATGTTAAAAAGTTAAAAATATGTAGAAGACAGAAATGCTGAAGAGCAGTGAAAAATGAGAATCATTTGTTGCAGGGGCTCCCAGGCAATCTGTCTTGGGTGATCAATTTACATATTTATCACTACCAAGATAAAAATCCCACAATATTTCCAACCTCTCCCACATCTAATTGGGCATTATTGTCAAAATGCGAGGAGGAATATATAAAGGAAAATAATTATGTCTTAACATGCCAGGTGGACTTGATCTCTGTTTTCTTCACCTACCCAAATTTCAGCTCCCTCTTGACATTTCAGAGCAGCCCAGACATTTCAAATGCAGCTGACCATGCCTGATTTTGCCCCTCACCCAGCTCAAACCAGAAAATTATATTCTGCCTGTGATCACCGCTGCTCCTTTTCCTAGCTGACCCTCTGCACTGAAGCAGCTGAAGGGAGGTGACACCCCTTTGCAGGCCGGCAGAGAAAACAGCTGCTAAATCAATTTATCATCACCTGTGCTGTTAGATTGGCATGAGGGGAATGGGAAGGTGTAAGGATTTGGCCTGCTATTTATAAAATAAACAAGTTTGCTTGCTCGTGTTGCAAGTGCCACATGGGAGTGAGTAGAAACAGGACAAGTTTCAGAGAACTAATTTGCTTTTTATTGTGTATGCTGTTTGATTACCTTGTAGGTTCTTTGTGTTTGCAATGAAAATAGTTACTTCCCAGTCATTTTCATTTTAGGTCTCTCTCTGGCACTCACACACCAATATGACATTTGAATTGCAAATACTGGAAGAATTTATTAAAGACAGTCACTTCCTCTGGATTTTGTATATGCATGTGTCTATATCTTCCTAATGTTTTCAGTTGCTGTGAGGGCTTTTTCTGTTTGTCAGGTGCCTTTTAACTAGCTCTGTGTCCATGAGGGAGGAAGAAAGGAGGAGCCGAACATTTAATGCTCTTTCCCTGGAAAACTGTTCAATCACAGTTTTTGAAAGAAACGTCTGAATATTGTGCGAGAACTTCAATGCTCAAAGAAAGTTCCCCTTGACTGGGCACTCCAAGCAACCTTGTCTGACGCCCATGCAATTTAAATGATGAAATGAATTCATGATCCTGTAATGAAATTGCATCCTCTCCTATTTTTCCAGCTGCCTGCCCTTCTCCCAGCTTATCTACCCCAAAATGAGGAGATTGCTCGCTGTGGTCCATTACACTCCAAAAGGAACAAGAAAGAGTGTCTGAATGAAAACTATAAACCGTGTTAGCACAAGTCTACAAACACCATCCAAGTCCCTGAACCCCAAAATGCAATATCCTTTCTCCAGCATCCAGCTGCTCATGGGAAGTGCAAGAGGAACCAAACAACCCCTCCCCAACATGCTGAGAACAAATTCACACAGGCCACTGAAAAATGGGTAAGTCCCACACGGGAAAAACAATTTTCCTAAGCTTCTTCCAGGGAGAATGTGAAGCCTTTTCCTATCGGTGCAAACACTGTTAACCTTTCTGGAAAAGCAACAAAAGCCACATTGGGTTTTCAGTCCCTTGAGCTGAAGTTGCAGAAGCCTGGGTGGCTGTGCAGGTGCTAAGGAAGGAAAAGGTCCCCTGATCATATTGTAACCTAACAATCTCAGCTTTCTGCTCAGCTTTGTGACCAGCACTTCAAAACAACCTGATATCAACATAAATAACATTGCAATAATGTCCTTTAATTGCTTTCCATTTCTGTATTTTCTATCCTTGACAAACCAGGAGGTTCCAGCTGCTTTATCCTTATGTAAATTGATAGAATATTGGTACTTTATGCTGTAAACTTAAGATGGAAGGGGTCAAGAATCCAGATTTTGTCTTAGTATGTCTTGATCTGTGTGTCTGAGTGATAGAACATGACCAGGGCTGAAGACTAAACTGAGCAGATTATGCTGCTGTCATAAAGTCAGCACATGCCACATTGAGACTTATGATTGCCTCTGGCTGTATTTAGGGAATATGGCATGACCATGCATGGATCATGAAGCCAAACCAAATTTCAAGTTCTTCAATTTCCTTACAGGTGTTATTTTAGCAGCAGGATACCCCAGTCTCCCACGCCCTTACTGCATTTGTAAACTGAAATCAATATTTTGATTTCAGATTAAATTATCATAGATGGTTTAATTTTGAAGTTTCTGTATCGAATTGAGTCATTAGGAGGATTTTCTCCCTTTTTCCCCCCTAAACGATATCCCTGTTTCCCCTTCATGATAAATTCTCCTAACTACATTTTCAATAACACCAGAAAGATGTTTGTTTCTATCCTTTATTACAGAATGTATTTTTAAGATTCATTTCTTTCCTTTTTGTAGAAGATACACATAAAAAGTGGTTTCGGAGCAGTACCAATTGAAATACTATTTGAGTTTGGAAAGATCCAATTACTAATGTAGAAGCAGCAGGAAGACCTAGAGGCTATAAAAAATCATTATTTTTATAAGTTGCACTCATAGTTCAGTGAGTCTGGTGTTTATCTCTAGGAGAAACTTACACTGTGTGCTTCATCTAGAGGCAAATCTCATTGCTGATCTCATTATTTTTGCTCTTGGCAGTTGCTTAAATTATCATCACAATGAAAACTGAGATGTGAGTTGAACAAAAAGCCCTGGCTAGTGTGGGACCTTTCATTCTCTGAAGAATGGCCATGTTGTTCATGCACAAGTCGAGTTTGTACCTCACTTTGACTACCTACGACAAAGAGCTGCTACAGTGTCCAACATTCCTTTGTCAGAAAGAAAAATAGTTGCTCTGCCAAAATGTCAACCTAGCACAGCCTGGGAGAAAAGTATTGGCAGGCAAACAGAAACCTCAGTGGCAGCAAAGGAGAGGGAACAGAGAGAGATGTGGGTTTTGTTGAGACCACAAGGTGGGCACACTGTATTTCAAAGAACTTTCCATTTTCATTCTTCCCTGTTGCACCACTGTGAGAGAAGAGGGAAGATGGCAGGTTGGGTTGGTGAGACTTCAGCGTGAATGAAGCAACATCGCTTTCTTACGGAGAGAAAATAATGCTTGACCTCATTCCCCTTCATTCGTGTGAGACACAGGTGACAGCACCTCAGCTTCTGTCAGCAACAGCATGGTTTATGCCGAGAGAGAATCTTTGGGGTGTCATTGTCACAGCACAGAGAGGACATGACCTTCGGACACACAAAATGAGGCGTCCCAACCTGTTTGGAATTTCTGCTGACCAGCATTCAGTCCTGGCTCCTACCTGAGGATCAGTACGAACCCTTGAAATGTGTGGGGCTCTGTTTGAAGTGGTTCACTTCTGGTCAAAGTGAGCTGAATCTGAAAATTTTGCATGATTTCCTTTCTGTATGACCTGAAACACCAGGCACTGTCAAACATAATAAATGACTCAGGAAGAGAAATACTAAATAAAATAGGAATGTGAAAATAACCTGTTTTTACCACATTGTCTTTTACAAGGAACATGACACCGTGATAAATGATAATCCAATTCATCTTTGATACAAAAGAAAAAAATGTTGAAGTCCTCCACTGAGTTATAAATGTAGACAGTAGCACAGCTCCTTATATGTTTTGAGACACTCTGTTGTTTATTTGAGAAAATTTACTCTGTTCTTGACATTTGCTCTTATATTCATGGCATTAAAGCTCTGAAAATCTGGAGAGACAGTTTCTTAGCAGTTTGACTTACAAAAAAAGTCCATGGACATCCAGCCATCTATAGAGTCCAACCAACAAAAAATGCCAACTTTATTGCTAATTGCCTGGTCTAAGCCAGAGGAGGTGAGTGTTTGCTACCTTACATTTTCACTAGGCTAAACTCAATTTTTTTTTTAAATTTTTCGGTAGCACAGGTTGTAAAATTTGGAATTACTCAGTATTTTTGCTGACCAGAACAGAAGTACTATCTTTCATTCTTTAATCTCCTCCTTTAAAAAAAAAAAAAAAAAAAAAAAAAAAAAAAAAAAAGTGTTGGCAACTTCAAACTGACTTTGAAGGCAAAAGTTGAAAAACGTTGTTTGAATTAAGCATATTTATATTTATATGTTCAACATAAGATTCCATTTTAAACCATCAGCCAAATGAGTAAAGAGTTGTGACTGTCCAACAAATGCATTTTTGTAAATAAATAATTAGTAAATTTATGAGTCTGATTCACTCCACTCTAGATAACATTTGTCACAATTTTGTAAGACTGTTCTTTGTTTAAAAATCTGGCTCACTTTCACCTCTTTGGAAAGTGTGTATCTAACCTTGAATTACAGAAGCAATTAATGAATAGTCACTAATATTTCCATAACTGCTGCTACAGTACAGCCCAGCATACCCACTGATACCGGCCTCCCACTGAATTAGATTTTGGGCAAATAAAGCTAATCTCCCTGTCTAGAATCACTCATATTAGGAGTGCTTTAAGAAGATAAGAAGAAAAGAAGAAAACACCAAAATCTGCTTTGTTAGAAGTTTAGTGCTGAAACAAAGGCAGAGCGAATGATTTTCTCAAATTTTGCAAGAAATCTGTGAAAATCAGAAACTGAAGCAGCATCTCCCAAGGCTCTCTGCAGTGCCTTTCTACGGGACAATCCTTCCTGGAAAGGGAAGGCAATTCCTTGTTATTCTATCCTTTTCCAACGCCCAGTGTGGGGAAGCTGCTGAGCCAAGGATCATCTCTGTCCCAGCGAGCACAAGGCTGATTTTGGAGGCTGATTTTGGAGTTCTGCAGGGCAGGGCAGAACAGCCCAAATGAAACAGCACTGTGAGAAAAGAGCTCGTGATTTAGGCACTGCTGGTACTGCCTGTCCCTGGAGTGCCTAAATTGCAGCTGAAATCAGGAGTGTATAGCAATGACACATCATTATTTTTATAAATAATGACAGGCTCAAAGGCACAGGAGGATCTGAGTTATAATATTCTGATGAAAGGTTCTATATTTAATATTCTCATTTAAAAAATCTCAAATCTCTTTGGAAGGCATATATCATAATAAGTCCTTCTTTTCTTTTTTTCCTATTTGGAATGTTATGTTCTTTGGGAGATTTCGAGTACCGATTTGCAATAAAATTCCCAGGAAGAAAGTCATGAAGGGAGAAAAAATTATTTTCAAAAAGAGAAATTACATGGAAATATGAGAGAAAGATAGTCTATTTTTCTTCTAGCTGGCAAGCAAATAGAATGGATATAGTTGTTTTTAAGAATATTTAGTTGATAAAAGTAATCTAGCTATTTATGAGAAAAGGAAAAATGAGAGATCATGAGGAAAAAAAAGTAAGGTAAGGAGATTTAGCTAAATTGTTACCTTTCATTTTAATTAACAAGAAAATAATCTGGTAAGATAATGGTCTTTGGATTGTGAATCCAAGAACTGTCCCCCCTCCCCTCAAAAAATATCAGGAATTGTTGCTGGCTGCACAGACTGTGTATGAATAAATTTTAACTACAACATATTTCACTCTTTCTTAAGCAAGCCAACTTTTACTCCCTATACTAACTTTTGCTCGCTATTTCTGGTCTTTGGTTGATGATAACAAGCTGAGCCATATCATATAGAGAGTGACACAGAGAAAATGTGTGAAAATCCATTTCAAGGAAGCAGACACTGCTCTTTTAGGAAACATCTCACACTTTATGCAGCAACTTATGCACCAACTCTACCTCACTAACAAAACCAGACCTGCGGTATGAGACACATTTCAGTCACCAAGAGCCTTTTTCCAGGAAGAAGCAGGAGTCTGGTGTGTTTAATTAATATTTGACATTACTGATCAACTTCGCTTCCAGTTTTTTAAATGCATGGTGGAAAGTTTAGTACTCATTTGGTATTACAATGGCAGCAGAATTAGGAATGCTCCAGGAAAACCCTTTTCCTTTTCCTTTTCCTTTTCCTTTTCCTTTTCCTTTTCCTTTTCCTTTTCCTTTTCCTTTTCCTTTTCCTTTTCCTTTTCCTTTTCCTTTTCCTTTTCCTTTTCCTTTTCCTTTTCCTTTTCCTTTTCCTTTTCCTTTTCCTTTTCCTTCTTCCAGCAAAGACTGGTTTCTTTCCCGTGGAATTTTTCTCAAGGTGTTTGCAACAGCGCACAAAGGTTTCTAAAGAAGAGAGGAAAGTTAGGTGAGAGAGGAGCTTCAGCATAGCCAGGGTCTGAAAGTTTTCAATGTCCTTCCAGCTTCTGGTGAAACCCCTGATTTTGGTAATTCTAAAACATAAAAGTCACTTAACTCTAAATCTGCTATTTTCATCTCACTGACCTGAATGCACATCTGCCTGATGTTTCAAAAAAATTGTTTTAAGAAGAATGCTGAAAGCAGCTCCTTGGTTCTTGATTTGCTCAGTGCAATCCCCACAGGGGTTCAGTCTTCAGACTTTACTCAGTCTGCATTCGCAAGGGCCAGATATTTCCAAGTTCCCAGAGTGTGGGAAAGCTGTGTGCTTGGAACCATCGCTGGAAGTGCTCCCCAGCAAGCTGCACCACCATTTCTTTTGAGTGAGGCAGATACAAAGTGATAAACTGAACGACATCCCAAGGTCTTCTGCAGCTCAGTTTTTTGTGATTTATGATCACTGGAGAGTCTTGCTTCTGGGAGCTATACAGGAACACGTGTTGGTATTCACACAATTCCAGGGCTAAAAGGAGACAGCATCACTCCTGGGCCATGGCTGAGCCGCTGCCAGGCCTTCCAGCTAAAGCTGGGGAGAGCTGAGCCGGCGCTGGAACAGAAGGCATTTGGAGAGCACCAAGCTGCTGAGAAACAGTGGAAAATCTGGCAAGTGACAGGACTGCTGTCTTCAGCATGAGACAGAACATCACGGTTCCAGTCACTTCGGATTATTGTTCAGGATATCATCATCATCATCCTGGCCTTATTCACAGCTGGCCAAGCATTTCTTGCTCCCTAAGCTCCCTTTGTGATTTAGCGGATAAAACGACTATTCTCTCTTTCTGTCCCAGCTTTGTGCTCAGGACTGGGAACTGGCTGCTGGGAAGGAAGCAGCTCTGGGACAATCAGGACTGGTCCTGCACCTTCTGGCTTTCTAGGAGAGGATTTTTCTGTGGACAGGTTGGACCTGTAGCACACAGCACCATGTAGAGGTGCCTCAGCTGTGCCCTTGAAGTTCCCAAGAGAAGGATCAGGAAACTGCAGTGCTTGTACTTCAGATATCAGGAACCTGTCCAGTTTATTCCACTTTTTAGTTACACTGCTGCACTGATAAAGGTCAACATATGCAATCAACAATCAAGGCTGTCCACTGATCTTATGTCGGTGTCTCCTGTTAAAGTGTTGGGAGGAAAAGTCATTGCTACACATTAAAAATGTTTATTTTGCAGGGACTGGAATGACCCTCAGCATGGTCCCCCCAGATAACTGTTATAGTGTGACCATCAGGATTTTTAGGAGGACCTGTGCTGGTTGGTGTTTTGTGACCATCTCAAGAGAAAGGGACAATAACCAGTGAAGACATAGAGATTAGCCTTAGTGTGAGAATCTGAGGATGCTTAGACAAGGGGTTTTCTCATCTGCAAAATGATGATACTTGAACCTTCCAGACAAAGGAAGCATGAAAACCGCACTGAGAAAAATCCCTTTCGGATAAACACCCTTTTGAAAACACAAAGTGTGTATGAATCATCCCTTCATCAAATGAAAACTGAACTGTAAAATCTTGAGAAACGACATTTAACTCTCACAGTGTTTGTGTGGATACTGCCAAAACTGAAGACTCAAAACCACTCTTGCTCATCTAATGAAATTCTTGAGGAGAAAACTAAAATTCATAACGATAGTTTGTCAAGTTCTCCTGCCTGGGGTAGAAGCAATATTGTAAGTTCTTGCATGTTTCCAGAGGGAAAGCTGAAGTAACCACAGTGCTCCTCTGTAGTACAAGTAAGAACACTTGTACTTCACAAGAATTGTTAAGTGCTTATTTTTAAGAATCACAGTCCATTAGATTTCTCACAGAAAACCTCATTTAGGCATCTGCTCTTTTTTCTCCCTAGGAAAATACAAAATTAAGTCATCATGACAACGTTTTATAGTGTACAAAATTAGCTCAATTACTAAATCAGACAAGAATTCCAATAGAAAGAGATACAACAATAGTTTGGCAAATAAAATCCTGATGGGTCCTTCCTTCCTCTACTTAGCAAACGAAGAAAGATTTGCCACATATTATGGCAGGTCCTGCGTTGTTGGCTCTATAGTGCAAAATTGTGAACTTTAAGGGGTATTATATTTCTCCATTCTGCCTATTAACCTTGTTCTGTTTTGTCCTGATAATGTTTTTTTGTATATAAGAAAACTTTGAAAACTATGTGGAAATGGAGGATCCCACGTGTCTATCTTTAATTTTTATTTTTCATAGATTTTGAATTTATATCCATGTCGCGATAACTATGCCATGGTTTCTATGGATTAGAAACTGGGAGGAGCTGAAAACATTTATGACAAATGAGCATAATAAATCTCTAAATGAATATAAGGTACAAGGGTAGCAAATTCTGTTCCTGCCTAACTTGAGGCCCTGACAAGTTAAGACACTTGGCTGATGTGCTTAAATTAGAAACGAGGTCATGTTACATTTCCTACATAGTTAATTCATGTTTCCTGAGGGAGGTGCAGCCCACCTAGGAAATGAATCACCCACTGGAGGTTCACTGACTGCAAAGGCACCCTCCAAGTGACCTCAATCCAGATATAGATTCTTTACCCAGGTACTTGAAGTTCAGTTTAAAGGAATCCAGGACTCTCTAGATAGTTTAGATAGGGAAAAAAGGCAAGATGAAATGGGAAGTCATGTTGTGTTTAAAGAACCCGAGCACACTTGGTATTTGAAGTTTTGATAAGAAGAAAAACCAAACACCTTTAAGAAGAACTTTGGTCCCTCATTCTTTGTGCCCCGTTTTGGCCTCTGACCTTCCATTCTAGAAAAGAACCTGAGACAAAAATAAACACCCACCCTTCGGGTCTGGTTAGGATGGTTACTTGCTCAGGAACGTGAGACCACCTGTCCTGGGTCAGACCAAAGGTCTCCAACAACAGCCAGAACTACTTCCCTCGGGGGAGCACAAGTTTGGAAAATTCCACAATATTCTTCCTGTTTCTAACAGCCTGTGGCTCACAAGCATCCTTTGTAGTTAGCAACCTTCAGGTGTCTTTCTCTTACACTGACCTTCCAAATGCCCTCTTTAACTCTGCAAAGTGTTGTCACCCACACTTTCCTGAGGCAAGGAATTGCACTGCTGAGCCTTCCCTTTGTTTCTTCTGATTTTGTGGTGTTTTCTGTGCCAAATCCTTCTGCAATCAGCACTAGGGAGCCCTGATGGCTCTTCCCTCCTTTGACACCTCCAGAGGGTGCTTAGGTGACTATTTGGTGCACACTCCTAAGTGACTGAAATGCTTTGGGAATGGTGCCACCTTTTTCTCTCTTTCCAGGCTCAAGAGGACACAATTGCCAGGCTTGAAGAAGCTGCTAAAACAAAAAAGGTTTATAAACACCAGCACTAAGGAAGAATGACATGGAAGGGAGAACACTGGTTAAGAGCAAGAGCTTTGTAGGCAGCTGAAAATTTAACATAGATAGGCTAAATACAACATATTGGAGGACTTCAGAAGAGGCCATTCTGCAGCTGCCAGAGTTCCTGAGAGGACAGAGAAAAGCAGCCTCTGAAACTACGCCTCTCCACCCTGCCTGAGGAAGTTTTTACCCCGTTGGATAAAAATAGAGATAATTTCGATGTCTTCTAAACCAGCAGTGAATTCTAAACCTCTGCAACTGATTGGAACAGTTTTCAAATTCCCCTTAAAAACAAAGAGAATGCAGTTAGTCTGTGTTAAAAAAAAGAAATTATGTTAGGGAACACAGTGTATTAAGACAACTATTTTTAAAGATTTAGGCACAAGACAAGCAGGAAGACAGCTCAGACTTTTCAAGGAGATATGCTAAGCAGGAAAGACCCTGTTTCTCAACGAACTTTGCAGCCCAGCTGCAATTCCAAATCAGTTACAAAGTACATTCTTTGCAGAAACCAGAAGAAACTTTTAATATTTGTACTGTTTTGTTTGTTTGTTTCACACCAAGCTCCTTTTAGTTGTTGCAGTTGTCTCCCCTACTCCTATATAAAAACTTAACCAGTGGCTGTGACTAACATATCCAATAACCTTCTCCCCTGCAAGCACATGCTTTATTATCTCCTGGAATAGGTATAGCAAGTTTGAATGCGAAATGGTCCAGGAAGAGAAAAAAAGCAAATCCCACAGGGTTCTTCTTGAGGGAATGAAACAGTGGCGTGAAGGATGCATTTAAATTGTGTTATCGGTTTCAGGTTCCTCCAGCCGTGGCAGGGAGTTAATGATATGTTGGCAGCACACCTAAGCGGGCAGATCAATAGAGATCATTTGTTTGCAGATAGCACACTGTTATCTCCACACTGAAGTGCACCAGAGATGGTTTCCCTGCAGGAAAACACTCACTTTGTTTCAGAAAAGGAGTGGCTGCAGAAAACCCTGCCATGCCACCCTGTCTGGTTTCTCAGAGTCCACAGGGGCTGCTGATTCCATGTTCTGGGCTCACCGAAGCAAGCTGCTCTTGCACCGCGTGATGCATGGATAACCTGAACGATCGACTGATGGGGCTGAAAGGAAATAAAGATAAAAACGGCTACTGAGCTACGGGTATGTCTGACCCCAAACACATAACCCAGCCAAAACTACAGCAGTGCTGGAATTACACTGCAAAATGTAGAGGTTAAGCAATACCTGGAAGTTAATATATCCACTACATGTAGATTATCTGTACTTTTGCTATTTTCTGGGTTCTGTACTTGTGCAGATTTCCTTCTTCCTTGCAATGCCTCATTAATTTTCTCTGTCTCTTGTGTTGCCACGACTGTTTCCTATGATTGAACATCTGTAACCCTCTGAATGGAAAACACATGCAAGGAACAGACACTGGGGATTATACATTTCTGCTAGAGGCATACTTCAAAAATTTTACAGAGGAAAACGGACTTCCCAGTGAAAACTAGAGAGGAATCCACCCCTTCAACCTATAACACATAAACTGCCAGATATATCCTAGGTAAAAATTAAATTAGCATAGAGAAATTTTAGGAGACCTTCAGAAATAAAAGCAAATTACTGGGTTCTAACTGGCATTGCAGGCTCTAATTCCAGATATGTAGCAAGCTTTGGCTAATAACAATATGATTTCAAAAAGTGCATTCATGTCAGGCTCAATTCCTCCTTTATGGACAGGCATTATTTCTGGGAATTAGCTGAAAAAGCAGGCATTTCTCATCTGATTATGGCTGAAAGGCCTGATTAGACAGCCCTTTTGGGTAGAACAGTAGCCCTCTAAAATAAGAAATGGTGAATTATTAACATCATCCAAAGAACTCTGAGGAAATGAAAGATTTTTTTTCAGTTCTTAGAACACGAGGACCTGCCAGGTGGGAGCACACTGGTGGGGTGGGGTTACTTTTTCAGAAATTGCCAGGAGCTGTGGTGGCACAGCACAGGCACTTTCATCATCAGATCAGACGGCAGTTAAGAACTGGAAAGTAGGGGAAGCCTGGAGGACTTGCCCAGTCACAGGAATCCACTCACCATTCCTTAAACTTCTTTTCTTAAGAGGTACTTGGAATTTTTTTTGAAGAGCGAGACTGAGGAAAACCCTGGCTGGAGCAGAGATGCTGTGCTGAGACTTCAAACTGGGATCTCTTCTCAACAATGTTAGTTAGAAGCTGATACGGGGACACCATGAGCCCCAGCAATGAGGCTGAAAATGCCTTTGAGCCTCATTTTGCATCCAAATCCAATTGGATTTGGTAAAAACTTCCACAACCATTGAAATTTACTTGTACCACTGCATGCAATCCAGTGATCGATGTGGTATTTTAGGCTTATATGGAGAAAAGGAGGTTTATCTTCTCCTAGCTTTAGTGTTCCAGACTGTGTTTAATTCCAGCGTTCATGTCTTGTACTCTCTCAGCAGCTCCTGACATTCTGAGCTAAAGAGTCTCTGACACTTCAGTTATCTTCAGAGGCATTAAGCCATCATCACATTATTCCTTTGGATTCACTGCTGAAGCAAAAACTTTGAGAGTTCCTGTCGACAGCAGATATTTGAATCAACCAGTGGGGCATGAATTAATTGTATATTCTATATCCTAGCATACATATATCCAGCTCTACAGATCAGAAATTCAGTCTTGTTGTCGCTTCATTCCCCAAATGAGTCAATATTTGAGTGTGAAATTAATGGGGAAAAATGCGAATTGTTGGAAGTTGTCCAGCAGTCATGTGATGGAGAATCTCTCTCAAAGGAATCTCCACAGGGAAATGAATGTAATTAAGAGCCAAGGTAATAAACTGCCAAGAAATTTTAACTAGTTAGAGAAGCCTTATTTAAACCCTGAGTTCTCCCAGTGAGGTGAACAGGGAGTGTCATCTGCCTCCGAGCTGCTGCAGAAAGAATTTTAAGTACAAAAACTAATGTTCTGCATAAATACTTCTGTATTTTCTGTTGCCTCTCTGTATATACTCTCCTACCTTATTAAAAATAAATTAATAACATTTGTAGAGGTCTCCTGTGCAGTTCTGGTTAGCACCCTGTCTGTCATTCAAAGAAATCCAAATTATTATAGGCGAATGTGCTCTCCTTTCCCCGGTGCTAAGCAGTGTTCTGAATTGCTGCCTTTACTCCTGTAGCAATAATTAAAATTAAGAAATTAGATCAGATAGCCCTGGACACTCAGAAGGTCCCAGAAGGCCCTACAACACTTTGCTAATGAAGAGCACCAGCCTGAGGCTCTTTATGAAAGGAGGTCGCCCCGTGAAGGGATCCTGGGGAGCAGAGCGTGCTGTAATAAGAGACGGTTTTGTGTCTCCCTCATGGCTTTGCACAAAAATATAAATATCAGTTTTATCAGACACACTATGGAGTTTGAGCTAGCAGAATCCTTTTTCTCCAGTGCCTGAGAGGGCCATAATAAAGAAAATAGGGCAGTGGTAAGTGTTGCCTGGGACTGTCCAGCAGTCAGGCAGCTGAAGGAGCAGAGAGGTCCGAGACTTGAAATGGTCTTTAGGAGAAAAACGTCTGTGAACAAATCCCATTTGCTTTGTTTATTTGCTGAACTGTATCACATCAGGTCACCGTGACTCTGGGTTTTAAGAGCTGCAGGGATCATGCCTGTATGAAGTGCGTGATTTTACAAGAAACAGAAATAAACTTGAGCCCAGAACAGAAAAAAACTGTGTTTGTCTTGGGAAGGAACAGAATGGAAGGAGCAGCTTTCCACCCTAGAGAGTAATGAGACAAATTCAAACCCACTTGGAGCATACAGCCACATACAATTGTCTAAGAACCACTGAGGCTGAGGAAGGAATTTGAGCCCTTCATTTCCCCCTCTACCCTCGTTCACTCCTTTCCCTATTATGCACATCTCCTCTTATTTTATAACTGGGACACTCACTCTAATGTGTTATGTCTATATTGCATTGTCTGGCCTTGTATTGTCTGCAGCTTTGACAAGCTTTAAAATTACCTAATTGCTAAGTTCTAGCTGAGATTCTGGAAATCATGAAGCATTTGGGAGCGTGGGGGAATAAACCAAGGTGCTCTCTATTTGACTTTGTGAAACAATTTAAAAGGCTTCCCCAAATCTGCTAGAGTACAAGTTCTTCAAGGAGAACTCGATAAACCTTGTTTATCACTATAAAAAAGCAAAACCAAAACAGTGTATAATTTTACACTGCCATCACTGAGGAATCCTTTGCTTCTGCTGAGAGGGATGGGCCACATAAGCAGCACGGCAAGGGCTGGGGCTGGAGCAGAGAGGGGAGCTCAGCTCGGATCCATCAGGAGAACCTGGACCAGGAGGGAGCTGGGATTGGCACTAACACGGGAGGAACACTCTGAAAAGCAAAAGAAGATGTCTGTGCTTGAAAGCAGTGGGATAAGCACCGGGTGGAGAGCAGAGACAATAGTAGGAACTGGGAAGCTGCGAGCTTGGAAACAGGGTCATGGGAGACAGGAGCTTTTGGGAAGACAATGCTCTGGAAAATGTGGGACTGAATGAAGGCTGGCAGTGCAACGGCCAGGACCATGCAGAGAGTAACACACAAAGCCCACATGTAAAAATAGATGGGTGTGGGGAACAGAAATAGAATTGATGCTTTGGATGAAAGATGAACTCAGGCCAAAGCGCACAGTAAAGGAATTCATGAAAGATGTTGCCAACCCAAGGGACTATAAATCTGAGGCTGAAAAAAGTCTTTCTACATATTCAAAAGTCACATATGTGGCAAGAAAAAGTTTATTGTCAAATTAACCATGGGAACAGTTTACGGAGCAGGAGTTCCTAAGTCTGATGCTCAGTAAAGCCTCTCAAACATCTGAGTTTCTTGTGGGTCGCCATCTGAATTAAAAATATATTTTATCTGAAAATTAACTTATTTCCTAGACTATTTGCCATTGCCTCATGGACCAGTAGCTTGAGAATCAAACCATTTTTGGAGACATTTTTAGGGGGCACAAGACTGAAGGAAAAGGTGGCAGGAGGAGCTGGGCAGTTTCTTCCTTATCTTGTGAGTTCTGCCATATGTCCCTGTGGTCTGTAAATTCTGTATTCTTTGTCTCCATTATCAGTGGATATCCTTCTTTCCAAGTTTGTTAGCCTCCCCCTGAGATCACTGAAGTTTGTCCAGCCCTAAACCTTAACAAAGCAGTTCTACACAAGTAATTAAATTTTTTAACACCTGGACATCACTTACAGCTTGTTGACTGCTCTCTATCTCCCCAGTTAAATCTCCTTTCTTGTTGATTAAGCCTGAAAGTATCAAATGACAAAGAACATCCTTTCTTAAGAAAATTTTCCATGTTCAACACTGTTAGAGGAAAGGTAAGATCTGGGACTAGAAACATAGGGAAGGGGTGATGAAGACAGGACAATATTTTGATTTGAGAGACTGAGCTGATAGGACAAAAATGCACACAAAAGACAAGGAATAAGGGATGGGGGAAGCCAAGTCTAGATCAGAAACAGGCAGCGAAAATCAAAATAAGGGGTGTGGGGAGGTGTCTCCAGGGACTGTGGTGGTCAGAATCTCCATGGTGATGCCAACAAACAACACATTGTGAACTTTCACGTTTGGTGCTAGAACATGTCAAGTCTGATTATTCTCCTGGTTGCATTCCTTCAGTATATGGATATTTTACTGAAGATCACTGTACCAATACAAGTTTTAAGTACCCACAGAAAAATCCAAGATGGTTTTCTGAATTTTTCCCCTTGAAGACCTTCAAGTATTTGGATGTTTGTGGTAGTGTTATACTGGGAAGGGTGTGCTCACACTGTGCTGGGAATAACAGCCCTGAGAGGGCTCTGTGTGGCAGAGAGATCTGCACTTGGTACAACTTTCAAGTGAATGGAGGCTCTGGCATCTGTTTTCTTCCTGTATCTGTGTTTTTATTGGAATTCCCTTCAGAGAGCCTACAGAAAACTACAAGTCAGAACAACAAAGAAGAGACCACTACTGGCAAATGATACCTTCTATGCAACAGAAAATATTCATTTGGATCTGGCACTGTGGAATTTGGTGCTGCCCTGCAGGGCAGTTATGAAATAATGGGCAGGTACAAAATTAAGGGCTATTAGATGTACATACGTTATTCCAGACCAAGGGGGTGTGAAAGGCCACACCACTACTAATTTTTCATGCTCCTACTGAATTTCTGAGTGGTGTGCAGAACACATGATGGGGATGAGCACAACACTAACAGAAATGTGACTGCAGTTGGAATTGTCTATGCCTATCAGCCAGGGAAAGTCTGCAGGGAGCAGCTATAGCTTTTATCAGAATAACAGCCATATTTGGGGGGGGGAAGTGTAGATACCAATTTGGCTTTTTATATATGTCTCTCATGACTGTAGATTATTGATTTTCAGATAAGACATTAGGAACTGGGGTTATGCAAGTCTGAACTTTTCCTTTCTTGCTGCCTTTTGAAGGTATTCACCAAAGTCACATATAGAAGAAACACCATGAATTCTGGATAGGAAAACAAATATCAGTTCACTAAGGGACAAATGCAAGTACAAGGATGATTATTCTTTACATGATTTCTGGAAGTGCAAATGGTTGGAGGTCTAATCTGAGAACTGATGTTATTTAATGAGGAACAAGCTGAAGATCGCTGTCATCAGAAGCCATAAATTCATGGAAGCATCAATTTCCTAGGTACAAAGGAAACCCTACCAGAACATGCTGGTTAGACAATACATGGACACTTTTTCTGACTGGATTTAAAATTTTCCTTGTTTGTGTTCATAAATCAAAGTGAAAGGCCAGGCTATTCCATTAAGAATATAACTGCTGATGTGAGGAGCCCATGCTATTACTGACAGCACAAAAACATAGGGTAAAATCCTGTTTGGATTAAGTTAATCAGCTTACTCTCCAACAAAAAAATCCCAACCCATTTGGGAAGGCAAATGCATAAGTTAAATCTCACTGGGAGAGAAACATGGTTTCATGCAAAAAAAAATTTATTAGCCAAATCCAGAACAAAAACAAAAATTCAGGTTGATGTTCAGCAGCTCAGCTGCAGAGCTATGCAGGCTGTTCAATAGTTTTGCCAGAACAGTTCTAGCTCCAAATAAATTAACATAATGTAGGTTTTGCCTGCAAGGGAAAGTGGCAGTGGTTTCAGTTGGATTGCTTCTTTAAACCAATTTCATTAAGCATCAAGCAAGTCCACATGTGGACACAGTTAAATTAATTTACAACTGCCTTATATTGATCTAGCTTAATTCAAAGGGTGGATATGGGAGCTCTACATTGATTTAGGTGCATCTACATAAGACTGCAATGGTTAATTTAAACAGACTGAAAGTAAGACTTCAGTTAAGCCACTTTTGCCACATTTCAAACAGCAGGTTAGGTTTTCCTAAGTAAATACACACTGAGGAAGATGACAGCCACTTTCAAAAAACAGGAGATTCAAATCAATCTGAATTCAATTTTAAGGAACAGACATGAGGCTTTCTAGTTGTACAAAACCACCAAGGGTAGACTCAGATGTTGACCTGAAAATTTTCTTTTTTGACTTATGATCATTGTATTATAAAACTGACCCTACTTTTAAAGGGATTTGATCAATTTAATCTTCCATTAATCCTCTTTTTAAATTTTTCTTTATTGACTTAATTTTTACATGTACTTTCAACATTCTTCCATTGCCACAATGACTGTTTGCTCATACTTATGGAAAACATATTAAATATTCCAACAGCAGTGATCATCTGAGTCTCTGAAGGACACTTAAAACCCAGAAGTTTTGATCACCAGGTGCACAGAGGAAAAAAACCCCCAAGATTTTGTTAAGATACTGAACACCTTTTCTTATTGGTATGTTCAAGCCATGCTCCAGGGTCCACTTCTAGTGGGACCAAGATTTCACCCCATACCTTCTCCTTGTTTAGTTTAATGTTCAGTGTGCCATCAGTGGTTTGCACTACAAATTTGATTTCTTTGTGTGCTGAAAGCAGAACCATGGTGACAATGATTTCTCTGTTTATTAGCTTTAATATTAGAAAGTTGTTGTCATCTCCCTGTCACAAGCAGTGAAGGCCACCAATCTGCAGTCATTTTATGGGCGAAAATAGTCTTGATTTTGATGGTGTTCTTCACAGTCCTACTTGTGACATTGGACATGAGGGGTATGGGGCTTTACCTGGGAATCAGGAATGTAAATGTTCTTAGGCAGTATTAAATTCCTTTTGCTGGTAATTTTTATATGTCGTATCATCTAACTTTTCTTTAAAAAAAAAAAGTACAAAAATGTAATGTTCATCAGAAGGCAAAATATTTTTCTAGCCTCAGTGATAAGTCATCTTTCATAGACATGATTAAATGATACGTGAAAAGGGGCTGACCTTTGAGGCAAAGCAATTTCCACTTAGAAAAGTGACATTTTAACAAGATGCCCTTGTGAGGCCCCTTCCAGCACGTTTCTGGGGAAGGCTCCTTATGTCATTACCAGTCCCCAAGGTAAACCACTTCTGCAGTAAAGAGGCTGATGCAGACCAGTTTTTAGCTGCCAGCCAGGGCATGGTGTTATTGCTGCCCCTTCATGGATCTTGGATGACCTCAGTGCTGCTCCAGACTCCACATCCAAACAGAAAAAGAACAATATATTTGCTGTCTGCTCAAAAGAAAAAAGTCTGTGGACAGTAAAGTGTCTGTCTAACACAGATAGGAAATTAAAGGCTAGCTGAGAAGATGAGTGTATAGTGATATAAGTTTAGTGATATAAGTATATTAAACCCCAAAATAAAAAAAATGTAAATCCTGATTCCACTGAAGGTGATGATATAACTCCCACTAACCTAAACAAAACTAGAATTACTCTCACACTGTGCTTGTCACTGTGCAATGTGCTGGTCACTATCATGCTCTGCTGTAATCATCAATAAAATGAGATTGACCATGGGATTATTTCATCGTTACCTTTCTTACTTTCCCTTGTTTTCAGAGATGTGGTTCCACTTCCCAGAGCAGCACACATACTTAATCTCTTTCAGACTAAGGCAGTACAGATTTGCTTGAAAACCAAAAGACACAAAAAATTCCACCTTAGCATTATAGAATGTTGTTCAGACTTCAGCTGAGAATAGTTTCAGGATGTGGCTGAATATAAACACAATAAAATCAAATTTTAAAAAACAGTAACTTTAGAGTAGCCATTTCTATCTGTGGCCTACAAACTGCTATAGCACTATAAAATATTCCTAAGAACCTAGAAAAGGCAATGAAATAAAGCATTTATCTTGCCAGTCAACATAAATTCAGTCTGCTGATGCCTGCATTGACCATGGGAGTTTTTGAGAATCCAAAAATTCCAAGAAGTTGAAAAATCAAATATGTTAAAACAGTTATATTACTAAACTTGATAACAAGGTGTCATAAATGGATGTAGAAAATGAGAATGATCAATATTTATGCAAATTACTACTTATAACAAAACCAAAAAGAGTAGCACACATTTCAAAAAGGGATGCAAACCTGTTCATTCAAGGTACCTTCCTCAGGCTGAAATCATGTACTTTTGATAGACTGGAAGCATATACAACAATGGATTCTCTGGGGTTATTAAGACTGGTTACTAAGGCTGAATCCCTAAGGAAAAGAAGCTTTTTTAATCATAGCTTTTGAGTGCTTGTTTATCTTCTCTTTCCACCTGTAGCTTCTGAGGAGTGTGAGTTCAGCCAAACTTCACCAACAATTAAGTTCCTACAAGTTTTTTAAGCACAGTCAGGCAAAAAGAGCAAGAAAATACGAGCTCCTTGACGAGGGAGAGAAGGCCCAGACTTTTGCTTTGCTTGACGACAGAGAATTCACACAGAAAGCAAACCCACTAACTGCCATTGTCTTCAGTCAGACCTCAAAATCACTGCAGGATGCCAACCCATAAAAACGGCATTTTTATTACCTCTGGCAGCCCTGGCATTATTTGTTCTGAGAATAGATACAACAATAGATTGCATTACTGATCAGGAGTTTTGCTGCTGTCTCAAGGGTATTCAGGACTTGAACCTTCCATAAGGGGGCAAAATCCACAGGGCACCCGCTCCATTAAGAGCAGATGATGCAGCCCAGAATTCTTGATCTCTAATCAGGCTGGGGTGAGTAAGTATACAGTCCTGTGTTATTAATGATTCCAGGATTTGTTGATTTACCCAAAGGTTGCAGGTCCGCCAATAGCCTTGGCTTTGATTCAGAGGCCAGGCTGAAAAATCTGCGATAATTTGTTGGAAAATCTCAGGCTCAGTTCTAGAAAGCATAATAATAACTGCAGTGACTGAATAGGTGTTCATCCTGCTTCAGTCTCATGGGATGTCAAGACATATGTTCACTTACTATAATAATACTTTAAAATCATAAAGACAATTAGCTCATCTCAAGTGGGAATGATCAGTTTAAACATCTGAAATGACTGGCTGTTGACTGAATAAACTGGTTTTACTCTTTGAACTTTTAACTTGGAATAATTTTCAAGCAGCTGGAGCTAAAATACAAAACAGTTATTTTCATTAGGTGAGCTCAGCTGGGCTTTGGGATCTGAGGAGGAGAACTGAGCTTTCTGAGCATTTCCCTACTGGACTGCAGAATCATCTGCTGAACCAGAGGCATCCTGTGGCAGCAGAAGTGCCTGGTGGCAGAGATGATGCCAAGGCCCAGTGATGTTGCTTAGCAACTTCCCAGCGATGGCTCTGACAATTAACTCTCTTGTGTGTCGGATGTGTGCTGGAAACAGGGAAAAACAGAGCAAACAGCCCTCCAGAAGAGTGCCCAGTAAACCCATCTGCAGCAGGACTCCAGCCAGAGAGGCCCTTGTGCTGGAGCTGTTTCTTAACCAGCAGCTCTTCTGGATGCCTTCATTCTTCCCATGCAAACATGGCATAATTTCTAAAAGGATTAATCAATACCAAAATGTGCATCCCTGTTACAGAACAACAACATCTGCATGGGCATTGCTTCAAAAAATGACCTTTGCCATTTGCATTCACACTTGAATCTGAAATTTCTTTCAAGTGTGAAAAGCCCTTGTTTAACCTGAGCCATTGGCCCAACCACAAAACCACTTTGTTTTGCCCACCACATATTATTTTTGCTTTTCATTTGAAACCACACTAAGCTGTGCCTTAGTCTGAGTCAAGGTGTCCCAAGATATTGAGGATGAATGAAGAAAACAATGAGTCAATGCTCTCATCTTCAAGATGATATTGGCTTGCTCCAGAGCTGGGCCATAATCACAGTCCTCTCCCTGGCTTCCCCCTCTCACTTCTCAGGGAAAATAACCTGTGTCCCAGTCTGTTAAAAAAACCCCAAAACAGTTGCAGATCTTTTAAAGGGAAGAAAAAAGCATTTTCTGTATGCTTTGCAGTATGGTTTCTTAAGAACGCTGAAAGCCAACATTTTGCAGGAAATTGCAGTGAAAGAAACTTGGAAGTATATTTACATTTTTGTAGTTAAAAAAAAAATCTCTGAAGGACAATTTTTCCTTCAATAATGAAAAGAAGTGACAGTTCCCTTTCAATAAGGATGCAACAGTTTTAATGCATTTTACACATGAGCTGTGGAAAGAATCTGATAATACACCTGAAAAAACCAACCAGTTTGTTTTGTAGCGGTCAAAAATAGCTACAGTCTTTTCTGCAATTCAAAATTCAATCATTCAAAACATTACAGAGCTCTTTTCTTCAGACTTTCCAATCAGCTCTTGCACTGGAATGATGGCTTATTATTGCAACTGCTCCTTTTTGTCTATTGAGTCACATCACTAAAAAAGTGGTGGGAAAACTGTCCTAATGACAATGAACGTAATTTTGAAAATTATTTCGTTGCATGAAGGATTTTACGTAATTTACACAAAGTGATTTTTAACATGCCCATGATTCATGATCTACCAAAGAAAACACCCAGCAAATGAAAACGCTCCATGAAGACTGTGCATTTACATAATGAGTTTACATTTAATCAGGAGCTGAATATGCATGAGCACAGGCTGTTTCACAGGCTGAGCTCTGCCCACATATGTCAGCTGCCATGGCACTCTAGAGAGGCCCTTTCCATGCCATCTATCCAGGGGTTCCATGTCTCCCAGACCACGGACACTGCTGGAAAACAGCACAGAGCAGCCCTGCCCAGGACCCCGGGGCACGCACGCTACAGCTGGAACACACCAGGACACCAGAAGTCCTTTTCCTTTGGGGTTTGGCAAATACAGCAGCACCACTGCTCTCCTCATCGTCATGTACAGGCAGAGAGAGAGGGAGAGGGGAGAAAATATACAGCCCTAACTGCAGTTGATCTGATTGTTAATATCAGGAAAAAAACAATCTGACAGAGCAGCTATAAGAGGTGAGGTATAAGCTGGAAACACTCTGCCTGTCTGGAGCTTTCCACTATCATCACCAGGCTGAGAGAATTCCAACAGCCTTCATTTCCTTCCTTCTGTACTGGTTGTTTCTTTGGTAAATATAATTGGGGTTTTTTCATCATCTTTGACAGTGAGATTTTATCCTCTATTAGAAATAAATTGACCAAAAATGTGTAACCTCTCTTGTGGAATTTTCAGCTACTGAGGAAAAGTAAGTGCCAAGAAGCAGATCCCTCTGTGGATGCACTCGGAATATTCACTTTCAGTTTCCAGGCTGTGGCATCAAAGACACAAACTCCCATCAGCTTTGGGCTGTAGATATTAGACCCCAAGCTATGTTGAACGAAATTGATTCTGAAGTTAGTTTTTCAGCTATTATTAATGTTCTTGTTTTCTAAAATACTACTTCAAACAGATATGAAAACCTATGTCATTGCCACATATCCATCCTCCCACTCACACACTGTCTATCGAGGTATGTTATCTGGCTGAAAATTGAGTTAATTCCCAGGCTGGATGGAGTTCATAAAACTTTCAGCAAAACTGGGCTGGATTTTATGAGCATGAAGCCACATCACAGCTTGGGAAAGAAATCAGGGCGAGCTCTGTTTCACTGGAAATCATGCAAAATGTTGCAAATTCTTGTGTGCCTTGCTTTGAATTTATGAATTTCTTCGACTTCTACATTAAATACAAGGTGGGAACTTGCTTAAATTCAGTAGGAGAGCAACATCCCCATGAGATACTCCCCAGTCCCCCAGAGCCCAATGAACACCTGAGATCCAACTGTGTTTACATCATATATTAGCAGCCAAGCTCAGGTTGGAAGGTGTGCACTGGGAAAAGGAAGCATGCAACTGTTTTTCTTGTTTTGCTGTGAGCACTGCCACAGATTTCCCAGGTGGAACAGAGGAACCCTTTTTTTATGTTAGGACTGGAGGGAATTGCACCACAGGGGTCAGCTTCACCTTGTACAGCTTTTTATCTCAACACAGATTGCAGTCTCAAGCTGTTGATTTCAATAAAAATACTCCAGACATCTTTAAGAGTTCTCTTCACCTCTGCTAGTCAGAGTAGGAGGCGTGTAATTAAGTTTGAGTTCTTGTTAAGACAGAAGATTGAAGACCTCTTCTCAAGCATTGGTGGAATAAGGAGCTGAAAAACTGTTTTCTTTAACTGTATTTAGTGCAAGGGAGAAAAAGGATGATGTTGAGGGATTATACAACACCACATGGAATTACAGGAAAGAAACTCAGGCACATGCCATTTAAAATCTGTTGTGAATGTTTTAGTAGCTCTGAGATCATAGGGTGGATTGAGGAGAGGGGGGGATGCACCACCACAAAATCTAACAAAGGATCACACTACGGGAAAGAGCAAACTTTTTCCCAGGCTTCTCAAATAGTAAAAATACTCAGGACTGCATTTAGGATACATGCAAAATATTTACTCTTCCAGAAAATGATGCTCTTTGGGTGTGAACTGCAGTATATTGGCAGAAGAAGAAGAGCTCCTGCTGTCTCTACTTGTGCAAAATGTTACTCCTCCATGAAAGAGAGAGTTTGATTTGCACAGCTATCAATTTGGCAGACTCCTCACACAGAAAACCCCATTGTACTGCCTGCAGAAGAGAATCTTTTCTATTGCTTTCAATAGCTACCAGGCCCAATTCTGGCAAAATAAACCCAGGAATCAAGAGTCTCTGAAGCAGCTTTCACCTCTGGCTGTGTCTCGCTCTGTGTCAGGGGCTCTCAAGCCGTGGCATGCAAACCATTTCAGAGGGCTGTGCCTGAGTGATGCTGCAGCTGTGGGAGCTGGAATTGAATCCCAATTCATTTCACAGCACAGAGTGAAAAGCATAAAGGGCTCAGACAGCTTGGTGAGGCTGCACATCCCTGCAAGAGGCGTCCAAGAAAGAGCAAGATGTGCTGTGAATCAGGGCTGGGGTAGGTCACAGCTCCACATTATGCCCAAAACCAGACCTCAGGATGAAAAGGCTTCCTCTGCTATTCATCATCACTGCTGACAGTGGTACCTGTCACTGCCAGGGATGACAAAATCCAGTAAAAGAAAGTTTGGCCAGTATTACTCATGGCCACAGATACAACATGGAGGCAACAGGGAAAAGTGGAAATTAATGGTGACTCTTAATGAATTTCCACTAAGCACCTTTCATCTCATATATCACACATTAATGCAGTGTTTAAATTTTTATTTCTTTAAATCAGTAATAGAAAAATTAAATTATGCATTATTAATAAACTAGCTTGCAGAGAAGCTAAAGCCTTCCAAGAAGGAGAACAGAGTTTCCAGAAGATATATGCAGAAGTTGAGATGGTGATGCTAAACAAGGAGGAAAGTATTTGGGTCCCTTTCTAAAGCCTCTCAAAAATATTTCTGGATTTACTGCTGAGATGGCAACTGTCAAAGCTGGTGAGGGAATGAAATGGGATAAAGTTGGCTTTGCTGTTCAGAACTGGTCAATGATCCCCCCCCAGTCACATTGTGTGTTTTTAGGTGAGAGTTCTGTGGGATTCATCAGGCTAAAGATCAGGCTAAACAGACCTCATAAAAAACCACACAAAACACTCAGATCCACAGCAAACACATGGAAACAAGAAAATCAAACAGTCAGAAAGACTGTAGTCAAAAAGAGCTCCACAGGTCAGAGTTACAGATTGGCAGGAATTTAACCATGTACACTTTATCTGATATGTGTGAGGCTAAATACTGAACTGGACACTAACCAGTCTTCTTCTGCAGAGCCCAGAAAAACAGTAAAAGAAACATTCCCAAAAAAACAACCAACCAAAACAAACAAACCCCAAGTTTTGTTTGGGAGACCTCATCTGCTGCTCCTCCTTGCCACTGGCCTCTCTAAGTGTCTTCAGCATCTCATCCCCAGCCAAACTTCCCACTCTGGGGCACAGACAGAGGCAGATTCCTTCACTCTGCAAAGCCCTGCAGGGTGGTCCCAGAACAGTGCCGGTGTAGCAGTCAAACTGCTAAAACAACTCTGCGGTCACATAATCCAAAGCAAATCCAGTACTGAAATTTATGTTACTGCACATCAGCTGGGCACCATGATAATTCATAGCCCTTTTTTATTTATGCTAACTAATATGAGAGCTTAATTTCTTTAAGATGATTTTCCTTCTTGGATGGATTAAAAAGTCCATGAACACAGATGCAAACAGAAATTTGCAAAGCTGTGGTCACTTAACAATTGCAAGTCATAAAGCAATATCTCACTTCTCTTATCCTTATTTCAGGGCTGGGGTGAAGTGGCATTGGTGCCAAAGAAAGAAGATGTTTTTACAGACTTTCTGGGGTAGGGACAGGGCCTTGCAGAGGCACATACCGATTCAAAGAAAGTCAAGCCTCTTGCTTTACTGCAGTAATAAATCATTACTGAATTAAAACAAAGATGGGCAATTACCCAGGATCTTGAGAAAGATTATTTTAATATGGAAGAGAGTACTGCTAAATAGCTTGTAAAAGACCCCAAAACTCAGCAGGATTTCAGCATCTGCAGGTAGGCAAATCTATCAACACTACTTTTTCTGCCATGCTTAGATACTCCTGCCCTGCCTACCAGAGTGAAACTTTATTCAACCCTTTGGATTACTGCTGCCCAAGTCCCTTCACACACTGCCACACACATGCTGAACTCTGCCTCCAGCTCAGAGAGGGTTCTTCTCGAGCAGGAATAGAGGAGAAGAACAGAAGTGTGTGGCAGAGGTTTAAGAGACAGGGAAGCTTCTCTGTAAATCACAACATGGGAAATATAAAAACCATTTCAAAGTGGCAAATCAAGAATGCAACTCAGCCAGTATCAACATCCTGAAAAAAAAGCATTATAAAGTCTGAATGCAACAAAGCAACAAAAATATATCTTGATTTTTTGCTAGCAAGGTCTTAACTTGCTCATTAAGATTAGAAGCTTCTGATATTGAACTGAATTTCCTTTACTGTATGGGATACATGTCCTCTCATATGAGCTACATAGTGGAAAAAAGTGTGGTAATTTTTCAGTATATATCTTGTGAGAAAGTTCAATTTTTTTTTTTTCAAAATATTGCATATTAGGGTGGGATAGCAAGAGATAATATCCAGACCTGCATATAGAACATTCATTCCAGTTGAATCTTTACAGCTTCCCAAGTATAGGAGCCAGAGAGGATAGGTTTCTTTTGGGTTTTGGGGGTTTTTTTGCACCTAGCTGTAGAAGAGGCATCTTGCTGAGAGTTAATTAGTAATCAAACCCGGCTAAATCACGTATTTCCAAAGAGGTGACAAGAGAGGTTATTTCCTCTCAGGTGGATTTGCTGCCTGTGTTCAATTCATACAGAGAGACACAGGTTCTACAGGTGATTTGAGATTATCAGCATCCTTCTAACTAAATTTCAAAAGCTTTGAAAGGCTACTGCTGCCTCCAAGATTCACTTCTAAACCCTGGAAGTTTGCTCTGCTTAACTGTCTTCTCTAGCATACATTTTTAGTGAATTACACTACTAATGATGGGATTAATATTAAGCCATTTCACTATAAATGGATTGGATGTACTGCTACTATCTTGAATTAATCTGCATTTGGCAAGCACATCTCTGCCCTTGTCCTTCTTTTCAAAAGAAATTTAGAGAGACAGAAATAAAATGTCTTCAAAGTAAAGCTGTGAGAGAGGACTGAATGTTTTTTATAAGAAGGGAAGCTAAGCAGACTTTCCAGGAAACACAGGAATTAGACAAAGCTACAGGGGTTTTCTGTTTGCTTGTTTTCCCCCACTTTCTAGTAACTGCAGCAGTTGTTTCAATTCTGAGAGCTCAGCTGTAGGCACAGTGAAAGGGCAAAGTCTCACATATTTACTTTTGAGCTTATAAAATCGAGCAAGTTTGGTTGTGAAGGGCTGAGCTCTTCTTGGCCTCTGCTCCAGCTAGGACCCAGTGACCTGGTGACACTGCTGGGCATATTCCCAGCTGGCCAACTCATCATCCAGAGCCAGCCACCTCTCAGACTGCCACTGCACGTGCAGCAGAGCTCAGTCTGAACCAAATCATCTGAACCAGACTAGTGTTTTGCTTTCTGTGAAGTGATTAGGGAATTGGGCAGCACTAAAATGAGGAGGGGGGAAAAGACTTCTGGGATCATCCACCCCTTTGCCACAGAGTCAGTGAAAGGCATTCTCCAGCATTCTGCTTGGCCTGGAGGCATCTGGAGCTGCATCCTGCACCTCCACGAGAGAGCAGATGCAGATGCTGAAGGGATAAAATGTGTTTCTTCCAAGGAAGAAACTCACCCTCTGAGGGGAGGTTAGGGACAGGATCATTCCCATGACTCACCTTCCGATAGTGGTTCGAAAGCAGTGTTTGGGGAGTTGTTATAGACTGTGTTATTGGCCACATAAATCAACAAGGGTTCCTAGAACAGCTGAGGGCCTGACCTATTGCAGCAGGCATTACACTGCCTGAACCAGGGCACAGGAATTAAGGGACATTACTTGGAGCTTCTGCTTAGCTTTGAAGTGAACTATGGCAGAAAAGGGCGGGGGGGAAGTGAGAGAAGAAAAAAGATTGATTTTACTTTTGGCAAATATTTGGCCACCAGGATCTACTCACCTGTCATTTGTCTTGCCTTGAGAATTGGCCTTTGCAGAGCAAAACAAACAAACACTGCTACACTGTGTGGCATTTTGCAGTGACACATAAGCCTCGCTGAGGATAACAGACATTTATAGAGCAATTCATATGACTTTAAAATTACCCACCTTTGCTTTATCATTGTTTAATCTACTAACTTGCATTTGTTATTTGAAACGTAGACAGAGAAGCCATGCTGCTGACAGTGACGTAAAAACCCTGCTGTGTGTTAAGACTCGTTATTTGTGTTCTAACATCCTCTCTGGTGGACAGGTTTTGACATGGACAATTAAAAGCAGACTGTCTTCCTCCCTTATTCCTTAGAGGGCACACGGAATGGCTGCACCCACAGAGATTCCCCAAAAGATGCATATCATTCCCCAAAAGAAACATATACACAACAGCACAATCTTCCACTGCATGGGCTAAGCTGGAAATAGAAAATATTAACTGCTGTGATTATTCCCACCTTGTTCCTCTTCCCTCAAGGGTCATTGCCAGTTGCCAAAGGTTGGCATAATGCTGCAACTTCAAATAAAGCTGCTATGTGGACAGACAAAATCCAGAGATGTGAAGGCATCCTACTCATACCGAACTCCTTGACAGCTCATCCTTCACATTTCCTGCCACCCACTCACACAACACTCCCTGCCTTGCCAGCACAAACATGGTGAGACAGTGAATTGGGCTTTAATTGCCAGAAGTCTTATCCTGTGGTACTTTCTGGGAGATAGCAACCCCACAGCCAACACCTGAGAAGCACAGCTAGGACTTGGTCACCACAAAGAGAGAGAAAACTTCCTGTGTTCTGCTGGAATAATTAAATTCTTGGTGAGTTTCCAGCTTGGTGAGTTTTCCCCGAGGAGCCCCTCCGCTCCCGCCAGCCCTCCGGGCCACCTCAGCGGATCTTCCGAAGAGGAGGAGGAGGAGGAGGGAACGGGCGCGGCAGCGCTGCCTTGGCGGCGGAGGGGCGCAGCGGCAGTGCTTACATTTCCCTTCTTGGGGCTGAAGATGAAGGGCCCCCCCGATCTCCTGCATTTTCTCCTGCTGATCCAGCCTGTACAAGAGGTCCAGTGGCCTCTCGATGTAGCTGATGGCGCTCCTCAGTATCTCCACCTTGGGCAGCCCCTGGTCAGGGCTCGCCACAGTCCGCCTTCTCAGAGCCTCAAAGGCTTTGTTGATCTTCTTCAGCCTTCTCCTCTCCCGCAGGGTGGCTGCTTTCCATCTGTCCGTCGGGGCCGACTTTCTCTTGCAAGTTTTACAAGCCCAGATCAAACACTGGCCAGGGAAGTGAGGGTGCAGTCCCGAGGGTGCCAGGACACGTTCCTCTCCGCTGCTGTCACTGCCGGCCTCTGGCTGCATTAGGTCCTGACATGGAGACAAGGTGCCATCGCTGCATGGGTACAGCGGGGATCCCTCAGCCATCTCCAGCTGCTGCAGGGCTCCATTCTCCCCGTCCAAGTAGAAGAAATAGGACCCAGTTTCAAAAAGGTCCATCATGCTGTCCCTCGGCCTCTCTGCCTGCTTGAGTTGGATGGCAGTCTCAAAAACACCCCGAGGAACAACCCAGATGGAATTTAATTAATGCACTGACATAAGTCCCCCCTGCTTTATATTATAGGAGCTGCTGAAACCCTATCCAACTTTTAGCTATCGTGGTGTATCACCTTCCAAACCTGATTCCAGCCAGTCTCCTGGGCGCTGTCCTGAGAGCATCTCCTATTAAGAAGGGGGAGGGTGGACACGAGAGGTGGGAGACAAATCAGAAAAATATAAACAGAACACAACAAACCAAAACCAAAACAACTAAAAGAAGCGGGAAAAAATACAACCCAACTTTCCACCCTCCCCCGAAGTGAGTTGGGGGTGCAGCGAAGGGCCGTGATGTGGGGCTCGGGAGCAGGGTCCCGGCACGGCAGGCGGCTCTGGCCCCACTGCCGAACCCTTGGGGCACGGCTGGAGGACAAAGGCTGGGCAGGGGCCCTCCCCCAGCCCAGCCCTCATGCCCCTGGTGCACTATCCCTGCCCGGGGCTAAGTACAAATCTGCAAGGAGAGATTTCAAAGGCAGCCATCATTTTCCAAATAGAGGGGTTCATATTTTCAGAAGAAGCCCCTGCTATTTCTCTCCCTGCCCCCTTCCCCTGGAAGCATGCCATTCCTGCGACCCAAGCCACCTGGGCCAGCCCAAGCTCGCTGTCCCTCCACACATATGGGCAAGGTTGCCAAGGCGGAGCTGTGCTGTGACCATGAGGCACCCACAGACAGCATACCTCGGCTTAGCCTTTCAGTCGGAAGTTTGCCATGTTGCCCATGAGGTGAAAGGAGTGATTCCAGGTGATGGGGTTATGGTGTCATGAGGCTCTCTGGATAACCCTTGTCCTTGATGCTGTTTAGGGCAAGCAAAGCCCAGGCATATGGTATAGCTGAAGTTTAATCCTGTTGTAGACGAAGGTGAAGGAAGACGACGATGAGGCAAAGGGTGGTGGCAGGATGACTCCTGCCCAAGCTCTCCTTTATTACGGTAGAGGGTTCTCGGTGGTCGGGAGGGAGAGCAGGGGAAGGAGGGCCATGTCCGTAGGTGGCATGAGGACAAAATGGCACCGAGTGCCTGGGAGCACCCGGTTAAGTAGGGAAAGGGTTGACCAATGAGGGAAGAGGGAGAGGGCGGTACGAGCATACATGAACCAATCCGAACACAAGGGGGAGGGGTACAATTCAAAAGGGCCAATGGTACAACCAACGGCCAAGAAGGTTCAAGAAGGAGGGATGGGTCTTGAGCTCTGGCCACGTCTTACGCCCACAAGCCAGGGGTGGGCCCAGAAGCTTCTACCCCAAAGGTCCTCCCATGGCAGGCGGAGCCGGGCTGGGAGGCGGGAGCAGCATGGGGGCAGACCCGCTTCATAATGCCTTGCACCTGGCAGGGTATACTGAGTTTCCTAGACACTGAGACAGAAATGGAGCTTGTGATCACTCTCTGTGAGCTTATACTGTAATGTCACATCATGCCTGGAACTATCTCACATAAAGAAAGAAGAATGGGAAAATGTCTTGTTTGCCTCTTTTCCTGCACTGCCTCGTGTTCTTTAAATGCCATGTAATTTGTCCAGTAATCTGATAAAAATATATCATCCATCATATATTAATCTATGCTTGTTCTAATTTTCCTCTGATCTTAGCTCAAGGTCACATTAAGACAGAAACCTTTCCTAAAGTATTGCTGCCATGGTAAAGAGTAGCATAAGTATTAGAATACATGCCAGATAGTGTACAGTAAAATATCATCACAGTTTACTTCCAAGAGTAAATACAATTTGCAGGTACAATTGACTAATGTATATCTACAATTTACAATACTTTACAATTGCATAGGAACTGTGAAGGATTGTTGCTATACATATTTACTGCTGTGTGCAAAAGTTAATTCAGTGTGCTCAAATTAAAACATGTGGACCGAAGTTTCTTCTGGATAACCATAGAACAAAGTCTTTTATTCCATTTGGCATGCAGCATAGCTCATTCCTGTTGTTCAAGGACAGTTCTGAGGAAGTTTTTACACTTTAGAATGGAAAATGCTTGAGCGACTTCTCAGGGTGCTTTATTTACCTTACTTCACTTTCTATTAAAACCTCACTTTATATTAAAAATGCTGAAAAAATGAGGCATCCAAAACTGAAAACCGAATTCCTGCATTAAGAAGAGATTTTTTACTTCATGACAATTTAGATTTTTCTCAGAAATGTAACCCACTTCTTTGAATCTTCAGCCAGATGACCCATTAATTCCATAAAATTTTATACTATTTTATTTTATATTTGGTATCATGTCTTTTGGCAGATTGAAAATTCAAATTGGAGGAGTTTGGGAGCCTATTTCAATGTGTGATAAAACTTAAGAGAAAGGAGGTCACATTTTTCCTCTTCCAGTTAAAAGAAATAATTTAGCATCAGACATTTTTGAAAAAAATTCGAAAGACTAAGATTTCTCAGATCAAATTAGTAAAACAAGTTTAAATAGCCTACCAGTCGTGATGCACTTGCCATCAAATTAGAGGGTCCCCAACAGAGAGTCTCACAAACTGTAGGATTCTGCCTATGTGTAAGAGTCAGCTACTATTGCCTTCCACACAACCACTGCCACAGCTGGAGAGGGTAGAGGGCATGCAGCACAGACAAGATGTGCGGGAGAAGTGTAGATTACAGAATTAGAATCTTGATGATCCTCTAGGAAACACTGACATACAGAAGAGTACATTTAGATCACAGTAAACTGGATTGGAGACAGAGAATGCCAGAAACCTCACTCTGTAACACAGTTAAAGAAAATATGCTTTGGATAAACTGCACATTTTAAATTACTGAAAGATGTTGTATTATTATTTAAAGATGAGTATTATTGCTTCATTGTCATTTATTGTGTTATTAGTAATCTTCCTCACTTTTCCTGAAGGAGGAATTAAAGCCAGAAAAGATGAAGAACTAATTCCTTATCTGGAGGAATTGGTGGGTATTGGAGAAGGGAAAATGGTTCTGAAAGAAAAAAGAACTGTTTAAAAAATGCACAGGGTCATTACTAAAAGGGAGTGCTCTAATGATATAGCTAAAGAGATCGACAAAAAGGTAGTTAGGTGTTCCAGGTGCCAGATGTTCAGTAGTAAGGCTGGCTGGATGTAGCAGAATGAAACACCTGAACCATTCCACTGTCTGACAGAGCTACAGAGGATGAAGTGTGTACAGTACCACACCTTTCCCTTTACTCTGGAAATGTCAGACACTGCTAAGGTGTTGGCTAACAAAAGCACACTAAATGGAGAACATGTGAGTTCACAGTGTTGCAGTGGGGAATCAGCAAGTGGAGGTGCACGGAGAAGGGCAAAGCCCTTTTAGACCTTTCCTCAACCACCAGATCCAGACCTGCTTCAGGGAAAGTACCTGTGGGTCTGTTCAGTTACTTAGGAGATTCAGATTTGATAAACATGTCAGTTGTGATAAATGTTTGTGGAGTTGGAAAGTGAATTTAACTTAATTAGCTCAAAAATTAATATACTGTGTGTTGGATTTGTATGATCAGGTTTTGGCAGAGAGGGGGCTACAGGGGTGGCTTCTTTGTGAAACTTCAAAAGCTTCCCCTGTGTCTCAGAGAGCCAAAGCCAAGTGGCTTGAAGACAAACCCATCACTGGCCAAGAATGAACCCATCAGCACTGGCAGTAGTATCCCTGTGATAATGTAGTTCGGGAGGGGGGGAAAACCCTGTGCACAACAGCAACTACAGCCAGAGAGAGTGAAAATATGTGTGAGTGAACTCTGCAGACACTCCCATGTCAGGGAAGGAGGACAGGGAGGAGGTAATTGAGGTGCCGGAGCAGAATATCCCTGCCTGTGGGGAAGACCATGGTAAGGCTGTTCCCCTGCAGCCCATGGAGGTCCATGGTGGATCAGAGATCCACCTGCAGCCCATGGAAGAACCCACACCAGAGCAGGTGGATACCCAAATAAGGCTGTGACTCCATGGGATGCCTGCTGGAGCAGGCTCCTGGCAAGACCTGTGGGGGACTTGTGGTGAAACAGATCATGAACTGTAGCCCATGGGAAGGACTCGGATGAAGTTTGTGCTGGACTATCTCTCATGAGAGGGACCCCACACTGGAGGGGAAGAATGTGAGGAGTCCTCCAAGGAGGGAGGAGAGGCAGAGACAGCAAGACTGACCACAGGCCCTGTTCCCTGCCCCACCGGGACTGCTGCAGGGGATTGCGGAGAGAATTCAGGAGTGAAGCTGAGCCTGGAAAGAAGGGCAGGGTGGGTGAAAGCTGTTTCAAGTTTTGATTTTCTTTCTTGCTTCCCTACTCTTGTCCCAAAGGCAGGCTTGATACCTGGTGGCAGTGCCAATTCACACACTGAGGCAAGGTACTTCTATTTCTTATTGTAGTTTGTGCAAAGTAGGGAGTTAGGTGGCAACTTACAAAAGGATAGCTCTCCAATAATCAAAAATTTACCCTACTTATACATTTATACAGGCAAATTTATACATTTATACAGGGCAAATGCCCTGTGTGTTGCTGAGGGGAGTTGAAGGTCATTGGAGGGGGAGGCAGGTGCCCGTCGTGTCATTGAGGAACCCTGAGGGTCTCTGGGAGGCATACGGGCGCACTTTGCATGTACCTCAGGCGATGGCAGATGCCCTGCGTGCCACTGAGGGGGCTGCGGGTTTGCCGTGCGTCTCCGAGGGGATGTGAGGCTATCTGAGGGGGATTTCGGTGCACTCTGAGGGACATATGGTGGGGCGAGACGGTCTCCGCTGCACCGGTACGCTGAGCCGCGGCGTTGGGAATCAGAAGCCACTGTGTTGCACTGCGTTCTCTCACCCCAAAATCCCCTCAGCCACGGCGTCGGCAATTCGAAGCCGCTGTGTACTGCCGTGCTCTCCCCACACCATTCTGTCAGCTGCGGCGTCGAGAACTAAAAGCCAGAGTGCTCTGCCACGCTGTTCCCACCCCCTCAGCCATGGCATCAGGAATTAAGAGCTGGTGTGTTCCGCCACACTCTCCCCACCGCTTCAGCCACGGCGTCGGGAACGAAAAGCCGATGTGCTCCACCACCTTCTCCCCACCTCCTCAGCCGTGGTGTCAGGAATTAAGAGCTGGTGTGCTCCACCACCTTCTCCCCACCCCCTCAGCCATGGCGTCGGGAATTGAGAGCTGGTGTGTTCCGCCACGCTCTTCCCCTCAGCCGCGGTGTCGGGAATTCGAAGCCACTGTGTTCCACCGCGCCCACCTCCCCAGCTGCAGTGGCAGGAATTCAAAAGTGCTCTATCCACCCCTTGCGTCGAGGCACCGGGCGGGATTCCAAAAGCCGTCTGGCAGTCGCCCTTGACTAGCCCCTGTGCTGAGACACCGAGGAGGAAGGGACAGCCTGGTCACAGGTAAGCACGGTGTTTCAATTTGTGAGGGAAAAAGGTGAGGTAAACTCGAGAGGGGACAGAAAGAACTTCATAGGAGAGGAATGCTGGAATTCCCTGACATCACCTGTAGGGCATGGAATGAACATTTTGGGGTAAAAATTGATCAGTGTGAAAACAAAAGCTGTGGTAATCTGTGGAGGACATGTAGCAGGCATTTTGGTGGGAAAATCTGAGGTGTTCTCAAGGGGAGAAAATAGTTTTTGGGGAAAAGTTCAAGGTTCTTTGTGGAGGACAGGCAGAGAAAACTTTGTGATAAAACCTGAGGTAATTTTTAAGGGCCAGAAGGACCATTTTCGGGCTAAAATCTCAGGTAATCGGCAGGGGGCTGAAGGGGGTGGCAAATGCCCTGTGTGTTGCTGAGGGGAGTTGAAGGTCATTGGAGGGGGAGGCAGGTGCCCGTCGTGTCATTGAGGAACCCTGAGGGTCTCTGGGAGGCACACGGGCGCACCTTGCATGTACCTCAGGCGGTGGCAGATGCCCTGTATGCCACTGAGGGGGCTGCGGGTTTGCCGTGTGTCTCTGAGGGGATATGAGGCTATCTGAGGGGGATTTCGGTGCACCCTGAGGGACACGTGGCGGGGCGAGATGGTCCCCACTGCGCCGGTGCTCTGAGCTGTGGCATCGGGAATTAGAAGCCGCTTTCTTTCGGGGTGCTCTCCACCACACCCCCTCAGCCACGACGTTGGGAATTCGAAGCTGGTGTGTTCCGCTTCACTCTCCCCACCCTGTCCCATCAGCCGCGGCATCAGGAACTAAAAGCCAGCGTGCTCTGCCGCGCTCTCCCCACCCCCTCAGCCATGATGTCGGGAATTAGGAACTGGTGTGCTCCGCCGCATTCTCCCCACCCCCTCAGCCATGGCGTCGGGAATTAAGAGCTGGTGTGCTCTGCCACCTTCTCCCCACCACCTCAGCCATGGCGTCGGGAATTAAGAGCTGGTGTGTTCCGCCACCTTCTCCCCAACCCCTCAGTTGCGGCATCAGGAATTCGAAGCCGCTGTATTCCACCACGCCTCCACCCTCAGGCGTGGCGCCAGGAATTCAAAAACGCTCTGTCCGCCCTTCGCATCGAGGCCCTGGGTAGGATTGTGTGATAAATAACTGTGTGCATTTGTTAATCAAATCTTGCTTAAGCCAGGGAATAAATGGTTAAAACTGAGTTAGGAAGCTCACAAGTCTTTTTCTAAGCAAGGCCGAACAAAAAGCTAAGCAAGGCCAAGAAAAACAGGTGTCTAAGCAAAAACAGAGAGAACAGATACCGAAGTAAGGTCAGGATGACCTATATCCAGTGAAGTAAGCAATGTATGAGCCCCCCCTGAGGAAGACTACAGCCTTCAGCCTCACGACCACCAGAAGGCAGAAAAGACCCCCTAGCAACAGCCCGCGCCGACGCAGAGTACTTCTCAGAAGATATACGTATACCGGAACAAGGAGGCTATAAAACCAGAGACATTAGGAGGGGTGGTTGCGAACCGTTGGCGGAGCGGAGACTCCCCGGTCGCCCAGCGCTGTTTTGCCTTGCTGCCGCATGCTCAATAAATCAAATTATTTTAATTGGCCTGACTTTTGTCTCTAACTTATAACAATTGTAAAAGCTGTCTGGCAGTCACCCTGGATTAGCTTCTGTGCTGAGACACTGAGGAGGAAAGGATAGCGGGTCACAGGTAAGCACGGTGTTTCAATTTGTGAGGGAAAAAGCTGAGGTAAATTCAAGAAGGGACAAAAGAAATTAATAGGGGAGGAGTGGTGGAATTCCCTGGCATCACCTGTAGGGCACGGAATGAACATTTTGGGGTAAAATTGAGCAGTGTGAAAACGTCCCCTGCTCCCGCGCAGGCGTGGGGCAGGGTTTCCTCTGGCCGGCAGCAGTGTGATTGAAAGAGGGCTGAGCCGGTGGGTGCTTTGCTCCCTATCAGGTGTGGGTCGGGGTTTCCTCCGGCTGGTGACGGTGTGATTGAAGGAGAGCTCTAGGGAGCACGGCGACCTGGAGCGGGCAAACAGGGGCACGTCTCTGAGGGCTTGGCAAGGCAGTTTGCGCAGCAGTTACCGCAAGCATGGCAGGTGGGCAGGGTTGGAGGCATTGTCCTGCTAGTGGGGTTTTTAGTTTGTTTTAGTGTTGAGATTTGGTTGGTTGGTTGGATTTTTTTTTTTTTTCCAGTAATGGTCTTTACATGATCAAAAGCTACAGCTAGTAAAAGTGGCAAAGATACAGCATTGACTTCAGAGTATTCCTGGTAATTGAATACAATTTAACAAGTCATTTTAATTGTGTTGTTATTAGTCTGTGTAGGGTAGGTTGTTTTTCACCCTTTGAGTTTTAGGATTATAGGAGGATGAGATGCAAATCAGGAACAAAGGAGAGTTTGTGGAGTCAGCTTCTTGCTTGTAGCACCTGGAAGAATTAAAAAAATGGTTGGTGACTCACTTCTATTTGCACTTTTCAGTCTAGTCTTTTTGCAGTGGAGTTTAGTGTTTTACGTATTTTGCTTGACATATCAAGTGTTAGAGAATTTTACAATAACCTAAACAAATACATATGTTTAGGTAATAGTTTGATTGTCCCAGGGGAATTAAAGATGTAATGAAAATCAACTGTTTTACTTACTTAGAATATAATTCCAATTGGGAATTTATGTTTTATTATGAGATAATCAAAACTGATAAGGAATATTTAGGGTGAAATCTCTTTTTTGCACTGCGACAATCAGAGTAAAGGCGTAGACACACTCAAGTAATACTTGTAGAAACTACTAACTATATACATGTATATATATATAAACATTAATTAAAATGACTAAAATTATCAAATTCCTTAGTACTTCAATAGTCCTAAAGTAGGTTTTAATGCTGTGTGAACAAAGTTAAATTTATTTTTTCTTGAGACTTTTAGAGAAAATGGCTCTCGCCAGATTCACATATTTTGTTGATTTTTATTTTGCAAATTTGGAATATGATTAATACACTCAACATTAGTGTTAGAACTACAATTATTACGCCAATTACTTTTCTCATGATTCTATTTAGATTTGGAATCCATAGGGTTATCCAATCAAATACATTTGTTTCTTGATCCTTCTGGATCTCATGTAAGACTCCAGTATTTTCTTAATTTCCTTTAGATCAGTTTGTATTCTCAGGGTTTGATTTATGTATACACAATAGCTAGTGTTGATGACTGTGCATACCCCACCTTTGGAGGCTAAAAGCAAATCGAAAGCTATTCAGTTTTGCTGGTCTACCTTTAAGAGGCTGACAACTTCTTGTTGCAAAGCAGTGATTGCATTATTTGCCTGGCTTTTGTATGTTTAATGATTCTGGTTATGTTTATTATTGTTTGTTCTAATTTAGACAGTCCTACCTGTGGTAAGAACTTTCTCACAAATTTGTGGAATCCAGAGGATTTTTCTATTAGGGTTTTAAATTTCATTTGCATCTTGTTATAAAAGATTGTAGGTGTTTTCTGGGGAATTTTGATTTATCAATGATGTTTGCATTTGAGACTGCAGTTCCAATGGTGCTTATTCTTTGCCATAGAAGGGGTAGAGCTTTTTTATCTTGATTTCTACAAAGCCACTAGTATGCCATATTGTCTGGAATAGGCTCAGCAATATGTAGTAAAAATGCCTTTTCCAGTTACATTTAGATATGAATGACACTTGGGATAGACTTTTACTCTATGGCCACATTCAAGTAATCTCATATTTTTGTGTGAAGTCACCCCTGGTGTCTCTAGACATCTGTGAATACAAGAGGTTTCAACAGTTATGATGCCTACTGTTAGAATTTGTTGGTTTGGATTGCTGGTGTAAATGTTCGGATTGTTTTCTTTGCCAGCCAGAGTATTATTCTGGCGGGAGGAATACTATTGGAAAAATACGCTTGGTGTAGGAATTCCTATAATTTGAATACTTCTGTGTAACAGTTTGTAGTAGCTTGAGATAGGAATTCCTCTTTTTCAAGGGTCAGGTAACCTTTGCTATCTGTGTGTTTAGGAAAAACAACATTGTTAGTTTTTGTTGGGATGGCTGATTAGCCGTAATGCGTTATTGTAAACTTTGACCTGTAAGTATTAAAAAATGTAAGCAATGTTACAATTAACATTTTGATTACAGCAAATTCATTAGTTACTGTGTAGTCCAGTATGGCTTCTTTGTGTCTGGAGTTGGCTTTGTTTGCAGGAGTTCAGGAGTTCTGGTGGTTTTTCCCAGCCATGTAGGTATTAAACAGTCTTTCCTCCTGTTGCTTGAGTAGTTTCTTGTTTCACGTCCAGGTACACCTAGCTTTTGTCTAGTGAAGGCGTACTTAAACATTTAAGGTTAAGAGATAAATTAAACCAATACAACTTAAGTAATAACAGATAGGCTTTTTACAGGCAGTTATGATAGCAGTTCCATTTTTGGCCTCTAGTTGTAAACTCAGCTATATTCGCTGCTGTCAGATGGGGGTAGTGTAGGAGCAGTTTGTGAGGTTTCATTGGGAAATTTGCTTTGTTTCAGAGCAAAGGCAAATGTACAGAGGTAAGAGTATCACTCTGTGTGGGGTTTTAGGACAGGGACTGAGAAAAGCAGTCATTAGGTCCTGAAATAGTAGGTTTTGCATTAGCATGCCTGCTTTTAGTGGCAATTACTTGTAATTGTTAGATGTTTTAGAGGTTTATTATTATTTATTTCTGAAGTTGACTAGAGTGTTTGTTATGTTTGATGTGTGAAGGCGATGCCAAATTTGGATGGCTTTAAGCTTTAGTTGGTGTTTGGATCACTATGTGTGAATGCTTTTACATATCTTTTTGGTCAATGGTTGCTTTTTGCTTTGTGCTGCCAAAAAATAAGGTTTTTAATATGACTTAATTTGCAATACAATTATTTATTAGTGTTGTGGATCAATTTTTTTGTTGTTGTTGATTTATTTTGTTGTTATAATAAGTTTGTAAAGTGTGGTTAGTTGCATGAATTTTTAATTCATCCTATAAGGATTTCTCAGGACTGAGTCTGTAAAAAACAACCATTCAAATCTTTTTTGTTTAAGCTTAATTTCCCTTCACTTGCCAATCTACCCCTTCTACTTACCTAACTACCATATGGTACCAACCCAAAACTGCAAATGAGTTAATCATACACTTTCTTTGTCTTTATGACCAGTCAGCTTTCAATGTCTTATCAGCACACATTTTAGTTTTTTTTAACTAGACATTTCTGACTTTAGAGTTTGAAATAAATGTAGGAGTGTTTTAGGAATGAGTGTGTGTCTTCCTTCCACTTTTGGAAGTTTGTAGTATTTTGTCTTTAGTTGTTAGTTTTCTTTTGCAATGTTGCAGAGTGAGGTATCATTGGTATCAACTTTTGCCTTTAGTATGTAAATGAAGGCAAAGCTTGAGGGGAGTTAAGAGATAGGAAAAACTAGTTTTTAGTTTCACTCTCGGGTAAGAGGACTTTTAATTGTCTTTAACTAAAATTAAACTTAATTTAATTAATAGACTTAAAATTAATTTAAATAATTAAACCCTTTCAGCAGTGTTTAGTCAGCATTTCTAGGGCTGTGCTCTTGGCTGCTTGGAAATAGCCTGGGCAGTGGCCTAGAGGTACCTACTCTCTACACCTTTCTCTCAGTGCTGTTAATCTGTATCTCTAAGGCTGCTTCTCTGGTTGCTTGAAACATGCAGAAAGAGAAACATCCAAAACAGAAACATCCAGCACACACAGAAGCATCCAAAACAATATGTGGTGGTCACACTTAAAGGAAACAAACCTCATAGTAGCTGCAAAATTCACTGCAATCCAATATCAGACCTGCTTTTCTTAATAGCACAAGGGGCTAACTCATTCCTAGGCCACAAAATCCACTGCAGGTATTGGACTCGCTTTCCCTAAAGGGATAGGGGGACTGATTTTCCCCAAAAGCAGCTGCCAAATTCCCCAAAGCACGGGGGAACGACACTTTTTCAGCTAAACACACAGGAGTTTTTGAAGGGATGCTTATTAGCACACGTAGAAAACCAACCTACACAAAAATTCCACAGGCATTCAACATGTGTTTCAACGCTCAGCCTGTTGCATTTATCTAATGGACATACCCATATTTATATGCCACAAAACACAACACAGATAATTCACATGCACGCACACACACACACTGCACACACAGGTAAAAAGATCCCAAAGTGATAATATGTAATGCACGCAATGAAACAACAAAATCAACACTTTTTCTTGTACACACAGACATATTTCAAAGGGAAAATTAAAGCATTTGAGTGAACTCTGTGGTTATTACAGAAAATTCAGGAACATGATTTTTTCTAATATTTCAGAAGTAGTTATTATTTTTTTGGAAAAACCTCCTTCTGGTAGTGGGGAGCAGACACGACATCTACTTTAGGAATTACAGCTTAGCCTGCCATCCACTAGTTGTCAGTTCTACCCCTCCAGAGGGAATTTGGTGTTCAGTCAAAAGCAGCCAACATGCAGATTGCTGTTTATTTACATGCAAATGCCCACAGTGTAGTAGCATTCTATGTTAGTATTAAGTTTTAATGATCAGTTGTTAAGCACCGGTTTTTATTTGCCCTTTTTCAAACAGAAAAGTTGAGGGTGGAATGCATTCTAAATATTATTAGATGACAACAGATTTTAGCAGTGTAACAGGCTTTTCTGTGCTCTCACAGTTAAGTAGACATAGGGGTAATTGGAAGTTTATTGTATTGCAGGAATGTGGGGGAGCTGGGTCTTAAGGGTTTGTCTGTCTTCTCTGCAGGAGAAGGATTGGGGACAGATTTTTTTTTCCTGTGAGAGAGGGTTTGAATTGCTGCTTCTCCCCTCCCCACTGCTTGGGGGTAGTTGACAGTCAGTGCAGTCCTTGGAGGGGGTTTTGTGAGTTGTGTAATTTTGCTGATTAGTAAATCAGGTGGCTTTGGTTCACTCACAACCCAGAATTCATTTTCCCCAGTGAAACAAATTTTTAACAGACATTTAATATCTGTTTCTCCTGCATTTGGAATGTTTGTTAATAGCAGGAAGTTCCAGAGGAATGGTTTGATCACCTCTCTTCCCTGACTACCTTTGGGTTTTTCAGAGATTTCAGTTTTAGTTGCGGAATTCAATTTAATTTCTGGAATTTCTCTCTTCTTAAGAGATAGTTTTCTGTGCTTTTGTTAGAATCCAATTCATTTGAATCACTAATTTCATCAGAGTAGTTTTCTTGAATTTCATTACTCTCATCTCCAGGTGATGTTATCAACTCTGGAATTCCTTTAACATTCACAGAGTTGGGGTTTTCTGATGATGTTAGTTCCAATTTTTCTTCCAAGGTTTTTGTTCATTCCTTGGATTCTTTTAGCTCTTGTTTTAATTTGTCATGCTCTTTTATAATTTCTACCCGCTAATCACATGCAGCTTTTAAATAAAAGCAAGTGCATGAGAAATTACATTTCCTCTATTTTTATCTGTCAGTGATTTTTTTGCGGTTCATATAATTTCTTATGGATTTTTTACCACTCAAACCAGTCATCTGCTGGAAGAGACAATTGCACCATGGCACCAGCCATGTGGTGGAGGAAAAGGGGGAGGATGTCCTCCCACAGGTATTGAGTCTAGTATTAGTAAATTTGCTGGTGACACTAAGCTGGGAACAGGTGTCAATCTGTCAGAAGGTAGGAGGGCTCTGCAAAGAGACCTGGAACAATTGGATAGATGAAGTTTAACAAGTCCAAGTGCTGAGTGCTGCACTTTGGCCACAACAACCCCTTGCCGCGCTACAGGCTGGGGACAGTATGGCTGGACAGTGGCCAGGCAGAAAGGGACATGGGGAATACCAGTCCACAGCCAACTGAACATGAGCCAGCAGTGTGCCCAGGTGGCCAAGAAGGCCAACAGCATCCTGGCCTGTATTAGAAATAGTGTGGCCAGCAGGACCAGGGAAGTCATTCTTCCCCTGTACTCGGCACTGGTGAGGCTGCACCTCGTTTACCGTGTCCAGTTCTGGGCTCCTCAGTTCAGGAAGGATGTGAGGCACTCAAACGTGTCCAAAGGAGGGCGATGAGGGCGGTGAAGGGCTTGGAACACAAGCCCTGTGAGGAACAACTGAGGGAGCTGGAGTTGTTTAGCCTGGAGAAATGACTCAGAGGAGACCTTATCACTCTCTACAACTACCTGAAGGGTGGTTGTAGTCAGGTGGGGGTTGGTCTCTTTGTCCAGGCAGCAGCTGACAGAACAAGAGGACACGACTTTGAGCTGTGCCAAGGGAAATTTAAGTTGGATATTAGGAAAAGGTTTTTTACTGATAGAGTGATAAAGTTCTGGAATCGTCTGCCTGGCGAGGTGGTGGAGTCACCATCCACACACCATGGATGTGTTTAAAAATAGATTGGATGTGGCACTCAGTGCCATGGTTTAGTTGAGGTGGTGTTAGGGCATGGGTTGGACTCAGTGATCTCTTCTAACCTTGTGATTCTGTGAACAAAAGCTGTGGTAATCTGTGGAGGACATGTAGCAGACATTTTGGTGGGAAAATCTGAGGTGATCGCAATGGGAGAAAATAGTTTCTGGGGAAAAGTCCAAGGTACTTTGTGGAGGACAGACAGAGAAAATTTTGTGGTAAAACCTGAGGTAATTTTTAAGGGCCAGACAGAACATTTTTTGGGCAAAACCTCAGGTAATCTGTGGGGAATGAGTGAAGGTAAAATCTGAAGTAATCTCGATGGAATGGAACACTTTGGGGGCAGTAATGTGTCAGGGGACACTTGGGAAAACCTGAGGTAATCTATATGTGAAAACCAAAAATTTTTGGGGTAAAATCTTAGGTGACCTATAGGAAAAAGCTAGGGAATGTTTTGGAGGGAAAATAACAGGTAATTTTTTGGGAGATCAGAAGTCACTTTTTTGACAATAAACCTAAGGTAATACAGATGAAACAATATAAGTATTTATTTTAAAGATGAAATTGGGGTAGTTCAAAGAAGAAAAATGAGATTTCTGGAGGGAAAGTTTGTTGTTACACAGAAGACGGAGGCTGCATGTTTGATAGAAAATCTGGAATAACTTAGAAGGGATAAAGGTGACATGTCAGTCAAGCCAGTGCCTGGGAGTCTGAGGCACTTTGCAGTCCAGGCTGCAGCCTAAGCCCCCTGTGAGCAGGGGTGCAGCCTCTTAGGACGATGCTCTGCATGCCCAGCTTCATGTGCCCAGAGGGCCTGGTTCCCGGCACCGAAAGGGGACCAGGCCAGACTGGAGCTTTTCAGGCCTAAGTGTGTTATCATCCATTGGCAGAAGCCATGGGACGTCGAGGCAAGAGTGCTGAGCAAGAGGAGCGGTGGCTTCAAGCTCAAGAGTGGAACAGCAAGGAAAGAGTGAGCGGGCAAGGACAGTGGCGGCGGCTTGGAGCTCTGGAAGAGGGGGCAGGAGAGGCTCTCTGGGCAAAGGGCATTCCAGACATCACCCGGGCACCTTCTCGGTGCTTTTTTTGCGCTGGGCGAGACCTCCCTGTAAGCAGAGGGTAGGGTCTTTGCTGTCATTGGCCTTTTGGCAATGTTGTGCTCTTTTGGCTGCCCAGAGAGAGGGTCAACTATTATCCTTCAGGAAGAGTGAATTTGGAAAACTAATATCTATATTCTCATCTTCACCATCCCATGTGTTGCTGTCCTGGGGTGATGTAATGATAATCCTGTGTCCCATATCGTTTGCATGCCTGCCTAAAATGTCCTGTAACTTTAACTGTGCTCAGCAGCCAGGAGAAGCTCTGCCAACGCGGGATGTTTTGAAACTCTCCCTTGCTCCCTGTTCTGGGAGGAAGGGACATTGTTTTAGTCAGGCTGCTGCTGCTGCTGTGACTGCTGCTTTTCCTTCCCTCCTCCCCTGGGATTGCTCCTTCATCGTCTTTTTTCTGGACCCTTTTTTCCTCGACTTTTTCGTCGGAGAACCCTGGGAGCCCCGGAGGATGGTGGACATGAAATCTCTGGGGGGGAAACCCCCGGAAAGGGGTCACTACGCCTGAGGACACTAAAGTTTATCAACTGTTCATTTGGGTTTGGTGATTCCTTTTCCCCTTTCCCTTTCCCCTGTGCCTGTGGGAGAGCTGAATAAACAGCTTTTTCCACTTTCCCCGAGCTTCTGCTGTTATGGGGGAGGGGGTGCCGGAGGCCTTTGCTGTGGGGGGAGGTGTTCTGTTCAGAGCACTTTCCACCCAGGAAAATTGTCTCTAACCTGAGATAGTTGCCTTCCTTCACCATCACAAAACAAATAAATGGATAATTTAATTTTCTAGCTTAAAACATGCAGAAGAGAACTCCATGAATAGATAGTTATTTATGCCTGAATATCAGGCTTGCATTCATATTTATGTAGTTTGATAAGCATTCTAACTATCAGGGTTATTATCACTTCAAGATTTTTAAAGGCAGCTGATTCAAATAGCTTTTTCAGAGAGATGTTATTCAGTTCCAGTTCTCTTCTTCTGGGGTCCAGGAAACCTTCAGTAAGAAAATGATGTACTCCTTTTTGTAAGCTAAATCTTGAGCAATTTAGCTTGACACTGAAGCAACATGTTTTGTTGATAAGCACAAAGCAAATTACTATTTTCACATGAGTTCTAGGCTTATCTCCAACTTCTGAAGTACATTAAAGTTCCATGCAAATCTGGGCATATGCTGACAACCGGATCCTCATGACCATACCAAATAAATCTCTTGTTATGTCGCTCATTCTTGTTCTTCAAGGTTCCAAAGAGAAAACCTCGAGAACAAGCTCAGGTTTTTCAGTCAGGGGTTTGGGAAAGCTGCACATCTGCCTGCTGCCAAGTGGGTTTCCTGTGTGACTTCGTGGTGACATCTACTCTCAGTGGGGAGGTGAAAATGTCATCCAGCAGTGGATTTTTGGGTGCAAAATTCAGAGGTGGAAGGAACAGGCTTTAAAGCTGCGCACAACTGAGTACAAACGCAAGTGAGCAGATTTCTGTGTGCTGGACTGGATATGTTAATTGTTTAGACAATTAAATAAAAGGTATTTGGTAGCTGTGCAATGACATTAAGGAGTGACACGTTGAGCTGGGTATGACTGTGCAACGACAGGGAGAGTAGTGAGACCACCAGTGGCAACTCATGGCCCTCTTGTGCCAGGCTTCAAGCAGTGCTGCTTCCTTTTCTGGGCTGTGACGCTGTGGATGCCAGAGATTCAAGGATTAAGATGTGTGACATTTTCACAGTGTGAGCTTCAAGCCAGCAGGCTGTGAAATCACCAAGTGTCCAAACAGTTTTCATTGTGCTTTCATCCGTTCCCCGCTAAGGAAGAGCAGCGTGGGGAAAAACTCCCCGTATGTGGAACTAGAATAGCAGAGCACCTGCTGGGGCAGAAACTGTGTTCATGAGCTATATAAACGAGGTGACAACAGGAGGACCTTGGGGCTGGTCCTGCAGGACAAGCTCTGCTAACCCAGCTAACGCAGCTCTCCCAGGATCAATGAGGTTCCTGAACTGAAACCTGGCTGTTATAGATGGAAGCAGTATGTGTTGTTCAGAAGGCATACAAAATGTGGGAAATTGGCACACTTATCTTGGGGAAAACAAATAAAAAAGATGAAAGCAACAATTTCAGAGTATCCAGAAGGCCTAAGAGATTTGCAGATGTCCATCCATAGGAGCTATAGAAGTGTCCAAACCGATGAAGACCAGCCAGGCACAGCTTTTCCCAGCCAAATGCACATTGCTTCATAGGTCCAGGAATGTATTTTACCCATGTGTGTGGAGTTAGTTACTGGAAGGAGACATGGCAGGGTCACTGGTCTGAGCAGTGTCTCCACCAGCACCACCCTGGAGTTCCTCTTCCCAGCTGCTGGGATTGGAAAATGAGGGGGAGAGAGGCTGAGACACCTAATCCAGCTCTGATCAGGAGCAGTAGAGCCACATTACCAAAATAGTCCTTTTCATCCCAGCTAATGAGCCCAGGAAAGAGACCACCTGAATTCAGCTGCCACCCCATGGGTTAGATTAATCTCGGCTTGATCTTTTATGCTGTCAAAATATGCCCTGAGATCTCAGAGCTGACCCCTGGGGAGGAGGATGGCCAGAGACCCCTGAAATACTTTCCAATCTAATTTTCTCTATGATTTCTCCATGATATTGTCAAACAGCCCATTTTGAAATCTGGTGATGACATTGCAAAGGTACTTCCTACCAATAAAATGTGTGTGCCTGATTTCTGCTACATTTTTTTCCCTTGAAGAGAAGACGTCTTCTCACAGGTTCAAGGCTAACTAAACCCTTTTTATATACAAGTCAGATTTTTTAATATGCTGTAGATGTGTTGCCTCCATGGGGAATTAATGTAATTTTGGTGGATTTCTGAAGGAAATAATACTTATCCAATAGAAGTGAGCACGATTTTGGCCATTAGTTTCAAAATGGTAAAATGAAAAAGATTGAGTGGTGCATCATATCAGCAAGTGACTAGATACAAGAATCTAGATATCAAATAGATAGCAATAAAATGCTACAGGATTTTAATTTCCAGAAGTAATTTTTGTTTTATGTTGGGGAGGATGAAATAGGAAAGCCTTATAAATATTATTACTTGGCAAAAGATGCTGAGAATATGGAAACTATAAGCGAGATTGAAATGAAGACAAGTTTTGAGATACCAAACCCCAGTTACTGAACAACTGGAAAACAATGGTATGGCCACTGAAGGTAATCCCCTTTTTGATTAAACAATACCCTTTGCTTGTAGATAGGTCCAAGGGTCAGAGCAGAGCCTACCAACTTGGCAGAGGGTCCAGAAAGCAGTTTTTAGAGTTTAAAATATAACGCCGTATGGTAATGCAATGACTCTCACAGGCTGTATGTAAATGTTGTAGGATTTGTAGCTTGTTCTAGATTGGTTAGTGAAAGTTAGAATACCCAGCACAGAAGATGATTTGTTGTATTGTAAACGGCAACCACGGCATTATTCTATCTTCTTTCTTCTCTACTCTCGCTCCCGCTCTGGCTCTCTCTTGCTTGCTCTCTTACCTCTCTTGATCTGCTTTAAGCTGCGTTTGGCAGCTCCTAGCAGGTCCCCTACACCCACACCTTTTCACAATAAACCTCATGCTCTAAGACCTGACTTCAGAGATCTCTTGTCTCTGTCCCAACCATCCAAAACAAAACCGTGACAAATTCCTACAGATGGCGCCCAAATGTGGTTGAATGGCCGATCCAGCTTCTTCTGCCTGTATGAGACTTCTCCATGGACGGTAACTAAAAAAGACCAGTTATAGCCACCTCAAAGGTGTCGTGAGCATGGCATACTGCTGCTGAGCAGCGTAAACGCCGGAGCTCTATAATTTTGCCGAGGCACACCTCGAGCACAGCGACCCGTTACTGAGTAACGACCTGCTGGAGCTCTCGGAGGATTTTGCCTGCCTTGCCATGGAATCCATGGGCACTGAGCACAGGTGAGTGCTGCTAAGCACCGCCCGTACTGGAGCTCTGAGTGCAGACCCACCCACGAGGTCCCGAGCCCAGAAAGCTGTTGCCAAGCGACACCTAAAAGTGGAGCTCTGAAAGGGACCCTAACGCAGAGTCCTGAGCACAACTGGAGAGCCTGGCCACCCCCCCACGACAGAGCTCTGAGGACCCTGCTTCTGCGGCACCAAGATGAGCAACACACTGGTCAAACAATGGGACAGACTCATTCTGCCCATGACAGAGATCTCTATAAGCAACTAAAGCGCCTATTAAGCTCCACTCCAAGTAAATTACCAAAACAGGACCTAAAAAACCTCTTAGAGTCAGCAATTTCCACAATGCTAACCACTCTTCCATCTTTACCAATAACTTCTGGGACATAGCTGGAAACAAGCTTTTTAATAATATCTCCCGCAGCGATCTGGCTGCAGCAGAGCTACTGCCAGCTTGCAGAGCGCTGGTGGAGCTGTTTGCTGCAAAGGCGCCGCCCGTGGCACATTCCACATTGAGCCCCACTTCCTTCATGACTCCGCCTCTTGCTGCTGTGAATCGGCAACACGGCACACCCCCCACCCCCCTGCCGCACCTCGCGGCTCCGGTAACTGCAGTCCCACTAACCCCGGCCACCCCACTGTACCCCACGGCCCCTCCCACCCCCGCCATCCCAGCTCCTACCATCCCGGCCCCTGCCGTCTGATTAATCCCTCTGCCCCCGCTCCCGTGGTTTCGGCCCCTGGTTCCACCAGCATCACCGCGGCACCGCCCTTCTCCTCCGCTCCTACAAGCCCACCCACCAGTGTCACCACGGCCCCGCCCCTCGCCCCTGCGGGCCCCTCCACTTCTGCCCTAACCGCGGCCCTGCCCCTCATCGCCGCCCCTGCGAGCTCCCTTGCTGTGGGCATCATGGCGGCCCCGCCCCTCAACCCCACCCCCACGGGGCCAGCCACTTCTCCTCTGCCGCCCGCGGGCACAACTGCCCCCCCAGCCACATGTCCTATGCCCATGGCCACCATTATGGCGGGCTCCCTGCCGGGCCGGGCGGCAGACCCCTGGGTCCCCCTGGCCACCGCCGGCACGGTGCTGGTGCTCCCAGCACCCCTTGTGCACACTCCCGCAGAAAACCTGCCCCTCTCCCGTGGCCTTCCGGCACAATTCCCCGGCCCTGGCACAGCACCGAGAGACGGACCATCCCCCCCCACCCAAGCCACCCCGTGCCGGCGGACCACCGTCTGCACGCATGGCTGCAGGCTCTCCTGCACCTGCCACGGTTCCAACGACCCCACTGCCCACCATGGCCTGCCTGCAGCAGACTCCCGCCACCTGCACATCGCTCCCCCCACCTCCCACCACTCAGACATCAGCTCTCGCTGACGGAAATGCTCCGCCGCCGGCGCTCTCCACCACAAATGCGAGTATGGCCACACCGTCTCTCCAGCAGCCTCCCCCTTCCCAGCTAGTGTATGGCACAGCTCCACCGCCTCCTGTAACCCTGAACGTCCCATCGTTCCCTGCCATGGCCACGTCTCCAGCGATCGTCTCCGCAGCGCTGTCACCCCCCGCACCCTACAACCCACCGGCCATCATGACTCGCCACGCAAGCCCTGTGTCGCAATCAACACATGCACGTTTGCTACAACCTCCAATCCAGCCGTCTCACTCCGCGCCGACTCATCCAATCGCAACAGTGCCTCTAGATCACCAGACACAGCAGCCGCAGCTACTCGAACACCAAGCTGCGTTTTTACCTTCCGCGCCCCTGGCACTGACTGGGACTACTTCGTACACACCCACGCAGCCACAGCCAGGCACACAAACCATGCAATGAGGAGGGGGAGCCTGGAATATAACAGCTGCTTTAACAAATACAGAAGACTCCCAAAAATGTTTACATAATTTTCAATTAATGGACTGGCATGAAGTCAGATGCCAGATTTGCAAAGATGAAAGCTTAAATCCCTTAGCCATGCCTGTGGTATTCAGCCAACAAGCCGGTGGCCCTAGGACATGGGTAGCTATACCAACTCATGAGATAAAAGAGCTGCGAAAAGCAATCAAAGACAGTGGGCTTTGCTCCCCATATTTTAAGCAACTGCTGAAAATTACCCTAGACGGATACACACTCACACCAAATGTCTGTAAAAACCTTGCTAGTATAATTCTTACAGATTCACAATACGTGTTACGGGAACTCAAATGGAAGAGACTGCTTACAGGGGTACTACCCACTCGTAGACAAAGTACTGATGCAGACCTTCGTACCCTTACCATATCTAAACTTACTGGTGACCCTCCTGATGACCAAAATGATAATCAAGTTAATTTACCAAGACACCGTTAGATCAACAAAAAGAGGGAGAAGCCCAGGCTACACCTCAAAGGAGGATGAATAAAGCTTTGTATGTTTACAATTTTTTGAATAGCTCTGCAGAAGAGCCTGATCCCCCAATATACAGACATTTCTTAAACAACAAAAAAGCAAAACTGAAAGAGAACCTTCCAGTTTTTAGAATTCAGAATCAGGGCAAATAGAAGGACCATACAATCTTGTAAGCTGGGGGAAGGGGTTTGCGTGTGTTTCCACAGGCGAAGGGCTCAAGTGGATTCCAGCAAAAAACGTGAAGCCGTATCACACACCAAAGCCTGCCGATGCCTCCACATCAGCCAGCAATACCACAAGTGAGAAGCAGGAAGCAAACACCCAGACCTGAGCTGGCAGAACCACCAGGAGAAAGTGATCTGCCAAAAAGCAGCTCAAGAGAAGAATGGAGTTTTATCATTTGCACGAATGCATGTTACTCTTATTCCTTTGTTTTAGTTTTTGTAGTGAAGCTTTACCTGTAAATCCACCACAGACAAATGTCTGGGTTGCTTTGGCCAAGTCTGCAGGTTCCGATACCATTTGTCTATCCGACACAAGCCCTGACAAACCTTTTTCAACCTGTTTCGTTAGAGTACCTTTTCCAGAAGGTTTTGATAATGTTACTCTTGATAAATATTAGCCATATGATGATCATCATGTATCTCCAACTCCCAGCCATAGAAATTTACCTGATCATTCTGTTTCCATTCATAAACAGCTACAAAACCTAAGGGATTTAGCTAACCAAATTACAATAGATGACCCATCTTGGCTAGACAGTTTATTTGATGGTTGGAGCTTTGCACCTTGGCTAAAGGAACTCTGTAAAACAGGCTTGATTATTCTAATAGTAGTAATTGTAGTTTTAGTAGCAGTACCCTCTATACTTCCGTGTGTGCAAAAGTTAATGAGTAAGACTGTGTCCAATATCTCAGTTGTTAATCAGAACGGGGGAGATGTTGGGGAGGATGAAATAGGAAAGCCTTATAAATATTATTACTTGGCAAAAGATGCTGAGAATATGGAAACTATAAGCGAGATTGAAATGCAGACAAGTTTTGAGATACCAAACCCCAGTTACTGAACAGCTGGAAAACAATGGCATGGCCAACTGGAGGTAATCCCCTTTTTGATTAAACAATACCTTCTGCTTGCAGATAGGTCCAAGGGTTAGAGCAGAGCCTACCAACTTGGCAGAGGGTCCAGAAAGCAGTTTTTAGAGTTTAAAATATAACGCCGTATGGTAATGCAATGACTCTCACAGGCTGTATGTAAATGTTGTAGGATTTCTAGCTTGTTCTAGATTGGTTAGTGAAAGTTAGAATACCCAGCACAGAAAATGATTTGTTGTATTGTAAACGGCAACCACGGTATTCTGTATTCGATCCTCTTTCTTCTCTCTCTGTCTCTTACCTCTCTGACCTGCTCCAAGCTGCGTCTGGTAGCTCCTAGCAGGTCCCCTACACCCACGCCCTTTCACAATAAACCTCATGCTCTAAGACCTGACTTCAGAAATCTCTTGTCTCCGTCCCGACCATCCGAAACAAAAACCAGGGACCCAATTCCTACAGTTTTAAATCAATTTTTTTCCTGTCTTCCTACTTTTTAAAATTTTGCCTGAATGTGAACCGCTATATCGCTAATGAAAAGTATCATTAATCCTTTTCTAGGACATTCTTCAATTAAACTAAATATAGCCATAAAGTCCTCTGTTAGATAAGATAATGGAGCACTGCAGCAATAGTTTGCCAGCTGTTAATGAGATCTGTGAACTCCTTGAGAGCATCAGAGGGGCTGGGACAGTTAAACTCTTCAAGGACAGTAATATATATGTAGTCTCAATTAAAAATGGGGCAGGAGTGATAAAAAAGTATGTGGTGTAACACATGCCTAGGCATCTAAAGGTCAATAAAGGTGTTTGTTTCAAAAACATAATGTCGATTGTTTGAGTAGTGCTGAAATTATTTTTGTTTTTGCCAGTAAATTCCTGAGTCTGATGTAGATCACAGGACAAGCTAATGTTTTTGCCTTTGGGAAGGGGTGAACATGACTGATAAGACATTTCTTCCCTTGAGAAAAGACCCAGATATGGTGGTGGAGCAGAGGGAGTGGGTAAAATCTCAGCTCTTGGGCTGTTATTACAGCCTTTTCTACTCAGCCAATGTTTTCTTGTTGAACATCATAATTACACTGTTGTCATTGTATGGAATGATGTAGTACGTACACATTACAGCCTGAACACAGCCTATTCATGCAGTCACAAGCACAGCATGAAGGTGGCAAAAGGAAATAAAAAGAAAAAAGAGGAAGGGAAAGAAAAAAAGGAAAAAAATGGAAAGGGGAGAGGAAGGGGAGAGGAATGTTCCAGCAATATAAGGATTACAGGGCTCTGCGTCTACTGCCTGTGTGTTTCAGAACAGGTAAGAATGTAGGCAGGTGTGGTTCCGGAGGGGCATGGATCACTTCTGTCACCCGGCTGGACAGGAAAACACATTCCCTCCCTTGTACCACAGCTTGTTCCTGCCACAGTGCTCAGTCTTTTCTGTCACGGTGTAGCTTCATCCAGACCAGTCCAGAACTGATAAATTTGGTTATTGGGATGAATTTGGGTATGAGGCATCTGACCAGCTTGGCAGAATAAGCAAAAAGATTCAACACCAAGAATATCAAATTCTCCCAGGTGCTTATTTTGAAAAGATGCTGATTGACTACGCAGCATTTCTTTGCCCAACACTGAAGTGTTTGATTTGGTGGCTACCATTGCCACACATGGGTGGACTTTTGGGTCAGAATCTGACACTCCAGATATGCAGAATCATGGGAGAAACTGGGAATGCTGAGGAAAATGTGGTGTGCCTGGGTATAAATGGGATGAACCAGCCCTAGAATTTGTGTAGCTGTGCTTTGCTATGCTGATAGAGAAATGGGAGGCTTCAGCCTAATCACAATCAATGCTATCATAGAAGATGCCACTTGCAAGGTGACCTTTCATTTGGAAATTTGGAAATGCAGCTGCAATCCCTCCTTTTATGTGGAAAGTGGGAAGAAGCCAGATAGGAGAGCTGGGTGTGCAACAAGTGATTTATTTGGGAGCACTTCACAGTTTGCTCGTATAAACTTATTCTGAGATGGGACTGCAAGTTGAACAAGCTGGAATACCTGTCTGAAGAATAATATTATCTTGATTGATAGTCCACAGGGCCAGCACTTGCATTGCTCCTGTATCCCAGTATGGCCGTGGCCATATTTGCACAGTGTAGGCACAAAGGACTCCAGTCCCACAGATGTGTCCAGATAGGAGCTGAGAGAGCTCTCAGGAAATCACATTTCTAAACTGCTTTAAACAATAAGGTGACTTCTTTTTCCTAGAAAGACTAACGTATAAAGATGAAATATGGGCGTGTCAGGGATATATAAGTAAGAGGATGTGAGGAACAGGAGCTAGAACAAAATGAGGATGAGGGAAGGAAGAACAGGATGGCTGTGGACTGTCGTGGCTGGCCAGTTCAAAAATGGAAAGCCTGAAGCACTCTGGCAATTCTCTTCCTGTAACCTTCCCTTCCCTTAGTCTGCATGGGGTAAATGGAACGCAAAACCAAAACTTTGAATTTTGAGAAATCACAGACACATTCCATTCCTGGCTTTAAACAGTTTTTGCAACACTTTAGATATTGAAATGAATCAATCCTCAATTTTTATGTCACTGTCATTAAAAATAACAATGCCAGCTTAAAAATGCACTGAATGGCTACAACGAGAGACGTGTACTATTTACAAAGCATTTTGTAGCTATCTGATAGTTCAAAGTACTGAAGACACTTGAGAATCTCTGGGAGGTAAAATTTAATTCAGTTTCTTGGCTTGTGCAATTAGCTGGTTGCCTTAGCTACTCCTCACATGAATCTGCTGAATTCAAATTAAGCTGAAGCCAACACAGCTGTGTTGAGTTGTTGGTTAAAAACGAGATGGAGAGGTCCGCACATGTGTGTTTTAAGCAAGATAGAAAAATTCCAGTAATTGTACTTACTTTTTTACTTTGTGTTAGTGATATTTTTATAGTTGTGTTTAATATATTCAGCAGTATGAAGACTTTACTCTGTAGTTTTATTTACATTCAGGGATATCAGCATATTAAATTTTTTTAATGATCTATTACAAATGGATTTCTAAATTCAGGACAACTTGAACACATGTGCTTGGACAGATTGAGGGATGCCCATCCAAAGCAGTTTGAAGCTTAGTGTGGAGAGCCTGTTTCAAAGAGGATGTTAAAAGAATGGGAGATTAGGCTTTCTTAATTCAATCTAATATTGAAATGATCCAGATACAGAAAGTTCAGCCCAATGGTGGACATATAAGTTCTTGGAATGCCCTCAGACCACCTGCCTGGGCAGCAGCTCCTGCCCCAGGAGTGCTCCTGCCATTATGATGTCCCAGCCTAGGGTATCACAGAAGCGCCGGGGGATTGGGATGACACATGCCTCAAGACTTTTTTCCTCTTATACATATGGCTTTATAGATTTTAGTATATAGCTATATCATTTCTAACACTTTGTCACTTTAGCATAGCAGCTGCACTTTCTCATGTATTATGCTGCCTTCTTGGAATTTTGTTTAGTCTTGTTTTTTAGCCTAGCAAGGACACTTTGTTTTGCACCATACATAATAAAATGTAGGGCTAAAAGATCTGTGGGGGGGCTCCAATGGGGCAGAAATTACCTAACCAACTGCTCTTCTAATTGGACAGTATTTGTTAGATACACTAAATAATTAACCTTATAAAAACTGTACAAATCTGAGGCTGTCCTCAGAAGTGTGGGTCAGATTTCTGCTGATAATATGATAAAAAAGAGAGATAAATCGCTCTCATGGATGTATAATTTATATGTGGGCATTTGTGCCACTTCAGCTATCACAATTTATGAGCTACATATATGTATTTATAAATACTTATGTATGCAAGGGTAGTTAGAACTGCAGGAAAATATTAGGGCTTCAGCTGACACTATTTATTTAGGTACACTCATCAATTTTTATCAATAGGAATGCATTCATTTTAAAGCACTGAGTAAATCTCTTGAATTATAGGGGAAGAAAAAGAAGATATTTAAAGTGACGCAAAAATTGCACATAATTTTTATCTAAAACAGGGATTCAAATGAGTCTGAATAGTAGAACTCTTCAGTCAGATCGTGACTTTTCCCAAAGTCACCTCTCGGAATATAATTGTACTTTAAGTACTGTTCAATCCACTTAGCTTTCACAGTTGTAAACTGTATCTTGTTTTTTGTTGATTTTTTTAAAAATTGCATAACATTTTGTGGCTTCCAGCTTACCTTTCTCCTTGACAGACTGAACTTAAATCAAAAATCCCCAGTTTTTTTTTTCTTGTGGGAATCCTAGCAGTAACATGTACTTCCTTCTTAAGCTCTGTCACTGACGTGGTAAAAAAAAATCAGAAAAATGTTGACGAGACCAAAGTTCCTTTTTAAAAGTACTGTCTGCAGTCAAGAGGTAATTTACTCCCTCTGTGAATTCAGAGCTCCTGGGTAGAGCATGGGAAATAAAGTTATTAGCAAGGCTGTTAATGCAAATTTCTTATTTACCAACACTGCTTGCTAAGAAGGACTGTGTATTATTAGGGATCTGGAAAATATTTGCCTATAAATTTGAAATATTTTCATTTATCTTTGGCTTTAGTGGGTTCTTACTTCTCAGCCTTGTTATACATATGCAAATAGGAAAGCAATCTTATATAAGCAGTGGCCATGATTTATACCGAGAACATTTTCTAGTAGAAACAATAGGATTTATCAGAATTAAAAATGAGGTAAGTGGAGGTAAGGAAAGGAAGCTAGCAGGAAGAGGATATCTTGTGTTTTGAATATATGGGGTTGACTATTCTGTTGTGACAATGAATGGCATAGAAGCTCTTAAATTGGTATAACATATATGAGATAGAGGTTGAAAGAAGCATTTCTTCAATTTCTCTAAATCCTTTTTAATATAAAAACAAATACTTGGTAAAAACAAAACCCCTCAAGAATTACATAGCTGTAAGTGTGTCTGAAACGAGACTGAAAAAACACTTTGCAGTTTGAGCAACAAAATACCTCCCAGATTTGGGATAACTTTAAAAGAGCTCCTTTGAGAAAGTCGGAGCTGAAATCATTGCTTCTTTTTGGTATTAAGACCCTCATTGCTGTGCTGGGATCTTGAGGGTGGCTCACTGCATATTTGAGTGTCTCCATTTAATTAAGCACTGCACACTGTTGGTACAACTGAGATGCAATATCAGGCCCAAGATCCTGACTCAGAGCACATTAATGTCCATGCAAAGGCTCCTATCAGCTCTTAAGTATTTAGGTTGGGCTGTAAGTAGTTGGAAATCTTGAAAAAACCTTCCTGAACTTGTCACAGAATTTCCAAGTCACAAGACAGACAGATTTTTGCTCTTTAAAACACAGGAGTGGCTTCTCATTGAAAAGAAATCCATCATTCTGCTTAAAATGTGTCTCAACACTATCCAGTTTCCTTTATTCTGAATAACTACTGGTACAAGAGAAATATGGAGGAGCAGGGTATCTACAAGAAATAGAAAACAGTTATAAATTGTCATGTGTCAAAACACAATGCAAGATATCGTCATCACTTAAAAAAGCTTTTTCACTGAAGTACCATGTAAAAAAAGTGGCAAAGGAAATAACGCAAATAAAAAGCTCAACTGAGCCTCTCACATGCATGTTACATGCTTTTGCCAAGAATGACCAACCTAAGATTTTACATTTTTACCTTTCTTCTTCCTTTCCCTTAACCTTCTCTCTTTTTTAAGTGTTGAAAATAGAGGGGGGAAGGGAAGAAAATTTTAAAAAGCAAATCATTGAAAGCCAGACAGGGAAAATAATTTTTGTCACATGTGTAGGAAAATGAAAAATGGTTACGAAGTTCTATTGAATGATATTGAATGCTTCAGTTGAACTACAGTTACCGTGTGTCAAAAACTCTAGCTTAGGAGCAGTTTCTTTGATGTATGAAATGCAAAGATATTAATTTAAATAATATGCAAATTTCTAAGCAATGATAACAGAAAAATGAGTAAAAATTTAAAATTCAGCCCATCATTTTGCTGAGCATCATTTACTCAGCTGGGAGCTCACTTTTGATTCTGGCCAGTGACCAATAGTGTCTCGCTTTTACAGATTCTGTGATGATAAGAGACTTGAGCTGCTGACCCAGAAGAAGCACATAAGATCCCCAGTGTCTGATGCCACTGGAGTTATTGCTTCCAGTTATCACACATGGCTGGTCCGAAACAGGGTGTGGAAAATTGCTCGCTCTGCTGAGCTCTTCCCAGAGAGGGAACAGGTACAAACCACTGCTCCCCTGGAAAGAAAACGGTGATTTATTTGGAGAAGTGTTGGCTTATTCTGCTGACACAAAGCAGCTCAGGGACTGCGTGCAGGGACAGAAAGCATTAATCATCAGGACAACGAGGTGCAGGCGTTAGCAGCTCCTGTGTACAAGAAGCCAGAGGTCTTTGGCCAGGGACTGATTGGAGAAAATACTCAGTTGAAGTTCTTGGCTTCTTGTCATTTGCTTTAACTGAGGTTCATGATAAAATAAAGAATGTCAAGTTTGGCCACTGTTGCAGGAAGTTATGTGCCATGAGGTTATTTCAGCTCACTGATACAGCTAATATTAATAAAATACAATTTCATCAGGAAAAAGCCCCTAAGTGTTACTGCCTTGCTAATGGCTATTTCACATTTTTTGATCTGTCCAGCTTGGTTCAGTTCCTCAGAGTATAAGCAGAAGGCTTGTCTGTCTGGCCTGTGGGGCTCTTTAACTGCATAAGATGGATTAACAGCACCAAATATGATCACAGAACCACTAAGGTAGGAAAAGACTTCCAAGGTCAAGTCCAGCTTTCGAACAATCACCACCAAGCTCACTCTGTAACACAGAGAGAAGAGACTTTCTGGAGGGTGTCAGTCACAGATAATGCAAAGGTTTCCATGTAAACATGAACCACTGCTATGGGGGAATCAGTCCCCAGCCCCTTAACAAAATCACTGAGAAGTACTGAGTGAGAAGTGAAAAAAAGTGGGAGGCTTTGGGAGTAAAGGATTTGGTTAATGTAAAGATGCTTGTTATTTAACTGTGCTGATGACAGCATTAAGTAGATAACAAGGTCTGCTGCATGTTCCTACAGTGTTATCTCTGAACATTCTGCAGAGGGGGAACATGCAAATGTTTCCGTTTTACAGATGGGGAATGGGCACCTGGTGAGGTGTCATTCTGTATCCAGCTGTTCAGCAACAACCTCAGCACGAGGAATCAGAGTTTATGCTTCTTAAGGCAAATTTGGCTTTCTATCCACAAAGTACTTTATTCTCCATTAAAGTACATTTCTCTGTAAAACACCCATTATACAGAAATATCTGCATTAGGTCATAATACTGAACTAAGGGAAAACACTGTTAGGAGTGATATTACTTCTGTCACTTAATATGCTGGAACTGCAATATGCTTGAGAGGTACAGCCATTTCTTGGTACATAAAAATGCTAATGGCACTCATTAAACACAGGCTTCGAGAGGCAGAGTCGCAGCCCACTGAAATGCATAGAAAAGGAAACCCTTGATTTTCATGAGCTTTGTTTTCAGTTCTGAGAGGGACTGGTCATGCACAGTATCCTTTCTTCTCTGACTGATGCACAGAGCTTAGCTGAGGGGAACCACTGACATGGTAAAGTCGTATCAGGCAAACCATCATAAGGGACCAGGCAGGGCAGCAATGCCTAAAAGATTTCTTTTACAAATATGAAACTTGTTTCACTTGTGAAACTCAGTGTTTGCCTATAAACAAAAATTATTCCAAAGGAGAGAGAGAAGTAGCAAAAAACAGGTATGGCTTATGAGAAATCAGCCCCAAAGTTCACATGTCTGATCTGATGAACTTTGCTTTACGGATTTGAAAAAGCCCAGCTGCCACTGCTGCTTTGGCTAAGAGCTACTGTGTGACCTGTGTCCTGCTCTGTCAGGGTATTTTGCTGCAAGGCAAATGACTCAACACGAGGGCATTTTGCAAAAGGCTCCTTACCTCAGCACCAAGCAAAACCATGGCCTCAGCAGCTCACTATTCATAGCTCCTGCCCTCTGCAGGAAGAGGCAAGGGCAGAGGAGAAGCACCCGCTAGATCAGGGTACCCTGGCACGGTCCAGAACAGCACTCATCACTCGGGTTTGACAGATTGGTTGCTGTTCCATAGGAAATGGGGATTTGTTTTTTCCCCCTTTTGAGGGTTAACAGGTGGTTATACACCAGAAGCACCCTAAGTCTGGTTACTGCTGAATGTCTTTGTAACAAGTCAGGCTGACATCCTGGCTGTAGTAATATGCTGACACTGGAAAAGGCTGGATGTATTAATGAAAAATAAATTTGAAAAAAAAGGAAAAAAAAGGGAGGCAGCTGCTTCACGGCAGACAGGTGACAATTAAATAATTTTAAACACTAGCTTGATGTACTATGGGTAGGTTAGAAGACATTTACCATGCTATTTCTACCATGCTAAATACTAATTAAAGACTTGTATCTCTTACGGTTCTCTCATCTTGCAGCACTTCAGTGTTTTCAGTTTTTCAATAGCAATTTAACACCCTCATGCCAAGCTGTGGAAAATTATCTTGCACTGCAGCATCTGCTCCCAAGCTCGGTCTGTGTTTGTGCTATTAAAGCCATGCCTTTGTACTCTGCTTTGCTAGGCAACTAAAGAACTGTGGGATCTCTCCTTTCCTCACCAGTTTTTCAGCTGAGAGGTGTTTGGTTGAGATAAATATGTGCTTGCATTGTTTTAATGAAAAAGCCCAGAGTGACAGTCCTCACTTGGCCTCTTACAGGGAACGCTATCCTTTGCTGCAGGGAGAATGAAAGCATGTGCTCATTTTGAGAGGGAGAAACTTTAGGAAAAGAAAAGCAATGACGTCTTCATGCTCGTGGTTACAATTTATTATGTGTGATGTTCTGCTCTTCACTTACACTGATGTGTAAATATTTTACTTTTTAATTAGAAAGAGCTCTAAAAACAGGGCTGTGTGCTACTCCTTATATTGTTTTAAAGCCTGGAATATCATTTTCCCAAAGTAACTAATAATATTTGGTTCCATCTGTCAGTGCCTTCAAAGACCGTATTTTTCCAAGACTAAGAAGTTAGACTACATGAGTTTGGCAGGGCTCCTAATCACCTGCTTTTCTCAAAGCGAGCAAACAAACCAGAGGAGCCTGAACGTGTGGCTCCCAACGAGCAAAACACACACGTGTGCTGCCAGAACATCTATTTATCCTCAGATGAGAAGTCTCACACTGACAAAATGCTGAGATGTGGCTTTCAGGGGAGATTAAAGGCCTCTTGTGTCCCCAATGTGCACTCCATGCCAGTTTTTGCTTTTAGAGACTCTCTTTAATAATTCATTACTTCTAATCATAGAGATCTTCTGATCATAAGAGGTCTCTTTCTGAAAGAAAACCTACCTTGATATATTCTGGTGGTAATTTCTTTCAATGTTAGTATTTATGGCCTCCTAAAAGAAAACTGTTATGTGTTAAGGAGATGTTTAATGGGGAATGAATTTACTATTCTTATCCTAACCGAGAAGTGTCCTAGACAAGAGCAATGGCAATAGTCAGAGCTTTTATGTCAGATTGCATTTGGATTTTGTGAGTAAGAAGTGGGATGGCCTTAACAACACTATTGTCAACATTCTACAGATTTTCCTTTTTTTAGCCTTTCTTAAATAAGGATGGCAAAAAATACAGATTAAGAGCTAATCTTCACTGTTGGCTTTCTATTAAATCTCTATAAAATAGCTCACAGAAACCCTGTTCCTTCAAGAGAATTTCATGTGTAGATGATCTTGTAATAAATTATGTCCCATTATGAAGTTATTTTCTGTATCTCTAGTCATTAGTAAAATACAGCTGTAAATATGTATAACAAATTAGAGCTGTTTGTGCAAGCTTGAATGCTTCAATGAGAGAATTTGAATTTTGCAAAAGAGAGATAAAAATCCTTAAATATTTAAAAACAAATACCCTGGTGAATAGTGAGCAGCTGATGAACTGAAAACAAAACTTCTGGGAACTCTGTCACTCCAAAAAAAATTTCTATTTTTGGCCTTCCTTTCAGCACTCCAGGAAGGTGATCACCTGTTTATTTGTCAAAGACTTGCATTTTGGTTCAAGATATAATTCCAGAACTTTTTATCACCATTAGTTTCAACAGACCTCTTTAGTTTCAACAGACCTTCAACAGACATCACTGGCTGATTTCCTTTACTCAGGATTTTGTACAGTATTATTCATGGTATTTAAAAAAACCACCAAAAACCAAAAAAAATCAACCCAAAGATGAAAGCTCCTCCCAAAGAAATCATTCTTCCCAAGAAATAGGGCTGTTTAAAATATTCTCTACTTTGAAGTTCACTTTCAAGTTCATATAACTGTACAGTTATACTAATTTCATTTACATTATAGCATTGTTCCTATGTTATGAAAACCTGCTATTATATTTCATGATCTCATGTTAAGTCTATTACATTTAACTTTGCAGTTCGGTGTTACTACCATGAACACACTGCACCTACAGCCTGTGATTAGTTCTTTTATATTACTCATCCTATTAAGAAGGCAATATAGAAATTTATATCACAAAAAACCTGCTGCCTTTAACATGTATGTATGTTTTTATATTTATACATGCATTTTATTTAATGTATTTATGTGCCTCGTGGTGACAAAATTCACTTGCTTTCAGGAATCCCACTAAGCTACCCAAGATGCTCTGAGTGTTTTGAGTCTCGTTGCAAAGCCCGTGGTGGCATTAACATTTCATAAGACATCCAGAGCACAAGGGGGGGTGAGGATCTTGATGATCAGAAGACATGGAACCTATGGGAGAGCTGCAGTTCTCCCAGAAGTCTGTTCAAATGGGTTTTTTGGGGAATACCAGGGGTAGCTGGTAGCACAGGCCGTGCAGGCGCAGTTTGTGTTCAGCTGGTGAACACATGGACAGTGGTGGAGACCTGGACAGCCCAGGTACCTCATTCCACAGCAAAGAGAGGTTACACTCAGACGACATCAAGTGAAATATATTCCTTATCTTCTTTTTTTTGCTGCTGGCAACACAGTTTCCTTGGCAAGAGCCTATCTCATTGCTTATTAAACAGCTTGTGTTCCCTTCTTTTTATTGAAATCTTTCTCCCCTCTCAATTGCCCTAAGCACTAAGTTTTTAAAGGACTCAGCCTGGCATCAGCATATGCTATTATCTTTAAAACTGTTTCCTCCGTTTGGCTTAAGATTTTTTAAGACAATGTGCATGAGGGAGGTCATCTAAGCTGGACGCTTCCATTTTTCTCTCATGAAATAATATCTTAGGAATTATTTTCTTCATCTGATCTTGCTTTTCAAATTCATGATTTTTAGGACAGCCACTTGGCTGGTAAGAGTTGAAAGCACATTACTGGTGGTCAGCTCAGCTTGTGCCTGGGGAAAAGGCTCCCCCTGATTCACAAATCAGCAAACTCTCCAGCTGGCCTGCAGGGGAACTTTTCCTCCTGTAAAGCAGCCATGCTCTGTCTGGTCTGCAGCAACAGGCATGTGTTGGTGACTGCAGTGACTAAAAAGTCTAAAGTACCCTGTTTATTTGATACTGAAGTGTAAAGATAACGAGACGTTATCCATATCAACCCAGCCATATGGCATATTCAATGAAGGAATTCATAGCAAGTCAGAACAATTAACTATTGAAATGAAACTAGGATTTTTTCCTTGGACATTAAAATGATACAGACAGTTGAAATGTTAAAGATGTCAATAGCAATGAAATTTTAACAGGACTTGTACCTGACTTTCCTTTTATCCGTGAATTGAATGGTCATTTGCTTAGTGAGGCAAATCTGATGGCACATGAGGGTGGCAAGTAGAAAACTAATTAAGGCACTGATTAGGAAGAAAGTTGAGAACATCTTTAGTGTTGGATATTTTTGCATGTTAATGTGATCACAACATCAAGACAAAACTTTTTTTATCCCTTAAACAGTGGCAGGAGGCCCTGATCAGCAGTGGAGTTCCCTGAGCTCAGTCCTGCCTGGAAAGGGCCTCGCAGAAGAGCTCCCACCCAAGGATTTGGAATTCAGCGGCTGAACGGACTCTCTCAGAATTGTCTGCAGTTTCCCGGGAAGTGAGGCACACAGAAGGGAGATGCCCAGTTTCTGTTCCTCTGGGAGTTGATTCTGAAGCAGTCAAATGCCAAAATGGGTGGTGTTGTTCTAAGGCTTGGGCCAAAGAGGGTGAGTGCAGATCATGCAGAGCTCTGCAACAGAGGCCAGGGCTGGGTGACACCTGCTGGGTCCCAATCTGGTGCACCAATGTGACCAATAATTTAGCATTATTGTATGTTTTCTCCCAAGAGTAAGGTTATTTTCCCCCTGTATTTTTTCCCTTCTCACATATTTGCCTCCCATTATATCCCCTTCACATTGTTTTCCCATTTAGCGTAAATAAAAGTAAATCCAACATTCATCTCATAAATCTGACTTGGACATTTCCACTGTCAAGCATTAATGTAGGTTCCCTTCTGGACACAATTATCCAGGCTATGAGCAGAAAGAGAGATGGTGGATGTTTCTCCTTTTCGTCCACTATCTTTATTCTGACAACTTAATTTAGTTTCTTATCATTTGTCTCTCTCTGTAGTGCCGGTAACTACATGCATAACTCATTTTTCTTCAGTAGACACCGTGGGGATCATAATTTCTTTTATTCTGCACCCAGGGGCACTTTCTTCACCCTGCTGTTGTCAGCTGCAGGCTCTGTTCCCCCCAGCTATCCAACACCCCAGGTGGGAAAGCACAGCACTTGGCCCCAGCACTCAAAACCTTTTTGATTGTGTCCCTCAATTTCCATGCTCATGATGAATAGATAAATAAATGAGCAGCCAGTCTTACATTCTTAAATCCCTGGGCAGGATTCTGTGCTCTGAGAGGCTCCCAGGCACAGGAGGGTCCTTAACGAGACAAGCCATGTTTATTTTGTACATCCACTGTTTCTTTGCTATTTGGGGCCACCAGAAGGGCTGTCCCAGAACTGTTTAGCAAACAGAAGATGCAGATACTCTTTGCCATGCCCCTCTGAAACAGAACCTCCCAACCCAGTGGCACCTGGTTCCCTATCCCCCTCCCACCTCCATTATCAGATTTTCCCCATTTATAGGTGGTCTCAGCAAGGCCTTTATCAATTTACTAGATTATTTAACTGGTTCTTTTGCGTTGTCATGGAATGCTTCCACATCGTGATATAGGCCCAAAAGGCACATTTCCAGGGGAGGGTTGTTAGTTCCAGGCACTCCTCACACCTCAGTCCTTACAATTCTGTTTCAACAAAGCGCAACATTCCCAGCTCATAAATGAGCATTCACTCGTTGTGTCTGTGGTCTTTAATTCCTTCTCTCCATGCACAGCAGCTTTGGGGACATGCAGTAAATGATAAAATGCAGATACAGCATATAAAAAAATCAGACTACTTTTAAAAATAAATAGAGGGCTCCATTAAAAGGATCGAGGTGCTAAATGCAACATATACACTGCAATATTACCTTCATGCTTACACATCCTTCCAGCCATTTTTGCAAGTGTTTGGGGCAGGATATTTTGCAGCTCTTTAACAACATGCCAGACACATGTTCAGCTGTTTTTTTAGGGCAGAAAAAGGGGAAATCCTGGCACATCCTGCACACATTTCACGCCACTTAGCAGCTGCTGGACAGCAGAGGGAAGGTGGCTACAGAAAGGATAGCCATAATTACTTCCTACGCTGCTGGACAGCAGCAGCCCTAAGCAACCTACTGGAGATATTTCAGTCTCAAAAGGCTTTTGGCCTGACACTATCACTTCTAGTAGGATGAGTAGTCTGAGAAATAACACCCTGAAGGGTGTAGAGATGATGCTGCACAAGAGGTTGTAAAAGATTCCCTTCAACACCGAGACTAAACTTGCATAAAAAGGATGGCTTCTGGAAAGGTTTAAAAGCTACTTGATAGTAACTCTTGCTTCTGCTGCACACCCTTTTACAAGGCTTTTAAAGAAAGCTTGTAGTTTATCACTCCCAGGCATGCTATTTATGTCAACAGCGGGCAGATACAGCCAGTCCTCTCTGCAGCTTGTTAAAAGCTTTTAAAAATACATGAAGAACCAGGCGGAATAAAGGTCAAGTAAATAACAGGACTGTTTAAAATATGCTGCATTAAACATTTAAAGGAGTTGTTTTCCTGGTTTCTTTATTTCATGCTGTCCCTTCATCATACTTTAGAAACAAATTTGCCTGGTGTTCTTCTAGGCACTTTATCTATTCGAATTTAAGTGACACCAAAAAAAAAAAAAAAAAGGGAAAACAAGTGCTTTGCAAGCAGAAAGGGAATTTTCAGAAGCCAAGCGTAAAAGTTTCATTTCTCTTCATTTCTGGCTTTATTGTTTACACTTTGTAATTCCCATTAAAACATTGAATGGCAAATAAGGGAATCTTGAGCAAACAGGCCTTTGAATCCAATTACTGGGGTTTATATTTGTTTTGTCACTATGGAACATCACCGAGTCATGGTGACTATCTTGACAGTGATTCAACAAAAATCCTAATATTTTCAAGGTAACAAACATTTTCCTTCCTCATTTAAATTCTGTGGGGGAAAACACCCCAGTTGTAATCTGAAAATTGTGACTATCTTAAAGGTTATATGACCTTTTGATCTGGATATCATAAATTTAGGGGGTTTTTGTAGGTATCAAGTTTGGGTTGATGGTACCCAGCCCGGACAAAAAAATCTAACACTGCACCAGGAAAACAGGTTTAAAACAGGAAGAAGTTATCAACTTGTGGCTCCATTGTTTAACCTATTTATGGCAGCGTGCATTTGTGGGTTAGGCATTACATTTAAATGGATGGTTCAATACATTGGTTGGAAGAGAAGGAAAATGACACAGAATTTATGTAACCAAATTTCTGAAAAGTCTGTCATAAAATATCCCTTCTCTTTAGCCTGGCATCATCATTTTCAGGTAGGTTGTTTTGCTTTTCCAGATCTATATTTCCATATAGGAACTCTGACATCTAATTTTAACTATCTCAGCCAAAGGCCTTTGCCACTAGATAATCAGGTCCAGCTGTATTCAGGCTAACTTCCTTTTTGGGTTTTGAAGTCTTAAATATTATTGTCAAAAAGGGAAAATGTACAAAATTTACCGCACGGGCCTCAAATGCTCAATATACATGAGTTTCCTGAAATTATATTTCTTAGAAGTAGCAAAACCAGAAAGTTTTATTTGATTGACTCCTGACTGAGCCCACCCAAAAATTACTAAAATTACCTAGTTTGGGCCAAGCTCTTGAAATTTAGTCAGCTATACTTTTGGCATACTGAATAATATTATATATATATTTTTACCAGGTTTACAAAATTTCAGCAGAAAATAATAACAGCACTGAAGAATGAAGTGGTCAAGTTGAACCCTTCCATAAGTGAGTATGGAAAGAGGGCTCCAAATCCTATTTCATAATTTATTTGGACATTCAAGTGATTGAGTCTCACTGAAAATCAGGTGGGACCCAGATTCCTTACAGAGTGTCCAAATATGCAGCAGTTCCTCCTGGGAAGAATGAAGGAGAAAAGTAATTGTATAAATTTTTGAAGAAGTTAGAAACCCAATAAAAGTTTCTCTGGGTTTTTGTCGAGACTGTAATTAGAACTGACATTTTGCTAAATGTGTAAACATGGTTTTTCTTTTCTACCCTTTTTTTCTGTTCTGTTTCTTCAGGGTGGCAAAGCCTGTGGGTGTGCAAGAGAAAGGCAAGATGCAGACTCATGACACACACACAGCTTAGACAGGGACTTGTTCAGGGTACCACTGACAAGATAAAGTCAGCAGAAAGGAGCCAGCTGCTTCTGTAAAGAGCTTGGTATCCTCATACCTGGTACATAATTAAAATATTGAAATCTGCTCAGGAACTGCCTTGCTGAAGGTGCAGGTTCCTTTACTAGAAGGCTGGTAACCTCTGGCACAGAGACTGGAGATAAAGCAGGATTTCATCTTAAACCTCAACACTAAGATTTGCCGGGGCTCATCAGTCATTTTCCTTTCTTTTCCTCTTTTTTTCTGCACTGAATTGGAGGCTGGAAAAAGGGGGATTGCTAGTTTTATGCCAATAAATCCCATTCTTGTCTAACACAGCTGGATTAAATGCTCTTTGAGCTTTATGATCTGGAACTACTGCTTCCCAGCTATAGAATGTATGCCTTGATAATTATTCCACAAATTTTACAAGCCTCTATCTAGCTGGGCCTCCAACCAGAATGGGAATTATAACCTCATCTGAAAAAGGGATTATGACTGCATCATCCCCTGCCATCACAGAGGAGTTGCTCCCTGAGGACTCACAAGACAGGGCTCACAGATGCTTAATTTCATTAAAGTACTAAGTCATAGTGACACAAGTGCCAAAAGGAAGAATTACACCCAATTTTTTAGCTGCCTGCAGAACACACTTGAAAACAGTTCCTTCCCAATTACCAAAAAGGATCCACAGAGTAATGCCAGGTTGCGAAGTCTTTTTTCGTTGTCGTGTGGCTCTCACTGCCCTGCTTACCCCTGCAGACAGTGACCAGCTCATGGAGACTCATTAGATTGTTCCCAGGTGACGCACACTTGAATTATTTTTCAAAAAGTAGAAATAAAGCCCTTCCTGTGACTGTGTTCCTGTAAAATGGTTACCCATAAATTCCTGGAGGGCCATGAAAACACTCTGCAGAGACAGAATAATTGCTGATGATTCAATCAGAAAAGTGGCAGTAAAGGTTAATTTTCTAGAAAAGAATAATTCTCTAATAGAGATGCAGTATGTGGAAACTAAGGTCAGAATTCTACAGCTTCAGAATTGAATCAGACAACTTTCTAAAAAGGCAAGTATAAACTGAAGCCTATGTATTAAAAATGTTAGAAATAGAAGAATTCAAAGACAAGTATCCCTGTTCTACAGCAGGTGAAGCAAAAGACACTGGTGTATGGGGGTGGAAAAGGACTTCTTTAGTAAGAACCTTGGGACCTTCATGAATAAACATGAAGCCTTTTAAAAGAAGCTCTGTGGGAAATCTGCCCAAAGGTTAACACCCTTTTAACAATTAAGTAGCAAGGAAAAAAAATCCAGTTCTTCTTTTGATTTGAACAGACTGATGCTGTTCAACAGCAAGAAATAACATGGCCTGCAGCCTACTTCCCTTTTTCTCTCTTTTTTCTCTTTCTTCCTCTCTTTTTCTCTTTTCCTTTAATAAATTTCTCCCTTTTTCATTCACCCCTCTAATTTCCCTTTTTCCTTCACCCTGCCCCTTTATCCAAAGCGCACTGCCAAGTGTGTAATTTATTAATAACATTCTCTGATTGTTTGTAGACCCTCTGAATTTTGTCATTCCTTTCATCCAGTGAGCATTTTCGAACCTTAAGTGCTTCCTTAACCTTAAACCAATATCTGTGACAGGGCCAGAAAGACCTGTAAAATCCATGTGCAGCTCTTACATTTCTGAGAAACCATTAGAAAACAGCCAAGAGTTGACAAGGCACCAGCTCCTGAAATTCCCCAAGGGGGTGGCTTGACAAAGGAATGGTTTGGAAAGGCCTGAGAGCCAAAAGATGCATTGGCAATGCTGGAGAGAGAAGATGGACAGAGGTGTTTCAGAGCTGAGCGGAGAACAAAGAGCTTTGCAGTGAGGTGGCCCAAGAAGGTCCTCTGGGCTGTGAGGGTCTAAGCCCTTTAGAAGCCATTCTGGCTCTGCAGAAAACCTGGGGATTGCTCCTGGCTCCTTGAATCCATTCCAGAGAAAGTTTCAGAAAGCAGAGGAGATTAAATGAGCAATATGCAAAGAAAACTGGCCATGTTTTGTATTTTGTGCACCTCTGAGAAAGCAGCAGTAGCACCGCAGGACAAATGCCTGCATGTCCCAGGTCATCTACTTCTCTTTACTTTTGGACTGTCTCTGTCATGTTCCAAGGGTTGTATGACATCTCTGTGATGTCTTTCCTCCATGGAAATGCTTAATTTAGAGCCTGCTACTGTCCATGTAACATTAGGATTGCAGCCAAAATAAATCTTAGGGGATTAGAGCCCCTTCAAAGAGAACTGCTAATTCTCTGAGGAGAGGCACTGACCAGAACTGTAACTATGTGCATCAGATTAAACCATAATTGTTAAAAATACAAGAAACCCCACACTGATATTGACACCTTTAACCTACTGACAACTTAAATCAGCAATCTGCTGGCAAGGCTGAATTCCAAACACCAATGGCATTGGAAGCAGACACTGAGTCTCTTCGCTGTCCTTCCCTACACACACATTTGAATTTTGAATATGACTTTTTCCTGCCCAGCATACAAAATGCTGCAGGATAATGGCTAAATGCTGAAGGATGGTTAGGCATTGCTAGAAGGCTGCAGAAAAAGCAATGGTGAAGTGTGGTGACTGGGAGAGTAAAAAATATTAGAATAAGGAATTAAATTCCACATTTAGTAATATGGATGAGGTGAGAGATTTAGCTTAACTAAGGCCTAATAAACCCCCGTATTGATAATTAGATTTCCAAAACTTTGCTATAATAAAATATCTGGAACCAAAGTCATGGGCTTCTTATGTGAATCGTAGCAAAAAAAAAAAAGCTTTTTTGACATAGTCCCTTATAGTTACATGTTTGAACGCTGCTACTTACTATTGTAATTTAAAATATTTATTACAGTTATTGACTTTAAATGCCTATATAGACTCCCAACATCGTTGATTAAAATGAAATATTGCATCTATATCTTTAGTTGCTAGGCATAACTTCCGTTAAACATAATGAAGACTTCAGTATGAAGTAATATTTTCTGCTTTAATAAAAGTGAAGTTTGCAAGTGATAATTTATGTTCTTTGTAAGCAAGGAATGCCACAGAAAGAGATGCTTTGATGTGGCTCAAATGAGAAAAAAGGGACAGACTTCAAGTCAATTATATCAGCAGCTTCATTAAGGCACTAGAGTAACTGTGGACATTATTAATTAAGTTTATTTATACCTCCCTCTCTTCCTCCCCTTCCTGCCACCTTCATCCCCAAAACACTCCTACATCATGTCAACATTCTGTGTAGAATTAAAAAATAATTCTTCATCCATGGCCAAAAAGGAAAAGTAATTTTGCTGCTCATCTTTGCTATCAAAGTTTTGCTGTTACCGCTCTGCAGTAAGGTGCTGGCATTCCATCAGCACAGCCAGCAGAGATTTCCAATCTTCCCAGTAAAAAGTGAAAAATGGGAGCAGCAAGTAGAGGCAAATCCAATTAGTGCAAGAGATTGGCATCGTGCTCCATCTCCGGTCTTCCCATGTTGGGATCCAAGGTTTTCATTTGGGCCTGTCTCTGTTTCTAGGGCTCGTGGGGTTTTCCATCCATGTGCTGCCACCACCCCTCTCCCTTCCCTGAGAGAGCTGGTGTGGGACTGGGTGCAACAACTCTTGGGATGTTCACCAGGCAGGAGCCCATCACCACCCTCTTCTGGGTCGAGTTCTGACACAACCTGAAGGGCTGCACGGAGGGGACCCAGCAGGTGAATCTCTGATTGTAAAGATGGGACAGGCATTCAGGAGCACTTTCCCCCCACAGGAGATTTCTGGAAAAAGCTTGGGCATCACACATCTTGTAATGATGCTGAGTAACAGCATAATTTTCCCAGGCTGAGGGAATCTTCTCCCTGTGCTGGCCAAAAGTGATGCTAAACTCAGGGAGATGCTTTACTTCAGACTGGTTTTGAGTGTCTTTAAGCTCACATCACTCACCACTCTACCACAGATGCTGTCCTTCACTGACAGCACTGCCCTGTGATTGTCTAGTCAATACCTCGTGTTTCACTGGAATGACCAAATGGCTCGAAATTACACTTCTGATTTTAAAAAGTGTTGCTGAATGGCTCGTCATCTTTTCGATCATGCACGTGGGTGCTGGAGCCACCTGTGCTGTTTGCACTGTCCCTCGGAGCTGCCCCACTTGAGCTAAGCAGCAGCACATTAAATCACTACCAGGAGCCTTGAATCCCAGCGCAGAGAAAAGGGAGCACCTAATCGTCAGGAAAAGCAGATTCGCTTTTGTTAAGGAACAGTTCCCGGTGTTAAGTGTCCAGTGCTGCCTGAAGGCAGGTTTCCAAAGAAAAAAGGAAGTTTTCTCTGCGGCCCTTGCCAGTCTCACACATCACACTCCTCAACACATCAAACTCCCATTGTGTGCACTTGGCATTAACAGCAACCAAAAATCCCAAACTGCATCAATCAGAACTGCAGGGCTGAAATATGGAGGTTAAAAAATGGTCCTGCTGTTACCTGCCCTCGAACTCCCTGTGTTTTCATTTCACCAGTTCTCAGCAGTACAGAGAGGAAATACAGCATCGTTCACGAGGGTCACTTTCTTTGTGCCACAGGGATTATGTCGTTTGTGGAGGTTGAGACTGCACTGTTTAGGTATTAAGTTCATATTTTGAACAGTTTCAACAATTAGCCCTGCCCGATCAGTGTTGGCAGGGAGTCACCACCTTCAGGAAGAGCAAAGATGAGCTAGCAGTACATTTAAATAAAGATCATGGTACTTATATTTCAATTCATTTCTGACAATCTCTCTCTGCAATCAGAATATTTTAAGGTTGATGCAGTACACATTTTTATTTTAGGGGCTTTTCTCACAGAGCTTACCAAAATAGGAGACAGAGAAAGCTCCACCTGAGTCTTTGTTAATTCATGGAAGGATAAACTCTGTACAGACTTCACATTAAATATTAAAACACTGACACACATACTAGCATAAGAGAATAGAAAAATATTCATGCTTTTTTTTCTTATAGCAATATCCATACCAAGTAAGTCAGTGATCAAAAGCCTACATACTATTTCTGTAAAAAGGAAGTTGCATATATTAGGCTAGATAGAGTTTGAGATTATTTAGGCTCTAGTCTTTGAAAATATCTCACTACAGATTTTATGTCCAGATCTTATATAGAAACCTCAAATTGATCAAGTAGAAAAAGCCATAAAAATTCTTTATAGGACTTGAACTATTTCCAATGTTTTCTATCCATGTTATTTGCACCCAAGATAGTTTGTTTTGATATTTTAGCTCATCTTTCTGCACTCACACCTGCCAAAGCAGTACAAGTGAATCTGCTAAGAACTCCCTGTGGAGGAGGCAGAGGTCTGGGGGCCACAGAAATCAAAGGAGCTGTTTTGTTTGTCCAGAAAAGGATCAACAATTCATTGTGATTTCACTTACTCGGTAAGCTTGGGGTGAAACTGAACATAGCTTAGTTTACTTCAGCTGCTTCACTTATATTCTTGGGTCAACCCTATGGTCATTTCAGTCCTCAGAGCAGGACAGAATCTCAGAGATAAACTAGAATTATACAGTGAAATGTGTTTTCATGGATTTTTTTTCAGCCAGTCAAATTGGTTTATTTTTTATTTCATGTAGCATGAGTGGGTATGTTTGAAAAAGCTACCATATTTTCTGAAGCAAATTACTGTCTCAGGCTAATACCAGACATTTCTATTATTTGAATGAAATGTTCAGTGTTGATGGTAGGTGACTGTTTTGCTTTGCATAGTGCCCTTAAGACAAACAAATCTGTTAAGAAATATTCTAAGAAATGCTTTTCAACAGGAACTTTCCAATCATCAAAGCCAAGGCTTTTTCAAATGGTGCAGACTTCAACAAAAACATCTGGAAAATCCATCTTTATACCAAAATTTTTAGAATACCATGTTTTGACATTTTACTAATCGATCTTTTTAATTTTGGTTCAAAATTTCAGCATCTTTGAGTTGTGCATGGATTAAAAATGCACAAAATGTGCAAGTGACTGTTAAATAACTTAGATTTGAAAATAGATCTTCAGAAACCAGTAACAAAATCAGAGGATAAGCAGACAACTTCTGGGATTAGTGAGAAAAGGCTGCACAGGATTAGAGATGGGAATCAGGCAGAAATCTTCCCTCATGTTACCTGTGCACAACCAGCCATTGTCACTGCAGAATCACAACTGGGGAGGCTGTTTGTTTTCACACATTAAACACAGCTTCTTTTTGTGAAAATATGCTACCTGATACAAAGGAGATCAACTTTTTGCTCAAAAGACTGAAGCAAAAAGCCCCACTTCTAATGGGTCTAATTAAATATTACTTTAGAGCTATTTTTGAGGGGGTTTTATCAATTTAAGGAATGTCTTTTTTCTTCTAGGTCTTTCTGCATGCTCATTTGTCATGGTTTGCCTGTGAAACACCTCACGAAGTCCATTTTTTGACTAAAGGCTGTGTACTCGTTTCATTCCTGCTAGCTTAAGAAAGAAGAAAAAAGGCAGGAAGAAAGAAGGGAGGAAAAAAGGCAACACCCTCAAAGATATTCCACCAGCATCCTCATCTGGAACCTCCCAGGTGATCTGAGTTTCTCCTCACCAGGAACAGGATAGAAATAGCAATAACGGCATCTTTGACATGCTGGAACTTTTGTACTGCCAGCATAAAAGCTCCACAGCGCAATTTCCTATTTTTTGCACTGTATTTTAATCCCAAAGAATTCTGTGCTTTTGGAATCTGGGTTGCAGGGCGGCACCACAGCGAGTGCAGAACATGCTGATTAATAGGAGGAGGAGGAGGTGCCCTCCAACCCTTCCTCTCCTGTGCTGACACGGAGCACGAGGGAACCCTACTCTGAATGCTAAATGACTCCACAGTAGAATTAGGAAAATTCGGATTTTCATTCCAGTTTGCACGGTTAACTCCTTAGCAGCTTCAGGGGATGATTCAGATGTAAAGTGGAGATGCCCCAGGATTCTGTAAAAGGCAGACTAATGAATCTATTGAAATAAATTAATTTTCCTAGATAGTCAAGCTGTTTGCTGCTGCCTGGTGCTGGCCATACATTGGCAACTAAGTTTTCTTCCAGACTTCCCACAGTCCTTTTGGGAATTACTGTGCACGTGGGGTAGTGGAGCAAAGGAAGAAGCTGCAGCTTTTTGGATGTCACCACTGTGACAAGGATGATAATATAACTAGAGATATTAATTATAGCATCATTTTTATACAGTAGCCAATGCCACAGTAGAAATAAATGAAATGTCAGTATTTTCCATAACCCTCAGGTAATCCCCCCAAATCAAAAATACACATCTGCCCCTTCAGCCTTTTGGATAGACGTGCAAACACAGGCTCAGCACTAACCCCAGTGTCCTCATCCCTGCAATACCTGCCATTCCTTACTCTATGCATTCCCTAGGATAATGAGGCCCATCTTCTTTTGATGAGACTGTGGGAGTTGATATTCCCAAAATACAACATTACGCTATCACATAATCACTACTACTTAATACTGCTTCAGGAGGGCTATTTCTGTGAAAGCTACTGGGAATACAATAGCAACATGGGGAAGTCAACACAGGGCAGAATCGCTCCATTTCTGCAGGGGATAAAAAGACAGTTAGAAACATAAAATAATTAAAAATCTGATTTTATGAGAGTTTATAAACCTACAGAACTGGACTAGGGACAGAAGGCAAGACAAAAAAGGTCTTATCTCACCACATCTCACCACCACCTGCTGGCAAAGGGGTGCTGTTTGGGCAAGGATTGGCATCTGTGGGCAAATTGGGCATTCCAGTACACTTGAGTACCTTCTAGCAGCACAGAAATGGGAGCAACGCAGTTTCTGGCTGAGAAAAGAGGTGGCTAGCAACAGAAATGGAGAAAATGCAAAGAATCAAAAAGTACTCCTCCTTTCTTGAATTATGGTAGTTATTTTTCCATCAACAAGAAAATATAATCAATAAGCAGCTTTAGAGATCACTGGAAGAGGTAAAAGTCTGGTTCGAGTTCTCCTGGCAGGATTTTCCCATTTTTATTCAGCTTGTCACATACAATTACTGACCTAAGCTGATCTGCAGACAGAGACAGAAAAAGATGCAAACACGAATCCTCTGAGCTTTCACTGGGAGAAGGAAGAGGACTCAGAGTTCACTGTGTTAATGCATTATGGAAAACAACTAAGCACATTTAATTAAATCTTCATGAACTGCCAAGCTCTTAAGTTCTGACATAATCTTCTGGTAAGAAATTTAGTGAGGGTTCATTTCTGCTGCTTATAGCTAGAGAGAAATTCAACAGCCAAAACAGCCCCTCCAACTTCTTTAAGGTATCTCTTGCAAGCCCTCTTCACTTTGGTAAAAGGCTGGTATTTGTTTGGTAGGTTTTGTGGCTTTGCAGAGACCTACGTGCTGCAACGTTTGTGTATGGAGGAGGTGGAAATGGTTGCAGAGATGTGAGATTAATTTTGGGCTGAGTGACCCTGAGGGAAGGACCTGTTGAGCCTAGAGGGGAGAAAGGAACAAATAATTTTGAATTGATTTTCATTATCCCATAATTTTTAGTTTTCCTCCACCTGAACTCAATGAAAGCAGATGTTTACAAAGCACCAACCAGCGGGAAGGGGTATTGGGAGGGATTGGAGAGCAGCAGAGGGTCTTGCTGCAGCTTCCACCCCTGCTGTCAGCACTGATCCCAGCTGCAGAACCTTGTTCAGCTCTAAGACAGCTGTTTCACAGCTCTGTCAGCAGTCATAAACACAGCATAGCTGGACTGTCCACAATGGCCTCTCCCAAGTCACTGTAAGAATTCCAGGACCTCTTGTTTGGAGGGGTGGAGAAGGGACCTTCATCCTTCTCAGCAGGGGAGCTCCTTAGTGCTTGGTGTACAAGGTCAAGCCTGGCCCCTTCTGTGGCTCAGACACACTCATTCAAGTAGAAAACAATAGGTGGAGGGGAGATGGAGCTGTGACAGTTTTCACTGAACTGTCTGTGGCCCATAGTTCAGCACAGATCCCTCTTCCACCCTCTGTCCCTAACTATGTGCCCTAACTATGGGCAGCTACCCAGGGAAGCGTAAAATGAAGGAACCATCCTAAGTCTCCCATAAAAAGACAGCTTGCAATGACAAATACTGAAAATCAGGAAAAAAATTGGACCTCCCTGCAGGACTCAAACCTGTGGTAACAAACCTCCAATTTCTTCCACGGGGCAAAAGGAGCAGGGGCAGGAATTCCAGGCAGCCTTTGAGCCTAAGAACATCATGGCAGGAGAACCACTGACTGAGCCAGGGGAAAATGGTGTCTTCTTGCCTGTTCTGTCAATCTCTGTGTGACACGGAGTCAAGCGGTTTGTTGGGGTTTTGTAGATTCAGTTTAAATGAAATGTTGTTATTTAAAAATAGCAAAACACAATCTACTCGGAGTTCCAATGCGTTTCAGGAACCTTCTGAATAACAGCTCTAATAGAACAGGCCATGTCTAACGCATGGAAGCGAAACCAGAAGCACAGCTAAGTCCTATCAGAATTTAAGATCAGCTTTGATACAGTCTTATTCTCATCTGTTTACATATTTCTGCAAATCCATAAAGTATTTTAAAAAAAATTTAAAGCATTGATAAAACTGTAAATTTAGTGTTGTTTTTCTTTGGGTTTTTTGTTTGTTTGTTTGGGTTTTTTGTTTGTTTGTTTTTTAATTTGAGAAGGGAGATGCCTTTAATTCCTGCAATACTTACATGTGTAAAAGGCATGAAGCCTTGAGCATCTTGGTTTTTCTAAAGTCTTTGAATGAAACATATCTGACAAAGAAATCACCTTAATCTCAGAGTAGAACCTTGGATTCCTCTAAATCTCAGCTATTCTGAGTTACTCGATAGATCAGACACGTTGGAAATTTTAAACTTATTGCCAGAAATTCCTATAGCCATGGATGATTCTTTCATATTTTGGCTGGTATTTGCTTATTTATAAAGAAAGAAATCTATCTTTCTTCTTTCCAATTCAAAGAAATCAACTTTCCAATTTAAAGCTCAAATTATAAAACCCTTTTCTAGAACACAACCCCCCCCCAGTAATCCTCAGTAGTTTTCAGTCATTCTCTAGCAGAAGTGTAATGACTTATTGTTCCTACTTTATCTATAAACTCAGCACTTGACTTGGCCAAGGGCATTAGACAGAAACATTTGAAGAAGTCTGAAATTTCAAAGTGTTCATCTCCCTAATGGCCAGCTTTTGTCCTCTGTCTGCAGATATAAGCTAGTGCAAGGTGTTTCACTTTAAGATATATTTATATTTTATTGCTTGTAAGTTTATTGCTCATGGCTTGCCTCTGAAGTAGAGGAAATATTGCTTTCCAGGTAATTTCATTTCTAATGCTGATTATAAAAGGGCCATGACAAAGATTGTGCTGGGAAAATGTTCTGCTAAAAGCCAATGTCACTTAGAAAAGATCAAGTGCTTCAGGTGAAACTTAAAGAAAATGGGACTTAAGAGTCAGACTAGTTCATGTGGAACATTATTTTAAAAATTATCTGTACAGCAACTCTATTGAAATGGGGCAGAGAAGCTATAAAGGTCACCAATTTCATCATGTTGAAATATTTAGGAGACAACTCTTCTAAACAAAGCACACACATAAATTTAAGGCCACATTTTCCCCCAGAGCAAGGTATCAAGGCATGCAGGATGTTTTCCACACCCATCAGTATGGTGGGAATTGAGAACCAACTTCATCTTTCACGTGAGCTAATGCCTGTGATCCCTGGGAAATACATCCCAAAGGTGCATAAACAGGCTCTTTCGAGAAATTCAACAGCCAAAATGAGTATCAGATATGTGACAATGAGTAGGATTACCTTTGAGGCATCCCTCAATGACCACTGGAAATGGCAGCCGGAGGGAATGAGGGAGAGTCCAGCCCTTCTTTGAAGAAAATCCTCTCAGCCAACCCTTAGAATGCTTGTTTCTGAAGCTGCTGTTAAATGCACTTCATTATGCTCCTGCTAAGAGACAGGCCAGGAGCTCCCTCATTTGTTTTGTGGGCAGGGGGAGGAAGGTAACAGTGATGTATGGCTAGGACTTAAATAAAGGAGATAAAAAGACAATGAACTGTGAACCAGCTATATGAGAAAATGCAGGGGGGAGGAACTTCTCTTTCCAAGTAATTAATTGCTGTAATTGCTGTCTCCCTACACAAATCCTCCCAGCTCAGTTTTATTAAAAACCTAGTGCAATTTTTACACCTTCAAGAAAACCATTTTCTTCAGGGAAAAAGGCTTATTTATAGGTGAAGGAATATCAACTCATTATAAATTACTTTAACCAACATATATCAGTGCACTTAGGAGAACTCTCAACATGTAAAATGGTGGGATGTATTCACTGTTGTGCTTCAGCTGATTTGCCTTTCTCTGGCCAAACTCAGAGGCTGTAAAACTGCCTCAGCTTGGGCTGGTGGAAGTTTACAGCTCTCATGCATCACCAAGGCTGCACAAAACAAGACTATGCTGGTAAATTCAGTATATTGGGTTTAAAGCATAATAAAAGGAACGTGGAAATGATAACACTGTGAGACCAATGCAAAGCTTTAAGGAGGGGGAGGAGGAGGCCAGGACAATAATCAGGCTTTGCTTCAAGGCCAGTTTGTCATGGAAGTATCAGAGGGGAGTTTTCCCACCCTCTAACAATGGTTTAAAGGCACTGGGGATGGATGGGAATCATATGCTGCAGCCAAAGCAATTGTATGAGATGTTCTTCCCTCCTACTTCTGTCCCATTTTGTCAGAAATACCAGTCTGAGGACCAATTTGCCTTGTTCCTCATTGGCACTTATTTCAAAATCATGTGAACAGGATGACTTCACAGGTCTGTGTCCACTCTTCAAGAATTCTTTTAGAAACATTACATTCAGTACCTCTGTAATGGGTTACTGGTAAATAGGTGCTTATCTCTGAGACCTCTCTAAGTCAGAGCCAGAACTCATTAAACCTTCATTTCAAAACCTGTGCTCTAAGCTTCTATCTTGGTATAAGCTTACACCATAATTCCCCCTCCTTTATTTTTACATCTTCCTAATGCATTTCAAAAGGATGAGAGCAGATGCTTGAAAATACTGTAAAAACCAACATTAAAAAAAATCTGCAGCTACAGAAAACATTGCTATCCTTCTAATACAAAATTATTGAGGAATAATATTATTGAGGAATAATATCCCTGTATTTTTACCACATATAGAACACAAAGAGAAGAATTTTAGACTGAGTTACACTTCTTAAAGGGAAGGTCTTAACTATTGAGTTGAATTTTTCTTGCTGCAATACAATCCTATTAATTTGTAAATGTTCAATGTATACACATGGTAGAAGAAAATCTGGTCACTGTGATAGTTTCCTACCACCAGGTAAATGTTAAATTCTGTTGAATATCCCATGAACACCAGCATGTCCCTGACAAAACTGATGAAGGCAGAAAGAAGGCTGGTGAATGATTGAAAAACACCTCACAGGACATCAAGGGCAATGGTGAGCCCAGCACCACCACCATGTTTGCCACTAAACTGTGTCCTCAAGTGCCACATCCACAGGTTTTTTGAACACTTCTGGTAATGGTGCCTCAACCACTTCCCTTTTCCAGTGCTTCACTGCCCTTTCAGTGAAGAAATTTTCTCTAATATCCATCCTGGTTCATATATTTTACCTCTCCTAATTGGATCTGACTCAAGATATAGAACTGTGTTAACTGCTAGCGGTATTGATGGGCTGCAGCTCTTCAAAAAACCTCTCTGCCATTCATTTTAGACATGGCAATTAAAATGTTTTTGATTCCTCCCTCAGACCTTACCATTTAATAAAAGAAGGAATAAAAAATAGGGCAGTCAACAGTTGCTTGATGGTTCTCACCTTCAAAGTTCATGTTGAAAAATGCTTAGTTCCCCCAGTGCCTCAGCTTCAGAAAAGACCTAACAAAGAACCTTTGCTGATTCCATTGCTTACCCTAAAATATCCTGGCCTCCTGCAGGTTTGCAGAGCAGGTGAGTATTTTACAAACATGTGTTTTATGTCAGACAATATTTGAGCTAGCACAGGCCGTTAGTATTAGGCAGATGAAAAGATTTACCTTTGCAGGCAACAAGGAATAAAGCTTGTTCTTTTTAATTGGCAAAGTATGCAACAAGTAGTAGCACGACTTTGTGAGCAGTAAATCTTTTGACAACGCTGTTTTTATGTGGAACAGGACTGAGATGAGCTTTGATGCATTAGGCTAACTGTCAGCCTTTTGTTCTATCAAGAACTGCCTCACCATATTCAATAACCCCCCACCTTCTTGTCTTTCACAAGATGCACAAAGGAAGAAGTGTTCCTGAGAAACTAAATCATACCTAAATTTCAAAAAGCCTTTCAGTGAGGAATTTCTGTGGTCCAAAGTAGAATCTGTGCTTGAACCAAGAGTAGGAGACAGCCAGCTCTCCTACCTCAAGAATATAACATCTAAAGGCAGTTGTGTTTCCGTTTTTTTGTTGTTTGGTTTTGGCTTTTATTTGATTTTTTTCATGGGGCAAAGAACGAGGATTTTTAAGCCAGCTCACTCAATAGTTATTGTAGCTAAAGATATATGTACTTTTATTATTTGCAGAAAGGAAGCTGAAAAATGACCTTTTTTTTTTGAGTTTGGAGTTTTTGGTACCATCCATCCACAAAGGCTCAATGTGGGAGACTTGTGCAGTTCTTGACTGTCTGGCCACACATGAAATCACACTTCTAAACTGGAAAAACCAAGATGATGCACTCCTTTCTGAGACCAGAATCCCAGCCTCAGGAACAACATCAAATCAGAGCTGTCAGTGTCCTGTAATTTCCAAATTATTTTCAACAACTACCTCTATGTCACATCACTAGACATTTTAAGGGGTGTTTATAAAATTCATTTTCAAATCTTCAGCTTCTAGAACTCTGCTCTCAGATTAATTTTAAAATTATAGTTCCTTGAACTGGTGATGTTATTGCAAGAGCATGTCTGAAAGAGTCACTCTGTCACTCCAGAATGTTTTCATCTATATTCTCATGCAAAACTCCAAATGTTTAAAAGGTAATCCTACTCCTTGTTTGGCAAGTTTCTTTGAAATTCCAAATCTTATCAAGTATTTACTTTTTGACTGTTACTCAATACCTAATTCCCATTTCAATGATCTTCCACTCTTTTTCCCAGGTTCAAGCCTTCATCTCTCTGGCCAGTCTTGCAGAAATGTAGATCAAAGCACACATGGTCCAGACTTAGAACACTCTTGAAATTTTAGCTCTCAAGCTTTCAAAATTTGTGAAAGGCTTCCAGATTTTATCCAAGGCCTTCTAATGAAGCCAGGAAAAACTTGTACTTGGTACCCTCTCTGCTTGAGACAGACCATATGTACTGTGGTCATGTTTCCTTCCAGGATGGCTTAACAGAGCAGTGCAGAATTAGCACTCTGCTAATTAGTCCTCTGCTCCCTGTTTGTGGGCAGCTTGAATCCAGGCGCAGCAGGAGCTACTAAGCAACAAGAGCAGAGCCAATTGTCAAGCTGCCAACATAAGAAGTCACTCGAAACTTTTTGGAGGTTCTTGTCACTGGTTCAATAGTCAGAAGTCTGTCTGAACCTCAGGATACACTTCTTCAAAGCAGAGATTTTCTTCCATTTCCCAGGATGGGAACACTCAGCACAGAAGAAAGCAGTGGCACAGCAATTCCTCAGACTGCCAAGGCAGTTCTCAGTCCCCAGTTGCCTTCCTTAAGCTCCCTCCATTACTTCCTTGGCTTTCTCTGGACAAAATCCCAACAGGTTTAACTCCAGTAGCAGTAAATCTCTTCTTTGCTATTCCCTCGTGAATAATCTACAGGCACATGAAGCTTTGCAAATTTGTCAGTCTTAAGTCTGATTCAGCGCTTGGAAATCACATAAATGGGCACATTGCTTTAGTAAAATGGGGAAAATCAGCTCTGGTTCCTTGTTCTCACCAATTGTCCTGTCCAGTCAGACCAGAGGTCCCTTCTTATCACCAGCAGGGAAATTCACTGATGTTTTCCAGAGCAAAATACTCAAAGAGCAGTGACTGTGGGACATACCCCAAGATGGCGTTTCACTCTGACCTCCCTCCAATTCGTGGCTGAGCCAATTCTTAACAGCATAGTTGGTGCTTCATGGAGAGATGATTAAATTATAGGGGTACTTTTGTCATGAAAAACAGTTTAATCTCTTTCTGCTAATTGTTTCAGTACTCATTTTGATCTGCTTTTAGGACTCTTACTACTTATTTCAAATGGGGCACACTTGATCCGTTTTATATTTGTTAGACAGTGATAGATTCATGTTTCAGTACCAAAGATTTCATCATTGAAGGCTTCATCCAAAGGCCACTGGTCTTTTGAACACATCTAGGCAAAAATGTTCATATTCATAATTAAACTGCTATGCAAATGTGCTCTTTTCCTAGAAAAAGGTTCTTCCTTTATAACAATAACTGGAAAGCGATTGCTACTTAGCTATTTAATCCTTAACCTTAGATTTCAATCCACAGAACAAATACATGACCGTTTACTAATTTGTTTTCAGGTACTCATTTGCTTATTCAGTACAATCAATATTTTTAAGACTTTAACCTGGAATCAATTTCCTTTGGGCTTACGGTCACACTCAGGCAAAGCCTGACCGCCTTTTTTGGGTTTTGGTTTTTCGGGTTTTGTTGTTGTTTTGGTTTTTGTTTGTTTGTTTGTTTGGTTGGTTTGTTTGTTTGGGGTTTGTTGTTGTTGTGCGGATTTTGTTTGGGGTTTTTTGTTTTTGTTTGTTTGCTGGGGTTTTTTAGAGCATCCTAAGTTTGCTTTTAACTTGGACATGTAGAAATAGAGCAGTGTTATTTACATAAAAATACAAAGAACAAACACAGATTTCAGACTCTATGGCCCCGAACAAAATACAAATATATTCCTGTTCACTCTCCCCTAGACAAAGTACTGCTGCAACAACCAAAACCATAACAAAGCTACGATTTCTCGAGTGCAAAAATCAAAGGCTGCAGGTCAAATTTGGAGTCTCAGTGGCAAAGACATTTCTAGTTAATTTGTGATGTTCATTCTGTGCTGTGAGCAATACAGCTCGAGCCTTGCTCTCTGGTAGCACTCAGCAGCTTTGACTCTGCACAAAGTTGCCCAAACTGATTTTAGTGGGTTTTTTCCCAGGCAATTAACATAAATGGGATGTTATAACATTGTCAGCACCCACCCCCCATGGTGGGTCTGGCTCTAACTCTCAATAAAGAAGTTATGCTTGATGAAATCAAAGTTTTTTGAAAACCATAGATTTGCCTGGGATAGAAAGCAAAACATGTCACAACCAAATTGTGGGTGAGTAAGGTTCACACAAAACCCTATTCAAGTTGCAATAATTAGAGCAATCAATGCATTTTGATTAACTGATTACCAGCTTTCACCAGCTGCAGAAATAACCTTCTTCTGTAAAATCACAAACACATTCAGATTAAATTGGGAGCAGATGGAAAGTTGTTTGTGGTACTGACATTTCAGTTCCTGAATACTGTTCAAAAGAGCATGGTACTGATACATTTTAGTGTAATTTGAATAAAGCAACAAAATCAATCTCTCTTCATTCCACAAATACGAATATTATCAACCAAAAGGTCAGCCCAGCATACAACAAATATTGACAACAAGGAGTGCATGGCTTTCTAGATGCCATTTTCCAGTGTTTGCAACACATCTAGTTGTGACTGAATACAATTTGGTTGAGAAAATAATTCTTAGTAAGAAGAGAGTTACAAGGATTTTATATGGGAGATCAGATTCCATTTTTTATGGAAACAGACTGTAAACTCATGGATCCCAAACTAGTTTCTGCAGGCTTTTAAATCCTTTACAGCAGGATTTGGACCCCAAACAAATCCGGAAAGACAGCTATCATGCATTCATGTTTGTGTAAGTTGCTCTGGATAGATTATTCAGCCTTTAAGAGGTTGACTTTGGATTTCATACTTTTATTTTATGTTGACCTAGTCTGTGTTCACTGAAATGGCAACTAACATCCTTTTGTTTCAGGAAATATGTTAACAGGAGCATAGCACGCATTAGTTTTAAATATCCTGTTTCCCACACACCGAGGAAGAAAACTGATGCGTCTTAAAGAACAGCTTGTGTTACATGGAAGACAAAGTTTTCAGCAGAACCACCTCCTTACCAGTTTCACAAACTTCTCAAAGTCAAGGTGAGTTTCAAGTGGCATTTAAGCACATGGATTTGGATCTAGAGGTCATCTGTTTTAACTGGTCCCCATTTAAAGTCACTTCAGGCTTTTCCTTTAGATAAAGATTTCTAACTCTGGAAGGGATGTGTGTCACTTGAGACACAGCTGTTATGTGGAGGGCTCTCCCACAAAATTCAGAAAAAGAAGCATCCTGAACTCTGTGCCACATTCAGTATAACTACACTGTTAAAATGGTGATAACATACAGAATTTTGCACTGTAATGAATTTAATACTTGCTATAATTGTAATAAGTGGTAATAAATGCATTTTAATAAATTTAATAATTTTAATACAGAGGTATTTTATATTAATCATCAAACGCTTTATACAAATACTATAATTCAAGGATTTAAAATCATGGAATTGCTTGTTATAGAGCCATCCTGGGTGAAAATTCTGTTTACTAGCAGTGCAGTCTCATTTAAGTCCATGCAGTGTCATTTGGACTCAACATGATGAGTGGGGAATATAGAGATATTGTAAAGTTCTCCAAAAAAAAGTACATTTCATTGTAAAAATCTTGTGGACAGTAGTTTTAAAAATCTCTTGATTAATCCAAGAGGATTGTTACTCTTTTCATGGTTTTGAGAGTGCTTTTGGAGACCTTTCATAGCATGTTGCTTTAAGATGCTTTCTGCAATAGAGATAATGTCTCAAAAGGTAAATATTTAATCAAGGCATTGCTCTTCTTGTCAGCCCTCTGATAATGTATATTAAATATATTACTTTGTTTGAGCAGCAAAACAGGGATTTTCCCTGAGCTCTCTTGCATCTATAACCTTGCTTTAAAGGAATACAAACTCTTGCAGACTTTGCTGTGTAAGGAGCAGGTACATTAATCAAACTGACAAACCGTTTTCAGTGTTATTGTTCCACACAGCACAATACTCAATCGATAAGAAAGATTCCCATTTATTAACATTCATTTACATTTATTACATTCATTACTCCAGCAACCTGGTATTAGCTACAGGACTGCAATACACGTACCCAAGTTATGGCTTTTTAAAAAACTTTTACAGGTTTCAATATCTGAGAGGCAAGAAAACCTGACTTGTGGTCACTCTGAACTTGTTTTGGAGGGGTAAAGAGAGGATGGCCAAGAGAGTCAAACTTACAAGAGTTTTCCCACCGGTTTAGAGACTAACCAGCGCTGTCAGATTGGATCCGAGCATAAAATAGTGCAACAGCTTTAAATATGAAGACGGTTTTTGCTCATTCTGCAAAAGCTCACTAATATTCACCACAGAAATGTCAGTAGCAAATGCCAGGGAATCCTTTCCCATGATGATATGCACCAGTAACACCCATTAATTTCAATAAGTAATCATTTCAGACCAAACGGTAGTTATGCTCCTGGTTTTAGATTGGGCAATTTGAAATTTTCCTCACTAGGTGTCAGAATAATTTGTTCCTACAAAACCCTAAAGAGGCAGGAGTGGAGATAGACTCGTTCACTACCTGAACAATGCTGGGTTTTTATTTTTTAAATTTCTACACCAGTCTCCTTTTTGCAAAGCCATTTACAATTGACTAAAAATTTGCATACTCAGAAAAGCTATTAGTGAAAGCAATGTAATTTTTTCTTCTCCAGTGCCCTAGCTGAGTGCCTAATTCACTGTTTTGAATAAATTGAACATTGGGCTGATTTATGAATCTAGAGAACATTTTTCTTTTTTTAATCAACTACCATTAAACTGAATTGCCTGCCAATGAATTTAAATTAAAATGACAACAGTCCTATTTAAATTTTATCCGCACATAATTGTGTTGAATTAAATAAATACTGCATTTTATGGGATGTATTAGTACAGTTAAAGTGGCTAAAACAGAGACAGGTAGTAAAGACTGATTTTAATTCAGTGATTTTTGCTACGAATACTAAACTCTTTTTATAGAAAAAAGACTCCTGGATGTACCTATAAATTCTTTTCCTTGCCTTTCTTCCTGAAGAACAAAAGGAAAGGATTCTTACTGATGCCTCACTCAGCAAGGTGAGATACCAAACTGCCACCTTCCCTGTGCCTTATTTTGCCTAGAATTTTGGATAATGATATGGGTATAGTTAGAGACCTACCAACCACTTTCCCTTAAGAGCAGATTGAATATGTGTTTGAATATGGATGCCTATACTACCCTTAAATTAAAAAGAAAGGGAGCCCATTATGCTTCCTTCCCTGCATCATAACAGCTTTTTATTGGAAAGACTACGTTCACACTGTAGCCATATAATTATTTCTTTTGGAATTACTTCTTAAGCTTAAAGCTGAAGCACTTTCCATGCAGTTGAATCCTAGAACAACTAATGATTATATTTGGGATTTTTGCCAGTTTTAGTTATTGTTTTCATGGGTGCACAAGGATTTCACATTCCCTGGGAGATTTTCTGTTAGTATCCGCTATTAACTATCTGAACTGGTTACATTTGATTCACTTTTTTCAGGCTTTCTGTAAAACCTTAACAGTTAGACACTGACATAAACCTAAAATATCAGGACACAGGAAACAAAGTAGCTTCAATTTAATGATAAGCACACAGCATCTGCTTGAGGCTTACTGATAAATGAAGGTTACAAAAGTGACTTGGCAGAGCAATTATTGGGTAGTTCTCTGCAATGCTATAAAGCCTCCTTAAAACTGGGACTTCTTCATGGCATTTGTACAGCACTTGACAAAACACTGCACAAAAATAGTGCTGCTTTAAACTGAGCAAGGGAAACAGAAGGCTGCTCCAAACAACAAAAATCCATGAAAGCAACACAGTGCACAACTAAATACATGCATTACAGACCGAACATTGGGATGGACAACCACAAGCCACCAACAGAACAAGTCACATATTACCCATTTCATCCAAGTTACATTAATATGTCAGTTTTCTACTCTTCCAAGGAAAGCTGTTTCCAATAATTCACTTTTATTGCTCCAGTATTTTTGTGGCTATCACCCTGAACATCTCTCTCTGATATTTTGGAAAGTACAGTCAAGAGCTTAACACATTCCAGGATGAATTTAAAAAAAAAAAAAAAAGAAAGAAAAATTCCAGCAATTTGCTAAAACCCAGTTCTAGCTCATTAAAATTTCACCTCTCCCATGTCTACTACTGAGGATGTTGAAGGACCACTTCCCTCTATCAGTAATAGAACCTACAAATACCATTTTCTATTTATTCCCCACACAGAATTGCAAACAGGGAGAAGGGGTCACTAAATTTCTTGAGCCCTGGAGCTCTCCATATTTGAGGGTCAGATTGTACTCCTCATTCTTTTAGTAGGGGAAGACTCTACTTGAACAAAAATTTAAAGAAATTTACTTGGCACTTATTTCTGATCTCTGCAGGAAAAGAATCCTATATTTCCCAGAGCTAGAGGTTTATAATATTTTAGAAGAGCTCCTTTGAGGAAAACAGAAATACCATGAGAAAAGCATTTCATATACTACTGCCTTTTCCAACTAACTATTGTGCATATCCGTCAGCCAAATGCCTTTTTTTTTCACTTATATAGTCATGTAAGATGCTAAAAGCAGTAGTGACTCTTAAACATCTAGAACTTTTCAAAATGGATGAGAAAAGACTGGAAGATAAGAAAAAATCATTTTCCTTTAATAATTTTACAGATGAAACGTGACTGTAGTGAGTTTATCCTACTTGTACTGTATATTAGACACAAGAAACTGAGGTCTTCAGAATGAGCTACTCATCATTACTAACCATTTCAATGGGATCTTAAAGGGCTTAGCCACAATTAATTATTCAAGAGTTTCATGAATTAACTACTGAACTGTCCATGCTTTTTCACCATAACATTGGACCTCCCAATAAAGAAAATAGTAAAAGAATATTACTAGCTAAGAGTTAGCTATTAGAGCACAATTGTTTTTGGTGAAACCATGAAAGATCAGCTTTCTAAAAGCATGATGTTATGCCAGATAAATAAGGGGCAGAGAAGTAAAACTCATAAAAATTGAAATTTGAGTTGTGCAACTCTACACAAATACACTACAGCAACTGGGGAAGGGGGCTGTTGTTGCATTGGAATTGAGGAAAAAATCCCAAACCTTAAATGCATAATGCCGAGAAGTTTCTTCCCATCTAAAAGCCCTTTATGACTTGTTCTCAAAAGTGTGTATGAAGCAGCTATCAGACACAATCAAAGGGGAAGAAACTTGTGGTTCTTTTCTTTTTCAGGAAACAATTAGACTTCAAATAATTATAGACGTATCGGAATAAATTTAATAAAATAATTTCATGAGTCAGAAATTAAAAAGTAGCAGCAATTCACTCTGGCAAAGGCAACATAAGACCTGTATTTTCACTGGTGTTTTCCTACCTTCTTTTTATGTCAAAGTTCATTACTGGCAAATGTCAGTCAGGTGACAGCTACTGGAATTTTATAGGCTGTATTCCACTTGGGAATTGGTGTTTCTAACACTGCCAGCTGGAGAAAGCAGCAGTTGGAAGGTTCTTGTATTCCTTTGCCTTGCTGGTAGTGGACACTCCTGTGTGATTGTTCCTCCATGAACACCTCTTCACTGCCACCAGGAAAAAGGAGTTGCTTTTTACTGTTCTTGCCCCCCTCAGTGTTTGGTCTGAGGCCAGGGAATATTTTTTTCAGCATGTAAATACTTACTTTGAGTAAATACTCTAGGGATTGCTCCTAAATCTACAGTGCAACAAGCCTCATGTACTTTTAGATCTCTGCAAGTGTCAAGTGAAAACCCAAGCCCAGCTGCACCATGCAATCCCAGTAGGCATTTTCCTCATACACGGGACTATTTGCCTTATCTGGGACTCCAAGGCATGCTGCGCTACTCAAAAAGAGAAAAAGGAAAGTTGGAGAACTTGGATTTTCTTAATTTACCAGAGCAACATGGCTTCATCAATCTCATCAAGATGCTGGGCACCATTTAAATGTTTTCATTGAATTTTTTTCTTCTAGTTAATAGAGAAGGAATTTAGAATACTTATATGTAGCAATTACACATTGAAGTAATGACTTAATAATAGAGAATGTGGCATTTCCTTTAGTGTAAAAAACTAGCAAATTTGTAGGTTATGAAACCTTTAAATCCCCTTTCAGGCAGGCTATTGATGGCACAGAATATTATATAATAGATGTGGACACAAATATTACTGTTTGCAATGTAAGCCTCTCATACAGTACAGCTGTTGAACAAAGTGCAGCAGATATTTAACTCCTGTTTACCATCACAGCATTTTATTGGCAGTGATTTACAATCTCAAATCTTTCCCATTTTAAATGTAACATACCCCATTCCTTAAACCTCAGTTTCTAGCAAGGCAAGTAATCCACTGGCTGTGTCAAGAGAAATTGTCATAGACAAGGAGGCAGAGTTTGAGCGAGAGAAAAATATGCCAAGTATTTTGTCCAAAATTGTTCACAGGTATTTCATAAGGGAAAGAACCTGCTGCTGCAAAGAGATGGAGCAAGATGAAGTCTGTGCTAAGCATTAAGAAACACTCGTTCTTGTTCTCATTTTGTGTCCAACAGCACTGGAAAACTTCCTGGAGGTGAGGCACTGTGCCACTGAGGCCGCAATACAGGCTTTAGACTGTATTTCAAAAGGAAGGTATTTTAGTGGTTATGATTTTACTATTTGGAAAAATACATGTTTCATTAAAAATTGAGTTTGCTAAATTTCAGTGGAGCTATCTCATTCAAAGCTTGTACAAAATCAGGGAGGCTGGTAGATAATATTTAGCAAAATGGTGAAAAGATTTCCCTTAGCAGGCAAGGAGATGGGATATTTTTTATGATACCAATTCACTTAAACTCTGGAATTGAAAGGCTTTGAAATTAAATAATCCAACCGCTTTGATTTAACGTATGGACTAAAATGACTCTCATTATAAGGGCGATTGCTGTATAATAGTCAAGAAGCCACAGAAACGGATGAAAGATGATTCATTTAAACAAAATTTGATGAAAAAGTCACCTTTTAGCAAACTAAGACCATTATTCTAGACTTTGTCAGTATTTGAACAGCTTTGATCCATGTTCTGTAATATGAGGAAGTGCAATTCACAGGAACACCAAGAAGCACTGTACTTAACAGTTATTTAATGTCTGAAGAATGGTCCTGCTTAAATGAGCCACTCTATACTATTTCAGTCATTTGTATGCAGCACATTGTACACAAATGCCAGGACCAAAATGGGCTACTACCAATTGTGTACAGGGAAAAGGACACAGTTTAGTTAGGTAATAAGATCATGTAAGCATTATTCAACACACTAATCAAATCAGGTGACTCTACATGGCTTATAACAGATGCACATCTCCTGCTAATATCCATAAAAGCCTCATTTGTTTGATGAGAGAGTAATTCTAATAGACAGAGCTCAAAGATAAATAGCAAAAAGCCGAGTGCCATGTTTGTACCACATATCTTCAGACACAGCCTGCTTATTTTAACTCACCTGTTATGCAACAGAAAAGGATTCACTTTCTATATGAATTGATGAGATCCTGTCTTAAACTGATAATGTGACATTTGAGTTCTGATTTAATGTTTTCTATTCAGTGCATGCACATACAGAGAGCAAAAGAAAAGAGTTTGGGTATGTGGAAAAGGTGAAGGATGAGAGCGGCCTACACTAAAGATGAGATCAAGGCTCTTAGCAGTTTTTAGGGATTTTATCTCCCTCAAAATCTGAAGGCTCGTGTAGACAAATCCTGTAAGAGGAACCTGCATGCTGGAATTGTGGTGGATGTATGCTTTAATCTAATTAATAAGAAATCTTAGGAGGAGAGAGTATCAGAAAGGGTCAAAGCTAGCAGCACTATACTAAAATGAGAAAAAGCCATTTGAAATACAAATCCCTTTAGAATTATTTTTCGGATCGCCTTTAAAAAATCTATAGGATAGGGGAGAAAAGAAATCTAAATATCCAGTAACATTTTTCAGGAGTTTTAGAAGACTTAGTGCTAGGTCTAGAAAGATTGGCAGGGGGTTTTTTAAAAATAAAATCTCTCTACATTAGCAATAAAATCATATTTAGCATCAGCTGCCTAATACTCTAATCTATTGTTTGGTTACCTGAATTTGCTCTGTCACATTCTAACAGCTAAGATGCACCTATGGGGTTTTTTTGCCTTCTTCTCTGAGTATTTGATTGATTTTTTTTTTTTTTTGCAACTTCTCTGTAGTCACCAAAAAAAGAAACTCCTTATCCCTCCCTCACTTCAGGGTGGGGGCAGTAAATGATGTAATTTTCATATAATATCTTGACCAAACAAGTGAGGAGGTTTGAGGCGGTTCCTGATTTAGTTCCTGTTCCTTTTGGTTACTAGACCTAGTAACTAAACAAGATTTAGTAGACCTAGACTAAACAGAGAAATTGGAAGGGACAAACCTTCTCTTTAAAGGTACTTCAGCAAATTTTTGTAGCTGAGGCTTCCATTCCAGCACTTAAGGCCAAAAAAGGCAGCATCACCACTTTGCTGTTATTTTTAATATAAGCAACAGCAATATTGGAAAACATCATTAAAGAATTTGAGAGTTAATTCAACTTCTGTTGAAAAAGATTAAGAATTGTGCATCATTTTATCTGGGAAAGGAGAAACTGGTAAAAGAGGCAATGTGAGACTTTCAAGCAGGAGGGAACCAAGAGAAAAGTCGCAAACTTCATACACTTCGTTTGCAGACCTTGTGCTTTCAAACAACTGCTAAAAGTTAGAGTGAAGCACAATGAAATGGTTCTTGTAAAAAAATGGGAGTTTCTCCAAGCACTCCCTCTGAGTTACCTACATTTTCCATTTGTTTTGGATGGAAACCAGGTATACAGTGAGCTGGTAAAGATAGCTTCAGGAAACATTAATAATTCAGCGGATTTTTTAAACTTGTCTCTTACTTGGTTAAAGACAACTTTTTGCTTGATCAGAAAAGTCACCTTGTCCAGGTTAAACACAAGCATGGGTGAGGTCAATAAAAACCATGTTTACCAGAATTTCTCTGGATTTAGTGGGTTATGCAGTGGCAAGCCCCATTTTCTGCACCACCAACAACATCAAAATGTCAATAAAGCTGAGATGAATCATCATGAGATCTGATACAACCATGGGCCAAGAGCTGTGGACAAATCTTTTTCTGACAAAAATGAAAATCTAGCAGTGCATCTTTCAGCAACAGGTAATATAATTTGGACTTCTGAAAAATTACTTGCCTTGACCATGTTTTATGAAGGCTCATTTACAGTATTAGAACACAGCAAAAAGGATCTAAAACATGCTCTGAAACAACTCTTTTTCAAATCAGCCTTCAGTGCTTTGCCATTATAAATCGGGCCCATTACGTAGGAATGAGGTCACTAAACGCCAAGTACAGCAAAGACCACGGGGGAATTTTAACTATTCCATCACACTTTGCCACTGTACACATTTAATCATTAAAACCACTAATATCAGCTTCAAAGTTTTTATGAATTAGCACAGTATAGAAGTATAACCTCCACTCAACTCAAGTGCAGCAAAGATCAAGTATACTTTGGATACAGCAGTTCTCCTGGCATATCTTGGAGTGACTCTTACCCAGCCCTCTGGAGTCTTTGGGGTTTTGCTGAATGACTCTGCAAGTGGTCAGATATTGTCAACTTCCAAATCACAAAGTAATTCAGAATTTCAATGAGCTCACGCTGTCTAAAAGGCCTTAGTTGTTTACAGCTGGTTGGTTCGCTTCTTTGTTTTCTCTGTCCTGAATTATTTTTACAGTGGTTATGGGATCACTGGAACCTAATAATCGGAATCTAAGCTCATTTGCTTACAGCTGACCAAAATGTGTTTGGATGGTTAATTCCAAGGAAAATAAGCAGAGCTTAAACACAACAATGTAGGACATTTAGACTGACATGGAAAGAGCAGGTTTGACTGAATTGTAATGACAACTGAGTCACAAACTACTGACCATGAAATCATGTGTACGTGACACTTGAAGCTGGTGTGTGAGCTCTGCAATACTGGATGGAATGGTAACATTTTGAATTTGTATTTCACTCCAAGTCATTTTACTTCACTGTTTGTTACTCGGTTACTTGTATGGCACACCAGCTAAACAAATAAATTATCTTTAGAGCATTCAGAAAGCTACCCTGGAAACAAAGACAGTTCATTCCCAACCAGAAAAATTTTTTGAGCCCCATTGTGGAACAAGTGTAAGTGAAGCCAATGCTATTATATTATTGATTTAACCAACCTCTATATCATCTTAGGTATCTCGAGAATCAAAAATACTGTATCACAGACCAGAATTACTGCACGTAGGCATTTCTGTTGCTGCAAAAATGAACTAAAATTATCTGCAGCTCCACAATTAAAACCTAGGCTTTAGAGCCTTTGCGATTGTTAGTGTATCTTCAAAGCACTTTACAGATCAATCCTTTTCAGCATCACTCCAAAAGTGGAAAGAATTACCTTTATCTAATTGAGAAGCAAGCTGCAGCACAAAGACACAGTGAGTCATCTGCCAGTAAAGTGCCTGGATACCAGGGGGATGATACAAGAACAGAGAACAGAGTGTCCAGAGCACATCACATCATCTGCAGCTGGTTTCCAGAACATTAATCTCATCTCCTTTCTAATATTTAGTCTTCCCTATACTTGTTCTGTTAACTATTTTCCATACTTGTGCTACAGAGCTATTCAGCAGCTTCCCAAAATTGCATTTTCCATCTGCTTCTCTTCTTTTTACATGACACTTAGTTCCTATGCCATCCATTGTCTCACACCGCCGGTACCTGAAAGTTGCAACCATTTCCAGCTCCCTGCATCCCCTTGAGCTCCCTTTTCCAGGGAATGCAGACAGCCAGGCTCATTTTCAGTTCCAGCAGCTCTTTGAAATCATGGTGACAGCGGGCTGAACACTGAAAATGGGCTCTGCAATTCCTTTAATCCCAAAGGATGTTACTTTCCACTAAGCCTACGGGGCACAGTCTGAAGCTTCTTTTCTTCATCAACTTCTATCTAATTCTTCAAACCGTTCCCATATATTAGCAATCTTCAAAATGCTTTTTTTAGGTAGTCAAGAAATCAACATTTTCTAAGCATTCCTAATGTCCTGGAGTGACAGCATGAAGCTACTCTTCCTTAACTGTTTGCTTAATGCCCAGGGGGGCTGCACCTCTAAGGTGAGCCCGGGGGGCAGGGCCGGAGCTGTGGCAGTGCACGGGAGCGGCACAGGCCGCAGCCGGTGATAATGGCTGGGGCCAGCGGCCGGGAGAGCCTGGGGAGAAGGCGCTGCTGCCCTTCTGCCCTGCTCTCCCCCAAGTGCTTGAAGGACGGGTTTTTGCTGGTTTGGTTTTTTCCCTTCCTTGGTCTCACTGTCCCCCTCCTCTCCTCTCCAGCCCCGGGGGGCCCATGGAGTGGCCCCGGTGGACCCGGTCCCATCTCGGGGAAACCTGCAGCCCCTAGCGAGCAACCTTTTCCTTTTCCCCTCTCGGTTTTTTGTCTTTACTAGTTATTGTTTGTGTTAACCAATAGTTTGATTGTTGTGTTAATAAATATTTCCAGTTTTTTGTCGCTTTCAGTTGCTCCCTTCGATTTGTTCCTTGCGGAGGGAAGAGGGGATACCCTTTCTTCCTCTCGGGAGGAGGTGCCCTATCCCAGAGTGCCTCCCCTTGAGACCTTTGTCTCCGAAACCGGGACACCTACTAAAGCTACTGTTTATTTCCAATAACATTCTTCCTTAGCCCCTGAAATTTACACCAATTATATGCAAACCCCAAATTTTGTACTCACATACCTCAAAGATGGCCTGTGTTTAATGGCACTGAATACCATCAAAATCAATGAGACCTTCAAATGCAAAAAACCATTAAGATTTATTTCTGTTCTCAAGGATGCAATTCAGAGTCTAAATTTAGGCACTCAGGGAGGAGAAGGGACAAAGACAGAATTTTTATTGGAAACATACACAATATCCCATGTTTCCCAGCACTTTACCAAGGCTAATTTGCTGCAGCAACTTTAGTTGCCACCTATTCTACTCAGATCTAGCCAAGATTGCTACGTGTAGGTTCAGGGCTGTTTGGAAGATAATCAGGCAGATTTCCTAGCCTTTTTCTGTCCATGGTCTGTAAAAGCCCTTTTATTGTGGTGGATAATCAGATCTAAAGCTTCACATACTTCCTACGTGAAATTCACATTGAACAAAAATCAGCTGCTTTCCACTACCAAGTTCTCTATCTGTTTAAATCCTATTAAAGCACCTTGACACCCAGAGAATATGGGGGTAAATATATACTGAATGTTATTTTCTCCTCCTCAGATGCCTTAGTTCCTGGCCTGCAAAGTACTGGCGTATCAGTAAGATCACAACGAACCTGTTGTTTAAAATTACTGTCTTCTTGTAGCTTTTTTGAAGGGCTCTTCCTCCTGGATATTAAGTTCTTTAAAACTCTGCAAGACATTTTTCTTTATGAGGATAAAGTGACCCTAAGGTTTAACTAGCTGAGATGTTACTCTAACTCATGTTTTTTTCTGGAAGCTATTATCTAGACCTCTGATAATAGTCTAAAACCCTTCCAAGCATACATTTTCAGTCCTGGTTGACTTCATAAAATCAGGTATATGAAATGTTTATTACCATTCTACAGGTGCTGTTCTTGTACACTTTTCCTAAGCCTCTCATCCAACTTCGTATGGAATAAGCCTACACTGAGTTTTGCTGTGTCCTTGCTCATAGAGCAGTTGCTTGGATTTCAGTCAGATTATAATCCAGACAGAGGAAGAGAGCAAAAACTAGGCTAGTCCCCTGTGCTGTAGGATACCTCAGTAAAACTTAGCACAACAATATAAATTTAGGTCACGTCATGGTGTCTAAGATCTTGGAAGACAGCCCATCCACCCAGAAATACATTATGGTAGCAGCATTATTCAGTTGCTCCCAAACTTTCACTTAATCTTAAAATGATAGCAGAAAAAAAAAAATCCCGGTATGAGGAACAATTATGAACTCAAAACCGTGTATTGTATCACCATTAAAATGTCAGATGTCCCCTGCTTTTAAAATATTTCCCTGCAGATTTACATTTCATTATGCTGCAGTGAAGAAACCTCTTCCTGCAGGAACTGAAATGGTTGTTATTATGTTATTTGGGCAGTTTAATGGTGTCATGGTTCTTAAATCAAGATCTAAAACTACAAACAATGCATAGCAATAACCCTTACAGCCTCTCTCAGCACAGGATCAGGGAGCTATAGGAAAATTGAAGAAAATAAGTGGCAGTGAAGTGGTTTTGGTCAGTGGTGGCTTCAGTGTTTAAGTGTGTGATTGCACTGCCTGCAGAAGACAGGTCTGGGATCCCCAGCCATTGATAAGAAAAAACATCGTCAAGCACAAGAAAGGATTCAATCCCAAAAAAGTCCTGATTCAAGAATGATATTTTCTCCCTGGCTAGAATTATGCAAGGCCATTTTCTTTCAGGATGAACTAGCAAATAGTCTCATCAGCATGAAAAAAGAAGATAGATGAATACTGACACAGAAATGGAAAGTATGTTCTATATCTTAAGTATTTTCTTATGGAGCTGACTTACATGTCATCAACAAACCTTACATGTCATCAGCTACCTCAGAAAAAAGTTACCTCTTACCACAACCATCAACCTTGGTTCAGGAACTGCCATAATATCCTGATAGGGATTAAGCAGGTCCAAAGGAGACAGCATGGGATGCAGATTTCATACTTAGCTTGTCCTTCACAGCCTCACAGTGGCCACGTGACTAATCCACCCCCCATTTTTAATTGCCTGAAACTCAAATCCAAAAGACACTTTCACAATGGCCTGACTTTTATACTCTGTTATACTCAGCATAATGAGTCCATGCTATGAGCTATCTTACTTATGCAGCTGTCACAATAATGATTTTTCTTTTTCCATCTTCACAGCCAGGTGGTTCAATCCTGAGTTAGAAGAGCCTACTTGCAATTGATCTGGCCATCATCAATTCAGGGAGTTCAGCTGAGAAAAAGGATGTAACATTTGCACCCTAAGTATAGAAATAATCCTGGGTGCCCCAGGTACTTCAATAAAAAAAATTGCTCTTTCACAAGGTAAGGTCCTTTTGTTGTCAACTGAGTGCTGCTCCTCTGGGAGCTAAAGCTCTTTAATAGCACACATTTGGTATTCTGAATATTCTTCTTTTACAAACTCTAACCTTTCAACATCTTATGTTTTGTCAGGCTGGAAATTTGTCACTTTGCATATAAATTTCCATTGTTTTCTGAAGAGTACATTGTTGGGTGTTCTTAATAGGCAGGGCAGGGAGATGTGCGCAATCCAGCATTAGCTTAGCAGAGCCAGCAGAAGCAGCGTTTGCATGACAGCTCACCATCGCTCTAAGTGATTTGTTTAGATGTGTAAACAAGTAGCTAGTAACCAATCTACTGCTTGGATGTAGAGAAGTAGAAAAAGTATAAGTAGCCTTCTGATCTGTAACAAACGGCTTCACCTGGTCCTATTGGTCTGCGTGTGATTTGCCTGAGCCTCCGCGACAGTACATCTTATACTAGAAGCTGTTTCTTAAATATACATAGTATAATTATGTGGATTAGAAATACATTACAGTAGAAATCCTCTGGAAGTGGCAATTTACAAAGCTTTTTTTCAGAAAAGACAGAAGAATTTGAGATCCTGCAGACGGCATGTTGACAGGAACATCTAGATTCATTTGCTAATCAGATTTTAAAATAACTAACTCTATATACCAGCAATTTTTCTATATATGCCTAAGAAGTATTAATTTTTGGCATGTATTAAAGCTTCCATGAAAAGCCACTAAAATAACAACTCAACCCGTTTTATTTTAATGCAAATTCCAAAATTCTGTCAAAAGGCTTCTCTTTGGCAACAACCATTTGCTAAACTATTACACATTAAATAATTGCTGACAAAACAAAAGAAAATGGTTTGCCAGGTATTTAAGAATGAGCAATTTTAGCACCTTAACTAAGAACAAAATTAGAGCTAAGCAATTTAGCAATTTAGCAATACCTGCAAGAAGGTCTATAAATAGCATTACCTGTTAGCAAGTAAGTTGTCAACACTGATGGGTCTGAAAACCAAATCATAATGGGTTTCAAAGTGGCTGCCTACTGATCAATTTATTCCAGGCTCCATGTGTATTCAGGAAAACTGCAGCTCTGAATGAGCATGTGAGAGAAGGTTCCCTTGGATGCCTTTTCTGTAACACAGTCCAAAATAAAGCCCCTCTCCACCCTCACCCTGCCAAAAGTGAGGTGGTGTATGTCCTTGGGAGTCACCTAAAGCTCCACTCCAACTCAAAACCAGATTAAGTCTCAAATACAGGCTGGATTGATAGAAACCATTTGGTAATCTGCCATCAGATTATCAGTTCATATGGTTTTGATTTTCCTGACTACGAGCATTCTGACTGTTTCCCTTCTTAGGTTGTCTGAAAAGGTTTATATTTAGCACACAACCCCTTTCTACACAGGAATTACAGGAGAGCTTAATGAATATTTTCAAATCCAGAATTGCAGCCTGTCAGTTTTTCTTCACAAGGCTCTGAGCCCAGTTGTGAATTTGTGGGGGTGGATGTGCAGGGGAGTTGCAGTCTTCTTTCTTCTTCTTGCTGATGGGAAATGATAGGCAGCAGAAAAGGATATCAGGTTTACAATGCTGAGACAGAGAGAAAAGGCAACTCTAATATGCAATCACCACAGAGCACAGCAACAGAGGCTGACAGCTTCACGGGAGAGCTTGGACATCCCAGTGACATCACTCAACAAGCCCTGCTGTCTGAAATTCCATACAATTTTAAAAACACCAGTGTCGACGAGTACGGGACGTATTTGTTTTTTAAACCAAGAAATGGGTCACAGCTCACCAGCTCATGGGAATTTTGACAGTCAATCCAATCAGGAACTCTGAAAGCAGAAGAACTTCTCTCAAGCATACAAAAGGAAGGAGCATTTTAGGGATAAGCCCTTAAGTATGCTTCAAGAAAGGCTGCACATAATGAAGATAAATACGTGAGAGGCACTTAAAAAGATGCCTGTTTTCAAAGTCTAAATATGTGGTTCTGAGACACAACAGATTTATATCCTACTTTCCCTGTTTACTCTTGTATTTCCAGGGCCACTAGTCACAGTTTGTGGGATAGGAGTTTTAAACTACATAATCTCTCCAGTGTTTCTTTGACTAATACTTAACCTAAACCTATTCTCTTTCACTTCAATCCATTTTCCCTTGTCCCATTATTACATCTCTGATTAAAAATCACCCTCCAGCTATTTGTAGGCTTCCTTCAGGTACTGTAAGGCTGCTGTAAGGTCTCCACAAAGCTTCTCTTCTCCAGGCTGACCAATCCCATCTCTCTCAGCCTTTCCTCACAGGAAAGCTGTTTCAGCCATCTGATCGTCTTGGTTGCCCTCCCCTGGGCTGGCTTCAGCAGCTCCATGTCCTTATACTGGAGTTCCCAGACCTGAACACAGCAGAGCAGTTAATTTTCTTTGTAACAGTTATTCAGACTGCTGGTACCCAGGACAATGAATCCATTTTCAACACCTATTTTTGCATCTGAAGTGCCAGGAGCAGCTAAAGCCAATGGACAGAAGCACAGTTTACCAAGGCCAATCTGATCATAAAGAACCCAGATCTCCTATCAGTGATTTTGTACCCACATTTTCAAGTGCAAACCTGTATTAGTTCATAGGAGGTAATTCTGAAAATAATGTCAACATTTATAATAGTTCCAGTCTGGCTGTATCATCTACAGACACGAACAACCAAAAGGTATTTTCCTAGAACACTCATTTGTTCTAATGAGACAAACACAGCTGGATTTAGTCAGCTAACAGCTAAGTCAGAAATCTTAGCCCATCATTCAAAGCTGGCTCCGATTTTCTGAGCAATGTCCTAGTATGGACAGAATTTATTAGGCTTGATAGAGTCAGGGATCCTTAGAAAAAAGTGCTATAACCTCTGCTCTGTACAGATTCAGAAGGGTTCCCTAACAAAAGCCCAGATGAATGAAATCTTAGCATAGCTAAAAAAAAAAAGCTGATTGCTCACTATTCTTCTTCAGTGAGAAGGTAGAGGAAATCCATTACTTTAAAGCGCCACTCATGTCCAGAACTGAACCAATGATCCAGAAAATCATTTCCCTTCCTACTCAAACCAAGTCTCCACCTAAGGTATTCTCAGGCTGAATCCCTATGGAGGAACCACCGAGTCCACCCTTCTGTGTCCAAAAGGATCAATTAATTTGATACAAACTTAAGAATACCCAGCAAGAATAACATAGGGCTTTATCTCCCCTAGAAGCAAACTGTATAAACTTGCAGGAAACACACTTTAAATGGCAGCTGATATTAATGGTCTGATAAAGGTGCTCTGCGGGGACTTGGGCAACTGAAATTTATTTTATGTCTCTTCACAGGGTCAGCTGGACTCTGTCCACAATTCTTCTATAAGAAGTCTTAAAAATCCAACCTTCACCTGCCCTTTTGCCTCATCTAAGAGACCTCCCAGGACTCTGTGTAAGGTTTTGCTATTTAGTCTTATTATGATAGATCAAAAAACAGTGGGAGACCTGGTCTTTCTGGACTAAAGCAATAGGAGATGAACCTTACGTTCATTTAAAGGTGATATTTCCAAAGTTTGTTTTCTGGCTTTGTGTGCTCAGAGGAGAGGCAGGGTACATGTGCAGACTTGAGTACTCTTATTGCCTTGGAAACATTTTTGCCCTGAATTGAAGCATGCACCAAATGAAAATTTATATTTGATACATTACTTTGATCTAACTTCAACAGTTTCTTTTATGACATGTAATAGGAAGGGAAAAGCCACCACAAGTCTATCACTATACAGTGCTGTTAATGTTGCTTTCATCAGAAGCTGAAACTATAAAATTGAAAGTCTCACTTTCTGCATGCAAAACCCCAGCATTTAAGAGTCACTTTTTAAATAAATACAGTTCCAACTGTCATTTCTAGCTATTTAATCACAAGAGGTTTCTTACGAATATAAAGCAGGAAGTGATTAAGTTAAATTAGAGTCTGTATCTACAAGCCTCCCCTCAAACAAGAAGGAGATATATATATATATATTTACATAAATTCCTGAGGGCTGTTCAAACGTGGTATCTGAATAAATGAGACCGTTAATGGATGAAGAGCACAGTGTGCATTTGCTATCCACATTGAACTGACATATGACACAAAGGGGATTTAAAGAAGATATAAAGACTACAAAGCAAGAGGCTACAGCAAAGTTATCTTAGAGATAAGTTTTAATACCTGACATATATTCCTAATTTTTTCATAATAATCTTGAAAAAGAGGTGAAGACTCCAAGCTGTCATTTCACTTCTGATTCTTTCCACCAAAATTATCCTCTACTTCTTAAAAAATCCCTACATACAATGTTCTGCTTATATTGGACAAAACAATACAGGAAGATGTTTGTTTTACAACTAGATACTTGCAGGATTTTCTTTTCCAGACTCTGTTATATTCTCCATAGTGGTGTGCATTGCAGACCTCGTGATGGGGAGGTGTAGATCATACTGACTGCTGTGGGAGAGCCAAGGGAAAAGATGGTGCTCAGAAGCTTTTCCTTCAAGCCCACCCCTCTCCTTCCTGAACACTCGAGACTTCTTCCAAATGTCTCACAGCCTTTCTTCTTATTGCTGCAGGTTTTGGATAAGCCAAGTGCTCAATAGCCTGGTTTCCATGACACTAAACAGCATATGGTCCTGGGTACCTTGAGCAAGCTCTGCAGAGAATCTCTGTTTTCAGAGCAGAGGGTCTGTTGCCAAACTGGCAGGCAGCTATTGAGTCCCCCAAGCCCAGTGACAGTTTCTCTGTATTTATGATCTTTTTTGCGACACAGAACGTGGGGATGATTTCAGAGCTTGCTTTGGAGCCGAATCCCCAGCTTGCCTGTTGTATCTGACAGCTGGAGGACAGATGTGCAGGAAGAAAGGCACAGCTGGGTTTGACACCCCTCAGATCACTCACTCATATGGGACTGCACAGTGCCACAGGTGAGCAAGCTGTGTGCTGGCAGCAGTGGCATGAAGCCAGAGGGTTGGGATCCTTCATTTTTAATTTTCAAAGCTGCAATACCAATTCTTATGCCTTCTCATGTAATTTCTACAAAACCTCTGTGTAAGTCACTTGCAATAGTCACATCACACTCTTCCTTCACATCACTGATGTTATTATTTCTCCTAATTTAAACAAAATCAAGACTCTGTCATTGCTACTTGCCAAGTTTGTTGGCTATCCTCATCTAAAAGGCTGTGAATCACTCTAGGTAATTTAAGTCCCATGTCCTACTTCATAAAGGAGAGACAGACTTCCTCCCTCCTCTATCAAGCCAAGGTTCATGGGATGAAGTTTCTTCCCCCAGAAGTATATAAGTAATTTTCTTGATGTGCCACCAGAGGTTAGCTCTCCCTGAAAAAGAGGTGAAATCTCTCCAAGCCACAATTTTTTAGCCATGTAGGGTAGCAGCTTTGGCTGACTTTGCCTTACCCTATATGCAAAACATCCATGTCAAGTCTCCATCTGACTTTCAGCGAGGCATTAATGCCAAAACCTTAACCCTATACTTAATTTGCACTTCCGCTGCTGCATGCCCAAGTTTCTGGCCTGAATATACCTTGACAAGGGAAGGCTGAGGCTCTGAAACACTCTCACATCAAAGATCAAGCTTCCAAAGAGAGGTTCCTCACCACTTATCCTCATAAATATAAAGCCTACCAAAAGCTGCAGTCTCTTGTGCTATTCTACCAGTGCCCCACCTTTCTGCTTTAGAGATCAATTTCTCCTTGTCTTGTTATGCACATCCTATTTAGCTAATACTTCCTTTCTGTTAGGTCCCTGTGGCAATAGATCTCACATATTTGCTATCAAACAAATATAAAATACTTATATGTTATTATAAATTTAGTGGAGTCAGACAGGTTTTCTGCTTTCTTTCATTTAAAGGATTGGTGGGAGAGGGAGTTTTGTGTTTTCAATACAAGTATCTGCAGGGTATAAAGCAGCACACACATCCTCTGCTGACCACTGCTGACAGTAAAAGATATAATTGACAAATTAATCAATCTTACCTGCAATTAATGTTCAGAGATTGAACAGTCAGCTGAAAAGGACCTTGGATTGTAAAGGGAACTAATTGGTAAAATTAGCATAAAGCAGACCTTGAGCTGTGCCAGGACAGGTATTCTTTCTTCTCACAGCTTTTCTAGGGGGAGAAGTGTAGCAATCAGGAGATAATTGCAATGTTCTGGGGCAGTTTTCATGCACAGCACAGATCCTTCCAGCCAGGCCTGCAAGAGGAAGAAAGGCAGGGGACTGAGCTTTCCCCACCTGCAAGGCCATTTTTAGAACTTTTCCTTGGTACATGGGGAAGGGAAGGTAGGCAGGGGAGTCCAAAACATTTGTTTTCCTTCCCCTAATTCTGCTGAGCATTGAGGCTTTTAGCTGCTGCATTCAGAGATAAAGGCTGGCCCATCCTCTTTCCCATTTTCAGTCTGTTAGGGAAATTTTAGGGGAAAAAAAAGAAATCATAATTTTCCAAGTTTCTCTTTGTCTGAGGTGGGAGCAGGAAATGCATTCCTTTCAGGGTAATTCTGAGCCTGCAACAGCAAAGAAAGCAGGCCCTCGATAAACAGAGGCAAATCTAAGTACAGGCCAATGAAAAGAATAAAAATAGGTTGTGGTACAAGATCTGTTTACCTTTCCGGTTTCTATTGATTGCCTAAAACCTCAATATTGCATTATCCACCTACAAACACTCCGTCTGTAACCCTAGAGATAGAAATGAAACAGGCTGGCCTGAAGCACAGCACTGACGGGAAGCAAAATCAAATCCCTTCTGTCGTTTCCACATCTGGAACCTTGTTGGGAGAACAAGGTGCTTAAAATTCCTCCTCTTTTCTGTAAAAAAGGCTGTGCATGCAGGGGAATTGCTTGTAGCCAAATCACCTGGGTCAGAGCAAGCTGCTAGATAGCCCTGCAGTTTATCTGGAGAAGGGGAAGGGCAGCTATTTGAAGCAAAGCATTAGTGGCTCTTGTGTTTGTTTTTACATCTGACCCAAAGGGTCTCTTTGCAGTAAGCCTCCAGCAGGATATAACAAGATAACAAGTGTTAAGATGCTTGGGAGACAAAAATAATCGGCGTTCAGCTCTGAACACAGCAGAGGAAGCTGATGTTCATAACCCCTTGCTCTCTTACCACAGAGTAGACACACACAACGCTCAAATACAAAGTGTTCCCCTCCAACAGTTTGTGTCTGCCAGAGTCTTGTGGATACACAAATGGAGCTGTGCAGGGCCAGGGGTTGGACTCAGTGATCCTTGATCCTTCCAACTCTGCTGATTCTGTGACCTCTTTCCTGTAGCTGCAGTTTGGAAAATACACCTGCAGGGAAGTAACCTTACTTATTTAATGGGGACTGCTGAAGGCAGGACAGGCATGAAGCTCAGGATGAGTGAGCACACCTAGACTGTGTTTATTTGTATGAATACAGCCATGGACACTATTCCTTCTCAGTAGTCTGTTTCCATTTTTGTGCTTTAGAGGATTCCCAGGAAATACATGAAAGCTGAGCACGATATTCAGCCATTGTAGCAAAGAGACATATGGAGAGAAGGAGTGTTACTTTAGAAGCTGCTTTTTTAACCAGACAAATATGCCAGCTGCTTTTAAACTCTTCACAGGTTTTCAGTGCTGCAAATAATCTCGAGATGCAGCTCTTAAAGGAAGTGTGAGCAGGTGGTCAAAGTTCAGGAAAAACTCGGTTTGATGCTTCAGCATGTGTCATCTGCTTATTTCCATTGAGGTGAATATTATAACATGCACAGTATTATAAATAAGGTGAAACATATTTATAATTCTTCGGTAGCTGGACTCCTGAAGAGTTCCTGAATTAGGTTTGAATTACTCAAAAGAAAAAAAAATTATACCATTTAGAAGAGTTATGATGTGTAGAGAGTTTTTAGAAACAGAACACAGTTCTGCAGAAAGAGAAATTTCCACATAACAGATGACAGGCATTATCACCTAATGTGCCTCTGCAAGGCACTTGGCTGAGGGATGAGGATAGAAATAAAATGGGAACTGAGCACAGGTAAATACAAAATCTGCTAGTAGAGACAAACTAAGGCTATGGACAAGTGAGAAAAAAACCCCCAACTTCAGAGCCCAGAGTTCACATGTACAGGAACCATTTGTGGTACATCAGAAGTAGAGCCACACAAACTCCCTCTTCAGCTTTCTGGGAAATTCAGAAGCATCTAGAACCTCAGGAGGGGGATAAAACAAAACAGAAAACTTTGAAATAATTCAGGTAGCAAATCATAAAAACTTCCCAAGTGCATTGATGTAGTTGTGTCCAAGTATCTTTTTGGGCAAACGAGATCTAAAGACGATTGTCACAACCACACAAAGTTTCTATTTAGACAGAACAGAGATAGCTTGCATGAAAAATCTTTAAGCTCTAATTAGAAGAGAGCAACTTCAGAAAAAACAGTCAGATCAACAGATTGTAACTTATTAAAAGCCATCTTTGTCACTTCCCATAATAAAGCTTCCTTGGACCACACCATACTTAAAGGAAGCCTAATGAATTTTCTACTGCAGTAATTTGTATGAACAAGCTACTACATTGCAAGTTACATATTTTTCTAAATTAGAATTGAATTTCTGGGCTTTTTTCGGCTTTAATATCTGTCTTAAAAGTGTTTGGTAAACAGTCCTTTGAAAGTTTATGACATGCTGTACACCACCAGCTGGAACAAATGGACCCAGACATTGAGATCACTTGCCACGTAGCCAGGAGTAAAATCAACATTCCTGCTGTTTACGTTTTTATTTAATTCATGGTCCTCAGCATCATTAGCCTTAACATTAACAGATACATTAACATGAAGTCAACAAATTTTGACTTCACAGAAATTTATGCCATCAAAGCACAGGCTTACTAAACCAGCAAAAGGTCAAAGGAATCTGAAAAATTAAGAGAAATACAAAATACTTGCATGTAGCTGGGAGAAGAGATTCAGAAATGACAGCATGGGACAGGATTTGGTACCCTTTTGAAGCACTGAGGTTGTGTTTTGTAGGTATTTTTAAAAGATGGGTAGTGGTGGGCCATGCATGGGCTGGGGTGTACATTATATTTGTAACCATCTGTCACAGAAAAATTGCATGCACTTAGTCCAAAATGTAGAAAGTCTGACAGGAAACTCTTAATTCCTTGACTGAAAAACAACATTTTTCCTCAGAAAGAGATCAATAGTTTTGGTTGAAACATTCTGGGTCCTCATCCTTTCCTTCCCCGGCACATAAACTTAATCCAGGCTGGTCATTTTGGCACAAATAGCCAAAATGCTTGAAGTTTTTTATTAACTGGAGAAAATATGTTAATGGGAAGAGTCACCTTAATATCAAACTCTTAGTTTGTATCAGAAGCATTTCACGTGTGCTCTGATAACAGAATGAGCTCCCACATACACAGTAGCTTCTTCTGTTTGAGCTTCTTTTTATAAATATATGAAATATGCACCTATGGTCTCTCTAAGCACACCACAGAGAGGCAGTTTCAGATTGTAAAGAAGAGGAATAGAAACTGAGGGAGCTTCTGTTTCTCTCAACTTCTAATTTTGTACCCTTCTGGTACCTTGGGCAGCTTTATTCTCATTGAAATTAGACGTGCACTGGGTTAATGAAAAGAGCAGTCCCTGGTTCTTATGTAAGCATTTTCACTCCCATATTCTGACACGGAAGAATAAAATACTTGTGGGATTTTTTTGTTTATTTATATCAATAATAAAGAGAGATAGAATATTTTTTTCCCTACAATCCCATGGTTTTGTGAGTACAGCCTGGTTACTACCTGTTGATCACTGTGCAATTGTGTCTCTCACTAAGGACACGAATGTCCACGAAAACCTCGAGCATTTTAAAAGGAAGCACAAAATGTTTATCTTGTTTAGCCTGCTGCTGCATAAAATCAGGGGTACCTACTTGTTTCCTCATATATTATTTGTTTTTTTTCTGATTTTTTTTTAATCTCATGTTCAGCTGCACATTTATTCTTTAAGGCATTGAGTCAGCAGATGAAAAAATCCTTCTTTTTTTTTTTTTTTTACTTGAAAAGAGCAAAAAGGTATTGAAAAAAAAGCCTGTAGGGAATGGTGTTTCCATGCTCCATGAAACCCAAGATCTTACTTTACTAAAGGTGCAAGCACCAAGATTCAGAGCAGACCGAATTAATCCTTTATGTTTTCTCAGAAGGTGAGAAACCAAATGAAAGGAAACATTTCATTTCACACCTGAACTCCAAGACAACACGTTCACCACGGGCTAGTAATTGACTGTTAACGAAGTATAAAACACTGTGTCACCACCCTGTTTAAGACCTGTGTATGGGCAGAGCCTCTGCTTCAGATCACTTCCATTATGACTTTTTTAAAATTTGGAATGTCGTTTGACCAAAATTAATTTTTCAGCTGACGCAAATAATGTTCCAAAGATGTGTGATTGCCCTTATAAATAATATTACCAACAATAAAACATGACTCCAGTACAGACCTACCTGACTGATAGATTACAAATAACTAAAAAAAAAAAAAAAATGTAAAGCAGATTGTATTACCCTTTGCTTGGTTTTCTCCTAAGTGTCACTAAAAATAATCAGGAAATGAGTACTCCATATCTGTTGTTTTCATCATTTCCTCGCTGTGTGGTGCACAGCCATCATTTGCAGAGTGGCTCTATTTTTAATGGTGCAAAGTGTAAACATACCATCAAAGCTTCTGCCACGGATTGATTAAGGGCTTCATGGCAGCTTTGCAGCCAATGGCTATGCGGAATTTTTGGAAAAAGTTTCTCCTGCAGTATTAGGAATGTTGAAGACACAACATTCACCACTGCTGGAAGCTTCTTTTCCTTTTTTGAAACCCTTTGGTCATTTTTGTACGTTGATGATGCCTTAGGAGCATCATGTGTTAAAAAACAGAAGGGTGGCTCAGGCTCATGGGCTGCTAATATTTCAAAAGGCAAGTTGGAGAGCCAGGAAATAAAAATGACAAAAAGAACTTCCTGAGCTACAGGACAGCTTATTTCATAACATTCCCTGAAAAAAATCATAAAATATGTAGCCATTCCTCCTTGGAAGTCATCTCTGTGATTATTCATTACCAGCTACCAAATTTCCTAGAGTCTTGGAGAACATGACTCTTAACAGAGAGACCCTTAATAAAGTAACAAGAGGGGGAAAGAAGAAATCCAAACCTGTTCTTCCTAGCAGGGTCCTTTGCTCAGAAATCTGTTACTCCACAATCAATGGCAAATTGGTGGTTTGGCTGCTACTCATCCTTTAGTGCATCCTAGATTTGTTACTAAGTTACAGAAGGAATTTGATAAATTATTCTTAGCAGCTACAGAGAAAGACAAACTTGCTGAATTTATTTCTGACTTTCCTAATCTTCTTAGTTCCATCTGATCTAGTGCAGTCGGACCAGATACCAGTAGAAATACCTTGCTTTCATACGGCACGTTTGTCTTTCAAAGCCAAAGCATTAAAATATATATTTATATAAAGCAAAAATAAAACTATTTCACCAAGATCACAGTGGGGATCACTGGCAGGCTAAGGAAAATGATTTCTGAGTCTCAGATCATCACACATTTTGGAGGAGAGATGGAAATCATCAGTTCAAAAGCAAATATCAGTCAGCCAGTGCTGAATAAAGAGGAACTCCCAACAGTTCCTCCTGCAGATTTCCTAAATCTCCCAGACTTTACAATACTAGATATTTTCATTTACTTTTTACTTTGTCCACGATATTGATACATGTGTAGTCTCAAAAAAAATTGTGATGGTGAAAGGTAAAGTTCATTAAGGTCACAAAATTTGTCAGAGTCCCTAGGCGTCAGCACAGCATTTAAATAATATTTTACAAACAAAGCAAAATGTACAATTCCCTTCAGATTTGTTTTCGTTATCTGGATTAATACTTCGACCTCTCTGCCACCCCCTGGGAAAATCTTACAGATTTCAGACTTATTGGAAGGCCTTTGTCTGGAACAATTTAAGCAGAGTAAATCAGAGTCTCAACTGAAAAAGTGTCTAATATAGTTTAGGAGCTACTACAAGTAATATAATAAGGTGTATTGGGTTTGCATGGCCTGGTTTTGGAAGCAGGGTTTATTTTACTTCTCATTATCCTGCTCTGATTTTGTCAGTGTAATAAATTCAGTGCATATCTCTAAGTTGAGCCCATTTTGCTCGTGACAGTATTTGATGAGAGGCCTCTCTCCCAGTCCTTTTCTCAACTCATGAACCCTTGATTATATTTTCTTTCCCCAGTCCAGCTGAGGAGGGCAGTGAGAGAGCAGCTCTGATGGGTGCCTGGGATTGGACCAGTGTCAACCCTTAACTGAAGGCTTTGCAGCAGATTGCAAGCTTTGTCTGGAAATTAGGACAAACTATGCCGCAGTTCGGACACTGGAGTAATCACCTGATCCTTCTTCTTTTTCCTTCTGCTTAATTTTCCCTTTAGCTTGACTGTTGTTGAGGGCAGAGACAGCTCCTTTTTCCTGCAGGCACCTAAGCCAACAGGAGCTTGGGATTCAGTCCAAGGCTTCATAATAGAACGTTTCAACAGAGTGATTTTCATGTTTCATTTGTTTCATCCATGGACGTTTGAATGATTTATTGTGTCATAGTGCTGCAGTTCTATTCAGAACATCAATTCCACTGCAAGTTCTTCTTACAAATGGCTGCTTTTTTTTCTGAGTTTGCTTATTCTTGCAAAACGTTGTCAGTGCTGGTAAACAACAGGCTGCTGCAAATAAATACAACTGTTCTTGTGGGGCCTCCTGCAGTATACCAATGAATATTGAATTTCACACCTCTGACATAACTGATCCCTTGGAATGGTTTAGGATGCCTGACATACGTTTACAGAAGAGTAATTGTCTTGTAGACAATTTACTTCATCTGGGCAGTGTTTCCAGATAACTTGGCTGCTTGGAAATGTCCCAGATTGAGGCTGAGTACCGAAAGCAGAGATGGGCACTTGCAGCTCTTCACCCTGTCAGCAATTTGTTTTCCTATTATGTGTGTAAGTCAGGGGATTGATTCGAGGACAAATACATCAGAGTAACACAGTAAAGGACAAGGTGACGCTTGAATGCATGTGTATAATTCACAGGCATACCTACATTTGCAAAGCTGGATTCATCTCAGCTCTTCTCTTGGCAGCAGTCTAAGCATCTGGTTTAGGAGAATACCTGTTTTGCCTGTGTTTTAGGGCTGAGTTTCATACCAGTTTTAGTAATACCCTAGCAAATCAAGGTTGTATGATAGAATTACCAGGGATTACTTCCTCCTGTCACAGTAGTGTACACCACAAAATACTGCTCACTTCAGGGGATTTAGTCCTCAGCTGGGGAAAAAAATCAAGCTCTGCATGTAGGAGTAGGAAGGAAGAATCCCATCCCCTTGCTAATGTGGGAGGCAGCTTACCCAGAGTGATAGTTTTTTTTTCTCTGTAGATTGAGCAACTCAGTCTGAGTTACCCTAAAGTAATCCAAAATTGTTTTTAGAAACAGCACCACCAGGAGTAAAATAAGTGGTTTAAACCCAACCTCTCGGTCCCCCTACCTGTCCAGTCCACCTCTGACACCTTCATTCACTCATTAAAAATGGGGATAGAGGTGACTAAAAAAATAAGGTGCAAAAAGGCAAGGGAAAAAAAAAGTTAAAATAAAGCAATAAATGAATAAAAATAAGCTGAAAGTGAGAAGAGAACTGTATAGTGCCATTCTGAAGAGCTGCCAGGGACAATAGGAATAAAAGATTCTCAGTAGCTGAGGCCAGAGACATGAAGGAATAACAAAATTCTTATTTTTAGTCACATTTGCTAGATGCTTATGTAAGTGATCTTGTAGCAAACAAGAAAGGTGCTTTGAAGTGGAATTCTACATAAAAGAGATTGCAAAGATTGGCATACTTAGTTATTGCTTCCCTTTTTGTCTTTGCTAATTGGCATATTGCACAGGGCTGAAGCTAATTTAGGTTCCAGCAGTACCACCACTGATCTAAGAGCATTAGTTTTTAAAATTTTTTATAACTCTACAGGGGAAATAAAAATTCTGCAAGACCTGTCTTGTTTTCTCTGACTTTGGAAAACAGCACAAAACCAATAGTGAAACCAGGAGGCACCTGGGACCAAGCTGAAGATTCAAGACTTTTAGGATAATGCAGCATCCTGGAACTGGGGAAAGTAGTGTATTCCTAAAGACAGCTTTAGTTCAGTATTCAGTTGTGGGGTGACATAGGTTTGGGATCAATTTATCGCTGATTTGTACCATTACAGTCAAGATTTTTCTTATGCTATAAGTCTGAACATCTGGAGTCAGAACACGTGAATGTCATGAAAGCAGAGAAGGATTTCATAATTGACTGAAGTTTTCCTGTGCTTCTTTCAGCTGTGCTTAGATAAAATCCTATTGGTTTTCTTTCAAACATTAATTTCAATGGATCTAAACAAGACAAAAATGCCTGGATGTTTTTCTGGAGTTTGTCACAGGGAGAAACCTGCAAATGCCTTGAACATTTTGCAACCCAGACATCACAGTATGAGAGAGTCCCATAAACACAGCTGTTTCATTGGGAAAATCATTAGGAGCAGCTGGAAATGCTAGAGGTTGAAGAAGCTGGGGGAAAAGTGTGCTCTGGCAAACCAGAAAATGATCTTTAACATTTTCTATATGCACATCGTCTCATTAAGTTCTTTTCAAATAGACACACACAGACACTTCCCATCCATATGAAGCCTTCACAGACATGGGGTTTTTTTGAAAAAACACATTTTTCAATGTGTGCCTGAACACATTTTTCTTAACATGTATGCAATGATGTTTAATACCTTATACAACACATTAAAGAAATATTAGACAATAAATGACTCCAGCAGTTTCAGTGGCAGCATTAAGCTGCCATTCAACTCAGAGTGTCCCTAAACTGGGAATATTCACAAGGGGAAGCATCCTTTTGTAGGTGTGGTATGTATTGTACATTTTAATTTCATTTTTGAACGAGTTAAAACACTTTTATGAAGGAAGTTGTGAGGATTGGGTAAAATTTGAAAACTGTAAAGATGAGCTTCGCTATGAGATGTTGAGGTTATTTTAAAAGCCTTCAGATCAGAGTTAGTCACATGGCCTGGTTGATTTAACAACATATACAATGGTATACGAGCAATTGTTTATCAGCCTTTCTGAAGATAAGAGTCAGAGAAATTCTATGAAGTTTTTTAGTCTTTGCTTTTATAATGCTAATTTCCCTGAGCAGCAATGGTTTATAACAGTAGAATAAACCTAGAATAAAATACAGAGATAAAGTCAAACATCACAAGAGAAGAGACTGGGAGGTGGGGAAATGTCTGGGAGATGGTTAAAGTGGTCTGCATGGAGATCATGCATTAACCCAACTCAGATTTTCGGGCTTTTTATGGATCTCTCTGGGCAAGGAAGCGCTTCATATTTTTTTCAGAGATAAGACTTTGCTGATTATTAATTCTCTTTCTTTGCTCACACGGCTCTTTTCTCTTTGGATAGGATTGCTATTATTGTTCTTTAAACACTGAACAATATGCTTGGCCTGAGAGATGCTGCTGTTCTACGCAGCTTGGAATTTGAATAAGTAGAGTACATAAATCATGTACAAAGTGCAAGGAAACACCTTCCCTGGGGGAGGTCAGGATAAAGAGGTAAACTGTCCTCAGCCAGACTCAATACCAGAATTAAATTTACAGCATTGTACGTCAAAAAGCACATAAAATACTATAAAATGCTACTTTTGGGGGAGTTTTTTTCTTGAAATCAGTAACCCCATGTAAAAATACAAAATCAAAACTGGAGATTCAAGCATTTTTTAAAATAATGTAGTACCAAGCTTATAACCTCTGCATGAAGTTCATCTGGGAGTTTCCACCTCAGTGCTCTCAGGTGCTCAGCCTGTTCTTTCCTCTGTCTTTGCCTCTTCTCTTAAGTCCTGATAGTTCTGATTTCATCATGTATATGTTTGGTAGGTTTTATGGAACGTACTGCATCTTATCATATGTCCTACCTCAAAGCAAGCACATTCATTTTGAATTAGGCATTACTCAAAAAAAAAAACCACCCCAGCGGCTTTGCTCCAAAGCAATCAGAAGAAGGAAAAACAGCTGACAAAATGAAAACCACAGTACGTTCCCTGAAATGAGGAGACGGGGAACAGATGTCACTGCTGAAAATGAGAGGTTAACCTGACATAAATAATGAAAGGGAATCAGTGGGGAGCCCAATCAAGGCTGAATCAATGCTCTGATCTTGCACAGTCTGACAAATCTTTCCTGCTATTTATGGCTTCATTTCTCCTTCCCTCTCTGGGATTGCAGGTGGCAATTACGGGAGAAATTATCAGGCTTCTGCTTTCCATTTTTTTTCATTGTCCAGCTTGTGAAACCTGTTGGAAGTTGACGCTGGATGAGGAGATGTAGTTAATCAGCTGGGATTTGAACAGAATGTCAACAGCTGCACAACTCGGGTCTGGCATTGCTTTGACATGGATATTCCCTATAAAGGGCAAAAGACACTTACACCTATTTTAGAGGACAAGACTGGCATCATCCAGAAACTTTATTCTGGCTGCTTCATAAATCACCTCCTTGGGATTTCTCTACCATGCAAAAATAAGAAAACTGAACACAGGCAAAGTTTTTTATTTCTATCCGTATGTTAGTACTTGTGCTGTAAAATCCCATATACATATTCACATAAAAAACCAAATAGAGCTAAAAAATAATATTATGACACCATTTAGTTCACCTTCCCACTAATGGGAGTGCAGACAGGGCCTTGCCTGACACGATAAATAGAAAAACAAAGCAAAGCACAAATGACAAATTTTCCAAGAGCTAAAAAACCTTTTAGCCTATCAGGCTAGGGAACAAGGTGTTTCCTCGACCTTGTTTGGAGACAATTCAAACACCATCCTCAAGGCACCTTTTCCTCTCCTCCTAGAAGGCATCTGCACGATGTTTTCCAGTTCAGCCTCACTGACCCTCAGGGAAAACTCCTGGGACTTGTTTGTGATTTCAGGGTGTGCCAATGCTTTTCCTGAACACACAGACATAGGCTCTGCACATACTTTTCAGGAAGCAACACACAGAGAGGGTGTCACTGCATCACCTCCTGTGGGAAAAATACCCTTAACAGGGTGGGAAACCTATCCCTAATCAATAATCACTCAAAATTGCTCCCTGAATATATTTACATCCTTAGCATAAATATATCTTTTAAGGGGTAAGACTTGTGCACTGGTCTTTAGTGAACAGTGGTGAGCAGCAGAAGGTAAAAATTATAATGCAACAAATTGAATATGTTTTCAGGTGTCAGAACTGTTTTACTTTCAGTTCTGAATGTACACAGGTAACTACAAGCCTTCAAAGATCTGTGGGAGCCTGGAAGAGAGAGAGCAAGTGAGTGTGTGCATGTGCATGTGAACATACACACATGGAGGGGGACAGAGAGCAATAAAGCACTCAGATGTCTCTGGCAGAAAGAAAAACTGGATTTGGCATGGAGGACTGAATAAGGCTCCTGTTCTATGTCTATCCCCAGAGCTTTTACACCTGTAAGTGCTCAGAGCAAAAAGCATTTCCCATCTCCTATTACCAGCTACTGACCTACAGTTCCTCCCCAGGCACGTGCCCTCTCCCTTAATTGGGTTTGTCTAAAAATACAACCATGATCACCTCCCTTACTGACCCATACCACCAGTGCAATCAATATTCTTCAATATTTGAAACAGATATTTCTGTGCAGTGCAAAATTACTGACCCACTTTTAACATACTCTTTCCTCTTCCCTGCCAGGAGTCTCAACAAAGTCGTGCCTTGGGGGTGTCCCCATGGGCATGCTGCATGTGTAATAATCCTGTGTGCAGGATCCTTTGTGTAGAGAATTGCAGGCATGTAGGAATAAATTGTGCAAGGTATTCCTCATGGTATCCCCATGGTTTTTCTCTTTTTCCCAGATTTCCTTTGAAGTAACCTCCCATTAGATATCTTTATTCTACTGTGCTCAGGAATTCCCCATCCTCCTACTTTCTGATTCTCCTTCTGCTAGACCGCTTATGTAACACATTCTATTTTTTTTCAGAAAAGAAAGAAAAAGAACTAAAAGCCTTGAAAGAACCTTTTAAAATACTGTTTATAACCCTTCTACAAATCATCATTTTAAACCAAGTCTAAACCAAATTAGACTGAGAGGAAAATCAAAGCAGGATCTTTAAATTCTCCTGATTTGAATGATCAGAATAACTGTGGGATGTTGCTGGAGTGTGGAAAAAATGAAGATGTAATTGCAGTCTGAGGTGAGTGAGATGGGTAAAAAGGCACTTTGGAAAATTGAGAGAAAGAACAGGAGAAAAAAAAACTAGGAAGTTGGGCTGAAAGGGAGGTGGGGATGGATGGAGACCTAAAATGACTGGCATGGTATCAGGAAGAAAACCTCAGAGTTCTGAGACATATTTAAACATTTTTGGGGGTTGCTGAAACCTAAACATCCAAACCCACTGAGTTTTCTCATAGAAGATGTTCCCCATGTAATTGCAAGGGACACTTTGGGGAAATGTGACTTTCAAAGCAATAACTCTTGTAAGCCTTTTAATCTTTGCTTTATTAAAAGAAAAAAGGGGAAGCAAAAGGAGTGCCAGAGCAGGAGCTCCGTTGTAGGTGGCATTTAAGCATCATGAGCCTCATGGATAAGTGATGAGCATATCCTTGAACTGGCTGCTGAATATGGTACAGGCTCTATTTCACACTGCCATGACCATTCTGCCAGGGAGCTGCTGGTTTACTTCTCAATAATGACATTTCTTTAGTGCTTAGAAATTCAGATTGAATGGGGAAAGCCACAGGAGCCTGATGAGAGGTGTTTTTACTAAAGGAATTGTCTCGCATTTTATAAGCGGAAGATCGATGATTTTTGTTTTTATAGCTTTTGCATTGAAAGAATGGTGCTGTTTCTTAGCAGCAGGCTATCAGTTCATGTCATACAAATCAATATTTTACCATCAGGAAGATGCTATAAAAGCAACCTGAAAAAAAAACCTCCCCAAACGATCCTTGGTTGTTTTACCTTTCCAACAGATAAGTGAAAGAAATTTACTTTACCTGAGAAATAAACTACAGCCGAAAGGAAACACTGACTTCATTTCTGCCTCTACAGCTTCAGCCTGGACATGAACCAACAAAACAGCTGGAAGCATGCAATGGTGTCCATGGATCCCCACTGGACACATGCTGCCATCAGAAAAAGCCAGCAGATACCCCCTGGTAATTTTGTTGACAGCCTGGGGTAGGAATGATCTGTTCTCCCGACTCTGGGATAGAAGCACACAGACAAAGTCACATGTGGAGCTGTGTATTTTGTGTCTGCACACTCATTATCTGATGTCCTGGTGCCCCGTTATGCACAGGACTCAAAGAGATGCTGTAATAAAGATGTTAGTGAAATAACACCCATTACTACATGATTTTGAGGTAATTTGCTGTAGGGAATTTACAATTAACCTACCGTGTTTCTCATCTGTAGAAAATTAATTACACCTTCTTAATTCTCACAGGTTTTGTTGAGATTTAGTTCTGTAGGGATTGGGAGGTATTCAGGTACCCTCATGAGAAGACCCATGTGTATCCCAAGCCAGGCTGCATTTAACACACTCCTGATTCTTGCCATGAAGAAAAAGCATGTTTGTTCTGCCCATTTCTGGGAAAAATGTACCACTTAAATATATTTTTAAAAAAGGGAGGTGATTCTTCATTGTTTTCAGTTCTAAAAATTTTAATTCACTGTGTTTTGTCTGGATTTACAATTAATCTTTGAGGGAATAACATCCCCCAAAACACCATTACATCAGTGCCACAGGCAGCCAGGTCACAGGTGGTAACCACTAAAATGTGTGCAAATATGTTTTAATTTAAATCTCTGTTGGACTCTCCTGAATATTTTATAAAGGACGCTGAAATGTTTTAATTATCTCTGAAAAACAACATTCACTTTGTAACTTTCTAACAGCTCCTGTTACAATGGACTCCCGAAGCTCCAGACAGCTTGAATTATCTGCTGGATTTGTAAAACTGTAAGCTCAAACAGTTAACCATTGTTACAGAGAGTTCTTGGATATGCATCTGAAGGTTATGTTTAATGTGGAATTTGGCTTGGTAGGGCTAATTGGCAGTAGAGTTAATCCAGGGCTCAATTCTTATGAAATTCATCCGTCCTGAGTGTCCTGCAGTGCCCTGTGCACACCTGTGAGCTGAAACATTCCTTTATTGTGATCCACTCTCAATGGCATAAGTAAATACCTGACCATGACAGTTTTTGGGTGCAACCAAACTCTCAGGGTGAAAGTCTCCTTGTCATGGATTTGCCACATTGCACAGGGGAAGGATGCCCAGATGCTGAGAGAGCTTTTATCATCCCTACAAATGTGCAGAAAAGAAGCATCCTATGGGAAACTCCCTTATGGATGATCTGAGGACATACCTGACACAGCAGCCAAGGCTCATATCCCAAGGGAAAGAAAGTCAGTGTTTTTAGACTGTGTGAGGCCAAGGTGTTAAAGCAGCCGACAGACTCAGATGTACAGTCTGAATTACTGAGTGGGATAAATGTCTGTCTCCAAGGAGCTGCAGCCACCACCCAGGCATGGCTCAATCATTGCCACCTGACACTGGCACTGCAGGACACTCAGGGACCTCTAGGGACACTTCCACTGGCCTTTAGTCATTCTCCTTTTTCTTTGCACTCTCTGAAATCTCAATACTTTGCATAGCAGTGTCAGACCTAGATCTAGACGTGATTCTCCTGTGATATGAAAGTACTCTGAACAAAGGATGAAGTCACCGTGCTGGTGGCATCGGTGGAAATATTTGAATTTCGTTTCAGACAGGATTTTATGTCATTGTCTGGGACCTTGGCAAACTCCACATGTGAACAGCTCATTAATGGAATACACCTCCATGAGCAACATAGAAATTAAATTCAGATGCTAAAAGATGTTCTGTTAGATCTGGAGGAATAAAAACATTTTCATTAAATAGCCTCCTCATTGGGAAAAAATGGAAATATAATGATGTGTATGGGTCTTTTGTATTAGTTTTCCAGTTATTCAAATGGCTTTGCTTTAATGCCAAATATATTGAGTTCAAATGTTCAGGTAGTTTCCAGCTATTATTCCACTGACATGATGTTTTCAGTTCTAAAAATTCAAATTCACCATGTTTTGTCTGGACTTGCAAATAATCTAATTAGAGAAACACAAACAATCACAGTGACTTTTGTAACTTAAGCACCATCACCACGGCTGAAGTTCAGCTATTTACAATGAATTACTCACAGGACATTCACATGGAAAAACTGTTTTCAAGAAATACCTAAATTATTTCAGACATCCAGTCTCAGCACTTCACCATTAGTTCATAACAGAAGCAGACACAATTAGACTAATTGTTCATGATAAATTATTCACTTATCTCTACACTTGCTAATCTAATATGAAGTGATGTTTATGTGTGAAAGGAGGAAGAAATTGCACTTGGTAGACTGACTGGCTTTCAGACATTTCATAGGTGTGATATTTGAGAGCTTCACATCAGCAGCTGCCTGAAGTATAAATTGAGCAAAATCCACACTTGCAGGCCCTGACGCCTGGAGGTGATACAGCTGTGACACACCAGCTGAAACTCCAGATCTCATACATTACAGGTAAGGAAAATATATGAGAAATGGATGAGACAAATTCAAGGATAAGTTGTCTTCAAAGGATGTCCTCTCTTCTTCCTGCCAGTGATTAATAGCTACTTTTCTTTTTTTCCAGCAAGTTGCTACTATTTTTTGTAATCTGATTTGAATTAAGCACCACCTCCCAGGAGATGAAGAGCAAAGCTGCCTTCTCCAGGAAGACTGCTCCCAGAGATCAAATAACAGCCTTGCAGGCCTTCAAAACAGAGGAAAAAACAACAAATCAACTGGCAAGTACCGCGTGCAAATAAACTGAGTGGGCTATTTGTTTTATTTGTGCATATAGATGAATATGCATATGGAAATGAAAACAGTGGTCGGATCCCTCTGCAACAAGAGTTTTACAGAATCTTTATACAAACAAACTGGGCTCTGTGAGTTCCAGCCATAGGTTTTCCTCATTTTTCCTCAGGATTTTGAAGGTGGTTATTAGAGACTGACACTTTGAACTCCAAAGTTTTCTTGGAGCACATAAAGCCCAATGAGTTACCTTCATGAAAGAGCCAAGACTACCTTGAACATATGACATTACCCATGGCTGAACTAGGGAGTGGTTGGCAACTGGTAAGAAAATCCACATCCAAGTTCAAAGTAACCCCACCTCTCCTCTAACCTGAGCAGATGACAAAAGAAAATGTGAAATGTCCTAAAGAAGTTGGATTTATCAGCTTAATGGCTATTTCACCACCTAGAAAGTCACTCTGTCTTCCCATTGCTCAGGAAGTTAACAGCAGATGGAAACTGTGGTTTGTTAAATAGAAAATATTCTTTAAAATTTTTTTTCTGTTCATTTATCTCCCACAAACAGAGAGGAGAACAAGCCTGGAGGGTGCTGATAAAAAGGATTGTGCTAGAGAAATGAACGGAAAGGTGCTCTGCCCAGCCTTTAAAACTTGTCACTGGGGCTAAGCAATTCATTGTGCAGATAAGCTATTTCTGTGGAGGCCACTGAAAGGGGGAATGCCTGAATAATCTTATTTTTCAGGAAAGGTTGAGAAGAGAATTGAGCCGCATTTGAGGAAGATGAGGACAGAATACAAACTCTGTGACCAAAAGTGAAGATAGTGTTTGTATCACCTCTAGTTCCCTTTTTCAACACAGACCTCGTTAAAAAAAAAAAAAAATTATTATTAGTCACTTCATACCAAGCTGAAAATACTATGCATTTTTAGTGACATGGGAAAGGTGTTTTTATAAAGGTCAAGTGTACCTTTTGTAACACCCATCATATAGTCTAAAGAACTTGTAAGAGTTTCACAGGTATGCTGCAATATCATTTTCTACACATAATAAATGTATTAAAGGGGTATATTGCAAACCCATGAGATTCTGCCCTTTGCTGGGCTCATCCACTGTATTCAAAGCACAATCTAGAATTTGTCCTGTTGTCTGTCCGTGACAGGAAATTCAAATACTTATCTCTGAGAATTGTAAAGTACCAATGCCAAATCATCTCAGGTTGTTTTGTTTTATCACACGAATCGCCAGATCCTCAGCAGGGTAACTCTCAGCACCAGCTACCACTAGGAAAGGATCTGACCTAAGATACCAGCAAGAACACCATGAAAAAGTAATATTTACAGCATCTGTAAGATTTCTTTTAAGTGCGGATTCCCAGCAGATCCTTGAAGACATTTTCACTGTGTTGAAGCTACCCAGATTGTCTACAAAATAAGGGACTGTGCACATTCACATGTATTAAATGTCTTGTTGCTACATATTTCATTATTTTCTTGGCCATTCTTGTCACTGCCTGCTCTGAATCTGCAAAAACCATGACCACCTTCATTCAACCCCTGCTGTTTACAGATAACCAAACTGCAGCCTTGCTCAATCCCCTTGAAGTCAATGACAAAAAACTGAATTTTTTCTTGCCTGTCTTCAACAGTCTGGTGATCATAATCTGTTATTTCCCATTTGCTGTTAGCTCTGCTTTCTGGTTAATATGGATAAACTCTGTTATCCATTTTTATAATTCCTGCTTTTCACAGAGAAATAAGGATAATCTAGGAACCTGAACTGACTCAGTTATACTTTTTCTGCATTTTCCTTTTGCTTCTGAACTCTCCAACTCCTTGCAAAGAAAAATGTTTCAATCTTCATTAATTTTTTTTCTGTGAAAAGCAAAACCTTTAAATTTAGCAGTTCCAGTATCATGATACCTTTTATATACAATAAAAAAGAACTCATTTTAGATGCTGAAAAGCAAATATACAGTGATATATTATACAAGTTTTTTTATATATCCCAATATACAGCCATACTTCAGTGGTCCTACCATTAATATATATGGGCACCTCCTAGTATATTCTCTGTGAGGAAAATGACCATTAATTTCTACTTCACAAATAGGGATACAGGGCCCAGAGGAGCTAAAAAGGTGTTTGTATGATGGTGTTTGGCTTGCTTAGTCTTCCTAAATTCTCAGCACAGAGAGAGAGACTTTCTTCCATAAGGCGGAGCAAACACTCAAGTTAGGATCCTGTCCTGCCCTGCCACTGGAGAAACTTCTGTCTTTCCTCATTGATTATATAAGAAAAGTCCTGCTTCCTGAATTTAACACTTGAGCCTGGTACATAAACTGAGGCATGGAGAATATAAAAATGCCCAAACCAACCATCTCAGATCTGGCAAGTAAAGAAGAAACCAAGATTTCTTTCCATGTCTCCTGTACATTCTGGCTTGGCTTCCTGGCTCTTCTTCTAGGCAACCACTCAGTGATTTATGAGACCTGGTTCATGTTCTGCAGCAGTACAAATAATAAATAGTGGACCTGTCAATGCAGAAAATTGTAATTTTTAGAGAGGCAAGACAGACTTATCTAAGGATGCTGCAGCCATCCGAGATGGATTAGCCCTTAGCGTAAGAAGATTTTCAAATGGAAAGATTTCTGAGAAACCAGATGTTTCTCCTTTCTAGAACAAGAACTTATTTCTTGTTGCTCTGGTGTTTCTGTCCCTACAGAACAATGCAGAAGTAGGATATCATTCCTATGTACCCTGAAGCCCCCCAGCCCTTTGGGAATGCTCTAGATGGAGGACAGATGGTGGATGATGACAGCGAAAGTGTTGAAAAACTATTCTCCAAGCTCTGCACACAAAGTCCAAATACAGAAATGTTTTGCCTCAAGGGTTTGCAATGTTGTGATCATTCAAGAATAGCCATCCACTTTCAGGCAATTATACCAATCATTCTATTATTTAGTGTGCATTTCGCAGTGATTAATTTACATCTTTGTTTGTAAGAAACTGTCTAAGTGACAAAAAATGTCTCTGCAGGGAGTTTTGCATGAATGTCTGCTCACAGACAGAACCTGCAGACAGTCTTCTAATCTCATGAACAACTTCAGTCCTTCAATTATTTCACTCCTAAACAGGAAATTAATTTTCAGAGCCTCAGTAATTTTGTCTTCTAGAAGTGTGGTTGGATTGGGTTTTTCACAACTTAAAATAACATTGATTTTATTGTGCATCATGGAACACTGGGGTTTGGATTTTTTTTCTTTTAACTGGCATGAATCTGCTAAGGAATTTTCGTGTGAATGTGTATTGAACGCCTTACAGTGGATGAATTAAAAACCCTGCAGCATTCAAGTCTGTGGGCTAAATGATTGCTTGAGAAAATGAAAATTGGGATAAAAAGCTGAAGAAATACTGAGACTTTCTAACATAGGTCTATATAAGCTATGATAATTCACCCCCTTGGGGCTAAATAAGGGTACTCTACATAGAAAAGAGTGGAAGTAGCTTATATTTAAAGGACTTTTCATGAAAAATCTCACTAGTGGCTCCTCAGTGGGTCACTTGCAGGCAGGTACAAAAGGTTTATGTGGTTATGTGACACATTCTGTAGCTTCCATGGTTTTTGACAGCAGCAAAGTGTTTTCTCCCAAGGATGAAGCGAATCCTCTAAAGACTGTTGCAGAAACTTCTCCCCAGGATCAAAATACTAGTCCCACCCTCCCTTCCCACACAGAATACTTTTCCCAGAGAAGGAGTCATACAAGCTACTGTCTTTCCATACTGAGGGAAGGGAATATCAAAATCAATTGGCTTTTTGGCAAAGCAAGGTGTCACTTTACATTGTGCTGTATGTGACTGGCAGGGCCAGACTGAAATGCTGCTGCTTGAACGCCAAAATGCAAAGCAGAACCATCCAAACCAAGGTCTTTGCATGTTTTCAGAACCGAGCCAAATCTTGAAGCCAAGAGCAGTGTCTGCCAAGAGCCTCTGCAGGTAAAAGGGGAGAAACTTCCTCATATCTGGCAAGATGCAGAGGAGTGAAGAAAATAAGAAAACTGGGGAGTTGCACTGTGCCTTTGGAAAGTCCCTACTTCTTCCTTCTTCGAGGAGGTCTTCCCTCCTGCTGGCCCCAAGCAGGACAGCCGATCTCCCTGTCTCTGATGGCTTTTTTTTGCCAGTGCTTCACTCCTTCCCATGATGCTTAAATATTTTTAGGTTTTTATGTATTTTTCATCTATTTGTAACTTTGTAGACTGTTAATACATAGTTATAACTTCTAGTACTTTCCCCGTCCTCTCCCACAGTTTTCCAAACCCTTACTAATACATTCCTGAAATTCTGTTTAGTCTTGTTTTTTAGTCTAGCAAGGACACTTTGTTTTGCACCAAACATCATAGACACAATGAAGTGTAGGGTTAAAAGATCAGTAGGGTGCTCCAATGGGGCAGAAATTGCCTAACCAACTGCCCTTCTAATTGGACAATATTTGTTAGATACACTAATTTACTAAACCTATAAAAATTGTAGAAATACTGTATCACGTGCACATATGGCCATATTGTGCACCTGAAAGCTTTCAATTAAAGACTTACTTTTATATTACCATTTTAACACAGTTTGGAAAGGTTTTGTGTTTTATTCCGGGCAGCACCCATCCATGTGAATACACTTCCAAGAAATACCAAACCAATCCAAGTCACACCCATCCCAAATCCTAAGCAGTGTTCAGAGAGCATAATTCCTTCTCCAGGAGAGCATCCATTCCAGGCATGAACAGCCCTCTGGTAATTTCTGAATGTGTTCCTCTACCCCAAAATAAGACAACTTTTTAAGTGTTGAAGTATGTTGCTGGTATTTCTCCACATATTTTTGTTCCTGTTTCTCTGGCCACACTCCTGGTTGCTGCTTGCAAAAAAAAATATCCCAGTTGAAACCTGACAATAAATGGCTTTGAATAGACCAAATCTGACCTGAAATCATCTGTGCTCTGTTCTTTCTGTCTGGTTGCACAGAAAACACCTGAGCTGAGTCTCTTCTTTGTCTTCGTTGACAATTAAATGAAATGAAGCCTACATTTTTGTTAGTTGGGCAGGGACTGTATTAATGGATCTGGAAAAATGAAGTGCTTTGTGGGAAGTCCATCAGCTTTTAGGCCCTGGCTGTGCTTAAAATGGACACATCATTAGAGAAACATTAGATATTTAACTGACTTTCAGATGAAAGGGGGTGGGGATCCAAACTTCATCATCTGCTCAGCATGCAGTGCTACTGCGTCATTATTTTTACATTTGAGAGCACTGCTTGGAATGGAAAAGGCTAAATTTCAGTAGCTAATGGACATGATTGAGAGGCATTTCTTTGGTGGGTTTTTCTGCCTCTGCTTTTTCACCATGTTCTGGGGGAATGTTTTTTTGGCATTTGTAAGCATAATTCCAAAATTCTCTTTCCTATAATTCAGTATCAGAGGACATGATTCAATTTCTTCATTATAATAAATCTCCATCTAAATGAAAAGCCTGGCAGAAATACGTGGTACTTCTCTGTTCTAAACAAAGTGGGTGATTTTACGCTCACCTGTACTCAGTATTTTCTTATTATTACTCATCTGTATTACCAAGAGGAGAGGGCTCTGAAAAAAGCAATTTCAAGATCTTAAGATACCTCGCACATAAAAACAATTTAATCCATCTGCAAACCATCGTTCAATTCTCCCAGTATTCCATGGTCCTGACTGATAATTAGAAAGTCAGTCCCTCATTATTTTTTACCTGCTTGTGCCCTCCTAGTCTGTCAGGATGGACTGAGCACTAGGAGTTAAACAGTGCTGTGTTTAAAACTGATATTCCTCCTCACTGACAGGAGGTCAGGGCCTGGCTCACGAAGGTTTGAGATCTCTCTGCCACTGACCAATGGGAGTCCAGCCTGGGCAGAGATGCTGCAGAGAGCAGAGGGCTCTATTAAAGGCAGCCAGTTTCAGGATTTGGAGGTACAACACGAACCCAAGCGCTGGCAGTGAGAGATGTTCACCTTAAAGAAAAGAGAAAATGAGCTCTTCTTTAAGTCTAACATAATTCTGTGTGTATCTCTGAGGCTCTAGAAGAAGGGGAAAAATTACCCTTTGTTCTTTCTCCTCCAGGAGAAAGTATTTATTTACTTTGTGCTAAGGAAGCAATTATGTTCCTGGAAAATCATAGAATGTGAAGTTGAAAGTAACCTCAAGGATCACAGAATTACAGAATGGATTATTTTTTCCCAGGTGCAAGACTTTATACTTGTCCTTGTTGAACTTCATAATACATTTGTTAACCCACCCTTCCAGTCCATGCAAGATTTCCCTCATGGTGGCTCTCCCTTCCTAAGTGGCTGCCTCCTCACTCAGTTTGGCATCCCTGGTAAAATTCAATTTGATCCCAGCATCCAAGTCACTTATGAAGACAGATTGTGGCTATTGTCAATCCCTGGAAGATCCCACTTCTAAGAGGTTAAAAGGAGCTATTTCCCATGCACCTCTGGCCTGTCAGCCAGTTCCCACCCAGACCATGGACCATTGTGAAGACTGTAACATTTCAGGCTGGGGGGAACCATATTGAAAGTTTTGGAGAAATCCAGGTACATAATGCCCACATCAGCTGAGCAGGATACTGAGCAGGTGATAGGTGACAATGGGGTTTGTCAAGCACTATCTGCCCTTGTGCTGGCTTTTCCCATTCATGGCTTCAGTTAACTTGTGACAGCCTCTGGGAGAATTCCTTCCATAATTTTCCCATGGAATGAAGCAAGACTGAAGGGCCTATGAATTCCTGGTGTTATAAATAAAAATAAAGTGATTTTTCGCATGTTGGAGTTAATAATTACTGTTGTATTGTTATACCTGTTGAATAAAGTTGAAAGTTTGGATTTTTGATAAAGTTCTAGATTGAAAAGTTAAAAAGAGACTGTTTTAAAGATGTTTTAAGAGTGTAATGTTTCTGGGTAAAAGCATTGGGATATTAAAGTTGTTTGGAGCAAAATAAAAGGGATTGAAGGTACTTTAGATGGAAAAGCAGTTGAACCCATGTAACCCTGAGTTCAGAAGTTATGTACTTTTTTAAAAAATCCTTTATCTTTGTAATTTTATTTATGTAAAACTCAGTTTTTATGTTGTATTGTAAATCTGTAAGCCCATCACCCATCCCAATATTAAAGGCACCCTGCAGCACCCGAGCTAAAAATAGAAGGTTTGCACCTCTCCGCCCACCTCAAGTGGAATACTAATGAGGCCCTTTCCCGCCTTTGCAAATTACCCCTAGACAACAATCCATCTATTGGTGGGGAAGGCCACCTCATTAATTAGTATTCCCAATCACCAGCGAGCGAGAGGGCGGAGAGGCTAATTCGGACCAGCCCATCAAAAACTTTATAAATTTGGCCCTCTTCAGGAGCTGACAGGCTTTTTTTCCAGGTGCCTTTACCTCCAACAGCTGCAGACTCTGGTCTGTGCAGGGTGCCTGGTGTCTCTGTCTCTCTGACTAGCAGGGAGTCAGAGACTGGGTCGGGTGCTGGGCCTCTTGCCCATTTTTATGGGCTATACTTAAAATCTTTTTTTTTTGGACTTAAGATTAGCTTAAGTTCGCCACCCGGCCTGAGGGATCTCCTTGTCCTTGACCACCAACCGGTGGCCAGGAGAGTCTTATTGCCGTCCTGGGACCTTCCTTTTTTTTGTGCTTTTTTTTCTTTCTTTTTCCTTTCATTTCTCCCTCGGGAGATCCTGGACCTCGTGGGTCCAGCAATAAACACCTTTTGCTCTAACCCACGAGTATGAAATTGTCTCTTTTTTATGACACCTGGATTCTCCTTTAAGACATTCTTTTAGGTCATGGGAGTGGCATTAGCCCATTCCAGTCTTTCAAGATGGATCTCCTCAGTCTCTTCCTGAAGATCATGGGGAGAGGCCTCACCATGATTTCATGCAGCTCTCATAACCCTCAGGGCCCATCGATTCGTAGGGATCAAGCATCTGTAATAATTCATAGGCCAACACTTCCTTCACTGGTGTTGGGTCTGTGTTTACATCAACCTGGATTTTTGTTCCCCATCCCAGATACTGGCCCTGGTTTTGTTCAGCTCTGATTTTAGTACTTTGTGTTTGTGAATTGCTGCCCTGAGAGCAAGGCAAGGGAGTAACCTAATATTGGCGCTTAGATTCAGGCATTCTGCTTCCCAGAATCAAGATTTTGTCACATATTAGGATACGATGCTGGGGTTTTGTCAGAATTATAAACAAGTTGCCAAAAATGCATTAAGTTTATTAAAAGCCATACCCTGATATCTGTTAATAATGTGGTGAGACAATCTGTTGTTCATACCACAAATGCTACAGCAAAAGAGCTCATTATCTTAAGGCAGGGATACAACCTTGTAGGAAAAGAGGAACAGGCACTGTTTAAGTTTTTAGTCATATGTGGCTGAAAAATGAATTTAATATAAAGCTCTCCTCTCTGTGTTTGCTCCTTGGCCATAGGAATAATTTTATTTCATTTCTACAAAATATGCTGGTTGACATTGTTTAGAAAGGATTTTATATAGTCATAGTCTTGCCCATAACTTGCTCATTAACTGCCTCAGGCCAGACTTGCTTTTGTCATTCTTTACTTATAATTTGCTGTTTATACAGTGCTGTCACCATCTTAAATCCCAGGGTATTCATTTGGTTGTCTCCACCATCCAATCTCACTTAAAGGGGCAAGAAAAACGACTTGAGTAAGTTTTACAGATGAGAAAATTCATGCAAACAGAGTCATCTGAGAATTCTCAGTACTTTCAGGACAAACACATATTGGCATGATTCATTTGAAATTTTTAAATGAATGTTATTGCTAAAAAAATTGCAGTTTGTATGAATATTCATGGGAGCAAATAAACTTTCAAACACCAAACTAAACCAATTTCATTAGAATGCATTTCATAATGGCATTTTGAAACAGTCTCACAGCTCTTACTTAAATGATTTAATTTTTTAAGCATTCCTAGTTCCTTCCCCATCTTCTAGTACAATGATCTGTCACTGGTACTCTGAATTATACTGAATAAAGTTAAGTTCCCATAACAACTCTTAAAATACATATAAATAGGAGACCTGCACATATTCTAGAAGATTACACAAAGATAAGAGAATCACAGAACCATCAAGGTTGCAAGAGACCTTCAAGATCATCTAGCCAACCTAGAAACTTTTTCTCCAAGTGATTATTTGAGCAAAATAAAACCACACAGCAGCCTACAAAACAGAAAAGATCCTGCTTGCTTTAACTCTTACTTAATTAGATGTCTGTGGTATTTTCAGGAATGTAATTACAAAAAATTACTTCTGTAAGTTAGTAGCCAAGAATATTGATTACTCATGAAGATGAGGTGGTGGATAATCTAATCCAAGATAAACCTGGAGTTACAGAATGTGCTGTTGGGGAACATCCCCCTTTACACCAAAGTTTAATTTGCGGGGTCTGAACTTGTTGACTGAGGCAAGCCACCTGACTGTTCAAAAGCACTTCAGAGAGCAGTCACACTCTTCTCTGCCAGCAGATCCGTGGGATGGCAGCCTCAGAGAGATAAAAACGACATCTGGGAGCTCCTGCCTCCACCAGCACATCTGAATCCAGAGGACAATATTTGTTAAGAGGCTGAGATGCTTTTCAGTGGAGATCTGAATTAGGATTGAGGCTGATTAAGCAGTTCTGGCAGAGCATTCACAGCATCATAGAATCACAGCATCACGGAATCACAGAATCACAGAGTAGCTGGGCTTGGAAGGCACTTCTGGAGATCACCCAGTCCAACCCCCTGTCAAGGCAGGGCCGCCCAGAGCTGGGGACACAGGAATGTGTCCATGTGGGTTTTGGATGTCCCCATGTCTTCCTCATGCTGAGATGGAACTCCTTGCGTTTATGGCCACTGCTCCTCATCCTGTCTCTGGGCACCACTGAAAAGAGTCTGGCATTGTCCTCTTGACACCCCCTTTGAGATATTTCTCTGCAGGAAAAGTTTTCCAAGTCAGAGGGGTCACTCTATTCAGTCCTGATCAAGCTTAAAAGTAAAAACATCGGCTGATTCACACAAAAGTTATTTTCATTTAATTTCAGGATTTTTCAAGCTAGTATAAATGCATTTCCCTACCCATGTAGGGATAGAGATAGCCAAAATCAGTCTTGAGCCCCTTCTGTAGTTACCTGCAACTCTCTGTCTATTCCTCTCTTTAAATCCACCTTGTTGGTTTGACAGCTCTCTTCAGCAGTATCTGTGTTGCTCTTGGCTGTTGACTCCAGATTTGAAATTGTGCTGCTCTTTAGTGTTCCTTTATTCCTCACCCATTGAAAAATATATTTCTGACTTGCCTGAGTCCTGTTTGCACTAAAGCCTCTTTGAAGTGAATAGAGTCTAAGTAAAATAATTACAGAAACACCTGTGAATGATATTATAGAAAATAAGGTGAGATGGTTTCCCTCTTCAGTAGTCCATTCAACACTTTTGCACAAAGACCGAGTATCTGACAGAAATCTCTGGCTTTTTTCCAGTGTGAACTGTTGCATTACTTAATCAGGCAAAAATGCCGTTCTGACAATGGACTTGATAAAAATAGCATCCCAGGTTTCCATTTTTGCGGAGTTGATAAAAACAGCCTCCCAGGTTTCCATTTGTGTTGTGGCTCCAGTTGGTGAGTGCTGTTTAGAAAAGGACTATCTTATTACAGATACCTTTTTGAAATTTGAATCTAGGAGCTGAGCTGTTCTCTCTCCTCATTTATCTTCACCACTGAATGGCTGGAAGTTGTGCAAGCCACCTTTGCACTCCCTTTGTTGTCTTCTTGTGGGTGATATCTCCATTACCATCACATGTATAGCCAGACCCGAAGTGTTCATCAGCTTCCTCTCTTATCTGTGACTGACTGCCTTTGCCAATGTACCTGCCAAGGGCAATCTGGTGTTTCTCTTCACAGCCTCATTGCCCTTCAGAGGCAGATTCAGCGCAGGATTTTCACGCAGGGGGTTTGTAAGAGAGAGGAGAAGGCAGCTCTGTCTCTCTGCTTGCCAACCCTGCTGTTCCAGCATGGAACAAATGCTGGCTTAGGCAGGGTCACAGACACAGCTCTGAACTGTCATGGGGAACAACTGCTGGGCAGTCTGCAAGTCTGGGGTAAAGATTTAGGAGAGTACAGTCCCACTTGCTTCCAAAAGGAATGAATTTGCACATAAACATGCTGGGGAAATGCAACAGCAAATATCAGAAGAGAGCTCTTCTGGAGCTGGAAGTAAAAATAGTATAAATCTGAAAGAGTTGGGAAAACAGGTTCTTCTTTGCAGACATCTAGATCCAAATAGCAAGTGGAGAGTGCCTGCATATTATTCAAGTGACAGATTAAATATTTATGATGTAACACACTTTTACTCGTGTCAGTTGGACAGTTTCATTCCAGGCTCTGCATATATTAGATTGAATGCCCATTACAGTCATTCCATTCTCCTGCCGTAAGTCTAACACATTTTTAGCTGTCAGAAAAATGCTATTCCAGTCAGAAGAAGACTTCTGCCTGAATTGCCCACTGCTTCCTGACATGGAATTGCCACAAGAGTTTCAAAGACCCATGGTCTAACTTTGTTAAAACTGCAAAATGAGTGTAGAAAGCACTGCTGATCAAGAAACAATTTTAAGAAGAATTCTGAGAAGATTTTTTTCATTCTAAGAAGGCCTTTGAAAAACTGCAAAAAAATCATCTCTTTGTGCAAGTTAGCACATTCATAACACAAAAACTTTGCCTGCTTCGAAGTTCAGTATCATTAGGTCTGAGAATTTAATTTTTTTAAGCAATCCCATTTATTTCGCAGTACTTGCTCTAGGGACACACAGTATAGGAAATGTTCCACTGAAAATCAAGAAAAAATGATGTGCTGTGTCACTCAGTGGGAGTTTCAACCTAAACATGACTCTGCTTTCTGTGACCACAATGAAAACTGAGCATGTGCTGTGTCCCCCCACCCTCTACCTGGTGTCTTTCTGTGAGCTAAAAGAAACACACACTCTAAAGTAGACTTTAATTTACACAGAATGTCCCATGAGTTGCTGTCCTAGGCAGCCTGCTCCAGGCTGAATAGGGTGGGTGGCCCTGGCAGTCTCTCAGGTCCCTTCCAACCCCAGCTACTCTGTGGGCTCCTGAATCAAATTCCCAATTACTCCCTGGGAAGGGATCACAGCATGGCTGGCACTCCCTGACTGAAGGCTCCAGCCCTGGTGGTTTAGCCTGCAGGGTGGAAAGCACGAGGGCGAATGTCTCCTGATGAGATTCCTCTCAAACCAGTTTGTTCCCTGCTTTCCTCAGGTGCCTGGGAAGCCCAAGGTGCTGTTTATTTTACACTGCCCCACTGTTTATTCATGTACAATGGTCTGTGCATTGCTGACTGATTGTAGTCTCAGGGCTCCACTTCCCACAGGCTCATGCAGGCTGCAATAACTGCTTTGGGGAAGTTAATGCAAGTTCAGAGCAAGGAAATGCAGTTTCTTTTTCCTGCAGCTAAATAAGGGGTTATATTTCAAAAGCACGTACTGATTTGGAAGAAAAAAAATAAGTACACTAAGGAGAATTTTCCAGCTGTCCTGACTATTCAGAAGTACCCTTTTCAGAAGCTGAGAACATTTAACCTCCTTGCAATACCAGAATACCCTAATAATATGTGCCACTCATCTGTTTTACAATTGAAGAAAACTTTCTTCCCTGTTCTACTCCAAACACTGAAACCTATTACTTGTTTTTCTTCACAACAGCCTCTTGTATATCTCAGACTCCATCATATCCTTCTTCAGTCCTTATTCAGGTTATCTGATCTCATTCACACTTTCTCTGCAAACCATCCTTTCCAGCTGCAAGTTGATCAAATTGCTCTATACTAGGTCATCCTCTGTGAAACCACATCTCTCTGGAAGTATCATGTCCAAAACTGGGCACTTTTCCATGTGAAACCTGCCTAATTCTGAACAAAATTAAATACTTCACCTATTTTTCAGGCTCTAGTTTTGCTCCTGCAACACCAGAGCATATTTGCCTCCTGAATAATTGTATCTCATTGATGTAGTTCCTTCTTGGAACTACTGCAGTCCACAGATCCTCCTTTACACAACTGCTTCATACCAGAAGTTTTCCAATCTGAATTTCTGAGGGTCACTATTTCTGCCCAAGGATAATACTTTGCATTTGTCCCTTATGAACAGAATCTTCTATTTTTCTTATCACATTTGACCAAGATTTGTTTTTATCATGGAAGGGTAGGTAGTGCCAGGCCTGTGGAGGCTGAAGCCAGAAAAAAAGCAAGAATTCCAAAGGAAATTGTTGACTATATAAGCTGTGATACTACTCTGTAAAGAATCAGTATTTAAAATAAACAGAGCTATTTAATTCAGGCTGGAATGCTGCTGAAACTTTGAAACAGGACACGCCACATGAAAATAGTCACCTTGTTATCATGGCTTTGCAGGGACTGTATTATCCCAGGGGTTACTAATACTTCTAGCTGTGAGAAATAGTTGTGAGTTCTAGCCAAGCCACTAGGAATCCAAAGGTCCTTGGACAGGGAGAACCAAACCTACCAAGCACCCTATTGAGCATTTTTTAAATAATCTTCCACTCTGGGGAAGGTTTCTCACTTCAGTGGCATTTCCCACTTTAAAGTTATCTGTATATATATGTGGTTTATTATGTTTCTAGTACTATTTCCCTCACTAAACCCACTTTGCTGGCTCTGTTCTTCTCCCTAGTTTGCCTCAGAGATGAATCAAGGGCCTACAGTTGTTTTTCTTTCTGCAGAGCCTGACATAATAGGGCTCATCTGTTTGGCATGTAGGTATTGTGGGACTGAAATGCTAAATAAAGATAAAAGGCTGAGATCTTCCTCAGAGTCACAAGCACTATGAAATACTATTTTAAAATGTGGCTGCAGCAAATATCTTTTGTATCTCTAACACAAGCAAAATGAACCTGTTTGTCAGTAAAAGTATTGCAAAGTAGCAGGAGAAATCAGAGAGGGATGAATAAGTTATTTTTAAAAGGAAAATAAATCATGGCTCATAAAGATGCTGTGACACAAACATGCCAAAAGGAAGGAAGAATCTGATGAAATATGTTCAGGACCCAGGAGAAGTCTACTAAGGGAGAAGGCAGACTGCAACAGGATTGTTTCTCAACATCATCTGAGCATGTATTTTAGAGGAAAATTACAAGTTATCACTTCAAAATAAGGCAATTAATTTCAATGCATACCTATAAATCATCATAAAAGAAGACCTCTTCCTTTCAGATATGCAACAAATCAAAAGATGAACTCAATTGTTTCTCAAACAAAGATTATTTCCCTCGCTCTCATTCAGTATTTTTCATCCCAAGGCTTTAAGAAAGATCTGACTGATACTGCTGTCTCATCTGGCAGCAATATTGAGGGACAGTAGAGACACCTCTGGGGAATTTTAAACTTCCACAAAATTTTTTGGTGTCTTTACAGAGCAGAATTGCTGATTCTGAGGATACCCTCCTGCTGGTAGAAATACAACATGCCAAACCAGAGGACAGAGCTTCAGGAATAATCATTGATTAGGACCAGTGGGACCCCGAAAAAAAAACACCCCCCCCTCAAAAAAAAACAAAACAAAAAAAAAAAAACAAAAACAAAAACAAAAACAAAACAAACAAAAAAAAAAACAACAAAAAAAAAAACCAACCAAAAAAAACACCCAAGGAAAAAAATCATAACAAAGCTAATTTTTTAAAAAGTAGAACTGACATTCTAAAATATAATTTCCTAGACTTGAAAAAATAGGAAGATGCTTCCAGCTTTTTGTCCCATCTGTCCTTGGGAAGGCATGAGGAGCTCTGACATTTTTTTAGCTTTCTGATTACAATTACATGTAAGTAACTGTACAGGATTAGAGCTTAATGTTCTTGATTTCTTAAATACTAATGGGTGAAATCCTGGCCATAAGGTCAATGGGAAATTTATCTGAGACAAATTAGCTGTATATCCCAGAAAAGTACATGCACACTTGTATTTTATATGCAATGGCTTTCAGAAATGTGTTTGCACCAACACTTTTGAACAGCAAGGAAAATTTTAAAAAATCTTTTGAGATATGTCTTCCAAATTCCTACTGTTCCATTTGTGCAGGAAATTCTTCCATTCTGAAAGTTACTAATTTCTCTAAGAAGCAAAAATAAAGGAAGGTGGTGAGGAACATTAATTAGGCTGCTGCTTCACAGCAATCCTATTTGTTATGAAATCATGTTTTAAGAATGAAGACTATTATTGAATAGCATTCATTAATTGTACAGCAGAGTTGAACTCTTTTCTAACTGGGACAGTCAGGAAAAGAGAGGCTAGAAGGGAGACAATGCATTTAAACTGTGTCAATGTCAGTTACTCAGTGATCCCAAAGGAAAGTTAGAAGATCAAACTATACTCAAGCTCATCCTGTTCTCTGTAGAAATTCAATACACAAATGCTTGATAATACCTAACCAAAAAAAAAAAAAAAAAAGTCAAAGCTATAATACTTGAAAACTTTCCTAAAAATGCACTCCACCACCATGAGTCCACCAGACAGGGACTGTGCCCTGGGAGACTCTCCTGCTTCCCAACCATCTTTGCTCTGGGGATTCCTGACAATCTTAGTGAAGAGCACATAAGAGTTGTTATTATTAAAAGCTGGGAAGAGGACATTACACAGAAGCCCTAGTCATATTAGAGGTCTCTGCAAGCCTGATTGATGGTGATACAAGTCAAAAGTGGAGAGATCAGAGGCAATTTCTCTATGCTGGAGTACGGTGTTTTCTCAGGACCGGGCCTCTGGGGTAGACAAAAGATGACTTTAATTGTGAGTGCTGACAGGCAGCTGATAATGATCTGTACATGAGTGGATTTCTAAAACTGAACTTTTGGACTCCCAGGCACAAGCCTGCTACTTGCTGGCAGCAGCCAGGAAGGTCTGGTTGTAAATTTTGATAACACCTGGACAAAACAAAGGTGACACATCCTGAATCCTTCTGTTCATATTGCCCGTGAAAGTAGCAGCTGAAGGCACAAGGTAACAAGCTGTCCCTGAGCCAGCAGTGTGTCCAGGGGACACTTTTCCTGTGCAGTGAACAAGCACTGGAACAGATTGTCCAGAGGGTGTGGGTATTCCAGAACCATCTGGACGCAATCCTGTGCTGTGTGCTCTGGGATGATCCTGTTTGAGCAGGGAGTTGGATCAGATGGGCCACAGTGGTCCCTTCAGGGATTTTGTCCCATTCTGGGGTTCTGTGATATCCTTTCCAAGGCTGGAAAATCATGAAAATTACCCTTAATGTTTCACAGAAGGCCTTCTGAAATCAGATAGTCTACTGTGCTGACTAAAAAGGGAGGGAAAGATGAAGAAATCTCCCCTGCAGAAGAGCAGGGAAACACACAGATAAACTGACCTCCCACCAAGACATGAAGCAACACCTTGCTAATACCATCTCATGATGCTTAAAGGAACTAACTGACTCGAAATGAAATGAAATGAAATGAAATTATGAAATCTTAGTATTGCCTCTGAATTATTCTACCTTTTGTTACTTTTGGACACTTTCTTAAAGATGGATCTGATCTGTGCTCCCAGATTATAAATTCCTCTGATAACTTCCTGCTTGTTTAAAAAAGCAGGTGTATATCTTTTACTGGCATTGGGTTTTATGCTGCCACATTTTACCAAGGCTCATAGTTCAGTTTGCAAGCAGACATTGCCAAAGTGGCACATGGTTGTCTTCCTCCTCATTTTCATCTAGCTCAGGTAACATGACCATCCTCGCCTCAGAACACAAAGACAGCCAAATGATAAGGAAAACCACAGGCACATTCCCAGATGTTTTAACAGGCAAAAGAGCTGGAGTTTTGGCACTTTTTGCTGCTTACTCTTCATAAGTGGTGTTTTGCCAGTTGAAATATTAAATACACCATTCTCCAAGGTGTAAGAGCAAAAGGACAATTGGCAATATGCAACAAGATGTCTAGCTGGTCTTTTAATCTCCACAGATCCAATCAGTATCAACCCTTTGCAAAAAAAAAAAATCTCTTCTGCCAATAAGTCTCTTTAGTTTAAATTGATGCACAAATAATTGATTTTAAGGATCAGATCTTGGGTCATAGAAACATGGCAGTGACTTCTTTGGGAAGAGCAAGTTTTCCTACAGATTTATTTTAAAAATTTATTAAAGAATCCCTGACATCTCTGTTGGTTAACTGATAAAACAGATTGCAAGAGTAGGAGTTTAAAAAAGCTGTCCTGAGGACGCCCTAGGGCACGGCAATGGCAGCATAATATACTTACTGTCACTGAAAACATCTGAGTAGGATGTTAATTCCTTGAAACATTGTGTACTTAATTAGTCCCCTGGGTCTTCAGGAACCAGCTTTTGTCTATAAGTCTTCAAGCTAGTGTGTGAACAAAGTGAACTGAACAGTTCATTACAGCTCTAATTAACAGATTCTATACATAAACTAGGATTATGGTCCTGACAGATGACAAATAAGCACAGACCCATTGTGCCATCTCCCAGGCTGGGTTCTTTTCCTTGGAGTTTTGTTGAGGGATTCTTAATAGTCAAGACACTGAGAAATGCACAATCCAGCCTTAACTGAGCTGAGCATAAGCAAGAAGGTAAATATGTCCTTGAAGTGCAGCTGTGGAGAAGTAGCTGCCAAGTGTGGACAATTCCAAGAATGTAAACAACGGAGTGTGTGAACGGCAGGTTGTAGAACCTTAATGGAGCAGAGCAGCAGCAGCAGCAGCAGCAGCGTTTGTATGACAGCCCACCATCACTCCAGTGATTTGCTTAGATGTGTAAACAAGGAGCTACTAACCAATGTATTGCTTACATGTAGAGAAGTAGAAAATGTATATAAGTAGCCTTCTGATCTGTAATAAACGGCTTCACCTGATCATATTAGTCTGTGTGTGATGACCTGTGCCTCCGCGGCAGAGTTTTCTGAACATCCTCTCAGCCCTGGGGCATTGACAGTCACAAGGCTACAACAAAACGAAACTGGCAATTTTAATGGCCTTACTTTAGAATGCTGCTGAGGCCCTGGCACAGGTGCCCAGAGAAGCTGTGGCTGCCCTGGGATCCCTGGAAGTGTCCAAGGCCAGGCTGGATGGGGCTCTGAGCAACCTGGGGTAGTGGAAGCTGTGCCTATGGCAAGGGGCTGGAATTCCATGATCTTGATGGACCCTTCCAACCCAAGCTATTCCATGATTCACAGTCAAGTTTCGGGTGTGCCCCTGAGCATGCCCACTCTGTTCAGCTACAGTAAACAAAAACACATGTGGGCCAAAATTTACAGATGTCTTGAGAGAATTCAATGCTCTACATAAAATGGTTTCCAGTATACAGGAAAAAGAAAGCAGGGATATCAACATTTCTGAAATATAAGGCATGGAAGAAATGAACACTGTAGAGACAAAATTATTTGGAAGTTTTTAAAATGTGAATTGATGGAATTTAAATTTCATTTCTTCTGATTTAACATTGATTTGAAATGGAGATGATGTGAACTGGTCTGAACCCGTTTTAGTTCTATAAAAAACATACAGATTTTAATTGATTTTTTCTAATTGTTTTTCAGCATAACTTTAGCCAGTCCTATCCACAGCAGGAAAATTGTGCACATGGGCTTACATCAGATGATTTATATTGTTGCTGGATGTGCTGAGCAACATTTGCTGAGATTATAAAGCCTTTTTATTATTCAAAGTCTCACAGCAATGCTGGAAAGACAGCAATGAACTGGAGGAGAACTGAAGAAGAGAAATCAACATGCAGTGGTTACAGTCCAGAGAATTAACTGTGTTATTTAGGTACTATTAACAGTATTCTCCAAAGAAAGTATATGAGTCATATACTTTGTTGAACTTTTGGTATTTGATTAAATACTATGTTTAATCCAAAGGAATTGCACATTTTCCTTAGAGACCACAGAATAATTTACCTTTTGCATTATGTGTCTATACTGTGTTTATATACTGAAACATTTACCAGAAGTACAATTAAATTTGGGACCAGGATTATTTGAAAGAACAATTTGGTTGATATGAAACCTGGAGAGAATACCTCCAGATATGCTTAAATCCTTAAATACCATTTGATGCTGAGAGTTTATTTTTGGGAGTAGCTATGACTTCAGAGAAAATGAACAAAGTGAGTGACACCTCAAAGAAATACTGTAGAGCTGGTAACTAATGCTTAGAGTTATTCTGTTAATTAGCTGGAAGTTTAGAGAGTAGAATTAAGCAATAAATTTCCTCCACAATAACGTTAGTGCTTCCAGTGGACAGTGATGTACCATGCAACCTACTTATGTTAGGAAGGGAAAAGATAATAACTTTCCACCCTCAAATATTTGTATTTATATTGTAACTTGAGGCAGTTAATGAGATGAGGAGTTGGGTTTATACAGCAACTGTTACAAGGAGATAGAAAAAGCTTCCTGCATTAATTTTTATCCATTCAATTAAAGCCTGATCCAGCAGAGGACACTGAAAGCTTTGTTGCTGGCTACAGTCTAGGGAAATTTTGGATGACAAAAACTCTTCTTCAGTTATACCTCAGGGCAAAGCATCTACAGCCACATGCTGGGGTGATGAATGGTGCCCCATGCAGTTGATGGCCAGGCCCCAGTGGTGTCCCCAGGGCTCCGTACAGGGCCAGTCCTGGTGAATGTCTCTATCGATGATCTGGACAAGGGCACTGAGCACACAGCCGCTCAGTCCATGGACAGCACCCAGCTGGGTGCGAGTGTGGATCTGCTGAGGGCAGGGAGGCTCTGCAGAGGGACCTGGACAGGCTGGATCCATGGGCCCAGGCCAACAGTCTGAGGGTCAGCAAGGCCAAGGACTGGCCCTGCCCTTGGGTCACACCAAGGCTGTGGCTCCAGGCTGGGGCACAGGGGCTGGAAAGCTGGCAAAGGCCCTGGGGGTGCTGGGGACAGGGGCTGGGCTGAGCCCAGGGGTGCCCAGGGGGGCAAGAGGCCAATGGCACCTGGGCTGTCCCAGCCATGGGGTGGCAGCAGGGCCAGGGCAGGGACTGTCCCTGTGCTGGGCACTGCTGAGGCCACACCTCAGATCCTGTGTCCTGTTCTGGGCCTCACTGCAAGAGGGGCACTGAGGGGGCTATTCTTCATTCCAGAGAAGGGAACGGAGCTGGGAAGGTTCTGGAGCACCAGGGGAAACTCAGCCTGGAGGAAAGGAGGCTCAGGGGGACATTCTGGCTCTGAATAACTCCTGACAGGAGGGGACAGCCAGAGGGGGTCAGGCTCTGCTCCCAGGGAAGAAGAGACAGGACAAAGGGAATGGCCTCAAGCTGTGGCAGGGGATGTTCAGGTTGGACCTCAGGAGGAATTTCTTTATGGAAAGGCTGTCAGGCACTGGAAAAGGCCTGCCCAGGGAGATGGTGGAGTCCCCATCCCTGGAGATGCCCACAAGGTAGGCCTGGATGTGTCACTCAGAGCTCTGCGCTGGGGACAAGGTGGGAATTGATCACTCTCAGGGTGGGCTCAGTGATCTTGGAGGGCTTTTCCAACCCAAATGCTTCTATGATTCCATGCCTTTGAGAGCAATGAGGCACAGTAAAATTCAGTGCATTTCACTGAAGTACTAAAAGCATTGTTGAGTAATATCTCCTGATGACCTGGAACATGCCAAGTTAACTTTATGTTTGCGGTAATTCATGTTTGTGACAGCATTTAGGGGGAAGTTAGGCTTCTGTAATTTTAAAGGCTGACAACAAAAGGCTTGATAGCTGCATAGTTCTGTTGCATTTTTTAATTCCAATCTTTTCCTTAGAGTTATTAGAATTGCCCCAAACCAAGTTGCCTGTTAAAATCTCCTCTGTAAAACACTTGATTTTCTTCTGCTAAACCCCTTTAGAACAAAAGGATTTATGTGCATTCACTATTTACTGTGACATCCACTAAAGCCATATAAACTCCAAGAATGTGAAGCACAGCACATGTAATTTGCCATGCACAGGTACTTTGATGGATAGGGAAAAAATGGGAGAGGCAGTTTTGCTTTCAGCTTGATGAAGCTTAGCCAGAAACAATTAGTTTTGTGATTCAGAATAAATATGTAAAAAGGTAGCAGCTAAACAACATCATCCTGTTCGGTTTATTTCAAGGCAAATACTAAAATGTTTCTTCGATCAAAATAAAAAAATCTTTCCTAGAATCATCTTCCTATGAGGTAACAAGAGATTTTGCACAGCTAAAGCTCAGTGGTGTCTTGGGTAATACCTGTGTTGAAACACTTTCAGGATTATGAGTTATTTTCTTATAGTATTCTTGACTGAAAACATTTCCTCCAGCTGAACTTAGAAATAATGCACTATGTTTTAAATGCATCTCAAGAACTTGCTCTTAAAAATACACAAACCCAGGCAGCATTCACTTCTTTCATCCACTCGTGCTGGGAGAAGGCTTCAGTAAGAAAATTTCAGCTGATTCTGAATTAAATTCCATTAAAACTAAAGTAGATGCAACTTTTCAGTGAATTCATTCACACTCCTGCTAAAATCATCTGACTTAACAGCAGTGTGAATTATTAGGCAGTGTTCAAATTTATATTTAATGAACAGGAAAATCATAAACTTATGATAATGGTGAACTTCTCTTCTTAATCCATCACTTCCTAACCTTTTGATTAATCTATTTGTTTTTTTCAAAATTGTCCTTACAGCACTATAGCACTAACCCTATTCCTAGATCTGCGGAGAAAATGCAGAATGCACATACCAACCCTCCAATTACCTCCAGGGATGGCTGTTTAATTTTAATAAGGACAGACTTATCATTTTGATTTTCATGCAGTTTTACAACAGCCCAACACGGAGCACTGTGGATGAAGTCACGGAGCAGGCAGGTCACCAGGCTTTCAAGATGTGCTAAATTATTTGGACACAACTGCCACATCTGTGACATGAATTTGTGGGACAGCTGCACTGATGAACACTTAGAATCCTTTCTATTTGTCACTCTAAGATTTTGGTGCATTTGTTTCTTGTGCTCTGTGTTTTCTACAACACATATGATCTAAATCATACTTGGGTATTCAGTCAGAGACTGGAGGGATAAGCTTTTCTTTAACACAACACTACTGCCTTCATGAGACCTTAGGGAATGCACATTTTTGGAGTCTCATGTCTGTCAAATATGCTGGAAACTGGCCAAGGAAATTCCTGAGATGTCACGCAAAGGGAACAGAGCTGTGTAAACTTCATTTTCTTAGGAAATCCACTTGATGGAAAGGTATTTACTTTGTTTCTCCCAGGAGAGAGAGCTCCAGGAGGTTGTGCCAGTGTATTCTCTTGCCCAGCTCCATGTCCTTCCTGCAAAGCTCTGTGGTAGAAGGCCAAAGTCTTAATCTGATCCTTACTTTTCAAGCTGTACTGTTGTTTGCTTGCTCTAGAGCAACCTAATCATATTTTACAAGGTCTGGTAACCTCATTATTTCTCTTCAGGCTGCTTTCTGACTTTGATGTCACTTGCAACTGCGAAGCTTCTTTTGTACTGTTATTTGTCAGTCATTAATTAACTGAATTGGTACTTCTTTCTCGCACTCTCTCCTTCCACCTCTTATCATCCACTTTCATCTCATTCATTTTATTTGACATCACTTTGAAGGAATGAAGCTGATGCAGCAGTGCTAGTGTGAATGGTCAAAAAAACATGGGAAACAATCACTATATAAGCAACAGAATGTGGAAGATGTTGCTTCAGTGTTTATTATTTGACCTGTCAATATTCTGATAGGGTGAAATCAACTGAGGGGGCCTGAATTTTCTTGGGATAGTAAGCACTCCTAAATAACAGCTGCTATCATATGGGATGGAGCAGAACTGAACCCACCAAAAGCCCCAAATAATGTGATATACAGAATGTGAAGTTTGTTCTTCACATCTATTTTTATTGTAGATTTCACATCAGCAAAAATGTTGTCAAATCAAAATCTTTGAAACCATTTAATGATAGTATTTTGCTCTCTAGAAGTGATGGAGATTCACAGGTGTCAGGTGTGAGGCAGGAGAGGCTCAGGCTAATGATGCGGAGTCATCAGTGGCTTCAGTGGACAGATTTGAGTGCAATCACAGATCCAGTCCTTGAAATCAGTTTCACATAAGCTTTTCATGAATGTTCCATCTCAGTACTTAACAAATGTAGGTTTTTTACAGAAAGCAGAGGGGCTAAATGGATCACAAGGAACAGAAACAACAACAAATAAGAAGGGCAGTCCATCGGTTGCAGGTAGGTAGTTATTATCTGTAGCAGGTCCATCCCTTGTGGCAGCAGTTTCTCATGCCAGCTCCACCTCCTTGGGAGGAAGATCCCCGCTGGGGGAGGACTCAGGGGCAAAAGACCAGCCCCTGTGCTGGAAGGACAGGCGTGCCCAGGGCCCTGGACCAACCTCCTCTTCCAGAGGCTTCTGTTAGGTTCAATATGTTATTGGTTATTGTTCACTGTACCTCCCCTCATGTATTTTTACTGGACCCTGGACCCTCGTCCCTTCCCCTTGTCCCTTCTCCTATTGGTCATCCCCTCCCCTTATAACAGGTCACCCCGGGGACAGCCCCCGGGATTCTCTCCTCCATCATTCTCCCTCCCGGCTCCCCGCACCTGACCCCCTACAATAAAGGAGATCAAGGAGGAGACCCCCTCTCGCACCCTTCGCCTCGTCTCGCCTCTTTTTCCACCGGCACCTCGCTAGCTCGCTCGGCGGGGACGGCCCCACTTCGGCCAGAAAACATCCCTGCAATAGGCTGTGGTGGCCCCGGAGGCTCGTGCCCTGGCTGAGGACAGCGGGGACTGCCAGGCGGCTTTTATTATTCACTACAACAATTATCATCTGACCTTTCAAAGTCTTTGCCAGCTCTGTGAGGCTGTCCTCACACTTAACAGACAAATGGGATCCTGACAACATTATATCCCCCAGCTTGCAAACATTTGCATCAGAGTTATTAGTTCTGATTCTCTGTGGCATGGAGCCTGATTATATCTGAATATATTCTCATAATAAGAGGAGTTACTGACACCGTGTCAAAACCACCACTTGGTTCTGATTACATTTGGATTTTTTTTCAGGTTGCCCTTTTGTTCCCCCTCTTCTTTTGCATGACGATTACACAGCAGACTTGAGCATCTTTTCTTTCATTGGTTGTGGTTGTCTGTTCATCTGGGAGCTGTAAATTATGTGAATAACAGCAGCAGAAAACTGTGCTCATGAGGACAATTTATCAAAACCACGTATCACAGAATCACAAAATAGCCTGAGCCGGAAGGGGCCCGCAAGGATCATCCAGTACATCTCCTCTCCCTGCACAGGACATCCCAACAATCCCATCCTGTGCCTGAGAGCATTGTCCAAATGCTCCTGGAGCCATGTCAGCCTTGGGGCCGTGCCCATTCCCTGGGGACCCCTGGAGTTCAGTGCCCCACCAACCTGTGGGGGAAGAACCTTTTCCTGATATCCACCCTGACACTGCTCCAGCCATTCCCTGGGACCTGTCCAAGGTCACAGAGAGCAGCAGTCACTTTCTGCCCCTCCTCTTCCAGCTTACTGCAGTGTAAAAAAGGAAACTTTCCTTAGTTAATATTTGTTCAGGATTATTAGGACAGAAAGAAGTTGCTGTGTTATAAAAGGTCTGTGACCACTCAATAAATCTTGACTGGTTTTTGATAATACTGTGGCACCCTTGAGGTTTGCACTGTGCTCAGACAGAGCTGGGAAGGAGGAACAAGCCCAGCTGTGTCTATGGAAGGAAAAGTGCCAGAAGGCATTAGCAATGTGCTAACAGTCGCTGCTGATCTGACGTCAGACAGGACATTATTCTTGTCTGCACCTCTGATTCCTGTCTGCAAGGAAGGGCTGGAGATATCACCAGCCCTAGTGAGAAGCATGGAATTCAGGTTCAGAGGAGACAATGGCAGGTAAACACCTAAAATATACATAGTTCCCAGTGAAGCCTTAATCCTACCCTGGTTGTCACTCCAGGTGTAGATCCTGGCTTTGCTGCAGCTGCTCTGTTGTACAGCACATCTTCTCCCTAGGCAAATACTTGGGGGTGTGCCTTACTGAGACACACCCAAATCAGCTTGAGGCAGAAGCTGTCCAGATCAAAGCTGGAGTAAAAGATCACTTTGGGGTTCAAAGTGTGAGGAAGTTTGTCAGGACTAGGTTGAGCCCACAGAGTGGGTGTTTACAAGTCCATGTACCTCCGAAGGCAGTGCAGGCACTGCAATCCCTCCAAGCCTTTTAAGGAGGTCTGAAAATTGACTGTTCCATAAATACAGATCAGGGAGGAAGTGCCTATTTATGCTGCTCTAATTATTCAGTTTGCTGCAGCAGTTGCTGATTTGATGTATCACAACAGCCCTCTGAGTCAATACAAATAGTGGGAATGTTGTTGAGGAAAGAGGAGTTAGCACTCAGCAAAACTGATGGCTGGAGTTGAAGAAGACATTATAGAGAGAATCCTGGACTACCTCAACAATTTGGATTTGATTTCAGCCTATCAGAATATTGACAGGTCAATAGTAAGACCTCCTGCAAAAGGTCTTACTATTTCTTTGTGAAACACCTCAAAGATGCAGCTTTGAGCATTTTACCTCGAATCCCTGTGTGTCATTGCTATCCAGTCAGAGAGAAATATAAGTTTTCCCTTTTTTCACTTGGCACCAGCTGAAAAAGTAATGTCATTTTCCTGTGCTCAGACATCTGGGATGCCCTTTTGTCCCCCATGTACTCTGCTCCAAACACATCCTCTGTGCAGCCCCAGTGCCGTGCTGCTGCCTGATATGGAAACGACAAGGGACTGGGGACTAAACTCAAAGCCTGACACTGTGCTGAGGGAATCGATCAGCAGATAACACCTTCAGTGACTGATGTACACAGAATTTGTCTTGTGCTGACGCCAAAGGGTGTGAGTGACAGTAATGAGTTCTGTGGCTGTACCTGCCCAAAGCTTTCAAACACAGTTATTGGGGAGTTACACATTTAGCACTACTAGTGGTGGGGCGTGTAGGAATTGTAAAAGTTCTTGGGGTTATCTTTTTTCCTAAGAACCTGTGTTTTCTTATCCCTTCAATTTGCCTCACTGGAAGAAAAAACAAGCCCCAGCTGCGACTCAGCAGTAAACGGAGTAAATTAAAAATAAGTGGCATCCTTATTACTGAGTTGCAGTAACTCTGAAAGACTGCAAAACCACACTTGGAGTAACACACATTTCTCACATTACAGTGTTCTCTTTTCAGGAGATATGGGAAACAAAAGTATTTAGGGAAAATAATAGCCTTTGTTAACAGTGATGTGAGGTTAACAAGGTTTTTAAGAATATTAGGGTACTAAAGGAGCTTTTTAGGAGACCGATTTTCTAAGGCACAAATGCACATCTATAAATAACTATGAATAAGTACACTGTTGGTACTCAACCTAAAATATTTTTATCTCTACCAAAAGAAACAGAGTTATGGAAGGTATGCACTTAAGCACATTTTTAAGCAGACAAATGGAAATATTTCCATTTCAGAGCATAAAGTCATTCTTGAAAAGGGATTGCCATAAGAACATGTCTGAGACGTAATGTGTGGTGGAGTTTTCCTTTGTAAACAAACAAACAAACAAACAAAGAAGTAAATAATTGTAGGATAAAGGAGTTCTTCTAAACTACCAGAAAATTGTGTAATAGAGCAATAAGTTAAGAGTGCTCCAGAGCTCAATCTGATTCGTTTTCTTCATTACACAGGCAGATAGGCACTTCTGTTTTTTCTGTTTGTTTCAGAAAGATTTCAAAGTCGGCTATCAAAGAGAAGATCTTAAATTAAGTCTGATTCTGAAATTAGAACCTGAGGCACAGTCTCCAAGTGAAACCAGCTCATAATCACAGGGTTATCTTTTCTCCTCATTGAACTGAAATGACAAAAAAATAGTATTAATGTTAAGCACAATCTGCATAGCCTTATTCCCAGAGAATAAGAACACTCTGAAAAACACAAGATGAGCCTAAATATTTCCTCCAAAGAGCTAAGACCACGTAGTCGCCCTGGTGGCTGCAGCTGCCCATGGTCTCAGCTACCCAGGTGATCAGGGCTGAGAGAGTTTTGAAGGCATAAGCTGGAAATTCAGTGGACATCTCCTTTCTTCCACCTCCCTGTTCAAATTTGGGATCTTACCCTTTTACAGGAAGAGTCCCAGTCCTTGGCTTCTGTCTCTGACTACACACTGGGTGATCCCTGGTGGTGGTGGTAGGGGGTTGTTTCCCAGACTGGAAAGGTGCCTTATCTTGCTGCTCAGCTGCTGCCTTTTTTTAAACCCCATTTTCTTAGCTGCTGCTTCTTTTCTTAACCAAACCCAGTTTTCTCTCATTTCTCAGGGCTATGCTTTTTCTCTGAAGACCAGCGAGTTATGGGGCACCTGTTTTCAGGCTGTGTCTGTATTTTCAAGACCTTTGCTGTTCTCCCATGCCTAAACTGAGTATCATAGAGAAAAACAGCATGGATCAAGCTCTGGGCTGCACATTGAGTTTCTACAAGGGTTTCTACAGCTGGTTTCTGGTAACCAGCCTAGGTCAGGGCAGGGGCCTCACACTGGGAGTACCTGACAGGTGAGATTGTACTCACTCTTCTCTGACTACACCTCTGTGTAACCTTGGATAAGTCACCTTGTCCCCAAGCCTTGAAGGTGCCTTCATTATTGCCACGCTTTTGTTGAATACTGACTCTGAGTTAGTTTCTCTGTAGGAGATGTGAAAACAACTTAATATCTTGATCCCTAAGCAACAGCCAAACGAAGAGCCAGGAGTCAGGAATGAAAGGCAGAAGACATTTTTATCTCGGCTCAGGATCCTAACTTATTAATGGGGCCCTGGAGAGTTTTTTCTAAATGAAGAGAGAGAGAGAGAGAGAGAGAGAGAGTGTCTCTTCTATGCTTTGTGGAGGATTTTGTGTAAATAAAAGAAATACAGATATTTAGGCTGCCATTTTGAGGTTTTTACTGGGATCCAAAAGATGAACTAGGCATTTGTAGGGCAAGTAGTTGCCTGATGACTACTTCATCTTTGTCTTGTTCATAAAATGTCAATACCACTCTCAGGTTTGAGGGTTTAGCAATGCTCAGATCGCAGCCAGGATCTTTCATTTTACCCCTCTTATTCATTAGATTGAGTTCTTCCCAGAATGGGAAAGAAACAGCTTCCAGAATCAAGGCAGAATATGTGCTGGAGGGTTGAAACGTGGTCAAGAAAGATATGGTAGTTAGGTAGTTTCAAGACCAAGCAGAGACATCCACATCCCAGTTTTGCAGCGTTTAAGTTTAAAGCTGGATCTTAGCAGGACTTTGAGTGCCTGGCTGCAGAAGAAAGAATTACCAAGACTGTGTTAAGAGATGAAGTTCCCTGTGTAAGGGCTCAGGAGAATGAAGCAAGTAAGTGCCCAGGATTCAGGGTAGGAAGTATATTTTGTGACAAGCCCTGCAGAAGAATGATGGGCAACACCTTCAAGAGGGACATCTGTAAAACCCCTGATCCACTCAGATATGGGCACAGAGTTATCCAAAGATAAGTATGTGGGTAAGGGTAGGATTCACAACGAATCATTTTCTCCAGTGCCTCTCACTTTTCTTTTAAGGGCTGATAAAGGGTTTGACCTTTCTTTGAAAGCACACAGTCTGGTGCAGCTCCATCACACTACGGGTGCAACACTCACTCGGGAAGTGCAGGACCTGTATTCCTGCTCCTTTCAAGTTTAAAACACTTGAAGCCGTCATTCCACTTTCCACATCTTCACTGCCATGGCTAAAAAAATGCTAGCAGGATTGCAAGGAAACACATGACTAGAAGGATTTTCAGGGTCTCCTGTGACATCGCGTGGATAAAACACCTCTCACTTGAGCAGAGCCTGTTCCCTTTTGGCCAAGCTCTGATTCCCCTTATGCTGGAGCTGATGGTGCCACAGCAACCAATCCTCCAAGCCTGACTTAGGCAACGACATTGGAAAAGGGATACAGACTCATTCCTTTGAGTTTAAAGTATTTTGTTTGAAATTCACAGCAAGAAATATTAAAACAAGCTTTTGAGACACAGATTTTGAGCCTCACTCTTGTCTGTAGCCAAACTGTGTTAGACTGCTTTCACTCCTGTGTGTTCTGATGGCCCTTCTTGTGACTGACCAGAGGTTTATGTCTGCAGTTTTAATTTCACTTCTAGTCTGCAGCTTTTTTAGAATGAGTTTATGGAAATACGTATCTGCCTGATCCTTCTCTTTTTTTATTATTTTCTTTTGAGAGAAGGACTTTACTCTGAAAAGCAGCACAATTTATTGTCTCTAGTGTAAACAGAGGAAGGAAATTCCCTAACTACACTAAGATATTGTAGTAAGCTCTGTTTGACCAGCTTTAAGAAAAAGTTGGAAGCTGAGGTATAGTCCAGAGGTTTAGCTTTGAACCCATTTTTTCTTGGACAACTACAAGACTTGCTGAGATCTCCAGAAATATTTCTGTGCTTTGACCAAAATCCTTTGTAAAAGTAATAATGCTCTGTAGATGTCTGTAGAGTACAAGTGCAAAGGCTCAAGACAGCCTTTGCTCCCCAGGTACAGCTGCCTGTCTGTATGAAATGCTGTCATGGCTGTCACACAGCCGCAGATGGCAGTGACTGCAGCAATCACTCCAAATTAGTAGCCACTTTTCTCAAGACTTTGACAAGAAAAACTTGATTTACAAACAGATACAGTGATTTCTAGGTGGTGGAGGTCCTGCTGAAAGCTTTTGCTATCTCCCTCTACTTGCTTGTGCTCAAATCAGATGCAGAACAGCTGCTCTGGTCCAATCTCCTGACGACTGTGTGAGTGAAGAGCTGGCTTTGATCTCTCACCAATAAATAAATACAAGGAAGGCTTTTTCAGTGGATGGGAGCAGTCCTGTTTCCAGGTAACCATGTCCTTTCCTCATGAATCACTATGGAAACCCAATTCACTCCTTCTGTTTCCTCTAAATGAGAAAGCATGTTTCCCTGCTAGCAGAGAGGGGGACTCTTTGATTTCCTATTCCAGTCCTTGACTCCACAATAGCAGAGGGTCACCTTTAATTCTAATGTGAGGTCCTTAAATTTAAGCAATGTTGAAAGAGACACCCCAGGCAGTCTCACAGCTGCTTCAAAATAATCTGCTCAAAATACCTTGAAAAGAAATGGAAGCCTTTTTTCTCAGAGAATGGTGCTATTTTGTGCAAACAAAGATTTGTTTGCAAAAGGACACAACTCATCTCCCATGTCTTTCACAACCAGTCTCTCCTGCTTGATAAGGTGTTTCCACCTACACATTAATTACCATCATGCTTAGCTGATGCACAGGAGTTTCAGAAGACTCAGTCACGAAATTGAACAGGTCTAATGTCAGGATGAAACTTTCTGAGAACATGGTCCCCATCTTAAAGAATGTTTTCCAAGCTGCCTCCTGCCTGCATTTGTTCGGGTCTTCTCCTCACCGGTTTGTGAGATCATAGTAGCTGATGTAGAGGAGTGGCATTACAAAAACCGACATACTGAACCTTGGGTTTGGTCCAAACCCCACCGGGGGTACTGATTCCCCCATCCTCCCATCTTCACTTGGAGTGTTCCCATTTACAACAAAAAAATAAAGGCAGCACTGTGTCCCTGAGCCTCAAACGTGATCAGGTGCTTAACTTTTGTTAAAATGCTTTTGACCACAGAAAGCTGATTTTTTTTTTGTTTGTTGGTTTCCAAAGACTTCAAGGATTGTGTCTCTTGATGTTATTGAAGCCCTGCAATATTCAGTAGTTTTGATCCCAAAGATCCGGGGTTTTCTTTCTTGGTATTCTCACCATGGGCATACAGTCTTAAAAAAATATATTGGTGTGTCCTGTCAGTACCTCAGAGGGGTTTAACAGCATTCTCCCCCTTCTCAGCTTGCACACTGAAATCTTAAAATCTCCCACATTTCCACTTGTATTTATGTGTCTGTATCCTGGGAGCTTTGCAGATCTACAGCCATGAATGATGTTATCCATTCACCCTCAAATTATAATTATGGCTTCCTTTAGATCAATAAAGATGTCTGAAGGCATCTGGAGTTTCAAAAAACCAAGTAAAACAAAGCAGCCCTTTCCTGTTATTAGCCTCCATGACAATCAGAGAATTAGTTTCCACTCTAATAGATTACATTCCAACAAGGCTTGGAGAGCTCTTGTTCCATGTTCAGTCTTGGAGAGAGATCAGAGATCTGTTAGCTGCGTGTATTTTTGTGTGTAGATAGAGAAGGACACATGCATGCACACATGTGTGTTCTGGGATCTTACAGGCACAATTGCATGTCATATGGGGTAGAAAAAGAGCTATAGTTGGGGTCTTGAAGCAGCCCCTTACGAGAAGCTGCATACACCAACATTCCCTCTGCTGCTCTTCATAAAGCACATTTCACAACACAGCTGAGGATTTTTTAATGGTTTTGTTCATAGATGCTCCTCTTCATGTCTTTTTAAACATTCTCTCAACATTCTAGTTTTAATGTTCCAGTGTTTTTGACAAAAGACAAAATAGGAAGAGCAACAGCAAATTAATTTCTGTTTCTTGCATGAAACATAAACCAAAAACCTTTTATTAAAAATCCCTTGCACTCTCATAAAGGATGCTGATTACAAGTATAAGAATTTGAAATAGAAAAAAAGTTTGTAGAACCAAAATATATTTTAACAAAGCCACACAAATGACTTGATGATATTTTTAAAATCTATTTTCTCACCAGTTCTTTGTGAAATAACTAACTGTTTTGGCCAGCTTTGGAAGATGTGCTACTGATTTGTGCATCAGAAAGAGAATAATAGAGATGATTGCATTAACAATATGGCTTAGCTTGTTGATGTTGCAAAGCAGAACTGAGAATCTTAGATGGCAGTGCTATAGAAATAAAAAATTTAGCATAAATCCTGGAGAAAACTCATTCTGTAATAGGGCTAAATTTAACCTGAGTGGTATGAAGTACAGAGCTTTTCCAAAAACCAACACACAAACAAAATCAAAACAAGTAGACAAAATATTAAAGAACCACTGTAAACCAGTGTGCTATACAAACCCCAAAGGGCTCACTTTGACTCTTGGCTGTTGTTGCCTTCATAGAAACTTACTGGCACTTCATGCAGTTGTTCAGAAGTGCCTAACTCACCAGGATGCTCCTGAAAATGCTACCCATGAGGCACCTTGCCAATTTTTTAAAGTTTAGTATTAATTAGAAAATAGGCCAGTGACTAAGCTCATCTTAATCAGCCACTACCAGAGACTTCAGAGGTGATTAATATCAGAGCAGGTCCTGGTACTAATTAACACATGCCCCCACTGAGTTCTCTTGAGAGAGAAAGGCTGGTTTGCAGCCCAGCACACAAATTTCCAGTGGGGAAAGGGACAGACAGATCTCAAGTCTCATGCCACATAACCCCAAAAATGCAGTGAAAATTTCTGCCACTTCAAACAGAAACTAAAGGGTGAATCCTGAAGGGAAATGCAGTGTACAAACGAGGCAGTTTCTCCAACCAACCTCTTGGTGCAGTGTCATTTCCCACTGTTCCAGCAAGTAGAGCCATGGCTTCAAATATTTTCTAGGAAAGCAGCTGGTCTGATCATTTGGGTTGAGCACTGTCTCATGACTATGTTTTAGATTAGAGCTCTGGAAATGATTCCAGAATAAAGCACAACCATTCCACTTGCCCTTTCATAATTGGTAGGAAGCTAAAATGGGGATCCCATCAGCTGGACAAGCCTTAGTCTCACTGCAAGAACTGTAAGACTGCCCACAAATCAGTATTTAGTTATATGGGCTGAGAAATTGAGCTAAAGGCTGGTTTTCCCAATGAAGGGGCTGCCTTGTGAGGCAACACGAGGTGATACAACATAAACACAGAGACAGAACATCCACTCCTGTGAACTCCTGAAGCATCCCCAGCAAAGCCAAACCACTGATTTTCCCACTTCTCCCCGCCGGCTGTGGACAGAAAGCAAATTTGAAGATGGATGGTAACACTATGGATTAATGTGGGGTTTTGCTTGGGTTTGTTTGTTTGTTTGTTTTTTGCTTTGTTTTGGTTTTTTTAGCTAAGACTTCAAGCACAGAGTGACTCTAGAAAACTTTCAGGTTTTTCAATTCATAGCTTGTTTAAGCAGTATTTAAACATTTTTCTCCCCTAGAATGTCCATATATTTCCTAAGTCAGTCAGAACTGGCTGGTTTAGATAAAGTACATATCCAGTGTGTCCCTGCATGAAGGTACACGTTGCCTGTGCCACATCTTTGTAAGCTGAATCAATAAAATAGCTTGGGATAATAAATTAACCTCTAAGTACAATGAGACAATTATTTGCATTTTACTACCCTTTCCGGATGTAATTGATAGACTTATCATAATTCATTTATTCATTTTGAAAAATATCAGTCCTACCCAAGGTGTAATAGTTCTGTAGCAGAATTGTAATTATTGAGCTGTTTGAAATAGCTTACAAGTCACAGTCAGAGGCCATGCAGGAAAATATAAATATTAGTGATAAAGAGAAAGAATGTCATTCAGAGTGTCTCCAGTTCTAGGGTAAAGAGAAATTGAATTAATGTTCTCTGGCATCAGTGAACAGTGATATTTTCAATGCAGGCAATGTTAATTACATTGCTTTTCATGGAATTACTGCAACAAGTGCAATTTGTTGGGGCTGAGTTCTCAAATAGTAGAAATCATTGTAGTCCAAACAAAATCAATGAAACTATGTTTGCAGAGGATCAGAGAAGTAGCATTTTGCTTTTTTTCCCTGGAGCCTGCTGATAGTATATAATCTTCTCTTACTGACACCAGCTGATAATAGCTCTTAGCATGTCTAGGTTGTTCACACAGCAGAGCTGCAGTGCTGGCTCCAGCCAGACCAGAGATAATGTGTCACCCTCAGCAGCATGTCCTCCTCAATCCAATATTAGGATTGCCATGGAAACCCTTGGCAACATGGAAGATGAAAGTGGAATGAGAAAAGGAAAGAAAGTTGGTCAACTCAAATGATGCTTCTAGGGCCAGAAACCCCAAAGCACATAAACTTACTAGCCTTGGGAAAACACCAGAAACCAGGCTAAACTGCATCTGAGAAGTTGGATTTTCAGGTTCTTGGGTGGATTTTCTCCTCATGTCTTTCACATCCTTGTGGTTTTTGTGTTAGAAACCAAAATGGTCAAGCTAGAACTTAATCTAGTTACTGCTGTAAAATATAACAAAAATATTTTTATAAATAGAGCAGCAATAAAAGGAGAACTGAGGAAAATCTTTATTGACTGTAGGAGGAAACAAAGTGGCAATGGATGAGGGAAAGGATGAGGTACTTAATGCCTTCTCTGCTTCAGTTTTTAAGCAAGACCAGTTGTGCCCAGGATATCCAGCTGGACACGTGGAAGACAGAGATGAGGAAGAGAATAAAGCTCCATAATCCCAGGGGAAATGCTCAGTGACCTGCTACACCACGGAGATTTCCACTAGATTAGAAGAAATGCATCATTGCCATCTACTAATCCCTTTCTTCAGTTTACTGTTACAAAGAATAAACCTTTCCTTATTTAACATTGAAATCATGCTGCTATGTGATCTTTGTCCCCAGTACAAGATCAGCATGATGTTTCTCCCTACAGCATATTTAGTAAATTATTGATATGTATGCTAGTCTCACTCACTCAGCTCCTGAGGTCCTGCTGCCCAGAAATATTCTGAAGGAGCTCCTGGAGTGTTTGCTTTTCCAGAGCACATATATCAAACAGGGAAAGGGAACTATCAACATCAGAATGAATATTTTTGAGTAAAGGAAACAAATGGATGCTTCACCCCCAATTTGGCATTTTATGCTGAGCTGGTCAAAGAACATGCTGGGGGTTAGCATTGACAATTCCAGCTGAATGGAACCAAAACCACTGAGGAAAATGTTGTCACTTAGCTGAAAAGACTCAGAGTAGGAGTGAGCAGAAGAGGGAAACAAAACTAAAACAAATGTCTCCATTATCTCTTGGTCTATTCCTATGGCACAGCTTCACCATAAAATACAATCCCAGCTGGACTTCAACTGATACTTGCAGATATTTCCAGCTCCTAAGGAAATTAGATTTATTTAGTAAATAAGAAACCATAAAGCATACCTGTGTGTACCTGTTTGAAATATACATTTATGAATATTTCTACCCTTCTCATGGCAGGCGTGACACAAACCAGTGCTAGCCTTGCAGGCAGTGAGACTTTTGCTTTACAGCTAACTGAAAATAGTCAAAAATGGTAAATTAGCATATCCTAAGCCCCATTTTTCTGCAAATATGTTGCTCTCTGCACCTGAGCTGCTGGGCTCCTGTGTACATGGTATTGTCTGAGCAACACTGTGACATTTTGAGCAGCCTAATTTGCTCCCACATGACCTCCTGCAAAATGAGTTGTCACTATTAGGAAGACTGAGAGAGACAGGTCAAATGTGGAATAACTGTGTGCACTTACAGAAGGCACTAAATTAGCAACATATGGATAAAAGGGTTGGCAGCAATCAGCTGTGTCATTCCTCCTCTTGTGAACATCAGAAAACATTTTGAGAAGGTAGCCTGCTGATCTGCTTCAACGCCTCACACACTGAGGAAACAAATACATGTGACAATCTCACCATACATCTCCCTTTTTTTGGAGCTTCTCTCCTAAGGATAAATTTTGGCACTTGGCTGCACTAAGCCTGAAAAGGGAATTCTTACTGAGGAGAACTGAAGGGTGGTTTTTTAATTCTGCCGGTTTGTACTCTCAAGTGGATCAAAAAGTTTTTACTGCTAATTGCACCCAGAAAAATTAGCTTTGAGATCAAGGTTTCTAAATGTGATTTTCAAAAAGGGCAGTAAGCAATCTTCATCATGCTGAAAAATATTCTTGCTGGTCTTCCGAGCAGCTTATACTGTACACTGTGGAAGGTTTGTAGCAGGATGGTTGTCTGTCCTATGGTTTCTTTTAGAACACTAAACCAGCTGCATCTACAAATAGCAGGAAATTGAGATTACTTGGCACCTTCTAGTCCATCTATAGAGTCAGTATGTGAGATAGGGAAGGGGCTGCTGGATGACATAACATCCATTAATTTATCTTATTCCATCCATTTTCCTGTACAAATTTTTGAACTATGTTAAACAGATGAGGAAGGAAAGCTGGGAATCTTATCAAAATGAACTTATCAGTGTGCATTAAATAACCAGCATGAATGAAGGCCTCATCGTTTTCTAATGCTTCACTCACTAGGGTACTTCTGGAGATTGCTTTTGGTTCAGAGTCATTAACACAGGGACAAATATCACCAAAATTACCTTTTCTGCCTTCTGGTCTGCATGTCTCTTAAGAGCCCAGCGTGATTTCTTGCTCCCACCCTGTGCTGGCTCCAAAATGACATCTGGTTCTCTGCCTTAGTAGTGGAATCATTAGGAAAATCTAGGAAGAATCATATAGAGGACTTGAGTTGAGTCTTAGCTAAATGGGTTATGTGACTTTTGGAGCAGATTTAGTCTTTGGGAGTCCCTTGATGATGCCAAAATCTCAGTATTGTTTAAAATGCGAAAGTGTGCACACACACATGTTTACAGAAATAATACACACATCAAAAAGTGAAATCCACACTCTTTCAAATGAGAAAACTCATTTTAATTGTGCTGGAGCCAGGATTTTAGCCTGTGAAGCTTATAATTGGAAACTTTAGCTGACTGAAAAATTAATTAATTGCCGAGGTATTTGAAGATCCTCATTAACTTTATAATTCTCTTAATCATTTAGAAGTCTAAAGATATTTACACTTTTCTAACTGCACCTCCAAGAAAATAAGACTGAGATTTGAAAGCCAGCTGTGTCTCCCTCTGCCAGCATCTCTTGTCTTAGCAGTAATGCATTTGCAGCAATGCAAGTTCTGTTAATTCATAACCCTCATTCTTGCTTTAAGATATAATTGAGCACAGCATCCTATCTTGCTGCAGCTTAATTGACAATTCTGTTGATAGACAAGCTATAAGAGTCTGTAGATTTGCAAAGGAAAGAAAGATTAAAGAAGTAGGAGAAGAATACTTGCATGATTGCAATAAGTTATGTTTAGAGCTGGAGATGGAAAATCCAACTTTAAGGTTTCCCTTCAGTGGAATTAAATCAAGCCAAATGCTAGAGGGATGCTTTGTGATCTAACTCAAGTCCTTTGCCTTTCTCGGTGGAAGAAGAGTGATGCATTATCCCACTCCTCCATACATATTTATGTCTTCCTTTCCTTGACTGCCCTAAAATTGCTTTTCCAGCTCAGCTTTCCAACACTCAGTCTGAAAGGCAAAAGTCTAATTGTTAAAAACTTTCTCCATTCACAGGAAGAGTTTAGGCAGGTGAGCAATTCAGCTTTCCTTTGCCTTGGAGCAGGAATGAAGCTTTATATGGCTTATCTCAAAGGTCATTCCATCTTTCTGTGCTCCCTGTTCGAAAAAGTAGCTTTGAACTCAGGTATCACTGGAAAGACATATTTGCAGGGAAAGGTATTTACCTTCTCACCTCAGTAAAAAAGAGGGGTTCTTCTTGAGTGATTTTGACTTCCCATTTTCTATCAGCAGCTTATCAAAGGCACAGCACGGAACTGATTTCCATATGCAACTCGTTAAGGATTCTCTGTCACAGAAGGAAAGGTGACAAGAGGAATAATCCTGAAGCCATGAGAAGGCAGGCACAGTGAGTGGCTCATGCAAATGCTTTACTTCAGATGCTGTTTTCCATCATATTTACCTGTTTGTCTAAAGCTGAGTGCATCTGCTGTAGTCTGGTCCCAAAATTTTAAGGGAAAAAGGAATGTAAAGCTCTGCTATAAAAAAAAATTGTGTACAACTGCCTGAACTACTATTGAAATGGAGAACCCAAAGCAGGAGTTCCTTGCCCATGTTTCCAATCCCTGTCATCTGTACAAGAGGTTTAGGTAGTGACTGGATCTATTATTTCTCCTTTTAAGAAGCACTGTACAGGGAAGAATAGCTGCTGAGACAACTGATCCTGGAGTTCTGCTCACATTTTGTCAAAATGGGAAGTAAGCAGGAAGCAGAGGGTATTTTTCAATTATGTCAGTAGCACAGCTAACAATTAGGACTTCCTCCAAAGATGGGATGGGTTTTATGCCACAAGATGAATAGGGAAGCAAAGTCAAGAAGATTTTTTAGTGAAAAAGATTGATACAACCATCCTGAGGCAAACTGTCATTGGTGTAATCAGAAGGAGCAGCTGTCAGAGAATAGGAATAGTCATCAATTGCTTGACAGAACATGACAGCTTGGTTCATAAATAGCTTCTGTGAAAACAGATCCTACACCAGAGAGGCAAAAACATATTGTAAAGAGAATCAACTTTCTGCTGTGCTAGCCTCATTCTAATTAACACACCAGTCCTGAGGCAAAAGAAACCCTCTTCTACAGCCCACACTGCAGACTTCTGGTGTTTTGTATCTTTTAAAACAAAAAAAAAAGACCCATTTGCTGGATGGAACTCATCAGCCAAATCAGTATAATCAGAACTACTACATGAGGCCACTCTGACTCTGCCCCAGAAGCACTGACTGAGCAGGAACTTCAGTAGAGGCTATTTTTCCTCTCCACTTACTGTTTTTTTTTAGAAGATTGGTGTAACATGCAAGGATATTTCTGAGAAGTGCAAGACACTGCTGGGAATGAGGTCTATAAAAAGGAAATGAAGTATGAATAAAAAATTGCACTGTATTAAAAGGAATACGCACATGCAACATGAATATATCCATTCTTAATGACACCTTTTATAACTGTCAGTGGAGGAGAAGGTTATGGATTTCTTACTCTGAGACAGTGATAATAGAAAATGATGTCTTCTTCAAACAAGGTCATGTTTAAAGGGTAGGCATGTGCCCCAGCCAGATAGACAGGGTTAGTCCAGAGCAGTCAGTATTTGCAGAGCAGGAACACACTGCAAGTTCGTAAGAGCTATGTAAAGAAAATCAGCAATTATTAAAGGAGAAATGATTAATTTTTGTGCATGCCAGGCTATGTTGTCACAACTCAGATACTGTGGCTTCAGCTCTTCATAGAGCTGCGGCCTCTAAAATGACACGGTCACATTCCAGTCCATTTAATCCTTATTTTTCCTTGGTTTTATTGCAGGCAAAATGCAAAAAAATAATACCTAAAATTCCTGCAGGGTTAAGCAACAGACCCAAGTTATTTTGACATTTCGTGCAACAGAGATAACAATTCAAAAGAATTATTCCAGCAATTCATTGTTCCAAGTACTTGCTATGTTTATGCTGACAACTTTGCATTTGATGATGTCAAATTTAGTGGCAAGTTTTAAGATCGCAGTGTATCTAAGACTACAAAAGCCTATCCTGCTTTTCATTTGCCTGCCTGAATCCATATGCACATCTTTATTCCCCTGTATCACAAACGAATCTAACTTAATGCATGTCTTGATGCAGTTTAGAGCTTTACTCTTAATTGCTCAGTGCGGGAAAGATGTAAAGTTCCTGTGTAAAGTTACTGAACAATACTTTTGTTCCTAATCATGAACAATGTGGTTTCGGCAGGGCGGCTGCGGGCAGAGCAGTGTCCCTCCCACCCCAGGAGCCCTAAAGAGCAGCTGCACCACCGCTCCCCTGGATTTCGCAGGGCAAACTTCCCCTGCATTTGCCAACTGAACTAACTCACCTCAGGTGAAGCTTTTAAGGTTTAAAAAAGTTTATCTCTGGCTATTTAACAGAAATTTGCCTGTTGTGGTGTGGAAGCAGAGTTGCTCAGGTGTCATCTGTGCGCTCAGCTTTTGGTAATATTTTTAGTAAAAATAAACTTATGTGGAGGAACAGCTAATTCATTTAATTTTACAGTCTTTCAACAATGTTGGCTAGGGGCTCTTCTTTCATTCTATTTTTTCTCTTTACCACTGCAGGTCCAGTGCTAAGAGACATGTCTGCTTTCCCCACACTTCTCAAAGTCGTGGTGTAAGTATATTTTAGACAGAATCTGTGTTAGTGTTGCTGGACATGGCAGAAGGATTGTTTGGGTGTGTTGAATGTTAAGACCCGGTGCATGCTCAGCTGCATGGCACAGACAAACTGACAAAATTGTCTTTTAAATCAGGATTTAAAAGAAACCTATGGCCAGGACTGAAGGACTGTTTCACTGTCTAATTTGTTGTTTTCTCTGTGACTTGGATTTCTGTGTGCAACTCGGCTCATGGGAGAGATTTGGAGTCACTTCTCATGTCTTTTGTAATGGCCTCATGGAAAGCAAAATCAAGCATAGCTATGAAACCTTTCCAGCCTATCATCCAAACCAAGAGCTTCAGCCTCTGCCTTGAGACGCTCCTACTTTTTGTTAGAGTAGGAGAGAAGGTTATCAGTGTCCTACCCTGACTGGGGTAAGAAAGATTTTGTATTATTTAAAAGGTGTTGTCAAATAAAAGAGAAACTGTAAGAGAAAGGAATGATTTTAAAATTTAATGCTATTTAAAACAGTAATTAAAATCTGAATTTTGGCTGTTTGGTTTGTTTGGGGGGGCTGTTTGTTTGTTGGGTTTTTTTGGTTTTTTGCGTTCTTTTATGGGAGAAAAACTTGGAAGCTTGGGACTAGCAATTACAAAGATGAATAATTGCATAATAAATACCAATCTGAGCCTTGGTAATTAGACCCCACAGCACTTTGGTTTTTTAAATGAGAATCTGGTGCTGACTGGATTACAAGAAAGGCAAGCAAAGTATAACAGATGTAAAGTCATCTTTGTACTAGACTGGTGTGTTGTGGTATGGCCCAGTACAGAGTTCACTCTGTGTTTGGCCACAGAGGGAATTTGATCATTTGTACTCAGCTATAACCTAAAGGTCCAAATAGAACAGATAGGGCTGGGATGTGACAGTCTTGAATGTAAATAAGCAAAGCACAGCCTAAACACCACAGAAAGGAGCCTCAAACCTGGCCCTAAAAAGTCTCATCCCTCAGGCCATGCAATGTATCTTGCAATAAAATGCAGGGCTTGCCATTTCATGTGGTCAGTAATGTTATGTTTGTACTACATATTAAACCAGATTCATACAAAGAGTAAGACTCTTATTAGATCTTTTTTTAAGCAAAATTTTTAATTTCTAGACTAGAAGCTGATTCATACTCTAATGCTTAAAGAACTAAATCCCCATCTGAATTTCTTTAATTCTTAATCTTAGGATTTGAGGACTAAGTATAGGAATTCATTGAAGTATAAAATGATTACTCTCTATTACACTACTTGTAATACAGATATGTGAGAGAATATTCTCCAAGAGATCTGTTGAAGATTATTAGAAATAAACTTCCTCCAGCTGGTTGTTCACATAATAGCACCTGAGCTGATTAAATGAACCTCAGCAAATTACTGCCTGGAGGATAAGAAAAATCCACAAGCCCAAGTTAAATTCTGCATGGAAGATTTTCTGTGCAGCATGGATAGCTCCATTTTCACAGCTTTTATTGAAATCAATTACCATCTCAAGCAAAAAAACAAGTGTAATGAGGAATTTCATTTATTGGTGTGTGTGATATGCATTTAAAGAAAAAAAATTGAAGACAGAAAAAACAATGAAGAAGAAAAAAAACCCTAAACTGTTTTCCATTTTGAAGTGATGCCCAGAAATTAAATTAAATTCAGGGGTTTAAAACTGCATGAGCATTCACTTGTCCAACCTATGACTTTTTTTTCCCCATTTAATATAGTGCAATTTTACAGAAATTTAACAGTGTATCTAAGTATAAAAGAACTTATTTGACTTGATTTTATATGTGATTTTTTCTTATTTCAGCTTATTTTCTTCTTTCAAATTAGGATGAAGATCCCTCTTCTGTGTACAGAAACCAGCCCCAAATATTTCCGTATTCATGTCTTTCCTTTGACCTCTCTTACCCCATTTGCAAACAAATCAGGCATCACTGATGAACTGAGTGCAGCGACTGCTGTAGAATTGAATCTTTATTATCTTGTACTTTTGCCATTGTAGCCATATGCTTGGATTTGCACTAGAAATCTGTTTGGCAAGACAGTCTGGTGCTTGCACTCTCCCTTGAAGGTCAGAGATCCTACCTCCTGCAAACTGTTGTGGGACAAATGCCATTGCACCTGTTAAATCCTAGTTCTTTTAAAAGGAAATACCTGAATAAGATCAGATGTATGGCTTGGTTGAGAATTAAATGCTTAAAATTCAAGAGCACTGTGGTTTCACTCAGTCTCTTCTCTAATCAGAGCTCTGTGCAGACACCTGAATATTGGACAGGCTTATGTTGGATGTATTTGGTTTGAATTTTGCAAGCCTTGTTTTGGTGAATGGCTTGTTGACTCATGGAATTACTGAGTGTTGACTCATGGAAATTTACTCATTTGAATGGTTACACTTAGTGCTTCTAGACTCAGAAAAAAATTCATTTATGCCAGTCTGAATCACCACCTGATTTTAGTCACTTGTATTTCCATCCTTATTTGGAAGGAGAACAATACAATTATAAGTTCAACCAAAAATTTTTCAGCTTCTGTTTCCTGCAGCAGGTAACAGCTTCAGAAAGAAGAGCTCCTCTGTTTCTGACCTACTGTTTTACCTATGTTTGGTGTCCCTTGCCTTCCTCTTGGCTGTATGCTCCTTACTTAACCTTCTTCAGACCATGTCCTCTTGAACTGATTCAGATTTTTCTCCTCAGAAAGGGAATGTCCAAGTTTCCAGGCCTTAATCTCCTCTGTACCTTTTGGTTACTCCAGTGTCCTTGAAGGGCCATAAATTTAAGATCCCAGATGTCCAATCTTCAATTCCCTTTGGCTCTGTTTATTGAAGCCTGTCAGGGATAGTTTTAGTAAACTTAAGGTTTTGGTGTTTTAATGATCAAAGTAACAATAAGAGTCTGTGAAGAAACTTAACTAGTGCTGGCTAACAGTGGGCACTGCTTATTATTAATTAAAAGAACTAATTAAAATTAGTTATGAAAGTTAAATAATTTCCAGCAACATTGAAGGTGGAGGGAGAAAGAGAGGGGTGGGGATATGGGACAGACCTCTTTCTCCACTCTTTGGATCTGAAAATATGCTTAGTAATGGCTAATAACAGAGATAGAAATGTAATAACTTGCTCTGTTCTCTGTTATCTGTGTTTGTTCTTCAGTTTTGGTTACCTAATTTAATTCATCGGTTGGGAACCAACCAGGCAGACCTAACATCTCCTTTTTTCCCTTTTAAAGCTTAGAGCCTGAATTGACTTTGATGGATAATGCAACTGAAAGTTTAAGAACAGAAAATTAAATCCTAAGGATAGTCAAAATATTTATTAAAGCAATGGATCTATTTAAACCAGTAAAATTTAATAAGATAATTGAAATGCATTTATTTACATTAATCTCAGAGTCTGTTCTTCCAGCTTTAGCATTGCCAATTATGTTTTGCATGATTCTTTTTATTATGATACTTTGGCAACAAAAGCATTTAAATCTAGACACTTTACCCTGTTCTTTTACATCCCATCCTTTTATCCTGACTTTTCTTGTTGGCATTTTGGCCATAATCAGTTAAGTATCCAGTACTTTTCTGGTGTATTTCTTTCAGGTTTTTATGCTGAACCAATAAGTTTGCTAATCTTTGACTACAATATTGAATTACTGTCAAATTAAGCTGATTTATTTACAATCACTTAATGTTGCATTGCCTAGTAGTATAAAATACTAACTGGCATATGAGCAAGTTTATGAGGTTTTAGTCATAGGATAATATGGTTTTATGGAGGAATCACATACTTTGGAGTGTTACAGAGCTGTAAAAATATATTAGAAGATTCTTTGCTGTCTTTAGATTACAGAAATTGTAAGAAAAGATTACAAATGACAGACTAGGAGGTGATTACTTCTCATAGGGGGTTCCCTGTAGAGAAACACACATTTGAAAAAAGTTTCTTGGACTATTTTTCAAGCTTTCTTCTATTGTTTCCAGGAGAAGCATAGGATTTGGCAGCATTTCTCTGGAAATCAGTCATTACAGGTTGGATCCAAAGCCAAAGGAAATAGATAAAAGTTTCCTTGACTGCACAAGGAGATAATTCCCTGAGTGTGGTGTGTAGTCTTGGTGATAAACCATGTTTCCTTGCTACACTTTATTTAAATACTGCCGTCACACTTGGACTCAAAGCTTCAGAATTGTAATTGTGAGCAAACAGGCCTGTACTGCAGCGAGGCTCTCCTGCCTGGCTGTCAGTGCGGTCACACTTCCAGAAGCATAATTAATTTGGGTATTTGTTTCATAGGTTGTTGCTTCTCCTTCTCCTTCACTGCTTATTTTCTTTTTGTTACCGTTCTTTCATAATCAGTGTTTTTTCTTTCTGGTCTTTTATTGGGTTCCACAGATTTTCTCGGAGGCTCGTAGGAATCCCAGGAAGCTCTGCTTCTCCATCACGTGGAGGATACAACGTGTGCTACAAGGTAGGGGAAGTGTTTTGTTAAAACATCTTTTTCAAAGAAATCACTGCAGAGTTTTGCCAACAGCCTAAGTCCATTGCCTTTCATTGAGGGTCATGTTATGTGACAATTACCCTTGTGCATTTGAGAAAGCAGCGCTGGTTTATTGTAAATGGCATGAAATGGTGTGAGTTCCACTTTGAAGCTGCGCAGCTACAGCTCGACAGCTAGAGTTAGCCCAGACATGAAGTAACTCTTGTTTAAAGCGGTATTCCATTTCTGCTGGCTTTAAATATATATGTATTCTCGCCATCAGAATCAGAAACACCCTGATAAATTGAGATTGCCACTACTACAGTTTTAGTCTGGTTCAGCTAGTTCTGCTGACAGCCTCATAAAGCTGTGTGGAGACTGGAGGTTGGTGCTGGTGGCTCTCGGGGTATTTGGTGCAGAATGCAGTGTTCCTGAGAGTGTGCACCCCATATATACCGAGAGGTATGTTGGCAAGATTCTACACTGGATTGGCATGGAAAAGACAAGAAAGTGCTTATCAGAATATTACAGGGAGAGAATCCAATCCACATGATGAGGCCTTCCTTAGTTTAAAAGTAGAAATGTTCAGATAACCCACATAATTTGAGTTAAATTCAGAAACAGAAAATGGATAGCATATTTAGCCTAAGGGAAAGTTCTTGATTTATTTTATCTTGTATCTGGTAGTGAAAATCATATTTTTTCCATCACTGGAACTATGAGAACCTTAAATACATACTTTTTTCTCTCGTATTTCTAATATAGAGATTTTTGCAGAAGAAGCTGAAGCTTCCCAGCTGATAAAGTTATCAGCTCTCACCTAATAATATATTTAATTCCAAGAAAGTCAGATGTGAAATCTCATCTCTGTCCAAAGACAAAGCTGTTTGGGTCCAATGAGACATTCTCAGTATATGAAGGTATTGACATCTCTTATCTTGTGAAAATTAGGTTTAGACAGAGCAGATCCTTTCTGTGAAAGTGAGATGTCCAGATTCCCAGTGAGGCTTAGCATTTATGTCATGACCTAGCCTTAAAGTTACTATTTTCAGCCAAGGATGAGGTGGAAATTACAGTTACAGAAATGGACTGCTACCTCCACAGGTATTATTTGCATGCTTCCCTGTGGATTACCAACCCTGGGAGGGCCAGGCTGAAGCTTTATGTAAGAATATATATGAGCTGTATATAAGGATTTGGCAAAACTGCAGTTCAAGGCATCTCAGCCAATCCATATTGTTGTCACCCAGACAGCAAGCAATGGTTTATTGAATATATTCTCCATGTGATTGTTACTGTTTGCAAAAGATCCCAGTAAATGAGGGTTTTTAGCAAGTACTCTGTGTCTGTACACTGGAGAAAAGTTATATCATGATATGAGGTTACACTAACATTTGAGGGCTTTTTCTCAGATGGAGAAATGATCAATGGGCTGGGGCACCTCTGCTGTGGAGTCAGGCTGAGAGAGTTGGGGTTGGTCAGCCTGGAGGAGAGTCCAGGGAGATCTTATTGTGGCTTTCCAGTATTTAAAGAGGGTGCATAGGAAAGATGGGAACAGACTTTTCAGCAGGTGGTGATAAGGCAAGGGGTAATGGTTTTAAACTAAAAGATGACAGATCCAGACTGGATTTCAGGAAGGAATTATGATGAGAGTGGTGAGGCACAGGAACAGGTTGCCCAGCCAAGGTGGTGGATGGCCCATCCCTGGAAATATTCAAGGTCAGGTTGGACAGGGCTCTGAGCAACCTGATCTAGTTGAAGATGCCCCTGCTCATTGCAGGGAGGCTGGACTAGATGACCTGGAAAGGCCCTCCCACCCCAAAGTATTTGGTGATTCTATGCCGCACACCCAAATATTCACCACTGACACTTGTCTGCATGTAGTTCATCTCCTCTTAAAAATTTTGAGATAGGTGAGGTTCAAGCCTTGGCGTAGTACAAGATTTTATATTAAAAAGACATTAGCTGTGGTAACTAGCTTATGTTCCTGCTAAAAAATAATCTGTTCAGTGTCATGCCACCAGCTTGTATGGGGTAGTGAAGGAAAGGTGCTCAGGACCACACCACTGATTTATATGGAGCCATGGATGTCTGAAGCTAGAAGGGACAGGTCATCAGGTCCAAGTCCCCTGCTCAAGCAGGGATACCTGGATCCCATTGCCTTGGGCTATATCCAGATGGCTGTTGAGTATCTCCAAGGGGCAGGTCCCCAACCTGTCTGGGCAACCTGCTCCAGTGCTTAGTCACCCACACAAAAGAAAAGTGTTCCTGATGGTCAGACAAACCCTTCTCTAATTTACTTTGTGACCCTTTCTTCTGTCACCAGCGAAAAAGGCCTGACTCCACCTTCTTTGCATCCTCCCTTCAGGTATTTATGTCCCTTGGTGAGATTCCCTCTGAGTCTTCTCCAAGTTAAACAGCCACAGCTCTCACAGCCATCCCTCACACGAGAGATGCTTCACTCCATGAATGGTGTTTTTGCTGGACTCTCTCCACTAATTCCATATTCCTCCTGCACCGGGGAGCCCAGAAGTGAACATAATACTTAAATGTGACCTGGGTTCTCCCTAGAGAACTCCTGGATCTTCTGGGGACAAGGTTCAGAATTATCAGGGAACTGTTGGGCAGGAATCTCCCAAAGGGCAGCCAAGAGAGGTGCCAGTGTCTGGACTGAGCTTAGGGAACTCTTCTTCAGAGGTAAAAGCAACTTTTAACTACTCAACTGATTTTGGAAAGAGGAAATTATCTATCAGTGTCTTTTCTTGGGATCTTTCTTGGCAGATGGGGCCTTTTTGTCTAATACATTTATTCCCGTTTTCTGGGAGAGGATGGTGGCAGTAGAAAACTGCTCCAGTGAAGGACCTTAAAGAGGATCAAGGCAGGAACTGTAATACTGTCAGGAGCAGACTCGTAGGTAGGAAGTGACAGACAATCCAAGAGTAGGTTTACAGGCACGGAAATTTGTTGGCCACTGTGCTTGGGTTTAAAAGCAGCTCAGCTGCTTCTGTACTAGCAGACGTTAAACATATGATATTTACTTATTGGTTTTCTGTGCTATTACTCAAGTTTTCTTGCTGCAGGCACTGAGAAGTTCCACCACAAATTCTGCTGCATCTCTGGCACTTCTGAGTGCCAGGTGAAGCTCATGACTTTGTTTTTCACATGAGCACTGACAGAGTCACAAAGGGTATTCTGAAGAACTGTTGACTAAATATGACTGGAAGGGCTGTTGTGTCTTTTTAATGATGTTTTCCAAAAAATGGTGTCATTCATATTTCTGCACCTAATTAGGTATTTTTGACATATGGTTTTGTTTTTTCCTCAGAGAACCAACCTTTTTTGCCTGTTCTCAGTTTGAAGGTCTTGACTGTAGTATATTAGTGTATATTTCTGAAACATTTTACATGCTGTATTTAAAAAGTACTTTAAAAGTTGCTGCTATCACACCCTATAAGAAAACATCTCAGTAATGTGCATGTTAATTCCTGTGCTGGCTGTGAGCAGGCAGTCAAACCTTAAGGGTATGTACTAGTTACAATACTAGACCAAGCAAAGGCTCTACCTACGAAAGTCCAAATGTAAAAGTTGCAGTAAAACAATTGTACCAGTGAAAAAAAAAGGTGGGTGAAGTCAATCCAGTTATCCTCTTAGGCAGCAGCCTAATTTGGGCATTGCAGGCAAGTTTTAAATCTAACAAGGCAGCTGCCTAAAAAACATATGGGAGAGGATCACTTAGATGAAAACCACAATAGTTAAGTGTTGAAGGATTCTTAATGGAGTTAGGACACTGGGACATGCACAATCCAACCTTAACTGAGCTGAACAAAATAAGCAAGAAGGTAAATATGTCCTTGAAGTGCAGCTGTGGAGAAGTAGCTGCCAAGTGTGGACAATTCCAAGAATGTAAACAACGGAGTGTGTGAACGGCAGGTTGTAGAACCTTAATGGAGCAGAGCAGCAGCACCAGCAGCGTTTGTATGACAGCCCACCATCACTCCAGTGATTTGCTTAGATGTGTAAACAAGGAGCTAGTAACCAATGTATTGCTTACATGTAGAGAAGTAGAAAATGTATATAAGTAGCCTTCTGATCTGTAATAAACGGCTTCACCTGATCATATTAGTCTGTGTGTGATGACCCGTGAAACCCTCCATGACAGTTAAGGAACCTCAAAAGTCATGACAATAAATCTTGTTGATCACCAGTGCCAAAGTAGATTACAAATTATTTTGCTCTTTGGTCTTCCAACAGTCAGCAATTCGGGGGCATCCAGAAGTGCTTTTCTTTGTTTAATAGTTACTGACTTAAGGCCTCAACACACATGCAACTGCGTCCTTTCTTGGTAGGTACTGTATAGAGCCTTCTCATGGAAAATCTTTCTTGAAGCATAACACGCTCAGTGGTGCTTTGGAGCCAGGAAACCCTTCAAAGTCACAAATGCTCAATGGCTTGGAGAGTCAGGACACTTTTATTTGAATTGCTCCCATAGCAGTCTTGTGCTGGGCATCCTTGCCTGAAATGTTCACTGTTGGTATTTCACAGCTGTGTTACTGGGAACCCTTTTCTGGAAGGAAAAGAAGTTTGAGGATTCTTTTTTTCTCTTTACTGATCAACATTTATGAAATAGTAACACTTTTGTCTGCAAGCTTTTGTAGAGCTCAGCTTGAATGCTGAACTTTCTGATGACATGAGGTTGCTCTCCATTGCTTAAAGATTTAAAAGCTTGGTTTAGTGTGCCAACCTCAAGGCAAATTCATGCCATATGGGAATTGAGTCATAATAGTAAAGCATTTTTGCCCAAATTTTAGCTATGTCATATCTGTCTGAATCAGGGTCTTAGGAATAAGGATGAAAACTGAAGCAAGCACAGATTTCTGCAGTGCTTCATCAATACTCTAATTGCCTTTTAAAGTCCCACCTCTGTGAGATTTTTACTTGAGTCTGTAGTTTCTTTTGGTTCATGTTAAGTGAAATGATATTGGGACTGTTTTGTTTTATTTTGCTATGTACTATCTGTAAAATATGGAGACTGAGCTAGGAAAAGAACAAAGCCGTTGTATTTTTAGTCTTATCACTGACAATTCTTTTGCTAAAAACTTGATGTGGATAATCCAACTTAGAATAGGGAAATTAGTATTATCAGTGCAAGGTTTTCAAACTAAAGTCTGACACATTAATTACACTTGATAAGTAGTCTGGTCTCGACGTAAAATCTTCAACAATGGTATCCAGCAACCCATGTACAAATAATGAGCACGGTCAGTTAAATTCTGATTATAAATGAGTGTTTCATGGTGTTTTCCTCAGCCTGGAGCCTCAGTGCTGTCTGACAAGCACAGATGTGCTTGAAGAAAACCCCTCTGATTTGGAAATCAGAGGTATACTCTTCCATTCTCTCTCCCATGTGAACTTGCTCTCCTATCTACCTAATGGATATTCTGTGATAGTTTAATAGCTGCTTCTGGGTTTTCCTATTATCCCTTGATGTTTGTGTAAGTCTGGAGTAGAAAGGCACAGGAACATATTGTAAGGGACAGTTGTTTCTTATAAATATATTAATAATGTTATGAAAAGCAAAGAATGTAACTGCATAGTGCCCACAGGGAAAATGTATCAATGTAACACACTCTCTTTTTTTATCATATACAATTCTTCAGAGTAGACACTTCATTTTGAGGGTTTGGTGTGGGCTTTTTCCTGTTTTTCTTTTTTTTTTCCTGAATTCACACTCAATGTCTTGACCTTTATGTTCAGAGAGATAAAAAAGCAATTTTTTTGCTTTACTCCTACAGTTTGCTAGAAAAATCACATTCTTAATACACTTATTGCTGTAAAATACAAAGTGTTTATAGGGCAAATGTATCCTCTGCCGGTTAGGTGGGACAATGTGCAATTGACCTTCCCTGAATTTTTCAATTGGCATTGAACACTGGAAATACTTAGAGTTACTCTTTCATTTTCACTGCTACGTGGCTGCACTGTGTATTTCTTTCCTGGTGATGGCAGTGTTCTGGCACCATCAGGTCCCCAAGATTCCCAGAGCTGTATGTTTTCTGGATCACTAGAAAACACATCCCTAAAAAGCTCTTCAATATTAAACAGTTTCTTAGTGAGCAGAGACTTGGGACCTGTCTTTAAAAAACCATGAGTGTCCTCCGGTATGAATTTTCTGCTCATCTGCTAATTCAGTAAACTTGTTTAAAGCATCACTACAAAGTTTTTCATTCCCTGGCAATACCCACAGGGGTAGCTCAAAACTTTAAAGGTGGGCACAACACTGCAGTGGTACCTGAGACTCAGGAACTTAGACCTTCTGTGGTGTTTGAAAAGTCTATAGGGATGGAGAGAACACAAGGGAAATTTTCTTCTGAAGAGAAAATTTCTTCTGAAACTTTTAATTCTGATTTTTGCTGTACTTTCTAGCAATTTTAATCATTTACCTTAAACAAAATTTCCCCTCCACTAAGAGTTCTCTTGAAAGCTTTGGGGTTGTTAACCCTCCCAGATATTTTCCTCCAAACCTATCACTTCCAGTTCTGTTCAGCTAAGTGTGGAATCATAGCTTGGACCGGTGAAAGGATTTTGGTCTGTTTGAATCCACAGACAGGGAGGGTATTTTTCCTGAGTAAACTCAGTTCAAGAGACATCATCATTGTTCCGGCAAACATCTTTTGATCCCTGCTTAGGATTAAGAGGTGAAATGAAGAAGTGCCGTTCATTAAGCAGCATCCACCTGGAGGAGAGAGAAAGTGTTCTTGCTTCTCACAAGAGAGAGAGATACAGCTGGGTGGTAGAAGGCGGGAAATTATTTAAAACTGCTCAGGGAGGCCATGGGGCATAGTGGCCTGCTCAACGTGCAATCATTTTAAACCTTTTATGAAAAGGAAATAAAAAATGTATTCACAAATATTGAAAGCTGAGGAAAAACCACATGAGTTCTCAGGCATTTAAAAAACACAAATCAGTACAGCGTACCATCTATGTATTTTCCTTCCAAGTACACCTCCTCCTGTTTATGGTCCCCAGTTCTTTCCTGGCATAATTCCAATTTTCCTGCTTAATAATTTCCACAAATTGCTTTTCCCTCCTTCAGTCATGCCCTTTCTTTCTTTTTAAAATAAAATTTACTATTTTATACCTATGTCTACTCACCTTGCATTACTAACCCATATGACCCAAGAAGTTCAAGAATAGGAAATACGAATAATCACATTTTTATTTGTAATGAGTACAGGATATTTTGCAGAATGGCAGCAATGTTTTCATACTGACAATGAATGGTTTGTGGGGTCAGGCAGGTTAGCCATACCTAATAAAAGTCCCAAGCAAAATAACAGCCCAAAAGTTCTTGCAGTATGTTTTGCCAGCAGTTAAAAAGGACAACTCATTTTGTAAGCACATTCTTCAAAATATCTTATGGAGAATTTTTTCACTGAAAGTCCTGTCCCAGCAGACCTTTTTCCATCACCTGTCTTTTGGATGTGGACAGTTGATCTACAGGTAGTTATGAAGGAATAATCATTACTGCTAGTAAGGGAAAGGAAGCACCACAGCCAGTGCTTGTTTGTGCCCGGATAACTGAATGTGTTGACAGCTTGTGCTGGTGTAGCTGTTTCTGTAAATATCATCCGAAAGCAGATTTATTGGAACTAATGAAAATAATTTCATAAATTCCTAGGACTTGGAAATTGTATAGCATAATGGCTTGCAAAGTCTAAATTGGAGTTTTCCACCTTAGACACCGAAAAAATGAAGGCCTCAGTAATTCATTAGCACCATTTAGGTGCAAACGGAATTTTCATTAAAAATAACCATTTATCTTGGTGGAAGAGAGACTTCAGTGGAAAAATTTCATCCTAACCATAATGTCTTATTGAATGTTTAAAGAAAGAAGTGCTTTTTGTTGTCTTCAATTTAATTTATCTGTGAATTATATGCATGGTTGAAAGGTAGCTGATGCAAGAACAAATGATGAGTGTCATTCCTTCCCTGACATCAGTTCTGACAGTTGATGTGGAAGGAAGATGCATTGTCTGTTTTCCTTTGCTTGTTAGCTTCCTTTCATAAATAAGGAATGAAGAGCATCCTTCCTTCTTTTGATGTATAAGACATTTCTGAAAGTGTGTGTTTCTGTCTTTTTACTGCCCTACTATAATGGCAAAATCACACTCAAAACTTGCAAAGCAAAACTAGGAGACAAATACATAGGCCACTTGTCTGCTAGCTTTTCTTTTATTTAGCTGGCAAACAACTCATAAATCCTTCACTACCCCTGCAGTAACCTACTGGAGTTTGCAATGATAAATAAGAGTTCCTCTGCCAATGTACCCTACTAATAACACAGCTTCTCTTGGTTCTCTTGAGAACTTCACTCAGCTAGTGACAGTGCCACTGACACAAGTCAAGGTTCCACTGCTGGGAAACTCCAGGCTCCCCCACACTCCCCATCTAAGCTGCCTGAGGGCATTGACCTCATCCCCAGAGTTTTCCTTCTCAATCAAAGCCCTGTTACTGATAGAAAAGTCTCCTGCAGGTTTTGGGCAGAGTTTGTTGTGCCACGTTGTTCTCAGAGTGCCAGAGGGGAATTCTCCCCGTGAAGGGTGAGGTACCCAGTGAGGGATGGATATGCAGGGACAGCCCTCATCTTCAGGGACGGGTCTCCAAGGTACACAGTGCCAAGCTCCTGATGAAAATCTTCTCACTGGGAAAGGGCTGAGAAGGATTCAGGGTGAGGAATGCCTACCCAGCTTGATGCCAGCTGTTCTACTGTGGTGATCATTACTTTGCCTTCCAAAGGCATCCTGGGGATGCTTGGAACAGTGGCTGAGCTGAGCCCAGGTGGGCAAGAGGCAAATGGCATCTGGGCTGTCCCAGCCATGGGGTGGCAGCAGGGCCACGACAGTGACTGTCCCCTGTGCTGGGCACTGCTGAGACCACACCTTGAGTACTGTGTCATTTTGGAACCTCACGACAAGAAAGATATTGAGGGGCTAGAGAGTGTGCAGAGAAGGAAACAGAGCTGGAGAAGGGTCTGGGCACCAGGAATGGCTGAGGGAGCTGGGGAGGCTCAGCCTGGAGAAAAGGAGGCTCAGGGGGGACCTTGTGGCTCTGCACAACTCCTGACAGGAGGGGACAGCCATGGGGGGGGTCCCTCTCTGCTCCCAGGGAACAGGGACAGGACAAAGGAAAAAGGAAATGGCCTCAAGCTGTGGCAAGTGGGGTTCAAGTTGGACATCAGGATGAATTTCTCCATGGAAAGGGTGGTCAGGCCTTGGCAGGGGCTGCCCAGGGAGGTTGGGAGGTTTGGAGTCCCCATCCCTGGAGGTGTCCAAGGAAGGCCTGGATGTGGCATTCAGTACTTTGGGCTGGGTGACGCGGTGGGGATCAGTCACAGGTTGGAGTCAGCAGTCTTGGAGGTCTTTTCCAACCTAAATAATCTGATGATTCTGTTTAAATATATACACTTCTGCATCACTTCGTGCTTAGAAAATATTCTTCACCTTTCAGCTTCCACCTTCCTGTGAAGTTTAAAGCAGAACTGTCTTCTCTGATCTCGAACCTGAACAGCTGTAGCTGAAGAATCCATTGTGTTGCTTGATTTTCAGTCCCTGCTCTCAGGACTGCACACTAGAAATACTTTCAGGATAGAGAAACTGCCTTACCCAGCTCTGGTGTGTGTGCTATAGCCTGCCTGTCTGTGTTATCCCCTTGTGTTATGGCAATGACAGTGTGCCCATCATATATATCAAGTAATTTTATAGCCCTTTTCAGAACTGTACGTGAAGTGAAAGGTGTGCAGAGGACAGGTCTTCATTCTGTCAAATGAGCAAAGTCACCTAGAAAATTTTTTTATAGTTTAAAGTAGTTTAATTCGCTTGTCCCCACCTCATCAGAAAGTTTCGGTAGTTGACTCTCAGAAAGAAAAGAAATGGAATGGCAGGTGGAGCGGACAGCAGGGTTTGCATAGCAGTGAGCATGAACTCAATTAAATGATGAAGTCAATTGAATCTCCCCCTGTAGCCTAAGCTGGCCAGTCCTGAGTGAGCATAGAAAAGAGCCTTCTGAACCAGCACCATCCCAAAAGGTCAGAGAGTGACTGCAGGCATAAATATATCTCTATTTTAGGCCATTAATTTAATTGCTGCAGTGAAAAATCAATCTGAAATCCCCTCTACTCAAGGGACAAGTGCTGATCTTACTGAGCTCTCCAAAATATTTATTTGGTTTGCCGTAGAGGGAATGTTTCTGTCTTGAAGTCAAGTCATAACCTAGGAATTCACCTTACCAAGTAAAGATATTGCAAATAACAATTCTTATATCTTAAAAATTAAATATTGTCAACTAAAACTTTATTTTTTCACTTGGCGGTCCTGTCCTGTCCTTCCACTGCAAAGACAGAGGGATTGCACAGCGAAGCCATTGCAGGCCAAGATGAGTTTATTGTTTGGGGCTCTTAAATTGAGAGGTGATCTGATGTAGCAGAAGAATGATGGCTCTTCTCCTGCTGTAACTGTGGAGAATATCAACTGCTACAGAGTCACTAACACCTCAAACGTTCTTTCAAGAGAAGAGACTACATCAAAGTTCGAAATATTTTTTTTAAATGGAATGTGATAACTTATGTCAATAATGAAAATTGATTGTTTTTTATATAACTTTTTTTTTTTACATAACCATTTCTTCTTGGCAGAAAAAAAAAAGGCAAGGACTTCTGCTTCCAGTTTTACCTTCTCAATTTAATTCAATGTTTGCATCAGATTTGGACATCTTTTATTCCTTTATAGAGCAAAACATTTTATTTCTGGGTTAACTTAAGCAATTCTTCTTATTTTACAATGGTTTACTCAAAGTGTTTCAGTTAAATTGAAGGAGGATTTCAGGAGAGAAGGAAGAATATTTTTTGACTCATTTAACGTGCATGAGCTTATTTTTTACAATATTTTCCTTTTATTTCTTTCCCCTATACTCAGTGTTTCCCATTCATCATCTCTATTCTGTCTGTGCTCCCTCTCTCTCATTCTTTTATTATAGTGCTATGAAGATTTTCTTCCTCAAAAACCTAGAAAAAAATTGTCAAGTTGCTCTTGTCATCGTATCTCTGCATCACACAGAGTAGTTATTTCCTATCCTCCCAGATTACACGTTTTTGGTTCCTCAGAATCATCAGCCATGAGAATGTGGTAGCTCACTGTCACCACCTTGTGACACAAAACCTGTGTTGTCTAATTGATATATTCTCCCCCAAGATGCTGTCCCTTTTTGCATCTAGCAGCCACATTTCAGCTGCAGCATTTCTTGAAAAATTAATATCTCACAAAATGAATATTCAAAGCATCAGCTGGCTTTTGACAGCTTCTGAGAATTGTTTTCTTCAACTTGAGCCCTTTTTGTGCTTTACTTCCTTTTCCGTAAATTACAGGATGGAAAAGAAGGAGGGGAAAGAAAAAGTGGACAAAACAGACTGAAATAAGCACACAAAAACTGTCTTCATTAAAGTCAGGCTTTGATGATTTTTGTCCTAGCAAGAAAAGAAACAAGGGGAAAAAATACACGGAAAGGGGCTGTTGAAAGATGATTTCTCTGAGTGGTGTGGGATTGGGGAAGGAGTACACTAATCTAAAGTCACCCATACAATTCTAAATACCCTTTATTTTTGCTAACATGGGCTCCTTTGCAGTTGCCAGCCTAGACAGTGACAGCTCGTTATTTCAAGCCTTGGGGTGTTCTCTCTGCCTCCTCAGCCACGCTGGCCTGCTGCCAGGGAGGGGTGGTGGCAGGGGCATCTCCTTGTTTACTTTGCCAGCCAGGATCCAAGAGAAACAGAATTCCATTATTTAAGGGAGGCATCCAGAAATGGGGGGGGGGTGGGGGGGATAGTCAGCAGGGCAGTGTTACCACCCAGAGCTCCTGCCAGTTGTGCCATGGGGGGGGTGAAGCTTTTGTCCATCATTTTGCAAAGAACATCTGTTGTTGCCTGCTACGGAGAGGAAGGAAATTATAGTGACAAATGATAATGTTGTTGACTCCCTGGTAAGGAAGTGGAAGCTTTATTACTCCACAGTCAAACAAACAGCTTCCTTTGTATCTAATGAATGGCTTCAGCTCCAAGTCAAACATAATTGCAGATAAACCCTGCTTAATATACCCAAGCCGAAAGCAATTAAAGTCCCCAAACTCCATCAGTTTTTTCTTTGTGACCTTTGTTGCACAAATTGCAAGAAGAAAAAATGACATGGAAAAAATCTCGTAATATATTGGATCATGATGCTTCATTTTGAAGAGGGAACTCTGCATATTCATAATGAGAACATAATTTCTGGGATTGCTTTGGGACTGAAGCCTTATTTCACACCAAATTTTGAATGGAAAGTGCACATATTTTTTTATTTTAAATTCATTTGCTTGGGATAGGGGAAACTGTCAGGGAATCCTTTTACTTGATCTGAGAAAGACTGATTGAGGAACAACTCTGTGAATAGACCAACTTTTCTAGCACCACGAAATCTGTACCAATGCTATCATTGAAGCAAACATTTTCCCCAGAGACTACTTAGAGAAAATATTAAGGTTTCAACATTGGTTCATAGAAGATTTGGATCTCTTATTTTGCTGCTTTTCTCATCCATGACCGTAATGGTTGGGTTTGCATCAATGGATTTTCAGTGTAAATGAACAATAACATTTCATGCCTCAGGCAATTTAATTTCTCATCATAACATTAAATACTAAAGGCTGTTTTCCTGCATCAGATCCACACCATCTGTCAGCACTTGCCTAAAATCTTTGCCTGCTGTGGAAGTCATGAGTTAGCTAAAATTTAGGATGTGGCTCTAACATTCCTGACAACACTTGCAATAAGGCAGTACATATGTGGTTTATGGGAAAAATCTATTAAGATTCCCTACTTCAAGGAAAAGAAGACATAATTAAGACTGAATAACAGTATAAGCAATGATCAAGGATCATGCCCTTACTCAATGACACTTTGCTGCTTATCTCAAACAACAATTTGGTTCAAGCGATATTTAGAATTAACTGCTGTCCTCCATTTTCTTCTGTAAGATGAGTTTTAGTCAGTTTTCAAGGAGCTGTGGTCTCATTGTACAATTCATTTAATCTAATGTGATTCCTTAATCACTACTGTATGAAAGTGGATACAGAAATGTGCTCATGACCCTGAAAATATTATTCTTACAACCTGTGGTAGTAGAATCTAATGATTCTAGTGGAGGATTTTATAGCTGAATAGGGGACAAGAGCGCTCTGATTTTGGTCACAAGAGGAATTGAGCTGTCTGGTTAACAATTCCAACTTTTCACTCTCTTCCTAGTGAGCTGTGTTCTTTAACCTTTCATGTACTAATTGGCTGGGTAACCAGAAAGCAAAACACTTCTCAATTGTCTGCTGGTTTTCTAAACAGTCCTCCAGTGTGTATGGAGTGGAAATCCAAGGAATCAATGCTCTTTTCTTCCTGCCATTTCTAGCTGTTCTTCTTTGCCAATGTAGTGTCACTTTTGCATCAGTCCTCCCTCCATGTTGTGCGTCTGTGTCTTAAAAGCCTTCATTTCAGAGGCTGTCAAGCTTCCTTACAGCCACGTGCTTACATGCCCAACTTGTCATTGGAATGAATAAGAAAGTCTGCAAAACAAGAGAGAAACACAGAGAAACTGGTATCTCTGTGGGTATTATTTTCTTCCCAGTTGATTCCTACAACAGCAGATGCCAGTCATTTGTGTGACCATCAATGCTTCAGTGCAGATCATCAACAAAAGCTTCTCTAGGCTTTGTATACTGTTATTGTAACTTAATGACTTTATGAGCATATGAGTTATTATTTCACAGATGCTAATGTGATGATTTTTCTTTCCTCAGATTTCTCTTCTATAAAATAAAACTTGAATCCAATTACTTCCTGTTCATAAAAAGTATTAAGCTGTTGGTTAAGATAAGGAATAGATGAATTCAATCAGTTCTACATGTTCCTCAGCTCCATTTAGTGGAACTGAAATGCTTCTCACCTTTGCTTTTTAGGCTGTCCTCTGCCTCCCAAAGGAAAAGAGAAGCCCCTTGGGGCTCTGTGTAAAGAGCAAACTCTATCTAGGGGGCAAACAGAAAGGTAAGGAAGGAAGTCTGTCCTTTGGATTTCCGAATTAGCTGGTTATTCACTTCTGGACTGTTGCAAAGACTGAATAACCTAACAGGGACACCTGCATTTTCTGGTTAAGATCAAACACCAGTATGTTTAAAAGCCTCAAAAGAGTTGCTTGGTGTCGTGGGTCTGACCCTGGCTAAATGCCGGGCACCTACAATGTTTGCTTTCTATGCTCTCTCCTGCTGCAGCTATGCAGAGGAGAGGCAAAAAACTAACACAAACACGCTGGACTCATGAGTTGAGATAAGATCACTGATAGGCCGCACTGGAGAGGGCAAAAGCAGGCGGGAGACTTAAAGTTACAAAGTGATTTATTAACCTAACAGAGTTGGAGGATAAATCAGAGGTAAAAATAAGCTCTTAAGACACCATTTCTTCACTCACCCCTCTTCCCTCTTAAGGCACCATTTCTCAGCTCACCCCCTCCCTCCTTCCAACTAACCAACAACTCCGGGGCAGGGTGTGGGGTATTTTTCTTAGTCAGTCCATCACAATTCTTCTACTACAGGCACTGTTTCTCTGCGGTGGTCTGCCCCTCAGCCTCCCAGGCCGATGCTTTTTCAGGGGCGAGCCTTGCCTGGGCGGGAGAGATTCTGGGTCTGCCGCCGCCTCCCAGGCCAGCTTCGCCTACCGTGGGAGCTGGGTCCGCCCCTGGGGTGTGGAGTAAGGCGTGCCCAGGGCTCTGGATCCGCCCATCCCTCCAGATCTTTCGGTTCCATTACGTATATCATTGGTTCATTCGAATTGTACTCCACCCTCTTATGTAATAATTGGTTCTGTTCGCTTGTACCTGCCCTCTCCCTCCTTCACTATCGGTCATCCCTTCCTGTATTTAACCGACTGCACCCCTGCAGTCTCCGCCCTTCTCTCTGCACCCCTCGGGGTGTTAGGGGGATCAGTCGCCTCCTTCCCCTGCTCTCCCTCCTGACCACCAGCAACCCTCTACCCTGAATAAAGGAGAGCTTGGGGAGGAGCTTTCCTCCTGCCACCCTTAACCTCGTTGGCTTCGTTTTTATTTATATGACTACAAGATTTCTCTACTCATCCCCCTCCCTCTATCCAACCAACAGACCCAGGGCTGGGGCAAGGTAAGTGATTTCTCTCAGTCCACCACCACAATTCTTCTGCTACAAATGCTGTTTCTCTACTCACCCCCTCCCTATTAAGACACCATTTCCTAGCTCGTCCCCTCCCTACTTCTTTCCAACCAACAGCTCTGGGGTGGGGGCAGGGTATGAGGGTTTCCTTTGGTCAGGGTCAGTCCACCAGGGAGAAGAGTCCTCTACTTAGCCATGGAGTCCCTCCCACGAGAGACAGTCCTCTGCAAACTTCTTTGGCGTGGGTCCAATCTCATGAGCAGCAACCCGCCTGATTTGCTGCAGTCCGAGATCCTTCTGTCCAGGTTGCAGACTTCCAAGCCGAGGCCAGGCTGTTTCCATCCCGGGAGCAAGGCCTCCTTCTCTTCTGCAAGGCTTTTGCAACTCTCAGTCTCTGGGACTCCCACTGGATCACAGCTTCCTGCAGGCATCCACCTGCTCCTCTGGCGTGGGCACCTCCCCAAAGGCTGTGGGGGGTTCTCTGCATCCCCCTGGACCCCATGGGCTGCAGGGGGACCACCTGCTCCCCCATGGTCTTCACCACGGCCGGCAGAGGGTTTTCAGCTCTGGTGCCTGAAGCACCTCCTCCCCCACCTTGTCCACTGACCTTGGTGCCTCCATGTTGTTTTCCCTCACATATTTTTACCTCCTCCTTCTCTGGCTAAAAAGAAGTGTGTGCTCACATTGTTTTGATTTCTTCCTAAATATGTTTTCACAGAGGCGTAATAACATTTTTAATTGTCCCAGGCTTGGCCAGCAGCATGTCAATCATCTTCAGAGCCATCAGAGATTGGCTCTGCTGGACATGGTGGAGAAATTTCCAGAATCTTTACTCAGGACATGCAGGAGCCATCTTTGTACCCCACCCTACTCACTGGCAAAAACTGGGCCAAGCCAAAACCACCACACTTGGTCAAACAGACTGCAACTATTTTTAATCCTTGGATCAGGAGAGAGGGCAAAGATGGGTCTTTTGGGACATTTTTTGGACCCATCTTATTTCCGCTAAAAGTTTGCCGTAGTGAGCTGCTTGTTAAATGTCAGAGTTTAAGCTGAGAAAAAGGTATTTCCAGAAGCAAGACTGGAGCTTAATGTATGCAAATATTCCCACTATAAACCTGATTTTTAAGAGTAGTAGTATTGATTGAGCCAGAAGCATTGCTAAGGGAATTAGTATCCAGTGACAGCATCCAGTGAACCTGGCACTTGAAATACCAGGCACATGTAATGAACTCACTTGAGAACAATCTCCATAGATAAATAGTTATAAAATGAATGGTTCTGGCTAGCAAATAAATACAAAGGCATTATGTTCCTGGTGAACAGATAAAGGCTTAAACTGTTTACAAATAACTCGCTGTAGACTCCTATCTGTGTGCAATCCCATCTTGTCTTCCTGCATCCAAACTGCATGTTAAGTTCTGGACAATTTTTCCCCATCCCAGACTGCATGTGTGATTCTGGGTGCATTTTCCCAAATCCACACTGAACGCACAATCCTGGATGTGTTTTCCTGGATCTGGACTGTACGTTCAGTCCAGGACAGTTTTTTCCCATTCCAGTCTGCGCATGCAGTCGTGGACACATTTTCCCAGATTCAGACTGTATGTTCAGCCCCAGACAATTTTTCCCCATTCTGGACTCTAGTTCCAGATGAATTTTCCCAAATCCAGAGTGTGCATACTCTCCCATGCTTCATACACAATCCTCACTGGTTTTCCCCTCATGTTTGGCTTCCTGCGTAATCCTGTCAGCTTTTTCCCACGACTCTTCTTCGCGCAAATTCCTGCCAGTTTTTTCCCCATGCTGGGCTCCGTTCGTGATCTTGACCCATGTTTCCCCCACGCTGTCACCTTATCATGATTCAGGCTGGATTTTCCCTCTTGCCAAGTTCTGGGTGCAGTCTGATCCAGGTTTTTCTTTCTTCTGACATCCAGTTTGGTTTTTCTTCATTCTGGGTCATGGTTTACATTCATTTTGGCTTTTTCCTTGTTCTGGATTATGGCTAACATCCACTCCAGGCTTTCCCTCATTTGGACACCAAGCATGATCTGGCCCAGATTCGCAATCTGCAATTCCAGATTCAGGGTGCAATCCTGTCTGCTTTTCCCCTCTACTTGGACTCCAGGTACACTTTGCTCTGGCTTTTTCCCTGTTCTGAATTCCAGCTGTGACCTTGTCCAGTTTCCCATCCATTCAGGACCTAATGCGCAGTGCCCTGTGGATTTTTTCCTCATTCTGGGTTCCACACATGACCATCCCAGGCGTTCCTCCATTCAGCACATGATGCCCTCTACATTTTCCTCCATTCTGGGCTCTGGGCACAATTCCATCTGGATTTTCCTCTATTCTGGACTCTGTTGGCAATCTTGTCTGGGTTTCTCCCTGTTCTGGATATTGGGCATGAAGCCTTATGCTATCCCATTCAGGATAGCAAGCATAATCCTGTCTGGCGTTTCCCCAATTCCCGACTCTGGGCATGTTTTTTTCCCACGTATTGGATTCCAGGCAGGGTTCTGTCTGTGTTTCCCCCTATTCTGTATTGCAGATGGGATCTTGTCCGAGTTTTCCTCCATTTCAGCACTTTACTGAAGTCCTCCTGAGATCCAGCTTGTCAATAGCAGCTTCCCATCCACCCTAGGAAAATGGGCAGGGACCCCTCTGGACTGGGCACAGCTTTTTTCCCTGGAGACATGCTCCAGCAGCACTTGGTAGTGAGTGTAGTGATTAATCCATAGGAAAGGTTAAATCTGTGATCACTGCCGGGCTCTTGGCAGCACTGAATTCCCAGCTAAGGGGAGAGGAGCCGCTGAAATTGCCCCTTCCAGCACAGCAGCTGCTTTGTGCCAGTCCTTATAATCTGGGATTGACTGGGGCACTTCTGGGGTCTCCAAACCCCATGGATTGGAGCAGTTTTGGGGCTCAGAAAGATAGAGCCAGGGCTGCCTTTCGGGGGCTCCAAATCAGGCTCAGAGCATAAAACTGCAAAGACTAAACCCTGCATTCTGGAGTCCTCTGTGCAGGCTCATGGGGCCAGAGTTGGGACTCAGAAACAGTGACTCAATACAGTGTTTTCAAGGCTTGAGGAAGAGACCAAGTCCTGTGTGTTTGGGCTCACCAAGAAAAACTGAAGTGCTGCGTTTTGTTGGACTGGAAGTAAAGCACAAATGCTGCGTTTTGGTGCTGCAAGCGGGCTCTGTTGGCCAGGGCGAGCATGTATCTCTGAGCTCCGAGTCCGGCCTTAGGCACAGCCCAACGCCGGGCTCCGCCCGCCCCGCTCAGAGCACAGAAGCAGCGGCAGAGCCCCAGGGCCGTGGTTTGCGGCTCAACGCGGGCTCCCGGGACCGGTTTGGGGCTCCGAGCGGAGCCCAGCCCGGCGCGGGGCGGGCTCAGCACGGGATCAATCCCGGGGGCTGCCCGGGCGCGGCACAGCCCCGGCTCCCGGCGGCAGCAGCGGGAGCGTGCGGGGAGCCCGGCGGGTCCCAGCCCCGCGGCGGCCGGAGCAGGAGGGACAGCGCCCGTCCCGGAGCGGCTCCTCCCGGTGCCGGTGGCAGCCCCGATGCCGATGCCTCAATTCTGCGGCCCTGGGAGCCGCACCCCGCCCGCTGGGGGAGAGGCGGCATCGCCCGGGACCCCCCCCCCCCCCAGGCCCAGTGCCGGCCCGAGCTCGGCGCAGCGCTGGCGGCCACCCCCGGGCCGGCTCGGCTGGGAGGGCCCGAGCGCGGCTGCGCGGGGCGGGACCGAGGGGATTGACATTGCCGAACTCGCGCGGCGCCCTCTGCTGGCTCTGGAGGAGGCGGAGGGCCGGTGCTGCCCGCGGAGCCGCGGTGCCGCCGCGCCCCACGGGCCAGCGGGGCCGGGGCCCTGTGAGCACCCGGCCCGGGGCCACAGGAGCCTGGGCAAGAGCCCGCGCGGCCCGGGGAAGGGAGCGGCGTGTGGGGCGCAGCACTGGGCAGGGGCACAGCTGCCAGCCCCACGCACTGAGCACCGGGGCAGGGGGCTTCTCCAGGCTGCGGCTGGAGCTTCCAGGCTGTCCTTACTAGGCACTCGGCGAACTTCATCTGATGCTCCGTCTTCAGCAGCTCCTCGAGATCCCCCCTCCTCAGGAACTGAGCCACACGAAGCAGTGCTTCGCGAGAGGCCTGGAGAGCAGCAGAGAGCCGGAGCTGGCACCACAACCCGCGTCCCTGTGCAAAGGCCAGCGGGAGGCTGGAGCCCGCAAGGTGCTGGAGCAGGAGGCAGCCGAGTCCCCTCCCAGGGATGCACCAGCATCACGCAAAACCTCACCTTTGCCACACTCCTGTTCTCATCGTGCCAGTGCAAGAAGAGCGGGAGCAGGCTCTGGCTCACAAGTGTCATGAGAGGCTTTTTTCCCTCTTGCACTACCAACTCCAGCACAGAAGAGGCGAATGGAGAGCAGCCGCACCTGGCCATTGTCCTGGAGAAAAGGAAAAGTCCTCAGCACCAACTACTCCAGGCCCACCTGGGCAAAGGTCCAAAAATCCACAGCACACGAAGTTTCTGGGCAGCACCCAGTGCCCATGGCTGAGGGCACAGAACCTTACGTTCTCAAAGAGTGGCAGGAGAGCCTCTGCCAGCTTCAGTGCTGGGTATCTGGATGCCTTCATCCAGGAGCACATTCATGAGCACAGAGAGGGTCACCCCGACCATCTCTCCATCTGCATCACCCAGCAGCTCCACAAGGTTTTGAAACGGGCTGCACATGCCTCCACCCTGCGTGGAACACAAGGCTGTGCTGTGAAGCCGTGAACTGTTGCTCTGATTTTCTGATATTCGTGGAGATTCGTGGAAGCTCGCAGGGAAGTCAGGCAGGCAGCACACAAGATGGCGAAAAGAGAAACTTTATTTACTAGAACTTCTTTATATATCCATTAGTAGTCTGATAATTATTGGTCGATAGTTTTTCCACCCCCTATAACGATTGGTTACAATGCTGAAGCGTCCAGTACCAAAACAATGAGATTAGAAAGCACAAGAATGCAACTTATCTCTATTCTCCATGAGAAAGAAGAGAAAGATTTTAAAACAGTGCAACTACAATTCCCCCTTTTTGTTTTAAGAAAGAAAAGCAAAAACAAAGGTATTGCTTGTAGGAGGGAGAATGCTCTAAGAAGGGAGAATGAGCTCAGCATGAAGGATCTGCTTGGCAGTGGCCAGCTACCAAGAAGATCCTGAATTAAAATACCGATAAGGGGTCTGCCAGTGGTGGCCAGCCACTGACAGGGCCCAAACCAACTGCTGATTGAAGGTGGATGGAGAGACTTTCAAACAATGCCATAACTGATACATCTATCAAAACCTAATTCTATTTAAAGTTCTTATTTTTCTGACTCCATAATAAGGAAAGTTAAAATTCAGTCTCTGCTTGTAGAAGGACCACCTGCCTGATGGTCAGTGTCTTGGTCATTGTTTTGAGGTTGCTGGTTCGCTTCTGAAGTCGCAGATCAGGACGAACACATCTCGCAGGCAGCCACTGCACTCCAGTATCTGTGGAAATGCAAGCATACCCACGGCCCCAAGTAATAAGCTCATGTGGGCCTTCCCAGGTGTTAGTAAGTAGGTTTCGAATCCAAACCTTTGCCCGGGGCAAGCGTGACTCGCCTGATGACTGCAATGAGAGAAAATGGTTCAAAATGACAGGATTATTTGAATTTGGTGGCACTGTGAGATGATTAATTGTGTACAAAGCTTTTTCCTGTCGGCTCTGTGGTGATTCCCCATGCATTCCCCCTTTTTGTTTTTCCAGAACGTGCTTCAGAGTACCATGCGCACGTTCCACGATCACTTGACCAGTTGGGGAATGTGGAATACCGAATTTATGGTCCACACCCCATAGGTGCAAGAACTGCCGCATCTTCTGTGAGGCGTAGGCAGGGCCATTGTCAGTGTTCACCGCAGACGGCATGCCCAAGACTGAGAAGGCCAATTTCCAATGGGCAATGACATCACAACCCTTTTCTCCAGTGTGAGCAGATGCCCACATGGCTGAGGAGAAGGTGTCAATAGACACATGCACATACTTAAATCGGCCAAATTCAGGGATGTGTGTCACATCCGTCTGCCAAAGCTGCAAGGCCTTTAGGCCTCTGGGGTTTACCCCTGGTGGCAGAGGTGCAGTGAGTCCGTGGCAATCAGCACAAGCACTGACAATATCACGAGCCTCAGTTGGCGTCAATTGGAACTGCTTCTGCAGAGTATGTGCACTCTGATGGAAGAAATCATGGGAAGTTTTGGCTTGTGCAATTTTGTCAGGCTGAGGCGCCATCCATGCAGGATTGGCTAGCGTATCAGCCCTGGCATTGCCTTCTGTTAGGAAACCTGGCAATTTGGTGGGGCTTCGAATGTGCAAAATGTAATATGGATGTGTTCGAGCTTGAATTGCATTCCACAAAGCTTGTAATAATGAAAACAGAGCCGCATTATTGACTTCCTTTAGAAGTGAACAATCTAGACGTTTGGTTATATCTGCTACATAAGCAGAATCTGTGACCAAATTCAAAGGCACCTGAGAGAACCGCTGATAGGCCAAGGCGACTGCCCTTAGTTCAACCAGTTGGGCAGAGCCTGACTCAAGGCTTTTCAGCACCTGCCACTCGGATCCCTCCTTCCAGGTAACAATGGCTTTTCCTGTTTTTCCAGAACCATCCGTAAAGACGGTGGGTCCGTGCACTGGCATCCGACTGTTCTTTGGCCGCAAGGCAAGGCTGGTTGAAATTTGCCAATTGTAATAATTTGTGACTGGGCAGGTGATAAGCAATCTGCCCTGAAAAGTTTTGCAATGCACTTTACAAAGGAGCGCTGTTAGCAAGGCTCCATTCAAAGATGTCCCTTGTGATTGGGACAATAATGGTCGCAGGATCTGCAGCCATCAACTGCAGACACCGATGGCGGGATTTGATTATCAAACACGCGACCAATTCGAACAGCGTGGGTGCTGTCTTTTTTGGCTGATGGGGCAGAAAGACCCATTCCAGAACGTGCAGAGGGTCGGCCCATTGTTTGTTCCATTGGCCGATGATACCTGTGGGATGGAGATCTGGAGCGGTAATAAAAACAGTGATATCAACAGAGGGATCTACTCGATAAACCTGACGAGCAGGAACAGCTTGTTGCACCTCGTTCAGCACTCGTCGCGCCTCCAGGGTCAATTTTTGAGGTGAATTCAGATCAGGGTCCCCCTTTAAAATATTAAAGAGCGGGGAAAGTTGCGTGGCGGTCAGTCCTAGATAAGGACATAACCAATTAATGGTACCAAGCAATTTCTGGGCATCATTCAGAGTTTTGATAGTGTCTGAGAATTGCACCTCTTGGTGTTGTATAGTTTGATCCAAAATTTTGACTCCCAAATATTTCCAAGGAGGCTGTTGTTGAACCTTGTCTGGGGCCACTTGCAACCCCTGGGAATGCAGGGCAGCGAGCAGTTGAGGCTGTAACCTCTGCAACTCATCCTGGGTGGATGCTGCCACCAGGATATCATCCATATATGGTAGCAGAGTGCCTCAGGAAACTGCTCATGGACTCCAGACAAAGCCTGAGCGACATATCATTGACAGATTGCCTTGTTGAACCAATAGGAGAAATAGAAGGATACATTGTGCAGTGGCCTGTGCTGCATCACACAGAGCAGCGCTGGAAGCACCCTCTCCACGGTTGGCTCTGACAAGCCTATAGTTCTCCACATCATTGCAGCAGCTCTGCGGGACCAGAGCTCTGCATCAGTGCCATGCCCTGTGCAGCTGCGTGGGGCCAGGTGACAGAGCCCCGGTGCCCTGAGGAGCCCAGATGGAGCGTGGCAGCAGGCTCGGGAAACAGAGGTGCCCTAGGGCCCTGGAGCTCTCCGCCTGTCTGGCAGACCCCGCTGTACAGGCTGTACAGGATGATGGGCCTTAAAGGCTGCTGGGCCCTGAGCTCTCAAGGCAGTTGTGCCCCGTACCTGTCACACGATGGGGCGCAGCGCAGGAGGCTCAGCACCATGTCAGCAGGGTGTTCTTCAGCCATTGTCAGAATGGCAGCCTGGCATCCACAGTGAGGTGGGACATGAGTCTCTGATGGATGTTTCTCACCATGGCTGGCACCTGGAGGAAGCATGCGGAAGACCTGGAGTGCTGTTCAAGGGAGCAACTTCCCCAGCTTCCCCCAAGAAGTGCTTCCCTTCCCACTGCACTGTGCTGGCCTCAAAGGCTGAGGAGGCCTGGCGCATGTGGCTTGAGGGGCCACACAATCCTGGGGGGCCTCTGGTCTTGGCCCCACGCTGCTTACCTGCTGTTGAGAAGAACAGCATTCTCCGTGAAAAAATCCATAGTGGGAGCACGAATGACGGTCGGAGTGGGCGTGGCGTCAGTATATGCCACACTCTGAGTCCTTCCAGTGTCACTGTTCCATGTGGCCATGCCCTCATCCAGTGCCATGCCGGCCTTCGCCCTGTGATCAGTCATTGCCACATCAGAGTCGCCTGTGCACTCAGTGGATGCTGCACTGACATCAGGCTTTGCTGGCAACTCAGTCAGCCTGGAGTCAGGCTTGGCTGTGCCCTCAGCTGCTGCGGTGGTGGCCTTCCAACGCCCAATGAGCAGGAATCTCCGCAAGATCTGCAGGAGAACGGAAGGCGGGAAGAGAGGGACTTTCCACGGAGTGCTCCAAACACGGTGCTGGGCTGAGCAGTGACAGCGGGCCCAGCCCCGGTGGGGATGGCTGCAGGTACCTGCACTGCTCTGTGGAAGTGGCCACGGGCGGGATCCTGCTCTTGTGTCCGGTCCTTGCCTGCATCTGGCAAAGAGCGAGCACAGCCAGGGCTGAGGGGCTGCGGGAGAGGCCGGAGAACACAGCCCAGCCCTGCGCTGCCCAGCTTCAGTTGCTTCTCACCAAATTCTGAAATCTAACTTCACATTGATTCATTAACATAAAATCTTTTCTCCCTTGTTTCCTTCCCTTCTTTTCCTTCCCACTCTCTCCCTCTCTCCCTTTTAGTGCTACCACCATGTGGTCCCGAAGACAACTCATCCCCAAGACAACTCATCACGAGTACCGGCAACCTCATGTGGTGTTTCAGATATTTTGCAAAAACCGGTCCTCACAAACTGTAAAAACTCTAAATGACACCAGAGTGGAGGGCTCTTTAATTTATGGCAATCCCAAGAGATTTAAAGGACAGCCAATGATTATTACAGGTTTGGGGAGGACACAAACTGAAGCTGTGCAAACACAAATAGAAAGGAATACTGGGAACCTCCCCAGATGATTACAGTGATGATTGTTCCGGTCCCTGAATATATAATTGGGATTGATATCTTAAAGGGACTGACCTTACATTTATCCAATGGTTTATATCAATTTGGAACAAAACCTTTTATCAGTGCCCGGACAATTTTATTTGGGCAGGTAATAATGTCTCCTGTGCAGATTCCTGCTGCAACTAAATTGGATATCATGAAGCAGTATGAAATCCCAGGGGGTCATGAAGACATTTTGCAGACACTTAAGGACTTAGTGGATACAGGAGTTTCAAAACCTACGACCACAGCTTGGAATAACCTGGTCTGGCCTGTTAAGAAAAGTGATGGGTCATGGAGAATGACTGTGGATTTCAGAGAATTAAATAAACACACCCCACCTCTTGTGGCAGCTGCACTAGATGTCGTTACTCTCAGCGAGCAAATCCAGAAATATTGTGGGACTTGGCACGCAGGAATGGATTTGGCTGATGCTTTCTTTACAATACCCATTGCTGAGGAGCATTGGGATCGGTTTGCCTTTATGTGGCAGGGGGGACAGTACACCTTCACCCGACTGCCCCAGGGATGGGTGGATGCACAGCGCAACCATTTGTCATCGGACAGTGGCTGAGCACTAGGATGAAATAAAACTGCCTCCTCATTGCGGTTAATTCATTATACAGGTGGCATCATGATTCAGGGAAACAGTGAGGAGGAAGTTATAATATAGTGAAGAAGAAGCACCAAAAGACGGTGGTTTTGGCGTCGGTGTGGGAAGAAGAAAGAGATGCTCCGTGACTGCAGCCGAGCCCGGTTCGGCCCCGGAGCGGAGCGGCCCGTGCTGCCCCGAGGTGCGCAGGGCCGAATGGGGAAGCGACAAACGGGGAAGCGACAAACGGGGCAGTGTCAAACCGGGAAGCGACCAACAGACGTGCGGACAAATGGACATACGGACAAACCGTCCCGGCGCTTCAGCGGCAGCAGCAGAAGAGCAGCGACTCTACAGGACCTCTGCCTTATTTACTCTACTTCCTCCTCTCCCAGTGTCCCGCACCCTCTCCCGCTCTCCCGGCACCCTCTTCCGCTCTCCCTTTCCCGGTCTATCCCCCCCCCCCCTTCCCGGTCTCCCCTCCTCCGGGCGGGGCTGCCCCCTCCTCGCCCCTGGGCGTCCCGCCGCGGTCTCGCCTCTGCCCGGCTCTCGCCGTACTGGCTCGGACGCTGCTGGGCGGGCAGCAGTGGCTGGGTGTTGGGCCGAATCGCCAGTCCCTGGCTCCATCTGTGCCTGTCCCGGCCCCGGCTCCTGCTCCGGCCCCGGCTCCTGCCCCGGCTCCTACACCGGCTCTTGCCGGGGCCCGCGGAAGACACGCGCTCCCGCCGCCTTTGCTGCGGCTTCCCCGGCCCGAGCTCCGCCGCACGGCAGCGCTGCCGCCTGCCCCGAGCCGCCGCTGTCCCGTTCAGAGGGGATGCCCGGCCCGGGGCGGCCGAGAGGCGGTCGGGGGCCGTGTCTGGCCCGGGGCCGAACGCTGACAGCCGCGTCTCGCTCGCAGGAAAGGCGCAGAAGGCCCTGAAGGAGCGATACCGGATGGCTTCGCTGCTGGGGCGCGGCGCCTTTGACAGCGGCTACTCGGGAACGCGCCCCGGTGCGCGGTGGGGCTGCTGGGGGGTGGAGGTGGAGGAGGAGGAGGGTCGGGCTGGGCAAGGCGGGCGACGAGCTCAGCCCGCTGCTCCCCTTGGCTTGCAGGTGGCCAGCAAGTGTGTGCCACGCAACCGCATCCATCATTGGGGCGAGCTGGTGAGCGACGGGGGCCAGTGGGAGAAACCGGGGCGTGACGGGCGAGGATCAGCCGGGGCCTGGCCAGGGTGGAAGCCGCCAGGACGCCTGCAGGGAGAGCAGGCGTGGGGTCAGCGGAGGGCTCAGAGCATCCCGGGCTGGGTGAGGGGTTCCAGAGCCCTGGCACGGCATCACCCCCACTGACGATATCGTGGTCCTCCCGCAGGCCGACAGCACCTTCCCTTTTGCAAGAATTCCTCCTAGGAGGACTTGTGTTCATTTTGATTTCTAAGCTGTTGGCCCTGTTGCTGGCTTCACTGTTGCTTAAGAATCTAAAGAAGCAGATTGTACTCTTTTCTTGTACGCTCATTCCCCCCTCTGCTTTGGGTGCCCTAGTCTACCAGCCAGTGGGACTCATTTGGTATCCATTACTAGCGCAAATTCTGCATCGTTTCAGGCACTTACAAACGCCAGTTGCCAAGGAGCATAACCATTCAAGGGGCAAAGAATCGGAGGGCTGAGCGAACGGCTCTTTGCAGCGTGGCAAGGCTGCCAACAGAAGGGGCTACTTGGAGAGTACATTCTCCACGCATGCTACCTCCTCTGGCAGCTCCAGCTGCTCAAGTTCTGCAAGCCTGACGCTGGGGCAAAGTGCTTCTCTCTCTCTCTCTTCCTCCCTCTGTCTCTCTCTCCCCCAAAATAAAATCTGTCTGAAATGTTACTCAGAGTTTAAAAGGCCACCCTGTACAATGTGTTGCTGACAGTGTGCGGTAACTGCAGCTTAGCTTCTGGTGATGGTAACGTGGGTTAAATGTCATTCTTTCTGCTGTGCTGGAAACTCTGCGGCTGTCTACGCAGACATACACAACAAAGGCTAGGATGGTTTAGCTCGAGAACTAAAGTTAAAGTGTGTTTTAAAACCTTGCCAGCAAGGTGAATTCAACCTCCTTTATTTATGTACACTGGAGTCCAAAGAGAATTTCCATGTAGTTTTTATCATTTCCATCTGTCATTTCCAGCTGTCATTGGTTAGCTCCTGAATGTGAGACTCCCTCAAGATTGATGCAAGTTGCCTAGTTCAGAGGGGGTCAAAGATGTGCTCCTGCTCTGGCAGGAGAGTGGCTTAGATGAGAAGATTTTTGCAGTCTTAGTCATCTCTACTGCTTGTGATTTTGATATGAAACCAGTGGGAAGTTTTCTGAAGGTAGTCAGGAAGTTGGCAACATGGACAGCTTAGAACAGAATGCTTGCTGCAGTGCTGCCATGGTAAAGACAGAAAGAACTGGAAAGATTAAAAAGGGCAAACCAAAAAGAAGCAGTTGAAAGTAAAAGAAAATTAACCATTCTTCCATTCTTCAAATGGATCACTCTTTCAGTCATCATTTTAATGCCATTTCACAGCCTGAGTTGGTATCCCTGAGAAGGAATCTGAGGCAGAGTAAGCTTTGGGATGGAGTAGATGCGATAAACAGAGGCCAAGTGGCATTTTTTGCATAAAATAGAAGTAATGCTTGAGATATTTCAGGTACTTAGCTCATGCTTGCTCAGAATTTGACTGTCGTGACTGTCATTTAAATTTTGCATGGAAAGCTCCAAATAGCTATGTTTATCTAAAACTGGTAATTCATCTCCTGTATTTGTGTGAAGCAGGTGAAGCCTTTTGAGGTCAACAGTGTTGCTTAACCTTTTTTGTTGTATCCCGTTGCATATTGTGCTTAAGGGTTATGAATCTACTTGAGAATTGTCATGTGGGAGAATAGAATACTTTTTCTCTTTGAAAGCTCATGTCATTTGGCCTAATTCCAGCAAATAATCCATTAAGTCCCCAGCTAGCATATTCTAAGCTTTTAAACTTTTTATTCTTATGCATATTCTAAGCTTTTAAACTAGTAACAAAAGCACTCTAAAGTATTTTCCTTTTTGAAGCGCACAAAATGCTTGCTTCGTTTGCAGTTGGTAACTATGCAATGAACGACATGTCTGCAGTCTTCTAATGTACACCATATTTAGCCAAGTAACTGCAAACAAAGAAGTAGTAGTTCCTTCAGTTGGAAAATACTTGTAAGTTGTTTTTTGAATATACAAAACATACGCTTACCTTATGCACTGCATGCAGCTTCAATTGTCATAAAAACAAACCTGATTTTTATGTTTGGAGAGCACAGTTTTCCACAGTTTTCCACACTTGTTCTTGGCACAGTTTTCTACTTCCATGACTTTTAAGACACCATCAGGTACTTCTAAGATACTGTAGGAAGCTGAAAAGGAGGAGAGGTTGTGTCTTATTTCTGACTTCCTTTGGTTTTCTTTTTTTTTTTTTTACTTCCTCTTGTTCTTTTGCATGTTGCCTTTCAAGATACTGTGTAGTTTAGATTTATATCTCCATTTTAATCAACTATACTTTTTCTCTGTAACTCTTTGAAATTTTTTTAAAACCCCTGTAAATATGCATCTTTTTATGGTTTGCTAGCTACATATAAAATCTTGTTGCTGCTATAAAATGCTTTTATTTGATTTGCTTTTTTATCACCATTCAAATTGAAAGGGAACCCTTCCTGTCTTCACTGCTTTTGTACTGAATTCAGTTTAGCAATGTGGGCTAATGGTGCCAAAAAGTTCTGCCAAAGGAAAGGAGCTGCAGATCGATTGAGCAAGACACATGGTTGAAGTGTCTTGTAAAGATTGAAAATGGCTCTACCATTCTGCCAGAGTGTTTTCACAGTAAGAGTTGATGAGGTATTTGACTAGCATTTCTTTGACAGAAGATAGCAGCAAAATGTACATTATCGCCACCGTTACTTATCATTGTCTAAAGAAATGCATTCTTGCTGTTACATAAAACATCTTAGTAGAGCCAAAGACTATAGAAATGCTACTTTGTTTTGGATTCATTAAAACTAAACCTGTCTGTGGACAGAATTGGCCGGCCTGATGCTGTGAACTCCTAGCTGTCTAGAGTCACTGGTTTCAGTGAGCTGTGAACTCCTAGCTGTCTAGAGTCACTGGTTTCAGTGAGCTGTCAGGAGGACTGCACTTTCAGTGGGCTTTCCTTGTGTGTCTGTAAAGTGGGGAGTTCACTGGGGCCTTGAGCGCTGAGAGTGTCATGAACACAAGCATGGTGTAGCTCTTTGGCCAGCAGTGGTATGCTGAGGTGTGATAGATTACTCCCAGACTTTCTGCGCTGGAAAGGTTTTGTGCCCCTGTGAAGAACAAGACTTCCATTTTCCTGCGCAGACACTTCCATTTTCCTGTATGTTGCAGTGGTACGTTGAAGTAATCGAGTGCTATTTGCATGAAGGTCAGTGAGCTTGGCCTATGAAGCGTCTCGTGTTTGATCTGTTTCCGGTTTCAGCAAACAGCAAAACTTCCAATGACACTGGTGAGAATAAGATGAAGCTGCTGCTGTATTTCACATATTTGCATAATAAAATGGTGGTTCTTGCAAATCTTTTCAATGGCAATTTCAGGTACTGAAACAGCAGCTCTGCTCAGGGCAATTCTGAAATTGACTTGAGTTGTTTTCCATGTTTCTTAGAGGGTGAACTGAGGGCACTTCCAGTTTTCAAGGCAAGGCATCTCACAGTATCCTCCAAAACGATTGCTCAATGAAAAGGCAAAAATACTGGGGTGAAAGGGGGAAAGTCCGCATCCTGCTTTTTGTAATTACAATCTGCCAGATGGTCAACAATCATTCGTTTCATTAGGTACCAGCATAGTTTTTCACTCTCACAGATCCCAAAAAGCTTAAAACATCCAGCAGCTGCTTCCTTGCAACAAGTGCCACAGCCAAAAGCCAGACCTGGCTTCCCCTTGCAGCTTACAAACTCTGCCAGACATACGGGTGATTCTCACTTCGCTTGTCAGCTACACGTAAAAGCAGAGGCTATCAGTATGGCAGAGTCCTTAGTGAAAGTGAAGAGCAGTTCCACTGCAAACAGCTCAATGGGCCACGAGAGAACACTTTCTCTGACCTGCCCCCTTGCCCTTTCCTTGCAGCATTTCCTCTCCAGAGCATGCACTGAAGCTCTGCACTTTGCTTCTCAGCTGAGTGTATTGTCACATTGCCAGAGTCCCATACGTCCATCTCCTTCTCGCACAGACGAGTGCTTCTGTCAAAACGTGCCAATGCCACGTTCTTTCCTTCCCAGCTATTCGCACCGTCACATTCTGTGTCCCGCTTGCAGTCTGAATCTAAACTGAGAAGTTTCTGGCTGCACCTCACATGCACAGATGTGCCAGGAGGAAAAGGTTGCTCGGACCTTGGTGCTTAAGTTAGAAAATGTCCATTCGCTCCACAATCAAATGAGAGCTTCCTTGGCTTTACACCCTGCAAACTTCACACACAAACTGGAGCTATGCTCTTCCTTTCTTTCTCAGCTGAACTCACCCATCTGCTACCTTGACTTCTCTTTTGCTTTACTCTTGGCCTTGCCACGCATGGATTTTCCTCCTAGGACACCCACTGGGCTGCCTTCCCCTCCTGTACATTGCCTTTCCTACTCAACCTTGCATTTCTTTGCCATTCCTGACCATTCCTTTCCTTTTGCTTCTTTACCCACACCCTGCATTGCCCTGCTGCCCCCTCTGTAGTCTTCCTCCAGCCTTCCTTCCCTCCACTGCCTTGCACTGACTTGCTCAGCCATCCCCACCTTGACTTCCCTACCCATTTGTCCAGGCCCAGCTTTGCCTTCCCTTCTCCTTCTAGGACTCTCATTGCCTTGCCTACCTCTCCCTTGCCTTGCCTTGCCCTGTAAATGCAGCAGTTGCCTTGTGTTGCCCTCGAAGCCCTCACTTGCCTTGCAGGACCTTGCTCACCCCTCCCCCACCTGGAATTCAAGACCCCTCTTTTCGTGGCATTTCTTCAACTTGCCTTGCCCTGCCTGCTTCCCTGAGGAAGCCTTCAAGGCCCTCACATACCCGCAGTGTTTCAGGAGCGTGTAAGAAGAAGCCCATAGGAGGTCACGTGAAACCAGACTCGTCTGTCTGAGCAGCTTTTGTCTGGCACCAATACTTGCATGTACAGAATTTTGGACAGGCAATCCACATTTCTCTTCTGGGCTCTGGGACCAAGATGACAGTTCTTCTGCATTGCAAGGAAAGCAGGTAGCCCCAGTGTTTTAGGTGCAGATTAGAGCTGGCGCAGGTGAGAGCAAGACCAGTCAAATCAGTCCTTCCTGGCCGCTTTTGTCTACCAGCAGCTGCCTTGCCTTGGCAACCCAAGAGTTTCCTTTTCTTGCCCTGCTAAACCTCCATGGCTTTGAGTTCTCGGCAGCAGGGCACCGTGCTGGCTGCTCGCTTCGCCTCGTGGCCGCCCAAGACGCACCTTGGCCGGCTAGGCGCCCTTGGCTCGCAAAGTGCGAGAAAGAAGCGGGCGGCTCTCTGCGGTCCGGCACAGATGCCAACAGAAGAGGCTACATGGAGAAAACATTCTCCACGCATGCTACCTTCTCTGGGAACTCCAAGCACACGAGTTCTGGAAGACTGAAGCTGGGGCGAAGTGCTTCTCTCTCTCTCTCGCTCCCTCTCTCTCTGCACATTGTGCCTCGAGTGCCAGTGCTGCCAGAACTTCATGGTAGCAGGAAACATCCTTTGGAGATGAGCCTGCATGCTGCTATGCCTGCTGGTGCAGTTTGGATGTGAAATGTAGGGAGCACAGCACAAGTCTCTGTATAACATAACCAAGGATGTGAAAAATCCTCCCTGCCCTGCTCTCATGCTGATCCCTGTCCCTGTCCCCTGTCCTTGTAGAGTGTGGCCATGTCCAGCTGGAGATCCGGGGCTGCCCTGCACCGCTTCATCAGCCACGAGCGTGAGGTCACCAAAGTTAGAGCATCAGGGTCCCCCTGAGAAACTGAGGAGCCAGGAATGATGGAGCCCTGGTTTCTCACCCATACAGAAAGTGGGATCAGGGTATTTCTGGTATCCAACTGGGGACAGCTGTACTTGATGATCTTGAGGGTCTTTTCCAGCCTTAATGATCCATGATTCTACAATCCGAGCACATTAAGTTTTTCCCAAGGTTCCAGCTGATACTTTGGGAAGCAGCATGGAGTGGTACATCCAGTCTAAACAGGGCTGCAGGAGGCCTGGCAATGGGCTTGTCTTCCCCTCCAAGGGACTGTGTAGCAAAAGCTCAGGATGAATTATGGGCTCAAGTTTTTGATGCAGAGATGCCATTCACTTTTCTTCAGGTCTCATTCTGCTAGACTTGACATTATTCCATAAATCAGCCATACCTGGCTGATGTATTCTGGGAATACCCATACCATGTGCCATATATGGCATATTCTGGGAATAGCAGGGCTTTAATTTCCAAGATTGGGATGACAAAGCCAAGCAGGCTCCTGGGAGAGCAGACATGCAGGGGGGTGTAGCTGTGCATGGTGTGGCCAGTGCACCTCCACTGGGGACAGCCCCGGTGGGTCCTCATGGCTGTGGGTACTGTGGGGACAAAGGGGGCTTTGTTCACCCCAGTGCTCAAAGCAGCTGTGCACTGGGCTCATTTGGGTTTGTAAGGAAGTTTTCCCTACAAAATGAATGGTTTCTAAGAGCAAGACCTAAAGCACCATCCACTATCGTACTCCCTGGCTCTGAGAGGACAAGGGACAGAGTTGGAAGGCCAGGCTCTCCCCAGTCATGTGCCTGTGTATCTTGGGCTGTGGCAGGACAGCAGCAGTTGTGCTCTCCCTGTGAACTGGATGGGAGGATGACCAGCTTCTCCTTTGGTCCTCGGCAGGTCACCTCAGCCCTTGACTCCAGCAGAGTCTTCAGTGCATCCCGGGACAAGACAGTGATGATGTGGGAGCCTCACGGGACTTCGGGGCCAAGCCAGCACTTCCCAGGACATGACCTTGGTTGTTACTGGACTGGCTGTGAGCCCAGGTCAGGAACAACAAACTCCCAGGCCCCAGGGATTGACTGAAAATGTTTCTTGCCTTGTTTTTGATGTTCACTTGTGGTTGCAGATGCCTCCCAGCTGTGCACAGGCTCCCGGGACAACACCGTGTGCAAGTGGGACACCGAGATCGGGGAGTGCCTGGGCAGAACTGCAATCTCCAGGAATCTGGTAGGATCTGCTGATTCCTCAAATCCCATTCCAACACCTCCCTGCCTACATGGTTATTTCACACATGGAGATGTGTAGAGAGAATTTACTGTGAACTTGGTGCCAAAGGGAGCCCTTGGGACACTGCACCTGGGGAAACACAGCTTGAGGCTGGTTACCCTTCTCCAGGTAACAACAAACCCACGAGCACAAAGGTACCAAGGGACATAGGGCAATTTATTAATGCTCTGACTCAGATCTGTTTAGAAGCACATAGAATCTAAAATCCTTGAGTCCAACCATTCCCCCAACACTGCCAACAGCCACCACTAACCCATGTCCCCAAGTGCCACATCTGCATGTCTTCTAAATTCCTCCAGGGATGGGACTCCACCACAGCCCTGGGCAGCCTATGCCAGAGCCTGACCACAGTTTCAGCAAATAGGTTTTCTCTAATATTCAACGTAAACCTCTCCTGGCACAACTTGAGGTCATCTCCTCTCATTGCTTGTTCCCTGGGAGCAGAGCCTGACCCTGACGTGGCTCCATCCCCCTGTCAGGGAGTTGTGGAGAGTGGGAAGATCCCCATGAGCCCCCTTTTCTGCAGGTTAAACAAGCCCTGTGCAGTGGGGCTGCATTCCCTTCTGTAGCACCCTCTGGTGCCTGTGCTATCCCTGTTCCCATGCTCTGTGTCTGCTGAGCTGCTGGCACCTCCCTGCCTCAATCACCCCCAGTAACCCTGCTGGGACAGGACCTGGGAGGGGAGAAGAAAACATCTTCATCCAACATTTCCAGCTCACAGCCCAAAACAAGGTCCATCCTCAGGCAGACATAGCCTGGGCTGCACACAGAGGTGGCTCCTGCTCATCCTTCCCTCTCCACAGGTCACACACCTGTGCTGGGTTCCTGGGGAGCCTTATGTCATCCAGACTTCGGAGGATAAAACCACCAGGTAAATTCTCCCTGTGGCCAGAGAGAAGGGAGGTACAGCCTGAGGCTCCTGGGGATCAGGGAAGATGCACAGTGCACAATGAGAACTTTGGCTGGTTCTCATGACCACTGCTGGCGTGGCTAAAAGCCACCTGCCAGCTCACCTGGGCTGGAGCACAGTCTCCAGCCAGGGACAGGGGCTAGGAGCAGTGCTGGGTGGTGACTGTGGGTGGAAAGGAGAATTTGTGAAAGGAAAGCTGGAGAATGATCCAGCATGGATAAACGCAGGGATGCAGGGGGAGTTTGGGAGCAGCCAGGGCAGGGTACGAGGGCACAGCTGGGGTGTGCGGGAGGGCACAGAGGGAAGCCATCATGGCAATGATGGCCCAGGGTCTCCTTGCCCTCTGCTGTTCCCTGCAGGGTGTGGGACAGCCGGGAGCTGCAGGTGGCAGACACATTCCCAGCCAAGCAGCACATCCAGACGTGCTGTGATGTGAGCCAGGACGGGCGGTACTGCCTCAGCAGCAGCAGCAGCTCCAGCGGCCACGGCGGAGAGGCCACCGTGAGTGACAGGGCCTGGGCAAGGCCTGGGCTCCTGCTCCCTTCTCCTCCCGTGTCCATGGCACACAGTGGAGAGCAGCACATCAGTGCTCCAAGGATCTGAATGCTCCCGCTGCCTTGCCCTTGTGCTGGTGTCACCAGTCAGGGCCAGTGCGTAGTGCCTTCCTGCCTGTCCCTTTAGGATGTTCTGCTCAGTGAATATCAACAGTTTTTCTTCCTGATTAAAGCCCTGGGATTTGCCCCATCCCTGGAAGTGTCCAAGGCCAGGTTGGATAGGGCCCTGAAGAGCAACCTGATCTAGTGAATGGCATCTGTGCCTATGACAGGGAGTAGGAACTAGATGGTCTTTAAGGTCCCTTCTACTCCAAACCAGTCTGATTTCATTTCAGTAGAACACACAGGAAGAACAATGGAGGGCTTTGAGGAGCATGAGGCTCTTGCAGAAAGCCTGTAGGACACCCCTTGCTCCAGGTGTTTCTAAACCAGGGATTCAGTCCTGCAGGTTCCCAGCCTTGTGTGGGAGGATCAAGAGGATGAAACTATCCCATCCCAGGGAGGGCAGGGCTGATGATGAGAGCAGGCTGGAGACTTCTTATCTGCCTGCAGAGTCTTAGCTTGTCAGCTCTAACAGTTGTGGACATGTGCTCAGTCACCAGTGGTGAAAGTCCTTCGGGCTCTGATGTTCTCCAGGACTGTGAGCACAAGCAGGGACAAGGGCAGCAGCCATGGTGCTCTGAGGATTGGCAAGGAGTTTGTTATCCCAGCTCTTCTTCCTGTCCTGGTAAAACAGCTCCATGCTGGCAGAGCCAGTGGCAGAGCTGGAGCTCTAAGGCTGCCTGTTTCCTGCAGCTGTGGGACCTGAGGCAGACAAGGGGCCGCGTGTGTGAGTACAAAGGGCATTTCCAGACCACCACCTCCTGTCTTTTCCTGCCCCGGGGCCCAGTGCTCGCCCCCAGCATTGCCACATCCTCCAACGACAGCACAGTGAAGGTCTGGGACCAAGATACTGCAGGTAGGGGAGGCTCCTGCCTGCTCCATGTTCCTTTCTCTTGGACAACAAACCCACTTCTCTCAGTTCTGTCTCCCGGTGCTGATGGGCAGGAGGATGCTGCAATCTCTGGAGTTGACTCCAACCCAGCTGTAAGGCAGGGTGGAGAAATGGCCCAGAGCAAACCCAGGGGCGTGAAGGAGGTGGGTTGGGTGCATGTCAGAGATGTCAGGGGTCCTCCCTCAGCTAGAAGGAAGAATTAGGAGTCAGCTTTAAAAGATACACCCAAGTTTGGCAATGAAAGGACAAATGATAAAAAAGAACAGAGGAACTCCAGAGATTTCTGCAGGTACAAATGGAAAGCTGTAAGAAACCGAAGTTGCACAGGAGGACAGAGGGCTGCTTAGCAGCCACCCTCACTTTGGTCGTCCTCTTGAAGAGGGACACAAAGGTGTTTACCTGCCAAGCCCTGCCATGGCAGCAGGTTCTTAGTAACCCTTTTGCTGTAGGCAGAGACCTCTTGGGAAGCTGTTCAGGTTCACAGTCCAGGCAGCAGAGGCCATCAGCTTTAGACACTCCCCGGGGCTAAGCCCCTCTCCAAGGAAACTTATTTAAGATGGGATGAAAATAGAAACCTGAGGCTCTCCTGCAGAGAAGGACCTTCTGTTCTCTTACCTGTTCCTTTGCCTGGTGCATGTGTACCCAGGGCGGCTATGGGGCTGGCAGCAGCTTTGATCCTCTTGCCTTCCCAGCTGGGTGAGCCATAATTGAGCTGTTCTGGGAAGGGTGCAGGTCACCACGAGAGGCAGCTGCCTGTGGGTCCATGCCAAGCACAGCTCTGTTTGCAGCTCAGGCTGATGTCTCACAAACTGTCTCAGGGGAGCTTAATGACAGACACAAACAGAAGGGCTGATGTGGCACTGGATATTGTAAACCTTAGCTCTCTTTCCCTTTTGGAGACTCATGAAAACTGTTTGGTGAGTGTAGCACGGCCCTTTGGAAAACCGTAAGAAATTTGGGAGAAAAAGTTGGGAATGGCTCCAGGCACGCCCTGCAGCTCTGCCCAGTGGGGTCTGCAGGTCCATCCAGCCCTGCTTCCTCTCCTGGGAAGGGGCAGAGCCCGAACCCTATCTGGATTCCTGTCAGCCGCTGCCTGACTGGGCAATGCACAGGGTGAGGGTTTCTATTTCAGGGGGCACATCCCAATGTATTGGATGTGTGGATCCAGGAGAATGAGGGGAGCAGCTCACCCACCTCAGGGTAGCAGAGTCCAGAGGTGGGAGGTTGGTGTGGTTGCTTTATCTCAGCGCACCCTGTGTCCCTCTCTTGTCCCCTTGCAGCCTGTCTGGCCACGCTGGGCCTCGAGGGCTCAGGCCCACTGGCCTCGCTGGCCGCCTGTGACAGCTCCACCCTGCTCTGTGCCAGCTCCAACTCCGGCATCCACGTGCTCCGCCTGAGCGGCGGCGCAGAGCCAGCCCTGGAGGAGGTGGCAGCGTTCTGTGCACGGGAACCTCCTGTCAGACTGTCCCAGGAGGAGGTGGCAGCGTTCTGAGCACAGGAACCGCCTGTCAGACACTGTGCCAGGAGCGGGCATGACCCTCGAGAGCTCCCCCGGCCGTGGGCAGCAGGGACTCTGTGCCTGTGAGCAGAGAGATGTGCGAGCAGGGGCTGGGGGGGTTGCTGGTTGGTTTGTGGGCAGCAGGGAGGCACCAGAGCTGTCCAGGAGAAAAGCCAGACCCTGGATGCCTTCACGCCGAGCTCTTGCTCTTGACTGAGCCTCCCTGCAGTCAGAGGCATGGGCAGAGGGAGGGGTCAAGCTGCCACGACCAAGGAACAAATACTTAAGCACCAGGCTGAGCACGCACAGGTGGACCTGGGCTTGGACCAGAGGAAACTGCAATAGCTGCTGGCTTCTTATCCCATCATATTTTCCCTGCGAGGAACTAAGAGCTGGCACATGGCAGATGCCACCATGCTGCAGGGAAGGGAGGAGCAAGCCCACCATGCCGTGCTGGAAGGAAAGTAACTTGTGAGTGGGTTTGGATTTTTTCTGAACACACCATCTCCAACCGCACTGTGGGTGTTGAGACCTGTGCTCAAGCTCCCAAGGAGCACAGACAGCTGCTCTCCAGCTGAAAACAGGGAGGTGAATTGGTCTTCTCCTTACTCCTGAAGGTTTTCATACAATCACAAAAGGTCCTGAGTTGGAAGGGACCCATCAGGATCATCCAGGAGTTCAACCCCTGTCCCTGCACAGACACTCCAACGATCCCACCATGGGCATCCCCGGGAGCATTGTCCAAACAAGCGCTCCTGGAGCTCTGGCAGCCGCAGGGCCATGCCCATTCCCTGGGGAGCCTGGGCAATGCCCAGCACCCTCTGGGGGAAGAGCCTTTCCCTGATCTCCAGCCTGATCCTGCCCTGGCCCAGCTCCAGCCATTACCTGGGTCCTGTCCCTGATCCCAAAGAGCAGAGATTGGTGCTGCCCCTCAGGAGGAAGCTGCAGACCCTGGTAAGTCTCCCCTCAGCCTCCACTTTTCCAGGCTGAACAAACTCAGTGACATCACCCTTCCTCAGCTGTTTTTCACACCAGCAGAAATCAAACTGTGCGTTGAGAAATTCCTGTAATTTCTCCATTCCTTGTTCAGACCCAGAGCCCAGGATACACATTCAAAACATGTTTAGATTTTCCAGGGCATAACGTTTGCAAAACTGCAATTTAAAGAACAAGTACAAAAGTTCTCCATAGGGTAGGGCAGAACAAGAAAATCCTACACTGAATAACCTTCCTGTCATCTCGCACAGCAAACCCTAAACAGGAGATGCTGACATGGATTTGCAACACCCAGTCCATGGGACAGCTCAAGGAGTAGGACACGAGGTGGCACCTGGAAAATAAAAGATTCCTTGGCCTTAGATGTCTACTGTAAGTAAATCCAGGGGGATGCAGATCTCCATCCAGAGACATGGGTACTGAGGCACGGGAAGGAACGCACCACGTGCTTCTCCATCTGACAGCTCGTTCTCTAAATGCAAATCAAGTTTGAAGTCAGACTTCTACCAAAAAGGAGAGTGAAAAAAGCACTAACAGAGGCTGAACCACACACCAAACCTGAGATGCTCTGTGGTTACTCCAAATATTTGGAGGACACCTGAGACCTCTGGGGCCATTCCCTGTCCTTCCTGCCCCAGGAGCCTCCTCCGGCCCTGAGCCCGCACCTCTCCGTGTCCCCTGTGCAGGTGTGACTTCAGGCGCACACTCTGGCTCCAATGGCCACAGCCTGCCCAGCGCAGCCAAGCCCTCGGGGGCAGCCCTGGCCAGTGGCAGCCCCGCAGACAGCAGCGTCCCCATGGACGTGGACACCTGCCCGAGCGGGGACATCAGCCTGGCCACAGATGTCCCCATGGAGGAGGACACCGCTCCAGGCCTGGACATCTCCCTGGCCACTGATGTGCCCATGGAGGAAGACCATCCTGCAGGCCTTGACATCAGCCTGGCCACGGATGTCCCCATGGAGGAGGACACTGACCCAGTGGGTAGCACCACGCTACCCAATAACATCAGCGCCAGACCCTCTGCTGCACTTGTCCCAACCATCAGGGGCCCTGGGGTGAGCCTGGCCAGCAGCAGGGGTCTGAGTGGCTCCCTGAGGGCCAGGACCAGCCAGGGCCATCCCAGCCGTGTCCCCGTGGCCATGGGCTCTGCGGGCACCAGTGGCACCAGCCCCCAGCACAGTATCATCCAGCTGGGGCGGCCTGGCAAGGTCAACGTCCGAAAGGGACGCAGGAAGAGAAGGCAGAACCCTCTTGCCAGAGACGGCAGCAAGCGCAAGGCTGCCGGAGGCAGAGCTGGAGCCACAGCGTAGGAGTGGGCTTCCAATGATTGTTGAGGGCTCCCATCGTTTGGGGATGGAGCCCAGGGGGGATTCTTAATGTTTTAGCGATAGAAGTAGGTGAAGACATAGATATCCATTTAGATGAAGATGTAGATGAAGAGGTAGATAGAGATGCAGATGTAGATGTAGATGAAGACGTAGATGTAGATGAAGATGTAGATGAAGATGAAGATGAAGATGTAGATGTAGATGAAGATGAAGATGTAGATGAAGATGAAGATGAAGGTGAAGATGAAGATACAGATGTAGATGAAGATGAAGATGAAGGTGGAGATGATGATGGTGAAGGTGGAGATGAAGATGAAGGTGATGATGTAGATGTAGATGAAGACGTAGATGTAGATGAAGATGTAGATGAAGATGAAGATGAAGATGAAGATGTAGATGTAGATGAAGATGAAGGTGAAGATGAAGATACAGATGTAGATGAAGATGAAGATGAAGGTGGAGATGATGATGGTGAAGGTGGAGATGAAGATGAAGGTGATGATGCAGATGAAGATGCAGATGAAGATGTAGATGAAGATGTAGATGTAGCCATCGAAGATGTTGTTCAATGTTCTGTTTTTGCAATAAAACAATTTCCCAAAACATGTCTCTGTCTGCATGGAATGGGGAGGGTGTGCAGGGGGCCCCAGGATGCAAAAGCATCGCCGAGCCCCAAATCAGAGGCACCAAAGCCCAAAGGACACCAAGGGATCCCCAGGCGGGAGGGACTGCCAGCAGTGCAGGAGGGGGACACCCGCGGGCCTTCCCCAGGGGAAGCAGCCCTTTGGTGTGGGAGCCAGGCCAGAGGGCAGTTAGAGTTTGGATGTCAAATGTTTTTATTCACCTCCTGCTTTTGGCAAATGCTCCATATTTTTCAAGGCTTCTAGAATCCTAGAGCAGCTTGTGGGGCAAGAGACTTTTAAGATCATGTAGTTCCAAGCCAGCCCTCCATGGGGACTGAACCCTGCAATATCTCTGCCAGGGCAGGAGATAAAATGTTCCTTCAAAAATGAAAGTTGGTTTTCTCATACAAGGAAGGAGTGACCTGAGAGTTCCTGGGAGAAGGTCCCAGGATTCTCTTGAAAATAGTGAGATTTGCAATGAAATCACGGGTGGAAGTGACCTCCCATTTCTGCCAGGGGAGGTGTGTTGGTTTTGGTTTCCAAAATCCATCATGGCCCTTGTGCCTTTTTCATCAATCTTTTCAGCTGTGTCAGGGCAGGTTTAGGTTGGATTTTAGGAAAAGGTTCTTCCCCCAGAGGGTGATGGGGCTCTGAACAGGCTCCCCAGGGAATGGGCATGGCCCCGTGGCTCCCAGAGCTCCTGAAATGCTTGGACAACGCTCTCAGGGATGCACAGGGTGGGATTGTTGTGGTGTCTGTGCAGGGTCAGGGGATGGATCAATAATCGGGGTGAGTCCTTTCCAGCTCAGGAGATTCTGTAATTGCAACTCTGGGTCACCCTTTCTCTCCCCAGCAAGAGCTGGGGGCAGAGCTGTGGTGGGTGGGGCAGCACAAAGGGAACCCCAGCACTGGTGGCTGTGTGACACAACAATGGGAGCCCCAACATTCCTCCCTGGAGACGCTCCAAGAGCCGCGGCCAGAGCTGCGTGCAGTCAACAGAGCTGTCCAGCCAGCGTCAGAGTGACCATGGCCCTGTCAGCTCTGTGGCGCCGCTATGGCAGTGGGAGCTCCCCCATGGCCCAGCTCCTGCAGCTCCTCAACTCCCACAAGCCCTCCGGCAGCACAGGTAGGGCCTGACCCTGAGCCTGAGCCCGGCAGCCCCGGGAAGAACTGTGGGGCCATTCCCTGCCCTTCCTGCCCCAGGAGCCTCCTCCGGCCCTGAGCCCGCACCTCTCCGTGTCCCCTGTGCAGGTGTGACTTCAGGCGCACACTCTGGCTCCAATGGCCACAGCCTGCCCAGCGCAGCCAAGCCCTCGGGGGCAGCCCTGGCCAGTGGCAGCCCCGCAGACAGCAGCGTCCCCATGGACGTGGACACCTGCCCGAGCGGGGACATCAGCCTGGCCACAGATGTCCCCATGGAGGAGGACACCGCTCCAGGCCTGGACATCTCCCTGGCCACTGATGTGCCCATGGAGGAAGACCATCCTGCAGGCCTTGACATCAGCCTGGCCACGGATGTCCCCATGGAGGAGGACACTGGCCCAGTGGGTAGCACCACGCTACCCAATAACATCAGCGCCAGACCCTCTGCTGCACTTGTCCCAACCATCAGGGGCCCTGGGGTGAGCCTGGCCAGCAGCAGGGGTCTGAGTGGCTCCCTGAGGGCCAGGACCAGCCAGGGCCATCCCAGCCGTGTCCCCGTGGCCATGGGCTCTGCGGGCACCAGTGGCACCAGCCCCCAGCACAGTATCATCCAGCTGGGGCGGCCTGGCAAGGTCAACGTCCGAAAGGGACGCAGGAAGAGAAGGCAGAACCCTCTTGCCAGAGACGGCAGCAAGCGCAAGGCTGCCGGAGGCAGAGCTGGAGCCACAGCGTAGGAGTGGGCTTCCAATGATTGTTGAGGGCTCCCATCGTTTGGGGATGGAGCCCAGGGGGGATTCTTAATGTTTTAGCGATAGAAGTAGGTGAAGACATAGATATCCATTTAGATGAAGATGTAGATGAAGAGGTAGATAGAGATGCAGATGTAGATGTAGATGAAGACGTAGATGTAGATGAAGATGTAGATGAAGATGAAGATGAAGATGTAGATGTAGATGAAGATGAAGGTGAAGATGAAGATACAGATGTAGATGAAGATGAAGATGAAGGTGGAGATGATGATGGTGAAGGTGGAGATGAAGATGAAGGTGATGATGCAGATGAAGATGCAGACGAAGATGTAGATGAAGATGTAGATGTAGCCATCGAAGATGTTGTTCAATGTTCTGTTTTTGCAATAAAACAATTTCCCAAAACATGTCTCTGTCTGCATGGAATGGGGAGGGTGTGCAGGGGGCCCCAGGATGCAAAAGCATCGCCGAGCCCCAAATCAGAGGCATCAAAGCCCAAAGGACACCAAGGGATCCCCAGGCGGGAGGGACTGCCAGCAGTGCAGGAGGGGGACACCCGCGGGCCTTCCCCAGGGGAAGCAGCCCTTTGGTGTGGGAGCCAGGCCAGAGGGCAGTTAGAGTTTGGATGTCAAATGTTTTTATTCACCTCCTGCTTTTGGCAAATGCTCCATATTTTTCAAGGCTTCTAGAATCCTAGAGCAGCTTGTGGGGCAAGAGACTTTTAAGATCATGTAGTTCCAAGCCAGCCCTCCATGGGGACTGAACCCTGCAATATCTCTGCCAGGGCAGGAGATAAAATGTTCCTTCAAAAATGAAAGTTGGTTTTCTCATACAAGGAAGGAGTGACCTGAGAGTTCCTGGGAGAAGGTCCCAGGATTCTCTTGAAAATAGTGAGATTTGCAATGAAATCACGGGTGGAAGTGACCTCCCATTTCTGCCAGGGGAGGTGTGTTGGTTTTGGTTTCCAAAATCCATCATGGCCCTTGTGCCTTTTTCATCAATCTTTTCAGCTGTGTCAGGGCAGGTTTAGGTTGGATTTTAGGAAAAGGTTCTTCCCCCAGAGGGTGATGGGGCTCTGAACAGGCTCCCCAGGGAATGGGCATGGCCCCGTGGCTCCCAGAGCTCCTGAAATGCTTGGACAACGCTCTCAGGGATGCACAGGGTGGGATTGTTGTGGTGTCTGTGCAGGGTCAGGGGATGGATCAATAATCGGGGTGAGTCCTTTCCAGCTCAGGAGATTCTGTAATTGCAACTCTGGGTCACCCTTTCTCTCCCCAGCAAGAGCTGGGGGCAGAGCTGTGGTGGGTGGGGCAGCACAAAGGGAACCCCAGCACTGGTGGCTGTGTGACACAACAATGGGAGCCCCAACATTCCTCCCTGGAGACGCTCCAAGAGCCACGGCCAGAGCTGCGTGCAGTCAACAGAGCTGTCCAGCCAGCGTCAGAGTGACCATGGCCCTGTCAGCTCTGTGGCGCCGCTATGGCAGTGGGAGCTCCCCCATGGCCCAGCTCCTGCAGCTCCTCAACTCCCACAAGCCCTCCGGCAGCACAGGTAGGGCCTGACCCTGAGCCTGAGCCCGGCAGCCCCGGGAAGAACTGTGGGGCCATTCCCTGCCCTTCCTGCCCCAGGAGCCTCCTCCGGCCCTGAGCCCGCACCTCTCCGTGTCCCCTGTGCAGGTGTGACTTCAGGCGCACACTCTGGCTCCAATGGCCACAGCCTGCCCAGCGCAGCCAAGCCCTCGGGGGCAGCCCTGGCCAGTGGCAGCCCCGCAGACAGCAGCGTCCCCATGGACGTGGACACCTGCCCGAGCGGGGACATCAGCCTGGCCACAGATGTCCCCATGGAGGAGGACACCGCTCCAGGCCTGGACATCTCCCTGGCCACTGATGTGCCCATGGAGGAAGACCATCCTGCAGGCCTTGACATCAGCCTGGCCACGGATGTCCCCATGGAGGAGGACACTGGCCCAGTGGGTAGCACCACGCTACCCAATAACATCAGCGCCAGACCCTCTGCTGCACTTGTCCCAACCATCAGGGGCCCTGGGGTGAGCCTGGCCAGCAGCAGGGGTCTGAGTGGCTCCCTGAGGGCCAGGACCAGCCAGGGCCATCCCAGCCGTGTCCCCGTGGCCATGGGCTCTGCGGGCACCAGTGGCACCAGCCCCCAGCACAGTATCATCCAGCTGGGGCGGCCTGGCAAGGTCAACGTCCGAAAGGGACGCAGGAAGAGAAGGCAGAACCCTCTTGCCAGAGACGGCAGCAAGCGCAAGGCTGCCGGAGGCAGAGCTGGAGCCACAGCGTAGGAGTGGGCTTCCAATGATTGTTGAGGGCTCCCATCGTTTGGGGATGGAGCCCAGGGGGGATTCTTAATGTTTTAGCGATAGAAGTAGGTGAAGACATAGATATCCATTTAGATGAAGATGTAGATGAAGAGGTAGATAGAGATGCAGATGTAGATGTAGATGAAGACGTAGATGTAGATGAAGATGTAGATGTAGATGTAGATGAAGATGTAGATGAAGATGAAGATGAAGATGAAGGTGAAGATGAAGATACAGATGTAGATGAAGATGAAGATGAAGGTGGAGATGATGATGGTGAAGGTGGAGATGAAGATGAAGGTGATGATGCAGATGAAGATGCAGATGAAGATGTAGATGAAGATGTAGATGTAGCCATCGAAGATGTTGTTCAATGTTCTGTTTTTGCAATAAAACAATTTCCCAAAACATGTCTCTGTCTGCATGGAATGGGGAGGGTGTGCAGGGGGCCCCAGGATGCAAAAGCATCGCCGAGCCCCAAATCAGAGGCACCAAAGCCCAAAGGACACCAAGGGATCCCCAGGCGGGAGGGACTGCCAGCAGTGCAGGAGGGGGACACCCGCGGGCCTTCCCCAGGGGAAGCAGCCCTTTGGTGTGGGAGCCAGGCCAGAGGGCAGTTAGAGTTTGGATGTCAAATGTTTTTATTCACCTCCTGCTTTTGGCAAACGCTCCATATTTTTCAAGGCTTCTAGAATCCTAGAGCAGCTTGTGGGGCAAGAGACTTTTAAGATCATGTAGTTCCAAGCCAGCCCTCCATGGGGACTGAACCCTGCAATATCTCTGCCAGGGCAGGAGATAAAATGTTCCTTCAAAAATGAAAGTTGGTTTTCTCATACAAGGAAGGAGTGACCTGAGAGTTCCTGGGAGAAGGTCCCAGGATTCTCTTGAAAATAGTGAGATTTGCAATGAAATCACGGGTGGAAGTGACCTCCCATTTCTGCCAGGGGAGGTGTGTTGGTTTTGGTTTCCAAAATCCATCATGGCCCTTGTGCCTTTTTCATCAATCTTTTCAGCTGTGTCAGGGCAGGTTTAGGTTGGATTTTAGGAAAAGGTTCTTCCCCCAGAGGGTGATGGGGCTCTGAACAGGCTCCCCAGGGAATGGGCATGGCCCCGTGGCTCCCAGAGCTCCTGAAATGCTTGGACAACGCTCTCAGGGATGCACAGGGTGGGATTGTTGTGGTGTCTGTGCAGGGTCAGGGGATGGATCAATAATCGGGGTGAGTCCTTTCCAGCTCAGGAGATTCTGTAATTGCAACTCTGGGTCACCCTTTCTCTCCCCAGCAAGAGCTGGGGGCAGAGCTGTGGTGGGTGGGGCAGCACAAAGGGAACCCCAGCACTGGTGGCTGTGTGACACAACAATGGGAGCCCCAACATTCCTCCCTGGAGACGCTCCAAGAGCCGCGGCCAGAGCTGCGTGCAGTCAACAGAGCTGTCCAGCCAGCGTCAGAGTGACCATGGCCCTGTCAGCTCTGTGGCGCCGCTATGGCAGTGGGAGCTCCCCCATGGCCCAGCTCCTGCAGCTCCTCAACTCCCACAAGCCCTCCGGCAGCACAGGTAGGGCCTGACCCTGAGCCTGAGCCCGGCAGCCCCGGGAAGAACTGTGGGGCCATTCCCTGCCCTTCCTGCCCCAGGAGCCTCCTCCGGCCCTGAGCCCGCACCTCTCCGTGTCCCCTGTGCAGGTGTGACTTCAGGCGCACACTCTGGCTCCAATGGCCACAGCCTGCCCAGCGCAGCCAAGCCCTCGGGGGCAGCCCTGGCCAGTGGCAGCCCCGCAGACAGCAGCGTCCCCATGGACGTGGACACCTGCCCGAGCGGGGACATCAGCCTGGCCACAGATGTCCCCATGGAGGAGGACACCGCTCCAGGCCTGGACATCTCCCTGGCCACTGATGTGCCCATGGAGGAAGACCATCCTGCAGGCCTTGACATCAGCCTGGCCACGGATGTCCCCATGGAGGAGGACACTGGCCCAGTGGGTAGCACCACGCTACCCAATAACATCAGCGCCAGACCCTCTGCTGCACTTGTCCCAACCATCAGGGGCCCTGGGGTGAGCCTGGCCAGCAGCAGGGGTCTGAGTGGCTCCCTGAGGGCCAGGACCAGCCAGGGCCATCCCAGCCGTGTCCCCGTGGCCATGGGCTCTGCGGGCACCAGTGGCACCAGCCCCCAGCACAGTATCATCCAGCTGGGGCGGCCTGGCAAGGTCAACGTCCGAAAGGGACGCAGGAAGAGAAGGCAGAACCCTCTTGCCAGAGACGGCAGCAAGCGCAAGGCTGCCGGAGGCAGAGCTGGAGCCACAGCGTAGGAGTGGGCTTCCAATGATTGTTGAGGGCTCCCATCGTTTGGGGATGGAGCCCAGGGGGGATTCTTAATGTTTTAGCGATAGAAGTAGGTGAAGACATAGATATCCATTTAGATGAAGATGTAGATGAAGAGGTAGATAGAGATGCAGATGTAGATGTAGATGAAGACGTAGATGTAGATGAAGATGTAGATGAAGATGAAGATGAAGATGTAGATGTAGATGAAGATGAAGATGAAGGTGAAGATGAAGATACAGATGTAGATGAAGATGAAGATGAAGGTGGAGATGATGATGGTGAAGGTGGAGATGAAGATGAAGGTGATGATGCAGATGAAGATGCAGATGAAGATGTAGATGAAGATGTAGATGTAGCCATCGAAGATGTTGTTCAATGTTCTGTTTTTGCAATAAAACAATTTCCCAAAACATGTCTCTGTCTGCATGGAATGGGGAGGGTGTGCAGGGGGCCCCAGGATGCAAAAGCATCGCCGAGCCCCAAATCAGAGGCACCAAAGCCCAAAGGACACCAAGGGATCCCCAGGCGGGAGGGACTGCCAGCAGTGCAGGAGGGGGACACCCGCGGGCCTTCCCCAGGGGAAGCAGCCCTTTGGTGTGGGAGCCAGGCCAGAGGGCAGTTAGAGTTTGGATGTCAAATGTTTTTATTCACCTCCTGCTTTTGGCAAACGCTCCATATTTTTCAAGGCTTCTAGAATCCTAGAGCAGCTTGTGGGGCAAGAGACTTTTAAGATCATGTAGTTCCAAGCCAGCCCTCCATGGGGACTGAACCCTGCAATATCTCTGCCAGGGCAGGAGATAAAATGTTCCTTCAAAAATGAAAGTTGGTTTTCTCATACAAGGAAGGAGTGACCTGAGAGTTCCTGGGAGAAGGTCCCAGGATTCTCTTGAAAATAGTGAGATTTGCAATGAAATCACGGGTGGAAGTGACCTCCCATTTCTGCCAGGGGAGGTGTGTTGGTTTTGGTTTCCAAAATCCATCATGGCCCTTGTGCCTTTTTCATCAATCTTTTCAGCTGTGTCAGGGCAGGTTTAGGTTGGATTTTAGGAAAAGGTTCTTCCCCCAGAGGGTGATGGGGCTCTGAACAGGCTCCCCAGGGAATGGGCATGGCCCCGTGGCTCCCAGAGCTCCTGAAATGCTTGGACAACGCTCTCAGGGATGCACAGGGTGGGATTGTTGTGGTGTCTGTGCAGGGTCAGGGGATGGATCAATAATCGGGGTGAGTCCTTTCCAGCTCAGGAGATTCTGTAATTGCAACTCTGGGTCACCCTTTCTCTCCCCAGCAAGAGCTGGGGGCAGAGCTGTGGTGGGTGGGGCAGCACAAAGGGAACCCCAGCACTGGTGGCTGTGTGACACAACAATGGGAGCCCCAACATTCCTCCCTGGAGACGCTCCAAGAGCCGCGGCCAGAGCTGCGTGCAGTCAACAGAGCTGTCCAGCCAGCGTCAGAGTGACCATGGCCCTGTCAGCTCTGTGGCGCCGCTATGGCAGTGGGAGCTCCCCCATGGCCCAGCTCCTGCAGCTCCTCAACTCCCACAAGCCCTCCGGCAGCACAGGTAGGGCCTGACCCTGAGCCTGAGCCCGGCAGCCCCGGGAAGAACTGTGGGGCCATTCCCTGCCCTTCCTGCCCCAGGAGCCTCCTCCGGCCCTGAGCCCGCACCTCTCCGTGTCCCCTGTGCAGGTGTGACTTCAGGCGCACACTCTGGCTCCAATGGCCACAGCCTGCCCAGCGCAGCCAAGCCCTCGGGGGCAGCCCTGGCCAGTGGCAGCCCCGCAGACAGCAGCGTCCCCATGGACGTGGACACCTGCCCGAGCGGGGACATCAGCCTGGCCACAGATGTCCCCATGGAGGAGGACACCGCTCCAGGCCTGGACATCTCCCTGGCCACTGATGTGCCCATGGAGAAAGACCATCCTGCAGGCCTTGACATCAGCCTGGCCACGGATGTCCCCATGGAGGAGGACACTGGCCCAGTGGGTAGCACCACGCTACCCAATAACATCAGCGCCAGACCCTCTGCTGCACTTGTCCCAACCATCAGGGGCCCTGGGGTGAGCCTGGCCAGCAGCAGGGGTCTGAGTGGCTCCCTGAGGGCCAGGACCAGCCAGGGCCATCCCAGCCATGTCCCCGTGGCCATGGGCTCTGCGGGCACCAGTGGCACCAGCCCCCAGCACAGTATCATCCAGCTGGGGCGGCCTGGCAAGGTCAACGTCCGAAAGGGACGCAGGAAGAGAAGGCAGAACCCTCTTGCCAGAGACGGCAGCAAGCGCAAGGCTGCCGGGGGCAGAGCTGGAGCCACAGCGTAGGAGTGGGCTTCCAATGATTGTTGAGGGCTCCCATCGTTTGGGGATGGAGCCCAGGGGGGATTCTTAATGTTTTAGCGATAGAAGTAGGTGAAGACATAGATATCCATTTAGATGAAGATGTAGATGAAGAGGTAGATAGAGATGCAGATGTAGATGTAGATGAAGACGTAGATGTAGATGAAGATGTAGATGAAGATGAAGATGAAGATGTAGATGTAGATGAAGATGAAGGTGAAGATGAAGATACAGATGTAGATGAAGATGAAGATGAAGGTGGAGATGATGATGGTGAAGGTGGAGATGAAGATGAAGGTGATGATGCAGATGAAGATGCAGACGAAGATGTAGATGAAGATGTAGATGTAGCCATCGAAGATGTTGTTCAATGTTCTGTTTTTGCAATAAAACAATTTCCCAAAACATGTCTCTGTCTGCATGGAATGGGGAGGGTGTGCAGGGGGCCCCAGGATGCAAAAGCATCGCCGAGCCCCAAATCAGAGGCACCAAAGCCCAAAGGACACCAAGGGATCCCCAGGCGGGAGGGACTGCCAGCAGTGCAGGAGGGGGACACCCGCGGGCCTTCCCCAGGGGAAGCAGCCCTTTGGTGTGGGAGCCAGGCCAGAGGGCAGTTAGAGTTTGGATGTCAAATGTTTTTATTCACCTCCTGCTTTTGGCAAATGCTCCATATTTTTCAAGGCTTCTAGAATCCTAGAGCAGCTTGTGGGGCAAGAGACTTTTAAGATCATGTAGTTCCAAGCCAGCCCTCCATGGGGACTGAACCCTGCAATATCTCTGCCAGGGCAGGAGATAAAATGTTCCTTCAAAAATGAAAGTTGGTTTTCTCATACAAGGAAGGAGTGACCTGAGATTTCCTGGGAGAAGGTCCCAGGATTCTCTTGAAAATAGTGAGATTTGCAATGAAATCACGGGTGGAAGTGACCTCCCATTTCTGCCAGGGGAGGTGTGTTGGTTTTGGTTTCCAAAATCCATCATGGCCCTTGTGCCTTTTTCATCAATCTTTTCAGCTGTGTCAGGGCAGGTTTAGGTTGGATTTTAGGAAAAGGTTCTTCCTCCAGAGGGTGATGGGGCTCTGAACAGGCTCCCCAGGGAATGGGCATGGCCCCGTGGCTCCCAGAGCTCCTGAAATGCTTGGACAACGCTCTCAGGGATGCACAGGGTGGGATTGTTGTGGTGTCTGTGCAGGGTCAGGGGATGGATCAATAATCGGGGTGAGTCCTTTCCAGCTCAGGAGATTCTGTAATTGCAACTCTGGGTCACCCTTTCTCTCCCCAGCAAGAGCTGGGGGCAGAGCTGTGGTGGGTGGGGCAGCACAAAGGGAACCCCAGCACTGGTGGCTGTGTGACACAACAATGGGAGCCCCAACATTCCTCCCTGGAGACGCTCCAAGAGCCGCGGCCAGAGCTGCGTGCAGTCAACAGAGCTGTCCAGCCAGCGTCAGAGTGACCATGGCCCTGTCAGCTCTGTGGCGCCGCTATGGCAGTGGGAGCTCCCCCATGGCCCAGCTCCTGCAGCTCCTCAACTCCCACAAGCCCTCCGGCAGCACAGGTAGGGCCTGACCCTGAGCCTGAGCCCGGCAGCCCCGGGAAGAACTGTGGGGCCATTCCCTGCCCTTCCTGCCCCAGGAGCCTCCTCCGGCCCTGAGCCCGCACCTCTCCGTGTCCCCTGTGCAGGTGTGACTTCAGGCGCACACTCTGGCTCCAATGGCCACAGCCTGCCCAGCGCAGCCAAGCCCTCGGGGGCAGCCCTGGCCAGTGGCAGCCCCGCAGACAGCAGCGTCCCCATGGACGTGGACACCTGCCCGAGCGGGGACATCAGCCTGGCCACAGATGTCCCCATGGAGGAGGACACCGCTCCAGGCCTGGACATCTCCCTGGCCACTGATGTGCCCATGGAGGAAGACCATCCTGCAGGCCTTGACATCAGCCTGGCCACGGATGTCCCCATGGAGGAGGACACTGGCCCAGTGGGTAGCACCACGCTACCCAATAACATCAGCGCCAGACCCTCTGCTGCACTTGTCCCAACCATCAGGGGCCCTGGGGTGAGCCTGGCCAGCAGCAGGGGTCTGAGTGGCTCCCTGAGGGCCAGGACCAGCCAGGGCCATCCCAGCCGTGTCCCCGTGGCCATGGGCTCTGCGGGCACCAGTGGCACCAGCCCCCAGCACAGTATCATCCAGCTGGGGCGGCCTGGCAAGGTCAACGTCCGAAAGGGACGCAGGAAGAGAAGGCAGAACCCTCTTGCCAGAGACGGCAGCAAGCGCAAGGCTGCCGGAGGCAGAGCTGGAGCCACAGCGTAGGAGTGGGCTTCCAATGATTGTTGAGGGCTCCCATCGTTTGGGGATGGAGCCCAGGGGGGATTCTTAATGTTTTAGCGATAGAAGTAGGTGAAGACATAGATATCCATTTAGATGAAGATGTAGATGAAGAGGTAGATAGAGATGCAGATGTAGATGTAGATGAAGACGTAGATGTAGATGAAGATGTAGATGAAGATGAAGATGAAGATGAAGGTGAAGATGAAGATACAGATGTAGATGAAGATGAAGATGAAGGTGGAGATGATGATGGTGAAGGTGGAGATGAAGATGAAGGTGATGATGCAGATGAAGATGCAGATGAAGATGTAGATGAAGATGTAGATGTAGCCATCGAAGATGTTGTTCAATGTTCTGTTTTTGCAATAAAACAATTTCCCAAAACATGTCTCTGTCTGCATGGAATGGGGAGGGTGTGCAGGGGGCCCCAGGATGCAAAAGCATCGCCGAGCCCCAAATCAGAGGCACCAAAGCCCAAAGGACACCAAGGGATCCCCAGGCGGGAGGGACTGCCAGCAGTGCAGGAGGGGGACACCCGCGGGCCTTCCCCAGGGGAAGCAGCCCTTTGGTGTGGGAGCCAGGCCAGAGGGCAGTTAGAGTTTGGATGTCAAATGTTTTTATTCACCTCCTGCTTTTGGCAAATGCTCCATATTTTTCAAGGCTTCTAGAATCCTAGAGCAGCTTGTGGGGCAAGAGACTTTTAAGATCATGTAGTTCCAAGCCAGCCCTCCATGGGGACTGAACCCTGCAATATCTCTGCCAGGGCAGGAGATAAAATGTTCCTTCAAAAATGAAAGTTGGTTTTCTCATACAAGGAAGGAGTGACCTGAGAGTTCCTGGGAGAAGGTCCCAGGATTCTCTTGAAAATAGTGAGATTTGCAATGAAATCACGGGTGGAAGTGACCTCCCATTTCTGCCAGGGGAGGTGTGTTGGTTTTGGTTTCCAAAATCCATCATGGCCCTTGTGCCTTTTTCATCAATCTTTTCAGCTGTGTCAGGGCAGGTTTAGGTTGGATTTTAGGAAAAGGTTCTTCCCCCAGAGGGTGATGGGGCTCTGAACAGGCTCCCCAGGGAATGGGCATGGCCCCGTGGCTCCCAGAGCTCCTGAAATGCTTGGACAACGCTCTCAGGGATGCACAGGGTGGGATTGTTGTGGTGTCTGTGCAGGGTCAGGGGATGGATCAATAATCGGGGTGAGTCCTTTCCAGCTCAGGAGATTCTGTAATTGCAACTCTGGGTCACCCTTTCTCTCCCCAGCAAGAGCTGGGGGCAGAGCTGTGGTGGGTGGGGCAGCACAAAGGGAACCCCAGCACTGGTGGCTGTGTGACACAACAATGGGAGCCCCAACATTCCTCCCTGGAGACGCTCCAAGAGCCGCGGCCAGAGCTGCGTGCAGTCAACAGAGCTGTCCAGCCAGCGTCAGAGTGACCATGGCCCTGTCAGCTCTGTGGCGCCGCTATGGCAGTGGGAGCTCCCCCATGGCCCAGCTCCTGCAGCTCCTCAACTCCCACAAGCCCTCCGGCAGCACAGGTAGGGCCTGACCCTGAGCCTGAGCCCGGCAGCCCCGGGAAGAACTGTGGGGCCATTCCCTGCCCTTCCTGCCCCAGGAGCCTCCTCCGGCCCTGAGCCCGCACCTCTCCGTGTCCCCTGTGCAGGTGTGACTTCAGGCGCACACTCTGGCTCCAATGGCCACAGCCTGCCCAGCGCAGCCAAGCCCTCGGGGGCAGCCCTGGCCAGTGGCAGCCCCGCAGACAGCAGCGTCCCCATGGACGTGGACACCTGCCCGAGCGGGGACATCAGCCTGGCCACAGATGTCCCCATGGAGGAGGACACCACTCCAGGCCTGGACATCTCCCTGGCCACTGATGTGCCCATGGAGGAAGACCATCCTGCAGGCCTTGACATCAGCCTGGCCACGGATGTCCCCATGGAGGAGGACACTGGCCCAGTGGGTAGCACCACGCTACCCAATAACATCAGCGCCAGACCCTCTGCTGCACTTGTCCCAACCATCAGGGGCCCTGGGGTGAGCCTGGCCAGCAGCAGGGGTCTGAGTGGCTCCCTGAGGGCCAGGACCAGCCAGGGCCATCCCAGCCGTGTCCCCGTGGCCATGGGCTCTGCGGGCACCAGTGGCACCAGCCCCCAGCACAGTATCATCCAGCTGGGGCGGCCTGGCAAGGTCAACGTCCGAAAGGGACGCAGGAAGAGAAGGCAGAACCCTCTTGCCAGAGACGGCAGCAAGCGCAAGGCTGCCGGGGGCAGAGCTGGAGCCACAGCGTAGGAGTGGGCTTCCAATGATTGTTGAGGGCTCCCATCGTTTGGGGATGGAGCCCAGGGGGGATTCTTAATGTTTTAGCGATAGAAGTAGGTGAAGACATAGATATCCATTTAGATGAAGATGTAGATGAAGAGGTAGATAGAGATGCAGATGTAGATGTAGATGAAGACGTAGATGTAGATGAAGATGTAGATGAAGATGAAGATGAAGATGTAGATGTAGATGAAGATGAAGGTGAAGATGAAGATACAGATGTAGATGAAGATGAAGATGAAGGTGGAGATGATGATGGTGAAGGTGGAGATGAAGATGAAGGTGATGATGCAGATGAAGATGCAGACGAAGATGTAGATGAAGATGTAGATGTAGCCATCGAAGATGTTGTTCAATGTTCTGTTTTTGCAATAAAACAATTTCCCAAAACATGTCTCTGTCTGCATGGAATGGGGAGGGTGTGCAGGGGGCCCCAGGATGCAAAAGCATCGCCGAGCCCCAAATCAGAGGCACCAAAGCCCAAAGGACACCAAGGGATCCCCAGGCGGGAGGGACTGCCAGCAGTGCAGGAGGGGGACACCCGCGGGCCTTCCCCAGGGGAAGCAGCCCTTTGGTGTGGGAGCCAGGCCAGAGGGCAGTTAGAGTTTGGATGTCAAATGTTTTTATTCACCTCCTGCTTTTGGCAAATGCTCCATATTTTTCAAGGCTTCTAGAATCCTAGAGCAGCTTGTGGGGCAAGAGACTTTTAAGATCATGTAGTTCCAAGCCAGCCCTCCATGGGGACTGAACCCTGCAATATCTCTGCCAGGGCAGGAGATAAAATGTTCCTTCAAAAATGAAAGTTGGTTTTCTCATACAAGGAAGGAGTGACCTGAGAGTTCCTGGGAGAAGGTCCCAGGATTCTCTTGAAAATAGTGAGATTTGCAATGAAATCACGGGTGGAAGTGACCTCCCATTTCTGCCAGGGGAGGTGTGTTGGTTTTGGTTTCCAAAATCCATCATGGCCCTTGTGCCTTTTTCATCAATCTTTTCAGCTGTGTCAGGGCAGGTTTAGGTTGGATTTTAGGAAAAGGTTCTTCCCCCAGAGGGTGATGGGGCTCTGAACAGGCTCCCCAGGGAATGGGCATGGCCCCGTGGCTCCCAGAGCTCCTGAAATGCTTGGACAACGCTCTCAGGGATGCACAGGGTGGGATTGTTGTGGTGTCTGTGCAGGGTCAGGGGATGGATCAATAATCGGGGTGAGTCCTTTCCAGCTCAGGAGATTCTGTAATTGCAACTCTGGGTCACCCTTTCTCTCCCCAGCAAGAGCTGGGGGCAGAGCTGTGGTGGGTGGGGCAGCACAAAGGGAACCCCAGCACTGGTGGCTGTGTGACACAACAATGGGAGCCCCAACATTCCTCCCTGGAGACGCTCCAAGAGCCGCGGCCAGAGCTGCGTGCAGTCAACAGAGCTGTCCAGCCAGCGTCAGAGTGACCATGGCCCTGTCAGCTCTGTGGCGCCGCTATGGCAGTGGGAGCTCCCCCATGGCCCAGCTCCTGCAGCTCCTCAACTCCCACAAGCCCTCCGGCAGCACAGGTAGGGCCTGACCCTGAGCCTGAGCCCGGCAGCCCCGGGAAGAACTGTGGGGCCATTCCCTGCCCTTCCTGCCCCAGGAGCCTCCTCCGGCCCTGAGCCCGCACCTCTCCGTGTCCCCTGTGCAGGTGTGACTTCAGGCGCACACTCTGGCTCCAATGGCCACAGCCTGCCCAGCGCAGCCAAGCCCTCGGGGGCAGCCCTGGCCAGTGGCAGCCCCGCAGACAGCAGCGTCCCCATGGACGTGGACACCTGCCCGAGCGGGGACATCAGCCTGGCCACAGATGTCCCCATGGAGGAGGACACCACTCCAGGCCTGGACATCTCCCTGGCCACTGATGTGCCCATGGAGGAAGACCATCCTGCAGGCCTTGACATCAGCCTGGCCACGGATGTCCCCATGGAGGAGGACACTGGCCCAGTGGGTAGCACCACGCTACCCAATAACATCAGCGCCAGACCCTCTGCTGCACTTGTCCCAACCATCAGGGGCCCTGGGGTGAGCCTGGCCAGCAGCAGGGGTCTGAGTGGCTCCCTGAGGGCCAGGACCAGCCAGGGCCATCCCAGCCGTGTCCCCGTGGCCATGGGCTCTGCGGGCACCAGTGGCACCAGCCCCCAGCACAGTATCATCCAGCTGGGGCGGCCTGGCAAGGTCAACGTCCGAAAGGGACGCAGGAAGAGAAGGCAGAACCCTCTTGCCAGAGACGGCAGCAAGCGCAAGGCTGCCGGAGGCAGAGCTGGAGCCACAGCGTAGGAGTGGGCTTCCAATGATTGTTGAGGGCTCCCATCGTTTGGGGATGGAGCCCAGGGGGGATTCTTAATGTTTTAGCGATAGAAGTAGGTGAAGACATAGATATCCATTTAGATGAAGATGTAGATGAAGAGGTAGATAGAGATGCAGATGTAGATGTAGATGAAGACGTAGATGTAGATGAAGATGTAGATGAAGATGAAGATGAAGATGTAGATGTAGATGAAGATGAAGATGAAGGTGAAGATGAAGATACAGATGTAGATGAAGATGAAGATGAAGGTGGAGATGATGATGGTGAAGGTGGAGATGAAGATGAAGGTGATGATGCAGATGAAGATGCAGATGAAGATGTAGATGAAGATGTAGATGTAGCCATCGAAGATGTTGTTCAATGTTCTGTTTTTGCAATAAAACAATTTCCCAAAACATGTCTCTGTCTGCATGGAATGGGGAGGGTGTGCAGGGGGCCCCAGGATGCAAAAGCATCGCCGAGCCCCAAATCAGAGGCACCAAAGCCCAAAGGACACCAAGGGATCCCCAGGCGGGAGGGACTGCCAGCAGTGCAGGAGGGGGACACCCGCGGGCCTTCCCCAGGGGAAGCAGCCCTTTGGTGTGGGAGCCAGGCCAGAGGGCAGTTAGAGTTTGGATGTCAAATGTTTTTATTCACCTCCTGCTTTTGGCAAATGCTCCATATTTTTCAAGGCTTCTAGAATCCTAGAGCAGCTTGTGGGGCAAGAGACTTTTAAGATCATGTAGTTCCAAGCCAGCCCTCCATGGGGACTGAACCCTGCAATATCTCTGCCAGGGCAGGAGATAAAATGTTCCTTCAAAAATGAAAGTTGGTTTTCTCATACAAGGAAGGAGTGACCTGAGAGTTCCTGGGAGAAGGTCCCAGGATTCTCTTGAAAATAGTGAGATTTGCAATGAAACACGGGTGGAAATGACCTCCCATTTCTGCCAGGGGAGGTGTGTTGGTTTTGGTTTCCAAAATCCATCATGGCCCTTGTGCCTTTTTCATCAATCTTTTCAGCTGTGTCAGGGCAGGTTTAGGTTGGATTTTAGGAAAAGGTTCTTCCCCCAGAGGGTGATGGGGCTCTGAACAGGCTCCCCAGGGAATGGGCATGGCCCCGTGGCTCCCAGAGCTCCTGAAATGCTTGGACAACGCTCTCAGGGATGCACAGGGTGGGATTGTTGTGGTGTCTGTGCAGGGTCAGGGGATGGATCAATAATCGGGGTGAGTCCTTTCCAGCTCAGGAGATTCTGTAATTGCAACTCTGGGTCACCCTTTCTCTCCCCAGCAAGAGCTGGGGGCAGAGCTGTGGTGGGTGGGGCAGCACAAAGGGAACCCCAGCACTGGTGGCTGTGTGACACAACAATGGGAGCCCCAACATTCCTCCCTGGAGACGCTCCAAGAGCCACGGCCAGAGCTGCGTGCAGTCAACAGAGCTGTCCAGCCAGCGTCAGAGTGACCATGGCCCTGTCAGCTCTGTGGCGCCGCTATGGCAGTGGGAGCTCCCCCATGGCCCAGCTCCTGCAGCTCCTCAACTCCCACAAGCCCTCCGGCAGCACAGGTAGGGCCTGACCCTGAGCCTGAGCCCGGCAGCCCCGGGAAGAACTGTGGGGCCATTCCCTGCCCTTCCTGCCCCAGGAGCCTCCTCCGGCCCTGAGCCCACACCTCTCCGTGTCCCCTGTGCAGGTGTGACTTCAGGCGCACACTCTGGCTCCAATGGCCACAGCCTGCCCAGCGCAGCCAAGCCCTCGGGGGCAGCCCTGGCCAGTGGCAGCCCCGCAGACAGCAGCGTCCCCATGGACGTGGACACCTGCCCGAGCGGGGACATCAGCCTGGCCACAGATGTCCCCATGGAGGAGGACACCGCTCCAGGCCTGGACATCTCCCTGGCCACTGATGTGCCCATGGAGGAAGACCATCCTGCAGGCCTTGACATCAGCCTGGCCACGGATGTCCCCATGGAGGAGGACACTGGCCCAGTGGGTAGCACCACGCTACCCAATAACATCAGCGCCAGACCCTCTGCTGCACTTGTCCCAACCATCAGGGGCCCTGGGGTGAGCCTGGCCAGCAGCAGGGGTCTGAGTGGCTCCCTGAGGGCCAGGACCAGCCAGGGCCATCCCAGCCGTGTCCCCGTGGCCATGGGCTCTGCGGGCACCAGTGGCACCAGCCCCCAGCACAGTATCATCCAGCTGGGGCGGCCTGGCAAGGTCAACGTCCGAAAGGGACGCAGGAAGAGAAGGCAGAACCCTCTTGCCAGAGACGGCAGCAAGCGCAAGGCTGCCGGGGGCAGAGCTGGAGCCACAGCGTAGGAGTGGGCTTCCAATGATTGTTGAGGGCTCCCATCGTTTGGGGATGGAGCCCAGGGGGGATTCTTAATGTTTTAGCGATAGAAGTAGGTGAAGACATAGATATCCATTTAGATGAAGATGTAGATGAAGAGGTAGATAGAGATGCAGATGTAGATGTAGATGAAGACGTAGATGTAGATGAAGATGTAGATGAAGATGAAGATGAAGATGTAGATGTAGATGAAGATGAAGATGAAGGTGAAGATGAAGATACAGATGTAGATGAAGATGAAGATGAAGGTGGAGATGATGATGGTGAAGGTGGAGATGAAGATGAAGGTGATGATGCAGATGAAGATGCAGATGAAGATGTAGATGAAGATGTAGATGTAGCCATCGAAGATGTTGTTCAATGTTCTGTTTTTGCAATAAAACAATTTCCCAAAACATGTCTCTGTCTGCATGGAATGGGGAGGGTGTGCAGGGGGCCCCAGGATGCAAAAGCATCGCCGAGCCCCAAATCAGAGGCACCAAAGCCCAAAGGACACCAAGGGATCCCCAGGCGGGAGGGACTGCCAGCAGTGCAGGAGGGGGACACCCGCGGGCCTTCCCCAGGGGAAGCAGCCCTTTGGTGTGGGAGCCAGGCCAGAGGGCAGTTAGAGTTTGGATGTCAAATGTTTTTATTCACCTCCTGCTTTTGGCAAATGCTCCATATTTTTCAAGGCTTCTAGAATCCTAGAGCAGCTTGTGGGGCAAGAGACTTTTAAGATCATGTAGTTCCAAGCCAGCCCTCCATGGGGACTGAACCCTGCAATATCTCTGCCAGGGCAGGAGATAAAATGTTCCTTCAAAAATGAAAGTTGGTTTTCTCATACAAGGAAGGAGTGACCTGAGAGTTCCTGGGAGAAGGTCCCAGGATTCTCTTGAAAATAGTGTGTGTTTCCAAGTACAAATTTCCAACCTCATTAATCCTTGGTTGAAGTGTTGATTTTGGAGGAATTTTAGGTATCAAAATTTCTATTATGAATTTTTCTTATATTTGGTGTTATTTTCTTTACACATGACCTTATGGGAGAATTTTACTGTGTGACTTTTAACCAGGAGTTCAGATTTTGAGTTCTGCACGGTAGGATAGGGCCATGTGGTCCCATACCATAACTGTTTGCTGGTTCAACAAGGAATTCAGTCATTACTTGGCATTTGATATGAATGCCATCACCTTGAGTGACGACAAAATAGAATCTGTTTTCTCATTGTTTAAGACGATGGAAATTTCTCTGCCTTGGTGTTTAAGTATTGCAACAAGCATTGGTTTGGTTACTACATTCATTTTGAATTTCTGGGTTATGCCTAATAATGTTGGTTGGGGTTTTGGGTCAGGTCTCCAATTGCACACCACAGAGAAACAATTAACTATGGTAAAATTGAATCCACAACCACTTTGCTTTTTTTTTTTTACAAGATTTGGTAACCTTTACATTAATGTCACTCAGGTTCTCAGAAGTATTGTTCCCAATAAATTTCTGGCGGCAACACAAGATAAAAGTATCTTGTCTAATACATTTCTAATCCTTAGTAGGACATACTTCTTCCAAAATGCCAGGGTGAATTTTGGATGTCATATTGACATTTAAAAATTGCCAAAAACTGTAATAGAAGAGGACTTTCCATATTGAAAACCAGATTCCACTTTTCTGCATCCCACTTGAATTTTTTCATCAATGATACCAGGTGGGGTTCTAACTCACTCATTTTTATCCCAGACCCACTCAGCTGAATGGTAAACTTCGTTATCATGCATTATGACTACAGCCAAATTTGGATGGCTATCTTTGGGATAGTTTCTGAAAGAGCTAGAATATCCTATGAGGGTTTGAGACCAAGGCCATTCAGTATTATTTTTGTTACAGGTAGGAGCTGTAATGCAGAAAAGTACGAGTAACTTAAAATTTTGTAGGCCATTTTCAGATTTGAGTCTTCAATTTTTATTCCTTCTATAGAAATTCTTATAGTCCCATGGGGTTCTTCTGCAAAAACAAAAATAAAAAACTTGCCCTTTTTTAGGCAAAAAGGAATTAAAATGATGGAACAATCCAGCACAAAGGTGGATTCCTACCAACAGTGATTTCTGGAAGGCAATATTTGTAGTTCTTGCTCTGTGAGATATGAGAAATGAATACACAAAGGGGAGAAAAAAACCCATTTTGCTTGAGACATGGTTTTCTCTGTGATGCTAATTTTGTATTTTGGGCAGTAAGACAGTAATGCAATGATTTCCAAACTCTGTTCACTCAGCAGTCTCCACCAGTAGTAGATACTGGAATACTCTCCCAGTATCACTGGGAATCAGGCATGTCTAACAATCACATCAAACTCATTTTTCTACCCACATATGACAGGAGAGAAGTCCCTGGTACTTCAAAGATCAGTCTAGAAGAGTACTTGTTCTACTTCTCTTCATTTTACTGGGTTTATTTTTCCCATAGCAAATTGCTGTGCAGAAGGAAATAATTTTAAAATCACTTTTGTATTGGTTTGATTTTGCACACTGCAGGGTTTTGTTTGGTTGGGTTTTTAAAGATAAATGACAAGAATAAGCGAAATATCTTCTTTTTATATGCTTCAAGGGCATTTGAGTCAATAGAGTGGCTCTCAAACAGGCAGAAAAGATATTGAGACCACACTGACCTTAGCTCAAGTGCCTCTATTCCACAGAGTAGGATTTATGTTTAAGTGGTTTGTTGAATGGGGTAAAATTTCAGTATGTTAAATTTTAATCTGAAAGGTCATCATGGCATAACCTGTTTTTTTGTTAAGTCCTTACTGTACTGAAACTCCTCACTATACTTCCACAGCTGAATGAATGGAAATGCCTCTTTCAGCATAGAAACCTTTGTTTGCAGCCAGAGAGGTCAAATGATGCAGTGGCTGCTTGCTGCCAGCCCTGACAACAATTCTTCCAAGGCCACACAAGATAAGAGAGATTCTAGGAAGTCATACCTAGCCTGAGCTTTTTAACAGGAAAAAAAAGCCCCAACTCAAGCAAAAAAATAACCTCAAACAAAAAACAAAACTAAAAAGCATTGACTTTGATGTAACAGAGAGGAAAAACAACTATTGGGAGAAAAGGAGTCAGGGGAAAACCAGAAACTCCCAGAAAGGCTATTTACTGGAGCAAATAGTGACAGGACAAGGGGCAATGGCTCCACACTGACAGAGAGGAGGTTTGCGTTGGATATTGGGAAGGAATTGTTCCCTGGGAGGGTGGGGAGGCCCTGGCACAGGTGCCCAGAGAAGCTGTGGCTGCCCCTGGATCCCTGGCAGTGTCCAAGGCCAGGCTGGATGGGGCTCTGAGCAACCTGGGACAGTGGAAGATGTCCCTGCCCACGGCAGGAGAGTGGCACTAGATGATATTTAAGGTCCCTTCCAACCCAAACCGTTCTGTGATTTTGTAATATTGAGTGAGGCTTCAGTCTCTCTGTGATTGCAACTTCTAATTAAGGAGAAAATACCATAAGTTACACCAACATCCTGACAAATCCCCATGCTAATTATGATACAAACACTCTGCTGATCTCAGACAGCAAATCATTATCAAAGCAAACATGTGTGTATATCTATGAAAGTGTTTGTGAGTCTCTTTGTACATGAATCTGAATTATAGGTGGGGTCATGGCACTGAACAGTAGAGGAGCCAAACAGTGTATTAACCTTAAATTTTCTTTTTCAAGTTACAGCCATATTAGATATCACACAGAAAATCTTGGTGTCTCTCAGAAATTGTTTGTATGTGCTTGTGCATTTATTTCCCAGTAGAATTAGTGGGATTTTTTCAGTCTTTTATGCTTAGTGCCTGTCTGGAGATACAGAAAGGGACACTGCTCCCTCTCAGAGAATGTGGGCTGTATGTCCTTTGTCAGGAGATCAGGTGCCTGGGGTGAGGTAACTTCAAAAGGGAACATTCCCAAATCTCTGCTCACATGGGAAAATGGCATACATGAATTGTAGCTCAGATTTATGCACTGAACAGTCCTGTCCCTCAGAGGGATCCCTGCTCATCACAGCATTTATTTGAAACTTTGAGTAGGATGGTAGCATTCTGATGCTTATCAAAGTTGCAGGATCCAGCTTCGTGGCCAAGCTTCTGTGGCATAATTTTCCAAAGCCAAGTCCCGAAGGGTTAACATTAAACTCGCCCATAGTGAGCTGGTATTTGCAGGATGGCTCTCATTGTCCCTCCTGGATGAAACAGCAGAGGCCAAAATGTTCTGCAGAGTGGGGAAAGTCAGCCTCTCAGAACAGCTGATAGAAATGTCATTTGTTTGGTGTCCTGGAGTCCGCGCACTCCCAAATTCCTAATTTGGGACAAAACATACCAAGTGTCACTGAGAAAAATTCATTGTGTCACATCAAATGTTTTGTAGCCCTTTCTCTCTCCTGGCCATTTCATAGGATTGCTGTACATTGGTGTCTCCTAACAAAGGAAAGGAAGGAAAACTCTCCCATTGTGGGAGATTTGGAGTATTTTTTGGCCTTGCACAGGGCAGGAGCGAAGGCCATCACTTCACAGCTGGAATGATGTGAACTTGCTGCCCGGCAGGCAATTAGGGCTGTCACTGGAGCACTTCTGGGCACTCCCCTGACCTTCCCTAAACTCTGCAATGACAGAATAACAGGGACACAGGAGAACTCATGTGAATGCCGTCAGTGCCACCTACTGCTCGGTATCACAAGTACAGTGTGTGAGCATCAGTGACTGCTACAAACCCCTGTCCTGTCCTCTTCTCAAATTTGGCTCAATGTCTGTGAGCTTTTTTAACCTTCATGTCTGATTTTTTCCCCCCACAGTTAATTTAGGCAAACCACAGTTCTGTTTAGAGCAAGCCAGTCCTAGACAGTTATTTCCTCATAAATTTCTGCACATGAAAAGTGTTTCTTCCCCTTCAGGCACCTTCTGACTTGCAGCCAGGGAGACTGAGGTTGATATTCCAAGGGAAAATGTTGTCTGAAGTGGTTCTTGTGAAAGGACTGCGATGTGAAGATAACATCCACAACTGACGTCCTGGGGTGATGTACTGAGTTAGTTTTTGCAGAAAACTTTACCCAAATAGGAGTTGGATCAAAGTGTGCAGAGAAGACGACATCCTAGAGGTAACAGTTCCAAAATGAGATTTAGGTAGGGCAGAAAGCACAGCATTGTCCCTGCATTGCTGTCTCCTGAGAACTCTAGGAAATTTGGGAAAAACAATACACACTTTGTATATTTCCCTTCAAAAACCTTGCAAACACAGTCTTTTTATTGTCCAGTATTCTTGCAAAGGAAAATTATTTCCCTTCTCTTGGCTGAAAAAGAATTTGTTGGGGTAAGAACCAGTGTCTGGCAGAATTGCAGCTCCATGAATAATGCATTACCAAAGGGCATCTGTATAGTTTCTGATAAGAACAATATGAGAAGCTAGATAGGCCAGACTCAAAAACAGATTTCTGGGAAATATTTTAATCAATGTTATATTTTTAAAACTAGTCTTTCTGGTGTGTTTCCATCTCACCACTTCAGCTGGTGGCCTTTGTGACAAAGGAGCAAACTGCATGATCATAGTCACAACCTTTCCCTGCCTCTGTGACTGAAATGACACCTTGTTCTAGTGTCAGCAGTGTGTTCCTTTCCCCGCTTGCACCTCCCTGCACTTCACATGGAGGACAGATAAAGGTTGTCCTTCTTAATGTCAGAATGCAGCTTTTCTCCTAAAGAGTTTTTATTTTGTCTTACTACATGTGCACAGCAACACACAACTTCCTTTCTGGCCCTAAACCCAGATATCTCCAGCTGCACCCCAGATATCACACAGTTAATCCTTGCAGGCCATAAATATACTGAATAGGGCCCTTTGCCCTCTAGCAATTAAGGGCATTTCCAGGGATGAAAGTTTCTGGACTATCTGTTAGAGCATGCCTTTTCTGGGCACTTCAAATACTTTTCCCTCACTAGTAATTGAAAAGCAGGAATTTGGGATGGCACTGTGTGAAAAAAAAAAACCCTTCTTTAAGACATGCAGATTGGATAAAGTGAAATGTACTCAGAAAATGAAGGAGTGCTGATGATCAGAGTGCTACTGAGCACTTTTTTTTCAGTTAAAAACTCCATTATCTCCAAGCTGCCAAAGGTGAGTTACACCCAGGTTCACTCAAGGATGGCACTGCTAGTGCTTGCGGGATTAGCTCGTGGTATCTGACCATTCTTTCAAACTCATTTGCCAAGGTTTAGGGAATTATTGTCAAATAATTTTTGTCAAATTCAAAAAGTGAAAATTATCATCTTATTACAAACAGAAGCTGGAAAAATGCTGACACTGTAGAACCTGAAAACCACAGACTGTAAGGAGCTTGAAAATTTTGCTGTTACAACTTCAGTTCAATGTTGTAAAATTATTTGCATGTTTTTCAGTCTTTTGAATGTTTAGGGACAGTGGTACGTCAGTGAACCAGTGCCACCGGTTATCTGGCATCACTATAGAGGTTTTCTTTAGAGCGATGGAACACTTCTCCTGTGAGGAAAGGCTGAGAGGACTGGGAATGTTCAGCCTGAAGGAGGCTCTGGGGTTATTTTACTTTGGTCTCTCAGTACCTGAAGGGGGACTACAAGAGAGCTGGAAAGGGACTTTTTACAAGGGCCTGGAGTGACAGGACTGCACAGGTGCCCAGAGAAGGTGTGGCTGCCCCTGGATCCCTGGCAGTGTCCCAGGCCAGGCTGGATGGGGCTCTGAGCACCCTGGGACAGTGGAAGTTGTCCCTGCCCATGGCTGGGGGTTGGAATGAGAAGATCTTTCAGGTCCCTTCCAACCCAGACCATTCTGTGATTCTGTGGCCCCTTCAGAGGTAATGGCTGTGAACAGTTTTGGCTTCAGCCCCTTGAGAGCTGTGTGAGGAGCTGCAGAGCACAGCAGTGGCCATGGGGCCTGCGCAGCCCCAAATCCACAGCTCCTGGTAGGTACTCACAATGAGGGTGATCGCGTGAGGGCTCTTGGGGCTCACTGCACCCTGTCTCCTTCAAAATCACAGGTTTTGCTGTGTATACATTTACACAGGTGAGGAAAACCTGTGGGGTGGGGAAGGACTTGTCAGCTGCTTTGTTCTCTGCTCTCTGCTCCTCACCTCAGACGGCCTTTGGGAGCCTGGCAGCTTTAGGCCTCACCCTCAGCGTGAGCGGCCCAGGAGAAGTGTGAAAGTGTGACTCGAGCAGGTTTGATGCTCAGAAATTAGGTGAGCCTTAATGTATTCCTGGTTTTTCTTTTAAATAACACGATTTTTAAACTATGGGATGATCTGGTTTCTTATCTACTCCAGGTAGTAAAAGCCACAGATGCACCAAAAATAATGATTCTTGGCCAGGCCTATTTTTTATAAACTGGTAAATAGGACAACTCAAACCATTGAGACAAAATGACACCCAGCTAATAAAACCCTGAATCTTCCCCTGGCCTCTTACCAGGCTTTTTTCTGAGACAGCTCCAGGTCCAAACTCTGCAAAAAAAATTTTCTGCACCCTTAGGATTTTCAGCAAGCTGTATCCATCAGCTCAGGGATGGCTCTACTGCCATGAATGCAGAGAGGGCACAGGCAGGGAAGTGGAAGAGCAAGTCTTTTGTGGGGTAGGTAGTCATTAATGCAGGCTCAGCTGCATTATGCATTATATGTGCCATGCATTATGTATTATGTCTAAGAGACTTCTATGCAGATGAGCTGCCTGTCTGCTAAACCAATTGTCTTGCACTTGTTCTGCCTTAGGTGAGCTCTATTCCTGCAGGTGCAGTGTTGCTCCCCACAGTGCCAGAGATGCCTGGATCTCACCTGGAGATTTGCTCACTGCTGAGCTGTGGATTTTGGGCAGGTTGTGCTCCAAGCTCAGAACTGCATTCAGCTCGCACAGCTGTCTCAGAAGCACTTGCTTCTCAACCAGATGTGTAATATAAGCACCTAGCAAGCAGGCAGCTGCTCTGGGGAGCTGTGAGGATCTTGGGCTGTGAGTTAGGGACCAGCATCTCTGTGGATGGGTGTTCACTGCTTGCAGCATCCCAGCTCTGTGCTGGAGAAGACAAGGGCACGCTGTGCCCTGACTTTAAATACTCAGCTCTCTGGGTGGAGGACGTGGGCCCAGAGGCCAGGAAAGAGCTGTGGCATAGAAAAAGAGAAACCAGGTGGAAAATCAGTGACAGGACTGCAAGGAGGGGCAGAGTGCATACCAAAGTAGGGGTAGAGCCTCTGTAGCTCTGTAAAAGCTGGCAGGGCTGCAGAGCTGCTCAAGAGCAGCCAACAGCTGGTGCAGAGTGCTGGGAACAGAGCAGGAGATAATTGTGGAGGTAGGAGATGAGGTAAACTCGCGCTTACAGACTGCTGAACTGAAGAGGAAGAGGTAATAGTGTTTAACCTGGCGAGGAACCCAAGCGACATCACCCAGAATGAGTCTAACCCCTTTGTGGATGGCCAGCAGGTAGGGAAGCTCCGCGGGTTTAAGGGGAGGGTGTATCTCGAGGGGAGGACTCAGGGGCTGGACTCAAATCGGGTGGTGAACTCAAAGTGTCCTCCCTGTTGGAGTTTGCTCAGGGCGGTGCTGAATTTCCAGCCATCCAGTGTTAATTGTCCCTGAGGTGCTGGTGGATACTGAATGCTGTGGCTCAGGAGCTCAAAATAATTTTTTACCTCCCTCTAAGAGAAGAAAAAGAAAGAACTCTGGCCCCAAAACAGTCGAGACCTTTCTCAGGTCAGTCTTAAATTCTTACCTCTCCCAGCAGCTGCTTCTCAAGCCCTGAGGATTTCACTGAGCCAATTTAATGCTAGTGGTCAGACAGTTTAAACCCATTAGCTCCCAGCTATCTGAATAATTTTCTCCTGGGATCCCAGCACACAGGCAGACTGCTCTAACCAGAACTGCAGAGCACTGCCACGGGACCTGGACCTTTGCTGACTGCTGTGGCCTGTGTGGTGAGCACTCCAGGGCTGACGAAAATGCCACTGGCGAGATCCCTGTCCATGACATCTCTGAATGGGCTTCCTCAGTGGGAGGATGAAGACCTGCCCGTGGAGGATTTGTTGCTCTTTGAAATTTCTTGGGAAGTTACCAACAAAGGTTTGTACTACACTTGGGGGTTACTATTGCTGTTTTCACGGGAGTGGAGGGAGGGAGGGACAGATGTAGGGCTGGAGAAGAAAGGCATGAACAGGGAGATTGGAGAGGGCTGCAGAGCTGCTGGATTGGAAGAAGTGCATGTGTGCAATCGTGCATGCTGTGTGTGGGCTGCGCCTGCCTGGGCTTGTGTGGGATGGGCAGAGTCAGGATGTCTCTGTGTCTTTTCATGTTCCACCACCAGGGAGAGGTGATTTGAGCCTCTAAGTGATACGTCTGAGTGTGCAGATAAATATATATATACACAGCTTTGTACATATTTATGTTTTACCTTCTATGCAAATTCACTTGGGAATGTCATGCATGGAAATGAACTGTACAACAGATAGCAGATGCAGAGCAGTTTAGCACTCCCCCCTCTGCCTTCTAGAACAGTGTGGAGAAGAGGCCAGGCTTGAAAGGGGTATAAATAAACAGAGCTGTGTCACAGCCGCTGAACAAAACCCAGCAGTCAATGACCAGCAGCTTTGTATGCCAGCTGAAACTCTTTTGGAATGATCTCTGCAAACACGGGTAGTGCCAGACAGGGGCTTCATTTGTTTACTGTTGCAGTTGGTCAGGCAAAGGGCACGCTGCTTGTTAGGCAAAAATCCTCCTGCCTCCATTCCTAATTCACTCATCTAATCATCCCCTTTCAGGTAGGTGTAGTTCTCCGAGGGGGAACAGGTTCTGTTTTCACCACAAAAGTGAGTTAGTATTAGTATGAGTAAATGATTGACCTCATGAGTGTTATTGTCCTGGCAGATAAATAGAGACTAATCAGGAGAGGGGATCTGTAATCTGTTAAGAATTTAAAGGGGAAATGTGTGTGAAAGGAATGGCAGTTCTAGGGTTTATCCCCATTGGAAAACTGGAATTACTGTTCTGTGGTAATTTCTGCTATTTTACATTGCTCTATTTAGTGTGGTGAGCCCTATCAACACCCAGAGGTGGGACAGAGTAGCTTTTGCATTTCAGATCCCTGTGGGCTTATTATTTAAGTTTCAGTCGAGCTTTCAGGGTTAATTTACTAAAGCCAGAACTTGGAGCATGCAGCACTCACTTTTGCAGTGTGCATGACAAGTAAGGCTCTGGCAAGCAGATGGCAGCAGAAATCTAGGAGATTCAAGAGTTCTCACTAACTTTTCTGAACTCCATAGTATGTATATTTTCTGAGTCATCTGGACACGGTGGTTGTAGGTATCCCACAATACATTTAAGGAAATGTAACCCAATTAGATTTTTTTCCTGTGCATGTACAAAATGCAGTGAATCATTTAATCATCCGCAGAGCTCTGGTTGACTTCACTGGAGCCAAATCACTGACACAGCTAAAATTTACTATTCACACATTTAATGAGAGAATCAATATTAATAAATCAATTTTATTTAGTGTTTTAAAATAATGTGCCTTTACTTACACCACTTTGCAAGCCCATATATTCAAACAGGGCTGAAGGAACTAGGCATGGAAAACAATTTCTTTGTTAGAATCTGACCTTGTGAAAAGTTTCCTTTAACCAACCTCAACTGGAAACATCTGTGTATGCACAAAACCCATTTTGTAAGCCTGTTTCAGCCTATTTTTTGGTAAATTCTTGATACTGAGGGTTTTGGGGTTTTTTTCTATATCTTCCAGGCAACTGTGTGTCTAAGTCATGTGGTGGGATACTGTTCCCTGGTGACCTAACTTTTATAAACAGTTCTGGGAAAATGTTAGGGCACTGTGAGAGAGATGAGCCAGCAAAATACAGGGAGAGTCATCACAGAAGATATACAGGCTTAGGAAATAATAGTTTATACTATTACTATGTATATTTCCCACCTCCTTTAGCAGGAGGAATTGTTTATTTGATGAAGTAAACTGACCACACATAGATTTGGACCTGCTGCATGTTTTAGTGTTTGTGCTGCTGTATATGTTGCTAACACGGAGGGCAAGATAAGCACTAGCTGGATTTATTGCCTGACAAGCTAATTTTGAGCATTTAACATAAAAGTTTCTTTCTTCCTTTTTGGCAATGCAAAGGTGTGTCAGAGTAGCTCGGCCTGAAGTTGGTTTGCCCTGCTGAGGTGGTGTAAAGCTGCTGCTGCCCACAGGAGCAAGTCCCAGTCTTTGTGTTAATTTTGTGTGGATCACCAGGTGCTTGGCTATGGGTACGTTTGCTCACTGGCCAGCTCTGCTTTTTAGTAGTTCCTCCATTTCTCTTGTGGCACTGACAGTCAGGCTGAATTGTCTTCTTTCCCATGAGGAGCACACTGTCAGATGTCACAGGTGGATATCCACACCCACACCTGTAAACAATGACCTTTACACGTGCTGAGCCGAACCTCTTCAGAGCCAGAGGATGGTGGGGGGTCCTGCAAATTGGAGAATATCTGATTCTCTAGTGGGAGAGGGCCTTCATGGGCCAGGCTGCCCACAGGGAGCAAGCGTTGCCTGGGGTTTCCTTGATGGTGCTGAGGCATGAGGTACAGCTGTACAAGGCAAGAACAAGATGGTTGTATGAACTCAGAGCTCAGCCATCTACAAGTATCCATTATTTCCCGTGTCTCATCTCTTCTTTGTCAGCAGCTGGAACAGGGAAGTTGTCTCTCTCTTTGGGTTTTTTGTTTGTTTGGTTTTTTTTTAAGTACAGATCATCATTCTCTAATAAGGCAGACCTTTCTACTTCTGCACGTTTCCTTTTTGTATTTTCTGTCCTGGCTGCAGCCTGTGCTAAGTTACACTGATGTGTGTTGGAAAGCACTGGCCTCTCAGTTACTCCTCTCCCTCCTCTGTCTGGAGCAAGCAGAGATAAGGTAGCTGAAGGAGAGAATGGGAAATAAAAAAGGCTCATCTGCCCATGTCACTCTCCCTCACCCTTCCCCCAAATCATGGGAGAGAGAATTTGCCACCTAAACCAAACACGGTATATAGATCCTCTGGTACTGAAAGTCATCTGCCAAAGAAATGTGAAATTTGTGGTTTGGTTTGTGGGATTTCCCTCACTTTCGCTGGCTTTTCACTGATGGGCAGAACCCATGGAAAGTGGATCTACAGTGTTTCTGTGGCAGAAGGGGAAAAATGCAGGCAGTGAAAGGCCCCAGTGCACTGCAGCACCACAAATCTGGTGGCAGTCATGGGGGAGCTGAGCATTTTTCACTCTTCCTTTCTCTTCTGGCCATCATGGCCCAGTAAAGCCAGGTGTGGTCATATCTGTGAAAAAAAGGACTGGTTTCTTTCCTCCACAGCATGAAGACCAATAAAAGCTTTAAGTACAAGAGCACAAAAGCAGTGGCTACCAAGCTCTGTAGATTTTGTGCCTGGGTTGGGTTTGTCTGTAGTGGGTTTTCTGACACATTAGTGAGAAGGGCTGAGAATATTCAAGATCTGGTCTGTTCTCTAGAAAGGTGTCTTGAAAATAATTCCAGTGATATTTAGATGAGTATCCCCTGCTGCACCACTAACAGCTTTTAGATAGAAAATAGAAGAAGAATGCTTAAAAATGCTGGGCGAACAGCCAGCTTGTATCATCGTTCAGCTGTGAACAGCTCAGCTCAAGAGTCACTGGTAGATGAATCTCAAATTTTTTTTTCCATCCCCATTGAAATCAAGATTTTGCTAAAAACAAAACTTGGTTCAGCTCTCCTTGGAGCAGAGATCTCAATACATTTTCTGTGGTGAAAATCTGGACTTTGGGAAATTAAATCCCAAATCCACTGAAGTCAGTAGGAGCAGCATTTTACCTCCTCTGTGTTAAATGTCTTCCCATGATGAAACTTCCTTGGGAGAAGGTGATTGCTGTAATTTGTGACACAGCTGAAGTAACACCCTTTGGGGAGTGGGGATGTGCTGGCATAAATTTGGCATAAACACAGCCTCAGAGCTCTGTGCATTTATAGAGTGGGGTGGAATATCAATGTCAAATCAATTCCAAATGAAATCCTGTGCACTGGGGATGATGCACACAGAAATATCTTCTCAATTACGGACATCTGTCGTAAATTTTAGTGGTTCAGTATTATTTCAGAATATGTTTGGAATGTCAGACTTTCGAGAAATGTAGAGATCTTCTGTCTTCTGAGGAGTCCTGGCCACAAATATAGCCAAAACCCACATGAAAAGCATCTGCCAGCTGAAGATGCTGGTTATTTTTCACCTGGCACATTTTACCACCTTATTGTACTAATGGTACCTCAACCAATCGATCAATTAATACAGTTCCAATACAATGTTAGAAAAAAATAAGTTCAATCCCAATTTTTATCACACCTGTGTAAATCAGAGACACATTCTGAGAAGCAGGGTGAAATAGCAGATGTAACTATTCATTGTGGCAGTAAAGTCAGTTTGAATCCTAAGCCTGGGCTCCCACTGCTCTCATGGATCCTGTGGCAGTCATGGCTCTCAGGGAAGCTTTAATGCCTTCAGAGTGGCCTGGTCAGGATATAGCAAAGAAGCTGCAGAGCCCTGGGGTCATCCTGGTGCTCTGTCTGTGTGAGAAAGGACTCTGGTCAGTGACAATCTCCACTTGCATCTGTCTCATTCCATAGTTCACTTCCTGTTTCTCTCTCTCATTTTTGATTTCTGCTGCTCCTTCTGCAATGTGGGTTGGGTAGGAGGACAAGCTCTAATTGCTGGTTGGATTTTAAATATACAAAAGAAATAGCACAGCAGGACTTGAAACAAGGAAAGAAGAAAATGCTGAAGTGATGCAGAGAATCCCTTTAGACAAATCCATAGTAGTGGTAAAGTAGATAAAAACATTCAGACTTTGTAAATAATTCTATGGAATATTTTCTGAGAAAGTATTTAGTATTCATCTTCTATTTTTTGAAGAGGTCACCAAAAGAGGTCAAGCTTCTCTTAAATTAACAAAGTCCTTCTTTCCCAAATATCTCAGTTCTCCTTTCTGTGCCAGTTTATTTTTTCCCTAAAAAAAAAAAAAAGAAGAATGGAAAGGAAATAGATGGGGAAAAAGATTTGTTGTTGATTTCCTTTTAAATTGATTTCATTTATCGGTGGAAAGGTTAAAAATGTGTTTTTAAAAGAAATAATAGAAATACTATTCTTTCAAAGACATTTTAAAATTACTAAAATGAAATATATTTGAATATATTTGAATAAAGCATTTTGTTGAGGATCAGAAAACTAAACTATCCCTGTATACACATTTTACTGCTAATTCCTCATGTTTGTGATGGTTCAGACGAGTTCTCTGGTTCTGATCTCTACTGATTCTGTATGTGTTTCTCATTTTGTCATTTCTTGTTTGTTTTAAGCTTGTTTCAAAGTGCAAAATTCAGAGGCAGCATAGAGAAACTTTCAACCTTTTGGTACATCCCTGTTGTTTGGAAAGGTTTTCTGTTTATAGTATGACCTTAAAATACCATATTAGAGAAGAAAAAGAAGGTTTACCAAATTGTTGGAAGCAATTTGAGAGTTCTGTGAGGTGAATATTTAAACTCTTACTCTGTTACTCAGTGGGATATGTAATGTTTTGTTCACTGGCACAGATACTTCCAGGGAATTCAAAGCAACTGAGCATGTAGAAACTATCTCTTAAAGATATTTAATGTGTCCCTTGAGTTTGCAATGGAAAAGTGTAATTTCAAAAGTCAATACATTATTCTAGACATTGCTCTGTTCTTCTCAAGATGTCTTTTTTAAGTTATACCCAACACTTCCCACATACATAGTTTCACTTGCAGTTTCCCTCCCCTGTCAATTAAAGCTTATGCACAGACATGTTTTGTGAGTCATATTTCCACAGTAACAGGGAAGACAAAAGCAAGTTTGGGGGCCAGGTTACAGTGCTTTTATCACAGTTATCTTCTGAGGAGTTTTAACTGTAAAACATATGCTTTTGATTTTGTCCTAAGTATTTTTCATTGCATTTCAGGCAAATCAGTGCCCCAAAATGTTTTTTACCTTGTTGTGCATCAGATTTACAGCAGCAGAGCACAGCACACTCTCCATTCTTTCCCTCATAGGAGCCCCTCCATACATCTTTGGCCCTTTAGGACACACAGGGATCCTGAGGATAACCTTGTGGGAAGAAACGCTCTGCTGTTGGCTGTGCAGAGCAAAGGTCCAGGCTCTCCCCAGCCTGTGAGCAGCAGCTTCCTCCTTTCTCTTCAGATCCGTGGCTGTGGAAACTCAGCTGTGCTGCCAATCCCACTGCTGAGCCCCTTGCAGCGTGGAAGAGGCTGATCTGTGCTCCTGTGCTGGGGGAAGGAGCTTTGCTCCACTCTAGTCATATACAGCTTTATCATGTTTAGTGGCTTTCATCTTGCAAGTCATGTTTTCTCTTTTTCCTGGATCACCAGGCTGCTCTGCACTAAAATCTTCCCTCATTCTAGACTCTGTATCCTTGCCAATTCAAACCAGCCAGTTTCATGAGTAAGATTTCTACCAAGCCTCATATTTATCCATGTTGGATTGAAGCCCCTTATGCTCCCATGATGAATTTACCACCCCATAAAAACAGATGTATCATCGTAACTATTGCTTTATAGGTTGAATGTTCTGACTTGTCTCACATAATTAAAATTTTATGTTTATCTGCATCCAAGCTATTCAAATAGACTCAGCTTCTGAGCAGAGGGAAAAGACGGTGTTATTTATCTAAGATTTCTCTAAATCCCTGTCCAAAGCAGCCATGGAAGGATATGATGACTGTAAATTAGTTTCTTAAGCTTTCTGGTGCTACTGAATGGGAAAATAATAGTCTTATGCATAGGTTTTCTTCTGCAGTTCCATGTCTACATGACATGAAACTCTTGAACTGAGAGTTTGATTTAGGAACATACATCTGCAAGATTCTTGTCTTCTTCAGTCTCGAATTATTAAGGGTAATAATTCATTGTACTAATTCTACTTAGCAAGCTGGTACATTGCAACTGCAATTTTTTTCTTTGTAAATACCTAAAATCATGAGACATAAAAATATTAAGGCTAGGGATCCGTCCAGCATTTAAAACAAATGGATTATTTGTAGAGAAGAGGAATTTAAGTGCACAATTTCTTTTCCAGGAGCATAATTAAAACTGTAGCTCTGCCATTCGGTTCCTCAGATCTGCAAGATACCGGGCTTTGCAGAAGGCTTTCTGTAGTTGTCAGGGGATACAGTTTAATTAACCTGGGAACTAATCTCCCAAAGTGCTGAGCAACTTCAGCTGCTGTACTGTACATAGTGGTGGCAGATTTTTAAGGAGAATTAGGTAACTTCTCAAGGTTTTTAATTCAATTGGATGTGGTGCACTGGCACCTCTGGATATCCCAGTACCTTTAAAAGAGCGAGCCTGCAGTGCCAGCTGTCAGTCCCTGGCAGCCTTCAGTGATGACTCCCTAGGTCATTTTGATATCCCTACTGGAAGCTGTAGCACCATCTCCTTGCCTGGAGTGCTGCCAAAGATTTCCAAATCCTCCACATTCAGTGAAGGAAGACATTTTTATGTAGGAAGACCAATTCCTTCCCAATTGTTTCTTTCGCTTTTTGCACCTGTTGAGCTTCATCTCTCTCTCCGTGCTGGAGCTATGCTCATGGTCTCTGGTGTGCAGCAGCAGAGTTTCTGGGTTTTTGGGCTTTCTTTTCCCTTGCCATCCTTCCCACTTGCTGGATTCAGGCATGCACTATCTTTCTTCTGACTTGGTGGTGGTGAAATGTCCCCTGCCTGGCACCGTGGGGACTGTGGCAGAGCAAGGTTTGCCCAGCCAATGTGTGAATTCCAGGGCTGGCTGTGGAAAGTTGGGAGGAAGAGCAGCTAAGAGCAGCTCTTGCATGCCATGTGCAAGACTAGATAGATCTGTGTTGACTTGGCAGGGGATGCTGTTGGATTCCCTTAAACATTTGAATGCTGCATTTCTTTTTAAAGCAGGCTATATTTTGGTGAAAAATGCTACAGACATTTCTATTGTCAGTGTAGGCTACATTCATACCAACTTTAACAAGTCTTCAAGACAAATAATGGAATCAAGACACCTTATGCTTTGAGGATGTTTGTTTAAATCCATTTTTTGTAGTCAGTAGTCAATGTAATTGATCAGTTCCTTAACTTCTCTCAGTGATTCGTGTCAAACAAGCTCAGCTCTTACATCATGAGAGAATATATTCTTGAAAATTATAACTGCAGCAATAAAAAAAATCAGAAGGCTGTGCTTGGGATGCAGCAGAATCAAGATCAGGCATGGGAGAGTGGAAGTATGAGGCCCAGGATTTTAATCTCTCAAATGAATAGTGAAGCTGTGATACCATTTAAGAGACTGAACTTCTATTTATTTGATTGAGTCTGGATTTCACTTAAAATCTACATATATGAAGTGATTTAACTAGTGGTGTGTCTGATCCACAGGTGAGTTGGAGCTTGTTACAGAGATTTGTGGCCTGTGCCCCTTTCTACTTTTTGTTTTTGTGGTCTTCTTTTGCAGTGGGAGGCATTTACACTGTGATCCAGACAAAAGCCAAAACTACAGCAGATGAATGGGGCGAAAACTATTTTCTGATTGGCCCCTATTTTGAGCAGAATGTGAAGACTCAGGTGGAATTCTGTGAGCCTCCAAACCCTGCACTTATGAAGGCAATGGATACCATGAAAAGCCAAGGGTGTCAGGTAAATCAGATGTGCTGCTGCTTCCCAGGGCAACAAATCTGACTCTGAGGAGATTAAAGTTTGGGTTAATGCTCTTGTTGTTCCACTTGACACAGCAGTCCTGGTCAATGTCACAATGGGAAAGGCTCGGAATCCACTGCTAGAACAGCAGAGTCAATTCATTAAAGGTTATTTTTGAGGAAGAACCAGTTCATCCAATTATGGGTTTTAACAGTCATTTATCTGCAAGTCTGCTTAAGTGGATTAATGACTTATTTATCTAGTCTCTAAGTACGGTGAGATTTTAGTAGATATAATATGACCTTACTTTGACTGAGCCCTTACATTTCACGTTCTTGCATGGGCGTGAGAAGAGCGTTCCATTAGCTCTCAGTTTTTCTTCTGTAGCATAATACGGAGCTAAAAGCCAGAAAGGGACTTGAGAAAAGCACCCAAATGACAAAGAAACCACTTCCTCAGCTCAATGCAACCAGCTGCCAATTGCCTGGAAGGAGAGGTTAAACCACGGCACAAGGAGTGGATTCATCTCTCTTTCCAGCACGACTTTTAACCAGTGTTTTCTGTGTGATCTCATAGCCTTTCTGACACTCAGCTTCTCCAACAATAAAGTAGGAATAAACTTCTTCCTAATAAAGATTATCTGCTGAAAGAAATGGAACCTGCTGTGTTGATGGGTGGTTATTAAGCTGCAAGCAGCTGTGCCTTGGGGATAATTGCTTACCTGAAAATGGGTGGAAGGTAACTCATGCTAAACTTGACCTCCTTTCTTTAAGTCCTCATCTAGAACTAGAGATCCAGAACTCGCCTGCACTCTCACTCACCATTGAGTCCCTCAGAGATGCCAGTTTGGAGGAGGAAAAATTGCTCATAATGTGTGCTGAACAGATGTGGAGAGCATCAAGAGGCAGCAGCAAGGAAGCATTCTTATGTTGCTGAGGGGATTGACACACTTCAGTGCAGAGATTCCTAAAGTTCTTGGGCTGCCACCAACTGTGGCACAGACAATCTGTTTTCCCTTTTGTAAGAGCAGTTCTGCTGTTTTAGTGCCCTGTTAGGCACATGATTTTTGTTGGATGAATATGTGCCACAGCTCGGGCAAGTGTCTGTTGGGGACACTGACGTGATGCTTGCATTTTTCAGGCTCGGACTGAAAGGTCCAATCTACCATTTCTTATTTTTATGAGATTTTCATGGGTGATTGATCAAGTTTTCCATGTTGCTCCTGTTGCTTATAAGGAGATGTCTCTGCAAGCTGTGTATCACTCCTTTGTCTGGAAACAGCTAAATGTAGTTGCACTGTTTTAGAAATCCTTCTCTTCTTTCTCAGGGAGAATAGACATAAGCTGCATTCTTGTACTTTTTTAATGTCTGTGTTTAGTATTAGGTGTTGTATAGCTGTGACCAATGGTTTTAGGAGGTGGATTCCCTGCTGACCAATAGTAGCCAGATTATTAATGGATATATAAAGAGGTTTTGGTAAATAAAGTTCTCCTTTCACCATCTTGGGTTTGTCTGCCTGCTTACTCTGCTAGCTTCTGAGAATCTCAGGAAATCTCTAACCACAAGCTAAAGGCTCATGGGGCAGATTGATTGCAATGCTTTATATATGTTCAATTTAATCAGCCAACTCTGCCAGCCCAACCTATGCATTGTGCTGCTGGAGTATTCATATACAGCAGCAAATCTATCCCAGGGATGTCAAATATAGCTTTGATCTCCAATAATGACGCTCTAGTTTCCAGGAGCTGCACTTATCCTATTAACATTTATGTCTGGGTTTTGCTTATGCATCACAATGGATGATTTTAAACCAGGGGGCCTAGGAATGCTTCCAAACTTCTCAGGTCAGGTGTGTTCCTTGCCACAACCTGACCACATATTTAGATGAAGTCTGGGTTCCCTGCTTTTTAACCTCATCTTCCTGAATAGCAAATCTGGACAGTCTGAAAGAAATACATAAGGAGTGAAAAGGAGCAAACCCGTCTTTGTTACACCTTGTTCTTTTTGTCCAAATAGGCCAAGAGCTTTTATCTTACTTGTTTTCAAGACTTGACCTCTCTTCAGCTCGTTTTAACATCAGGGCTGGGTTCAACCCCTGAGGTCCCAGCCGTTTTGATGGCAGATTTAGCATGAAATAATTTGACTTTGCAGACTGAAGTGTGGGGCCAGCTGGGTTGGGCAGGTAGGATGAGGCAGTGAAGTTATAAATATTCAGAAATTTTTAACTATGCCAATGCAGATGAAGCAGGAAAGCTGCATTTTTAGCCTAATATGATTTTAGATATTGGTATACCTTCTGATTGATCCTTCCACTCTTCCGAATGGGAGTGTAATCCTTCCCCTCTGTGCTGCTTGGAAAGAAGGAAGAAATGTCATGGTAGATACAGGTGCCAAGCACCAGTCTTACAAACTCTCTCCCCAGTGTTCTAGCATAAATAGTAAAAGACTGCAGACAAATATGAATGAAAGAAAATAATAATTCTGAAATAAGAGCAAGAGAAGTAGCATAGATACTTCAATAAGAACAGAAGACCTCATTATTCAAGCAAGTGCAGTCTTCCTAATCTCTTTTTTTAATGGAAAAAAAGTAAATATTGCAATGAAAATCTAAAATGAAAGTCTTAAAAAGAAAGTGTTCCTAAAAATTGTAGTTTCCTTTGTTCCAGTATTACTCCATGTATTTTGCAAGGAAAACTGCAAGTCCTGAGTGTGTAGGACTGTGAGCACATGTTCTTTATGGGAAATACTTCAGATTTGATGGATGAAAATAGTTGTGCTAACTGGCCTTTGCATTCACTTTTAACATTTTCTTTCTATATCCTTGCCTCTTTTCCACAGGTTTTTTTTGGAAGATGGCTGATAGAGGGCAGCCCATATGTCTTACTGTTTGATATAGGATCAGCAGCTTGGAATCTGGACAAGTGGAAAGGTGAATTTTGGGAAGTCAGCAACATAGGGATCCCTTTTCATGATCGAGAAGCCAACGATGCAGTGATTTTTGGATCACTAACAGCCTGGTTTTTAAAAGAGGTACAGCTTTTAAATCTAGAGATTTGCAGATCAAAACTGCTTTGGGATGTGGTTCCTATTCTCCTCATTGAAAACTATGATTTTAAGGAATTGATCTCGATGTAGATTAAATTTGAATTTAAAACTTAAACGATGTGGTCATTTAACTATTTTTTCAGAAGAAGGGGAGTGGGGCTGCCCAATGTGAAGTCTGAGTGACTGTGCTTGCCAGAGCTCCCTGGCACTCTAGAAATGAGACTGTTCTGAGGCACATGTATTTCTTGGGCTTAAGGATAAGGGCTGATGGAAATCAAGGCACATGACCACTTAAAATTGTACTTTTTTGTCACAAGAAGGAAAAACAAGCACACTGCTTCATGAAAAAAAGCTTTTCTGGGGCTGGGATGATGGACAGGATAATATATATTTCATATATTTCTTTCTATTTTCAGCTTTCCTGTCAGTTTGATGACAAGCCCCATATAATTGCCCACTTCCACGAGTGGCAAGCAGGAGTGGGTTTAATCCTGGCTCGATCTCAGAAACTTCCCGTTGCCACAATTTTTACTACCCATGCTACTCTGCTTGGGAGATACCTGTGTGCAGCCAGTATTGACTTTTACAACAATCTTGACCAGGTAAGAGCTATTTTTCTCATTCTACCCTATTTTTTTAGCTAATCAGCTCCTGACTCCTTTTCTGTTTACTGTGGTGCATGATTTATTGCATTTTCCATCTTGTGTATTCACTGATGATGGACCCACAGCTGCTTGTTGATTCCAGAGCACGAGAAATGGTGTTTGTAAGATCATGAAGTGTCCAGGCATGAGTGCCTTGGTGTCATCTGACAGGTCTGAAAGCTCAGTGGTGACTAGAATTTCTTCAGTAAGCTTTGATTTCCCAGATTTGCACTGCAGGGTGCTGAATCTCGTTCAGTCTCCAGTCAGGTCCACTGACTTGTGGAGTAATAGTGCAGAGGTATGGAGTTGCCAACAGAGTTTTTTCACCTTCTTTTCAATGGTTTGGAACATTTTTCAAATACAAGGGTAAAATTACAGGCTCAGAACTTGTTGCAAGTCAGGTGACCTTGAGAGTCTTCCCATGTATGTTCAGGAAAGGTGCCCATTATTTGAGGTGAGAGCTATGGTTTGAGAACTGCTGTTACCAACCTGAGTTATCAGGGAATGTAAAACTTCTTCATCTGTGGCCATCATCTGACCCTTCAGGTACAGCCTCACAACACCTTCTGAATGTGACACAGTAGAAAAAAATGGCCAATAGCCCTCATCTTGCTAAAAATACCCTGGAATTGCAGTGAATGATGGTGGGTTTGGCTTTTTTTTCCCCAGCCTACTTCTTAATTTTTACAAACCATAATGAGTCCTTCTAATTTCAAGCCTTTCAGGTTAGGCCTAGTTTGTAACTGGCAAATGTAGGAAGCATTTTCTGAGTTCAAAAGACCCAGATCTGTTTCTTGGAATATGTGTAAATTATCTAGTTGTTTTGGTTTTCACTGTTCTCTTGCCACTCAAAGCATAACACACACCAATATTTCAAGGACCCAAAACTCTTTAGCAATGCCTTCAGCAGAGGTGCTTTGCATGATCTGGGCTTTCTCATGTGGTCACAGACAAACGTGAATTCAAGAGATTTTTGCATTCCAGTGCTTATTGAAGGTAGAGGTAGATAAAAGAACCACCTTATTCATTGTTCATGCACTTCCTCAGCTATAATCAGTGGAGAAAATTAATTAGTTGGCAATTTTCAGTTGGATGTTTGAAGCTTGGCACACTGGGGAACAGCATCTTCCAAAGACAAGGCTGAAGCAGTTCTGTGCCACCGGCCTGGCTCAGAAACAGAAAATCACAGAAACATGGAATGGTTTGGGCTGGGTGGTAAACATCAGCTCATGGGCAGGGACACCTTCCACTGTCCCAGGTTGCTCAGAGCCCCATCCAGCCTGGCCTTGGACACTGCCAGGGATCCAGGAGCAGCCACAGCTTCTCTGGGCACCTGTGCCAGGGCCTCCCCACCCTCTCAGGGAACAATTCCTCCCCAATATCCAATGCAAACCTCCTGTCAGTGTGGAACCATTGCCCCTTGTCCTGTCACTCTCTCCTAGTCTCCTAAGTTAGTTATGCTTATTAGGTGCATTAATGAGGCAGCATGAATATCCCAATCATACTGTGTAGGAGTCCAGACCTTCTTTCTCCCTCAGAGTCTCTTTATGTGTATATACGCATAATACGGAATGGTTTGTTTTGATTCTGGTTAATTCAGTGAGTTGCAAGTAGCCCAGAAAATAGTATTTTTTTCTCAAAGCAACAGTTTTTTTCTCTTCATGATAAATTTTGGGGGCCTCACCCTTGTCTATGTGACTCAAAAGAAAAACAAATGATCTCACATCTGAGTGAACCTACAGATTTTAATATATTTATAAACTGGCCACAGTATTAATGTAATTTTTTTTCTGTTCACACAAGGCATGGATGCCTTTATGTGAGGAGGCTCTGTCCGTCCTGCAAAGCTTCACAAATCCCATTGGTAACCATCATCTATGCCACAAATACAGAAATGTCTATTCAGATTTTATTCTAAGAATACATGGAATGAAACAAGTATCAATTCAAAGTATTATACTAAATTGTTGTAAATAATATTTAAGGGAAGACAATTGTGGATTTCTAAGCCATAATGCTTTATGCTCTCTGTGGGTTGACACTTAAAAGGCATTAATAGTGGAAACTATGTCAAACTGTTATAACCATTGTTTAACATTCCTAAAGGATGCTAAAACTCTTCCTGGAAAAGTTAACTAACTTAGTGAGGGCTCCTTTGACTGTGAAAAGGTCACCTTGGCCCAAAAGTCAGTTGAGAAACAAGAGGTTTATCTAGAATACAATAATTAAACGATACAGAGCTAGATCTTGAGACCTATTCTTGTTGCCACCTTCTAGCAGTAAATTCTTTAGGTCAAGAAAGCAATTTGTCACTTGAATAAAGTTCTTTAGGGCTTCCTAATGTTTAATCTTGGAAAGAAACACTATTCTTTCAGAGCATGTCATCCCCTCCACACTAAAGTAAAATAGCTGGATTTCCTCTTTCGGTGCTGTTGCATAAATGTCTTCCTTTGAAGCATAATCATAATTAAGTTCTCACATTTGACCAGGGTTTCACAGTTAGAGCACAGCTCCCACCAAGCAGCAGCAGAGACGGGGGAAAGATGCAGCTGCAGGATGTGCTATGCCAGACGTCACAGAAAAATGGTGGCAGCACACAATGAAAGTGCGTGGCCTTATTGTGCCTACACACAATCAGGCACGTACAGCTCATACAGAGAAAAGAGGAAACCTCATGTCTCTTTTTCTAGTCCCCAGCACAGTCCACAAAACGCTGATTTAGGACGCTTAGTAGAGAGTTCTACACCGCCCACACAGTGCAGGACTCTCCCATTGCAGCGTCAAACCGTCCTGGCAGGACTAGAAGATGCAAGATCAGCAGACTGCTGACTGCAGGCAGCCAAAACTCCCTGTTTCACGAGCTGAGGGCACATATCAGCCTGTAATCTGTAAGAGGACATTTTCTGGGGGGCTGCTAACCCTGCCAGCCTAGTAGAGGAGAGCTGTGGGCTAATGGAAGGTGGAAAGGTGCACTATGGATGTAAGATTTTAATGTTGTGTGAGTCCTGACCTCTTCCTGAGCCATCTGCTCTTTGCCTCAGCAGAGATGGGATGCTGTTCCTTACACAGCATTGCAGCTTAGCAGCTGGACATGGCACTCAGGGCCACCTTAACTGAGGTGGTGACTGGTCAAAGGTTGGACTTGGTGATCTTGGAGGCCTTTTTCAGCCCTAAGGACACTGTGATTCTCTGATTACTGTGATTCTCTGATTACTGCATTAGCTTATACAGTTCTTATAATCTTACCGTTTTAACTTTGTTCCTCTGGACTGGCTGGAATTTATCTGCCTCTGCTCCAGTGCAAACGTGGGTGTTAAACCCTTAGCAGGTGCCCAGGAGCATGATGACCACCAGAAGTAACACTGTTGTGTTACTATTTAGTGCACATTTTGGTTCCTAGGTTCACATTTAATTCACTCTGCATGGAGAAAGGAGGGAGGGAAAACAAAAAGAAAAAACAGAGGATGACTTGCACAGTAACTGGCAGTATCTCTATTTTTATCTACTTTTAAGCATTTGAAGAGCCCTGGGTAGATGACTGGGCCAGGGACTGTTAACCATACCTATGAGTTACTGGCTTGGACTGTTCCAAAGGCAACACTTCCTAATTTCAACAACAAGCAGGGTTTGATATGAGTTTAATTGCCAAAAGAAGTTCAAGAACTTTTATATGTCTAATTAGTCCCACCAGCAGGGCATTTTTCCCATTATCCCCAAGTCCAGTGTAGCTTTTACACTGGTGAGTGTAAGGTTATGTTTGTTATCAAAGTAAACTGAACCAAAAAAGCTGAAAGCTGGGATTTCTATGAAAAAAAATTCTGGAGCCTTTTCTTTGAAAAAAATTTTCTTTGGAGCCTTTGTCTCTTCAGGAGAAGATCAAGAATGTTAATCTTTTATTGTTTTCCCCATTGTTTAAGGGGACTGATTTAGTTTTTTGTTTGTTTCTTTGTTTGTTTTGAGTGGGGATTTTTTGGGGATATCCTTTCATCCCTCTAGGGTTTTAAACAGACCAGCACCTTTCATAAACTGACACTGATGATCTAGGCAAGTTTCTAGGTGAATAGACAGCTCATTTTGGGACAGGATTTAACCTGGAATTTAATCTGAGAGGTGACCATCTGAAATGATTTTTGGGACCACTGGCCTGGCATAATGGAGACGTTTGTATACTTCAGCCTCTGATACTTCTTACTAAAAAACTGCTGTGATATATACAGGGAAAAGTGTTTTAAGGAGAAGAAAAAAAGGTTAGTTATATTCATCATTGCTTTTTTCCTTAGGCTGCCCTGCCAATGTGTAAAACTTCAGTTTAGAATTTGGAACACTTTTCTTCAGCTCATGCAGGTGCAGCTGACTCCAGTTTGCAAAGTGGAAAATCATATCCCAAGAAATCTGAAAGGAAAAGTACTAAAAATCTCAATGAAAATGAGCAGTCAAGAGCTTTTTTGCTGACAATATCTCACTCCTCTTAGTGCTGTGCTATCCAGTTTGCCACTGAGCTCACTGTTACGCAAAGCTAATCCGCTTTGTCAGCAGAGCAGCTGATGGAAATCTGATTTAGGCCAGGAAGTGTAAATTTCATTCTCTTTTGGCCTGGCAGACCTATACCAGAATGAAAGTTCTATTTACACAAGGTAACAGTCAATTGGAGGTAAATTTGATGTAAGCTGGATTTTAAAGGAGTAATTCTTATCTAATTCAGACATTGGCAGCCAGTGAGATTATGCTGGAAGCAAAGATGTTTCCACTCTACCTTTTAGTAGGTAAGGAGTTTGAACTTCAGGCCTGTGTCTGACTACTCCTGATTCCACTGCAGAATCACCTTGAACTTGAGAGTATCACAGTTTTAAAAGACCAGAAGAGATTATTTCATTCTCTTGTTTAAAATCCTCATGCATCAAACCTGTACCTTTTATTTGAATTACGAAATCTTTGCAAAAATATTATCCACTCTTGAGGAAAGGCTTAAGTGGTAAGGATAGTCTGTATTATTTCTGCAAAGTGTCATAGTGTTTTATTAAGGAAAACTATTTATTTTAATTCCAGTTTGAATTTGTATTGGTTTAACTTCTGTTGCTATTCACCCTACTTTCTTTTTTTTTTCTTTTTTTTTTTTTAGGAAAGCATAGTCTAATGTCAGTATCTAGAGATTTTCTGCAGACTGTGACAAATAATTTGTCTTTGTTTCAGACAAGTATTTAGATAGCTAATATAGTCCTTCCTCGTTTTCCACTTTTAAATCATTCTTCTGTTTTGGGAATACTTTGCAATTTGTCTTTATAATTTGGAAGTAGGAATGCCTGATTTGGATTTACTACTTCAGTGACTGTTTCCAGAAGAAACATAATGCCAGTATTCTGTAGCTGCTTAATACTCTCTTCTTTTTTCATTTAAAATTCATCCCTAGCTGTCTTGAGCAGGATGCCATGCTGGGAGGCTCAGAGATGTTGAATTTTAAGACATGAATGAAATGTTATGCTCGTTACATGGATCCATAGAAAAGACAAAAATGAGCTGAAATTTTCCCTCAGAATTGCACTGCAGCAAATGCAGATTTTACTCCAAAGCATTAAACCTGTGGAACGTCTTCCTGTTTTGCTTTGAAATTAGAGTGGCCTCATAAAGGAGTCATTTCCCCTTCTGATCTTTGCCATCTTGTAAATTCTAATAATCTGTTTGGTTTCTACCAGTCAGGGAAGGAGGGGATCCTCCAACAAATGTACAGGGAAGTGGACATTGAAGTTGTTAATTCTAAATATCGCTGAGGGAAGAAATGGTTGGACTCTTAAGAGGATCTTAAGAGCCTCTTCCACCCTAAAGGGTTCAGCAAAGAGTTCATCTGACTTAGATCTGTTTTTCTCTCAATGCAGTTTTCATCTGTGGCTTTGCCAGTGTTCCCATGTGCTGATAACAGTGTTCCCATGTGCTGATAAACAAAAGCGGGCGTGACGCTCTTCATGGGTATCTCACTTGGCTCTCACTGAACGCCAACCATACGGAGCACAGCTCCCAGGAGCCTGAGCTGGGGGGCACAGAGAGCAGAGCTGAGTGCTGAGCAGGAACACTAGGCTGGGGATGAGGAGCAAACCAGCTGCCCTGGTGTCCTGATGGTTTAACATATTGCCCCGTGCCCCACAGTGCCTCTAATTCTGGAGCTGAGATTGTCACAGCAGGCTCAGCTGTCTTTGCACAGGACTGGGTGGGCTAAATTTGTCACCTGCACTGTCTCATCAATTAATTTTCATTTAACCTGCCCTTCAACTTGGTTAAGGCTCTTTTCTGAAGTCGCTTGTGTGGCCTGCTCAGAAGTGCACAGTTCTTACTCCACATTATAAGTGAGGTCAAAAGTCAAGGTCTTGCTTTACTGATTGGTGCTGGAAACTGCTGGAGAGTGAGAGCAAATGAAATGTGAGAACCCTGTGATCTCTGTTTGTACTTCTTAATAGGTGTGGAATTGTGTGCCTTTGCAAAATTGGGCCAAAAGTCACACAAGCATATGTAAAATAAAATATTTCCCATTTCCAAATGATGGAAAAATGAATAGCAATGAAGAAATAAACATTGATATGTGTTAAATATGTAAAGTCTTTTCATGCAATGAAAGCAAGAAAAGCTAACTAGAAATGTCATAGTGTTTAACAATATTTTATGAACATGTCTACCAATAGTGTTGCAGGGAGTGTTTATCTACAGTTACTGAACATTCCAAATTTAGTTTTTAATAACATTTTGTAATTAAAATCCATTCTTGCTGAGAAAGGTAAAAGAGAACAAAACCCTTTGAAGTTTGACCAGCTATTTGTTTGTTAGCAATTTAAAAATTATTTTTAATAGAAAGCCAGATGTGTTTGAAAAGACTTGCATAGTTCTGACTGTGCAGTGGTGGCCATTCTATTTGTGTGCTTGTCCAGCATGCTGAAGAACTGGGCCATTTTGTATCTTTGTCGCCCAGAATCTTTGAACAATAGAATACACAGTTAAGAGCTGCTTGTGAATCAGTTCAGTGTAAGCCGAGCATGATGCTGAGACCTGGGGCACTATAAGGAGTCAAATTCATCCCCCTTTATTTTTCTCTTCTTTACCCTCCTGCTCAGTGCTCTTTCTACCAACTCGATTTCTGTAGCAAACAAGATGTATGTTCTAGAGAAAGTATCACCTTTTGTATTTCATGCACTAAAATTCTTATGGGGAATGAGGAAAATGTGATATGTGATGATACAACTGAGAAATGGTATTGTGATGTTTAGCACATTATGTGGTAAAGTGTATTTGGCAAACATAGAAAAGCTTTTGATATAGAGGATCATCAATACCAAAACAAAGCATTTAGTTTCTTTGGAAGTTTTCAGCTGCGATTTTTCGAGAGTCCCTTTTTTTGTCACATTAGGATGGTTAGAGTGGCATTTTCAGCTAATATAGGGGAAGCCACTTCCCCACAAGTAGTGTGGCACTGCTGCAAAACTAAGAGTGCTCAGTGGGTAAAAGCACTTAACTTGCTTAGCAAAGCAGTTGTAAGATACCTATACCTCCATCTGTGTCTATACCTATCTAAGTGAAAATAAGAAGTTGTTTGCTTAAATCTAGTTCCCTGAAGTGCTTCACATTGGATCAAATTTCTTAAAGTATGTTCTGGACCAACATTAAGCATCTACTTGGCAGGACAGGTCACGGTCTAAATAGCTTTACTTCTGTCTAAGTTCTGAAGTGCTAAAAGCACCTGGCCATGGCAGAGGTCACAGAGTCCTAACTATAGAAAGTGCTGTCTGCCCTGCCTGTGATGAAGGTTAAATCTATTATAGTCAATGAAGTTACACAGTCAAATGCAATCAAAGTCAGGCTGTGCAGCCAGCATTAGGCAGCAATCTCAGCAGAGCTCACGGAGTCATTGTCACCCTCCATGAAACTCACACAGTCCATTGGGTGCCCATGCTGTTGACCTTAGGAGGTCGAGACTTCTGTTTCCAGAAGTGAAACATCATGGAAGACTAAGAGGATTGTGATTTAATTGAAAGCATTGACACCTTTTTTAGACTGCATTGTAGCTTTTCTGCACTGGACATGGTTACTGAACATTTGAACCTTTAAGCATGGGCTCAGTAGGCATTGTGCATTTTCTTTGCATCAGGACAACATAAGCTCAGTTTAAAAAAGGGTAGCTGCAAGGTTTAAACATGATTTAGAAAAACTTTGGTGCTTGGAATGGTCATATCTAGCAGTTTAACGTACATCTGCTTCTAGACATTAACAGAGTTCAAATGGAAATAAAAGAAGCAGCAAATAACAGAGATGGAGTTGGAGGAAGAACATCTCTGAGTATCAGAAAATATCCCATTTTCTATTTTCTTTGTTCCCTTGGGATTTATGACTGAGTCTTCATACCCTGCCTCTCCACCACAACTCCATTTCTCTCTTGCCTACCTAGGATTCCCACCATTCTACCCAGTCCCCAGGTCCTGTCCTCATCCCCATTCCTTTTTTCTTCTCTCCCCTTCAGCTACCAGCAACCACCCTGCTCACCCAAGCTTTCCAACAAGCCCAGGCAAGATGCAACGTGATTTGGCCAACCAGCAGGCCAAATTCCACAGATCCTTAGCTTTCATGAAATCATTAATCTAGATTTCCTTCCATGGCAGAGCTGCCATTTTTTCAGGAACAGGCAGGAACTGAGAGCTCCCTTGCTCTTTCAAATGCTTTGAAGTCAATAAAATGGTTAAAAAACAAGAATGACAAAACAGCAGCACAATGATTATTATTCCCTGGGCAAATCAAGCTTAGATTAGCAGGAGAAGCCTTCCCTGAGGGAGTCAGTCTGATGAGCACATCACACAGGTGTCTTTTTTGTTTGTTTTGGTATTTAACAGTTTGACATTGACAAGGAGGCTGGAGAGAGGCAAATTTACCATCGGTACTGTATGGAACGGGCATCTGTGCATTGTGCCCACGTGTTCACCACAGTCTCCCAGATCACAGCTACAGAAGCAGAACATATGCTAAAAAAAAGCCCTGGTAAGACCTGAATTATTTCTTTACTATATTTCCCCCAAATGCCTGCATTTCCTTAGACTGAATGAACATAATGAGACAGGTGTGCAAACATGAGGAGAAAGGACATGGGGCATGTCTGGCTGTGCTACAGGGATTGACCACTTTTCCATGGATGTTAGGCTTTTTTTGCAAGGACTCCTCAGCTTCAGAAATTTTGTCTGTGGCAGGGTTTCCATGCTCTTAGAACTGAACCATGATAAGCTTCATATGGACAAAATGTTTTCTATTAGACCCACAAGTAGAGTTTGAAAAATAGGTGGGTCTTGTGCCCAATAGTTTGTCTGGTTTTCCCTTTGATATTCGTCTCATAAAATATGAATCTTAGAAGCCTTGTACTGTTCCATGCATGGATTTTGAGTAAGGTCATGATCCCAGTTTGATGTGTCATTAAAATTCTCTTTAAATCATCTCAGTGCTTTATAGGGACAGACCTCAGTTCTCCATCTGCAGGTAAGCAGCATGAGGGGAAAACTGCACAGCAGTTTTGGGGACTATTTAGCAGGTGTGTACAGGTCTTGTTTATTTTAAATATAACATTGCTGAAATTACGTTTTTTTTTTTCTCCCCACTTATTCTTTGTAGAGTTTTTAGTTGCTTTGCAGTGCTAATTATAGTTTGGGATTGTTATCCTGTTTAATTTCAATGCTTCAAGCCACATCGTGGTTCCTGAATCAGAATAAAAGAGCTGTTCATTGAATCCTTTGCCTCATTCCTGACTAGCTGTCAATAGGACGATGGACTTAGATTATTTTTTTTTTCATTTTAAGCATGAAAGCCGTGTCTTAGAAGTCACTTAAGTTCAGTCATTTAAAATGGGATAACTCAGAAAGATCTTGATTTTTACAAAGTGCAGAGTACTTTGAAAATTAGACTTTTGAAGCTGTTTTAAATAGGCATGAGGCTTCTCCCCACAACAGCTGCCCTTGAAAATCATAGTCTGTGTTTTGGGATTTTAGGAGAATGAAATGAGTCTGAATCCAGTTTAATTTGGGGAAGAAAATCTCCAGGCTGCTCAAAGATAAAACATCAGTTGAAGCTGACGGCAATTCCATGCACTGAGATGCACAGGCCTGAGATTTTTGTGATTATTCTTTCAACTTTGAAGAAACCAAGTAAATATACTTAATGTTTGGGTTAAAAACTTACTGACACATAGCATGCTTCATGTTGACATAGCTAGAAAGAAATTCAATAGGAATTGCCTCCCCAAATCCTAGGAGACAGCTGTAGGTGAAAAGTATGTTCTGATGGGAATAAGTACTTTAATAGTTTCTCTGAATCCAAGACCACAAATAAACTGTGGAGGAGCCTATTCTTACACTATTTATCCTCTCTGAAGCTGTGAAATCTGCATAGACATTGACTGTTTGGCAATCCTTCAGTAGGCCATTGAGCTTGAATTCCACAAAGGAACATGAATACTGAAAGCATGTGTACATTTCTCAATCACTTTAAAAATAAACTTTCAAAAGGGGGATACAGAATTGGCACAATTAACTTTTATTTGCATTTATTGTGACCTAAACTTTGTACCCAAATTGTTAGCTAAAAATAACTCAGAAATGTGCTAAGTGTGTCTCTGGAGCTGTTTAATATCAAAATTGGATTATAGTTTAAATTATAAATCTCATCACTTGGAAAAGTCCCTTTAAAATTTAGTAAACCTGATTGCATAGAGAACTTCTGCAGCAGGACAGAGGCCACTTTGCCAATTTAAACCTGGCAGAATGAGTGCTTGCATTATGCTGATTCCACTTGCTGCAGTTTTTATTTGATCAACAATTTATCAAACCATATTTGTCAAAAGCTTAAGTATCTGATGTTGAACCTGTTTTCTTTGACGTATCAAGCAAGATTCTGTCAGTGGTCATAAGTTATGTACCTGTGATTTGAAAACAGATGTTATGGGATTTCTAATGTTTTCATTCAGATACGAAACATATTTCTCATTAGCAGTAGAGAAGATTTAGAATCAAAATTCCAAGAAACTCAGGTATCAGTTGAGTTCTAGATCTAGGCTTCCTATCTGTATGTATTTTATCAAAATCACAGAAGGAAACCAAAAAAGTTATGAGTCAACCCTGAATGTTTGTGATTTTTCAACAGAAAACTTCATACTATGCTAATATTACTTAAATCAATGCCAGTTTCTTTCCTACAAATACAGAAATCAAAACATTTTGATATGACCTACTTGGGAAAATATTTCAAATAAAAATGTCATTAATTCATTAAACAACAACAACAAAAACAAAACAAAAAACAAACAAACAAAAAAAAAACCACAAAAAAAAAAACAAAAACCAACCAACCAAACAAAAAAAACCAAACCAAAACCAAAAACCCAGAGAACTTAGCATAGGGACCAAGCTTTCTTCCATCACTTCATCCCTCACACATGTTCAAAATACTCCTGTATGCTGAGCAGAAATAGAGAACAGTGTGCTTTGGGCCACCACTCCTGTTCTGCATCTCAAATCCTTAAACAAGAGAAGGATGGGGTCCCAATCGTCATGAAAGGGTAAATGAAGCTGCAGTTAAACCTAAGGACATGGGAGTAGGTTATACACGGGCTGCTGCTGATGGGTGAGAGCATCAAAATTCCCTGACAAATAAATGTGAGAGTGTAAGGAAACCAGCCAGAAATACCCAGGCAGGTATTCTTCCTTTATTGTAAGGTTTGAAATGGTCGGAGTCTCAAAGCTATGTCTTGCATGAGCCAGTTCTTCCATGAAGAACGAGAAGCAGGTCAGGGAAAGGGGAAGGTGTGTTGTTTGTAAAGGCAATGTTTCTGCTCTGTTGCCTCCCCACAGAGGTCTTTGTTCAGAGAATTTTTAAATGCTGGGCAGGGAAAGGTAAAAGCACAAGTTTTCTTGTCAGGTTCACCAAGACTGTTTTGTCATTGAAGACAAAACCTTAAGTACCTAGCAAGTAAATATTTCCTGGTCTTTATTTTCAAATATGGCATTCCAAGAAAAGATCCATCAAAACTTTGGCTATTTCATGGTTACTACTAAAGATTATATTTTTATCTATTGCTCTTTAACCTAGAGTGTTTCTGAACATTTTACAGGTGAAAGTTTAATCAGAGATCACTTACATGGCAGGAAAACACATTTGAAGCCTTTGAATAGCTGCTGTGATCTACCAGGAAGGCTAAGAGTGACTGAATTTCAGTGTCTGTCCTCTGTGTATATCCTATAACTCTACCTTCAAAAGGCTGGAAATGAACAAATTTTAATAGTAAGATAATTTAGAATCTTGGATGAGAGCAGCAATAAAAATGTAAAGCGTACTATTCTGTGGCTATTTTCAGGAGAAATGCGACAGATTATTGGATAGAGGCTGTTTTAAAAACAACCTTTTTTATCCTTTTCTGATAAACGCTCAGAAGTTTTGCTAGCATGTGTATCTCTTGTGCCATGCAGTAAACAAAGGCATAGTATAGCACAGTTTCTGCCTCCAGGGGCTCTCAACCTATCGTGATAGAGCAGGCACCAGCAGTATCAAGGAGAAAGAGGTAAAGGGCAACTTGCACAACAAACCTATGGCTCAATGGAGACATTACTGAAGTCTTGACGGGACAAAAGGGCAGGGTCTAGCCGTTGCTGAGTGCAGGTGAAAGCTGCTTTGGTGCTGCAGACAGTGCAGAGCCACGTGCAAGAGCTTTGTGGAGGCAGTGCTGTTCCCTCTCCATGAGTAACATAAAGACGTAGCCTGTTCACATAAAACTGAGACACGTGGTGGTTCTTTCCTGAAAGATTTCTCTGACTCTGAAGATGTCTACCTCTGCCTTTTCTCTGCTTTTCCAGATGTTGTCACCCCAAATGGCTTGAACATTAAGAAATTTTCAGCAATGCATGAGTTTCAGAATTTGCATTCCATGTACAAGGCTAGGATCCAAGAGTTCATTCGAGGTCATTTCTATGGGTATGCTTTTACTTTTCAAAACTTAGCAACGCTTGTCCAACACTGTTTAAACAAGAACCAAAGCAGGAGGACTAACAAGTACTTCACAGGGGAGTTGAAATGTTGAAACCAGCTTATTCAAATATCTGTCTGGGCTTTCTCAGTCAGAAGCGAAGGGAATTTTAGACAACAGGTCTGACTCTGCTTAACAGATTGTGATATCAGACAGCAGATCTTGATCTGTTTGTTTTCTACCCAAGATGCAGTTTATCAGATTAAGATAGTCAATTTAAAGAACAAAAGAAAAGCCTCACTTTCATTTATCTCTTGGTATAATAAATTCCTCCAGAATAGAAAGCTGTTGTGTGTTTTGTTTGATTATATCTTGAGAAATACTTCGTTCCTGTTTGTTTTCTTGCTTTCAGCCACCTTGACTTCAATCTTGACAAGACCTTGTTTTTCTTCATTGCTGGGAGATACGAGTTTTCCAACAAGGGAGCTGATATGTTTCTAGAAGCCTTATCAAGATTAAACTTTTTGCTGAGGGTAAGAAAGCTTACACAGCTGTTGGAAACATAGAGCTTATGCTCAAGCTTACCATAGTGTGAAAGTCACCTGCAAGAATTCCCATTCAGTATTCTGGTTTATAGGAAAGTAATTATGGGATATTCACAGTTTTCATAGAGTGCTCTCCCTGAACCATCACAGTATATGATGATCTCAGACAGCTTAAAAATAATTGATTACATAGTTCAAGAAGTTAATTCATGGTTGCCTTCCTGTTTTTTAGAGAGAAGTAATGAAAATAGTCTTCAGGAGTTTGCCCGATGGTTTACATACTGGAAGGGAAATAACTATAATCCCTTAATGCTGCACTTTAAAAACATTCCTTTAAGAAAATCATTTAATTCATTAGGACCTGATCATGATCTTTTAAATCTCTGAATACTGCTACCCCATTAGACGGGAATCTTGCATTAAAATTCACAGAGTGACAGTGGCCTGGTGAACAAGCAATGGAAAGCCACTCCTTTCTCCATGCTCCTGTTTCCTCAGCTGCAAAGTGAGTGCAATGTCTTAAATGCCTTTTTGGAGTACTTCAACGAAGATAAGAGCAAGGCCTTGTCATAACCACAGAGCAGAGCCCTTATCATCTACACTGAGGGTGTTGAAAATGTCTCCAGGAGTGTCCCAGAGACTGGTGTATTGAAAAGAAAAACCAGAAAAAATGCCAATTGGTTTTCGGTCATCTGGCAAGGATCAATTAACTGTTGTTCCAGACTCTGTCTTTTGTACTCATATCAGTTGGATGATATGGAAAATCTGGATAAAAATTAGGATACTGCATTGTCAGCAGGGATGAAAAAATCACTAGTGTTCACAGCCCTAGGTGCATTTGATCTACCACCACCTTCTACTAACACACCATTAGAGCCTTTAGATTTTCTGGAAATTCTTGATCTCTTCACTCACACAACAAATCACCTCACAAAGCTGAAGTATTTCTTCCACAGCAGAAGTTTGGCAGTGCTGTGCCACATCAGGTACCTGTTAATGGTTATTATCTGTGAATGCTGATAATGTGGAAGGCCTTGTATGATAAGAGGAAAAGAATTGCCTGAGCAGTTATTGCAGCAATCTCCTGTTGCAGCTAATGATTTATATCATAGAATCATAAAATCCTTAAGGTTGGAAAATACCTCCAAGATCATTGAGTCCAACCTTTTGCCAACCACCACCTTGTCAATTAGACCACGGCCCTGAGAGCCATGTCCAGTTGTTTATTGAACACCTGCAGGGATGGTGACTCCAGCACCTCCCTGGGCAGCCACTGCCACTGCTCAGTCATCCTTTCAGTGAAGAAATTCTTCCTGATGATATCCCTGACAGGCAAGGCTGATGGAAATTAAAGGAAGCTGAGGCTAGTTTTCCCAAGCACTGTGGAACAGTGTGCTGCCACTTCTCCCATAAGCTGAGCCTGGATTTAGGGCATTATTCTTCCAGTGTGGATGCCAGCATCTGATTAGCCGTTCAAAGAACACTTGCTCTGTCATTATTTCAAGAGGTAACTCCACTGGGAGTTTAGACTACCTGTACTACTTACAAATCTGGAAATTATGGTGCTTCTTAAGTCCCAGTGGTGTGCCTGAACCTAAAACAATACATAGAATTGCATGGAATTATTTTGTTTTATAGAGACATTTTCCTTTACTACTTGAAAACCTTCATACAATTTTGGAAATAAAATCTGAATGTTGGGAGAGATTGTTAATGCACACTGGGATCATGGCATAATGGCCTTGGAACTCCCTCTGAAGATAGGGAAGTGAAGAAAATTAAGATGATAGATGACTCCCATAGGTTATTCTATACTATACATTTCCCTCTATGTCAATCTGGGAGAAGGTACACTAACAGCATCTAACACTACAGCCTATCTAAAATTTGAAATGGAAGCAATTCAAACTAATAAAATTTTTACAGCTCTGAACAGAGTTCACCCTTAGCTTTTCTTTAAACAATTGCTGACAGGAGTAAAACCTCGTTCCTGCAAGGAATGGACCTGGTATTTTGAACCTTGTCCATGCACAGGAGAAACCAACAAGTGAAACCATCTAGAAATAAAGGGCCAGAATTTACAGCAAGTCCTTTTTGCCTTTGCAGTAGTAGCTGGTTGGGAGAGATGAGCAAGAAGATACTCGTGGCTTTTTGTATGTCCAGCAATTTTTTTGCCAGGGGTTCAGGCAGAAGATGGTTGCTCTCTCTCTGCCCATACACCTGCTGCTGTAGGAATGCCTTACCTCATGCCTCAGCATACCTCAGCTAGTGAAATAATCACTCACCTCTTTGAGCCCTCATAGTTTGTGTCAGGTGAGAAGGAATGTAGGATTTTTTTTTTTTTTTGCAGTTTTTGTGCACATCCAAAGTCATATTCTCTAAACCACAAGAGGTCAGGGAGATCTGATTGCCCAAACTGAAACTGGGTGATATCTCTGTCTTGATCTCTGACTTGATAAATCTTATTTGTAGCAAGAGCTACAAGACCAGAGCCTTCCTGGGAAACCAAAGTACATTTGGCATTTCCTGTTACGAATTCTTTTAGTTGGCTATGATATCCTGTAGTGAAATTATTTATTTTTTAAAAATTCCTCTCCATCTTTTGTCATGTAGGTTCATAAGACTGATGTTACAGTCATTGTGTTCTTCATCATGCCAGCAAAGACCAACAATTTCAACGTGGAAACCCTGAAAGGACAAGCAGTCCGGAAGCAGCTCTGGTAATTGCCATTCCCACCCAGGGCCTGGTGCAGTCAATTGAGGAGAACATGCAAAAGTTTCAGCTGGAGAATAATGCTCCTTCTTCTTGCTCTGCTAAAACTGAGGATCATGGGTAACTAGAATGTGTTTCAGTGGTGAAAGAGATGGGAAAGATAAATAAGGTCAAATATTTCTCCTTTTAGTTGTTTCTTTTGGTCCTAAGTTATTTTTAGTAAACTTGCCTTGCCATTTTATTAGCAAGTAGTACTTGTTTTGCAGCAACAAAGTAAAATGTTCCAGAAAATCCAGTGTTCTGGATGTCTCCTGGCTCTTTCTGGTACTCCCTTTGGATGTGCCATAGAGCTCCCACAAAATAAAGACTGCCTGCTAATTTATCACAGTAAGCTTCTCCGTGGGAAAAGGAAATTAATTACGCATCCTCTTTTATTTAGAAATGTGGAAATTGTACTGTGTGATCCATCAGAATAACAGTTGATAACAATTATCTGTAATTTTCTGTATGGATTACAATGAGCAGGAGCCATAACCAAGCAGTTAAACTTAGAGCTATAAAGCGAAAATTGTCACAGCCCTTCTCATTTTGCAGCTTTCCAAACAAAAAAGCAAAACAGGAACAGACTCAACCCTCACCTCACTTTAACTTCTATGTGATTCTACATAGGAGAAGACATACATTGTGGGGTAGTTCTGAACTAAGTGATGTGGCAAAACTGAAGCTTCAAATTCATGAAGAAAGTCAGTGGTGGGTTATCAAGGATTAATTTTGTTTTAAAAAGTGGAAAAAATGCCATTACACACAATATATTTACAGATGAATTCTCTAAGCAGGGAAATGGAACTGTGCACCTTATCAGGTGGCTACAGTGGTTAAACTCTGCTGCAGAAGTAAGGAAACTGGCGTTAAAACTAGGGACTAAACCCCATGGGATTTACCATCTGCTTTCATGCTCATGTCTCACTGTGTTTAACCTCTATGTGATGCCGGTTCTATACTTATGAAATTACAGAAGTCTAACCAATTTAGAGATCTGTAGATGAAAGGCACTGCGTTAAGAGAAAGATACTATTTTTTGTGTTAGTTCATTAATGCCTCCAGCAGATGACCTCTGGCTCAGTTTCTGGGTATCAGTAATCAAGTTGAAGTATTTGACTAATGGATATTAAACTTCTACAAAAACAGTGATAGAAAGAGTTTAACAAGGGTCACTGAAGTCATGTAGCTTTAGCCATATCTGGAAAAGAAGGCAGATATGAGAAATCTCTCTGCTGTCTAAATTATCTCTGGATAATTTAGCAACTTCTTGGAAACCTTCTACCTGATTGCCACTCTGGAAGCAGGTACCACAAATGTAGAGACTGGAATTAATTGTCCATCTCTGGCTTCCTAAGAATAATGTGTCTGAGCTGCTTCACTGCCAGTGGAGAGTAATGCTTCAGTCCAAGTGATGTTTAATCCTATCTCACCCTGGAAGTGTGATGAGTGACAGGCATGTCACCCTGTGAGAGTCTGTGGTGCATCTGTGCAACTCAATTCTAGATGGCTGAAGTGGGGTAACTTCAGTTCCCAGAGTTTCTGAGGAGAGCTCTCTACAAGAACGGAAGGAATATGATATGAGTGCAGTGAGAAACAGCCGTGCTTTTGGCCTCTGCTTTGTGCTTGATATAAAGGATGTCGTGTTTGAATAGAATACAATAGGTACATATTAAATAAACAACACATGGGTGTTGGGAAGGTTTAGATTACATGAAATATGTAAAGACTTTTCCATGTTGTATCACTAGTGCGTGGTTATTTCTGTGGTACTCCGTAGTGCAGGCACAATGATAACAATAAAGACAAAACTAAAGTTGTGAAATCATGCAAAAAATGCTGCTTGCAGCTGTTCTTCCCACTGTGCTCTGTGAAAAGCAAAAGACCTTCTGCATGATTGTATGCAGCATTATCACGGTCATAATCTGGAACTCCAGGATAAGCCCACCTGCTAGCAGTATTACATAATAATAATTACATAATAATATCAGATGATTTTCAGGATGCCACAGAAATTAAGGGCAAGAAGAGGCTGGCACTTACAAAGGAATATAGCACTTAAAAATTGATATGCATTGGCCAGCCTGGGATATAAAATCCCTCTTTTTCTCTGCTTCTGAAGTAGCAGCCTATTCCATCTGGGTTAAGTTATAGATATTGTGCATGGCAGTCTATGAAAATATAATCACGAGGGAACAAGCTTGCTGGAGTTTGGATCAGTGTGGTTTGACATTTAGCTGCTTTACAGCTCATCCAAAATTGACTCATCCACTATTATGCCTATGTGGGTTGGGAGAGAGCATCTCAAAACAGGTATGTGGATTCTCAGCTTGGTAAAGTTTAGGCTTTCACTTAACAAGTTTTTTTTTCAGCCCAAAGTATAATTAGAAATCAGAAAGGCAGGAAAAGTTCCATGAGGTGGAACTTTACTCGTAGTGGTTTTACTCAAATTTAGAGTGCATTTGCTCTTTTGACAGCAGAACTTTCAGCTTGGGGCAGAAAAATAAAAATGGCTCTTTGCATGTAGAACAGTGGTTCACGGGAATTCTTTCTTAGCTAAAATACAGCATTTGTCTGACACACAGGCCTCATTAATAGCTTAAAACTTGGCCTGAGCTTTTCAGGAAGTTTTTTGTTTTTCAAACTGATCAAGACAAAACACCTCCTAGTCTAACACTTGTTTCCAAAAGTCTTCAAGTTAGGAAATGGGGCAGAAAGTGAAGGGAGAGGCTTGCTTTGAAAATCCCTTTTGGTTTAACTCTTACATCTTGCATCTCTCTTCTAGGTCAAGGGAAGTTTGAGATCTCTCTGTCCATTATAAATGATCATATTTCAGTACCTAGGGGCATACGTATGCTCTCTTTTTCACAGCTGACATGTGGTCTACTGATGAGAGCAGAGGATTAGAAGGAATCCCTAGTAGAGCCTGCCCCTGGCTTTCCCAGTGCTCTCATCTGTAGGTGCAGGTGGAATCCTCAGCTGTGCTGGAATCCATCAGAGATGGATTGCACAGAGAACCAGACCTCTGCCTGCCTCTGCATCCTTGGTTCCATCAGCATATCAGTTTAATTTCCAACAGCGGGAATTTCTTTTATACTGTCTTTATCCTGGATTCTCCTCTTCTATACATATATTTATTTATCTTCCTAGGGACACTGCACAATCTGTGAAAGAAAAGTTTGGAAGGAAACTCTACAATGCCCTACTGAAGTGAGTGAATAGGTTGCTTTGTTCTGCCTTGCAGAGCCACATGTTCAGGTGGTTTTACCTGTGGTGTTTCTGTGCTTCTGCTCTTTGTGTAAGGAATTTTGACATCCATAGGAGGGCATGGGAGAAAGATATGGGAGCATAAACAAGATACTTGTTCAATAGGCAAATCACAGAGGGAAAAAAAAGGGGGAAAAAAAGTGGTGGAAAGAGTTGTAAGAGACACAGGGGATGTATAAGTAACACAAATGCTTATTCACTGTTAAAAATGAGCTGCCTCAGCTTAAAAAAGCACCAGAGACAGAGTAATATGTATTAGTGATTTAGTCATATCATTTCAGAAGACAGCTGGAAGTGAATAACCCAAAGCACAGATGAGATGACTGGAACTTCAGTAAAATTAAGCTGTGTCCGAAAAACAGGAAAAAAACCTCTTTAACTTTTTTTTTGAAAGCTAATTGGCAGGTCAGCAAGTGTATGGGAGAACACAGTATAGGGAATATAGAAGGGCCATGAAAACAAAGGAAAGATTCATGTTGATATCAGCAAACTTCAGATCAGACCTTGTTTGCCATTTCTTCATTTTCTTTATAAAAAATGATAACAAGCCATTTGTTAAAGTTGGTTGTGTGTTGCCTTTGCAGAGGAGAAATCCCAGACTTGAACAAGATTCTTGACCGAGATGACATAACCATTATGAAAAGAGCCATCTTTTCAACTCAGGTCAGAAAATGTGTTATTTACATAAGCATCTAAATAACAAATGGATTGTGTATGACATATAGAGATACGTGTGCATTACGAAGAGCTTTTTAGCCAAAACACTTCTCATCAGTAGCATTTAAAATCAGCTCTGATTGTTTTTAATGAGAGTATGACCCAAACTAGTCTTTTGGGGAGTCCACGGATATTCCTTTAGTCACATGCAGGACAGCAAAATTCCTAATTCTTTTATTCTGCACTAAGTGTGAACTTTGAGTTGTTCCTGAAGCCTGGATTCTTCTAATTTTATTAAATATGTAAAATCAAACTCTAAGGAGATACAACATTGACTAGAAATCTTCAAAATTGCATGGTGGGCCCTTCTAAAAGTTAGTACCAATACATTTATTTTGAGGTAAATTAAACCTATTCACATCAACGACAAAATCGGCCACAACGACAAAATCTCCCACAAAATCTACTGTCTTCCAGTAGCCTTAGGAAATGGCAACAGGACTGTTTGCCAAGATTTTGACTTATGGGTTGCCTTTTCTGTGTTCAGAGACACTGTCTGCCTCCGGTGACCACCCACAACATGATTGATGACAGCAACGACCCAATCCTCAACACCATCCGGCGCATCGGCCTTTTCAACAACCGCACAGACCGAGTCAAGGTGCGTCCTGGCCTTCTCATTTTAGATACAAAATGGAATTTCCTTAGACATTCTCAGTCTGGCTTGTTGGCATGGGGAGTGCAGTTAAATTCCTGCATATAATTCCTGCATATTGTATTCCTAGAGTATTTCTCTCTTGCTCCCTTTCCAGGAATAACAACTTGTCGCTTCACAGGGATCCTCAGGTGCTGTTTAGCTGAGCTAATTTCAAGTTAGAAATCTGAGGTTAAGGAGTTGTTTTCATGGCTGGCTCCTGTACTGAAAGAGGAGATGCTGCTCCTGAAATCAAGGCAGTGCTATGGGTCATTTGCACCCAGATGGAAAATGCTGTCATAGATTCACTTGCTTAAAATTGGAGGTTCAAGGTTTGAGCACAGACATTTCTGTCATATTGATTCATCTCTTAAAAGCAGCACCCTGATATTCAGCATTTGCTGTAGAAGGTAAGCAGGACTTTGATCCTGAGCAGAAATAACTCCTGTTCACGCCATGCTCATATTTACATCACCTGTTGAAACTAAATGTATGCAAATAAATCCTTTCCTTACTTTCATGTTTACCTTGTCAAACTGCAACAATGATCAGCTCCTGCTTTCACAGGTCTGCCAAAGTTTTTTTGGTCTGGCAGTCTCTGACATTACGATTATCTCAGCATCTATCTAGTCAACGTGGAACCTAAAATTACAAATTCTTCCTCTTCCAAACCCTCTCTTTAAAGCCAGATCCAAAGTATCACTGACAATGGCATATCACTTATTCTCAGTGATTTGTCTTTTTTAACCCATGGCAACACCCCTGTAAATATTTTCTTATGCTTTCTAGTGTAAGAAAATATTTCTAGCAACTTAGTAAGAATATATTTCTAGTGACTTTCTAGTTGCTTCTTCCTGGCTTAATATATGAACATTAACTCCAGTGAATTCTGGGATCATAATATGGTAATAATACACTAAATGTAACAAAAGTTGGGGGGAAGGATGCACTGTGTACAAATGTAGTAAAAAATGCCTCAGAATTACAGTGCAGATAGGATATAACACAACAGACACCTCCTCCTGCTTCTCAGCATATGTCAAGTTTGTAAAAAACTGTCATTACCACTGAAAAATTACCTGCTGCATGAACAGGCTTAATACTTAATGTGCTGAAGGTCATCAACAAAAATTCTGTAAACTTCAAATAGAAAGTAATTTTGAGAGATGTGTGACATATCCAGGCAAACACAGCTAGCATGTGAAAAATACCCTCAGCAATGCCAGTGGAATCACTGTGATCAACTAAGCTTGCAAAATGAGTTTACAGCCCATTTCCTGGTTGAGAACATTCATTTATTTACTCAAGTGAGTAGTAAGTGACAATCTTATTAAGATGGGATAAAAGCATATCCTGGGCATGAAATAATGGTTGTGGTATGTTCATGCAGGGAAATGAGCCTAGAGTAGATTAAACCATTCCCTCACACTTCTTCCTCCCCAAAGTGATGGGGCACCATATGCAAGGCACTTCTCAGCCAAGAAGTGGATGTGGGGCAGTGACCCCAAACCTGCAGTCATGCAGATAAATTAGCTTCAGTCCTGAGAATTGTCTTTCAGCAAGATTAGCCAGCCTAGCCGCAGGTTTGTGGTGACAGGGCTATAGTATGTCTGGTTTCAAAATTCCCTCTGTTCTTGGGAGATCTGTTGATCACGGTGAACATTCCTTTATTTCAGTGGATGCTGTGAAGCTCAGAAGTGCTGTGTCTGCCTGAGGCCTCCTATTAATGAGAACTCCCAATAAAATCACAGAATGGCCTGTGTTGGAAGGGACCTTAAAGACCATCCGGTCCCACCCCCTGCCATGGGCAGGGACACCTTCCACTCTCCCAGGCTGCTCAGAGCCCCATCCAGCCTGGCCTTGGACACTGCCAGGGATCCAGGGGCAGCCACAGCTTCTCTGGGCACCTGTGCCAGGGCCTGCCCACCCTGAGAGGGAGCAATTCCTTCCCAATATCCAATGCAAACCTCCTCTCTGTCAGTGTGGAGCCATTCCCCCTGTGCTGTCCCTGCAGGCCTTAGTAAATCCTCTGTATCTTTGTACAACAGACCTAATGTTGCCAAATGCCACAGCCCTAGGCCTAATTCTCAGTGCACATGGGCCTCCTTGATGACTAAGGATAAAGCTGAGCACCTGCCCAGAAACGAAAGGCTTCACTGTCAGTACTATTTCCAGGACAAGCATGCACAGAGGCAGGATACCTTTTAGTGTGGGAAGTGGGTTAGATAACAGGTGGACGGTCAAAGGAGGTGTTGTGCAGATACTTAGAAAAAGCCCAGGGTGAATAAATTGCCTAAGCTTATTGGTAATTAAAATATATCGATGATGGTTTTCTTTTACCTCTAATGTAAGTTTTGCATATCCAGGTGATCCTACACCCAGAGTTTCTTTCTTCAACCAGCCCGTTGCTGCCCTTGGACTATGAGGAGTTTGTTAGAGGCTGTCACCTTGGTGTATTCCCATCTTACTATGAACCCTGGGGTTACACTCCAGGTAGGAATTCTGTACCTGTAACCGGTGTGGAAAGATGAACACCCATTCTGTTAAGGGAAAACAGCTTTGCAGCCACTTTCTTCTGGAGTACTGCAAAACCTTTTAGGCTCTGCTTCCTCTGCCATGCAAAGGTCTTACTGCTGGGGAAATTTGGGGGCCAGCTCATTGTCACTCACTAGATTTGCTGACTAACCACTACTCACACTTGTCCCTGTGCTGAACTCTTTCACATCCTGATGTGTAATATTCTGATTTTCTGTGGCTTTAGAACAAGAAATAATTTTAAAAACTTAATCCTTCACTTGGTTCAAGGATTTTAAAAGGAGGTGTGCAGGGATGTGCATATTGAAAAAAGCAGAGCAAGAAATCTGATGCTACCAGCTGACATAGTTCAGTGGATTTAATTCAAGACAACAAGTTTGAGAGAATTATGTAATACTATAGCTAAGTCATTTACCAGAAATACATCATTTTGAGTGAATCTCATTGTATCAACTGGAAATTTCTAAAAATGCAGAGAACACGTAGATTCTGACTTAAAATATTCTCTTTGATGATACCCATTTAAGTGTCCCAGAGACAAAAAGTCCATTTTAAAGCTAGATTTGTAACAGTTTTATAGACACCAATTTTATTGTCATAAGAATGAAGGCCTTGTCGATGGCTTTGCACTTTTCTAAGACTATTTACTCGATCTGCATGCTGGTAGAGGTTAGGCTTAGGCTCCTTGGCAAATAACTCTTTAAGGAGGGTAAGCAGTTACCCTTACTCATAGCTAGGACAGAAATAAAACAAAAAATGCATACATTTTCTGATTTTATGAAACCAGCTCCACATCTACTGTGAATGCAGTCCTGAGTTAATGATGGGGTTTGTTGTTTTGGCATAGGCTTTTTGTTTCAGGTTTTTTTTCTTGCTATAGAGACCTGTTTGCAAACAATGAATATATATTAAAAAAAAAAAAAAAGTTTAATGAGCTCCTGCTCCTAAGAGATTCAGTTTTGTAAGGAGTCGTGAACAACTAATGAACATAGGTGTACCTCAATCTCAAATTTAAAATCCAAACAGTTCAGACCACATATTGGGGTTCTCTGTTTCAAAACTGCACTCCCAGAAAGTTTTCAGTTTAGCTGCTCTGAAACTTACAGGTATGTTTGCAAACACAATTTTTGTTTTGTGATTTTTGTGTTTAAAATTTCTTTTTATCTTTCTTTTTTTCCCCTCAGAATCCACAACAAAGCGTTATTATAGTTTTCACTTGACATTTTCAGAGCAGCTCTAGTGTTATGGGACTTTTTGTCTGCCTGTTTCTTTTCTTCTCTCAAGGTGAAACCATTGCAGGTGTATTGCTCTGAAACCTTTTTTGCCTGTTTCTCTCTGCAGCTGAGTGTACTGTGATGGGCATTCCCAGTGTAACCACAAACCTCTCTGGATTTGGCTGTTTCATGCAGGAACATGTTGCTGACCCAGCAGCTTATGGTAAACATTTTAATGGCGTGTCAAAATATCACCTCTGAGTTAGGAAAGCAAAAAGCACAGCAACCATGCTGTTACTCCTCAATCTCAATTTCATGTTTCTCTAGGGCAAGGGAATTCATTGGGGGAATATATTCAGAGCTCTGAATATCTTGTTAAGTTGAGCAAGTGATTTCAGCTTTCATATTTATCCAAACCCTTTCCAGGTTATTTCTCTTTTGTCTCCCTTTAACTTTTTGTCTGTTCTATCCTTCCAAACTCATCACTGCTCATACCAGCCTAGAATCTCCCAGCACTTTCCTTTAGTGCCTCTGGTTGCATTATAGCACTCTGAGCCTTCCAAAGAAGCAGGGGATGTCCTGCTTCTCTTGGAATAGTCTGGGACTTTGAGACCAGTGAAACATGTCCCTCACCAAATAGACAGTAAATTATCATGTACATTTAAAAATTAAAAAAAAAAACAAACAAAAAACCCCTGTGAAAATACAAGGAATCTACTTCAAATAATGATCTGCTCAGGAAGGTTTGCAAATGGTTTATGCCTGGAGTGTGGTGAGGAGGAAGAAAGCCAATGCCTTGTATGTCAAGACAATTCTGCCTCTTGGGTCATCCTCTGCCTCAGCAGATCCTTCTTTTAAGGCTGATTGTCCCTGTTTTCCAGCTGGTGTCATTGTCCCTAGAGCCGTGGCCTCCCCAAGGTACAGAGCGAGGCACAGCCTGCCTGTGCTTCCCTCCATAATGAGCCAGGGCTAACTGGATGCCCATCCCTCGCAGTGTCCCAGGCCAGGCTGGATGGGGCTCTGAGCAACCTGGGACAGTGGAAGGTGTCCCTGCCCATGGCAGGGGGCTGGAATGAGATGATCTTTAAGGGCCCTTCCAACCCAGGCCATTCTATAATTCTGTGATTCTGTGAATATTGAATATGTGCCCAGACTGGGGCCTCTTTCCAAGACCCTTGGTTTGTTTTCACAGTCAGGCAGTGACAGCTCCACACTGGTGCCAGCTTTGCCTGACCTAGGGACAAGGGGCAGAGCCAGGTATGAAATATAGATACACCTGCCTGAGTGGACATGTCTTTGAGACCCTTCAGAGACACGGAGCACAGCTCACTTGCTCTTCTCTGCCAAATCCTCCATGTGAGTTGACATAAATTACTGTCCTGGCACTAGGCACTTCATTAAGGTAGTTGTGCATCTGTCACGTCCATTAAGAGAGCTGCAAGGTCTGGTATGCCCTTCTTCCCAACACCCTGGTGTAAGGAAGGCAGCAAAAATAAAGTATTAATTTCAACAAACTATGTAGAGGCAAAGCTTACCTCTGCCCTCTCTGTGCCAGAATTGTCTGTTGAATGAGGTATGCGAGTTAGCTGTCTCTATGGAAACACTTGTATTTCTACAGAAAACACAGCCTGCTTCTGGCCATCCACGCTTGAGAATTCTACAGCAAACTAGGAAAGCACTAGATTATATTTTCTTTAAGAAGTCAGTATTTTAAAAATTATGGGAGGTAAAAATGATATGTCTTTATCCAGTAACTCGAACCCCTTTGGTCATACTTACACAGCAACAACAAAGCCTCTGAGTTTTGAAGAATTTGCTGAATTTCAGCCTGAAAGGTAAAGAAAATTAAAAACTAAAAAAAAAAAAAGGCATATTCCTCTGCATCTCTCCATTCCATCAGATTGGTAGCAAATATTCCAGTTATAGCTGCCTTTTAACATTAAAAAGGATATACTGCATATAATGCTTGTAAGGCTACAGGACAGAAAATAGACTGGAAGTATAAGAGGTTGGATGCCATCTTCAGCCCCACTCTTGTGTTCCCCAGGGATCTACATCGTGGACAGGAGGTTCCGCTCGCCAGACGAATCGTGCAACCAGCTGACCCAGTTCCTGTACGGCTTCTGCCAGCAGAACCGGCGCCAGAGGATCATCCAGAGGAACCGCACCGAGCGCCTCTCCGACCTGCTGGACTGGAGATACCTGGGCAGGGTGTGTGGCACAAATTCCAGGCTCGTGGGCCCAGCCTGTAGCACGGTGCTGCAGTGCAAGGACACAGCCTTGGGCTGAAATTCCCCTCTCACAGGGGCTAAAGGCAGAGCTTTTACATTTCAGTGCAATGCTGCCATGCTCCGTGGCTGAATAGGTTGGAGCAGAACGCAGTCACATGGAGTTCTTTCTGGTGCTAAAGACAATGTGAAAAGCTGGTGTCGCTGGCAACACCTACACTGAGGAAGATTTGTGCTCCAAAGTCATCTGGACACTTTCAAAAATTCTTCCTGTCCTTCATGACATGTTGTTGCTGGGCCCTGTGGCTCCTCAACTCTCCTAAGCTACCTCTGTGCCTTAAATGCAAAGTAGTGTTTTTAATTCGACACAGAAATCACTGCAGTACCACCTACTAAGACGGTAACAAAGCAGTGCTCTCAAGCCCACTGGACTGAAGAAGTAGATGCACATATATCAGTTTTGTATCTATTTTGGGTCTTTTCCTGCTCTGATACCTGTGTGAGAACCTTAGTATTTAATACTATATTTAGTATTTAATACTTACATTTAACAATATAAGACCTGATTATAACAAGCTATTTTTTCCGTGTGTATACTTCAAACTCAGGAATATAGTGGATCTATAAATATTTTTGTCAAATTCCTAAATACCAGGCATCAGTAAACTCGTGAATGTTACTTCTTTGTCACCGTTACACATGCTTCTGTGCAGTCCAAAGTGACTGTGGATGAGCCTAAAGCTCATGTGTAATACATATGCACTCCTACAGATGTGAATTTTCCTGGTTAAAAAAAACCCCAGTTTTTTCTTGAGGGGTAAAAAATACCTGTCACTCAATAGGAAATACACTGACCAAGACAAGTCCTAGTTTCCATCCTAATACATCTTACAGGAACTTTATTCAACTTCTGTTCCAGACTCCTTTGGTGTGAATCTGTCATGAATGGCTCATTGCTTCACAGCACTGTGTTCATTACAAGAAGTGATATCAGCTGGATTCTGCTTATCTGAAAACACATTGAGCCTTTGTTCAGTACCATCTTTTAGAAGATAGTAATATTATGTTCCTTCCCCCCCCCTTGCTTAAATCTACCCAAGAATTCTGACTTTTAAAAGCTTCTCTGTTTTGTTGCAGTATTACATGCATGCCAGACACTTGGCCCTCAGCAGAACATTCCCAGATAAATTTGAGATGGAACCAAGTGCTCCACCAAAGGTAAAGTCTGCTTTTGGAGATGAGTTCATCTTCATTTTAACTGCTTCATAAAGAGAGAGAGGAAGAGCATGTGTGTGTTTCACCGAAAGAGGGAGAAGAGACTTAGTAAGTTTAGGGTTAACTAAATGGAAGTAGGAACTCCTAGTTAGTAGGAACTCCTAGACCCAGTCTCCAGTCAGGAGTGTGCTGTTTTGGGCTAGGATAGAGTCAATTTTCCTCAGAGCAGCTGGGCAGTGTTTTGGGTTTGTGCTGAAAGCAGTGCTTGCTAGCACAGGAGTGCTTTAGATCTTGCTGAGCAGGGCTTGCACAGAGCCAAAACCTTTTCTGCTCTTCTCCTACCCCACCAGTGACAGGCTGGGGGTGCTCGGGGGGGGACACAGCTGGGACAGCTGACCCCAACTCACCAAAGGGACATTCCAGACCCTGTGGCATCATGCTCAGCATATAAAGCTGGGGGAAGAAGGAGGAAGTGGGATGTTTGGAGAGCTGGTGTTTGTCTTCTCAAATCATTGTTATGTGTGATGGAGCCCTGCTCTCCTGGGGATGGCTGAACACCTGAACTGCTTCCCCATGGGAAGTGGGGAATGACTTCCTTGTTTGGTTTTGCTTGTGTGCACAGCTTTTGGTTTCCCTGCTAAACTGAGCTTTCCCACTTTCCTCCTTTTGATTCTGTCCTTGATCCCTCCAGGAGAGAGGGAGCTGCAGCCACATGGGGCTGAGTTGCTGACTGGGGTTGAACCACAACCTAGTGGTATCAGATCCAATCATAAGGGGTACCAGGTCTCCAAGTGATTTAGACTGAGCTGGATGGGATTATAACACTTCAGACTAGCTGAGGACCTGGCCCTTGAAATTCCTCCTAGAAAAGTGGCATCTCCTGGTTTTTAGTTCTGCTAAATGCCATAGAGATGCTCTGCACAAACCAGATAGAGGGTTATTCTCTCTCAGATGGGCAAGGATGTTCTGGGGAAAGCAAGGCAAGGTATTGCCGTCATCCAAACATGTTGGCTGGAACTGCAAGGAAGCAGTTTAAAGGCACACCTGCAAGCAGTTCTTGTCTAGTACAGATTAGCACCAATTTGAGAAGAGGGGCTGCTCAGATCCACTGTCAGAACAACGTTACCTGAAACCAAGCCTCCAAAGAGCAACTCATTTTTTTTAAATAAGAAAGAAAGAGGAGGTTCAGACCAAAACCCCTTGCTTGATTATGGTTTGGCAGATGCTGACATTATAACTAGACAACTGTTTTAAATGTTCAGACTGAAGTCTGAATTTCAGTAAGCATATTCTGACTCCATAGTACAGAAGGATTTTGTGTTGTGCTGGTTGTTTTAAGGCTCAGTAAAGACAGTCATATTTTGCAAAAAGCGATGCTGGAAGGGCAGGGTGTTGTTTATGGCACAGGCTAAAGACCTCTGTCATACAAGTGTGTATTTACTGGCAGAGGACTGAGGGCATCTCGGTTCAAGGAAGCCCTGTTTTAGAGTGCAGGGCAGGTCCAGCTTACATCCCACCACTGGCTTCCTTTGCAATGATGGTAGCCTTAAATTGCTGTACAAAACCAACCGAGAAACTCAATTCATTCAATTTGCTTCTCTCTCTGCCAGACGGAAGGTTTCAGGTTCCCCAGGCCTTCATCAGTGCCACCATCGCCTTCTGCCTCTCAGCATTCCAGCCCTCACCACAGCGAAGCCGAGGACGAGGATGAGGATGAGAGATACGACGAGGATGAGGAAGCTGAAAGGGATAGACAGAACATCAAGTCCCCCTTTTCCATTGGAGCCTTGCCACAAGGGAAAAAGAAGCAGCATGGAGAGTACAGGAACTGAATTGTTGCTCTCACTCTGGCACGGTCTCCCCCTCCACTCAACAGTTTCTCCTGTAGGCTTGGCAAGCTTTGTGTTAAGGACAGTGTGATATAATTAGGGGAATCTTAAATGTTACTTGAGCTACACTGTTGGAAAGCCTAATATTATTTCACCTTGAAAGTAGCTTAAATGACAATTTTTCTGTGCCCCTTTGAGGTAGAAGAGATTTTTCAAGCTTAATGAAACTAGAGAATGAAACAATCCCCTCAGGAGCTTATACAAACTGCAGATCATACCTTTGTCTACAGAATTATCTGTATTAATCATAGCCTACATGAATAGCTACATTTTGGGTATCCCAAATGAATTCCTGCTTCATTTATGTTTACCCTTTTCCCCTCCTAAACTAACATGAACTTTAAACCAGAGCTCAAAACATTAGAAAAATAAAAGTGTTACACTGGAGAAATATTGGAAGAGATAAAAAAGATACACTGAAAAGAAAATGGTCTTTCTTTTTCCTGATGCTGTTTATTGTCAGTTTACATAATTGAAAACATCTTTTTACAGCACACAGAAGTGTCTTGATCCAGTGGTAAAACATACTTCCTGTGGAACAATATAAAGACTTATGCAGCAGGCATTTGAATTTTAGAGACAAATGAAGTCATCATTCTGAGGTCATTTAGACCCACAATAAACAGCAGACCGTTTATTTTCTGATTCCTCTGGTATGTCTCTTTTATTTTCATCTTGTTGTAGATTCTAAGTTTGTTAACAAACTGGTTTGGAGGGAAATGAATGTGACTTGGCTAAATTGAATGACAAAATTGCCCTAAGTAGCACCTTCCCCTGCAGACAAATCTACATGCCACAGAGCAATGTGGCAAAATTCAAAGATTAGTACTTTCCATTAGTCCATGCTCTATTTCACTTCTTCTAGAAGACACCTAATCCTAACAAATAATGCTTAAAGATTTGCAGATATTAATTTGAAAAGCACCTGAGACTTCAGAGTGCTTGGGGAATAACTGAACCTCACAATAAGATCTAGATATTTCATTTGTCTTACAGAAAACTTTCAGAAGTATTTCAGTTCCTAGAGATGCAGACAGTGCCTGAACAGGCTCTTCAAAAGCACATCTTGATGTGAAGATGTTAGGAAGGCAATCAGTCTTTTATTTTAGAAGTTTGTGCATCAAAAAATTCTCATGCTGTTCAAGAAAAGACATTTCCAGGAATTTATTCAGCCTGTCCTTCAGCAGGTAGGACAATGTAAACTTTGGAGGTATTTACCTTCCTTGTCAGTCCCGGGGGAAGCCTAGATGTCCAACTTGGGTTAGACTCCCACCTTTCAAACACTTAACCAATGCTTGATGACATGGTTCTTACTTCAGGCCATTTAAAATAGAAATGACAATGTACCTATGCGTAATTTTGGCCACCTAACATCAGTTTAAAACCAGACTTTCATTCCTAAGCTGATTTGGATACTTGAAAAAACAACTATTCTCAGAAGTCAGGTTCAGGTTTTTATGGCAAAAACTTACTTGGTATTAAAAGGAGCCACGATTTTTTAGCAATTCAAAAAGTAATTAATGAGTAATTTTTCATACAAAAGTGGTGAAAGCAAAGATACTGCAAATATTTTCCTTCATAAAATTTACTAAGTGGAAAAGAAGTGCATTTTGTGTTCCTTCCACAAATTGCTTGTAATCAGAGTTCCCTTGCAGAGTCAAAGGATGTAAGGGCTGAGAGTCCCAAAGAAAGGACATTTAAAAAGCACATGGATTGAAAGTGAATGTTTTCATAAAGAAATAAATTGAGAAGTCTGTATTTATGGCTTGTATTTCAAAGCTCTGTTGTAGAACACGAAAGCTGTGTGTGTTTCAGCACACTCACATGCCTTGAGCACCCTCCTGGTGTTAAAGAGTGCTCAGCTTTTGAGACAAGACCAATCTGAGTGCTTTGCCCATTTTTCTCAGATTCAGGTTCTGCAGTGGCCAGAGTGACCTCTGTCCCATGCCTTGGGGCTTCTGTTAGTTCTGCCTTGAGTGCCAGGATTAGCCATTAGCAACAAGGCAATTTATCTACAGAAAAACACTTCTGTCTGTTGAATTTATAGCATCAGGGGAACGGCTTCTCATTCAGCCCTGGCGACAGATTGCCTAAATTAAATGCCACGCATTCCCTACAGTTAGACACCTGACAAGCTTGGTGGCAACTATCTGTTACATAAGGGATTATCTTCCAGATGGAAAATACTGGGCTTTCACAAACAGCTCACCAGCAAGGCAGAAGGTTTCTTCTGTTTTGTGATATATGTGAAGAATTGTTTGAGGCCTTAAATCAGGAGCACGCACAAAAATCACTCAGCTGGGAATAGGATGAGCACAGCTTTTGTATCACTGGGACAAGCAGGGGCATATAAATTTCAAGACATTGATAAACCAAAGGATGTATAACCCCTCTACTTTTCACTTTTCTCGTGGAAGGTGTCCCTGGTCATGCCAGGCCATTTGGAACTAGATGGTCTTTTAGGTCTCTTCCAAGCCAGGCCATTCTATAATTCTATTCTCTGATTTTATGCTACTTTTTGTCTGAGCACTGACTGATGATCCTGTAAAACATGCTGGAAAATTACTTAGATGCACCTGAAATATTCCAAATATGCTTGAAACAAAGGGCAATTAAATTAGTGAATTATTCTTGTGGATACCACTGGTCTTCAGGTGAAGTTCATCATGAATGTGTTTTATCGCACACATTTCACGTACACTGCTGTTGAAAAATATATTAATTCTTGAAAATGAACAAAGTAGGACACTTTGATTTCTCCAGTTATGTTCCTTCATGAAGTGATACAGAATTATAAACAATCACTGAAAGTGCTTCTAACCCCATGATAGAAATTAATTCCTCTGTTCCTTGAGCTCTGTTTCTTTGTGTTGAGGAGAAGGAACATTATAGTTAAATTAATTACCAGTGTTATGAGAAAGATCTGAGAAAATTAGCATTAAAAGATGAAGAGCCTGACTAGGGGAGAAGGTTAAAAAAATAAAACATAGTTGCTTGGACACAGAAATCATGTGGCTACTTTTTAATTACATCAGAACTACAGAGGGCTTTCCAGTAAGACCACAGAACTCCATAAACAATGGTAGATACATCCTTATCAGCATGGAATGATAATTAACAGATTTATGTCTAATTCCAGTTTTGCAGCTCAGAAAGAAAGAACAAAAAAGTACAATCACAATGCAGTCATTAATGAGGCCCTGATAATGCAAGACCTGTCTCCAGACTGTCTTAATGTGGTGGGACTTGCTCAGTAGGATTATTCCAAATATTTCTGCATGGGTGAACTGGGGCAGTAAGTGCTGCTGTCTGATCTCTGTGCTGGCTGGTATCTGGCAAAGAAAAATACCAAAATACCAAAATGCAAAAATATTTGGAGTCCCAGATAGCTGGGTTGTTCTAATACCTCACTGAATTTACTGATCATCAGCAGTTTACAGGGCCAGCAGAGAAGTGAAGGCATCTGTCTTTATCAGAGTTTAAAAACTGGGTGGGTGGAAGGTAAAAGGTAAAAGGCTTCCCAATGACAATCAAAAAACTGCTTTTAATGAAGTGGTTATCCAAAAAGACAGTTTTTGTCATCTTTTCAAGTAAGATGGAGCCATGTATTTTAAATTTTGGATGGGAAATACAAAATGCTCTAAAGAGAGCAGGAGCTTTACGGATGTTTTCCCTATCTGAAGTGGTACCTTTCAATCCCTTTGCATTGAGAATTTTGCAGTGTGAACGCCTCTCACCCTTTGGGAGCTCCAGTGACAATGGATGAAACACTTGACTTACACAGGTTATGCTTTCAGGCTCAATGTGTACAAATGTTAAAGACATTTTAAATCATTTCACCAGTTCGCTAGACTGTCTGTCAAGTAGCCAGGGTGATCAATGTTTTCTTCTTCCACTGTAAGACAGGACACAATGGGGAAAAATAAGTTGAAGATACAGGAAAGTTCAGACAGCCAAAGTTTTCAGAAGACAGATGAACCTCAGGCACAGACCTGATGCAGTGTGACCGCTCAGCTACGAGAGGAAGTGTCTCTAAAAATAATCAGCTCTTATCTCAATTTTAAATGTAGGAATTTTTCTGTTTGCTAAAGAACAAAGATTCAAACCATATCCAGAGGGGTACGTTAACACATGGCAAAAAATTTTCATGCTGAAAGAACGGATTTGTTCTTCATTTGCACATTGCCTTCAGTCAAGTCTAAAATCAGCTGATCTGAAAGTGCATGGCTTACCCAGGTTTGACTGCTTATTCCTTCCTAGAGTGATGGAAATGTTATTCCACATGCTATTTTCCAAACAAGCTGCCAGTTCTGCTTATTTCTCTCAGATATTTCACCCCTTTTCCTCAGTTGCTGTCCATTATCTCCTCTGCTACAGCAAAGCAGGCAAGAAAATACCACTAAAATTTGTAAAAATCCACCTTCAGGGGATTTTGTGAGCATACAAGTGACATTTTTCACTGATTTAACCTTAGAATGGCACATATATTTTGTCCAAATCACTATGCTCATTTTTAATTCTGCCTTTCTCTCTTCAAAATGCCACTGAATTTTTTTTGGTCGGAGTTCTGCCAGGGCAGGGAAGAGAGAGCTGAGCACAGAGCCCCAGCTCCACCGTCAAAATAAAAATTAAAAAAATAATAAAAAATCATCTATGTAGCTGAAGATGCGAAAGGTTTAAGGACAGAGGGCATGGAAAGCAAAGGTTTAAGGTCTCAGCCTGGTGATGTGAATCCAACAGCTCCTCTCCTGGGCTTCTTATGGATTCTTTAAAACTTTTACACTATATCCAATGGAGGAATACAAATTTCACAGGCAAACAATATTCTATAGAAAAAAGAATCCCAGTAAAGATTTGGTTTGGAAAATTGAATGAAAAAATAGCCATTCCCTTGAATCCAAAGCAGTAAAACGTATGAAGAGAAAATTAAAAGCAGAATATACAAATATTTACCTGCTATCATCATGTGACTCATGTTCTAATCTGTGTAAATATACACTCCAATGCAATTCACTCTGTGGAACAGTATCTCAATTCAAAATAGACCTTTTAGATTAATTTGCTAAATCATCAGTAAATGAAATACTGAAAAACCACTTAAAAAAAAAAAGTTTGAGTAAGACAAAATGTGCATTTACCTTCTTGTGCTTTCTGTAAGGAACTAAGGAGCAGTGCAGCAGCTTCAGAAAGAGATAGAGGATTTGTGTTTTGGCTGTGTGTTTCTAGAATTAAAAAAGCAGAGATTCATTTTTTGGTAGTGTCTGATGGCATTTCTTTACTTTGTTCTTTTTTTTTTCTTCTTATTTCTATAGAGACCCAAAGAGAAGAAAATACTCTCCTTCACTCTATAGCATTTTCTGCCCAAAACCAGCTCAATAAATACCACGGGAGAGATTAACAATCTTTTTAAAAGGGAGGTTGTTTCAAAGTCCTTCACCAGGGAAAAAGAACATTTTCCTTTTTTGTATGTTCCTTACTTTTTTTACAACATTCTGTTCCCTCCAGAAACATTGTCTAGAGTAGATTGATGTTGTCTGCTTCTCTTATTTATCAGTTCAGCACAATTAATAGCTTGATTTGAATTTTTTCCAGTACTAAGAGAACATTAAAAGCACTGATGGAAATCCCACTTAACAGCCAGGTCAGTCTGGAAATTATGTAAATGAAATGCACACAGGTGCACCAGAGAGGAAAGTCAGTCTCTGTCATGTGCTGGTTGGAATGAAGGGACTCAAAAAAATGGAGTTTAGTTGTTTCCTGGATTGGGATTCCAGGAGAACAATTCCCCTACCATTTCCGTGGATTTCTCCCATAAGCTGGGGAAGGGGGAGGGGCCCCTGTGCTCATGGACTCACCAAGCTGCACTCTGTCATACAGGTCCTTCCTCGGGCTCTCGTCGGAGGTGAAGCGACGTCCCTCTAAAAAAGCAGGGGGAAAAGGGGGAAAACAATCTCCAAATTTCTTTCAATTCCTACTTCAAAATCCCTGAAGGACCCTTCAATTTTCTGTGTGGTCAAGAGCCTTCAAACTCTTGGCTAGACTATAAAGTGTTGTCTTTTGAATGGTATTTCTATTTTAAAAAAATGGAAAAACCCACCTCAAATCCCAAACTAACAAAATAAAATCACATTGCTTCCCATGCATCAATGAGAATGATAAAAAGCTCAGTAGAGAAGTGACAGTGCATTATTCAGTTGGAAGAATTTTAAAAAAGAAAAAAAGGGTAAAATTCTTTGCTTTTATGACTAGAAATAATTGTATTAATGTCCCTAGAACTTTCAGTTATATTTACAGTTGTTTGGAGCTTATATTTATTTTGTGTTGTTATTATTTGCACTGTCTCCCTTTTGCATTTCTCTCAGGATTATGACCTTCTTTTTTTTATTTTCCTAATTTACAGGGAGCTTTTTTTCTTCCTCTCTTAATACCTACCTTCCCTGATCAACTATTCAGTATATAATTTTTCACATTAGTATTTCCATTAGACTTTATGATTTGGATCAAAGGACAAAATCTCTCTTTGTCTCTAAATTTTGTATTTCATATTTAATTCTTCTTTAACTCTGGACTAACAATAGAAACTCAAAATTTCATTCACACAACCTTAACACCATAATCTTGATAACACTGACATCTAAGTTCTGCTTAGAAGAGGTTGTTTGTGGTCTTAATACCAACTTTTCTACAAGATGCTTGAAACAGGAATGTGTGTTCTCTTGCTTGAGAAGATGTTTTAATAAAGCTTGGGTGGGAATAAGGAATGATAACTATATCCAGTAGGTCTTAACCTCCCTTTAGGATTATTTCAGATAAGGAAACTGCTTTTCCAGAAGGTTTTACAATGAAGTTTCAATAAGGTTAAATCAGTGACATTTTTCACTGATTTAACCTTAGAATGGCACATATATTTTGTCCAAATCACTATGCTCATTTTTAATTCTGCCTTTCTCTCTTCAAAATGCCACTGAATTTTTTTTGGTCGGAGTTCTGCCAGGGCAAAATATATTATGCATTTTCAGTATTTTCTTTTCTCCTTCCAACACTTGCTCTTTTTAATTTGATTTTTTTAAAAAAAATAATATTGGCAATGCAACCATTTCAGAGACAAGAAGAAATAACAAAGTACAGAATCACAGCATACTCTCAGTGGGAAGGAACTCTGAAAGCCTCAGGACTTCTACCTCCACAGCATCCTCAGGATTTACTGTTTGAGGATCCAAGGAATAATCCAGGGGTGGGGAAAATCATCTCCTAAAAATGGGAAGAGCTTGGGACTTACGTGCACCCTTCAAGTAGAACATGGCCTGAGGAGTCCAGTTCCTCCTTTGGAAATGAGCCTTTGTGCCAAAAAAAACAAAACAAAAGAGGGCAGAGAGACATGTCAGCATTGCTAATTAGTGCAAATACTTAATGGCACCAATCTCTGAGCCTCATGGCCTTCAGCCTGAGCTCACCTGAGGGGCACTCGAGGAGAAGGCGACGAAGGACGCGGCCAGGAGCAGGGCCAGGGCGGACGCGGTGAGTTTATGCAGCCCCTGTGCGCAACAGAGAACCTCAAGGTGCGGGAAACGCCTTTGTCTTGGGTTAGAGAAATCACCCCAAGACACCTTGCACATCTGCACATTCTCCCAGCTTCACAGCTAAATGGGGGGCTGTTCCAGCCACTCCTTTGTCCCTGTCTTGCTGCCAAAACTCTTCTTGCTCAGGGGCTGTTGCAGTGCACGCTGATCTGATCAGGGGATTAAAGTCCTGTGTAACATTATTTTTTTTACTCAAATCCATTCCATCCTGGTGAGAACTGCCATCAAGGCCAGCACCTTCTGTGCTCCTATTTACGAGGACACCAGGTCCTCCAGAAATAAGAGCAGTGTAAAAACGAATGGGTCAGGATGATATAAAGTCTACCTTGATTTTACCAAATCATAGACAGCAAGCAAATGCAGGGGGCTTGTCATTCCAAACAAGCAAGCAAGCAAGCAAGCAAACAAACAAACAAACCAACCAACAAGGAGACCAAATCCCCACTTCCTCAGGTAAAAAAAAGAAAAAAGTTTTTTAAACTTAGCATCCTATCAATGTCAACCATGATTAACACAAGTCACAAGACAGGTTTTTTTTAATTCTTGGAGTTTGCTCACTGATGCAGCGCATGCAAATGGAAGCATTGAGCATGAATCCTCTGTTCACATAGACCATGCTGTTATTCATGTATTGATAACAGTGATGGGCAGCACAGCATCTAACTTTATGTTTCACAGTGGTTTTTTTCAACCTGGTTTGAGAGAGTGTTGTGCTCCTGGTGTTTTTAAAAAATATGCATAATATATCTATGTGTGTATTTCTTCCAGGTTATTTTTAAGGAAAAATTATTAAGCCCCCCTGCAGTTCCTAAGTATTGCACTCACATGAAAAAAAAGCATTAATTGCTAACTAAATGTTTCCTACACACCAAAAAACTCTCACTTACCTTCATACTTGCCTTGGTGACAAACCTTCAGGCTTCTTTCCTTGGGAGGATGTGCCACAAGATCTCCTTCCTACATGTCCAGGGATCCCTTTTTAAATCTTCGGAATGAAGGTGCCCTCCCCTTCCGCGGCAGGGCGGGGGAGTTTGAAGGGATCTCTTGTCAGCCCTGTAGATGGAGAAGCAGAAGGTCTGATGAGTCCTGAGGGAAACCTGCAGTCTTGCAGGAAGTGATGATTGAAATGATTGAAAGATAGATACACTTGGAGATGCACCCCATTAGCCAGGTGAATATCTCCTGAATACATCAGCATCAACCCTGTGCGTTTGCAGTGCATCACTTTCCCTGCTGGATGATCAATAACCACAGCCAGAGCAGGTATTAATATGTATGGTGAGTTTTTGCCCAGCATAATCTAGCATATATCAGATTAACATCCATGGTTGGAGCTGGAAAAGCTGGTTAATAACTCACAAACGTCAAGAAAAAGGTGACTTACCCAATGTTATTCCTTGCACACCTTCAGAGGATGTAGTTTATTGTTTGATCCTCTAATTGTGGCTTTTGAGTCCCCGAGGATGCAGGGGCTGGCAGAGAGAATTCAAGCAGACGAACTCAAGATGGCAAAAGGGAAACTTTATTTACAAGAAAGCTCTTTTATATCTATTAATATTCTAGCAACTATTGGTCAGCAAAGAATCTACCTCCTAAAACCATTGGTCATAGCTAAATAACACCTGATACCAAACACAGAGATTAAGAAAGTAAAAGAATGCAGCTTATCTATGTTCTCTCTGAGAAAGAACAGAAAGAGTTCTAAAACAGTGCAACTACACTCTAATGATCTCTTGTATCTTGTTTTCTTACACACAGGTAAAGGTACAAAGCTGAACAACAGCAACAATGATGAAAAGACCAAAAAACCCCAATATACCCTGAACTCCTAATAGTCAGAAACACTTTTCCTGCATCATGGATTGGTTGGAGTAAAAGCCCAGATCATGGGCTTGAATTGGTCAGACAGAAAAGAGGCAGGAAGCAGGGATCAGAGGAGTCATTTTCACGAGCTCCTTCTGGGTGATGGTTGGGCTCACTGCACTCATGGAGAGTGGCTTTGCTCCTCAGGCAGGAGCTAATCACGTTTGATGCCTCAGCTTGCTCTGGAGCCAGGGTTTTCATCTCTCCTCCTGCATTTGTTTCTTTGTGAAATGGGAGACGGAAGCAGAAGGAGAAGGAAACAAACAAGGAGATGGAAATTTGCCGATTAGAAAATTAATCAATGCGAAGTTTACTGCAGCAGCGTCAGGGACAGGGCCAGCCTGTGGTGTGACAAAAATCCAGGCCAGCCCATGCATGTGACAAACCCTGGCTCATGGATGTGGAGTCCAAGGAGGAATGTGCACAGAGGCACTGCTGCTGCTCACTGGGAGCTTCTCCCTGGCATTGTGTGTGTGTGGACACTGCTCCAAAGCACATTATTAAGTGAAGGTGCAATTGCTGTCCAGCTTTTGGGGGGTATCACCCTGTTCTCTGCACATGCCACACAGCATTGCTCCCTGAATGTACAGAGCTGGCATCAGCTGCAGCTCACACTCACATAGAGGCAAGAAACCAGAGGGAAGTTCAGCTTTTGGTCTCAAGCAGCTCTTGTGATGGCTGGGAGCTGCTGTTAGAGCTCTATCCTTTTTTAAAGGTCATGCCCTGATGCATCCTGGGCAGCAGAAGGGATTCTACTCCCATCTACTTCAATGGGAAGTTTGCATTTTCCCTGCTCTTTTCCTCTTTCTCTGACAGATCAGAGACACTTCCAACAATGCTTAACCCTTAGAAGGGGACTGTGCAATGCATCCAGGAGACATTTAACATGCAGAGGTAAAAGGTAAAGAAAAAGGTAAAGCTACTCCCCTATTTCCTTCTTTAGGAGTGACTTTAGATCTTCCTTTTATGCACAGACCACAGGGCTGGAATCAAAACCTTCAGCCGAGCCTGTGAAAATGTAAGCCCCTGCCTTAGGGATTGGTCAGTGTGAAGTATAATCTTTTCAGGATGGTTCTCCTTGTGGTAGGAAAACCACAATGTGTTTGGCCCTGAAAATAAACCCTGGTTTTCCTGCCACTGGAATCAGACAAGATAACAAAAATAAACTGGGGGGAAACCAACTCAGCCCCTCCTGTTGTAACTGGGGTGAAGAGGAGGAGAATGGGAGACATGGAGAAAGATTTTATGTCGTTACCACACTGTAGAAAAACAGCTTCAGGTTTTCTTATCTTTTGATCAACTTGCAGAGTCTGAGCTGCTCTGGTGTTGCCAGAGTCTCAGCCTCTCTTCTGGCTGTATTCCAGAGTCCCACTGACCTCCTTGTAGAGATTGGGGTGTTTTTGAGGCTGCCTGCAGGGCAGCAGGGAGCTGAGCTGAGCAACCCAAAATCTGAATTGCCTTGCTGTGGGGACAGGTGACCACCAGCTCAAGAACAAAAGCAGGATCTTGACAGCATCATCTTCAATTAAATGGTTTTATTGCTGTACCATCAGACACCTCAATGGCACCAGGGTGTCTAAAAGTCAGGAATTTAGTTGCAAGCTGTCGTTGACCTTGGCCAGACCCCATCCATGGCTCCTGAGACATGCACAGGGGGTGCCGGCTGTGACACAGGGCCTGCAACACCCCCAAGACCTGTGGAGGAGCAGCTGAAGGGCAGCCAGGATCCCTAGGGCACCTAAAATGTCACTAATTGCTTTGGACTAGCAACTGAATCCCTTTTAGAGTGGAAGGCAGGAGGGCTTCAACCTGGCCACAGGGTGCAGAGCATTAGGAGACAAGGGCTGAATTGCCCTGAACCCCATCTCAAATTGCATTTCCATAATGTTTTTGGGCTTTGTTTTTCTGTTTTCTAAAGGTTTTTATTTTTCTTTTAAATTTTCTGTGCCTTTGTGACTTAACGCTCTGAATCCATTTATTTTTACTGTGGCCAGTGCCTCCAAGTCGCTTTCGGTTTTCAAACAAAAGTGTATTTCAAAACCATCTTCTTGGAAATCTGTAAGAAGTCTGCATTCAGAACAAAGAGCTCCAGGTTCGTCAATTCTATTTCAGTGATCAAAATTTAAAAGACTCGGCTTCTCCCTTCAAAACTTCCTCTTGCCATGATCCCATGAGCAGGTGGCCATCTCACCCTCCCCACAAATCCAGTCGCTTCTAGGACAGCATGTGGGACACAATTTATTTGCAAACAGGAATAGGAGGCAATGTTTTTTGGGGAAGGCAGTGCAGGTACTGAGAGTGTTTGCATTCACAAAATAAATGTGGATGCGTATGGGCACGTGTGAGCTTGTACCCTTGCAAAATGAATCAGCCTGTAATTGGGTTATGGATCATAACACACTGAAAACCTGCGGCACTTCAGGGGGGTGAGCTGTACACGAAACACTCATTGTCAGTGCTGCCATTTCTCAGCTGATTCACCTGGAGGAGGAAGTGGCCTTGGCATGAAATCAATACCCTGATGAGAGAAGTAGAGGGAAGCTTGCTATAGCAGCAGGACCCCTTATTAGAAAGAACATAACCTATTCTTATTCTTAGAGATGAGCTAAAGGGCACAGGCTGCATATTCTGACACTGGAAGTGATAAAAAGCCAATTTCTGGGATTGAAGTTCAGTGCTGAGGTGAGGGGAAAAGTTCTCGTGCGCTGGAGTTGGAACCAGTGGGGTCAAACCTGCATCACTGACCTGCGTCACGGCCGCGCACTGTCCCAAATATTTCCCTGAAAATACAAAACACAGACACTGTGCCTGTATATTTTTAACTGCTGGTAACACCACCAGTGATCCATGGCTTGCCCTTGAGAAAAAGGTGTAGCTGCTGTGTGTGTGTGTGTGTGGTCAGAGGCTATGTCAGCAAACACTGCTGCTGTCAAGGTATAAATCTGCTGGAACTTCTGACCTTTGTCTTGTGCTTATTCTCATTTCCTTGGGGATTTTTTGTTCCTGCTGGTTTGGTAACTCTCTGGGAAATACATCCCACTTCTGTCTGGCACCTGATCAGTGCCTAGCACAGCGTACTTCTGGCTCCTACATGCTGCTGTAGCATCCTAAATGGCTGGGAAATGCCATGGCAGAGTCTGAAAAGCAGGGAATTACTAAGTACTTTTCATTTAATTTGCAGTAAGTTGGATAGTAAGGCAAGCTTTCTCCCAGAAACAAAGTCAAATGTAGATTGCCCTGGAAGGATGTTGATTTGTTATCACTGAGAAACTCAGAGAACAGATTAGAGAACCCCTTTTTAGGACTCATTGCCCAGCTGATCCTGCCCAGACACATGGTGATGAACCATATGACCTGGTAAGATCCTTTTTTTGGACTTCTTTTTGTGTTTCTGTGATCTTTCAAAGCTGACTCTGGACTGTAACCCCATCTATTCCACTCAGACTAGGGAGAAATTTGTGTACAAGTTCCGCACTTGCCCTGTGAAACTTGCAATCCATCAGTACCTTTTATGCCACACAAACACGGCATTTACCTATTTTAATAATTGGCCTTAATTTACAGAATCATAGACTAGTTTGGGTTGGCAGACACCTTTAAAAGTCACCTAGTTCAACCCCCTATACAATGATTTTCATGTGAGTTTTCACGGTGCAACTCTGAAGGGAAGAGATACACTCTGGTGTAATTATAAGTCAAAGTCAAATATATTTTGTGGGCTGAGAGATGTTTGAAAGCATCAGGAAAGCGCAGAAACCCACAAATATCTGGAAGGGGTAAATATATCAGAAAGAGGTGTTACTTCTGACGTTCAGTGAACCATAGGATGCGGCAACATTTTTTTTCCCAGCGATGGCCAAGTCTGAGGCAAACATCAGGTGAAAAGAGCAGCTTGAAAAAGAGTTTTCTCCATTTTGCAGGCTGGAAAGGAGTTGTGGACATCTAAGCATTTACAAAGTACTTCAGCAGGAGCTGTACAGCACATGTCTCACAGGACATCTTCCTGGGGTGACAGGAGCACTGAAGCCAAAGCCACACCTCTGCTGATCAAACCAGAACCTCCTGCATCACTCCATGGGCTTTGGTGATACTGCTGGGTGGCAGTGCCAAGTTTCACTTTTACTTCACGATTTTCCCACAAAACAGGGAACAGCAATGTTGGCTCACTTCCACAGTTTGGGTTTCAATCACAAAGCACTTTTCACTTTTTCTTTTTTTTTTTTTTCCTTGGTGTGTATGTGTGTGATTTTTCCAAGTATTTGGAGAATTCTGATGGGTTGTGCAGTTAGTGGGTGCTGGGCAGGATTCCCTCAATAACCTTCTATCTCCAGTTTTTGGTACTGCATGTGCCTAAAGATCCACACTGTTAAAATGCAAATTTTGTTTGATAATTTAATACAAAAGAGAGAAGTTAGTTAAGTGTCCCAATGACAAAATTTTTATTTTTTTCACAGAACCAAGGGCAGAGCAGACAGCTAACACAGAGACTGTTTAATACATTATCAGCTGGAGAGACTTCAACACTTCCTTCCTTTCAAAAGTGGTGAGAGTGATGAAATCATAAAGTTCCTGGATATTGTGTTCTAACTGTCATAAATTAGGAGAGATCTGCTCCTGCCTGAAATTTTGCTGTAGGTGGGAAAAGCAGGAAAGAACTGCTAATAGAAGTGAGAAACATCCCAGGAGCCCGAGTTTTGACACAGCAATAACCTATATCACAATTTTCCTTGCTGCTTTAAAAAAATAAGTAGAAGAGCGGGGAGATTTCAAGTTGAATTGGAATTCCAGGCAATTAATTTAACAACTGCAGGAGAGATGTGAGAAAACAAAAGAAAAAGGCCAGAAATCTGGAGCCTGCTCCTTGGTTAGAACCTGGCTGCAGCTGGTGGTGGCTCTCAGCTGAGGGGCAGCAGCTGTACCTTGTAAAGCTGATTTTCCAGCACATGAGCCCTCTGCTCATTTAAATCTGCAACTTCAGTCAGCTACTCCTCCTCAGAGGAACAGCTAAAATTGCTGTACTGTCTCTCCCAGAGAGGAAAAGAAGTTTTTTTTTTCATATGCTGGTGTAAGTATGAGGTCTTGGGCTATGTTTTGAGTTGTTTGGTTTGTTTTAGGTTTTTTGTTTGTTTTTTTTTTTTTACTGGCACGTTGCAGGAAAAAAGTCAAATGCTCTTTTCTTGTATCTGCTTCAAGGCTGTTGAGCACTTAAAGAAGAATCCTAAATCTAACTGCAGTGCTTTTTAAATTTTAATTTAAAGATAATTCGCCTATCTCTTTAGAGATAATAAATTGGTAATAACGCACCTCTAATATAGAAGAGTGCTTTAACTTCCTGCCATTTATTTGAGGATTAAATCTTTTAAGACAGACATAATTGAAAAGTAACCTCTTCTCTAAAATTGCTGTAAGCTTCTTTTTATTGGTTGTTTTTTAAAAGTATTCCTGTGGCTAAGGACGCTTTCATTAAGGTAAATGTTATTAGTTATAGAAACAATAGAAAAATAAACTTGGAGGTCTTGCCCCTGCCTATATAAGAGCAAGCTGCTGCCTTGCAGGCAGCTTGAAATAAAGCAATTTAAATAAAACACTGACTATTTGTACCTCTTTCAATGTAGATTAATAAATACTTGTATATGATTTTATTCCTTGCTTCAAAAGATGATACAAGTGTTAAATGCTAGTGAAGCATGTTGCTGTTTTGGGGAAAGAAATTAATCTTTTCTACCTAAAAAATCACTTAAAATCTGATTCTTGGGAGGTTCAGCCAGCTTCATTTGGTATGTTATTATTAATTAATAATATGTCCCTTATGTTACTAATTTAAAATAGCCAATTTCCAGCTGGAATTGTTTCTCTTGGTGCTGGGTTTGAGCAGATGCTCTTTGCTAGCTTGAGGAGCTGTGGGTGAAGTCTCCACAGAGTGTCCCATGAAAGCTCCCAACTGATCAGCTCAGGTGATTCAATTCGCAGGGTAGATGTGCAAACCTTACTGGGGCTGTGGATTACCCCTGCAAAATGAACTTCCATGTCTTAGGCACACACAAACATGCTTATCTTGTAGGAAATACCTTTTATGTAAATGTTGCCTGGGAGAATTGGTAATAAAAATACAAACAGGATGAAGCGCTTCTGTAGGGCGTGTCTTTTGTGTGGTTCCCAGTGTGGCAGCAGCATTACAGCTGTAGCTGTGGCTAATTGGTGTGAGAAAGACTGCATTTGGGGTTTTTTGTTCTTGTAGGCTCACAGAAATGCTAAAACTCTTGTTGGTCTCACTTTTTCTGCCTTCCCCAATACAATGAAGTGCTTCCTTTAATCTAAAAAAGTCCTCTGCTAGTTTGCAGGGTGTTATTCAGTTTTTCTTTTCATTCTCCTCACCTCCCTCCCTGGTTATGATATTTAAGAACAAGCAATGAGATTTTAGGAAGTATTTCTCTCTGTCTTCCCCAACTTACCCACATCCATTTCTAGTCCACTGGATAGCTAAATTTTATGGCTGAAGGTTTCTGCTACATCTAGTAAGTGGAACAAGGGTTTTCAAACTACTTGATGGAAAAATTGGCATAAATATGTGTACGTTGATCATCCCGACTCTTATATCTTGTCCCTGTTCTTCCCAGATATTTTGCAAGAGAGGGGAATTGACGATGTCTTCGGAACGCAAAGCTAAGAAACGGCACCACAACCCAGTGAACAGCATCTGCAGGAAGATCAAATCCATCCAAATGATGGACCAAGTCTCCAACCCAGCTTTGCAGATCCCGAAATTCCAGTCCCGGAACTTCGATAGCCCACAGAGCAATATCAAAAAAAATCTGGAAGAAATACTGAAAGGGAGAACTTGCAGAAGTCGGGATAATACCTCTTCGCCCTCGGCCAGCACTGACAGTGACAGCATTTTCCCTGCAAGCTCCCCTTGCCTCGGGGCCACCTCTGACTCCTACTCTCCCAACGCCACCTTCTCAATCCTTCAGAGCAGTGAGAAATCCAGTGGCTCGTGGGTGCCTGCGTGTGCCGTGGAGAGCTCTTCTCCATTCTGCTTTGGGTCCAGGGAGGCCAAAGCCCAGGACAAACCGTCTGCTTTATCACGTGCTGAGCCTAAAGATGTGCGGCCCAAGCAGAAGTATCTCACGTCAAGTCCAAATTTATATTTCTTCACATCTCATAAAAAGCCAGAAAGTGCTGTGGTGCGGCCTCCTGTGCCAAAGGTCTTTCCTTCGAGTGAAAGAGGTAAAAATCCTGAACAAAAACATCTCCTAATTCAAAATCCTAGACATCTGAATATTCAGCCTACATAGATGACATTTATTTACCACTTAAACTGGTAGCAACACGTTTTAGTAGCACTCAAATCTTACAAGACAGCAAAAAGAGGGGAGGCAAATCTTAAATTTTCTCTAAAAAATATTAATGTGAGTGTAAAAAGTGAGGAACACACCTTTTTGAATTTGCTAATTCGTTTTTGGTTTAAGAGATAATGGTATTTTTAAGAGTTTAAGTTATAAATTTAGAGTACTACTAGCCTTTTTTTAATAACCAAATTTTATTTGGCTATTAATTTGGACTCGTTTAGAAGATAGGTGAGTTTAGGTGTTGCTCTTAGTTTGGGGGTTTTTTTTGTTTTTGGTGGTTTTATTTTGTTGTTGTTGTCGGGGCTTTTTTTGTTTTTGTTTTAGGGATAGTATTCTTAATAAGTTAATTCAGCTATAATGATTTCCATACAATATATCTGGAGGGGGAGGGAAGAAATACCTGGACTCCTAAAATATCTGGTTTCATATGTTTTTCTTATGTCTTTTACTCCATGTGAAAGAAAAGCCAGGGTTTCCAAGAACACATGTGGAAAAGTAGAAGCATGAACTGCTTCCCAGCTCAGAGGCTCCAACTATGGCCAGTTCTAGGTGTTATTTGACAGTGAAAGCTCTGTTTTTATTGGAGGGGAAGCTGCTTAGCTGGTTTTGTTGTTCCAGGAGCAAATAAAGATGGGCAATAACAGATTTATTCCTCACAGGAGGGAGGCAGATGCTGGCATACAAAGCTGAGGACATGCACGATGTCAGCTTGATCTGTGAGGAAGACCTGCTGACCACGATCTTCTGTGCATGCGACATCCATCACACAGGTTTGCCAGGGTTTTTTCACTGCTCTGTTCTCCTCCCAGCAGATTTCCAAGGTTCAGATCATGCTGTAATCCCCGAGAGATGCCAACCTCTGATGTGCTTAGGTTCCCTCAGCGAGGTGCCTGTGTTGTGGCAGATGCAGAAAAAATGGAAAAATGTCTGTGCCTCTTTAATGAGGTGCCTGGTCCTTCCCTTCCTGATCTCTGCAGTGTTTTAGTGCAGGGGAAACAGGGGCAACATATTTCTAGCAATCACCCTTGTTGCAAATGACTATTTCTTTCTTTGAGCCTTTATCCTGCTAAAAACTTGGGCAACTTCAGGGCAGGAGACAGTTCCTCCCAGGTCCATCTCAAACATGACTAAAAGAGGTAGAAACATGGAATGGTTTGGGTTGGAAGGGACTTTAAAGATGACCTTGTTCCAACCCTGCCATGGACAAGGACACCTTCCACTATCCCAGGTTGCTCAGAGCCCCATCCAGCCTGGCCTTGAGAGCAAGGATTAGTATCAGGTGTCACCTTTTGCTCCTCTTCAGCTGGAGTCCACAAAACTTGCAAACTGGATTTTTACGCTTCTGTAGTAGGAAAAAACAAAAAAAACCCACCACCACCAAAAAAGCCCAACCCAACCAAAAAGAACTCTAAACCATTTTTTTCACACTACAGCTGCAGAGATCAGTTGCTTGCCTACTACTCCTGAGGGGGCAATTGGGTACAATGCAGTTCAGTAGTGTGGCCTTTTACAGTTTCTTATAATGTCTTGCCAGATTTGGGACTCTGACCCCTTTTTCTGCTTTAGGAAAAGTGGCAGTGTCCAAGATAGTTGATTATTTGAGACACACGACCAGTCGTGGAGCAGAGGACAGTGGTCTTGAAGAGCTGTGCAAAGTGCTTGACCCAGAGCACAAAGATATCTCCATGGACCTGGAAACATATCATGCCATCATGGGAGAGTGGATCGAAGACCGGAAAAGGAAATGGTAACAGCATTTTAATAAATCTATCTCATGAGTCTTCTGTTAAAACAGGAGAGTATAAACTTCCCCTGTGGCTTGTGCCTTCCAAACTCTGGAAGGAAGATGGCTTTGGGACACCGTGGATTTGGCTAAAATTTCAGAAGGGTTACAAGGCTGGTAAGCAGCCCAGTGTCCTGCTGATTTTGTGACCCTTGATGCTCTGTGTTCCAGGGAAGAGGGTGCCACTGAGGAATCATCAGCAAGCACGGAAGACCTGGAATTTCAAGCACCTAAAAACATCTCTGAAGGTGCAGGACATTTTACTCTGTTTCTGTTTGGGAAAACTCCACTTTCTTGCTCTATTAACCAAACCCCACCTCTTTCAGCCAAGAAGACACACATGCGGATGAATGTCACATCGGGAAGCTTGGAGGCCTTTGGGGGTGATGTGTCTAAAGGAGACATGTGAGTGCATTTAAGCAATTCCTTCTCACCATGGAGTACTCCTAGCTTTGAATTACTTGACAGGAATTCCTAGAACCCCTGCTTCAGAACTCTATCCTTGCAGAATTTAATGCTCACCTCAGCCTGCAGGAGCTCTTGGTGCTGTCATCTTCTTCCTCTTGGCTTCTGCTCAGATTTATGAACCCACCAGTAATTTTTCCTGCTGATATTTTGGTGCTTCTGTGTCCCTTTGCCTTTTTCATTCACTGTGGTCAGAGATTTGCCATGTGTTTCTCTGTTTAAACTGTTTTTTTCCCTCCTCCTAGCAATTTTTAATTGTCTGACAATAAGACGATATTCTGTCCTGAAAATCTGGTCTTGGGTTTTGTTTTGGACTTTTTTTCTTGTGATAAGGAGTCTGTTGAGGGCTTCTTTTTTTTTGTAGTAGCAGTAATGTTTGTGGCTTAGACTATGTTAATGGCAAAGCACTTAACAAAGAGCAGAAGTTTCATGTGCAGTCCATGCATAGTCAGAAATCCAAGATCTGCTCTTGCTGCTTCCACATAATTTCTCAGGATCTCAAGAGAGTGATCCTCTTTCAAGTTTTGGTTGAAAGCACGAGTGGGGGATGGCTTGGGGGAAAAGAAAGGATCCAGAATTTGCAGAATGAATACAAAAACATCCTTAGTGGCCCAAGAGGTGGCTAGCAAAATCTTAAGGCAGTCTCATGCAGACATCCAGCTGTGGCACTTGTCTGGCAGCAAACTTCAGTTGTATGGAGCAGAAAGAAAGTGCTTAAAACCAAAACTGTTCCTGGTGCCCATAAAACTGGAGAACTGACCTGAAAATGTTCCAGTATCTGTGTGCAGGGCAGGTGACTGGACAGCACAGCAGCACAAGTCCTCTGTGGGCTCTCTTCTCACCTCTAATCCATGCATTAGGATGTTGTAAAAGTCTAAGTTAGATCAAATCACATTTCTCAATCTTTCCTGGCTTTGCTGTGGGGACAGGGAGACCTCTGATTTGATCACGTGTGTGGCGGACCTGCAGTACAGCAACCAGAAGCTTCAGGAGGAGAGCAACAAGCTGAAGCTCACTCTGGAAGCTGTGGATGAGACCAACAACAAGCTCCTGGCAGATAACGAGCATCTACGGCAGCAATTAAAAAGGTGGGAGGCCCTGATGGCACCAGGCCTGCCCTGGGCAGAGCTGTGTTCTTCCAGCCATGCTTTTCTCCTCACCAATGCTTCATGACAGTGATATTCTTGATTTTCTGTAGTGTCTGTAAGGTTTAGCTCTCTTGCCTGATTGTTCTGCTCTGTCCCTGCTGGTTCTCCTGAAATCATTCATTTCAGAGCCTGCTAACTGCAGCGTGTGGTGCTGTGGGTGCACGCAGGGAAAATCTCAGGCTAAAGCAAACAGACAAAATAACAACAATAAAAGAAAAGGCACAATATTACCGAGAAAACAGCCAAGTGCTGGAAGGCTTCCAATCCTAGACCACATTCTTGTTGGCAAGCAGAGGGGAAATGAGTGTCTAAGAGCTGTTTTCCTGCTCATTTGAGGAACTGAGGTGAGCTGTGTCACTTGCTCGGCATTTCCGTAGCCTGGGGACGTGTCAGTGCCACAAGTACAAGCCTGTTTTCCATCGTGTTTATCTGACCCAATTAATTAAACTGTGCTATGGTTTGGTCAGCTGCCAAGCTGTCCCCAGGATTTTCAGGGGAGATTAAGGCAGGAGTTCTGCATGAGATGTGTGCCCTGATGAGGGACCACCTGCTCTGGGATGCTCTGCAGGATAGAGCTGGCCTGGAAAAGGGTGCTTTAATTAATTTTTTTTTAAATTTAAATAAAAATTTTATATATAGTTTTTCTATTTCTATATAAATTTCTTTTTATATAAATTTAATTAAATTTAATTAATTAAACTGGTGTTTTAATACACATGGTTTGGGTTTATCAGATTGGGGTAAGAAAATGGTGTAGTGCTTATCCTTGAAATCTGAACTGAAATGGTTTCTCCAACTGTTAACTGTGAAGTGCTGTAAAGGTGAGTTTATGTGCTCAGGTAACCTGATATATTTAACCGTAACAAGTGAAATTTTTAACATATTTAACAGCTTTGCTTGCATCCACCTCTCTTGGCTGCTTTGTTTGCCTGGGTTTTATCCCCTACTGTGAGTATGGAAAGGGTGATGAACAGAGGGTAAAACCACGAGCCTTTGCTTCCTGGGAAGAAATGATGGGCTTAAATTTGATTGTTGCTCTTCTGTTAAGTGTCTGTGCCAAAACAGTCCCTTGTGGCTTCTAAAAATACTCTATTTCAAGCCTATCTGAAAAACCAACATGAACTGGCTAAAGTTTCTCTGAATTTGCAGCATCCAGCACTCTGTGCTGAAGGCCAAATCCCTAGAAGAAGAGCTAGAAGAAGCAAGAAACCACCTGAACGTGTCAGAAGAGAAGAGGGAGCAGATTCTCTGGCAGAACAAACAGCTGGTGAGTACTCTTCCTTCCCAGCTTGCCTCATGCAGCACCTCACACCTTGCTGTGGCAGTGGTGTGACTGCTCAGGCTGTCAAAAATGCTTTTCCACTGTTGTACTCAACATGCTCAAACCAACTATTTTGTTTTCCTCTTTTAATATTATTTTCTTTCTATCTTTCTTCCCCCCCCCCCCCCCCCCCCATAAACTTGATCAGGAAAAGGAAAACCAGTCTCTCAACATCAAAGTTACTTCTCTTCAGGAAGAGGTAAAATAAATCATGATTTTATGTGTTCTTGCCTAGCTAAAATTTGCCGTTAAGAAGTGAAATGTTTGTCAGATTTTGAAGCCTTGCATGCTAATTAGGCTATCAAAATATCTAACATTTTTAAAGGGTGATTTGTCATAAAAGCTTTATATCTTGAAGTTGCACTGTGCTTCAGGTTTTCCATTTGCTGGGTAAGTAAGGATATGAGGTTAGGGAAGCATAGGGGCAGAGACAAACTTCTCTCTCCCACTACCTTTTTTCCCCAAGATTTATAGGCAAATTCCACATATTTCTGGTTTCCACAGCTATAAATACACAAACTCTATATTGAAACAATCTCCACCCAACACTTTCTCATTTTGTATTCACTTCTGTTTTCCTCCCTTAAGATCCAAAGGATGAACCTTGCATAGAGCTGTAACACCAGAAATATGGAAGGGGGGGAGTAGGAAAAAGGCAATGGGTGGGGTCTCCACTCACAGATGGATCCATTGACACTGGCCAAGGACCTACAGAGGAGGTTTTTGGGGAATACAGTTCCATTAGTAGAGTATCCCTAGGCTTGTTTTTTATTCAGAGAAGAGCTGTTTGTTCCTTTTTTTTTTTTCATTTTTTACTTCATTAGAGCAAATACTATATAGCATGTTTTTTACCAGGTGATAGAATGCTTTAATACTTGTTACAGACTGTATTTCAGACTGTTTAGGGGGAAATGGAGAAACAGGTTAAATCATCCCTAGTAATGAAAAGAAGAACCTTAAGATCAGCCTATCTGCAAAGCTCCTTAGTCCCAATAGCTATTAAACCTCATCCTTCTGAAAATAACTCTCATGCTGCAGGACTGACTCCTCTTTAGCTTTCCAGGTCTGGTAGTGGTTATAAATCCCATTTTGAGGGTTTTCTCTTTTACCAGTGCTCTGGGTGGGAAAAGGAGTTGTGATGGGGCAAACACATGCAATGTATGTGCAAAAATGCTGGTAGTGCTCGAGAGTAGGCAGCAGCTTGGGGGTGGAGATGTCATTTTGCCTGGTTTCTTCAAGGAGAAGCTGTCAATCCATTCAGCTGTGCCTAAACACTTTCTTGTTTAGATTATTAGGAACAGCATGGACACGGAAGGGCTGCAAAAGAAGATCTTGGAGCTGTCTAAAAACACAGCACAACTTCAAGTAAGCATTTCGAAGCTGGGAGGAATGAAAAGCCAGCCTGTGCTTCACTTGGGTCTAGTGAAGGGGGAATTTCTGCTTCTGGAAGGCAGACAGCCCCAAACCTCTCCATATTGAAGGACTGCAGTGAAACAGTGGCTTGGAGAGTGTGACAGCTTTGGCTAAGGAAGTTGTTGTCTGGAGGCTAAAAACTGGGCTAGAAGAAACAATCCACAGTTTCATTCTGTCCTTCAAGTTAAACTTTTTTGGCAAACTTTTCCCCATTATTTGAGAAAACATTAAAGTCATGGTTTGGGTGATGTTGTTGAAAATATTGGCCCTGGAGTGATAAGAGGAAACTAAGATGACTGAAAGTTGAGAATGCTTTCACTCTTTGCTGGGTACAAGATTTGTACTTTGAAACACACCACACAAAGTATTCAATATTGATTATTTGAATATATATTGATTTTTTTCTAAGCAAGGAACATTGACACCTCTTCCCCTCCTGGGGGAAACAGGAACAGACTTTTATTGTCATCTGTATTGATGGCTGGGTTTACTTTTGATCTTTCCATTCTTCAGATCCAAGCCCACCTCTATGAGAGCACTGTGGTGAATAAAGAGGCCAGCCTGGTCCAGGTTAGTTACTTTTTTACTCCGTTCCTGACTGAAAACCCCAGAGTCACAGAATGGTTTGGGATGGAAGGGAAATAATGACCCCTTGTTCCAGCCCCCTGCTGTGGGCAGGGACACCTTCCCCTGGCCCAGGCTGCTGCTCTGTGCTGACTGTGGGATATTTGTAAAAAGACAAGGCAATAGTATTCACTGTGGCACTCTTGTTTCTACTCTTCTCACACTGCAAAACCTGATCCTATAAATGGCTTCGAAGTAGGCGAGCTCTACTTTAGGACCTGGTTATGAGTCAGCATAATTAAAGGTTTCAGGATTTTGCTTGCTTTTTCTTTTTCTCTTTTCTTCCTTTTTTTTTCATTTTAAAATCACAACCTATTAAAACAAACTTGCAAACTTGAGAAAAAAAGTCTAGAAACTTCTAAAGGCTGCTTCTTCCAGCAGGGACCTACAGAAGGTCTTTCCCTTCATGTCTTTTACTGAAATTGTTTGTGTCAAGATAGAAATGGTGACATGGAGCCCAATGGAAAAGCAACTTTGTCCTTTTATTATTGAGGTGTAATTACCTAGGCTTTGTTGAAGAGTGAACATTTCTGGTGTTTTTAAACTTGCATTTTTATATTAGAAAACAAAGACTACATAAGACTACACAAGCATGTTGGCATTTTCTGTTTTCATGAATTATGCAAAGAGCCTTTTATGGCAGTGTAGTTTCTACTTAGCAGACCATGCTATAAATCTGATAAAATATTTGACTGTTGGGCTCCCTGCAAAGTGTCTGCAGCTGAATTCAAATAATAACAAAGAGAACTGAACTTCAGTGTGACCCAGCTGATAACTTTGCAGCTGAGTGTTTTAATAGTTTTGCTTTGGTTGTTTTTTTCTTTTCCAGAAGCAGCTTAAGGGCGCAAATTTATTAAATCCTTTTTTTAAAAAGTAGCTTTCTCTTTCTCCTCCTTGAAATTATTTAAAGCTTTTGTGAGCTCTGTAGCATCATTTTATCTCAACAAGACTCTTGCAGTCTATTGACTAAATGGGAATTTTGAAAGTAGACTGCTAGATTACATGTTGGTATAATTTTGAAGAAACTGGCAAGGAAGAATAACCTGACTTGCTGGCATTAGGATAATCTGATTCCACGATCTCACGTTTCCAGTTTAGTTTTCCGTGCACTTCATCTCTTTCAAAAACCTCAATGATTTTTAAAGAAAAGAGTAGGAAGAGCTCCTAAAAGTGTGAGGGGACAAGAGCTCCTACTTGAAATTTCTATTTTCTCTTAGACATTCTCTGCTGTCTATGCCGTGTCTTTCGTTGGAATGGCATAACCTGACTGGAGCTCATTGCTCGTTTTTTAGGAAAGGTTCTGCTTTGGCCAATTCCTCAGCCCTACCAAGAGGGCTGACTCTTTATCAGCCCTTCTGTTAGGCCATGTTTAACTGATGGACTCCTACACTTTAATAATGAAAAATAATTAAACTCAGAATATTGCCATTTGGTCCAAAGGGCACTTGAGATTAGAACCCATGCTGGCATAGAATATAGACCATGTTTTAAGCTAAAACTGGAGTGCTTCTGTGTAGTTTAATCTGTTGGTACTGAAACCAGGTAAGTAACAAATTAAACTACATCTCCTGGAAAAGTGTTTTTCTCCTTAATTTCAGAAGTTAGGTAGAAAAGGTCATCTAAGAGCTTTCTTTTAGTTAATATGCAAAATAACTCACTGTATTCTTTAAATTTGCAACTATTTTTATGTGATAATGAGATTGCTGCTCAAACTAAACCATGCATTATACTGCTGGCATGTAGGACTGAATATAGTGGGTTTTGGTGGTGGTTGTTTTTTGTTTGTTTGTTTTGTTTTTTGTTTTGGTTTTTTTTGTTTCTTTTCTCCACAATTTCTGTAGAAGGAGCAGGACATCAAGGAACTCAAGTTAACCATTGTGGAATGTTCCTCGATAATAGAGGTAAGGGTTTAGGGAGGGCCCGTGCTGATTGTGTGTGGCAAAGTCACCCTCTAACCAAAGCCCACGGATGTTTCAGACACTGCGGGCAGAGAAAAATAAACTGCTGGAGAACATCCAACACATGCAGCAAGAGCTGATCTCGTGAGTACTGTGAGAAAATCCCAGGAAAGGCAGTTCATCAAAAGTTTAAAAAAAAAGGATTGATATGTGTTTTGTTTTTTCCTGCTTCTTCTAGAAATGGGCTGAGTTTCCCCTTGCTGTGTAAATTTAACAGCAATATTCCTGAAGGGGTGAATTCACTGTGCTGTGAGCTGGAGCTTGCACAATCTTCTGAGGTATGAATTAAGTCTTAAATTAATCTCTTCCTAGCTGTCTTGCAGCAGCAGAGGCAGAACAAAGCCCATTCTGTAGATGATTAGATAACCCTGGGATATGAAGCTATTAATCCTAGCAGATGAGCACAGAATGAGAAGGTTGCACTATTGTCCCAATCACGTTGGAGAAAGTCTAAAGAAGAGCAAGCAAAACACTTGTAGATATAAAAAAATTAGCTCATGGTATCATAGAATGGTCTGGGTTGGAAGGAACCTTAAAGATCATCTGGTTCCAAACTCCCCTCTGCTTGGCAAAGTAAATCTGGAGAGCTTGGGTCATGTATTTTGCTGGCAGAAGAACAGACTGATGGGAAAAGATATCGGTTTTCAAATATATAAAGGCTTTTAAGCTGCAGAAAGTTACTGACAGTCTGCTTCTTGTGCTGCCTACACCAGACATGAACAATGATTTTTTGGTTGTGAAAAGAGGAGGCTTTTTCTTTTTAAGTCTAATGCTGTGAGAAAGGAAATTCAGCATTAGAGTGAGCATCTTGATAAATTTGTAGGGTCTTCATCTATGTACTGTTAAGAAATTCTGATAAGCATCTCTGACAGCAAACCAAATATATTTAAATGAAGAAAATATTTAAGTAAATGATAATCATCAGGCTAAAAGAGTTTAATCAGAATTACTGACCACAGCATATTAGTTATAACTACTTGTACAATGCACTAGCTATTAAATCAGTAATTTCAAAGCTAATAATAGTTTAAACGGAGTTTTTTGTTACTCATCCACATTGATGACCATGGGCAAATCTTTTGCTCAGCTTTGAGGAGTAACTGAGGGTGTGTCAGAAGTCCCTGACTTTAAGAAGTGGGGCAGGGTTTTTATGGTATAAACTGATTGCCTGGCAGTCAGACCTTTCCAGGCCCGCTGTGCCATTCCAGTTGATTCCCTTGTCAGGAGCTTTGCCTGCCCCTTCCTCACTGGTGCTGGAAGTGCTTCACATCCTCAATATTTTTAATTTTGGGATCAAGGCATCAGGCTGGTCTTGGCACCCTTCAGCAGCAAAAGTAGCATGATCCCCCTCCCCTTCTCTACCCACCACTGATAATTTCTATTGTTTTAGCGGCTCTTAGGCAGAGCACCCTGCTACAATTACAACGTTGGGTGTGATTTTGAGCCGAGCTGCTCTGCTCCCATTTCCTTAGACAATCCATGGAGTGCCTTCCTTCCCTGAGTGCAGTTTTCCCTTCAGATCTGAGCTGTGCAGCTCAGCTGACAGCAGATAGGAGCTGCTGAGTGATTTCTCTTGCAAGACTCCACCGGGCAGCTGCTTATTTTTGTACGAGGTTTTGTTTGTAGCAACAACAAAAAAGTACTCAGGGGCTGAAACTTGAGGCCCCAAAAGGAGATGAGGGCTTGGCTGGGCAGCTTTGTGGAAGAGTTAAGATATCATCCCATATTGCAGCTCAGCTCCCCAGAGCCCCAGTGAGTCATGGTGTTTGCCCTTCAGACACTGCAGCGAGACACGATTCCCCAAGTCACCCATAGAGCAAGGAAGGGCTCTGCTTATTCATTACTTGGTAAAGCCTCTTCTGAATAAAAATAACTAATTTCTGACTTCCTCTTGCCTACCCTGATGTGAATATTTACACTGGATCACTCAGCAGCTTGGCTGGCTTGCCTTTTTTGCTGCTTTTTTTTTTTTTTTTTTTTTTTTTTTTTTTTTTTTTTTTTTTTTTTAATCCTTAGTGATGTAAAATCTTTTTCAAAGCCATCACAAGCCTCGAGTTTTGGTAGCTCTGACCTTCTGGTAAATACAGAGCCTGGGCACTTCAGAAAAGTCTAAATGTCACTGATGCTGGTTTGTAATAAGAGGATGTCAAAATAAACTAGCTGGCTCTTCCATCTCTTCCAAGGTTATCAGGACTGAATGGATGTCCCTGGATGAAACACTGGACCGTGAAGTGCTGCTTTTGCTTCAGGGGCCTGAATATGCAGGAGAAAAATTCAAGACTATCATGCAAAACTTGGTCAGTGGCAAAGCTTACTTGGATAAGGATATGGTCTTTGATATCAGCGTTTTAATTGGGAATTGTCCAGGCATTGATAATCAGACTGTGTTTGCCCCTCTCGAGAAAATAAGAATAGTTTGAGAGTGGAGGGGGGCACAGTTTAACAAGATCTCTTGGCACCTGCTCTAACACTAATTTATATCCTGGGCAATTCTGCGCAGAGCTGTGCTAGACGAGCACTAAAAATGCCAGAGTTTGGGGGGTTGTTCTGGGGTTTATTTTGTTTTTCAGCAAGAGGAAGTCTCTGAAGCAGAGGAGCTTGTCATGGTTTCATTACAATGGGTAAAAGATCCTGATGAGGACATGGAACAAGCCTGGGAAAGAAAACTTGTGGTAAGTAGCAGTTTCTCTGAAGCATTTGGTGAAATGGTGGGGCTGTGCAGAAACCTCAGGTGCATATCTTGCTGCTGCATGCTGTGTGTATTAATTACTGGAGATCAGAGCCCATTTGGGGGTCAGAAATGGAGAAAAATATCTTCTGTCACTGGGGTTCTTTTGAGGAGGAAAAGGATGGTTGCTGTTCACTTACATACTGTGCTCTTCCTGGTTTGTCTTGTACAAGAGCTCCCTTTGTAAAAACTCTGCTTGAAGGCAAGGGCAGGTGAAGCAGGTCAGTTAGAAGAGGAAAATGAGGTTGGGTGGCAATTCTGAATCCTGTGAACATTGAAGTTTTCTGCCCGCTGCCACTTTCTGTGTGCCTTGAACCCATTTCCCCATGCTCTGAATTTGGTGATGGCACTGGATGGTCTCTCCATCAAGAGGAGGAGTGATGTGGCTTTATAACCAAATTTCCAAATCAAAACCTCCACGGAGTTTACTTTGTTTTGAAAGGCAAAGAGTTCTGCTTTTGCTGGCCATATTCTACAGGAAATATTTCAACAAAACCTTGTTTTCCAACTCCGTCTTGCATCATGTACTTCTCCTGCTCCTCATACCTCTCATGAGGCTTGCAAGTAAAGACTTTTGCTCAAGGTACTGGCAAAATGTCTGCCCGATGTGGTAGCAGCCGCTACAGGACACAATTAAATGCTCTTACTCTTGTTCCCTCCTCCTCTCCCCTGTGCCAGTGCAGTTCCTGAAATTTCCGTCTCATTGGGTGTGGCTTTTTCTCCCACCTGCTCCTCCCTGCTGATCTGTTTTTGGGAACGCTCCACCACCAGCAAGCTGTCTGCTGATGCTGTTTCGCAGCACCCTGATGGATGCCAAACCCCTCAGCTCCTCTCCCCTGGGTACCAGCAGGTGCCACCAGGGGATGTGCTGCCTGAAGCTGTGGGTTCTTTGGGCACAGAGCTGCCCTCCTTTCCCTCTGGTGCTGCAGATCAGTGGGGTTGGGCCTCTCCATCTTTCCTGGGCAGGGCTGGAGCAATCGCTGGGACCTATCCAGTCCTGGAGCCGGTTTATTTATGATTTTTAATGCAGGTAAATCCTGAAATCTTCCTTTAGAGAAGGTGCAAGCATCTCAGTCTCTTCATCCAGATGTGACTTTGGGTAGACTCAAGGAAACTGCTGGCTCATGAATTGCTGTAGCTTTTTGATCTTGACTAAAAACCTCCTCCTTCAAAGCTGTCAGAGCTGAAAAATGCTTGTTAAGGCACATTCACGTTGGGATCACATTCCTGTTAAACTTGTGAAGCTGCAAACTTTTGTGTGGGGGTTGGAGTTGATTGTGGCAAATGCATCCTATTCTGGCTCCTAAAGAGCGATGCATTTGGAAACTCAGCTAACAGAGGATCACGGAAGAATAAGATCCTTTAAAAATTGAAGATCCCATCCTTTAGGGTCTCCATGGGGGATGGGAAGTGACTTCATATCAAAAATTGTCTTCACTTCAACAGAACAAGCCAGATATATGTGAAATTTCGTGTATGGAGCTGAAGAACAGTAAATCCAAAAAAGAGATTCCAAGTAGCTTCTTCCAGCCTCAGAGAAAGTGCGTGGTCCAAGATTTAATTAGTTTGTCAACGAAAGTTGTCACTAGAAGCCTAAACACTTGCCCACCGTTTCCTGTGAAATATATTACGGCCAGGTTTTGCTGGGGTTTTGTATTTTCAAGTGTGTTTTATCTATAAAGAGGATTTGATGGGTGCTTATGTTTTTGTGCACATATACATCTATGTAACCATATATAGAGAGTGGCAGCAAAATCTATTTCACCATCCTACTGGAAGATAAGACTGGCACACGTGCCCTGATAAGGCCTCTACCCCTTAAGTGTCAAAATTGTGGTGTTTCTAGAGCTGAGTGCAGCTTGCCTTGGTTGACAAACAGCTGCTCAGGATGTGGGCAGCTGCATGTGGTCACATCCCATGCCATCCTGGGAGACCTATCAGCAAAACCTGCTTTTTTATTTTTAAACATGATATGTTTTTGGTTTTTTTAATTTGAAGCTCATAAACATCAGACTCCAACTTGCAAGCAGATAACATGGCCTTTATTTGTAAGATTGCTGTTTTACCCTTAGACTTGTTGCAAAATCCCAGAAATATAAACTTCATTCTTTCCTGACCTCTGTTTGACTCTCATTAAGCATTCTTTAAAAGCTGAGGGCTCTATTTCATGTGCTCAGTTGAGCAAGGTCAGAGAGAGCGAGCTCTGGGTTCTTCTTCTCAGTACTTTATTCTGCAAGTCACTGTTCACTAATTTTTACCCTCTTCCCCTTTTTCTTCCTAAAAAGCAGAGATAAATTTAAAAGCCTTTGTCACAGGGGCCATCCCTGGGACAGATCATCCGCTAGGCATGTATGACAAACTGAAATTTGGTTTTATTGAGTCTTGGTTATTTCATTTATTTTGCTGTAATACGAACTCAAATTGGTCCCAATGGACTTAGTCGTACCTTGAGGAAAGGGCCATAGAAGTCTAAGTTATCAATTTTAGGGCTTCCTGCAAGATGATCGTTATTAAAACTTCCTCTTATGAGATATATGGTTTTTGTTGCTGTATCTGGGCACCATGTTGGTGTTTTATCTTTCCTGCTGGTGGTGTGGGATGTGGGGGATGATATTAAAGGGCTGGAGCAGGGACCTCAGTTCTCATCATGTAAATTGGGGCTCGGGTTCATTTTCTGGTTCTGCTCCTCCTCTAACCACGTGGCAACTTCAAAATCCCACAGGCTCTCAAGCAAGAGCTAGGAGAAAAAAGACATCTTTGGACCCAGAAACTCCAGCTCTTGGAAAAATGCAAGGAGTCCTTAGACAAGGATTATGCTCGAATGGCAGGCAACCTGAGGAGAACCAAGACAGAACAACTGCACCTGAGGAAGGAGCTCTCTGCTAGGTACCCCTTCAAAGCATGTGTGTCCTTATCTTAATGGGGCTTGGTTTTTGGTTTGTTTTTTGTGGGAGGTTTTTTTGTTTGTTTGTTTGTTTTTTGGGGGGGGTTGTTTGTATGTTTGGGTTTTTGTGGGTTTTTTTCTGGTTGCTTAGCTGTTTAGTATTTTATTTTGGGGGTTTTTTTTGTGGAACAAAGTCTACTGAATTCTTAAGAATTTTTTTCACAGAGGAAACTATCTTCTGTTTTGGAGAGTGGATCTGGTTTTAGCACAACATCTACACTGTGTGGGAGTTCAGGTTTGTGTCTGAAGTGAGGTACAATCTTGGAGGTGCAAACACCAGGGACACCACAGATTGAGAAGTTAGAGGGGCACTGCCTATCTAGCAGATGCAACCATTAAAAAACTGATGGGTTTGTGTGAAGCAGGAGAGCTATAAAACACCTGTCTGTGTAGGTGTTATTGCTTTGGGATGCACATGCTAGGCCCAGGCAAGATGATGTCTCAGTTTCCCAAGGGAACAGCTTCAATGAATTGTCATGAAATATGAAAATACAATGTTTTTGGTCCATGGTCCCTGCTGTGAGTTTTGTTACAAATAAAATCATAGAATTGCCTGGGTTGGAGGAGACCTTAAAGATCACCTGGTTGCACCCCCCCCCGCCAGGGGAAGGGACACCTTCCAGCAGACCAGGCTGGTCCAAGCCTCATCCCTGGATTTGGGATGTCCCTAGGGCCTGGCAGCCCCGAGAGCAGATGTGGAGCAGTTGTAGCACACTTTTGCCTGACTTTCCTTCCCGCTGAACCACCTCCCACGTGCTCTCCCTCCGCTGGGAAAAGGGCTGGTGAAAACACTGATGGCTTGGTTTCTTAGAGCTGTCTCTCTGTGTCAGAATTGTTTGTGATGGCAACAAAAAAATAAGCGGAGGTGAGTTAGAGAGGAAATGGGCAAAGTGGGAAAGAAGGGTTTCATCGAAAGCCATCCTCTTTAGCACAGGTCCTGGTGGCATCTGCTTGCTGTCAGATCCCTCTCAAACACTAGGAAATCAATCCAACGAAGCAGTAACAGCTCCAGGGGATCTTTTTCTACAATGATTGGCTCCATGTCCACTCTCTCTTTCTGCCCAACCACGAGAGAACACCTTCTGGTGCCCAAATTACAAAAGCTTGCTCCACTGCACTCTTGCTCTTTGAGAGTTATTCCCCTGCGGTACCCAGAAACGCCACGGAAAAAGCCTTCCCCCCCTTCCTGCTGCAGGAAAACCCTGTCCCATTCCCTGCTGCTGGACCCTGGGGAGCTGCAGTGTGTGACAGCTGATTTTGGTGCCTCTCCCAGCAGCCAGAGCATGTCACCTCCCGGGCCAGCCTGCTCCCAAACGTCACTAACGCTGTGGTTTGTGCTCTCTCGCCCTGCAGGCAGCACAAGATAGAAACCCTCAAACAGCTCCAAGAAGAAACTGCTGGCCAGGCAGGAGCCCTGGCTTTAGAACTGCAAAAAGCCACCGAGCAGCTGGAGGATGCCAGCAAACACGTAAGGGAACCAGGGATGCAAAGGCATGGCTGCCCTCGGGGAAGGGAATCGTGTGTTCGGAATGATGTGCCTCCCTGCAAGAGTGGAACCAGCAGAGGAAGTAAAATTTGAGGGGGTGGTGACAACAGTTTGCTGATGAAAGAGGCAGCATTGCATATTTGTAGTGGCTTAAAAAAAAAAAAAAAAAGAGAAAAGAGAAAAAAAAGAGCCCAAAAATAGCTTCCATACACAGTCCACCCCAACGTAAAAATGCAGAAGTTCAGAGGGAGCTTTATCACTTCCTGAGAAAGAACAGATGCAGTTTAGTTTCATTTACATGAACTGTAGAGGCTCCTTGTGTTAGCCAGGCTGCTTTATCTTATTTTTTTTTTATTCCTTTCTTTTTTTCCTAAATGTTGTTTTGTGCTTAGGCGGAGGATCAAGTTGAAGCGTTTCACTCTGCTTGTGAGGAAGCAGCATCCCTGAAGAGCAAGTTGGAGGAAGCCATTTCTGAACAGCAGAAGCTCAGGGATGCAAATGCAGCTTTAGCAAGCACTTGCCAGTTGCTTCAGGAGAAGGTGGAAGACCAGAAAAGTGAGTAACTGTTGGCAATGTGCCAGCATTCACTTTTGCATGGGCAAGTACTTTAGGGTTTAGTTACAGCAGGGGAGAACAGGATTCATCTGCAGGTCATCCAGTAAAATGCTCTGTGGAGCCTTGCTTGTTGTTTCTGGGGTGTTTTTCCTCCCTTTTTTCTACTTTTCCTTCTTCTTGAAGAGCTCTGCAACGCTCTGAGCTGTGAAGCAGGTGGGATCCCCAGGAGTGGGTGTTGGGATCCTCCAAAGCTTCAGAAGCTCCCGACAAAACCCCGGTCCGAGGAGCAAAGATTAGTAACTCCACAGGTGCTCCTTTACCAAAGGTGCCATTCCCCACCTTATTCCCAACAAGCCCATCCCTCTTTCTTAAGCTTCCTGAGCTGAATAGATCTGATTTTTGTCCACTCTGTGTCCTGTTTGCTGCTTGTGTTTGCTCTGTTTTTGAATGACTGTGCTGTTGGGCTGCTCTCTCCAGTGGAAAGGAATTTTGTCGCTGTGTTGTACACGTGCAACTTCTGCCACAGAGCCATGGAAACTTCAGACTGCCTCTTTCCTGCTCACTTCCTGACAGCAGCACCTCAACAGCCTGGGCAATTCAATAATGCAGTGGTCCGAGTACAGAACATGTGGCTTTTTCTTTCCTAACCCTGGAGTCTGATCCCTTTCTTCTAGAGAAGGGATTTGACTGATTTAAGCCCCCTGGATGTTTGGCCTCAGGCATGCACTTCCCAGGGCAGCACGATTGATGCTCAGCATCAAAGTGTGCATTGTAAACAACTTCATGTGAAACCACAGTTTGTCCTGCAGGAAAAATTCCCTGGGACCCTTTGCTTTAGCTCTAAGGCACAACTTCGCAGTGACATGGCAGAAACAGCCCCAGACTGTGCTTGCCCCCTTCTAATCAGTGTTTTGGTGCTGTTCGTGTGTGTGTGTGTGTGCGCTCATGTTGTTTTCATGCTTCCCTCAAACTCTGCAGCTGCTTTGTTTTTTTCTTAGCAAGAGGCATGACAGTGGAAATAGTGTGTCATTTTCCAGCTCTGCATAGATGAAGCTCTTCTGCAAAGTGAGCTTGAGTAAATGGAGAGAGAGAGAGAGAGAGCCCCAGACATGCAAAACTGGTGCTACAGTGACCAAAAAAAAAATCAACCCCCAAAAGCCCCCCACCAAACCAACAAAAAACCCTCAAAAAAAAAAAAAAAATCAAACACCAAAGAGATCGCCTCAAAAAACACCACCACCCTGAAAATGGCCGAGAACCTTGGCTTTAAATGATTCGAGTTAATTTGCAGAAATCTCTTTCTGTAGATAAGAAACTAATGGCTGTGTAGAGAAGTTGCAAAGTGTTACAAAGAACAGGGTTGACAAACAAGGCTGGCACTGAAGGAAGAATAAAAATGCTTCATATTGAGTCCTGCAGAAAGACAGACAGGTCTGGTGCCTCTTCTGTCTGAAGGGCTGGGCTGTGGTCTTCTTCACCACCCACCCAGTCCAGCTCCCTGCTTCCTCCCACCTGCGTGCTAAGAGACGAAAATACTTCTAAATAAGAGCCCAATGGACTTTAAAATTTCTGTGCAGGATGTCAGATCGAAAGGATAAATACTTCCCTTCCCCTAAGCCATAAGTGAGGGGTCTATTTCTGCAGGGAACTGGGGCATCCTTACACTGATGATGTGGGGAAGCATTGCCCTGGCTTTGAGGCAAGGGGAAACGTAACCACGGGGGAAGAAAATCTCCAGTGTTTTCTCTTTCCTGCCAAAAACTGTTGCAGGCTTAACCAAACTAATGGAAATTGCAGTGAACTCTGCTCAGGAGTAGTTAGAGGTGCTGGTTACCAAGTTGTGAGGAGCCCTGTTAGACTTGTAAATGTCTCTTCATAGCAACTGCCAATGCACTGCGATGGGAACTGCTGCAGAGGCGACTCTGTGAATTGCTGTGCCAGGTACGGAGCCCTTTGCTGCCAGGGGAGAGCTGGGCTTGCACTGGAGGGGCTCTGCTGGAATGACAGCACCGCTGAGACAGGCTGCAAACAACCTGGCAGCGTCTGATATCTTCTTTTCTAGCACGTACATAACCTGTGTGTACAAATCTGCACGTTATTTCTCTTATTCAGCCTTCTGGGAAAAATGTGTCGGCACTTACAGGTGTGGTGTTGGTGTTCACTGTGAGCAATTCTTGGTCCTATCAAAAGGGGCTGAGGGAAACCTTCCCTGATGCATTGGTGTGATTTTTGTCCCACTACCAGCCCTTGCTTCTGCAGACTGGCTTGAAAACAAATGTTTAAAATCTCATAATGTAAGATTTTTTTCAGTAACCAGACACTGGAATAGGCAGTGAAACTGTTACTACCTTTGTGGCCCTCTGTGGAGAAATATGTTGGAAATTACATAACTCTGGAGTGTTTTGTGTTGAATAAAATTACTTGCTTCAACTTTGGAAGGGGGTGGAGGGGGAGACGTCGTGGAAAGTCTTTTCTCCCAACTAGCTCTAGTAAGGAAGGCTATCGCTCAGGATCCGAGCACTCTGGATTCAACACAGAACAAGGTATTTATAACAGCAAACAGAAGGTCCCAAAATGTCCCCTAGGCTGTGACAGGGGCATCAGAGGAGCAGTCAAAACTGGGCCAGCTGCATGTGAATAAAACTTATATTTGTGCGTGAGGGTCTGCAGAATTAAAGGCTGAAAGTAGGAAGGGGAAACAACTACAGAGTTTCACAGTTGCAGTTTTGCAACTGATAGCTGAAAGTAGTTCAGTCTGAAAGATAAAGTTGCATTTTGCTCAGGATCAGTGACAGTGCTCCTTCTCCTTTATCTTCGGCTTTTTTTTTCTTCACCTGCCTGCCTTAAACTCTCTCTCTGCTCCAACAGTGCTGTGCCGAGTTAGCAGCTGAGTCTGCCCTGCTGCCCACGTCAGCTGAACACGTGAAAGGGAAGGTAAGAGTGCTTGGCTTGCTGTGACCATTGCTCAGCTGGTAAAACGGGATGCTGGTTTTATTTGGGTTTTTTTTTTCCTTCATGACCTGAGGAAATCCGTTGTGAAAAACCTTGCTCATTTAAACACTCACTCAAACAAATCTGAGATCCGTATCTGTGTGAATGTGCACGCAGGTGTTAACAGGCACATGAGAGCATATTCCAAACCTTATTGCACAGCCAGGCTCCCACTGCTTCTGAGCACATCACAGGTGTGTGATGAACTGATGAGAAAGATCAGAGGCTGAAGATGGCACTAGGTCTTCTAACGTTTTCTACATTTTTCATGGCCTAAGCAACATTGGGTCAAATACAGTTGCGTACATGTTTCTTCAGAGATTTTCTCAGATGCTATCTTCACATGACACCTCTTGGCTTGGCTGAAACTGTTTGTTTTGGATTTTTTAATTATTTTTTTTACCCCCTTCACAGACTTTGAGTGGCTTCTTTGGTTCTCCTGTTGTTCTCATCTTGCCTGGTTTTGTAGTATCTAGTTCCAGACCCAGCTTGAACCAACACATTTTGTTGCAAGTGTAAAGTTTAATTAGCCAGCCTCTTCCTGTAGCTGTTCTGCCCGTTAAAGATAGGAGCTCTTCTGCTTTTCCAGACAAAAAAGCCACAGAAAAGATGTATTTGTGTAGCTGTTGGTGTTACATTATGCAGATGCCTGTGTGTGGGGGGGAGTTGGTGGCATTAATGTACTCAGTGTGGCTGAACAGCAGCACTTGTTTTTTGTTCTTTTTCAATTAGCAGCTCCATTGCTCCAAACGACTGTGGAGTGGAGGACCCACCTGGTACTCTGAATTTCCCTGGGCACTGCCCTCGGGTGTTTCATACTGGCATAGCTCCCTCCTGCTAGGTAAGACCTGATAGTGTTGGCCATTTCTGTGTCTTTCACCTGAAATACAGAAAGAGTCGACAGAACAATAGTGCTAAATGTGCCGGTAGAGTGTGGAAAATCTGTTGTTGGCTTTAACCTATTTCTGCAGGTAATTCAGGAGCCTGAACCGTGATTCTGGTGTTTGCAGGGAAAGGCCAGAAAAGGAGGCTGGTGTCAACCTGACAGCAGTTCCCAAAAGCTTAAGGAACTCTTGGTGTAAATCATATATCCAGGGATGTTCCTGGCAGGGATGCTTGTCAGTCTGGATCAAGAAGGCTGGAGTTATGTTCTTCCCATTCCCTCTGCCTGGCACACCCTGAGATGTGCTGCTCCTTGGCTGCTGAGCTGAAGGCAGCCCTGGTTTAACAGCTTAAACACCAACAGAGCTCCTGAGAGTAAAATCATAGAAGGATAGAATGGTTTGGGTTGGAAGGAATCTTCGAGATTATCTCATTCCATCTCCCTGCCCTGAGGGGACACTTTGCACTATCCCAGGCTGCTCAGAGCCCCATCCAGCCTGGCCTTGGGCAGGGATGGGGTAAGCCACAGGTGCTCTGGGCAACTTGTGCCAGCGTCCACTCAGCCTTCTCTTCCGGGCTGAGCTGTCCCACCTGTCAGAGCAGATGAGATTTATTGCTTTCTGCTGCATTTCTGAGTTGTTTGTAGCTCCCTGCAGCTCTCAAGCCCCAGGAGGAGTGAAAGCAGCCCCTGAGAGCTGTGCATTGCAGGGCTGCAGGGTGTGCTGCATTTGGGATTCCACACACCAGCATTTCTCCCATCAGTGAGGTGCTACAACAGAGGCTCCTCTCACACAGACCACGAGTGTTCAGATCTAATTCCAGGCCATGTTGAGGGAAATGGAAGCAGATCTCGCTTTGCTGGGTGTGCTCCTTATCAGAGCACTCTGAAAGGGCTGTTTCACTGAGCCAAACTCTCCATCTACAAAACGAGTTGAGGCCACACAACCAAACCCTTTCTTACCAAGATGGAAGTCCCCTCATTATAAATCTCTGCCTGGTTGGTCTGCTTCTTGATTAATTTAGACTTAGCCCAAAAAATGACATAGAACTAAACCCTACTTTGTCAAAGACCACCTCTCTTCATTCTAGCCCTCCTTTACAGATGCTCTGAGCTTGGAGACCTCCTGCCCAAATAACCCCCCTGGGCACAGCTGGGACCAGCCTTGCAGGCAGAGCTCTGGCAGCTGCACCTTGGAGAGGTGGGATGTGGGACATGCATCCACCTCAGATGTGACATCACAGGGGTGCAGGTAAGATGGCAGAATAACCTCTTTGGGGTGAAGGGGGGAAGAGCCCGCAGGGTCTAGCAGACTCTGTGTGCTGAGTGCAGGGGTGTCCCTTAGAGGGAATGCTGGACACCTGGTGATCAGCTCGTGGGGATACAGGGCAGCACTTTGCTTCTATTGACACACACCAAAACTCTTTACTGGAACTGCTGGGAACCAGCCAAATACAGTGATGGTGTTTCTATTCCATGCTGGAGAACTGAGACATGATTTAGGCATTCTTGTCTATTTTCCATGTTTCACTTGCAATTGATGTTCCTGTTAGGTGCCAAAATCCTATTGGCTTTGAGGAGTCAGTTTTTTGTTTTTTTTTTTTGCAGAGCTTAGAGCAGGAATTCTGAGGTCTTTGCCTATCAAGCTGCCTCCTTAGATCTTTAAAATAGAGATTGAACTGCTTGAGATTATGAAAGCTGAAGTGAATTGCAGTGAATATTTTAAAAGATAAGGATGTTCCTGAAGGTGCAGAAGCAGGCAGTCTGCAGCAAGAGACTCAGCAGCTCTTGAAGCTTTTGCCACTGGTTTTCTGTAGAACTGTGCAGTGTGGAGGAGGTTGGGAAAAGGACTGGTGGTGGTTCTTGCTGTTCGGGGGAGGAGGGATCGGTGTTGGTGATGAATTTGTCTCTCCCTGGGAGAGCAGCTGACTGACTCCACAGAGAGTGGGGACTTCAGTTGTTGTGTGCTTAAGGAAAATGGGCACTCTGTCTCTCTGCTGTTTGGGCAATATGCAAATAGAGCCTGTGTTGCCAGGTGGAAAATATGCTCTGCTGATGACTACACTGATGCAGACCTTCCTGTTTCCATTACAATGATGGACTCTTCACTTGCTGAGGTGAGTGCTGGCTCTGATGCCTGACGTGTGGTTTTGAGCAGGCTCAAGCATTTAGTGCCTTGCTCAGACCCAGGTCCAGATGGCTCAGCTCTAAATCAGCACTGCTCCAAGGTGGATGGAGCTGGTGTCAGTCAGCAGGGTGCTGTGGGGGGTGTTCCCTTCTCTCTGGGCATGTTTCTGCAGTTCCTTGGTTGTAAATCTCAATGCTCATGTGCACTGGGTCACGCTTGTAGCTCCGGAGTGTTTGAAATGTGGTTTCAAGGCTTGAGGCAGCGCTGGTTCTGCAGTAACAGTTGGTTCTGCCAGGGAAGAACTGAGTGTTTTTGTCCTTTTTATCCACCTGCAAGAAGCCACAGGATGCTGGAGCTGGGAGCGCAGCCTTTCTTTGCACTTTCTCCCACAGCCACCCTGGAACAGCTGAAAAATGCCATCTTTGCTGTGGGGAAGCTTTCCTTCAGCTGATGTACTCAGCTCTGCCTTTGCTGTTGTCCTGAACGCTGCACTTACAGCTTGAGCTTCTGTCAGCTTGCTCGTGGCAAGAGCTGCAGCTCAGCACTCCTCAGCTGTGTCTCAGCCCTCACTGCCGAAATCCAGACCTCAGCTCCGCCTCAAGGGGCTTCTAGTGAGCTTTACAAACTCCAGAATTGGTGGGGATGATGGAAGAATATCTGTCAGGGGTTTCTGTGAGCCTGGAAATAACCTTTGGGACTGAAGAGCAGCGAGCCTCAGAGTGACCCTGGCTGGTGTGTGGTACCTGTGAGTGTGGCGTGGTCTGGTTGCAGTGGTAAATTAAAGCAGAAAGTGCAGTGAGGGAGAAAGTAAGGGTTCTGGGGACTGCCTGTGGCTTCAGCACGCTGCTCACTCAGGGCAGAGCAGGTGAAGAACTCCCAGCTTGTGCTGCTGCTACTTGAGTGACCATAAGGGGGATCATCTCAGGGGTTCTTGCTTTATCCAGTCCTTCTGGAAAGTCACAGCTGCGCAGAGGTGTTTGGAACACCTGTGCTTTGCTGCTCTGGAGCTTGCTGTAATTCCAGCTGGGCTCAGAAATGTCATTTTCCATGTGTGTTATCACCTTTTAGTATAAGCTTTCCACATGAGTGTTCTAAAGGGGGAGAATGAAAATGTTGAAGCTTGCCCCAGAGAAAAGGTAAAGGGGCTGTGTCCTGTACCAGTTTTAAAACTGGCACGCAGGAGAATTTGAATATCCTTGTTCAGTAGAGAAGTCTCCCTAGTTTTCTTTGGAGTTTTATGACACTACAGTTGCAGATGTATTTGAGCTGATTGGTGAGCCCTTCAGCATGCGACTAACTCAAATTATTTGTGTCAAATCATTGACACCATAGAAGTTTAGGGGTTTATTCTCCTTCCTCAACACTCCTGCAAACCCAATGGCCTCAATGAGGTAAATGCAGCGCTGCACTTCCTCAAGCTTATGAGAGAATTCAAATAATGATGATAAAAATAGCCCAAATTTGCATTAGAGGAAGCATCCCCCTGCCTGGGGCAGGGCTGTGGGAGTGCAGCCCAGTTCTGCTGGGGCAGGCAGCAGTGAGGAGGGAAAAGGCACTTCCCAAAGCTGGGAGCAGTCAGTCCCTCTCAGGAGTGATCAGGAGCGCTGGGCACCTCCTGCTCTAATTTGCTGGGCCTCCTGTGTCCCCTGAGGATATTTGAGGGGGAAGGAAAGACACCAGAGCATGGGCAATCCCTTGCTGATACGGTTTTTCTGTTGTTTCTCCACACTCTTCAGTGGTGCTCTGGGGTGCTTGATGCGCAGGGAGCTGTCCAGCCTCCTTCCCTCTCTCCTTGTGGAGAGGATCGGGTTTGGGGGTGTTTTTGTTTTCTGTTCAGTACTTTCTTCAACAATTCATCACAAGTCATTACCAACTTAACCCTTTAAACCTCAGCTCCCCTCTGTGTTTTCACCCATAAAGAGAGACTAACCTAACAGCTGAATGAGTGAGCTGGAGCTTTCCAGGGTGAAATGAGGAAGAGGGATGGGGCACATACAGCGCTCCCTCGACACTAAAAGCCTCAAGAGGATATTGGTTTTGTCTGTGATGTGATAAGGCTCGGGTCCAGAACCGCACTGTGGCAGCTGAAGGAACATGAGCAAAACTGCCACCTTTAAGTGCTTTGTTCCTCTGCTGTTAGCACACCAAGGAGGAGGCCTAAGGCCCTCCAAAGGGGCAATTGTCATACATCATTTTATGATATTGGATCCCTTCAAAGGGAGTCACTAAAATGTACAACACAGCATGTAAGTCTGTGTTCTTAACCATCTGCTTGCTCGTGCTGTGGCTATTAACACTTCTATTCACCTAAAGAGTCTGATCCCTGCAGCCGAGTGCAGCTCTGTGCGCCTCACTTCTAGAGTTTGGGGTCCACACCTTGAAAATGGATTCGTGCTGCTGCACAGAGTTCAGACAGAACTGTGGTGGTGCAGCAACATGTGTGTTGGTCATTGAAAATGTGGGTCAGGAGCAAAGCACGGAGTCAGGAACCAAAACACACCTCTAAGCAGGACATTCCTGAGACAGGACTCCTTCAGGAGTGTGGTGATCACTCCCAGGGGTGGTAATGTGCTAAGGTGCACACTCTATGGACCAATGGGTGAATCTGTGCACTTGCCATCCAGTTCTTCACAGCTGGAATAATTTTGGCTCAGCTGGGGAAACTAAAGCTCTGACACACAAGTTTTGTACTGGCAGTTATCATTTGGTACTAACTCCTCTCTCTCTCGCTCTCTCTCTCTCTCTGTGAAGATCGACCGTGGGGAGTCAACACTACCAGCGACTCCAATCCCATCCAGGTCAGGTCTTGTGTGAGATTTAAAAGCCTTTCTCAGCATTGCAGCACGTGGATGAGTGTCTGAAAGAGTTTTGTTTTGGCAGTGATCACTTCACATCAGCCCGAGAAACTCTTGCATCCTCCGTGGAAAGCGCAGCAGCGGTGCCAGGTGAGTCCTTAACCTCTGGGGCACTGCAAGTCCTGGCTGTGCCCAAATCTGGGTGTTTGCTGAGCAATAAAAGCTGTGTTTTGTGCTGTCTGTGCTGCAGGCTGCCTTGCAATGGAGGAAAGATCACCCGAGGGCTTACGTGAGAGAGAGGAAGATGTGCCAGCTCCTGCAGCGGCGCAGACAAGCAGCGATAAGGACCCAGCTGCTCCCGCGCCAGGTACAGCTGCTGCTCTCACCCACTGAGGAAATGCTCTGCTTCCAGCACAGCTTTGAAGGGAGGAAGCTGAGTAACAGCAACAGCTTGAGAATTGCTCTTTTTGCAGGTATTTTCACCTGCCAGTGCTCTCCAGCCTCCCTGAAGCTGAGTAGGAATGAGGCTCTTTATCTGCCTTAAGCAGGGAGCATGAAATAACTTGATGAGGTCTTGGGACTTGCTCAGCTGGAAAAACATTGAGTGGGAAAAAAATCCCAGGCAATTCTGAGAAGAATGTTTTCATGGGTTTAAAAAGTTGTTTAGTTCAACAGTGCCACTAAACACTTCCCTCTCTTTCAAGGCTGTTGCACAAGAAGCTGGGATGGGTCACAAGGAGAGATGAGGCATTTGTGTGTGGTTCTGGCTTTTCCTAGAGCCATAAACATCCACCACATTCTTACCAGATCTGATGGTGCTTCTTCCACTGAAAAACCATAAAACCAAATCAAAACTGGAGTGTGTGTGCACACTGTATTTAAGATGATGTGAATAACCAGCACAGGATACCTGTGCATGCTTTTTTGTAATTTTTGTTTTAACCTTTGCCTAAATATGAGACCATTTTCTTGGTTGGTTTTGTTTCTTTCCTCAGTACTGTCTTCCTGAAATCTAATTCAGTTCCCTCATTTGAAAACATTTTCTTTCTCCTAATTTCCCTCTACTGTTAATTTTCATATGTGGCCCAGGTGCCTCTGGTGAGGGAGGAAATAGATATGCAGAACAGATCAAAAAGAGGCCCAATAGCATTCAAGTCTGAGAATCCAGCTGGCTGTTGTACATTTCTGGAAATGAAGTATTTCTAGTGTTAGAGCTGATAAATTTCCCGTTGCAGGCTTCAAACCTGAAGCTGGAGTAATGATTGGTTTGTGTTTTCTTTTGTTTTTCCCTGTGCCATTTCTTTGGCTCACACCTGTGTGAGGCTACATAAACAGAGGAGAAATCAAAATATTCTAGATGTTCTTTAAGGTATAAATATTAATTATTAATTGTCTCTTAACAGCAAGTGTAACAGTAACAAAAAAACCTCCATGCTGATAGCAAAATAATAAAATTTATTTATCCAAGGGAATATTACTGTACCTCTTGCAACTTCAACTACAGCAAGTATATTATATTCTCAGCTGTAGACATATAACACTTCTTATGGGGACTTTTTCCAATCAGAATTATCATCACACTTCTTCCTATATGTCTTTATAATGTTCTTTGCTGCTGCCTCTTTGTTTTAGTGCTCTTTCCTGGCATTTGGTGCAGTTTTTTAGCCCTCTTGGCCCACAACTAGAACAGTGGGTGTTGGAAGCTTGGTGAAGTTTTTTAATTACTACATTTGGATTTGGAAATGCTTCTCCACAGGACTGAATCAGAGCAAGAAGGAATTCTGCCCTGTGGTGGAAGAACAGCTGCCTGTGTTTCAAAATGTTTTGAAGCAAGACCCGGTAAGAGTCCTGGGGACAGTGAAAAGGCAAACTGGGTTGGCTGAGCAGTGACAACGGAGGGGACAGACCCCTCCAGGGGTGGTGTGGCTGCTTCCTTGCTGTGACTGCTCTGATGTGCCTTTAGGAGGTGGCCCAGGAAAAGCAAAATAATAAAGAGCGGAGTGAGGAAGCATCGGCTGTGGTTCCCAGCAGGAAAGGTAAGAGAGTTTTGCTGAACACCTTCACATTGCTGGAGCACAAGCTGGGCCCAGAGCTGTGTAAGGAGGGGCAGAGAGCTGCCTGTGCCATGCCAAACGTGGCCAGGGGCTTTTGTTTTAAGGCTCAGTAGCTGCAATTGGAGATCAAAACGGAGGGGAAGGGCAGTGGTGTCATACAACATCCCTGCTCTGATTTCTGCAGATACTCAGCTAACCGGCCCCCTGTTCCTCTAGACAGGAGAGAAATTGCAAAGGAGTTAGGATAGTTGAAACAGTTCTGGCACTCCTGCTCTCCCCAGAGATTGGTAAAAAGCAGCTCTGTGCTATACATGACACAGAGGAGAAGGATGCCTTTTCTCCTTAGACATCTCCACTCTTCTCATCACCTCCCCATTTCCCTTTGGAGCTCGCTAAAACCTGGTGAGGTAGTAACAGAACCTGCTGAAGCCAAAACCTGCAATTAACCATTTCTGTGCTTATGAGATGCCAGTTGATGCCACCTAAACTGACCTTTGGGGCTTTGTATAGGTGGCAGTGCTGTGGTGTCTCACAATGAACAGAATCTGAGGCACATGAGTTGTTTTTAGTGGCAAGAGCTTAACACTAGAAATCTTGGGCAGTGGCTTCTGTTGAAGCTTGAAAGACTCTCACAGGTTGGCTTGGGGAGGCTGTTTTTTCACTTTCTTCTGAAAACTCTTTTTTGGTCTCTTGTCAGGGAGCTCACCCCCTGCAGGTGGCACTAAAGGAGATAAAACGAAGCAAAATGAGCCGTAAGTGCTGTGACTTTCAGTGATGATATGAATTTCAAGCCACAGTCTGTTCCATGATTCTTTTTCTTCTCCTACAGTGACTCCCCAAATGAGAAGGAAGTGGAGGTAAGTCTCAGCTGCTTGTATCCTGAAGTATCTCAGACAACAGAGATCTTGTAGATAAATCCTGATTGATATCTCCTCCTATGGAAAAGAATGATCCATCTTAGACTAGATGTATTTCTGCATGGTAACTTCTGAAATCTCTTTCCAAGCGTAATGGAAATTTTTGCAAGAGATGGGATGGGAAAAGGTAGAAGTCTGTAAAACCAAACAAAGACTTGTCACTACTGTAACATTTGTTTGCAAGCTTGAAGGAGCATAGCTGTGACCTGCTCCTCGGCAGAATGTGCTGATTTCAGACAGTTTTGTCAAAAGACACAGATGGCACAGTGTGCTGCCAGGATGTCACCTCTTCTGGCTGCAGAACGTTCCCCCCATCACTACAGATGGGAAGACCTGCTCTGAGGAAGTGGGTCATGTTCCCTTACTCTTCTGTATCTCTCCTAAACTTTGTTCATGGGGTTATAGTCCCAAATGTCATGTCAGTGTCCAGATCTACTTAAACTTCTGCATCACTTGGATTGCTCTGAAATCTTTTCCTCTCCCACAACAGGCTGAATTTCTGAGGTTGTCTTTAGGTTTTAAGTGTGACTTGTTTACCTTGGACAAGAGAGTGAGGCTTGAAGAGAGGTCCCGAGACTTGGCTGAAGAAAATTTGAAAAAGGAGATCACAAATGCTGTGAAGATGTTAGAGGTCAGTATTGGCCAGGGCTGGTAGGGTGGATGAGATGAAGAGAAGTGGAAGTGTCTCTCTTAAAGCAGTTTGTTAAAGTGCGTGTGTGTGTGTGTGTGTGTGTGTGATACATGAGGAGCAAATCTGAATGAAGATTTTCAGTAATGCAGTTGAAATATGAGAGACTCTGAGGGGTGACCTTGATCAAGTGCATTGTGTGCTCAGGCAGTGGGGAATTTCTGTTGCACCAACATCTGACCCCTGTTTCAGCTGATTTCATGCTCCAGCCTCTGCCCACTGGAGCACTCTATCCAAGTTCTGCTGGTTGAGGATGTCAGTGTGGGCCTGAGCACAACTCCTCAGTGCCATCAGCTCAACCCTTCACTCTCTGTCAATAATTCACACCAATTTTCTTACCATGTGCCTCTTAGGCATTAGTTCCTTTGTGTGAAGAAGATAACCAAGCACAGGAGATCATTAAGAAGCTGCAGAAAAGCCTGCAGTTCCTTAGCCAATACGCAGCCCGGGTCGCCAGCAGAGCAGAGATGTTGGGAGCTATTAATCAGGTAACACTTTCCATCTAAAAGTACTTTGCACAAAGCTAAAATCTTCTAGGTGCAAAGGCACAGCCATATCTGTTTGGGTTTCTGGTTCCAGGACTGGATTTGGGAATCTGGTGGATGTAGTGTAGACTGGCCACTACAGTCTAGTCCTGGCTTCCTCTTCTCACTCGGTGTTATAAGGAATCCCAGACACTGAGAGCAGCTGTGCTGCACTAGAATTGTGCAAAAACCCACAGCAGAAATAAGACTCTGACCGAAGAAAACTAAACTAAATTCTTTGCAGCAGTGGGATGGACACAATAGCAAGCACAAGAAAGCAGTGTGGCAGTAACAGCCTTAATGCTGCAAAGGTGGTTCTGTGCCCTATAGAAAGAGCAGCTAATAAGGTAAATTTATGGAAAATTACAAAGCCCTGCTCAAATGTTAGGTGTAGTCGTGTAAAATAGCCCAGAGCAGCATGAAAACATGACTCGGCACTACCAGCAAATGTGTGGTGGCAGCTGAGACTGTGGATCAGAGAAGATGATGATGATGTGTTCTAAGGGCTTGGAAAACTGAAGACAAATTTATTTATTTTACACCAAGTGTGATCCCTGGAGAAATGAAACCTGTGTATGGGTTGTAGTGAAGCTTTGAAAGGGAGCGCAGAAGCAAGAGGATTTTGTCCCGTGGCGATCCCAGAGGCGAGCGGATGATTGAGGAGGAAATCCCCAAACATGAGGCAGCTCCTCAGAGCTGCTGCTTTTCCCTGCCCCGCAGGAGAGCCGGGTGAGCAAGGCCGTGGAGGTGATGATCCAGCACGTGGAGAACCTGAAGCGCATGTACGCCAAAGAGCACGCCGAGCTCGAGGAGCTCAAGCAGCTCCTGCTGCAGAACGAGCGCTCCTTCAGCTCCCTCGGAGACAGAGGTAAGCAGGAAAAACCTCCTTCCCCTTCCTGCCAGACAGACCCTGCTAGGAGCAACACAGTCACAGAATCCCTCTGCTTTTTAGGTGGTAGGGTTATAGGGTTGTTTTATCTCCTCCAAAAATGGGGGGAAATAGCAATTTATTAACAGCCCTAAAATCAGCTCTCTGAAGTTCAGCTTGTACCTAAACAGTCACAGATCTTGGAGTGTGTGTGTGGGACCATTGCAAGTACACAGGAACGTTCTGGCTTTCAGGAAAGTGCATGGCATGTGTTAGTGATAATCTTATTCCTTGTGAGCAGTAAATTTGGGTGCCTGCTCACACTGGAGTGTTCACAGGAGCTATTTCGAGGCAGCTGAGCTTTGGCTGCTCTCTCCAGAGGCACCCTGCCCTTTTCTAAATGGGAATTACAGGCCTCTATTTCCCCCTCTAAGCAGCCAGGGGTGCAGCCAGTGCTGTGCACTTGTGGCTTTGCCAGAGAAGTATTAAATTCATCTGAAAAATAGGATGTGTGTTTTAAAAACCAAAAGGGAAGTCTTACACACCAGAAAATCCTCGCAGGAGCCTTTTGAACCACATGCCATTCTGTCCTGGCTGTGAAAGACACTCCTGTAACAGGACACTGCCTCACTAACAGAATATATCTGATGGTAGTGACAGAAGTTGATTCTTGCAGAGGATGGGTGATGTGTGAATATTATGAACTCAGGAAAAAGCTTCCTATTTCATTAAATAAGATCTCATTTCTGCTTTCTGAGAGTGCTCTTTGCTTAAACACTGCAGAAAGTCAGACCTTAAGCTACAAATTAAACTCACTGCATTCCTGTAAGAAACAAACTCCTCCTGTAATGCTTGGATGTTTGATCTCTTCACAGATGAATCTACAAATAAAAAGCTACCAAGTCCTTTTAACTTCAAGGTAATGGCCCTTACATGAATTTCTTTTTTTTTTCTTAAGTGTGTTTGTATGACGTCTGCTTTGTCATGTGCTGGTGCTGTGCTGCATGCTCGCCTTGGTGCTTTTCTGTCACAAATATGGGCTGATGTCACCAAACATGAGGATCTACTTTGCAGTCACCCCACCAACCTTCTAAGTGGTTCCCCCTTAGAAGATGCAGCATTCACAGAAGCTGAAATGGTCGAGCTTTCACTCACTGGCTAAGAAATATTGTTCACATGTGGCTCTCGGGGTTAAAGGAGGGTTTAGCACAGAATTATGTGGAAAATAGATGGGAGCAGTTCAAACTGAACGTAGGAATTCCTGCCAGCAAGATTAGGGGCATTTAGATAATGTTCAGTTCTGGTATTTTGCTGGAAGCTGTGCAGCCAGCCTCACTCAGGTGGGCAGAAAGCATTTACCAAGGAAAGATGCTGCTTTCAAAATATGATTTGATCTGCGCTAAAGAATGGATTCTTGGCGTGTTGCTTCAGGCTCAGTCTCAACATCTATTTTTTCCATACAGTTTGTATAAAAACAGATGGTAATTTGTGTGCTCAGTGGGTAATAATCCAGTTGTGCCTTGCTAAGAGCCTCTTATTTGTATAGCCCTCGTCAGCCCTGCGGAGAGTTAGCATTGCCACAGTGCCCAGGAGTGCTGGGAATGCAGGGATTGGGGTGCCACTGGTAAGTAGGGGCTCCTGGAGGGATGCTGAGGTGCTTCCCCTCCTCAAAACTGGCTGGGATGAAGGATCAGAATGCCAGGGCAGCTAAGGTGGCAAATTTCTCCTCCAGGCCCAGTTCCACGAACCGGATGGAGACGAGCGGAGTGACAGATTCAGCAGGAGATCAAGCAGTTGGTAAAGTCACTTGGGCTTGTCTTTGAACAGGGGGAAATATTTTTTCAACTGCATGGCTGTAGTAAGCAGTTGATGGAGTATCTTGAGGTATAATAATGTTTAGGCTGTACCTTTTGCATTCGTTTTATCTGCTAAAATAGGTAAATGAGCCTCATGAGCTCTCCTTTTTTCATTTATTAAGCATGGAGAGCTTTATAAAAAAATCCCTCGACTTTCTTGCTTTACAACTAAAATGTGAAATCTAAGTATCTTTTGTTGATGGATCTGTAGTTTTGTTTGGTTTCATTTGGGTTTTTTAATAATCCTAATTTCAAGCAATAAATTTGAAAGTTACTTGTCTGAGGGCAACAAAATGAGTAGGTTGCTGCTAAATTTCTGATTTCCTGTTCTATATCTGCTGGGGAAATTCAGACAAATTTGTTTAACACATGGCAGGGGCAGGCTAGGGGTGAAGCAGAATGAGAAGCGCCCTTCGCTGCAGAGGTTCCTCAGCACCTATTCCTGGGCAGAGTATGAAGAGGAGCATTTTGAATCCAAGTAAGTTCAACAGCAACCTCCTCCCGGGTGTGTCTTGGTTTGTTTTTAATGAGCTTTTAATTTACACTTGGTCGGGGCTATGAAGCCACGCTGTGGTGAATTTGGCAAAGCTTTGGAACTGTTGATTCTTGCTGACAGAAATGAGCAGTCGGAATTGCCTGCAGAAGTACAGGAACAACCAACCAGGAAGGAAAGTGTCTCTGAAAAAGGAAAATACCCATCCAAATGGACCCTGGAGTCAGTGTAAGTTATCTCACAAGCTCCTGAGTTAAAATCATGTTTGGGAGGTGCAGGTGGGAAGAGGGAGCCAGGCTGGAGCTGGGGTTGGTTGTTAATGCTGTGAATGAGGAATCCCTGTGCCAGGGCCTGTCTCTCCAGGGATTCATTACTAATCCCAAGCGCTGGGGGGAAGAGGAGCCTCATGCTATGATCTGATCTCTTCTGGGTACTTGGGGAGAGCTGTCCCAGCTCCGCTGCTCAGTCATGCTAATGTGGAATGCTGTAAAAATGATCAAGGATTGGTCTGGCAAAATCAGTAGCAGCTTTGGCACACGCTGAGACACAAGCGGTTATCCAGACTATCCCAGCTCCTGCCTCTGGATCTCTCCAGTGAGGGAGGAGTCCTGCCCTGCACCTCGGAAAAATCTCTGCCTTGCAGGAAAAGGGGCCTGTTATCAGTTTATTCCATATGAACTTGGAATGTTTAACCTCCCCTGGGAGCACTCGTGATTGAGGGGGAGCTGTGCCAGTGCATGAAACTGAGAGACAGCAAGAAAATATTTTTTTTCTATTCTTTCATGAATTTTCTATTCTTTCATAAAGAATGGAGGTACTCAATGTCATGAGAGGTCTAGGATTAAGATAGTCAGGGAGGCTAAGACTTCTTCCTAACGTCAAGGAAGGCACCCAAAGCCCTAGGCTCAAACAATAAGCCTCAAATTTAGCCCAGAACAGTAAAAAAGAAGGCTAGGACTTTCAGTGCTTTCTACAAGCCAAGATTTCTTGATGATCTCGCAAGGCAGGTTTTGTGAGTCCTTTTCAGAAGCAGGGTGAGGTCTGGGTCAGCTTATCAAGAACTTGCTACCTTGCCTGCATTTTAAACCCAGAACAGAAGCTCTTAATACAGTAGCAACATGTCACTTTTGATAGAAAGTCCCATGTTTGTGGGATCTAGTTTGCTTTAAGGCTTTTTGGGGCGGGGCGGGAAGAGTTGCATGTTTTTGAAGAAACACTGAATGGTTCCCTCCTGTCCTGCCCAGGTCCAATTTGATGTCAGCGTGGGCATCCCACTTCAAGGCTTCCTTTTCCAACGCCAACAAAACCCTCTGGGTGTCCGTGTCCATCCTGGTGCTGCTCGCTGCTCTCACGAGCTTCCTCACGGGGCTGTCCCTGCAGAGACCAGCAGATGCAGCCCCTGTGGGCACTGGGGACTCGTGGACATCACTACAGCAGCTGCTGTGGCCCTACACAGGACTGCAACACAACGGCCCTCCCCCGGTATAACCAAGGCTCTCCTGCTGCAGCTGCACCGCCAAGCTCTGGAGGACAGGAGGTGAAGCTCAGCTTTATTTAAGGTTACGAGTTTGGATTTGTTTTGTTGGGTTGGGGGTATTTTTCTGGGAGGGAGATGAATTTTTTTTCTTTAAAGCATGACTTGAAATGAATATATATATATATTTTTCCCATTCTGACAAAAGTCATCTTTAACAGTAGCTAAAAGGGTCTCAGTCCTGTTGAGGTTTACAATAGAACAGCAATTTTGAACGTAGCTAACAATAAACATGTCTAGGTGGTCTAGCCACAAGAGAATAAAGAATTTATTTTGCTTGAACAAAGATAAAATGTTTCATTTTAGAACCTGTTTCAATGATTTGAATAAAAAAGGATTTAAGCTTTGAAATGTAACTTTATTGAAAACTTTTGATAATAAAGTTTTGAAGGAAAGCATGCAGTATCTAAGAGTATGCTAAAACTCTGGTAGCAAGGAGCAGCTGATAGACAGAATCAATAAACAGGAAGCCAGCTTTTTCCACTTTATCCATGGCTTCCTGGCTGGCAGAATCCTTGAGCATATGGTAGAGTGTGGAGTGAAATTCAGACTCTTCTTCGATCTCTTCTGAAAAAGCTTCACTGGTTTCAGTGAGCTTGAGGTTTTGTGCTTTCTCACCATTAAACATATAAAGAGACCAGTCTTTGACAGAATCTGCTCTAGGATGTTCACTTACCTATTGCAGGAAAAAATGCACTGTAAGGTGAAGCCTCTTCCACCAAGACAGTACAAATTCTAGTATGAAATGCTAAATTATAGTATGGTTGAGTGTCATAGAGAAACAAACCATGGTGCTGCTTTAAGCCCCTAAAGCCACAATATTTCTGTGTGTCTAAGAGACTGTGTATCACCTGCTCCAGCAACACTAAACCCTTCCCTTGAGTTGGCCTCTGTAAAAGGCAAGGTTTGGCTCCTGACTCCTGCAGGGAGAGCAGTGGCTATGTGCAACAGACATAATTTATTTCAGTTTTTACTCCTGAGATCAAGTTAGGCTAAATATTTCTATATGGTGCATTTAACTTGAGAAGGAGAAAGCTACTCCAGATTTCAGCAGTACAGTGTGTTACCTATCTGCAGCCACAACTGGGAGTTTGTCTGTCCAGGAGAAGTTTTAACCACGTGTTTCAGTTCACAGGTGCAAACACATCAACACTGAAGTTACTTATTCCTGCCTTTGCAGTAGGGAGCAAAAGAAGCCCTACAGCCAGGAAGAAATTTCCAGCTCTTCATTAAAAAGCTGGCAGAGCAGAGTGCTGATTTTCAAGGGGCCTCTGAAAGAGCATTGTGCCCATCACCCCAGCTCTAGCTAAAGCCTCTCTTGGTGCCTTATCAGTTCCATTTCCCACCACTTTAGCAGGTGTCCTTGCCGCTGAGACTTGTGCCCCTGTTAGCTCTCTCAGGTGCAGGCTGTGATGTTTTACTGGCACACTCTGAACTGAGGCAGGTGCTGAAGCCAGCATGGCTGAGTTAATTATTTCTGTCTAACTGGGCTAGGGCTCTGGGCTGGTTTGCTCTGGAAGTTTAGTCTGACTCCACAAACCTTGAACACGACTTGCTCTGGCCCTGCTTCTCCATTCCACTTGCTGTGAGCAAAAGCAAAAGCAGCTGCAAGCAGAGCCATCTGTTCATAGGCCTTCACTTCCACCAGGGCAGCCTGCAGTGCAGAAGTGCAAATAAGACAGAATTGATCCCATTCTATTTCCGTGTGTCATAGCAGTGTAAGAGCTTGCTTTAAGCAGAGTCCCTGGCTAGCTGGCAGCACACAAGTGTCACAGCAGGTCACAGTGCAAGGAAGGGTTACACATGAGTGAAAAACAGGGGGGAAAAGTCAATAGGAAACTCTCTTGCACTCACCTTCATGGGCACAGGCACATACTCGTGAGAGTACTCTGCTGGGAAAATGTTCACACCAGCTCTTTTCAAAGCTTCTCTGAGGGCAATAGGACTCATCCATTTTCCTGTGATGTGGGAAAGCACCTCCTCCTCTTCCACCACTACTGCAGACAACATACACTGATTATCCTGTTGTACAAACCAGTGACAGCAACTTACTGGTCATGGAAGCTATTTGCTGTTTTAGGCTTCAAATATTAATATCTTTGCTATACTGGGTATTACCTATATCATCTGCTACTCTGGGCTTTGAACTTACATTTACAGATTGTGAAAAAAGCCACTTTTGTGTGGGAATTCAGAAATGACAGTGCTGTACTGATTGATGCAGCAATGAACAGATGGATAATTGTGTGTAGCTTGAACTTTTAGAAGAAACAAGGAGAATTAGGAAGTAGGCTGCTAGAAATGCTTTTATTTCTCTTGCTCGAGGTGGGAGGAGAGAGGAACAATATTCAAGTCTCTAAGTGGTGAAACAGGCTTGAATGCGGCAAGGCAGCACCAGTAGCAAAGCACTGGCTGAAACTTTTCAGAGCAGAGGCACAGGTGTTTTCTCATAGTAAATAACTGGAATTAAGGAACTAGTACAGTGCTTGGAAAGGAAGAGAGAGAGATTCAAATTGCTCTTGTGGAAGTATCCCAAATTCTTAATGAGGGCTACTGTAGCAATTATGGTTTTTTTTAACTGCAAGTGTTTGATTAAAAAAAAAAATATTTACAGTACCTTAATTTGTATCTGCATGGTTGCAAAGACTGCAGTAACTGTAAAGAGTCCTTCATTCACACCAGTAGGTTGCAATTCCCAGGCCTGATAGGGCAGGTTGAGGTGAGCATCCTGGAGAAGGGCTACTGTACAAAAGGCACCCATCTGAAAGGTGATGCTCTTTTCTTCTGCTTCATATGTTATGTTTCTGATGCCATCAGTTCTCCACCGGTGGCCTGGATAAAAAGGATGCAAAAATACAAAGATATACATGGAAGGTTTCTGCCAGTAATGCTGAAGAAAAATGAAACCAAAAAAAGTAATAACACGTAAGTAAAATTCCCCAAATCGACTAACATTGCAGTCCCCAAATTATTTTTGGGCTCCAACTTGGCACTTATCTTTACAGCTGAATTGTGCCAATAGTCCAACTCAGGTATAAATGCCACTATTGAAATTCAAAATAAATTTACGTCCTAAGTTGCTACCTGCAGGATCCCATCGGGCTACCATAGGCACTTGAAAATAAATCACATTGTCAGGAAGCCTCAGTGTTATCTGTACTATATCTTCAGCCTCTGCTGGGGAATATGGATACACCTCCAGTCCAACATCCAGTAACTTTGGCAAGAGAGGAAAAAGACAGATAAGGGGTTTTTCAGTAAATGCAGGTTTTTTTCTTTGAGTTCATCTACCCCCTGCGGCATTTTTTAACATGCCATTTAAAATGGTTTGCTAATATTGCACATTTCCAACTCTAGCTTTGAAGGCAGCAGAAGAATATCTACCCCATGGCCTTTGAACCCTGCTGAAGGCACCCTCAAGGCAGTGTCACGCAGTGGGCACAGCCATTTTTTAACAGGTCCACAGCCTCAAAAAGCCAGGAGCAGCCTGAGAGGCAAGAGCAGATAGAATTCCACTCTGTCCACACAGTGGCAGAGGGCAGGAGAGGCTGGGGATGAAGATCCTGTGCCTCTTGCCCTGACACAGTTGTGCTTTCTGTGTGGGGCTGGGAATTTTGCTTATTAAAGGTTTCCAGCTTCACAGTGCAATCTGTGCTGTATGTTAGCACTGCAGCAGAAACTAGAACACAGTGATTCCAGTGCTCAACGATCCTGAAGAGCCTGGAGCTGAACCAGCAGTGATTTTTTTTTTTTTGTTACCACCTTGCTTGAAAAACTAAGAACTGCTGTCTGTACTTTCACTTTGCCCAAGAGTGTTTCCCAGCACCCTGATCTGTGCCAGCCATGCTGCTGGAGCGTGGACTGAGCACAAAGTGCACACCTCAAAGTGCAGGCGGAGCAGCTCAAAAATGATTTGCAAATGTTGCCCTGTTCCTTTGCCGCTCCAGAACTCATGTCCCCTGCAGGTGCCAGCAGTGCCACGGGTGAGGAGCAGCTCTGCAGGGAGGCCAGGGACTCACAGGGTGATCCTTTCCTCACTCACCTCCACCAGGGTCCAGTCCCTGATGTCCTGGGCCTGGGGTGGCAGCTGCAGAGCATCGATGTGGTACACACCCCCCGTGGGCACCAGCTGCTGCAGGTCAACAACTTGTGGTGTCTCTTCTCTTGGCTTTTCCTTCACCACTGCATCCCCTTCTAAAAAATTCACCAGGCAGAAGGAGTTCACTTGGTGCTCAAACTCAGCAGCATTTCCCACCTCTCTTAATTGTCACTCTTGCTCCACCCAAAGTCTGTGTGCTGGAAGTGCTTCACACTCTGCAGCATTCCAGCCCCATCTACTGGAGCTCTTCCAAGCTTTTAATAATGGCTGGAATGTGGGGAAAGGCAGAGAGCTAGGCCATGAAAAGCACTCTGTGGTTTGGTGCTGAGCTTTTGGATTTGTAGCCAGTTCAAAATGCTTGCTATAGGAATAACGTTTTACTCACAAAATGAGCCCCACCCTTACCCACAGTAGAATTTCACAAGCACAGGATACAGTAAATTCTGGACAGGTTTAGTAAGATTGTATTGATATGAAAAGAAATGAGGCAAATAAAAGGATACATCATAATAAATAAAAATAAGGCACCAAATGGTCATGTGCTGAAGGTGAAAGATATTATAATTTTGAAGAGCAAGAGGGATTTAACATGAAACACAATTTTCAGATAACAAAGATAATTCTTTTTTTCTATGTATAATTATGTATATATCCCATAAATGTATGAATCTAAGGTTTAATTAAATTGGAAAATGTTATTAAAAGGCATAAACACTGTGGATGAAAATGGCCATAAATATTTTCTATTAAAAAAAAAAAACAGCCCACATAGAGCATCACAGGAGAAAATAACTTAATGTTGAGAGAAATCAAGGAAAAAAAGTTCCATACTGTAAAAACAGCTAATGTAATTAAGAAATTTGCTTTGAGAGAGTGAGACCATATAAAAAAAATGACCATTATCTCTATAAGTTGTCTTCAAGCTTTTTAAAATGAAGTGAAAATGGTGTTAATTTTATGTCAGATTTAGTTACATTATGCAGAGGTTTTATTCTACTGTATTCACACACCATCATAATGTCCTTTTGCCGTTATTCTGAACAATAAACTTACAAGAAGTAAAGACGATTTTACTACCAGCAACAGTAGTAGCTTACACCTTAACTTTTTTTAAAATAGTAATACAAAAAAGAAGTGTCTTCTAATTTATCTCCTTAACAATGCTACAAGAAGGGTAAATCCAGAGAAATTGTCACTCTTCTCTGTTGTTGCATTCCTGGTTTTTAAGCCTCATTTATGTGGCTCCCTGTTTTGAATTTGTGGTGACTGAGCCATCCTATCAATGCTATTCTCAAAAGTGACTGAAAAGGTTTGCAAACCATGAGCACACCAGAAAAAGCAGTTTCATAACCCTTCTGTCCTTAGGAAAAGAGATGAACAAGCTGGAAAACATCCAGGTGTAATTGGTATCTGTGCACATCCACTTCACCTAATACTGGGGTAGAGGTTTTCAAAGCCTGGCAGAAATAAAATACAAATTCCTCCACATGAGGCCCAAGTCCTTTATATTCTCTTGGAAACCTTGTTTTTAGGGTCCAGTCTGACGAATGGACTGTGCTCAGTCCAAAGTGTTGGGGTGGGGTTTGGTTTTTTTCCCAGAAGAAAAGGGCTGTCAGGTGGAGTTAATATTATTAGCTAATTACCCTAATAACTAAATTATGCTAATTAGTTGTTTGCAGTTGTTTTATTGAAGTCAGTACCACAAGAAAACGCACTCTTATTAAACCAAAGGACAGCACCACCCCCCTGGAGAAATTTGTTACTGATGAGGGACAGATAAACGGTTTTATTTGCTAGAATCAGGCCCTCTTTTAACAAGGTGTAAGAAAAAGGTATCTCACTTTAAGTACTCATTTAGGTAATGCTCAGTAACACCCCACACTGCACCAGTGCCTACCATGATACGCATTTGAATCACTTTTTCTGAGGAAGTAAATCTCACCAGAGCCTGGCAGATTCATAAGGATTGTCTGTCACACCCATAAATATATGCATAATAACACACATATCTATATAAACATGATAAACATGTATCTGAATATAAGCATAAATAATAAATAAATAACTGTGGGAACAAACTCCATTTTCCTATCTGTCCTGTTATCTGCTCACATTTAACAATCATTAATAGAAATGCCAACAAACATCAAATGTTATCAAAACATCCCTATATTTATAAACTTTGCTCCCTTCACATAGAGATATTGCAATGTTTCCACAGATCATAGAATGGCCTGGGTTGGAAGGGACCTTAAAGTCCAGTGCCACCCCCTGCCGTGGCAGGGACACCTTCCACTGTCCCAGGTTGCTCAGAGCCCCATCCAGCCTGACCTTGGACACTGCCAGGGATCCAGGGGCAGCCACAGCTTCTCTGAGCAACCTCTGGCAGGGCCTCAGCACCCTCCCAGGGAACAATTTTTTAATATACAAAATACTTTGCAGAGGTACTTTTGTAGTGCTGCACATAAGAAATAACCAAATACCTTGTGATGGCGTGTCCTCATTTTCTGATTTGTTCCCATCTCCCTCCTCTGTCTCTTTTACAGCATCTGTGTTATCACCATTTTCTTTCAATGAGGCAGCACTCTCCTAGATAAAAAGCAAAAGACATTTTTCCATTAGTCAGAGACAAACACCATAAAGAAGAAGGTATCACTTCCTTCAAGGAGGCCCAAAGCGAAGGGACACAGAAACATTTGTACCACTCTTGCTACAGGGTCAAGGTTTTAAGAGAAATCTTTTCTACCTAGGTTAGCAAAAAATAATTTTGATTAAAAATACTCTGTCTTTGGAACTGGATATATAAATAGAGACAAAGTAATAACTTCATTTCCACAGCAAATTCCATCTTGAGCTCCCTGAGTACCATACAAGCCCTTCACACCTTTTTAGCAGTGTGTGCACTCAAAAGTTGTGGTTTTGCTGATTTTACAGCCAGCAGAGTGGCTGTAAAATGTACAGAAAAATGTAAGCCAAGGCTGAATCCAAAACCATACTGAAACTGTGCCAGAACCCCACCTGCAGTTTTGGCCTGTGCCTGGCCCATGGTATTTGTTACCTTTCACACACTGTGTGTTTACACACTGGAATGTGGGGGAACTCAAGGCCCAGCCAGACAGGAGGATGCTGAGAAATATTACCCTGGATTTCCAGCCAAATTTCCAACCCAGACAGGGATTCATCCATGTCATAGCAGACTCCCCTGGAGGCACAGCACCTTCTGTGCCCTGGCTGTGCCTGCCAGCATGTGGGAAGAACATACATCTCCTCAAACAGGACAGGAGGTGAGAGAAGTGGAGCCCTCAGAGGGAAGAGGAAGATTCACAAAATGGATGGAGAGAAGGAGTGCAAGACCTGCGAAAGAAAAGGAGAGGGAATAAAATGAAGGAGCTTAAAGAAAGTCTGAGAAATGTAGGTGAAAAGTGCCAAAAGACAAGATCTGTCATACAAAAAAAGGAAAAAGGAACCAAGAAAAGTAGGATTTCAAGCACTGATTCACAACAAAGGTGTTGGGAACTGAAAAGGAGAAAAGCCAAGACCATGAACAGGGGTTTTGATCGCCATTTGATCCCTGTACGAATCCCACAACTTACTCACTTAAGAGTTTGACTTGATGATTCTTACAGGTCCCTTCCCACTCTGAATACTCTGTGAAATCTGTGAAATTGCTCGAAACATACTAAGAAGGCCTAAACCATGATGTTTTGTCAGTTATTTCTGCAGAAATGTTAGATAGAGAACACAGATCATTTACCTGAAGGTCGCAGGTGATACCCAAAGTGAAAACCCCAAACAATATATTCTTGTATAAAGAAAACAAAACCAAGCAACCTCCATTACACATAAAGCCAATATATTCCATGGAAGAGAGCTGAGGAGGAGGACAGAAATAGTATTTGAAAAGCCCTCTAACAGCAAGGGATCAGCATACAGACATGGAGCAGCCAGGTACCTGCACAGCCAACACCTGTTGAACTCTGCAGCTCACTCTGCATGTTGCAGATTTTCCTAAAATTGGATTCCTGCAGGGATTCTGTGCGGCTGTCAGTTTCTCAGAAGCAGAATCCATTCATCTGTACATATGTCAGAGGTTTATAGAAATATAAACACCTCATGCTCCCTCCTCATGGCGTAAATCCTACTCTTAAACCACTAACCAAACGCCAACTGCGCCACAACTGTGCAAACTTCCCTATCTTCCATCCTTCCATTCCCTTCAGATCTATGACATTATTGACACAAGTTGCCTCCTCCTATAAAACATTTACGGATTTGGCTGTCATGCACAGGACACTGGGACTGGGCCTCGAGTTAACAAGAGCAGTGTAGGATGTCCTTGGAGGAGGTTTTTTACTTCCTTTTTCCCTTTACCTCCTCTTCCTTAGAAGAGATTTCTTCTTCAGGAGGCACATCAGGTTCTTCCTCGCCTTTCTTCTCCTCTTCTTCTGGTTCCTGCACATTGTCTTGTGGCTGCTCAGCTTCCTCAGTGCTCTCGGGGGCTTCCAGCCTTGGCAGCCCATGGCACTGCAGCCACAGGGGGGACAGGTGGTCGTAGCACGTGTGCAGCACGCGGACGGCGACGCTGTGCACGGCCAGGGACTTGGGCAGCTCAAAGCCGTGCCCTGCCTCCTCAAACATGTGGTTTTTGAACCTGGCAATGGCAGTGACAACAGCAACAGGCACTGGTGAGATTGGCAGCACTTCATTTGGGGCTCCTCACAAAACAGACTCATTTAATGGGAAAATCCCTGCACAGCTGTCTGTGTTAAATCTCTCTCAGCACCTTTCAAAATAATTCAAATAGGACTTATTTTTGGAGAAGATAAGCTGGTTGCAAGTTCTAAAAATCTTCTAGTAAAGCAACACTTATTTTTTAATTGCTGGTTGAATATTTTAAGTGCATCTCTGTGCTGACCAAAAGGCTTTAACACTTAACCCATATAGGCTCCTCCAGCGGGTCAGACTGGCATTGCCCACCCTTCTACTTTATCTTACCAAAACTCACAGCAACAGCTCCTTAGTCAAGCTAAAATCCTTTTAATAATTTATTCCTTCTATTTGTGGAGTGGGACTAGGGAGTCTGCTCAAAAATCTCATTTTGAAAATATCTCATTTAAATAGCGATTAATAAAACCACAAAACTTAGATTCAGAGCCCACCACAGAGGATATTTGCATCCCAGGCTCTAGAACCTTTTATCTAACAAAGAACTGAGCCCAAAGCATCATTCACTGCTTTGCAAGCAACTGGAACAGCTTAGAAAATATTAAATGCATCAGCAAGAAACACTGCCTCCTGAGAAATTTCAATTCTCTACGTGAGCTTTATTGGGTTTTTTTCCAAATTTCTTCTGGCAGTGCCAGGGTTCTGCTGCAGCATTTTAAGAAAGACATTTATGTATCTATAAAGCACTCCTTAGCAACAGCCAGCACTGCGAGTCTGCAGAATGGATGCTATGCAACAAAAAAAAGATGATGAGAAATTGATTCTTGGTGTTTACTCACCAAGGCCAGGCCTCATTTCAAATCAATAATTTCAATGTGCTGTACCTTGCTTTCTTCTTCAGATTGACCCAAATACAGAAGGTAGTATTTTTATCCTTCATGACTGTGTGCATATTCCCAGTTTCAGAATCTTCATGCATACTAGCTGTCTACAAAGAAAAAAGTCAATTAAATCATGTGTTTGTATCTATTTCACTTTGATTTACCTACATTTACGTAAATAAATTTTTCTTAAATACATGTAAGAAGGGAAATATACCAGACCACGCCCAGCTGTGTTGTATTTATGTGCTAAAGCACAACAGTTATAAACTCAAATCTCTTTGGTAAAATTTGAACTACATTCCTCCTTTTCTTCCTCTGACTTCATAAATTCTGTCAGCCAAGTACTGCCAAATATGGGCTCTTCCATTATTACCCTAATTCTCAGGATAAATTATAAAAAACAAGCAGAAGAAAAGGATTTACTGGGCAATAATGGACTCCTATCCCAGAGTCACTGCACAGATTATTTTATAATTCAGTCAACATCAAACTTGTGAAATAATACTTATATTGGGAGTTGAATCGTGAATTCAGCAAACAAGCAAGAATTCAACATTTCTTAATTTGCAGGGCATTTTGAGTGTGCACATAAACTGGTTCTCTATTTCACTAATATTCCTTTGATAAACAGCCTTACATTTATGATTAATATTCTTGAAATAGCAAGATCACAGCCTATACACGCAACTCAGAAAAGTGACTCTCAAGCACATTTTCATTTTCTTGTTTGAGTATTTTTCACTCTTCCACAGGTCTTTGTTTAAAAATTATTTTAATCAGAGGAGCTTATATTAAAAAATGTGTACAAGGCAACCATATGAGCTGCTTTTCACATTTGCTTTTTTTTTTAGAGTTAACTAATTTAAATCAGACAAAGTAGAAAACAAATTTCATACAGCACCTCTTGTTTTCATCATCTCCAAATCTCACAAAATTTCCCAATAATTTAATCTTGGTTGACTTAATGATGAGAATTTCCACTGTAAAGTTCAGGTTTTCAGGAGTTTTGAATAATTCCAAGGCTGGTGTGTGCTATAAACATGATTTGGAAACTCACAGACTCACATGTGGGACAATTAAAGACCAAACAAAGCCAAACATCATTAAAAGACACTTGGAGTTAAACTTACATGCACATATCACAGTTTTGAAGTAGTAAATCTTACTCACTTTGAGCAGGTTCTCTGTAGCCTCATTGTACTTCTGATGAAGCAGAGCCTGCAATTCCAGAATAAATTCCAGGTACTGCTCTCGTTGTTCTTCTGTGATCTCATTTGGTGCTGCCTCCAATAAAAGAAACTCCAACTTCTCAATTAACTAGAAGACATTTGATACAGGGAAAGTATCTGTTTTGACACCATCCTTAATATATTGTGTGTCTTATCATTAAAAAATGAGGTACACCTGCTTCCTTTGGACCTAAACAGATCTTGGTAACAAAAATAACTTTTTTTCTTTCAATATCCAGATGGGAAATAGATAGGAAACCTAACTCAGAACCAAACCAGCCCAATGAAACCTGTATTACACATGCAACTTTCCGCCCCAGTTTCTAGAAGGCCCCATTTAACTTTCTGAAAAACACCATAAAGTTAGCATAAATGAAAATAAAATCCTAAATTTACAGAGCAGGCACAGATTGCTTAAAATTGCATCACAAGCCACCAATGGTTGGTGACTCCTGCTGGTAAACATCAGTTCTGGGAACTCCTGCTCTTCCATTACACTTTACTGGCTCTAGTGTTACAAAATGAGGCTGTTGTTCACCAGAACATTTTTATCTGACATGAGCTTGTACGGCATTTTATCTGACATGAGCTGGTTCAAAATGGTTTAAAATGGAAGGCAGTATGGGTGTAGGAATGCTAGACCTCAGCGTAGAAACACAGCGCATAAATCCCTTAAATGCATATTTAAAGTCAATACACATCATCTTTAGGGTTAGCAATAAATCTGTAATTAGAGAAAAATATAAAAATTGCAGAAAAACTGATGGTGTTGAAGGTTCCAGCCAATTTCAGTCATCTGGCCACAAAAAAAAGGGAAAAGAATTAGAGAGGGCTGTTAAGTTGGGTTAAGCTTAAACTGAAATACACCATTTGAACACTTACATTTAGCACCACTTCCCCCTTCTCCATCACAAGCTGAACACCCTCATCTTGGTCTCCACGCCACAAGCTCATGAAAGTGTTGATTTCCTGTGGCACAGTGGGGTCAGGCCTCTCATCGCAGCTGAGGTAATGCTCCCACTACAGAAGAGTGCAGAGAACAGGGGATGCAGGTGTGCTGCAAATTGCTATTACAAGAAAAGGGAGGATTCTGAAAGCCATTTATTATAGTGACAAATTCACACCTGCATCTAAACAGGACTCTAAAACCACCTGGCTTATTATCCCTCTGTCAGGAAAAAAGGTTTACTTTGATATTAATGAGTTAAGATGCTTCTGCCCACCTCACACTTGCTGTTTATACTTATTTATCAGTGGTTTCTGCTTTGCTCCACAAAGGCAATGAATTCAGCAGCTGCCACAAAGGAGGGGCTGAACAAATCAAATGACAGAGAACAGAAATGAGGAAGAGGCAGGCGGCTCTCAGATCATATTCTGAGGAGAAAACTGAGAATTCCTACACTGCAAATGAAGTTGATTAAGAGCCTCTACACCAACATGTTTACTCCTCCTTTCTCTACCTCTAAAGGAGATTTCCTCCCCCTTACCAGCACCAATTCTCCTGTTACAGAAATCTCTGGTGGGAATGCAAAATCCTAGATTAGGGCTTTTTAATAATTCTATTTTCAAATCAATTCTTGGGCACTCCTGTAAGTGGTGGAAAGAAAAAAATCAGTGGCAGACTAAACCCTCTTGATGCCAAACATAAGCCTAACATTGGCTCATGGCATCAGTTTATCAGCCATAATGGAATTGTTTTCATCCATATAATGGGATATTAAGGAAACACTACCCTCCTGTTTGCTGGGAAGATTAATAACCCCATGTTACTGAAGATGCATTACAAAGGAAAATGGATCTTTTAAAGCAAAAGCACTTGTAGAATTGCATTCCCAACCACTTCCATAAGCATTCCCACTGACTTCAAACAAAGCAAAAATAGGTGAGTGCTGAGTGCACTGGAAACTCCTGTATAAAAGACTGATCAATCTTCATAATGAAACATCTGATTTCTGCGTTTTTTTTCATCTTTGCACTTAAAAGAGAGCTTCATTTTTATCACCACATCCTTAGGAGTAACAGCACTTTTTCTTCGAGGAAAAGGATATATTTATGATAAGTTGTAAATGTATTTCTCAACCTAAACTGAAATTGTTCAGAAATAGATGCAGAAACTCAGCATTTGGTACTATGCATTTATTTTGCCCTAAATAATTTTAACAACAGACTAATAGAAACTCTGGTATTTCCCATAATCTGCCAATTTTCTATTGGATTAATTTTTAAATCAATAGCTCTATTTTGTCAGAAACATCCATAAACAACAGCTGGCAATGATCACAAGCTGTAACAGGGAAGTGCCAATTGCAGAACTTTTTTTTTTGGTGAAATCATTAAAAGTAGAATGATTTAAAGAAGCAAAAGAGGAAGAACAAATACCAGAACATCTGAAATTACAGTTCCTCTGTAATGACTGCTGGGGTAAGGTGTGGGCACTAATACTTTGGTCACCAAACAGGCTCCTCTTTGCCCATGTTTCTTTGCTGTGTGCTTCAAAGCAAAGAAGATAAGTAAAGAGAGTGAGCATGTCACTGCTTTGAGATGGAATTTGAAATGCTGTCACAGCACACACCTACACTCAAGAAATAGAAACACCTAAAGTCTCTTCATTGCCAACCCTCTGTGGCACTGGATGGATTTTGGCAAGAAAGTTTACCTTGGCTTGTTTTCTGTAATTCATTTTCCACTGCTGTGCAGAAAGAAACTTCTGTTCCAGTGAATTAAGTTCTGCTAGTTCAGACTCCTTCTGTCCTTGATACTGTTAAAAAAAGAAAATACATATATCAAACAGGGTAGTTAAATATTTGGCTTACATCTTACAATTATTTTACATAGAAGAAACAAATTTGGGATATTTGAATGAGTTCTTATTTAAACAAATCCAACCACTGAAAACTTGCTTTTTTAATGAAACACAGAACTGAGAAGACTGCAGTAGTTTGTGATGTTATTTGTCATCACATTAGCTGCTGAGCCATATGATAAACATAATGTGACATACGATTGTAACCTCCCACTTGAACAGTTTCCATTGTTATTGTCCTGGAGTCAGCTCTAATGAGAGTGGCTAAAAATGTAAGAACAATTTGAAAAAAGTGTGCAAGATTATTTTGTTTTCTCCCTTTTGATGTCTTTTATTTTAAGTTAATCTTCTCCCTAGGAGGAAAAAAATATTCTGGGAAGTACAAGAAGCATAGGCAAGAGTGAACCTTTCCAAAAGAAAAAATAATTGTTGTAAATCTCCTTTTTTTTCCTTTGTAAACACAAAAATATTTATCTGTTACCAATCAGTTTTTGTTCTGAATTCCAGTCTTCTCAGGAAAATAAATATACACACACATATATATACAAACACAAATCACTGTATTTGCCCTAAATGAAACCAATTAAGAAATTTATACCAACACTTTCTTGTCACAGATGTAGCAAATATCCTTACAGGAAACACAAAAAATACATTCAATTGAAAGCACAGTGGAAATGGATAAAGAGAAAGAAGAAGAAGCAGAAGAAGAGAAAGAAGAAGAAGCAGAAGAAGAGAAAGAAGAAGAAGCAGAAGAAGAGAAAGAAGAAGAAGCAGAAGAAGAAGCAGAAGAAGCAGAAGAAGAAGCAGAAGAAGAAGCAGGAGAAAGAAGGAAAAGGAAAAGGAAAAGGAAAAGGAAAAGGAAAAGGAAAAGGAAAAGGAAAAGGAAAAGGAAAAGGAAAAGGAAAAGGAAAAGGAAAAGGAAAAGGAAAAGGAAAAGGAAAAGGAAAAGGAAAAGGAAAAGGAAAAGGAGGAATTTATTCATGTTGGAGAAGTTTAGAAATAGGATTAGATTTTTTTCAGTGAATACAAACTCACCTTTTCCTCAAGCTTTTTCAAGTGCTCTTGTTTAAGTCTCTCCTGTTCAAGCCTTTCTGCTTCCTCTTGTTCAGCTTGTGATAGGGCTTCACCTGAGGATTGGGAAAGAGATCAAGAGCATGACTATGCTTTCCTAAATAAAATCTAAAAAATGATTGCTTATTAGCTGTAATGACAAAACCACCACAAAATAGCCAACAGAAATGTTTATCTTTCACTGCACAGAAATCTCCCACGTGAAGATTAATCCAAATTAATTGGAATAGTACTAATTATGGCACTACCCTGAGTCTGTGAGGATAAAAGTAGAGAGAAGGAGCAGCAAGTGCAGCAGCAGGAGAGCTCTCTCCTTCTGCTTCAAAGGACACAGATTCTCAATCCAAAGTCTTTGGTGAATCTCAGTGCTTTAGTCCCAAATTACTCTTCTCCTTTCCTACAACCACTGGTTTCCTGCAACTTCAGTTTTACAGCTGTTTGTTCATTGAAATCCTCTTCGGGATCTGGTACTCCACGGTTCTGGTTTCTCTTTGCTGCCACAGGGACTGGAAAATTAGAGAGGATGTGAAAACTAAAATGGATTCAACCTCCAAATCTTCAGTCTAAGCTGGCACAGCCTGTGCCTCAACCCAGATGTTCCCAAACAGTGCCCTGAACGTCATCACCTACACGTAAATCATGTCAAGTGTGTGTGCTGCACTGAGGCAAGAGCAGCAGCAGCTCCCAAACCTGCCTGTGCTCACCTGAGCTGCTGCTCGCCCCACAAAGCTTAGCAGGCACAGCATGCCCAAGCCCCCACCAGGACAGATTAATTCTTCCCAACTTCCTAATTGCAGTAGGAGTAACTAGAGAAGAGAGCATTGCTCTGATAGGAAAGGGAGATGCAGCATCAAGGAACAGGGAATTTGGCCCACACCAGAAAAGAGGGAGGAACCACTTGAGTTTGTGAAGGAGAGATAGCAAGTCACATCTAGTTCAAGAAGTTACTTTCTGTATATTTATTTAAAATAAATTATTTGTCCATCATATTCCCTATAAACGAATTGCACAGTACCTTTGTCTTTCTGCTTCCTTTCTGCTCCTTTCTTCGGTTTTTCATCTTTGTTTTTGCCATCAGACTTCACATTTGCAATAAGGGAGAAGAAAACAAATGTCAGTATTATTTTAATACAGTTTGGCAGTTCTATAACTCTATAACTTTGCCCTTCTAATGTGATTCCTGAATTAAGATTTTAGTCTCCCTACACAAACAAGGAAGCCCCCAGAACAATAATGCACATCCTGGACTCAGTTTCCTTCTCATTTTCATGATAAGCTACTACAATTAATATTTTATTCTATGCTAGACATCCCCAAACACAGCCACAACAGGAGTGTATTAAAAGCTTTTGGTTTAAGGTAGAAATTGAAAACAGGCAGATCTGCTACAAAAATAGATGCTACAACTTCAAACATTTTAGGAAATACTGGAAAATGTATTTTGGGACAAGCCTGGCACTTAGAAGCATCTAATTCACAAGACAAGTAAGAAAGACTTCTCTCTTCTCTTATAAAATCCCCACTGCAACTCCAGACAGTTCACTGTTCAACCTCCAGCCTAATCCTACAATAACTGTATTTTAAATTTGAGGTTCTCAGAAATTACCTGCGGTCTGGATATGCTGTTTAAAGAAATAAAAGGTAAATAACATGCAAAATCGACTCTCATGTAACAGATGAGCCAAAACAGAACACTTATTTTTGTCCTGTAATTCACAGCATTCATAGGTTTCTTACTTCTGCTGCGCTGTGGTGACTAAATTAATTCACAGTCAACACTATTGTTTATGAGCAGGACAAATAAGGTGGGGGTTTTTTTGTACACATGAGAAAATAAACCATGATATTCTGCATTGTTTCCTCTGGATGCCAAAGAGTGACAACAGCCTAAACTGAGGGTGAAAGGAAAGGTTTGGATGATAAAATACAGCAAGGAAAACAAACGACCTGCATTTGGCAGTGGAGCAATGTACTGACACACACAAGGCATGTACAAATTAAATGAAATGAAATATTTACTACTTTAAGACATAGCAAATATGGAATGTGAAAGGAGGAGGACACACATCCTCTGCCCAGGTAACCTGGATGCTGCATACCAGAGAGCTGAACCCCAAACCCCCATGTCACCACTGGTCCTTCTTCACACACAACAGTTACCAATACTGTTATTTCATACTTTGATTCTATCATATTTTCAGATATAAATAACTCCTTGTTCACTTCACACTACTTTGCATGGCAACAAATATATATCTAAATGCAACTTTGAATAAGCCTGGGACAAACACAGTGGTGACTTTTAAGTGACAATAACACACATGCACCAACCAGAGCCTGAGTGCATCTTAGCACGTTCATTACCAAAGCATTCATTTGCAAAATTTTCCTAAAATAGAATCAGTAAAAGCCACAATTCTACCCATTAGGATTTCAGGGGAGAGTCTGTTCTTTTCACTTCAATAAATAAATATATAAATAAGTCTTTGATTGTTTTTCTTTTACTGAAAATGGAAAAGTTGCTAGTTTCAGTTACTTGCAATCACATTTTAGTCAACTCCTTTTCACATTCCTATGACTTAGCATTGAGAAGGTTGAGATGCACAGCTGGGGAGGGATAGATGAATTCATTATCACTGAATTTAGAATAATCCACGGGATAAATTTATTCAACCCAGCTTCCTGTGGACTTCTGCCTGTTAGCCTTTCATCCACCATATTCTGTGTCCAACCTTTGCCTCAAGTAACAGAACCCCAGAATTATTAAGGTTGGAAAAGACCTCTAAGATCATCACATCCAACCTGTGCCTGATGCTCACCTTGTCACCCAGCCCAGAGCACTGAGTGCCACATCCAGGCCTTCCTTGGACACCTCCATGGATAAGGACTTCAAACTTTCCCGGGCAGCCCCTGCCAATGCTTGACAAACCTTTCCATGACGAAATTCCTGCTGATGTCCAGCCTGAACCTCCCCTGCCACAGACTGAGGTTGTTCTATCTCATCCTGTCCCTGTTCCTGGGGAGCAGAGCCTGACCCCCCCCCCCACTGCCCCCTCCTGTCAGGAGCTGTGCAGAGCCACAAGGTTCCCCCCTGAGCCTCCTTTTCTCCAGGCTGAGCCCTTTCCCAGCTCCCTCAGCCCCTCCTGATGCTCCAGCCCCTTCTCCATCTCCATTCCCTTCTCAGGACACGCTCCAGCCTCTCCATGCCCTTCCTGAAGTGAGGGGCCCAGAACTGGACACAGGATCTGAGGTGTGGCCTCAGCAGTGCCCAGCACAGGGACAGTGCCTGCCCCGGCCCTGCTGCCACCCCACGGCTGGGACAGAGACAGGACACTGCCTCTCTGCCTGGACACTGTTGCCAAGCCAAACAAGCAGTGGCTGCACTGGCCACCCTCTCTCCAGCAGTGAACACGACTGCGCCTCCTTGCAAACGGCACAAAAGCTCAGCGTCCTGGAGACACCTCTTCCTCCTCCAAATTCAACTAACCCTGAGCAGCTGCCGCAGGAAAAACACAAAAAATCAGATTACAAAGATAAACACAATAGTGAACTACAGCGTGCTTGTGCCTACCTACCTTTTTTTTCAGTTTTGGACCCTAAAAGATCAGAGGGGAAAAAAAAAAGGAAAGTGACCATCAGACAACGGGATATCAACTAGAAAGGAATAATTAGAAAAACACAGCTATTCTGTTAAAATTGGATGTGATGATCTATTGAAAAACTGTAATGACAATAATTTCAATATTGTAGAAAATTAGCTACTAACACATGACTCTGGACCACCATAATTTATCAGGCTAGACCACACTTATTACAGGCGAGCATCTACTTATTCTCACTGTTAAGAAAGCAAATGTACATGAAATATATAATTCGGTGTGGGACATTTAGAATTTTTTCAGTGTTTTCTAAACTCATCAGCTGTGTGCTATTCCAAATAACACTAAATTACATCACACAATGACCTAGAACACCACAGAAACACCACCAAGCTTTCTCTCATTCGTGGGGAAACTTCACGTGGAGGAACATAATTAGGGGATTTCTCCAAGCGACTACAGGAAATAAGAACCGACTCCAGAAAGCCAAACATCCAGCAGAAAATCCTTGCTTTACTCATTACTTTTTCCGTACAACGTCGAAACACTGCCATGTGCATTTGCATAAATGCAGAGTGGTTAATGACCCCCGTGGGAATACTCCATGCGGGGCGGAGAAGGGGGAAGAAGGAGAAGGGAGGCTGAGATACTCTGGCAACAAAGGCTGAGCCATCTCCCGGAGCAACCACAGCAACAAGGAGTTAGAGCAGGGCTCACACAAACGATAACGCGTCCTTCAGGCGCTTGTTTCAGTCTTAAAGCCTTTTCTCCACCTAATGGTACTTTAGCACCAGGGTCCGCTCTTATCCACTGCAGCACCTATTCCTGATCCTGCCCCGCTTTACTCCACCACCTCATCCTTCCCCATCCCACCACCCTTCCCCTCTCCCCCACCGAACCCGTACCCCTCCGTACCCCAGCCCGCTCCCGGCCCTTCCCCGCCCCACCATGTCACGCAGCAGCTCCCGCTCCTCTGCCGCTCCGCAGCTCCCTCAGGATCGCAAATCCCCGGAGCCCCACAGGCCCCGCCCGGCAGTCCCGGCGGCGCATGCGCAGCTCCGCCCCCGGTGCTGCCGCAAAGCGGCCCCGCCCTCCCGACCCTGCCGTAAAGCGGCACCGTCGCGGTTCCGAGGGAGCGGGTGAGGTCGTGGTTCGGTGTTCCCGGGATCCACGGGAGCGGCTCCGGGGGAGCGGGGCGGGAGGCACAGCCAGGGGGAGGCGGCGGCCCGAGGGTCCCGCAGTAGGAGCTGCATTAGATTCTAGTCGCTTGTGATTTGTTTGTGGCTGCCCCTGGATCCCTGGCAGTGTCCCAGGCCAGGCTGGATGGGGCTCTGAGCACCCTGGGATAGTGGAAGGTGTCCCTGCCATGGCAGGGGGAGGGAATTAATTGGTCCTTAAGGTCCCTTCCAGCCTAGGCGATTCTGTGATTTTGTGTTTACAGAAATAAAAGTTACTTTGTCACTTACTCTTACGTTTTGCCAGTACACGCTGGACTCCATTTGTAATGCACTTAAACAGTTCTTTAAAAAGCAAAATTTATGAATGTGACAGTTGCAGGAATATACATGTATGTGTATAAAATGGCTATATTACATATGTATAAAATACAGATAAATATACATAAATATATATGTATTCTATTTATATACTTTTACCACTATATAAATAAACATACAGTTCTTAAGCAGACCACAGAAAAACAGCCAGGTCAGTAGGCAGAGAATTGTAAGGGTGTGGGAACAGCACAAATTCACAGTAGTTGAAAGTTTTTGGAAGTTTCTTGTTTTCTGTTTGAGGTGGGAGGGGAGAAGACAATGAGAACTAAATGCAATAAAAAGTAAGAAGCCAAAAGCAGAAGAGACAGAGTAAAAGCAGAGTTGGAGCAAAAGGGGACTCAGTAGGATACAGAATGTTAGGAAGGCTGAGGCTGGGGTTTACTGACTCCCAGGGAAGGCTAATGTCAAACTGATTATCCTTCAGGTAAAAAACCCAAACAAACAAAAAAATCACACAAGGACAGAGGGTTCAGCGAAATGTGACAATGGCCAATTCTTTAAGAAGTGAAGTGGTGAAACTGTACAAAAATGTAAGTGTCTTAAATGCCACCAGCACTTTCCTTAACCAGAAAATGAAACCCCTTTTGCTGTTCATTAAAAACACATTATTCTTTTCTCTCCAAGCTGCTGTACCTTGGAAGGGAGTATCCCAAAGGAGCAGACTACTTCAGAAGCCGTTTGAAAGCAGCTTTTCTAAAAAACAAAGATGAGAGAGACCCTGAAAAAATTAAGCAACTGATTGCCCGTGGAGAATTTGTTGTAAAGGAGCTGGAGGCTTTGTACTTCCTGAGGAAATACCGAGCCATGAAGCAGCGCTACTACAGCGATGACAAGCCCTGACTGTGCCTGTAACCACGCACACCCAGCAAGGTAACAATAAAAGAGCTGTAATTGCAAAGAAAATGAAATGTACATCCTTCCTATCCCTCTAAAGCACAATTCGGGGCTTTGCTTCCCTGTCAGGAGTCACTTGAAAGGTTTGGGGGGTGCACATTATGGGTAATAGGTTCTCCTTTGCTGCGTTTTACCTCCTCAGACTAAAACTTCAGGTATGAAACGATTTTGCAGGAAGGAGTAGTTGCACAGCCCTGTTCTGTTTCACTTCAATTGTGTTGAACAGAAACTCTTCTTCCCCCATAGTTTTTTTATTAGGATGTCAGTTCACAGTGCTGTGCTCGTGACTTGAAAGGTTCACCTAATTTTGAAAGTCCTCCACACTGATCCGTTTCCACTGGAAATGAGCACCCTCTCAAAAGTGAAGTTCTCAGCCCTGGAGAGGGAGTGCTGTGTTCAGTTCTGGTTTCCACAGTTCAAAAAAGACAAGGAGCTGCTGGAGAGGATGCAGCAGAGGCCATGAAGATGAGGGGTCTGGAGCATCTCTCTTACAAGGAGTGACTGTGAGAGCTGGGCCTCTTTAGTCCGGAGAAGACTGAAAAAGGGGATCTCATCAATGCATAAAATATCTCCAAGGGGTGTCAGAGGACAGTGCCAGACTCTTCAGTGGTGCCCAGGGACAGGATGAGAAGCAATGACCATAAACTAAACACAAGAAGTTCCACCCCAACATGAGGAAGAACTTCTGTACATTGAGGGTGGCAGAGCACTGGAGCAGCTGTCTGGAGTCTCCCTCTCTGGAGACATCCCATAACCACCTGGACTTGTTCCTGTGTCACCTGCTCCAGGTAACCCTGCCTTGGCAGGGGGTTGGATTAAATGGCTTCCAGAGGTCCTTTCCAACCCTGACCTATTGTGTGATTCTGCGGAAGTAAATTCTTAAGGCTTTTAACCTCATCTGCTCAGCTTGCAGAGGCACCACCTTACTGTGTTAGGGAGATGACTGTGGGGTCAGGAATGGGGTGAGTTTGAACCATAATAGTTTAATCACTCAGGCCCTGAAGGTAATTCCTGCTACTGCTGCTTTCTGCTGCTGTGTAACTGCTGCAGCAGGAATAGAAAACTTGATCTTTGCCCTTGGAAGAGAAGTTTGGCCATGGCTGTTGGCTCAAGGCTCTGTAGGCCTTGGCTCGACTCACACTTTTGTCAGAGCTGGTACTCTGTACGTTGTAGGGTTGATTGGTGTTTCCGCTAACTAAATGACACTGGAGAGAGATATAATCTTTGAAATATAGGTAAGGAATCCCTACAGCAGAGCTGTTGGCAGTAGCAAGTCTTCACACTGTCACTAATGAGAGTTTTAAGGTCACTCAAAGAGTTGTGAGCAAAGGCATCAGCAAACCCGAGTTAAATATAAAAGTGAAAGTGTGACAAAGTCCGTTCACAAGGTTCACTCTACTGTTTACTAGATGGTGAAAGCATACAGAGAAAAAGCAAACTAAAATCTACAGTCAATCAATCTAAAACCAAAATCAACCAAAAACCATCTCTGTGGAGGCTGGGGGTACAAAAAAGGTAAGGATGGGAAAGGGTAGGGATAAAAGGAGTAAGGGAGATGCTCCCAGTAAGTCACAACGTTCAGAGTGGACCCCCCTCCCCTTGCTAAACTGAGCCCCAGATCTGACCAGTGGTTTAGGCCTGAAGATTTAACAGCACTTAATCCATAGTTAAAACAATTTAACTGAAGACTCATAGAGAATTTACTGTAAGCACAACAGTAACTCACTCAGGCCTGACTCACGTGCAAATCTACAGTACTCAATAATCTGAGAGCACTATCTATGGTCCATTTTCTATAGCATATCCACACTCACCCACACACAAGCCCTTAAAGAATGTGTACAAGGTATAAAATTCCCCTGGAATTCACGGAGGTACTTACCGTGGATTGTTTTCCATGTTCTCAATGGCTGAAGGGTTGAGCCTCAAGGAAGGGGGGCAACAATCAGCCCAGGCTTTACTGTCACCGCTGGTCCTCCAAATGTAGCAAACTGGAGACTTCTGTGGCTCTGAGAGGCCCTACACAGAGGGAGATTTCTGATCACTGCCCACTGCAGTCCAGAAGAGCTCCAAGGGCCTCGCTCAGAACCACTATTTACACGGTCACAGGAGAGCTGGCTTTACTTACAGCAATTTTCCACCCTGACCACTATCCAGGTCGGTAACTTCCTTTGAAATTTTGATAGCAAAAATGCTGTTCCACTGGGGGTGTTCTTCAGGCAGGCAAAATAAGTTTCCAAGGCCGTTGGTTACAAAGCAGGAGCTCCTCAGACAGCACCAGTTCTGGGAACTGTTCCTGATGAGCTCCAGAGGAGCCCAGCCCAGGTGCTACTCATTAAGGCCAAGGCCTAACGAGCATTTCTGATTTCACAGTGAGGCCTGAGGAGGAGGAGGGAGGGGGGGATGCAGCACCACCCTCACAGAATTCTAGGACAGAATTTAAAATGATGGCAGAGTATGTGACGAAACACACGTGCTCCATTTCACTCACCACATTGACACGAAAAACTCCTTCCATGTCAGCTGAGCTCCTCTGCACTTGTAGCTGGTCTGAGCAGCTGTCCCTCCCAGAGACAGGGACACCACGGGGGGCAAGGACAGCAGCTCTGGGACACGCAGCACCAGCAAAAGAAAGAATGGAGAATGACTGCCAAGTACATGGAATTCCTGGGATGCTCCTGTACTTGAAATTCTTGCAGAGGAAAAGGAAAGTGGGACACACGCTCACAATAACTATTTTTTATTACATTACAATAAATAGGAGCAGTACAGTTTGACAAAAAAATGACAAATTCCAGATCACCTCACAGCACATACTCCTAAAAACATTAAAAATCTTAAAACAAACAGTGGTCTTTTTTTTTTTCCTTTTTTTTAACTTAATATCTGGCATGACCAACATTCCTAGGTCACACAACCAAATTATGGAAAAACTGGATCACACTGCATATGTTCCACATCAAATAAAGCACAATGTACAAAATGTGCATGTTTCAGTTTACACTATACAAAAATAGTTAAAATACATTCCAGGTAAACATATTACATTAAGAAGTCATTCTAGTAAGAAGTTGGCACTCAAGAGGAAAAAGCAGAAGTATTTTCAACATGAAAACACAAGACAGTGGAATAAAGAAATGTTAGGAAAGATTTACCATCTATGTAGCTTTATGTAAACTTGAGACACAATGATTTGTTTTACAGTTTGATGGTCTTTGAAGGTAATAATTGTATTGCTTCATAGTCTAGACAAGAGCAGAAGATTGTGTGTGTCAGTATTTACCCATTATCCTGTTACTGTAACAAAGCCCACACAGCAAAAACAGCAAATAATTTCAGGGCAATGAAACGGGTCAGAATAATTCCTTTTGGAACAAACCAATGATGCAGGTATTCAGCAGAGTTACATAAAGCTACTGTAAGAAGGTGTTACTCCCTGACACATGGCAGTTGGACGTGGGGACATGGGCAGTGACTCAGGCTCACTCAGGAGCTGCTCTCAGGGGACACAGCACTCAGGGATGTTCTGTGGAAGCATCTCAAACAGGGCAGGTCAATGATGATGGAGCAACTTGTGCAAGCTGCAATCCAGCATGCTTCACCAAATCTCAACCAACAGGAAGACAAAACTGCACAACAGCAGCAAGGATGGGGTGTGGTTGGGGTTTTTTGGAAATAAATAAGGATTTCGTACTAATTTAATTAGTCTGGCAGCTACAGCTCACGTTTGCTGAAAAACCCCAACACTGGTTTTTATACAGCTTTACAGTAGAGCTATATAAATCCACTTTTGATGAATAAGACACTTCAGCTACAAATTCTCCTAACAGCTTTTAGTTAAATGAACATCAGAATTTTAGACCAGCCCTAATTTGACATGCAGTGTGACTCAGTTACCAAAATTAAAGTAACCTTAAGATTACTTCCATTTGCTCAAGACTTAAAACCCACTTTTTGCTACGTTCTTCATGTATAATTAAGAGTGTATAAAATGTGCAAATAACTGTCTAAAACAAGTTTTAACCTTGGAAGCTCTGAAATATTTTGTGACATTAAGAATCTGTTCTTACTCCTTATTGGTCCTTACAGTATAAAGTTAGGTTCTCATCTTACTGTTTTTCAGAATATTTCATAACCTACATTTCACATTGAAGCTGAAAGGAGGGGAAGGGTCTGGATTTTGGTGAAGGGTGGGAATGGGGGGCACAGGCAGGGAAAGGCCTGATTTCTCCCAGACACAATGAAATTAAAGAATATGGAGCAATTCAGACACTTGTGTCCCTGCCAGCTTTGCAGCTCTCCACCTATAACAGTCACTCTGGGATTTTTTGTAGAAGCAAAATAACACTTTTCACAGAAATGGTCCAAGTTACACAGTGCAATTTTCATATACCTGTGTAGAATTTCCATGGAATTGTTTAGGAATAACTTAGGGCAATGCTGCTATTCCTTGTTCCAAATTTTCCAGTGTCCTGAACTATCCTACTTCAATGTCTTGTTTTATTTTTTGGGCTCATCAGAGTCACATCTTGCAGTATCACTCTGCAGCTGAGTTAGCTCCTGTGAAGACATGCACCTTCAGGCACCAAAGCTCTACCGAAACAAAAACCTCCACATTTACAGGGAGACACCAGGAACTGGAAACACTGGAACTACTGGCTCGTACTTCAGTGGATAACTAGGCTACTGCAGTACCAAAAAGTGAAAGCTCCTGCAAAAATCCTGCATTAATTCCAATCAGAAAAAGGGGGAGAGGGAACAACAAAAATCACAAGAGAACTTAATCACAGAAAAAGACAACATTAAACTCTTGGTGTAGCTTCATGACAGTCTAGACACTGGAATGCCACTCACCAACCATTTAATCAGTACTTCACAGACATCACACAAACAACACTGACTCTGGAAACCATGTTCTATGCTGACAGATTGTGCAAATTCCACACCATTTCCATGGCATAGTGGATTTCCAAATTATTTGCATGAAGCAGCTAAGTTCAACTCATTCATTCACTCATTTGATGTTACTAGAATTTAAAATGTCTCCCCTATTTTGAACAAAATGGGCATCGGAAAATATTCAATGCCACTCTTGGGGGAAAAAAAGAAAAAGAATGGTTTTACTCCACTATGTAATTTAGGATTGATTCTGATTTAATTCTTATGGTAAATTCTGGGTCCACGTATGAATTAACCACAGAATTCGAATCAACTTCTCCAGTTAAGGCATTCTAGTATTTCCTAGGGACACTCAGGGTGAAATCCTCACCCTACTGAACAAACCTACTCAAAGCTTTGACACAGGGGGATTTCACCCTTGCTCTTCAGACACAAAAAGTCAGTGAAGATCTTAAAGCAATGCATTAACAATAGCAAATCAACCCAATTAGAACTTTTACTTTTTCCATTGCCAGGTGTGCATTGTTGTCTTTTTAAAAATTTTTCTTTTTTTTTTTTTTCATTTTTTATAGAAAAAATAGAGTATTTAAGGAGCAACCGTGACAAATTGCAGGGGAATTTTTTTTTTTTTTTTGAAAGTTTTCTCTTTACATTCATTAAAGTTGATCTGAAATGCTACAAGACTAGATGCCTAGAAGCAAAATCTACAGGAAGACTATAAAGGCTTCTGGTCTCTCTCTATTGCCATCAGTCTAAAATAAAGGAAAGGCTGAAAGTTTCTTTTGCTAACTAGTCCTTTTTCCCAACCAAATTTATAAACCCAAAAATTTAGAGGGGATGTTAGAATGTGTAGAGCATCATTTGTTTGCTTTGCACACAGAACAGAAGTTCACAATCAGTAAGAAAAATAGGAAGTTAGCAACTGTGCATGCACCAAAGAGTACTAAGACAGTTCTCAGGTTTTTTGGGTGGGGTTTTTTTTTGTTTGTTTTGGTTTTTTGTTGTTTTTTTAAAATTTATTTTCACAGGCATTGCTAGTTCAAGAACCAACAGTCAAAGAATACTGGCACTTTAAGAGGAATGAAGTTTCCACTGTCATTTAAAACAAGCATTCAGGTAAAGCTAACAGGATCATGTAGCAGAAAGTAAAGTAATGCTAAAACAAATGCTAATAATTTAGTGTAATGTACAAAATTACTTCAGTACTTCTTAAGAATAAGGATAAATTGTATTTACATAATTATACACTTTGTCTTTGTCTTCTTTTTCTTCTTTTTACCATCTTTGCTCATCTTCTCTTTGTGTTTTCTGATTTCTCGAACTAATGTGTAGAAGGCATCGTCAACACCCTGAAAAGAGACAAACATGGCCCATCAGGAGCAGGTTCAGACCCAGCTGAGGTACAGCCTGTGTCCCTCTCACCTGGCCAGGTGAGGTGGGTTCCATCTGCACACTTTGCTGCCTGCCATCCTTTGAACAGTGATTCCTGGCTGCAGGATTAATCCTGTGCCTCTCTGGAGTTCTCAGCAGCACTGACACAACCACCTGAGGGAACTGCTGTTCCCAGAGTGGGCTTAGGCCATCCTGCAGGTTACTCACAGGTGCCCCACAGGTGAAATTCCATTCCTGATGTGGGAAGCAAAGCAATGAAGTGTGTCCTGCCCTCTTCTCCATCTCCAAAAGCACACATTGCCCCACCTCAAGCTACACCCTCTATCATATATAGGGTGTGTATATATATAATAATACCTCACAGTTAGGTTATAAGTGTATATTGTCATAGAATCATAGAATGGCCTGGGTTGGAAGGGACCTTAAAGGCCACCTCATTCCACCCCCTGCCATGGCCATGGGCAGGGACACCTTCCACTGTCCCAGGTTGCTCAGAGCCCCATCCAGCCTGGCCTTGGACACTGCCAGGGATCCAGGGGCAGCCACAGCTTCTCTGGGCACCTGTGCCAGGGCCTGCCCACCCTCACAGGGATGTTGTGAGGCATTAACTACCTTTATTTATGCTTTGATAATCTATATGCAGCTCTGGAAAGTAAATTCAAATATTTATACCAGTAATTCAATACTAAAGACATAGTTGTGGTTAATCCACATACTCAGATCATTTCTCAGGCACACTGATACAGTAATCACACCACAGTTTTCTAAATCTTTACACATGCAAATCAATCCCATGTCCCAGTGATAGGTTTTTTGATAAATCATTCTAATCAACTTTTAAAGTTAAGGACACTTGAAACACATTATCTCTGCTGCTGCATAGTCACTTAAAATCTCCGTGGCTCCAAGACTTAAGCTACAGACACAAAAGCTAATGTTGGTTCACATGGAGCAGTTTTTCATTATTTTCAGGGGTAATTACAGCTGGCAAAAATTAACTCTGCTCAAGAGGCCAGAATATCCAGAACCCTGATATGGACCACTATCAAGTACAATGTTGTACAATGTACTTTGTAATAACCTACTTTTGTCAAACATTTATGGGCCTGTCTTTCAGGTTGCTTCAAATCCCACTGAAGTACCCACAACGTCCAGTCTGCCTTTACATTTAATAATTCAAGTGCAGACAGTTATAAAATCTTCAAGATAAAAATTTTCTCGATTCTTTGCTGTCTTACTCCTATCTTTTAGATATATGAGAAATGTTACTGTATCACAGCAGCCAAATGCATCACTGCAGGTCTGGATCTAGAAATTCAACCCTACAACTTGTCAGCCACACAAGTTTGCCTTCAAGCTGCCAAAAAAAAAAGACACTCTGCAATTACTCCTCCATGCCTACTTCAGTAAAGAACTGAAAGTGAGCTCCAAGAAAACAAAAAGCTAAAAATCACCTAATTAATTAGTGTTTCAGCCAAACTCCAAGTGGTGATGAAACTTAATATGAAAAGTCCAAACAACAGTGAGGTGTTAACAGCAGCACTCCAGTACAAGCTACATTTATTTAAAACCTTCGAGTTCATAAAACATTTACAAACAACTGGCATTCAAAGTCCTTGGCAGTGTATCTCCCAATATTAATAGCACACTTCAGCATATTCAAGACCTTGCAAACGACTTGTTCTACATTTTGAGGCATTATTGATGGATGCAGCATGCCTAGTGGGAGAATAGCCTTATTTCTGCAAAAGGTCATGTCACCCATTAACTTTTTGAGAATTAAAAACATTTAGTGTTCCTTTGCAGAGAACCAGTGTATTTTGCTTACAGCTTCAGCATTAATGCATGAAGTGAATATTAGCAATGTTCAAGTAGGGAAATGGTACAGATGTAGCAACAGTTCAAAGTAATTCCACTGCAGGCTTCAGTATTAAGGAGGAGGACAGCATAAAGACTCAATCACAACAGACAAAACAAGAGTTTCATTCTTAAAACACAAGAACCATATGGCAAAAACCTCTGCACAATGTTCTTCTACAAGACTGTTCCCCGTTCCCTCACAACCACCTTTCCGCTGGTGTCTTCAAATGAGACACACTTAAAAATTGCAATTTCAGTCTTCAAACGAGCAACCCTCCCTCATTATACTTATTTTAAAATAAATGCAGAGAAAATGACTTGTATGAAGTAGTATCCAGATATTATCATGAACCTTTAAACACATAACTTCCCAATCAAGTTATTTATCAAGATATTTTTATTCTACCTTAAAAGATGATGATCTTTTAAACACAGCACATGTTGCAAAATAGAATCATAGAATGGTTTGGGTTGAAAGGGATCTTAAAGATTATCTCATTCCAACCCCCTGCTGTGGGCAGGGATGCTTTTCACTAGACCAGGCTACAGAACTGACTTGGCTTTCATCCTTGCATTCATACCTTTATAGACCAAGCCTCACTAATTATTGATTATGTTTGGTCCTGCCAAAATTCATCTTCAATTCAGGTCATTAATATAACATGACATACAAAACTATGCTTAGAACTGGTGAGTCAGAAGTGGAGAACAGAAGGTAAAGAGAGGTCTTTCACTTTTCAGCCTGCCCATTAAATTTTCAATGTAAGTAGTGGATACTCTGTCTCCAGAAGGTCCCTGGAGGCATCAATGCTGTAAGATCAAAGGCTGCCAACCTTTTCAGGCTGCTCTTTTCAGTAGGAAGGGACTGCAGGCAGCTGACCTTCCTCCCTCTAACAATGCCCTTCTTGTGTGCAAGCTTCTGGGGAAGTTAAGAAGTACTGAATGAGAGCTTTAAATCCAGGCTCAGATTAGAAACTCACAATTCCCTGGGCAGGCTCAGAACTAAACCCCAGTGCCTTACTAAAGGTGCACAGACAGGCCTTGCTCCTGGCTCCTGTTCTTCCAAAAGGCAGAGGGAACACAAACAGCAGAACTGATCCCACAGAACAGCCTGGTCCTGGCTACAGGTTTGCTTTGGAGCCCCACATGGTCCCATGGCTGCAGAGAAGTCTGGAGATGTGGCTGCATGATTACAAACACACATGAGACTGGACAACTAACCTGCTTGTCAATAACTTCACAAGGAATTTGGAATTCCTTAAAATCCCAGCCCCAAAAATAACCCTTAAACAGGTTCTAAACTGTGGGAGTTCTTTTTTGTATTTTTTGATATATAATACATATATACATACACACATGTATCAGTCACAAAGAATAAAAATTATTTGCGCACCTCTGTAATACTATGGAGAGAAATCATTACATTACAGTTTTAATCAAGAATTTAGGCATTTTTAAATTCAAATCTAGAACTTTTCTAATTCAATCTTTTCACTATTAACCCAGCTCAACCTAAATTACATTATCTAGATGTCTAGATGCCCTAGAGAAACTTGGTTATAGTGTGCTTTTTATGTAAAAAATTTGATGCTTTCAAGAAAGAGTTCTTTTGAGGATTGCACATGGAGTTTTGGAAATTTCCCCTTGCTACATGGAAAGCTCTTAGATCCAAGACTATTTTTTCAGTGGGGTGCAGGGAAAATAGAAATCACAACAACAACCATCCAAAACTCAATATCCATTGTTGACAAAAGATTTCCCCCACGGGGAAAAAAAGAAAAGGTGCAACACACCCAGAAAATACTTCTCTTGGACATCACCAGAAAGTAGAAAGAAAGAGTGTTCACTGAGCCATAAATAAGAACCTTATGATCTGCAAAAATCCTTCCACTGAAAACCACAATTCCCACCATCCTATTCTCATACTCCCAAGAGAAAGGCAAAGCAGACAGAACTCCGGATCTTTCAAGTAGCAGTATAAAAAAAAGCAAATTCTACTTTGTGGTATGGTTACATCAGTAACACACCAAGTAACTGCAAAGTTGGTTTCCAGAAGGCTACAGGGCTTAAGCAATTTAATTCCTATTGCTCTCATCAAAAGTCATCTTGCCCAGCTTCTGTTAGTTCATTTTTGATAGCTAGGGAAGGATAAAACAAGGTGTTTTGATGGCACCAATTTTATTGATATTTGGATACAAGACTGGGGAACTTCGTGACTGAAGTTTCTAGTTTCCTGCAAAGAAAACCTGTGATGGCAAAGAGCATCACAAAGTGATTGACTCACGTAATTAAGGGTAGAAAAGACCTCGAAGAGCATCGAGTCTGACCTTTGATCACCACCTGGTCAGCTACACCATGACATTAAGTGCCACACCCAGCTGTTTCTCAAGCACCTCCAGAATGGTGACTCCACCACTTTCCTTAGAAAAACAAAGTATCTAAATAATTAGCTCAGAACAGTCATTCCCCACTTAAAAGCTGAGACTGTAACAAGTCAGAGCAGATCTAGTGAAAACTATTACCAATCAAACTTTCTCCTCCTGAAAGAGGAACAAAACTCCCTCACTGAAGGGAATACTCCCACAGTTGTCGCATTTTACACTTCTCTGCCAACATATTCTGAACTACAAAAACACACACCTTGAAAAGTTAACAGTTTGTCTTCTACACAGTGGGAAATTCCAGGTCATCCTCCCGTTGGACAAATATATAAGGAGCAACAACCCACCCTCTGCACTGGTGCAGTAAGAGGTAAAGAATTAATGGGATAGGAGTACCTGCAAGGGGCTGCTCCAATGGATTGTTCAAAAAGCACTGGAAGTGATTTAGACAAGCACTTCTTCCACATCCCAGCTTCTTCTGCCCTCACCTCCTCCCTTTTTTCTTACAGTGGAATATATGGACAAAAAAGGATTCTGTGACAATTTGGGTATTGGGTTTTTTGGCACTTTTTTGTTGGTTTTGGATTGATCTTCTCTCGCCTCCAGTGTTACTTCACTATTGTTTATCCCCCACCTCTTGTAAAGGCTCTCAAAAAAAGGTGAATCCTTATTTTGTCCAAATCTGGACCACTCATGGCATTATAAAAATTTTTTTAAAAAACCAACCTAATGCCTTTCTGGAAATGCTAAAGGTGTATTTCTGAAGGTGGGGAAAAACAAGGAAAAAGTGGCCTGGCACAAGGAAAATTTAAAAAATCTTGTACACCAACCAAATACTGTTTTGCTGGATTAGCAACATCCTCATTCTGCATCTGAGGAGGTCTATAAATGTTACAATCTTCTCCCCTCAGTTCTTCAGCCTGAAGATTCAATCAATATTCACTTCCACAGCATCTGCAATATATTCCTAATAAAACTTCTTCCTCCTAACTTCTTCCCACTCAGAACTGTGCCTCCATTTCACAGCTGGAGAATTCAATATGCAGTAAAGACTTCTTGTTAATCCATTTATCAAACCCCCATGAAACAAAGCAAATCCATATTCAGGACACTAAAATGTGATTGGTTTTATATCTGAAATTATGTCATTGATTAGCCACAAAAAGTCTGATTGGCAAGACACCATCAATCAGTTTTATTTGGCAAGTGATTTGCAACACTTACCCTGTTACATTACAAACTTACCCTGTTACATTACAAGGCATTTTTTAATTTTCACGCACCCTGGAGTCTTTTCTTCTTTGCTGATTTTTTTCACTCTGTACTGTCGGATCTCTCGCACCAATGTATAAAAAGCATCCTCCACTCTCTGCATTGTAAAACACAACTCCTTAAAAACTGCTTTGTTAATGACTGAGACAAACTGGGACACCCGTGGAAGGGGAAAAACACAACAAAACCAATGGAATTATGAGCTTTACTTGAGAGAATTTTATGGAGCTTTATTTATGTATTTAAAATGTTGGGCTTGCTCATTTGCTGCTTGATAAATACTTCTCAATTCAAGCTAAGGAGATTGATTGATTGATTATTGATTACCAATTATTGTGAATATTGCTTCAAGCTCTGCTTTTTTTCTGTGCATGGTAACTCTGGGCCAAAAAAAAGTAAGACTTATTTTCTTCCATTGCTGAAAATAATACTGCTTGTGTTACTGAATTTATTCCCACATTTCTGTGGGCATGGATGTATATAGGAGGCATAAAACCTTATTAGATTGTGAACTGGGGGGTACACACAAACACACACAGTTAACCACCCACTTGCAGTTTTGAGCCAAAGTGAGAACCTGTTACTGTCTGGGCGAAAAAAGACAAGCTCCTTTATGTTCTGTTCTTCATATAACAAGGAGAACTTTGACGCAAACATTTGTGGATTGAGATAACAAAGTACACAAGTCGTCCCTCCAGGTAATTTCCTAAGTGGTTATAAAGAAATAAAATTTTCTCAGAATACTAAATTTGGAGCAGTGTTGTTTTCAAAGCTACTTACTTCACAAAGCAAGCTCCGTGCTATTAAATTTAGGAAAAGTGCTATTTGAGGCACGGCAGCAAACGTTCATTATTATAATCTTTAAGAGCTTGGTTACATCAACAAGACTCACCTGATCTGTTCCCTCTGGGCCAGACTCAGGCAACCACAAGGGTCCCATAACAACAACTAAATGCGAACAGCCTGTGAAGTTCTGCTGCTCAGATTTTAATCTGCTGCAGAAATGCTTCTCAAGTGTTCCAAGGATGACACAGAGCTGTATGTTTTACTTCTCTGGTCTCACACCTTACTTTTCTGCAGCTCTGCATTTAAGCCACTTGGATATGATTCCACAAGCATTAAAAAAACCTAAAGTGTATGGAGACTAAAGGCATCTTTAACCAAACACAATATAAAGAGATACAGTACCAGCTCTAAATTATAATATTTCAAAATTAGTGTATCTGTGCATAAATTTAAGAATTTAGATCAATCTGTGAGGATGTTCTTATTAGAACATGATGGAAAATGTTTCACTGCAGCTTCTTAAAGGGAGAGCAAATCTCTCCCTCTGCCTTACTATCAATCTCCGTCCTTGTCTCCTCAATCAGATCAACAGGGTGGTTAATTTAATACAAACTCATCATTTGAAAATAAAATCAGAACAGACTGATGATCATGGTAAGCAGCACAACCACTTAAGGCCCAAAACTTTATTACTACCAATGAACAGACTGGGCTTTTATTTCGCAGATTTTCCACAAATTTTCTCTCCAATTTGTCTTCATGTTATGCACTAAATAAAAATCAGCCAACAGTTATTAGGTCATTTTGCATGACCCGTGCCACAGGTTATCACACTGAACACTTACTACCACACTGCTCTTTATCTGAGGGTTCTTCTGAACTACAGCCTCTTCAATTTGAAGATTAAATTAATTACATTTATTTCTTGGATTGCGTTTCCCTGTATATACATAATGTTCCCTGTCAGGATGTAGGAAAGTACAGGCAAGTCTTATATTCCATGTCAGACAGGTTGCAAAATGTAAAAAAGACACTAAGAATGGGCAAAACCCAAGTAAAGCTCATACTTTCATGTTTTTCTGGAAGGAATGGAAATTTCTTTCTGAAGTGGAAATAGCAAACATTGATCACCTGCTATGTGCCAAAGCACAGGCTGTACAAGAATCAACATTTTTGCAAATCTACTCTTTTGCAGTAGAAAGACTTAATTTGATCATGGAACTTTCACATGAAAAATTAGGTAACAATTCTTGAGTCAACGTTTATTGCCAACTTTCCCATCACCAGCAGGAGCTGTAATTTGCTTTAGCAATGCAGAGAGATGGAGACACAGAATGAGAAAAGAAACTGCTATTACTGCCACCACCAAGAATAATCTTATGAGCCCTGCTGAAAGGAATTATTCTGAAAGAATAAATCTGTACAAACGCATATTTGCTTATATCATTAGCACAACGTGACATTTCAAAGAGCCAGAAGCCAATCCTACAAACTTTAAGTAATTTTTATACCAATTTTAGATTCTTTAGTATTTTTTCCTTCAACGAGCAATGACCATATATATAAAATCAGATTAACCAGTTCTTTGAGCTGTCAGAGCTGGAAGCAAAAATACCCTTTGGCAGTTATTAAAAATTTCAAAATCTAAACAGCCCAAGGAACCCAGGACCTTGAGGCAACGTTTTTGAGGTGCTTTTGACTCCTGAATGACAGCCAAACACTCCATTTAAAATATGCCTATGTGCAAAGAAAGGCTGTTTCAAACACAGACCAAAGTATTCCAAACAGGAATTTTCACATGTTCCACTTCTGTAGCACTTAAAGAAAACCAATGAAAAATTAGCCTTGACAACTCAAAATCATCCTGTGCCCATCTTTATACACTTTATCACAGCTGATCTCCTAAAAGCAACTGTTAGACCAAAACTTTCTTTCCTTGGAGCCTTGTCCTTGGGGAAGACTAAGCTTTTCCACAGAAGTTCTACCTTACAACAGACAAGTGACATGAAAAAACCCAGCCCCCAGTGTAAAGTCTGACCAAGTTAAAACTCATTGAAAACAAAGCTTTAAGATGAAACCTGTACACATGAACTGGATTTAAAAAAATGGCTTGGAGTGATACAGTGTCATTAAACAGGTACGAGAAACCCCTAAAAAATGGTTCAAGCAAACTTAGTTATCAATTAGTTATGAATTTTTACAGATGTAGGAATGAATTTCTGTAAATACTGCCCCAGTTACTTCATCAGACCAGGCACAGGTTCTCAACTCACTTTCATGACAAGGCTGGGGCCTAACCCACTGTACACCAGACAGCTGAAATAACTAAAATGCTTTTTTAACAGCATCCTTGGGATTTAGGTGAACTTCTTCATTCCGCATTTCAAAAGTGTGTTTAAGCGTATATTCTCAATAGTGAGACCTAACCATTTGGGATACCCTTTACCATGCTTGCAATAACGCCCATTTATCTGCTTTTCCTGTGGACCCAATACCTGCAAGAAAGCTGAAATGTTCCAAGGGAAACAAACCACATTGGGGTGGTTTGGCCTTACAGCTTTTCCCTGTGGAACTCACAGCCAAAAGGAACCCCAATGAACAACGGGGGGTGCAGCCTTGGTGGGGATAAATCAAGTTTGTCCCTCATCTGCCACTGATACTATTGATAATACTGGGAGTTCATGTAGCCAGGGAACAACTTGAATATAAAGCTTCTGTCAAACAGAAAAAAGCAAAATCAACTATCAAAATAAACCTAAGACATCCACCCTCTTCTGCATAAGGATTGTGAAAGGATGAGTTAATGCTCATGCCTTACAAAATCACCAGTACTGCCACTTGTTTACACTTAGAAACAGGATTATCATTCTTTTTCATTTATTACATTATATTAATTTCAGTCAGTGGTCTAATTAAAAATATAAATTATCTATAGTCTTATACCCAAGCTGTAGGGTCCACTAAGCCATGGTTTCACTGCTGAACTCAATGATTTGTATGAAAACTCACAGAAGGATTTGGCTCAAAACACAATCTTCTTGCAGTGAGTTAAACTTGGCTTCTTTATTGTCAGAACCTAAACACACTAACCTTTAGAACAACTTATTTCTGCAATTCATTTCAATATTCTTCTCTTTTCTGACTTTGCTGATGCATTCTTGAAAACCGTCAAAACTTAGTTGATACGCAATGCCATCATTTTAAAAAAAGTGCCTTGGCAATCAGAAAAGTCTACTCTGACAACTCCTTCCCATTTTCACCTTCCCTGTCTCCTTCTGCAGAACCATTCCTGATTCCCTCTGAGGTCCAGCAGAACTGGGGCACAGGGAAGGGCAGAGGCAAGAAAATGTTGCCTTTCAAGAGAGCATTAGTGAGGATGTTTCCATGGGGTGGAAGGTGAGGACAGGAAGAGAAAAAGGTTCCTATTTCTAAATATTCATGGCAGACTTTTTTACAGACTCCAGAAGACCACCAGGTGCATCTGTTCATACTTGGAAGTGCTCCATGAGGACAGAGAGGACCAGAGTTTTATTTATGTAATAACTTTTAGACAAAGACTGAATAAAACTATGGGCCATATGCAGCTCACAAAATGGTTTGAATCCCCTAACTTAAAATTACTTCTGAAAAAGGTGTGTGTATATATATATTTATATAAAAAATATTTTTTACACGTGACAGTGTGACTGAAAAATCATTCTATGCACATACACACACATGCATATACAATCACACAAATATTTAGATCATTTTGTTATAATTAAATTCCAGTTCTTTCTCCAATGCCCTTTCTTCTTTTCAAAAATATTTTATTCACACAGCATCCTATGAAGGAATTTCAGAGCTCTGAACAGCACTGGGAAACAATCAGCAGCCATCCCTAGTGGTGCCAACTTTTGGAATCCAACATGTTCAGAAGAGTCTGTTGGGCATCTTTACTTTAAAATATCCCTTTTAATAAAAGTGGCTATGCAAAAGGAGTATTATCCCCAAAAAGGTCTGATGCTCTATAAGACAGACCGAACAAAATAAAATCTAGGTGTTAGTACAGAACTTCTGTTATTTCAAACCTCAAATGTAATTTCAGAGGTGGTTTTTTTCCCCTCTTATCTCCATGACAGCCACTAATACAGCACCTTCCAAACGAGGCCACTGTCATTATTCAGTCCACTTATATGCCCCCTTCTTCAGGACACTTGTGTGGCCTAATTTATTCTCAGTCATTCAAGTTTTGTAATTCTGCTTTGGTTTTTTTAATCCTACCTAACAGAGGCTTTCTTTGTTGCCAGAAGTTAGCATTGCTTTGTGAAGTTCTACTAATGAGCCCAGGTTTCAACTTGTCAAAATTTGGGTGGGTGCAGCAAATTTGCAGGAATAAAATGTTCACTTCTCAGATGAAAAAGACCTTACAAACTATGAGGAAATTCTGCCAAGTGATGTAGCTGGATCTCTTTAGCAGCTGCACTGAGCAGTTACTCAAACTGCAGCATTCTGCCCTTATTGGCCTCCTTGATTCCTGATTCACAACCTGCACATAACACTTCTGATTAGCAGAGTATGAGCTACTCAGGCCTGATCTAATTTGTACTGACAGTAAAATCTTTGCTCTTAAAAGAGAAACCACCAACCAGCATTCTTCAAAAGATTGCTTTCTTCCAGAAGGACTGAAGCAGTCCCACCTCTAACTGTAGAGTTTCTTTTCTCCTGAATGCACAGGTGTGTCACTCTGTCACCTGTCCTCACAAAGCCCAAGAGAGGCACTGAAAGGACCAGTGGGCTACAATAAACCAACAGTGAGTTCTAAAGTCTTAGGAAAGTATCACTTTACACAAACAATTAATTCAGCAATTTCAGAAAAAGCCTTATGGTCAATTGCTTAGCTATAGAAAGGTGTATCAAGCATATCCCCCTAATTATAGAATCAATGCCTCAAGGAAAAAAATCTTTTGTTATTAATGAAAACACTTAGAATAAACTAATTAGCTGTTTATCTGTTCAGTCCTCTTGCTGAGGGGAAAAAAAAGCATTTTACCTCTCAGCAGAAGTGCTTTTATTCTATGAAAACCTCTCACAAGGTTAAGAATGCTGTAAATCACTTGACAGAGGAGAGCAACAGCAGGCCAGGTCTCGCTCCGAGTCTGCCCAGTTGAAGCCAATCAATCACTCATCAATAAACAATCACCAATTATCAGCAAGTTGACAGAAAGAAGAGACGCCCCAAGGATTTCCAATCTGGAGAAATGTATCCCTTGATATGGCCAAGTAATTGTCAATGCCTGAAATAATTAACATTATGTTAATTCAGATGAGAGCTCTGCCTTTGCATCTGGGAAGTTTTGAGCTTTACCTGTCTTGTCTTTGCTGATGTTTCAATGAAAGGAATTCCATAACTTCTTGCTAAATCCTGAGCTTGTTTTGTGTCTACTGTTCTGGAAGGCAAATCACATTTGTTTCCTACTAGCACCATTGGGACATCTTCTGAGTCTTTAACTCTCTTTATTTGTTCCCTAAACACAAAGGAAAAAAAAAAGATTGTATTTAACAAGTATTAATAGTTTCTATGGTAGATTTAAAAACAATTAAAACATTAAATTAACAGAGTCCAACATAATTCTTTATGTTCATTTACTACACATACACTATTAGAAGCACTAAAAGAATAAACTGACCAATCCTGTCACCATCAAGTTTCGCATCTTCCTAAACAAAACCAAACCAAACAAAAAGCCTCACATTTTGCAAACTACTACAGATGGTAATATTATAGATGTCATTACACTGGGTTTTTTAATTTCTTTTTTTTTAGCAGCTAATACCAGAACAAGCTTAACAAGCTCTGGTATGAATCTTACTACCTCTCATATTCAATACTCATAATACTCAATTCATTTGCCAAAACACTGCCAAAAGCTCTATGTCTGCAGTCTTGATTTTGGTTTGGTTTTGGGGCGAGGTTGTGATTTTATTTTATTCTTCAATTAAAGACAGCATAAAAAATTCTGCACTAGGCAGGGGGGTTAAAACTTTGAAGGCCACTGATCTGGCCCTCTACAGAAAGAAATTTGGTAGGAGAGTCCTTCAGAAAGCCTCTTGAAAGATTTTAGACGTACTTGTGAAGAATCTTGAATAAAATTCCCTAATTTCATTACTTTTGCCTTCCCAAATAATCTAGCAGGATGCTCTGTAATTAATATAGACACTGTTTCCAGCTCTTCATGAGCATTCAGCTTCAAGCCTGCAAGGTCATCTACAGCCCTGTCAATGCACAGAAGAAATTGCAGCACTCAACTCCCAGCAATCTTTGAAATAGGAAAGGTTTATTTCCAATAAATTGGAAAGGTTTTATGCAAATCTGTAACTCTCTCTCAAAAGAAAAATTCCTCATGAAAACTGCTCCTTCTTCCCCTCAGACCATCTTTCTTGCCTTTTCCCCTTCTTCCTCTAAAACCACAGGAAACCCATTTGTGATGATATTATTATTAATAATTATGATAAATGCCTGACTGTGGATAGATTAACAGGTGTTTGGGACTAACCTTAGGCTGATGCTGCTAAACTCAGTGATCTTTGGTGGGAATTGCACTGGCAATTCCCAGGGAGAATTCAGGGTAACAGTAAGGTACTAAGTTATAAATGATCTGCTGTAGTAATCACCAGACACTGCTTCTATTTCTGTATTAGTTCTGTAGTTGACAAAGAAAGCATGAGTTGGAATTCTTAACTAATTATTTTTAAAAAGATATCATGAAGAAACTAACAACAGGTAGGTTTTTAGTGTTGTTTTGGAGCTCTGATTTTGTCTGTCTGTCCTTCTTAGGAATCAGGGCCCACAAAGGTTATTCTTCTCACACTCGCCCTCCAGCCCCAAACAAAACTAGGAATTGACATCACTGTCTGTACAATTTCAACAATTTTTTCCATCTTAGCGAACAATTTTATCTATGGAGTGGGCAGAATTTACCTTTGGATAAGTCTTGACTTGGAATAGTAAATCACATTAGTTTACACCTTGTTTATGAACGAGGCAGATTTTCAGATTTCCCAAAATTCCAGATAACAACCGCACAAATAAGTTGCAATATTGTTGATTTTCAAGTTTTCCCTATTTCATGAGAGATCATTATATTATCCTGCCCACCTAATACAAGAGCTGGTTGATTATCTCTCCATATACATACCTATAATGGTGAATATCTTCAAAAGACTTTGTATTGTTTATGGCAAACACACACAGGAAGCCTTCCCCTGTTCTCATATATTGGTCCCTCATTGCACTGTATTCTTCTTGACCTGCTGTATCAAGAATATCCAAGAGACAGGTTTCTCCATCAATTACTACTTGCTTCCTGTAGGAATCCTAGGAAAAGAAAAAATACACCTTGGTTAAGCACAAACAAGTAAGGTTTTGAACATCAGTAAATCTGGAGATACTGGAATTATTTACTAGCAGTAAGAATGACTCAAAAGGTTTGACTGTGTTTAGGCTTACTTAATTTACCAATGTATCTTTTTTTAACTAAAATCCATTTCTCATTCTATGCCACAACAATGCACAAAATAAACCAGAAAGAAAACGCAAGTAAGACAACTCCAAACACCTATGCCACTGAAAAGGAAGTGAAGAATAAAAAGCCTTCAGTGTTTGGGACAGGAAATTTGTTTTGTATGCCTAAGCAGGTGTGTATAATGATATCTGTTATTAAGTTATCAAAGCTGAGTTGATATATTTGAAATTTAAGCTTTTTAGCCAAGACAGACCAACAGAGCCATATCAAAACCCTGATGGGTTGGTTCACAGAGATGTCGGAACAAATCATTTCAATGCTATCAAATCAAAGCTTTCAGGTCACTGATTCAAGTGGCTAAAATCTGTACAAAATCCCACCAGCTAGATTTTATTACATCTCTGCTCTGGTGCTAGGCCTCTATGAATATACAGCTTTAGCAGCAAGAAGGTGAGCATTACATGCCCAATAACTTCTACAAACACCTCTATGTTTGAAATAAAGCTATGGCAATGAGCTTGGAGAATGTGTCAGCAAACAGCAGCATGAATTATTCCTGGGGAGCAGTACTTGTAACAAATCACAGGTATCACCACAAGCTCCTGCTGTCACCTTTCAGCTTCCTTAGCCACAGATTAACACAACCTTGCTGCTGTTCTGTCTGACACTAAACAGGAGTGAACCTAAGCTACCTGGGAAGGGAATTAAAGAATTAGAATTGCAATTCTAGCCAGCTTCAAGGTGAATTCAGAACAACCTTCCATCCTTTGTCTCATTTTAGGGCACACTACACCTACTCTCGGGCACTTTCTACCAATCTGTGTTTTTACAAAAGGTTCTCCTCTTTCCTGTTGCTCATGCTAAGAAACAAGCAGGAAATAATTGTATAGAATCAGTATCTCAAACTAAACCAACTCTGTAATCACCCATTTATCGTGAGCCTGGATGACATTTAACAGTATTAGGTTAAACAATATTGAGTGTTTACCTTAAAGATAAAAGTTTGCCTCCAACGTGATTTTGGAACTATTTATTTCACAGAAGTGCAAATTCAGCGCTCAAGTAAGAAGAGGTAACTTTAGAAATATATAAGCCATGTATAAATAGTGATACAGCTGAGAGACACACAAGCTCCAACATGTTTTAAAAGGAAGTTAATATTCTATCTTGCTGTTTAAAGGGAAAAAAGAAATTACAAAAAGACCCCCAAAAGCTAAGGATGCATCTTCATTCCAACACTTCTATTGGAGAGCAAATCCCCCATGTCCTAGGATACTTTTTTAACAGTGTTAGCAGAACTTCTATCATTATACCAGACATATTTACAAAGCTTTCATTTTCTCTTCTTGCAATTTGACTGCTTGTTCAAAAATATGAAAAGCAGTTCTTGAAAAGCCTGTACTATTCCTTTCCATCTTAGCACTTCAAAGGGAAAGAAATTCCCCTCAACTGAGCTCTAAACAAAAGCTTTAAGTAATTTTCATCAAAGAAAATAATTTTTAAAGAGAAAAGAAAATCGCTTTTAAGAACTGCCTACCATGTTAGCAGTAGCACCAAAGATGCACCAGCATAAAGCACAGCACAGATACAAAAATTTCTATTTTGAGATGCTAAGTTGTTTTGCCACTTTTGGGGAGAAAACTTTGTTACTGCCTAGAGGAAGGGGATTTGAGGCAGAAGGAAAAGAGAGATGTGAAAGAGAAAACTGAAGCTTATGATTTCTGGACAAGTGAAATAATAAACATTTTGTTTTTTACCCCCTCCCCCTTGCAAAACATCAAACCTGAGATCACATTTGTCACTATTAAGTAAAAACAAAATGCCAACTAGAAATAATGCAAACTAGAAGATTAATTCCTAATTCCTACCCAGCTTCAAATGTGAAATTCCAGTTTTCCCCCAGTATACAGACTCAGCTTATCTAGGTAATATTTTTAAATTTCATTGATCGCTTAACCTGCTTTTATTGGTCTTTCACAAGGCACAAAAAACCAGCAAGAATTATGTTAAAGGAGGAATAATTCCATCTGCTCACAAGCACTGATAGGAAAATATGATATGAAATCTCAGCTCAACACGACATATGGAATTGAGCTAAAAAAACCCAGTGCTTAATAAATCCCATCTAGGCAAGTAACTATTATTCCACAAAAATCCATTATACCAGAGATTTAACGTTAAAATATCACAGCTACTGAGACTAAGCTATTACTAAATATTGGTGCTTGTTTCACAAGGGCACAGGTCATTTAAGAACACGGACTTAAATATCAGTATTCCTAAATCAGCCGAGGGATTTGGCTAATCCAATTTCAAAACCTCTGACAAGCAGCTAGGAAAGCTGCTCCTTCTTGGGGACGTCTGAAAGACGACATATATTTAGGGCTAAAATGTCCTGAAAGTGTAAAAGAGCTAAAAATGCAAGAAATCAAAGTGATCACGAATCAGATTTACCCAGCCTCAGCCGGTAGAGGGCACTGCCCCAACTGCTCAGGCCGGATTTACAATGGTTACTGCACGTATAATTTAAAATAAAACACCTAAAATCACTTGGCTATAAATCTGTGCTCGGACATCTACTTCAGGTAAAGTATTGGACTGAAAAACACACATAAAGCATCGATATCTGAACAACTGCAGCCGCCCAAACATTCATTTTCATTCCTCCCCCTGCCCTGCCATCTGTTATGCTCAGTAATAAAATACTCAAGCAGGCCCTGAAACTTGACATTTTCCAACCAGGTTATTTGTTGAATCATTAGGTTTATTCCACCAAAAACAGCAGCAAAGTTAACACTGCAAAGGCACCTGTGATCAAATAATTAGCATGTTTTTCCTCTGCTCAACCATATCATGTCTTCACAACAAGAGAATTTTAGACGTGGGGAAGTTTCATTCTGTTAATCACAGGAAATATTTAGAATTATACGGTAGCTGTGTAGTTATGGAATCTGCCACGGACAACAAACATTAAATTGTCCTCTCTGTCTACCCCAAAACATTGATTAGCTTATTATTATTATTAGCTTGATTATCTGCAGGGAAAAGGAGTATTTTGCTGTACGCAAATGAAAGAAACAGCAGTAAGCAGCAAACCACAGCGGTGACACTACTGAACCATCCTAATTATTTACCAATCAAGGCAATTTCAGCCTTATTTCCTCATACTGCCTAAAACCCACTCCACAGCTACTGTTCTTTGATGAGCACCACACTGCACCTACACAGGAAACACCACCACACAACCCTTCTCAACCAAGCAGGATTCTGCCCAACTGCCTGAACTGGAGCAGTTTTGTTTTTGTTTGCCACTCCAAATCACTGAATTATTGCCTACCCACATATGAGCACACACAAGGCGAGTTACCTCCAGTAGGAAGATACAGTTTCCATCCTCAAGGTCTCAGAATTTACAAGAACACAAACTAGTAGACAATAACTTGCAAGTGTAGCAGAAATTAATACTGCTGCCTGTGACAAGCTATGAATGCTGGTAAAACCTATTAGGTTGCTTAATAATCCATTAATTTGGTGTCTTTCTTTCAGAAGAACACATGGATTCTGGACCACACCACTGAATGGCTGCCCCATCCCTGGAAAGGTTCAAGGCCAGGCTGGATAGGGCTCTGAGCAGCCAGGTCTAGTGGAAGGTGTCCCTGCCCATGGCAGGGGGCTGGAACAAGGTGATCCTTAAGGCCATCCTATGATTCTATCAATAAAAGACACAGTCCTGGGGTTTTTAGGTTCATTCTATAAGGAACTGTATTTCCATTTTATAGCTTTACATTAAAAATACATCTGTTATTCTTCAAAACACTCATCTGGTTACACAGCAAAATCCCTCAAGTGATCCAGGAATACTGGCATTTAAGTTTCTGTGTTCCTAAATTGTTTACACAATGACAACTTAAAAGATGGAACCTGCACAGCACTTTCTGCAGTGCCTAAACACACCTCCAACCTAAGAGAAACCCAGATAATTATGAACAAGCATCAAAGACCAACAGGCTCTGTAGCTCCTTTTGCAGGAAAAAGGAAAATCCCATCTGGCTTTCTTGCTTGTTGCTCTTCAGCAGGTTTTGTGTCATTTCCAGTTTTAAGGAGTGTTTGGGTTTTTTGTTAAGACTTCATACCATAGCAATTGAAAGAGCTGCTCTGCTGGTGTAAGTCAAACACACTTTTCTGCACAGCTCTAGTCACAAAATCTCCTGCAAGCATGATGCTATTTGGCCATACAAGAGAGATTAAAAGACACGCAGGCACATGAAACAACCTCAAGTTAACACATCTCTGTTTGGGCTCAGGCCCTCACTAAATTTCTGCCACCTCAGGGCACCAGCTCCTCTTGCTTGTGTCTCCCAGAAAATCACTACCTACACACTTCCCAAGCCTCCATTTCAAGCCCAGATTTAAACCCTTGTGATTCCTTCAAGTGAGCCTGGAAGTGCCTCACTGGATAAACATATAAATGAAGTCATGAGATGCAGAGCTTCAGTGGTGGGAACATAAAAAACTGGGGTAAGTTATGGTGTCATTTCTCCTTTCATAGAGTCTGAGGTTATTAAATGCAATGATCCACAGGAGATTTTAGACAACATCAGTATTTTTCTTATAATTTAAAAGGCAGAGCTTGCCTGCTCATTAGAAACACCACAACTTTTAAAGCTTAAACACAATTTCAAACTCTGACATACTGAGCTGTGTATTTCAAAGAATCCGCTACAGAAGGTATCTTATAACAATTTCTCTAGATAGGGAAACACTCACTAGTGTGTTTACACAGAAAAAAATAAAATAAAACAGGCTCCCATTTTTGCTTCATTCACTGTATAGGACACATTTCTCACTGTGTGAAACAGATCTCAGTGATAGGAGCTGAGAAAGACCAGCACATACATTTCACAACCACTAGTTTTCCTTCTTATCAAAGAAATAATGTCACATTTAAGAGGTTGCACAAAGCCATGAAGAGTTTCACCAAGCATTTTCAAGAGAGTTTGCAAGTACTTTGTCATGGAGATCCTAAGCACATGCATCCAAACTGCCCAAGGATACATGGCAATTAACACTATGCTTTTAATTGATCAAAATTAGTAATTTTTTACTGCAGCTGTTATTCCACAGCTAGATTAAGAAGCACAGCGAGTTCTTCTCCAATGCTGGGATAATGGTCATTATCCCTGAGCTCTTTTTACTATAAAGCCTCGTCCTTGTGGTAATATCGAAAAGCAAACAAGCACCATTATTAACTGATAATCTCCCTCCACAAAAAGTATGAGATGAGAGTATTTACCTCTATTGTGGGGTCATATTCATCCACAAAGTGATTCTGGATTAGCTGTATTGTCAAGGCGCTCTTGCCTACACCACCAGCTCCAACCACCACAAGTTTATACTCTGTCATTTTTTAGCAGACCTGATGACAAAGAAACCAACATTAAGCAGAGCTGGGCTCCCACTAACGAGGATGCTGCCGGTGCCTTCTCATTCAGCGTCAGGATCCTCTACTATTACCGGGAAGCAGCTCCCTCCCTGCAAGACAAGACAAAAAGAGATGAGGGAATGCTGTTCCTCAAATATTACACACACAGGGAATGTAGCGCAGGCACTCGGCCGAGAGGCAGCGGTCACACAGAGATTAAAAGAACACGAAATAAGTTTTGTTTTTTTTTTAAATCCACTAAATAAATTAAAAAGGCACCAAATTCCGGGAAAGGCCAGAAGAGCATTTCGTGCAGGGAATTAATCCGTGCAGGGATTTAGTTCCCCGCTGCTCCCTCCCGGTGCCTCCCGGAGCCCGCCCGGGTTTCCCGGAGCGTCCCAGAGCCCCTCGGGATGAAGCTCCGAGCCGGGAACGCGCCTCCCGTGCCCGGACAGGAGCACGGCTTCCTCCGGCGGCTTACCCTCCGCAGTTTAGGGTGGGTTTTATTAATTTTTAATTGCCGGGAGAGCCGTGCCGGCGGGACCCCCGCGGCCCCGGGGCATCGCCCGCCCCGCCCCGCCCCGGCTCCCTCTGCCCCCGCCAGCGCCGCGCCCGCGCCGCCCCAACTTCCCGGCTTTAAGGACTGGGGAGAAGGGGTGAGGGGAAAAAAATAAATCCATGGGGCTAGGCAGGGCTGGGGGATGTCTCGGGCGAGCGCCGGGTCCCGCAGGGCGTTGGCCACCTGTCCCCTCCCGCCGGGGAGGACCGGGAATGCGGCTCCGGGGGATGCCGGTGGGAGCAGCGGGGGGGCGGGATAAGAGAGGGAAAGGGGGACGGGAGGGGGAACGGGGACGGGGGAGGAAGGGGGCGCCCGGCTGCGCTTCCCACCTCGAAGGGAGAGCGGGGAAGGAAGGAAGGAAGGAAGGAAGAGGGTCGCCCCGGCTCGGCGGAGTGGGGATAGGCAGTACCTGGCTGGCGGTGCCGCGGGAGCTCCCGGCGCCCGCCGTGCCCGCGTCGCGTCCGTTCCTTTCCTCTCCTTTCCCTTCCCGCTCCGCGTCCCTTCCCTTCCCGTCCCGGTGCGAAATGGCGGGGGACGGGCAGGGCTGGGCGGGCGCTGCCCAGGGAGCCGAGCGCCGATGCACGGATGGACGGCCGCGATCGATTCGCTCTGCGCTCCGCCGCCCCTTGCGGCAGCGCCGGCACCTCCCTCCCGCTGCCGAGCGCCCGGCCGCGGGTTCGGAACCGCACCCGGCCACTCCCGTGTCCAGCGCTGGGATCCGCGGGACAGACACGGAGCTGCTGGAGCGGGGCAGCGGCGGCTGCGGAGATGATTTAGGGGCTGGAGCATCTCTGACAGGGAAAGGCTGAGGGAGCTGGGGCTGCTCAGCCTCCAGAGGAGCCCCAGCTGAGAGGGCCCTCAGCCCTGGGTGTCCATCCCTGTGCGCAGGGAGGCTCAGAGCAGGGCCCGGGCCCAGCAATGGCACAGAGGAACGGCACGGACTGAGCCCAGGGAGTTCCACCTGGACGGGAGGAGGAACTTCTTCCACAGATTGCCCAGAGAGGGTGTGGAGTCTCCTCGCTGGGGATATTCCAGAGCCGTCTGGACACAGTCCTGTGCCCTGTGCTCTAGGATGGTCCTGCTGGAGCAGGGAGGTGGCACCAGGTGCCGCACTGAGGTCCCGTCCGGCTTGACCCATTGTGTGGCTCCGTGGGGCCGGAGGATGCAGGTTTGGGACCGGGGAGGGGCTGGGGGGACACATTTGGGAAGTGTCCGTCCGGGAAGTGCACGCTCAAGGGCGGTGAAGGGAAATGTGCACAATTCCAGCATTTCCTCAATGTTTCCCCCTTCCCTCACTGCCCTGGAGGGGAAGAGCCGCCGTAAGGCTTGGGACAGTCTTGTCCTGAGGGGACTGTGGGCTGCCCAGACAGGCAGTGCCTGGTTACACATAAAGAGCAATTTTATCCATCATGGAAATGCCAGCAGAGGCCTTGTGGAACTGCTGCAACACTTGCAAACCAAATAAAGTTGATCCGCTTTCAAAATAAAATGCAAGGTTTGATTATTAGCTGTGAATAGAAGTTAATAAACACTGTGTTTGGTGTTTTTAAAAACAAGTTAACAGACACACAGTAAACCATGTTTTCTTATTAAAAGGCCAAAGCCATAATTCCCTGTAACTGAAATAGAGCCTTAGAATGGCCTGGGTTGAAAGGGATCTTAAAGATCATCCAGTTCCAACACCCTGCCATGGCAGGGACACCTTCCACTGTCCCAGGTTGCTCAGAGCCCCATCCAGCCTGGCCTGGGACACTGCCAGGGATCCAGGGGCAGCCACAGCTTCTCTGGGCACCTGTGCCAGGGCCTAAACATGAAGCAAGGGTCAGTTACAGTGATATAATATACATATAAATCTATGTACAGAAATATACACCCCTGTTTACATCCCAAGTGCTAAGATATTTTAAAACGCACTGCCAGGTCTCAGACAAAGGTAGCAAACCTTATTCCTAGCAAAGATGATTCCAAGAGTGACTCCAATGATGCTCTCTGGCTCACACAAGGGATTCATTCATTCACCCCGTTTCTCCTTCCCTCTTAAAATTGTACGGTCAAAGATAAATGCATCATGTGTACACATCTGGTGTGTGAGATTTTTCATTTAAGGTGCTGGAGCTTTGTTCTCTGCAATGGCGTGTGACAACTTCCAGCTTCTTTCCCTCTTGGGCTGCTGAGTTGGGCATCACAGGCATTCATCCTCTGGGATTTAGAAAGCATGTGCTTGGGATTAATTCACAGGAATAAGCCAAAGTCCCTGTGGTGGTGTTCAGCACCACTCCCCAGTGCTAAGGTGTTAAGACTCAGATGGAAAACAAACTCATCTCTGAGCTGTTGTGTGAAAAACGGTGTCACTTCAAAAAGAAACCACTCTTCTCTTGTGTTCTTGAAACAAGTCTTTTCTGTCAATGAAACCAGTGACAAAAGTTCCAGGGATTCCTCTGGGGGCTTCTGTAAGGATGCTCATATGCAGTGGGAGTGCGTTTACTGGCATGAATTGTGGAGAAAAGGAAAATGGGAATCATAGAATGATGGAATGGCTTGGGTTGGAGGGGACCATAAAGACCATTCCACTAGACCAGGTTGCTCAAAGCCCCTTCCAACCTGGCCTTGAACACTTCCAGGGGTAGGAAATTCTTTATGATCCCCATTTCACTTCTCCCATGGATTTGGGTGTTAGTAACCTAGTAATTTTTGTGTTAGAGGTCATTAGGTTGTTTCCCAACAGCCTCAATTAAAAAAAAAGACCTCACAAAAGTCCATGTGACAGACTAACATGAGATCATCTCACAAATCAGTTATTAATTAGGCTGCCTCACATGAGCCAATGTAAAACCCGAAAGTCAGACTTGCTTTCAAAGAACACGTAGCCTGGTGGTAAAACCACAGGCCTGGGATGTGGGAAACCCTGAAACCACACGGCCACAGCTGGGATCAGAAGAGTATCCGGAGAGCAGCTGCTGTTGGCAGAACCTTCTCCATGAAAACTCCAGGTCCTGATGACAGCTTGTGCTGTCCTATCTCCATATGATCTGAACAAAATGTGGAAACAATCCCTTTGTATGTCATATGGAGGGAAACAAATTGTTAGAATTCTGGAAAAAGCAGAATGCAAAGCTTTTTTCTTTCTTTCTTTTTTTTTTTTTTTTTTTTTTTTGCACAGATTTGTTTATAAATATCTATTACAAAATTTCTTTTTGCTGTATTTGCATTTAATTTAGAAATATCTTCTTGTGCTCATGTGTGGAGTGGTTTGAAAACAAGATCAAATAAATGAGCTGATCAAAAACGTTAAGTGCCAGCCCATTGATGTGAAAGCTGGTGATAGTCAGAACCAGTGATGCTAAACTTCTTAGATTCTGTGGAAGGTTTTTTTATAGGTTACCGACTTCATTTTAGTGATTGTTTCTTCGGTGTGATTTGCACAGAGGATTCTGAACACGTGCAAATATGATGCACACCCTCAAATCCCAGACCACTTCAGTGTGCTGCAGCTCAATACTTCTGTTAAGTTAAAGCATATTTGTCAATTCAAAGGTTTCTCCACAATGGCATTAAAATATTCCAGTCCCAGTCTTCTGGATCCTCCATGGATATGGAACAGTGAGGGCAAACCACCAGTTACACGTCCTTACTCCAGCAAGATGCCTCCCCTATGATATCAAGCACTAGGCCAAGCATAATCCCACATTTACACTACTCAGATTTGCCCGTTCCTGAATACCATACAATAAATTCAGGGCCGTTTTCACTTTGAGATTAGAGGAGCATTCATCACCTCTCAGGAGTTGCATGTTGGGGGGGCTGGACATGTAGAATTCAGCTCCAGCCTGGAGATATATAGTTAGCTTTCCCTGTCAACAGAGAGTGTCCGACAAGCTGGGACAAGAGTTCATTTTCCTGTGGTTTTTCCTGGCACTGAGCGCTATGCAAAGCAGATGCAAAGCCAATGGAGTGTTAGCACAGAAAGGTGAGTGGGTTCTGTGCAAATTCAGGTTTGCCTGCTGTGAATTAGGAATATCAGTAAAAGTAATTTATTTTTTTTTAGATAGGCCAGGGGTGCTAGTGATACCTACATTGCCAGACAGGCAGCAGCACAGATTCAATCCTGGCCACACCATGATACATCACTGGCTTAAGCCAGAGGTCATTTGGGACCTACCAGCCTTCAGATTTTACCTTTGCCTCTTCTCCCCCCAGGAAAATTAAGACTTTTAAGGAAGTCCTGCCAACTTCCTTCTGCTGCTCTCTTGTTGAGATCACCTACAGGAGATTTTTCATTTGAAGTTCTATCTAGAGCAGTACAAATGTGCTTGCAATTCTTTGTCTGCTGACACAGCAGGATAAATTATATTCCCCAAGACTTTTAACTCACTAACTCTACTCAAGACAGAATCTACAAGACATTTATATGACAGTGTACAGTGAACTTAAATATAAAAATATTTGCATCCATAGATAAATATCTCTACATGTGCAATTTGGAATATGTGAGTTTATATTAAAATAAAGGCTATGGTTCTCATGGAATGGTGACTTTTATGCCCTATCAAATTTCCTGTAGTGGTCTGGGGGGCTTCAGTAATTTTACATGTATAGATTGAATTTTAACATAGCTGAACTCACCCACAATACAGCACATATAAACTCATACTGAACATGAACGTGTTTTGTCCCATCATTGCAAATCTTTTTCAAATTATCTGATGGACCCCAAGAAATCCACAAACCATAAACCAAAATTTACATTTCAAATGCTCAGCTGTATAAAGCACAAGGTCCTGCTCCTTTGGCTTCAGTGGCAACTTGGTTGGCCATTACCCACTTTAAGCACAAGAGTAATGTGAGGTCCTGCAAACCTTCCTTCTTTTTCAACTTGCAGGCACTAAAGGAAACATGGTTAATGTATGTTTCTGCAATAACATTAGATTTGGCTTGAAAATAACACGCTAAGGTACATGGTATTTGTGAATGGTTTGACTTTTAGTTTAATTCAGCTGTCTCTGACTTTTTGAATATAGTTCTCTACTAAAAATGGGGTGGGGAGAAAGGAACAGTTCAACTGTGAACTATTCTTTACAAAACTGGATACTTTTGCCATCCCACTAATGTCATCTGGCATTAATTAACATAACATCTCTCTAATTATATTGTCATCATACAGCCACCAAATTAAAATACAAAGAGAATCGTTAAAATTTCCCGATTTAACTTTGGCATTTCTTTTAAAGCACGATTTTTCAAGTTTTGTGTGTATAGGAAATCATCCAAAGCCCACTGAAGTCAATGGGCTTCATCCCAATAGGGCCCAGAAACATTTGGAAAAATCAGTGGGGTGTCCAAATTGTCTCTCTAAACCAAGTGATTAAACACTTGTTTGTGCCTGGCCTTACACATGAGCACTGTCTGCCCTTCAGCATCACTGTCCACTGCACAAATCCCTTGGCATTATTAATATCTTTGGGGTCTGGCTGAGCTCTACCTCACCAAGCGCTTCACCTCTCTGGAGTTTGGAAAAACTATACATCGCCCTGAGATGATCAGAAACACATGGAAAAATATTAAAATGGTTCATAAAGAGAAAAAAAATTAAAAATAAATATTTTCTTTCCAAAGCTTTTACTGCTGAATTTTTACTTCAGGGAAGAAAAAAAAAAAAGATCCTTGTCAGCACTTTGGAAACGACGTTCCTTTTTCCACCTCAACAGTCCTTTGCCTATTTTGCCTAGACCTGTTAAGCTGAGCATGTTGCTACAGCCCAGGACAAGGCATGAAGAGCTAATATTTTTCAAAGAAATAAAAAACGTTCCAGCAGCAGTAGCAACTCACGTTTTCCTTGGACAGGATGCATTTCCCCAGCTCCCCTGGGAAACCAGAAGCAGAATCCCAGGGTAGCCCTTCTCACATACCTCTGTGCTTGGGCATCACCTGTTTGGGGAGTATGAGCCAGACTGGGAAAATCAGCCTCTGGAGATGCTGGACAACTTGCAGACTTAGGGAAGGCTAGAAGCTTCTGCCCTCAGTGATCCACAGACCTCTTAGAGCTTGGAGCCTGAAAAGCCAAGGCACCCAGGCTTGCAGATCAGGAAACTTCTTGGTGGCTTTGGAGCAAGCAAGTAGTTTAAATCGAAATCACTGACTCCACACAGAAAATTCCGGTTGGCAAATCCGTGTTTCTCCATCTGGATGCAGCTGTTTGCCACCAGAAGGCTGGGCAGCACAGGGCTGTGTTAACTCCTGCTGGAAGCCCTGAATGCAGATGGCAAGGAGCGTGCTGGGCTCCTCTTATGTAGCCTTTCCCATGGAAAATGGGGTGCTGCCCCTTCCATGAAGACCTACACGTCTCTTGCTGGGGTACCTTCATGGCCTGTCAATGATTCCCATTCACTGCTGTCCCAAAGGCCTAAATATGGCCCACAGAATGGTAATTTTGGCCTGTCCCAATCATGCAGGGCTGGATTCCCTGCGCCTTGTGTGGCAGAATCCGTGCGGGTAGGGCACGCATGCGAGGCTGCTAAATGGAAGTGGTGGGATTTTACACAGGGAGAGGGGCAAGCACATGGCCACGTTCCCAGTCATGGTGTGCTCGAAACACATCTGGTCTCGGAGCAGATTATTCTGTGAACCAAAAACCAAGCTTGAATATACAAATTTTGTGCTCATTCCTCTTGGTTACGGAACACATTCTGGTAGGTGTTAAACAGTCTGAGACAGCCCCTGCAGCCAGAGCCTCCAGCAGCATGAAGGAATGAAGTGTGTGTAGAGTGATACCAATGAACCTCTTGCAGACAGTTCTGGGCTTCACAAGGTTGTATTTGAAGCTAAGTTTTGGAACTTAAATGTGTCTATCCTGCCTCTTCCATCCTGGCTATCCTTACTCTACACCTAGGGCCAGCCTAAATGAATTATGTATGTTGGTGTGTATTTTATAGCAACCTACAAACCTTTTTTTTTTCGTTCTTAGTTTATACCTTTGGTTGTTACTACAACACAAGCAATAATAACTCAACAAACACAGGAAGAAGCAATGTCTGTCTGCAGCAGCAGCAGTTTAGTTACCTGCTTCCTCACACACACACACACACACACACACACACTCTCTCCAGGGCTAGAATTTCATGTCAAGAAAAGCTCACTCTGCTCTAGATTGCAGGTCCTGCTTTGCTGTGCAGTGATTCAGCTTTCATTCGGTTTCATTTCTGGAGGCTCCGCTGTCCATTCAGCAACTTACACACGTAGAATTATCCAGGAGTGGCTGCATTTACTCCAGACTTGAATAAATTACAGCAAAATGTGTCTAATGGGGGTTAGTAAGTCCACAACAGCATGCAGCCCTAGGAAATTCATCCAGAAGCACTGCAAGAATCATCCTAGAATCTCAAAATCACAGAATGGTTTGGGTTGGAAGGGACTTTAGGGCTCATCTGGTTCCACCCCCTGCTATGGGCAGGGACAGCTTCCACCAGACCAGGTTGCTCTGAGCCCTGTCCAACCTGGCCTGGAGCACTTCCAGAGATGGTGCATGTGAACACAGTGGGAAGTATTGCTGAGGTGCAACACCTTTAGATGGTTCTAAAAATAAAGGAAATTTCTGTTTAATCCCAATGTCGGGATTTTTAAGACTGCTTGCTCTTGCAGAGGCAGCTAAACAGATCCTGAAATAGAGTACCAAGGAAGGAAATGTACGTGTTTATTTTGGAGTGTTTGGATAGAAACATTGGATAGAAAGCCTATAGGAAAATGGAAAGCATGCAGCAGTAATTTATTTCTAAAGGGAAGGGGGAAAAAAGTCAAGGAAATTCCCTCAGACTCCCTTGGAACCAGGTTTTCAGCTGGTGTAAATCTGAGGCTAGGTTAAAATCATTGGAACCAGCTCATGCTCTGGATCAATAGAAAGACATACAGCAGTGGTGACCTGAGAAGAATCCTGCATTGGGGTCTGCCCAGGATTCTGTCCTAGGATCAGATGCAGCTCCCGTGCAGAGCAGAGCTGCACAGGCAGGTAGGGGTCCCTGTCCCTTTACGTGTCAATAAGCATGTCCCCTGTTACATGTCAGCCTCTTCCCACCACCCTGTCCAGGCCCTCCCTGTCCACGTTAAAACACCATGTGAGCTTTGCAACAATTCCCATTCGCTTGCCCTCAGGTCACGGCTCTTAGCAGCTCTGCAGACTGAGAGCATGTTCTTTGTGACCTCCGCAATACGTTTGCGTTATCAGCTATTACATCTTTTATCACACATCATTGAACTTGATGCATCAAGGCTTCTACACAGCTTGCCCCTGCTCTCTAGGAATTCCACAAATAAATCACTGCCACGCACTGCAAACTGTCAAAGAGTTGCTGACATGCTCTGCAGCAGAAAGGCGCTGGATAACCTTTGGCACCAGAACTCTATTTTTAAGTGCTTTAATAAAGAGCACTATTGTATTTGAAAATGTACAGCTATGGTGAGAGGAGTTGATGGTTTGCACATGATGCATCACACCCCTGATAAAATTCTTCATCGAAAAGTTAAATATCCCAAGCAGCAACCACACACACGGAATTGTTAAGGATACTCTGTGGCTGGAAGCTCTCGTCTCTGTGTGAGCATTCAGACCTTTCCAAGCAGCCTTTGTGAAATGGAGCACAGATTTACAAAAGCCAGGCTTAATGATTCAGATGCTTTTCCACACCACGGGGTCAGAACCTTGGGCAAAGGTTCCCCCCACTCACAGGCAGGGGTGGGGGAGAGAAAGGGGTGCTGGATGTGCCCGAACAGCTGCCTCTTGGTTTTGTGAGCGCCCCGGAGAAAAAGGACACCAAAGCATCTGTTCCTTGGGACAAGGCCATGGTGTTTCTGCAAAGGGGAATTGGCTGTGTGCTGTTTATAGCCACCCTTGTGGTAATCAGCAAGTGTCTGTATGTTCTTTAAATAGACACATTACCCTAAGGAAATACCCAAGTCAGCACCTCTGTATCCTGCTCTGAGAGAGGAAACCTGACCTACAAGGCACCAAAATTTGCTGTCTCTTGGCTAAGGGGCAGAAATTTTCTAGCTAAGGCCTTACTGCTGCTCGCTTTTCTTGGAGAGTTTGCTTGCTTCAGCTCTCACGGAAGTCAGTTTTACTCTGGGTTGACTCCAGTTAGAGTTGCTCAATAATTACACAATTGGCAGTGAGAAAAGAACCAAGCCTCAAGGAACTGCTTCCTAAGTAAAGCAAGAAGGATAGGATCAAGTAATTGATCAGTTTATAGATTCCTCATTTATTCTCACTAATTGCCGTTTAATATGGAAATATTTCCAGAATTTTGTCCCAGGAAATTGCCGCTCTTTTATCTGATGCTCAAGCCTGACTGCATGAATAATATAAAACTAGATGAGATAAGCCACCAGAGAGTGTGTTAAGCAAAGTGAGGATAGAGTTGCATCTGATCAGAAGAAGAGAGAAGATGGTCTTCCTCCTTCCTCAGTGCCTGCAGAGGAAAGGTCTGCACCCCACTGATGTGGTGCTTCGAAGAGAGAAGACTGAGAGGGGATCTCATCAATGCATATACAAATCTCAAAAGCTGCCAAGGGGACGGTGCCAGCCTCTTTCCAGTGACAGGACACGGAGCAGTGGCCATAACTAAACACAGGAAGTTCCACCTCAGCTTGAGGAAGAACTTCTGTACACTGAGGGTGGCAGAGCCCTGGAACTGCTGCCCAGGGAGGGCCTGGAGTCTTCCTCTTTGGAGATATCCCAAACGCACCTGGATCATTCCAAACCTGCTCCTGGGTCACCTGCCCTGGGTGACCCTGCCTTGGCAGGGGCTTGGACTGGATGATCTCCAGAGGTCCCTCCCAACCCCAACTATTCTGTGATTCTGTGATTCTGTGACAAGGAATGTCACCTACTGACTTCTGAGGAATTTCTCTAAAATTCGTGTCAAGCAGCACTCCTGGTAAAGCTTAGAAATCTGTTTGGGACCCAGGAAACGAAGATGACAGAGGGCTGCAAGATGTTATTGTACAAATGGTGTAGTTCACCAGAAATAAGACCCTGAGGACTTACCCCTGTCATCACCCTACAATTATGGGGAGGGAGTGACCATGGAACACAGCTTTTAGGACACCATGGAATATATTTGACCTCCAAGCAGTTCTTAGAGCACCTTGTCATACATAATTAGTGAGGATGCTGGTGTTTATTTAGGGCTTGTGGCTGTGAAAAATAGAACAAAGAGATTGGGGGCCAGGGGGTGGGGATGGGCAATACTCAAGGCAGTAAAATAATTTCTCTGCTTTCTCTGCTCTTCCTCTCTGATTTTCTATCACAAGAACAAATCAAACCTCACTTTACCCGGTTAGCTCACTTAACTCACTCTTTTTTGACAGCACATGCTGTGCAAGATTTTTTTCCTACATTCCCTTTTGCCTACCATCCTTCCACTTCATTCTTGCTGTATCATCTTCAAGCTGGAAGATCTTACAGTTTCAAACCGTTTTTGAGAGCCCATTGTCAGACTGACAGAAGGCAGCAGGGAATGAGCTTACCTTGCTATTTACCTCAATAGTTCTCTTTGAGATGAAAATTCCTCCTTGGCACATGCAGTCCTAAATGAAAGAGCAATTTCTCTCTTGCTTGCCTTTTGATTTTCTTCTTTAGTCTGCACGTGGCTCACAGATATTTCTCCAGCCTCTGCTCCTCACAGGCTGGTTTCATCTTACATCACTCTTACATTTGTATCAAAGCTTTCCTTTTAACAGAGATGGTCTGTAGAAAAAGTTCAAATCAAAGTTTCCCTGAGCTTTGTGAGAGGAATCACTCTGAAATTTCTTTTTTTTTCCCATGACGTTCAAGTCAGTGTTCTGGGATCTATTTTTTTTTTTTTTTTTTTTTTAAAGAAAACTTGGTTGGGCTAAATTAAAGTTACTTTCTGAAAATATAAACTCCTATTAGCCCCTGAATTTTGTAACTTGTGCTCATCCATTCCTGCAAGTGTTCATTAATAAAATACTTAGGGAAGGCAGGGAAATAATTAGTATCATCTGACATCACAGGCAGAAATGGAGGTTATATGTGGCCAAACAGTACAATTAGAGTGCATTACAGAAATCTAACAGAACTGACTTTCTTTAAACCTGCTCTGCACTTCCTTTGCTTCAAGGCGAAACAAGACAAAGGCTGGCTAGGTGAGTAATAAACTTATATCACAGACATTAATATACAGTACCCAGATAGTAAAATCTTATTCAAAAGGCCTATTGTACAAGACACTGTACAAACATAGTTCCTGCCTGGCAGCTCCATAAGGGCAAAAGGGAGAATGAATCAATTTAGCAGAAGATTAACACAAAGCACAGCAAAGTCAGTGCTGTGCTTTCCATTGTTTTCAGATGCCATGTGTCCACATGCTCATGTGTGTAAATGTGTGTCCTGCCTGTGTTTATAGAGGCACACATTTAACTGACATGCAAGTCTTGCAGTAGCACTTTGTATGTGCAGCAGTGCACGTGGTCATAGAGTCACAGAGCAGTTTGTGTTGGGAGGGACCCTAAAGGTCATCCAGGTATTGGCCGTGGGCAGGGACACCTTCCACTGTCCCAGGTTGCTCAGAGCCCCATCCAGCCTGGCCTGGGACACTGCCAGGGATCCAGGGGCAGCCACAGCTTCTCTGGGCACCTGTGCCAGGGCCTGCCCACCCTCCCAGGGAACAATTCCTTCCCAATATCCAATGCAAACCTCCTCTCTGTCAGTGTGGAGCCATTGCCCCTTGTCCTGTCGCTGCAGACCCTTGGCAGGAGTCTCTCTCCATCTTTCCTGCAGGCTCCTTCAGGCACTGCAAGGCCACCATGAGGTCACCCCAAAGCCTTCTCTTCTGCAGGTGAACAATCCCAATTCCCTCAGCCTTTCCTCCCAGCAGAGCTGCTCCATGCCTCTGCTGCCCTCGGTGTCCCTGCTCTGGGCTGGCTCCAGCAGCTCCATGTCCTTGCTGTGCTGGCCCCAGGGCTGGCTGCAGCCCTGCAGGGGGGTCTCAGCAGAGGGGGCAGAGGGGCAGAATCCCCCCTGCCCTGCTGCCCACGGGCTCTGGGGGCAGCCCAGCACAGGCGGTTCTGGGTCCCAGCTCTCACCCACAGCACCCCCAGGTCCTTCTCCCAGGGCTGCTCCATCTGCTCATCCCCACATGGATCCATCCTGGGGCTTGGTACCAGGTGCAGCCCCAGCATTTGATTTTGTTAAACCTCATGAGATGCCCATGGGCCACAGCTCGACCTTGTCCAGGTCCCTCTGGATGCCATTCCATCCTTCTGGTGAGGTAACAAACCACTCTTCTTGGTGTCATCTGCAATTTGCTGAGGGTGCATTTCATCCCTGACCGTAGGAGAAAAAGAATCCACATTTCTCTTGGCAATGGAATCAATGCCTGCTGTGTTTAATTGCTGCCACTCTCCTGGAATGGGTTGGTGTCTTAACAGTTGTACTGACAGAAGCAGGGAGTGCGGGAGGATCTATCTTGAACAGAAGTAGAGGATTACATTTTAGAGAAAAAGTATTTTTATGGAGAATAATGACATGTATTTTCATCCAAACAAGCTGTTCTATGAGGAGGAGAAGGAATCTTACTATTTGAATTTTCTGGGGTTTAGTGTAAGCTGAGGTACTCAAATCCTACACTGAAGGCATGAGCTAAAAATGTTAAACCTAGCTAAGCACAGTTTTAGCAATGTGGGGGCAGGGTAAGAATGTATCTTTTCTCTCGAAGCATTTCAAGAACTAGTTCTCACAAATTTTTGAAATATTTTGTGTGGCATTTAGTGAAGCCACATCAAGACTCTCTCCTCAGCCCTTAAGAGATGCTATTGTCTTTTTCAAACATGCTTTTTCAAAGCGCAGTCCTTCGCTGCTAAACTCAGGATAAAAACCAGTGTGAAAGACACAGAGAATTTTCAATACATGAAACATTGCATTCATGTGGCAGTGGAATCACAAACTCGAGGGAAGAAGCCATTGTCACAAAGTCTCCTGCACGGGGGACAAGTTTTAAACGATGCTGAAGGAGGGTGGGTGCTCTCCCTCCAACTAAAGGATTGACTAAACCCAGTGTGAAGTGCTCGTGTCCATGAGAACTTCCAGACACAGAGCTTTTTGCTTGGATTTAGCTTTTATTTGTGAATGCTCACTCCCTAATTGCCCTTTGGCCCCTTATGGAGGAGGCTGGGTGCTACATAAAAATCACTGTACCTTTTACCCAAATCCTCTTTCCCAGCCTACTCCCAGCTTTTCCTAGCCTAGCAGGAGTAATCTTAGCTTCAAAACCCTACCCAAACTTCATCAAATAAATGCGCTCTGCCTGCCCAGCTCTTCTACTTGGTTTCAGCAGGAAAAATCCATGCTGCAGGTTCTACCTTGCCGTGTTTTATAAAGCTGGTACAATCTAAATGTACCAAGCCTTTCCCAAAATGTGCTCTACTTCTGACACAGCCACAAAAGGGGGGGGGGGGGGGAGGGGGAAATTGCTCAGTGTGTGCCACACACTGATGGCTCTGCAATCTCTTTGTGTGAAGGAATTTCTATAAATTATGTATAAACCTGTTATTGTTCATTTAAAGGCATTTCTTCTGGTGGTTTATTGTTTCAGGCTAGTGTAAGCAGTTATGCCACCATTGTGCTTTTACAAATTGGGGTATGAATAAATAACAATTAAACTGTTTATACTTTCATTTTCAACTTTCATACCCTACTGGCACTGAGAATGTATAACTTGAATCCAGAAATAATATAAAGGAAGGATGCACATAGCTACGTCTTGGGTTTATAACATCTTGGCTTGATGGTATTTCCTTTTGCATCTAATGGGGGGCGAGGGCAGGTCCGTGTTTCAGTTTATCTGAACCACCAAAGTTTACAGAGAAGGAAAAGAGTGGGTGGGAGAAGAGGAAAAGGGAGGGGAGGTGGGGAGAAAAAAACCATTTCAGCTGTTGTCTATCTATATTCTAAACACAGAATCCTCTGATCTACTGATATGTAACTCATACCAGCAACTTGGCACCTTGAAAATATTTTGCACGGGGCTGGTGATGTTACAGAGAGTTTTCCTCCACCTCCCTTAACAAACAGGGCTATCGGATGATTTTCCCCTGTCAGCCTGAGTCATTTCCTCTTCCGTCACCTCGAGCTCTTTCAGCTCCTGCTGGCAGCGACCACCTCTCCATCAGGAGAGCCCTCCAAGAGTCCCTGCCTGGCTGCAGCTCGCAGGAATTCTGCATTGCTCTTTGGGGAAGCTGTTGTGACGCTTCCCAGGGTGTCCATGGAGTTATTGTGGCTGAGCTGCCCACGTGGACACTCTTACTTCGCACTGGAAGTGCCATTTTTTGTGGTTTGATTTGATCCATTTCCAAAAGAGCCTATGCTAAAGCCACATGGACATATCTACATGGAAAAGTAGCTTGAAATAGCTTGTAATAGCTTGTATTCTTCCAGTGTAGAGATGGTTATTCCCAGCCTAATTACCCTCTGGAATTGCCTACTGAAATCTTGGGTAGTTTTACATAAAAAATTGTTTCTATTATCGCTTTTATGCTACCAACTGCAAGCAACTCTAGCCAGCTGTATAAAATGACAACTTCCCTGATTTCCTTTTTTCACAAGCATTCTGAAATGCCTTCAGTGGGTGATATTTTATAGATTTTACTGGAATATCACAGATAAAACACAGATCTTTTAAAGAAAAGATCATGCTGATGAGGCGTTGCTATAGAAATACTTAAAATACAAACAGCTTTAAACTTCAGCAATAGTGATGGGGAAAAAAAAAGGCAAAAACTTACAGGTTTTACCACTCAAGAAAGCAGCTCCAAACTGACAAAGATGGCTCTTGAAGAGACCACAGACCCAGATTTTCCTCTGATGTGCCCTTTTCTTCTCCCAGAGTCCCATCTGAGGACATTGCAGGGAGCAAAAGCCAAGCCGAGTCTTCTGCAGTGTTCCTTGCCAGGCATTCCCAGCTACACCTGGGATCTGGTGGGGACGACTAGAGTTAATTAGTGCTGCTCCCCTCCCAATGACCTTTCCCTTCCTCATGCTCAGCTCAGCTCAGCTCGGAGCTCTGTGCTGGTGGAGCCTCTTTGAGCCTGGAGGGTTTGGCAGCAGAGCCAACAGCCCTGGCTGCTGCAAGCCTTGAGATGTGCTGCCCCCCGAAGCTGCCTGGGAATGCTTTGGAATTCAGAGTTGAGCATGAGTTAGGCTGGGACACTCTGAAGAGAGCTTTATGTGCTGGAAAACCACTGCAATCCAAGGGGTTTCAGGCTGTGAGACCCCCCAGGACACCCCCTCCGAGGAGAATGTCAAGAGTGATGTAGATGTTCCCATCCATGGATCTAAAGAGTGAAATCTCTGTCCCACAGGGCTGGAATCGTATTTGCAGAAACACAGCTATATGGACTCCTGAGCAACAAGTGAAATAATGCTGCTGCTGCTGTGATTGCTCAGGAGTCCACTTACTCATCACTGTATTTGGCAACATCTTAAGTTACTTCTCATTATTTCATTTAGAGCATGGAAACCCTTTGGAGAAAGAACTGAGTGATAAGGTCCTTTAAGTTGGTTTTATGTTGAGAGCTTTATCTTTTAGGAACCTGAGTTATGAGCATTTGTCTCTATATTAAGTCTTTACAAGAGCTGGGAGGGAAGAAAGAGAACAACATACATTTCATCTTGAAACATGAAGGAATCATGTGGACCTTGGCTTAGTTCAAGTTAATTTCTACTTAGGTGATAAATCTATTTTTCATAGATTTGTAACTTGGCTATAAAAGCATATTTGAAGTCTTGAATATTGGCAGTCAAAACTTTCAGGTCAGGAGAATATTTTTAGCAATATTTTATTTTAAAAAATAGAAAAACATAAAAGGTTGTTTTTAAGTCTAGAAAATTAAAGTGAGAGTTTTAAAAAGCATGGGTTGGGTTACATTTTGACACCCATGTTTGTTTTATTTTCCCTTAAAGAAACAAAAATCCCATCCAGTCTGCGTCCAGCCTGACAGATAATAAAAGATATTCAGCTTGATGCTTTTAAAAATTGCCCACAGGCTTTTTTTCATCTCCAAGAGCAAATAATCCATCTCAACTAATATCCCATAAAAAGCTGAAATCAAGGGATTACTGTGAATTGTCATGGCCGTGTTTAATGGGCAGATCTTCAGCAGATCATTGTAACTCCAGGAAGGGCAATAGCACTACATCAACCTGCACTAGCTGAACATGTGGATAGCAAATACATACCACACTCCCTCCCTCAAAACACGTGACTAGTTCAGTAATACTGAATTAGGCAGTAATTAACGTCATTAACACACTGGAAGGAACGAAGGCCCAATGAGAGCACACCAGTCATCTCAGCATGGCACGCACAAAAAGCATCAGGACAGCTTTGGCCACGTGTTCTGGGGTAAACTCTTTGCCACAGAATCTTTCGTTTCACAGTTTCTTCAGCCTCAGAATTACAGAGGGGCTGAGTCAATCCTGCCAGGATCTGAGTTAGTGCTTCCAGGCAGACCAGGCCAAGCTGAGGGGCAGAAAAGGTGTGGTGCGTGCAGAGCAAACAGGAAGGTTCATTTCTGGCCTCTCACTCACACCCTCCTGTGTGTTTTTGCTGCACAATCTCCCTTCTGTCATTCAGGCTCCCTCGAACACCGTGGGCCAAATGCAGCTCTGGCTGCCTGGGCTCACCTCTCTGTGCGTGGCCAAGGGGTGTCCTAACAGAGCAGTTCTGTTGGCACTGAGAGAAGTGCAGGTTTGCTATGAGGCTGATTCATCCACCTGCTCCAGCTCAGACCAGGGAACGCTTTGGGACACTGTCTGGGCCAGATCCTGCAACAGAACAGCCCCTGTGAGGCTGTTTTAGAGACGTGATGGCATTCAATACTCTGGAGACAAATTGATCCCAGCCCTGCAAAGTTTGGAGGGAACAGAGAGATGACTTTGACAGATTTTACTCTCCCCATGGGTTCTGGATTCAGTTCAGCTCATCTGGGCCTGAAGATCTACTTCTTCTGAGGTGACCAAATCAACATTAAAAACAATTCTCACCCCAGAGGAGGTCTTCGAGTTTATGTCCAGGTGTTTTACTCCCAGCATTGCCTTCTGCAGTCCCAATTACTGCCTTGGTGTCTGTCTCCCTCCCTGGCTCCTTCCTCCCGTGGCTGGGTCCCCCCCTGGGCTGCACACACCCTGCTAATGATTCCTGCACATCTTCCAAGCACACATCCTCCCGTGGCTGTCCTGGGGCGCACCTCCCTGCCGAACAACTGGCCTTTTCTTCCAGCTGCTGTCCACCCCGGGCCCAGCACCTCAGCCACAGCCCAAAATAGAGCAGAGCAAGGAGGGGGGCAGCTGGGCAAGGCTCGGGCTCCGTGTCACACCCCACAAAGCCGTGGGGCGGCCGCTGGGAAGTTTGCAGCCTGTTTGCAATGAGCAAGGTGGCTGTGCTCGAGGAGGTGCATGTGTGCTTTCACTTACAGGTCGGGCTCTGCTAACATCATTTAGGGGGAGAATCTCACTGCTCAGCTATTTCAGCCAGGCTTTGAGCTGCTGCTGGAGCTCTTTCAGCTCCGGCCTAGGTATTATATAGTCCCCCTCGCTGCAGAATTGGAGCACCTCCCAAGTATTTGGAAACAGAAGTCGCAGTAACAATCTCCCTTTCTTACTTGGCAGCGAGAGGGAGAAATACTTGGCGTAACTTATGCATTTGTTTGCATATTCGTGGGTGGGATCAAGTTATTTGTTGATGTGTGCATGGGAAGAATTAGATTTCTCTCAGTAAGTTGAAAATACTTTAGCACAAGGAAAGATGACTTCAGTGGCAGTTTTCCACGTAGGCACAGTGCAGTTCAGTGAGCAGCCTTGTGTCCCCTTGTGTTCCCTAGGTTTTGCCCAGAGGGCAAAGGTGTAGTCGAGGCCACGATCTGGAGCTCATCGTTCTTGTTAATTAGCTAATGGGGTCTCCCCAACATGAAGAACTTTGTGTCCCTCCCTTTCTGCTTCCAGGCAAAGCCACAGCACTGCTTTGGAAACACTTCAGTGCTCTGGAAAGCCTTTCAGAAGGGCCGAGCAGCCCACCCACGTGGCACCAACACCAATTGTTTGTTTGGACAAGTCTCTCCAACAGAACATTCTTCACCCCACACCCACTGTCACCCCGACAGGGCCGCCTGCCCTGGGATGCAGTTCCTATCGGTGCACGGGTCCCAGATTTGACTGTACACGCTGTGTACCCATCAGCTCACACATCTGCGCTCTGAGGGAGGGCACACCTCAGAATGAGGTCAGCACTCTGCTGAGAAATACACTTTAAACCTTCATGGGTTACCAGCTCCTCAGGGATCAAGCCCAGAAGGTGACTGAGCCTGGCTAATCAATGGAAAACGAAGAAATTGCTCACAGATCAATACTGGGAGGGGAGGGAAAGGGTAGAAATGGAAGAATTCAATCCAGTTGCCTGCCTTAAACTAGAGGTAAATACAATGTGCATAAATAAATGTGGGGAGAAATAGGAAAGCTGGAATATCATCCCAGACTGAGATTTTTTACTATCTGAACACAATCTAAAGATATAGGATGTACTCTAGGATTGAATGTCTGGATGTATTTATCAGGAAGTTTCTGCATCTCCTCGGCTGGTTGTAGGGAAGGGATAAAGAGCAAGGGCCTTTTTCTCTCTGTATGTTTTCTTGAAGAGAAAAGATAACCTTAGATTTCTTTCCTTTCTGTCCCCTGTTTAGGCAAAAAAAAAAAAAATTGTTCTTATTGTTCTCTTGTTATTGACTAATTCCTCAGCAAAAATATGAAATTTAACATACATTCCCATGATACTGGCATCCTTGTACTTCTTGAAGCTCCAGATTTTCTGCTAAAGTGTCCCTGGAATAGCGCAAAAACATTGGCAGAAGGAGCTCTGTAAGTAGTGCCCATTCTGGATTTTGGGTCCTGGAAAAGCCAGACGTGCTCCTTCTCACTGTGAGTTAACGCAGGTGGTGTGGAGCCATGTCCCAGCCTTTGGAAAGGTGGGAGGTACCACCCCACAGGAGTGTTCCTGGCAGCTCAGTGCCACACAGGCAGGTGATGCAACAGCTGAGCTGCTCCTGGGGTGCCTGAGGTTGATTTGCCTCTGTCGCAGCCTGTCCCACTCACCTCCCCAAAACCTGACCCTTCCTGGTGGGTGTCTGCATTTCCCACACCTCACCTAAAATAGCTTAAGCCTCCCGTGTTGCCTGCTTTGCTATCAGTCCCTTTTTGCCACACAGCCACACAGATGGGTAAGCTGAAGGTGCTTTTGCCTATCCCAAATTGTGACCGGCCAGGGATACACCTGACCCTCTGTGTGGTCACACGCACCCAGCAGCACTCTGAGCTCATGATGGCATTTCCTCACACCAGCAGGGCCTCTCTGAAGAGCTTTCTGTGGTTTGCAGAGTCTGCTTTATTGACCCCACACATATTCCAGCACGGTACATCGTGGTTTGGCTACCTGGTCGTACAGGTAATCACTTCTCTGGGCACCCCCAGAGATCAGCTAATCCTGCCCTCTGCTCAAGGCAGGATCAGGTTGTTTAGGATCTTGCCCAGCTGGATTTTGAGTATATCCAAGGTCAGAGACTCCACAAATTCTCTGGGCAACCTGTTCCAGAGTTTGACCAGTAAAAAAGACTTTCTGTTCAAGGTAGATTCTCCTGTATTGCAGTTCGGGTGCACTATCTCTTGTCATGTCATGGGGATTTTTTAAAGCCTGGATTTTTTAAAACACATTTTCTTTGTACCCTCTTGTCAGTTCTCTACACACATGGATAAAATCCACCAAGCCTCATCAGCCCTACACTCTCAACCTCTCCTTGTATGACAGATACACCGATCCCATAATCATCTTGCTGGCTGTAATCATCTTTGCTGGATCCACTCCGTATTTCCCTGTCTCCATTATTCTGGGGAGGCCAGAACTGCATCCAGAGCTCCAGATGTGTCTCACCAGTGCTGAGCAGAGAGGGAGGATCACCTCTTTGACCCTGCTGGTAAAGCTCTTCTAATGCATCCAAGAGGCTCTTGCCTTCCTTGTCCTGGCAGAATGAGACTATTTTTTGCTAGCAAAGGTGTACACCCAAAATACGCAGGAAAAGCGAAACTACTATAATTTTTCCTTCCTGCCACTGAAGCACTACAGTTGTCACCGGACTTATCAGGAATAGACTGTGATTCATGCTCACTGGCAAACACACAGGGATCCCACGCAATTCTACCGCAATCAGAAAATCCCTTCCATGGCTCCAGGCTTCTGGCACTGCTCTGACTGTGATGATTAACAACAGAAAACACTTGCACCAGGGCTCCTGAACCATGAGATGTAAACAGCCCCATGTGGATCCCTGGAGTTATACTGGAGAGCTTCTGGATATGCTGCAGAAAGGTTTTGAGCTACTGGGCACAGGGACAGTGTTCCAGTGTCCTGATTTTAACACTTCCACTCACGCAGGGAGGGTGTGTCTCAATGGGAGACCACTGCCTTGCAATTGCTTTTAGCATAAGCATAGTAAGGTAAAAGCAAATAAGAGCAAAATAAAAATAACTCAAAATACAAGCAATCCAAAATCCACAACATCTTGTAAAGGTTTTTGGAGGCAGAGGTGACAAAGAAGACAGAAAGAAAACCATTTATCCTGTGGTGAAATTCTTAAATCCTCCTCCTCTCTGCTTTCCCCCCCAAGCTGATAAGCTGGAGATCCACTCTTAACCCACACGGTCAGACTGGATCCCTGGGCACATTCCTGCCTTCAGGCAGCACTTAGAGCTGGCAGACCCACACCAGCTCTGCAGCTTCACCTTGGTGTGGAATTTGTCTGGGCATTGCTCAGATCCACATCTCATGCTTCTCCCAGCTTGGCCCTGCTTCCAGTCATTACAGACCTCATCTTAAAGAACTGCTTTCAAACCTCACCTCCTGAAACTGTACCTTTTTTTGGAACTGCTAATCCCTGTGCCAGGCCTGCTGTGTCACAGCTGTCTCTGAGGAGCTGTAAAATGCCTTTTCTACCCGACAGGGCCAAGTGCAAGCACTCAGTGAGCAGCATTTCCCTGCACCTGAACTTATTTTTCACATGAATATGTATGTGGCAACCACACTGAAGGCAGATACCTGTCTGAGAGGCATCCTGGCTGAGATTTCACATGACACTAATTAATTTCTTCAGACAATGACATACATGGGAAAGCTGAGCAACCAGTTCTGGGTTTGGGGATGTTACTTGCAGCTCTACGTTGTAAATTTGCCAGAACAAACCAAAACCAGCACTATGCACCTCAAATCTAACACTGGTACCTCCTTGTGAGTGTGAAGCGGAGCCTTGATTTTCCCCCCTTCACACATCTGTGTGACTGGGCAAGATGAAGAGCAGCTTTCTCTCTTGAGGAATTTTTCCCCCCCTTGATGATGATGATGATAAAAATAAAAATAACAATAAACAACACTTAAACAGCACTTTTCATCCACGAGGTGCCTCAGTAATGTTGATACAATTAGCTAAGTTAATTCTCCCTCCTCCTTCCCCCTGAACATGCACAGAACAGGCAAAATAAGGTGCCCAAGGAAGTGCGAGAGGCCCTGGCATCCATCCCTGAGGCTGCTCCCTCTGGGAAGAAAGTGATCCAAGACCTCCCCTACAATGCTCTACTCTTCAGCTGCAGCCTTGGGAGCACCTTTAAGCAGCAGCTTTTGTTCTTTATCACCCAAGGCAAACAGCTCCAGGGAAGGGAAGGGAAGGGAAGGGAAGGGAAGGGAAGGGAAGGGAAGGGAAGGGAAGGGAAGGGAAGGGAAGGGAAGGGAAGGGAAGGGAAGGGAAGGGAAGGGAAGGGAAGGGAAGGGAAGGGAAGGGAAGGGAAGGGAAGGGAAGGGAAGGGAAGGGAAGGGAAGGGAAGGGAAGGGAAGGGAAGGGAAGGGAAGGGAAGGGAAGGGAAGGGAAGGGAAGGGAAGGGAAGGGAAGGGAAGGGAAGGGAAGGGAAGGGAAGGGAAGGGAAGGGAAGGGAAGGGAAGGGAAGGGAAGGGAAGGGAAGGGAAGGGAAGGGAAGGGAAGGGAGAGAAGTGCTGCTGGTCCAAAGGTAGGAAAGGCCTCATGTTGCAGAAATGAAAGGTCTCTGATTTTGCCACGCTCATTTGCCTCTTGAGAAGCCCATTCTGTATCATTTCCCTCCTCGTTCAGTGGGGAAGGAAGAATATTTTCTAAATTTGAAGGTATCCTGGAAAAGATGGAGACAATCCTGAGTAATGAAAGCAAACGGAGCACACACTGTGCAGAAGTGCCTGAATATGATCTAACTTTCGCATATTGAAGACTCACCTGTGCCTGACATAGCTTTGGATCAGCTCTGAGTTCAATCTAAGCTGAAATGGTTAGTCTTTGTCCCTGTTATCTTCCACTCACTTAAATGGAAATTTCTTTTCTTGTGCATAACTAAGAGGCTTCTTCCACAAATGTGTATTTTTTCAGATGTGTTTCTGTAACGGCTGCAGAGAGAAGCTTAATTGATTTGTGTAAAGTCTAGGAGTCATAAACTCAAAAAAATGTTTCAGAAATTCCATCATTACCCATTTTCACTGTCAAACCCTGTTTCCTTAGAGACCAAGAAGGCTGACAGCCTCTCTTTACTGTGACAATCGGTTTTCACATCTCTTCTGGAAGATCTGAAAGCAGACTCTACCTCCGCTGCAATTCTGAGTCAGCCTTTATACCGAGGGTGACTCAAATATGCAACCTTGGCACCTGCTCCCCGCCTGCCCAGGTCTGGGGAGCGCTGATGGTGGCACAGGGAACAAAGGTAAACAGGAGTGTGTTCCTTCCCTTCCCTTCCCTTGTCCAAGCTGGCAGCTGGGACCGGCAGCTGGAGCCCAGCTGGAAAGGTCATCACTGCATTAACCCCTGCTGGGCTGATTTCCTGCCCTTCAGACCAGGGGGAACCTGCACTGGGAATTTCCGACTGGGCTTTAGTGGAGGAGAATTAAATGAGCACCTGCAGGGCTGCAGCCAGCCCTGGGGCCAGCACAGCAAGGACATGGAGCTGCTGGAGCCAGCCCAGAGCAGGGACACCAAGGGCAGCAGAGGATGGAGCAGCTCTGCTGGCAGGAAAGGCTGAGGGAATTGGGATTGTTCACCTGCAGAAGAGAAGGCTTTGGGGTGACCTCATGGTGGCCTTGCAGTGCCTGCAGGAGCCTGCAGGAAAGATGGAGAGAGACTCCTGCCAAGGGCCTGCAGTGACAGGACAAGGGGCAATGGCTCCACACTGACAGAGAGGAGGTTTGCATTGGATATTGGGAAGGAATTGTTCCCTGTGAGGGTGGGCAGGCCCTGGCACAGGTGCCCAGAGAAGCTGTGGCTGCCCCTGGATCCCTGGCAGTGTCCTAGGCCAGGCTGGATGGGGCTCTAGGACAGTGGAAGGTGTCCCTGCCATGGCAGGGGGTTAGAACTGGATGGGCTTTAAAGTCCCTTTCGACACAAGCCTTTCTATGATTTTATGGTTTTGGCCTATCCAAAATACAAGGAAGAGTTTATGTCCAATCCCAAGGGACCTTTACAGGTTAATGTGCATGCAGAGCACTCTTACACAGCACATTGCCCAAGGATTATCAATCACTATTTTTAAATAAAGGAAATACAGCTATCCCCATTGTATAGAAATATCAGGCACAGGAAGTGGTATGTGAACTTCTTAAATGGACATGAATATCTCTGTCAGAGCTGCAATCAGAGCCCAGGTCACTGCTCTCACCTCCCATTGCCTGTTTCTCTCTGCTGGGTGTGTTACTTCAAATATTTCACAGACAAACCATTTCAGAGGTTAGATTTTCTAAATGTTGCAGAAGAGCACCATGATTATTCAAAAGACACAAGCAAAAATACAGACTCACATTCCCTCTTCATTGCCTCATAAAAAATGCACTTGAGGGTGCAATATCTACTCCCACCTGGTTGCACACCAGGTAACTCCTGCTAAAGGGATCAAAGAGTCCCGCCAGGGAGCAGATCTGCCGCAGAACAATACGGTTTGGGTGAAGCAAGAACCACTTCCTCTCACCACGATCATTACGCCACATCGGCTCCCTGGGAGACAATCTGATCAAGTGATCAGTTTGATCAGAGGTTTCTGTGAAGGTTCTATATGCTCCTGTCTGGCAAGAGCAGTTTATTGCCAGACAGGTTCTGGCATGTTGGAAAGATTGAGAAATAACACATTCCAGGAGCAACAATTCAGAAGAACTTCTGCCAGCAAAGGCCCAGGTCCTGCAATCCAAAGCAGGCAAGCAGCCTCCTACACCTCAGAGCCATTGGTGACTGGAATGAAGCTTTGTACTCAGGACAGTTCTTGCCCATGTGCACCCTCACCTTCATTGCTGCCATCTCTCATGCCCAGCAGCAGTGTTCATCCCATCTTTGAATATCCCACGGACAAGGAGTCAAGTATTTCACCTCCAACGCTTAAACACTTTGTCCCATTTTGTTCTCTGCTCGTCCACCACTGTGGTGATGTGCTGAACAATGCACCTGACTCTCAACTAAAAAAAAAATCCTGGGCAAGTCGAAATCTAGACCTGCAGCTGAAATCACCTCTGTAAAGCAACAGTAACAACAGCAGCAAGAACTGAAAAACAATTAGATTCAACTGACATATCCAACCTTGTCCATGTCCAAAGAACTGACCTGACTTTGCCTCAAAGTCAAGGTCACAGAGCTTGCCTAGTTCTCTATTAGTGTGACACCAGAACCTTCACAGTTTTGGCAACTCCTCTGTAACATAAGAGAATCACCACAGAGGATCCCTGAGCTCCAAAACCTTCCACTCCAACTGCATCAGGCTCTCTGAGAAACATGAGCAGCTTCGGTGCTAAACTCTGAGGGCACAGCTATGTCCCACTGAAGAGGTTCAGGCCCTCATTCCAAAGAAAATCTACTTTATAGGTTTTAGGAAGCATGCATTCATTTACTTTCTCAGCCAGTACATGTAAATTAGCCATAAAACAGAGCTTTAAATGAGTAGAAGTCCTTGCACCATGTCTATTTATGGCTGCTAATTGTGCAATTGCCAAGTGTTTTTCCTGGTCAACTAAAAATTAAGCCAGTATAGTTACAAGAGAGTGGGAGTTTCTGTGTGGATATGTGGGAATAAACCACTTATTTCCAGCACAGCTGTCCCTGGGAGAAAGCCACTTTCTGCTGCATCACCAAAGTAGATCCCGTCAGCTGGTGTTTGTTATGGAACCTGGAAGCACTGAGATATCAGTGAGAAACACGGGTGTGACTGCAAACCGGCTCTGCAAATTCAGGGAAATTCAGCTCTGGAATGCCTCTATCTGGGCAATTCCCTCTGGACAGGCAAAGTGTCCCTGGGTGCTGTGCAGCACTGAAAACACCAGCACTTTGCACTCGTTCTAATGGCCCTGGGATGATTTCAGCAGAGCAGTGCAGCGTGATTTGAGCTCAGCACCCCCTCAATCGATTTGCCATGGTCTATAATCTTTGCTGTAAACAGCCTGTTCTGCAACTAAGGAAGCAGAAAGGGTTTTAATGCCATCGGTTTCACCCTCAATACCCTCACATTAAGCTCAAAGAGCTGAAAGGATTTCATATGATTTGTTCCAGGCTTGTATCAGACCCTCCATCAGGACGCCTCCCTTGTTCTAGACCACCACGGTGGCCTCTCATGTGTGGCTCTTCGCAGGAGCAGCCCTGCGCTCAGCCTGAATTCAGCCAGCTGGAGGTTTGCATCTAGAGGAGCAGGAAACCCTCTCAGGGTAACCTGTGCCCCCCCCAGGCCTGCCATTGCCCGCTTTGGGAGCAAGGCAGGAGTTCTGCAGGCTGCTTTACCTTCTCTGCCAGCACAGCTCCGTGGAGAGGCACTTGTGATGTCCCTGTGGTGTCCCTTTGAGCAGCAGCACAGCCTCCAAGGGCTCACAGGGCTGGGGAGGGGGGAACTGCTCTCTTTGTTTCTCATTTCCACCCGGCAGTCAAACATCCATTCTCTTTTTAGCCCTCCAAACTGTAAAAAAGCCTCCAAAGGCATTTTCCCAACCTTCGCCCCCAAATAAACCACACAAAAGGGTGCCATGGGCTGCTAGAAAGACTTTGAAGTCCCTATGAGAGAACTTTTCTATGATGTTCCCTCCCTTATCATGCCTAAATTATGCTTTAAAAAAAACAACAGCATGAGAAAGATAAGCCATAACCTCCTTTTGCTTCGTCTCCATTTAAAAATTTCACATTTCATCCTGTGAAAAGCTGTAGATAAGGTCTGACATAAATAAAGGAGTTGCCAGTTGGGGTTGAACCACGACATTAGGCTATCTTTAAAATCGCAGGAGAATACGATAAGCAAAAGAGCATTTAATAAAAGAGAAATCATCCCTGCAATGCTCCAAAACCTCAGAAATACAGCAGGTTTTCCATAACTTAAAATAGTGGGGTGTTTTTGGTGTCACAGGGAATACTCTGAAATAATAACTGTGCAAACCCCCCGTGATGCAGCAGGAGACGAAGGCATTGCTGCCTGGAGTCACTATATGATAGAGATCCAGGGGAAATTTCCTACTGACAGAACGGTTCCCACCCCACCCCCTCATTTTCTTTTTTTTTTTTTTTTGCTTCTGTAGCATCCCTCTGGAAGTCAAAACCTGCCCAAGTGGCCACTGTAGCTGCTGAAAAAGAATTAGACAAAAAAGGACAGAAGGTTGAAGAACAGAGAGCTAAATGTGAAAAAACAAATCTCAATTTTTGACATTTCACATAGTTCTGCCTTAATTTTTAAAAGGCTGCAGTACCAATGTTTGAATGTCAGAAGTCCTCAAAAGCATTCAGTGTTTGGATTTCAGGTTCTGGTTTGAATTAACTCTTATTTTTGGGCTCTGTTTTCCTTTACCATTGCTGTAAGTACATTTTTGGTCGCCTCATAATGATTAGCAAACCTTTTTTGATTTTTTTCATTTGTCTTCTGTATGGATATGAAAAAACCCCAACCCTAAACTTCCAATTGAGATTAAAGAAATGTTTCATTAAAAAAAAAAAAAAAAAGAAAAAAAAAGAAAAAAAAGAAAAAAAGAGAACAGGGTTTTGCTTCCAGAGCCCTAAGTCTTGCAATTATTTTATTTTGGTACATCATGAAACAAAACCCAGTATTTCTAAATTACCTGAAACATTAAACATTTAACTTTTTACATGTGTTGAGGCAAGGAACTAAGGTTTTTTCTGGTGAACTCAGAAACAGGGCCCTGCCCCCACCAACAGGAAGGAAGGAAGGGAGGAAGGGAGGAAGGGAGGAAGGGAGGAAGGGAGGAAGGGAGGAAGGGAGGAAGGGAGGAAGGAAGGAAGGAAGGAAGGAAGGAAGGAAGGAAGGAAGGAAGGAAGGAAGGAAGGAAGGAAGGAAGGAAGGAAGGAAGGAAGGAAGGAAGGAAGGAAGGAAGGGAGGAGGGGAGGGAGGGAGGAAGGGAGGAGGGGAGGGAGGAAGGGAGGGAGGAAGGAAGGGAGGAAAGGAGGGAGGAAGGGAGGGAGGAAGGGAGGGAGGAAGGGGGGAAGGAAGGGGGGAAGGAAGGGGGGAAGGAAGGAGGGAAGGAAGGAGGGAAGGAAGGAAGGAAGGAATGCACCCTTCACAGGCAGAAGGGGCACTGCAAAGAAATGAGGATGATTTTTTATTGCAACCTCTTGGGAGCAAACCTGCGGAATCACATTTTGCATCCTCGCAGGTGGGCTTTCCCAGCAGAGGCTCGTGAGGTGCTGCTGCAAGCTGCTAGCCCCAGGCAGATCATGGAATGGCCTAGCTTGGAAGGGACCTTAGAGACCATGTCATTCCAGCTCCTGAGGGCAGGGACACCTTCCACTATCCCAGGCTGCTCAGAGCCCCATCCAGCCTGGCGTTGAGCATTTCCAGGGATGGGGCAGCCACAGCTTCTCTGGGCACCTGTGCCAGGGCCCACCACCCTCACAATAAAGAATTTCTTCCTTATATCCAGTCTAAACCTCCTCTGTCAGTGTGAAGCCATTGCCCTTGTCCTGACACTCCTGTGCAGTGGGTGTTCCCCACACAGTGCAGCAGGGGAAACCGAGGCACCGCAGGCTCAAATCACTTGCCCAAAACAACACAGTAAAGCCGCAACAGCCCAGCAATAAAGCCCAAGAGTTATGAGATAATGATAGGAACTGTCATTTTCTCATTGTTTCACAGTTTGATGGGGGATAACACATTACAGAACAGCAGCTGTCCCTGTCATATTGTTAGCCTTCACTTTTTGTATGTGTGAACCCTTTACTGAAGCGCTTGGTAAGTGCTGAGTTTTGTTTCTGTGCTCCATGCCTGTGTATCCTTCATGCAAATGCCAGCTACAAGGTGTTGGCATAGTGGAGGCTGAGGGCAAAATACATACATTATAACACTCTCAGCTTGTTCAGTTAATCTTTTTGTCAGTCTTCACAGCTTTTCTGTGCTAGGTTTCTGCACACACTTGAGGTGCCTGGGCAAAAAACATTCAGCCGGGGCCCTTCCTCCGTTGTAAATGCAAGCCTTTGCAGAAAATTAATTTCAGATTAGATTGTGCAAGAGTCAATGCACCAACTGCATGCACAGGACGGCGCCAGGCAAAGGGAAAAGTGCCCAAGGTGTTCAACCAATCCCAAAAATCAGGCGTTGCTTTGGACAAAACGCTTCCTGACCGTGTAAAACCTGCTCCCTGTCTCGGTGTGCCAGGCCACGCAGGTGCTTTCCATGCAGCTTTTGTCTGCTCTGCAGATCTGCCTTTCCCCTGACTGCTGACAGCAGCTCACAGGCTAAACTGGGGTTTGCACCGGTGGGGTTTTGCTGTTGGCTGTGAGTTTCAGTAAGAGCGCTTGGCCAAATTAATTCCTGGCAAAATTCTGACTTGCTCTGCAATGATGCCATCAACCCCCTCCGAGTCCTGTTACTGGTAGCAGTTCTGATACCTGTTTAAAAATCCCTGTTTTGATCACTTACAGCCAAAATCAATGCTGTGGTTCCCTCCTGGGGCTCTGCAGGAACCACTAATACATTCAGGGCTGTACCAAGGGTGGGGCAGAAATCAAGCCAGCTCTGCTTGTTCCTCCAACAGAGGCACGGGATGGGGGAAAGAGCAAAACACCGCAGCTCCTCGTGGATTTGGACATCAGTGGGAGACAAGCAGGGGCGAGCTGAATTCCTCATCCTGCCCCAGAGAGGAGCATGCCTTGCTGCAATCTCAAATATCCCGTAGCCCGAACTGAGCAGACTGACAATTCTTGCTCAGCTGATGGATAGGAAAATAAGGTGAGCCTTATCTGATGCAGCAGGGACCTGACTGCATAACCCCCAAGGAAGCTGTCTGGGTCAGGTTCAGAGCTGCAGAGTCCCTCTGCGCAGCAGGGATTCAGCTTCAAGGCGGCAAATGGAAATACACGGAGGAAGCCTCACGTGCCTCATCTCCAGGGGCCTGCTCTGGAATGGGATAAGGAATGCTAAGCCCAGCAGCAAGGCTGATTACCTGTCTGCAAGGGGAACAGTAAGAAACTTGGGGTGAAAAAGAATGGAAGTCACAGAAAATGAAGCTCCAGAAGAGGCACTGCCAAACAGGACAGTGTGACATGAGTGTGGCATTCAGCAGCAGCTGAACAAGCGACTTCTAGGTGACCCTTCAGTTCCACTTAAATGCTGCTGTGACCCCTAACCAACCTGTAGCCCTCAGTCCTACCAGGAGAATTAACTCCCTGGGTCTTCCTTTCTGCCCTTTGCATGGCTCCAAGTCCCTGGCCCAAATCCCCTCCAGGGGGACCTGACACTGCACAAAATAGACCTGACCCAGATGTCTGAAAATGCATTTTTGTACTGAGCAAGGAGGTTCCTTGTGCTGGAGAAACTCAAAGCTTCTGCTCCCTTACAGATAACATGCGTGAAGGTAAAATGCTGAGGCCACTGGCAAAGGAGTGCAGATGACTGGAGCCTGAAGTGTGGCAACCTCCACCCCAACCTACCCAACAGGTTTTGGTTAATTGTAAAATAAATGAGCCCCGGCTCTAAGAGCGCATTAACCCAAAACACTGCTCCTCACTTGCTTGAGAGAGCTTTTGTTTACTGGTATTGAAAGCAGCGCATGGAAAACTTGCTACAAGTGCCTATTCTTAGCTGAGCAAACGTCACAGCATTGTCACAGCGAAAAGGGATCTCTAAATGCCATCACTAAGGTCTGGTGCCTGAGGTTCTGATCCTGCAGTGTTGGCACATGCCCAGAGGTCCTTTAAACCTTGAACACACAATTAGTGAGCTTTTCAAAGAGTCAGGCCAACAACATCTGATCCCAGACGAGCTCCCAGTCTCAGAGGGAACGAGAAAGAAGGATGGTGCAAAGGTGTAATGGCACATGTCAGTGCGCCTGAGCATATTTGTAAATTCCATTCCAAAAGGTAATATCCACTTTACCGCTGTGGGATCTCTCACTGGGAGCCTGTAAATTGGGCTGTATTACCAATACAGGACACAGGATGAACTACAGACGGAGCCTTTGAACTCTACACTGGGGTCTGACAGAGACTCATCAGGTGAATTTGGGACAGCTTTAAAAAGCAAGCTGTAACTCCGAGGGCTGCAATTTGGGGAAACCCACATGCCAAAACAGCTACTTTCCTTGGTAAGTACTGAAAAATGTGAACCACTAGCTTGAGGCCACTTTCAGCCAAACTTCTCCTCAGTTTTCCCAGTAATAAAACAGGCACAGAATTACCTTGCATTGAATTTTATGCTACAGACCCGTATTTAGGAGGGAAAAGATGAAACTGTGCCAGAAGAACTATTTTGAGTCTCTTCATATGGGAAACAGTTTGCAGAAAAGAGTTTAGAGATTACAGTATGGCATATCCTATAGACAGAGATGTAATGCTGCAGGAACTAAACGCGAGCTCTTTAACCCCAGGACATATTTACACAAACGTGTTCTATTTCAAGACCACCTCTAAATTATTTCAGGCAAGCAGAGAACACTCCCTCCCCAAAGTGTTAAATTATGCACAGAAATTGCAATTCAGTTCCAGCAAAATGCTCATTCTGATGCTAGAGTTATTTTCCCCTCCTGATTAACCCCATGTGCTGAAAAGAGCGCAGAGTCCACCACAACCTGAGGTCGTTTTACCGAACGCTGCTGAGGTCATGTAAAAAAGCTGCAGAATGGGTCAGGCAGCTCTCATAACACACCACAGGGCTGGGATGACACACCTTCTGTACACTCTGACACCTGGGTTCCTTCCCAGAGAGCAGTCCTTTATGAAGGAGCCGTTTTAGGCCACAGACTAATAAGGCAAGATGAGTCGCCCAGGTTGGAGACATGGGAGGTGCCACTCAGAAGAATGTGGCTCTCAACGCACTGAATTAATGATTAACAAGACAGACAGAAGGACGAGAAAAAAAAAAGAAGATAAAAGAATGAACTCATTGAGAGCCACATCTCCAGAAGTTCCAAATCTACTCTTGCTGTGGAGAGCTCTCCACTGAGTGTGACACCCACTTTAGGTTCCTAGCCTCAGTGAAAAAGGCAAGCAGCTTCCTCAGCAGCTCCCCGGGTTTGTTTCCTGTGGGCTCCTACTCAGCGTGCCCTCACTGCTGTGCTTCCTTGGTGCTGGCAGGCAGATGGCAAGCCAAACTCCACCACCCAAAGTCCAGCTTTTGGACTCTGACTCCTGCTCACGGCCTCTAATGCTCTCATACTGATAGGCAGGACTCAAGCTGGTGGAAGGATCCGAAGATTAGTGCAATTTGCAGGCGGAAAAAATTCAGCAAAATGTAGATTGAAGTAGCCTGAGTGCTACTAAAAAAAAAAAAAAAAAAAAAAAGAGAGAAGTTTGAACACTGCATTTTGTAAGGGTATGATGCATTTTGGATCTAGCGGTGATTTTTTTCTGTTGGTTGTGAACTTATGTCATCTTCTGAATCTGGCTGTGCTGGTAAAATCTGTTACCACCCCAAGCCCCTCTGCTGGATGTTGGCCTCTTCCAACTGCCTGTGGAGCAGTTCCAGTGAGCACTCCTCCTTTCCCTTCAGATGAACTCAGACTGACTATTGCAACTATTCAAACCAGACTGCCTGATTTCTGCCTGAAAAGAATTAGGATGTGCTCTCACAGACTGGCAGCTCACTGGGAGCAGCAGTTTTCAGCCAGGAGACAATTACAAACAGCCAGAAAGCTGTATGTGAAAAGTGGCATCTTCCTGCAGCTTTGCTGAAATAACCAGACTGGGAAAGCAAATGTGGCAATTCTGGGACAAAAAATGCCTTACTTGTGCTGTCCAGCCTCATCCCCATCCCTGGAAGTGTTCAAGGCCAGATTGAATGGGGCTTTGAGCCACCTGGTCTAGTGGAAGATGTCCTTGGCCATGGCAGGGGGTTGGAATTAAGATGGTCTTTAAGGTCCCTTCCAACCCCGGCCATTCTATGGACCTGCACCTTAGCCAGTGGCTTGTGGTGTCCAAAACACCAGGGTGTGTCCCCTTCTCCCTCTCCAGGGTGCCCTGTCTGGTCTTGCATTGCCTCTATTCCTCACCAAAACCAAGTGGAATTAATTCAGCTCATTAATCAAGCAGAGAAGTAGTGACTTTTTCCTGTGATTTGCCTTGACACAACAATTTGCTGTGTGAGTGAATTCAGCCAGCTCTGCCTGTGGACTAACGAGCAGCAGGGACAGGGAATGTGCAGGGCAGAGCAGCAGCAGCCACCCTGGAGCCTCCTGGGCATGGCTGGGAGCAGCTCACCTCCCTTCTGCTGCCAACAAGCCCCCACCAGATAGCTGCAACCTCCAAAGAGCTGCATTTCTTCTGTTGGGATCTAAGCAATCAATATTCATTGGAAACACCAATGTGACAGAATCCCCATCACAGCCCCTGTGTGCTTTCTTCTACCAGCACAGCTCAAATCAGACAGCTTCTGCATTTAGACAGTGCCAAATGTCAACCTCTGTGGAACCAAAACCAAAAGGATTATTCCCTTTATATATGTATACACACACACACACCTCTCTCTATATATAACTACATTGATTACTATTCAATATCTTTAGTAGGAGATCTTTATTGGCACAAGTCCCAGTGTGGACACAATTATGGGAAGTGAGGTTGGGCTGCTCCCAAAGCCATCAGCAGCCTGAGGCATTCACTAAGCAATGCAATTTTCATCAGGGGTTGTGATTTAAAAACAAACAAACAAACAAACAAACAAACACAAACCAACCACAACTGTATCAGAGCTTACAGCTGGAATGAGTCTTTAGCAGTACCACAGGGAGGCAAACACACCCAGGTGAGTGCCGGGGAGAGGGACAGAGGGACCTCAGCATCACTCCTGGCTTCAGACAGCTCACCAGCAAGTAGGAGTCCCTGCCAGAGCACACCAGGAGCTGCTAAATTTCGGCACAAGCCTTTCAGAAAGGCAGTTACCCTCACAGGCTGCTCTATCACAGATGGAGCTCCATTTCTCTGTGCCAGCACAGGCCCTGCCTCTCCACCTGATGCTGCCCTGCAGAACAAAAGCCTCCTGCTCAGCAGCCGCGGGGGACTGGTGTGCATGCCTTGCTGCCCAGCTCCATCCCATTTCGGCTGGGATGTGCATGAACCTCCTTCCTCGCTTTGCTCCCTGCTGATATCTGCTCGTTTGCAATTTGAAAGCAGTTCCTTTCTTTGCACACACTGAGTGGAGGGGCGGGGGCTTGGGAATCCTTTATATTCCTGACCAATGTGAGAATGCAGATGGTGTTTGCTGGTGACGCTTCACAACCAGTTCAACTCCACTCTTTGTGGATCTGGCTGTTTTGTGTTTTCATTTACTATGGAATGTAACCCAGAGAATGATGAAGGGACAGAATTATTGGCATTTCATGCACTGGTCATGCATTGCTGTGTAAACTTCCCTATATTCGTTTGATTTACCCACAGAAGGTATTAAAACCTACAGCTTTAAAATTGCATGTAAACATTGCAGTCAATTCTCAAGCAGATGCCAACAAAAGTGCAGCTAGAAAAACAGAGAAAAAACCCAACCAAACAAAACCAGGTCACTTGAAGCACATTCCAGCTATGAAATACGTTTCTCCTCTCCCAGTGTGGCAGCTTAAGCATTCCAGAAAGCTGTTGTAAAATGCACTTACCCATCACAATATTTTAGCACACAGTTCCTTCAAGGGCCTGATCCACATGGTCTTAAAATTACTATTCTAGTAAGTCTCTGCACTGGTTGAATGGGCATTGGTTGTAATTTTAAATGCTCAACAAGAGTGAGTCATTTGTTGCCTGTTTTTCTGATTTACCCCCAACGAGTCACCCTTTCCCAGATCCATTACGGTTTTATCCTGGAAACCACAGTCCTGCTCTAACAGAACAGGGGTCAAGTCAATCAGTGCCCTTGCAGCACCATCAAAGCAGAGTGCTGGCTAGGAACTGGCAGCAGGGACGTGAGGCTACACAAAGCCCTGCCTGAGAGCACACAGGGAAGGCTTTGAGGTTGCTGTGGGGTTTTCTTCTTCTTTTCCTGGTTTGAGGAAAATCCTAATAAAAGCCAGAGGAAAACCAGTAAGAGCTGGAGCAGCTCCTGTCCCCGTCCCCATCCTTCTCTTAATTATGTGCAGTGTGGTGGGCAGTGACACACCTGAAGGACGGGATGGCAGCCAGGGACTTGGACCAAGGTGAGCTGGGGCCAATGGGCATCTCATGGAGTTTGACAAGACCAAGTGCTGGGGCTGCACCTGGGCTGGATCAACCCCAGCATGAATCCAGACTGAGGATTAACAGATCCAGAGAAGCTCAGGGAGAAGGACCTGGGGGTGCTGTGGGTGAGAGCTGGGACCCAGAAGCTGCCCTGTGCTGGGCTGCACCCAGAGCTCCTGGGCAGCAGGGCAGGGGGGATTCTGCCCCTCTGCCCCCTCTGCTGAGACCCCCCTGCAGGGCTGCAGCCAGCCCTGGGGCCAGCACAGCAAGGACATGGAGCTGCTGGAGCCAGCCCAGAGCAGGGACACCAAGGGCAGCAGAGGATGGAGCAGCTCTGCTGGGAGGAAAGGCTGAGGGAATTGGGATTGTTCACCTGCAGAAGAGAAGGCTTTGGGGTGACCTCATGGTGGCCTTGCAGTGCCTGAAGGAGCCTGCAGGAAAGATGGAGAGAGACTCCTGCCAAGGGCCTGCAGTGACAGGACAAGGGGCAATGGCTCCACACTGACAGAGAGGAGGTTTGCATTGGATATTGGCAAGGAATTGTTCCCTGGGAGGGTGGGCAGGCCCTGGCACAGGTGCCCAGGGAAGCTGTGGCTGCCCCTGGAGCCCTGGCAGTGTCCCAGGCCAGGCTGGATGGGGCTCTGAGCACCCTGGGACAGTGGAAGGTGTCCCTGCCCATGGTCGTGGCAGAGGGTTGGGACAGGATGACCTTTAGGGTCCCTTCCAACCCAGGCCATTCTGTGATTCTATGATACCTTAGCAAAGCAACCAAGCTGCCTCCCCAGCAGCATGGGAAGGTTCAGGCTGGACATCAGGACAAGGTTCTTTCCCCAGAGGGTGCTGAGGCACTGACCAGGCTCCCCAGGGAATGGTCACTGCCCCAAGGCTGCCAGAGTGCCTGAGCGTTTGGACACTGCTGTCAGGCACAGGGTGGGATTGTTGTGGCTGTCCTGAGGAGATTCAAGAGTGGGACTCAATGATGCCTGTGGGTCCCTTCTAACTCTGCACATTCTGTGATTCTAAGATGTGATGTTTTTCTTTAAAACAGGAGTAAAGAATTTGCAATTCCTATTTACAGAGTCGGCGCTGAGCTGTGCTGTGGGAAGGAGAGACAAGCACAGGTATCAACCAGATGAAAGGCTATGTATGAAAACACATAATGCACCCAGAAACAGCAGGCTGGGTTTCCAAGTCAAGGGGGAAATGCTGATTTCAGTGGCAAGCTGCAAGCTGTATGACAAATGAAAAGTGTTGCTTATGGAGACACAAAGCTGCTGTTCTTGACAGCAAAGCCCTGCGTGCTCGCTGTGTGGAGGTGTGAGAGTGAGCTGGCGAGCCGGGTTTGATCACCACAGCCGCTCTTGGGGCGGAACAGCCACAAAATCCTGCTGCCCTGGCAGTGCCATCTCACACACCGACCCACGCCGGGACACCGCCGCCAGCCCCGGAGCATCACTGCCTCTCCCTCCCCTCCCAGCCCTCCCTGCCGAACCTTTATCAGGCGGCGGGTGGGGAGGGGGGCGGCAGAAAACCCTTCTCACAGCGCTGAGCTCCGGCCCGAGGAGGATGCGAGTAAAACCGGGTGCAAGTGAAACCACCGCAAACGGGCTGGCCGAGCTCTGCGGAGCCGCGGCCGGGAGCACGGAGCGGTGCCGGGCCCAGGGATCGGGGCTGCGATCGGGGGTAGGTCAGGGCTGGAAGCGGGGCTGGAATCGGGGGTAGGTCAGCGCTGGGATCGGGGCTGGGATCGGGGATAGATCAGGGCTGGATCGGGCATAGGTCAGCAGTGGGATCGGGGATAGGTCAGCGCTGGGATCAGGGATAGACCGGGGCTGGAAGCGGGGATAGGTCGGCGCTGGGAGCGGGGATAGATCAGCACTGGGATCGGGGCTGGGATCGGGGATAGATCAGGGCTGGATCGGGCATAGGTCAGCAGTGGGATCGGGGATAGGTCAGCGCTGGGATCAGGGATAGACCGGGGCTGGAAGCGGGGATAGGTCGGCGCTGGGAGCGGGGCCGGGACACAGCTCCCGCCGGGAGCGGCTCGCGCGGCTCCTTAAATAGCAGCTATAAATACAACGCCGGCCGCACGCTCCCATTGGCTGAGCCTCTCGCTCTATTTGCATAAAGGGGCGGGGCCGGCGGGCGCGGGGCGGGGCGAGCGGCGCGGTTTGCCCGGCGGGGCCGCAGCGCCCCCCAGCGGCCCGAGGGGGGAGCGCACCGGGACCCCCGATGCCACATCCCAGACCCCCGATGCCACATCCCGGACCCCCCGATCCCCCACCCCGGACCCCCTGATCCCACATCCCGGACCCCCGATGCCACATCCCGGACCCCCCGATCCCCCACCCCGGACCCCCCGATCCCACATCCCGGACCCCCCGATCCCCCATCCCGGACCCCCCGATCCCACATCCCGGACCCCCGATGCCACATCCCGGACCCCCCGATCCCCCATCCCGGACCCCCCGATCCCCCACCCCGGACCCCCTGATCCCACATCCCGGACCCCCGATGCCACATCCCGGGCCCCCGATCCCCCACCCCGGACCCCCCCGATCCCCCATCCCGTACCCCCGATCCCCCATCCCGGGGCAGCGCTGGCCTGACCGTGCCTTATCTTGCCCTGCCCTACCCTACTCTCCACCCCTCGGTCCGTGTCCTTGTTCCTGAGGTCACCCTCAGCGCCTTGGGAGAGTTATTAGTGAAAACGGAATGAGAAGGCTCTAAGGTTCAAGCAGTGTCCCCCACCTCAGGGGTGCACGCAAATTGCATGAAAATTACTCGTAATTTGGTATATTGTGTTTTGCTTCTTCACCCAAAAGCATTGTTGAAATACATTCCATATATTGGATGATAATCATAATCAATACACTGAACCATTTAGCAAGGAGATAATAGAGGATATGAAGGATTTACTAAAAAATGTGAGCCCTAGAACAGGAATTGAAGTTGCCACTTTCAACAAGCAAAGTCCCTACCCTGTAGGCTAAAAAATGTCCTCTCCAGTTTAGGCATAGGTCATAAAACAGTGTCACAGAAATGAGTCTTGGTTTTATGTGCTGCAAAAAGGATGCGGGAAAGGAGACTAAATCTATGAGCGTCTGAACCAAAATGAAGGACGAACTGTAAGATCTTACCTCCCCACCATGATGCTGATTCTCAGCACAGTGCTGTCCCCCACCTTGCAGATGAATTCGGGTCTGCCCCGCAAGCAGCACGTCCTGGTGATGTGTTTCTGGAATGAGGTGGGATGGGAAAGACAAATGAGGCCCTTGGAACTGTGGATGTCAACGCTGTGTCACACCAGGGTCAATAATGACAATGCAAACCACAGCTGGGCACACAGGAGTGGAGCAGGGAGAGCCAGGGGAAGTTGCCCCAAGCCAGCTTGGGGCTGGACCAGCAGCTGGGTGGGAGAGTGGAGCTCAGCTCAGGGCCAGGCTGGATGGGGCTCTGGGCAACCTGGGCTAGTGGAAGGTGTCCCTGCCCATGGCAGGGGGCTGGAAAGAGATGAGCTTTAAGATCCTTTCCAACCCAAACCAGTCTACGATTTAAAAAAAATATGAAAGCAGGATGCCCTGAGCACCTGCCTCCTGCAGTGCTGCTCTTTCCAGAACTGAGTCTTATGTGTTCACTGGAATTGTCCAAAAATTACTGAGAGCACAGGTCCCCTTTGAAAAAGAGTTGCCAGGCAAAAAAACCCACAAGGGAGCAGGATTTTGCTTTCTCATAACCCAAGGGGCTGTTCAGAGAGCTCCTTCAGGTCTGTTATCACTGCTGCAAGCTGAGAGTCTTATTTCAAATGAGGCCAAATTAAGAACGAGGACTGCTGTTGAGTTTTTGCTGATTCACCCTGAAATAATATTAGAAAATGTTCATATTTCTTAGCATGAAAATCCAGACTTTCAACAGCTCCTGGAATTTACAGAATTGCCCTGGTTCTTCAGCAAGACACAGACCTTCTCTGCTTTGCCAGCAGGAGAAGGAATCTCTTGGGCAAACAGGAGACAGATTTCCCATGCCGCAGTCACACGGCCTTAACTCAAGCCCAGCTGACCCCAAAGCCCATCCAGGCAAAATACTTGACCTTTCCCAAACCTTTGATCTGTGGCACCTTCAAATTCTTGCTGTACCTCCAGACTTGTGCTACAGCTGCCACATCCCAACTTCCCGAAAACAAGGGCACCCCCACAAACAGTGACTCGGGCAAGCAGCTTGGGTTCCTTAGGCAGAGCCTAGATCTGCAGACTGGCCCTTGAAAGGCAGGAGACAAAATCAAAAGCCTGAGTATTCCCTAGGATACAAAATACCCTTTTTGTTTAACAACAGCTGGGCAGTACAACTTGGAGGTGGAAATAGATGCGGATTGATCTCAAGGCTCCTACGTTGGGGGTTTTTCTTCGACCTATGGCACTCTGAGTCATATGATTCTAACAGACTCTCAGCTTTAATTGCAGGAAAGACTTTCTGCATCTCATGACTGTGCAAGAATATGTATTGTGGTAGCTGTAAAGGAGACACATGTAGGGAGAGAGAAAGAAGACAACCCAAAACGCAAAGCAAGCCAGAATTGGTTATATGAGCAATAACTCGAGGTTTCTGAGCTCCTGGCATGACTGTGCCTCATCCAGCTCTGAAGGCCAGTGCTGTGAGTGGGGGAATCGCAGCTCCTGTAGGAGTTACCCCACTCCCACTGAACAGGCAAAACAATGTTTGCCCACACGCTGCATTCCCCAGGAATTCTGCTTGAGCTGTGCTGACCTAGATCTGCCTGAGAGCCTAATATATTTCTGAGTGCAAACATAAATACACTCTGTTTCTGCATTTAATTTTTGAGCAGCTCTAATTAAGCTTAGCTTTGTTTAAACACATCCAGAGCTCCCTTGGTGTTTTGCCTTCAGTGTGAAGACTTTTTGCCATTCACAGGAAGAGCTGTGCTGTAAATGAGAGGGAATGGCAGCTGCTGGTGGAACCTGGGAGTTCTGCGTCTGCTGCAGCCCCAGTGACTTGTCTGAGCCTGAAGGGCTGTCGCAGGGCTCGTGTGCTGAGGGCAAGGGAAGGGAACACAGGGGGAAAATGCTGGGAGCCACAGGCTGCAGGTCTCAGTTGTCATGTTAACTCATGTTTCATGGCTCCGCTGCATTTGTGTGCCAGAGAAAAGCAGGAAATGCGTTCACAGCCCAACACGCAGCTGGGTTCTGGTATAAATAACAGTTGAAATGGGCAGTTCATGTTTCTCCCTCTCTCCTGGTTTTCCCATTTCAGCTGGCAAAGAGTCCAGACTTTTAAAATCCCCTTTTTTTTTTTTTTTTGCTTGCAAGTGCAGCCCATTTCTGTTCTCCATTCCCAAGAAATGGTATTGATTTGTAAGGGTGTAAGGCACTCAGACAGACACACCTGCAGGCTGGACTTTGTAAAGGGCTGCAGGCCAGAGCTTCGCCTTCTCTGGAGATGTGCCATAACCACTGTCAGACTCAACCCCACTACCCTCTCACCCTGCCCATCTCTCTGCTTCCAAACCACCCAACTTAGCTCCTTATGGAGCCAGACTGGGTAAGCCCCAAAAGGTGCAGCTCTGAGGGAGGGGTGGATGGAAAAATCTGCTGGGTGCAGGGACCTTGCCACCCTGCTGCCCCACAAAGCCCCACCACCACGGGCCCTCGAGTCTCCTTGACCCCTGAGATATCCCACATGCCCAAGGGTGGTGGTGCTGTGGCTGGAGGTGGATTTGAATCCCTGCGTCCCAGTGCTGCAGCTCACTGTGCGTAACAAGGAGGTGCCTTGCTGTGCCTTGCTGACCCTCCACCCCAGCAGGAAAAACCAACCTGTCTGAACAGAGCAGGTCAAGAAGGGAGAGCTGCTCTTGTGCAGCTCCCTGCTGATGGCAAAGCTCCAGAAATTGAAACCTTTAGGAGCAGCAACACCATGGTACCTATGGAGCTGCACTGCCTCACCAGCTGAAACCTACTTAGACCACGGCTCTGTTTGCTCTTTCTGCCACAGCAGCAGTTGGTTTGTGTGGTGAACCACTTGTGTGTTGTAATCAAAGCCTACTCACATGATGCCATCAGCAAGGCAGTTTTGTCGCTCTGCCTGTGTGTACACGCACATCCAGAGATGCCAGTTTCCCTCCAAAAGGCAAAGAGAACTGGAACCTGATGGTGAGAAAATGAGAGCATTAGGGTAGCAAGATCTCATTGCATTAAAAGGATAGCACATTTTACAGTCACACATTCCAGTGCAAAGTTGCTATGAAGTACTTCAAAGGCTGACTGCTTACCCATTTTAAGCCATAATAAATGACCACACAAGAGGCAGTGCCATAAAGACTCAGATCTGTGATCTGTAAGTATTCACACCATGCAGCCAGCCAAGTCCTATCAAATCCTATATTGCTTTTGGCATTTCTACACTGTTCAATGCTCTTACGAGGGCCAGGTTATCCTGAACTTTATTATATATGGCTTTGAACATTTCATCAAGTCTTTCTCTTGCTGGAACAATAAATAACCAGTCCTAACTAGGTGCAACTCTGGAAAATTAAAACTGCACTGACGTGGAAAATTACCCCCTGATAGCAAGACTTCAGCAGCTGGACCAGTGGGACTGTGCAGACTGGGCAGGGAAGCACTGAGCGGGGTGGTGCGAAGGATTTAGCTGCTTGAAGCAGAGGCATCTTGCGCTGTTTTAGTCATATGTGTGTGCCACACTCAGCCCTTCCCTGCCAGTCCAGAGGGGCGTGGGACTCTCAGGGGCTGCCCGTCAGACATGCCAGGCCCATACGGGTGTTTGGGGCACTGCAGGATGGATGAACCAGCCAGTCAGAGGCTGGGCAGAGTAAACAAACGTGCTTAAAATAGCTCTGCATGACCACATGTAGGCAAATGAATGTTGCCTTGGCTCGTCTGAAACCTTGCCCTGTGCTGTCATTCCGGTACCTGACGCAAGGCAGGAGGGAGGTTTGCTCTCCTGGGCTGAGCACATCACACTGGTGCAGTGCTTAGAAAAAACCGAGGTCGGCAGGGAATGATGAGTTAGGTGGACACTGAAAGGGTGTGGCCTTTTGGAGGGGCCACAGCTTTGGCCTTGAGGGCTTTGGTTCCCTCTCGGTCGCACCCTAGGTGCCTACACCAACAGTGGGATCCTGCCCACAGCCATCCCTTGGAAAGTGGAATGTGCGGATGGGGGTGTGTGGACTGCAAACATCCCAGGGGATCCTGCAAAGGAAAAGAGAAGCCAGGCCTCATCAGCACTGGGGGAACTCGTGAGCTCAGAGCAAAGAGGCTTCTCCCTGCTGGAAGCGTCTGCTGCAGCCAAGGAGGGGAAAAAATCGTCTTTGTCCACGGTCTTTATAAATAAGTAGGTTACACGGAGCTGGGCACTGACTCACGCTGCTGTCATGGCAGGGAGCAGCTCGGCCAGGCTCTGAACTCTGGCTGCCCAGCACGATTACACGGACAGGCAGCTCAGCTGGGGGATTGGCTTCAGCCACACCACACCACTCCACCGTGAGCTGCTCTGCTAACGGTGCAGAAATGTGAATTTCCCATCTTTTCTGGGCTTGGAGAGACGAGTCTGGCTGTGCCCGTGCCGCATTTCCCATCTCTCTGTGATCAGGCAGGGAGGAGAGATCATGCATCGCTGCAGCCCAGGAAGACTCTCCCCAGGCAGCCTGTGGAGTTTACTGGGGGAAGGGACAATAATTTAAGCTTTTCCCTCATTTATAACTGAGCAGAGCATCTCTTCAGCCTCTTCTCTTATTTCCAGTGATGATATCTGCACCAGTAAACCAAAGAGAGTCTGGGCATGGCCTCAAGCAGCAACACAGAGCCCTATGTGCTTTTTAAGTGTTAGCACATTCCCTGCCACCGTTTTGGCCTGTGACACCCTGGGATCTCCCAGCTGGCAGCACTGGGGCTGGTCCTGACCACAGAACGGGTGAGCTCACCCCGTCCTGAGGAGGAAATGAGGACAGCCCTGAGGACATGAGCTGGGCTCTGGGCATGCTTGCAGAAATTTTATTTCAAATTTTATTTGAGATTTTATTTAAAAATCTATTTAAAATTTTACTTTACATTTAAATTTTATGTAAAATTTTATCAAATTTTATAAATTTTTTTCTCAGGGCAGAGAACAGGCCCTGGCCAATTGCTCCCTGCTGCAGATAGTGCCAACACAAATGGACAGTTTTGCTCAGGAAACCACAGCAGTGGTGCCACGAACCACAAGAGCTAACAGTCTGATGCCATCCTTTCCACTGCTGAGGTGATCTCAGGGGCTGCCACTCAATTTGCAGGTTTTCTGCAGGAAGCAGACCACCCCCAGCCTCTGCTTTGGCAAACGCTGGGCGCAGATGCTGCCACAGGACATTGCTGCACCCTTGGAAAGCCCTCGTTGTGCAGAGCTGGAGTGTGCGGTGGCTTCTGAAGGCAAGGCACAGAGCTGCAGCCAGGCAGATGAGAGAGATGGAGCTGCAGCAGGTAAACTTCTCCTGCAGCCTTTCCCCACTGAAGTGCTAATGCACAGCAGAGCAGGGCTTTCAAGCAGTGCCTCCCCTCCGGCTGCTCGGCGCTGTCAGCTCGCCGCCATCCCCATGGCATTCTCCCAAAACTGCTGAGGAAGCGCCGTGCGCCCCAGAAAAAGTCCTCGGAAACTTCTGTGAAGTTTAGCTTAACGCTTTACGCTGCAAATTCCAGTGTCGTGATGGAGGGACGGCCCTGCCCATGTCCCCGAGGTGCCAGCGCAAACAGAGGACACGAAACACACCCCACGCTTCCCTGGGCTCTTCCTTCAGCCCGTGTTCAGGAAATCCATCTCAGGGGGTTGAGGTGTCAGGCTGGGGAGCAGGTGGCCATCCCTTGGCACCCTACACAGCCTGAGCAGGTCCAGTCCTTTCTTAGACCTCACAGCAAGCCTAGGCTCCACTCTTGCCCCGTGTAAGCCTTGTTTGAGGCCTAGAGAGTTGCCTCGTATGACCCAGGATGAGTCTGAGTGGGCTAAAAATGTTTCTTCTCCCAGAGAGAGGCACTTTTAGCTGCAGGACCTGTGGCTCTGGCTGCATCCCAGCAGTGTATCCTGCCCCCAACTGCTCATGGCCAGAGAGCTCCTGGCTGCAGCCCGGGCTGATGGCTCTGCATCCAATTGCAGCCTCAGGGAGATGGTTTCTGGCATCCCACTGTGATTGTGCTTTTTCCTCAGCCACCACAGACCTTTTGCTCCAGGCCATTTTGATGCTCTTGGAAGGCAGCGTGTCTCAAATGCAAACGCACATCTACGACTTTGAACTGAGTGAAAGATCACGTTTTCAAGGAGTTAAATTTGCAGCCATGAAAAAACAAAAGCAGCCGTCTAAGCAGGTTTATTTAGGGCTCCAAAAGCAACCTGACATTTGAAGTCTGTCAGGTATTTTCAGAAGTCTGCCTCTATCAACATCACCTCTACCCGCAGAGTCGCTTTGTGTCGGTGTTTATGTTCTACATTGTCATTTTTCCCCAGCACGACCACTGTGTATCAGGGGATGTCACAAGATGCCTTCTGAAGGCTGGAAAGAAAGCATAAAGGGCTGAGGAGCCAGGAGCAACCAGGCATAAAGCTCCCATGGCATTTGAACAGCAAAGCTCTGGACACCCACCCAAAGCCAGGTCGTTGTCCTCGCGGTACCTTGCTGGTTCTCCAAGCATCAGGTTAGAGATGAGCCCTGCCGAATCCCTGAGGAACTGGCACCGGGTATGTAGCAACCTACAAGCTTCCAGGATGCTAAAGAAGTATCACCTATTTTCCCTGGAATTCAGATTATTCCTAACACGCTAGTGATAATTTTGCATCAGACCCAACAGTTGGTCTATTAAGGTTTCTTGGCTGCAGTTGCAGATACAGTACTTCTAGGCTTTACAAGCAGCATTTATCATGGCTGGCAAGGTAATTTATTTGTGTCTTAAATACTTGTAATTAGAGTGCCTCATAGCTGGTACAGTGAGGAACAAAAGAGGCTTCAGTAACACACAGATAAATAATTCAAAGAGCATTCCTTAAAAAAAGCATTTGTTTTTCTCTCTGTTCCCATTGTCACTTTGAGCTCCTTGATCTAAAAGCTGCGATCAGTCTCCCCGGGGTTTGCAGGTCACACCCCTCCCGGGAAGTTGGAAAGTTCAGAGAAAACTGAAGCGTTCAAGAGGGAAAGAAGTTCTGTAAAGTCAACTTCTCTGCTCTGGAGAGCCAGCTCCCAGCTGCTGCCTCTCCAACAGGCACTCCACCCAGCCCTCAGATAATAATCACAAGTTCATAAGAACACAATCACAAGAACATAATTTCGCCAGCTCTGTTTCCTTCTACATTTTTGCTGTTAACTCCATCAGCTGAATTGACAGCATTTAGCTTGAGAGTACAGTGGCTTACAGAGCAAAAACTTGTTATTTGGGCTCTGGGTGATCAAAATTTTGCCCTTTGTGCTGCAAAATACACAAGCACATGCAAAGCTATGTTTCAAGGGGGAGTAGGAGTAAAGTTAAACATGAGTCTTGAAGAAACAGGGTCGAAAACGCACGGGGTGCTTCGCCAGGCTGAGCTGATTTCCTAAATAGATGTGGATATTTGTAATGTCACGTTCGTAGGAAAAATCACTGCCACACCCTGCCCTTGAGGCTCTGCAAAAATCCCACTGAGAGCAATAGTTGATATGGCAGAGGGGAAATTGCAAAACTGGATTCAGATTGGCTTGTGGTCAAAAGCCAGGAAATGACAGCGATAAAATGTTTTTATTTTTCAAAGCATGCATCAGTTTCTGAAGCATATTTTAGTTTTCAAAAGTGTCATTTTCTCCCTCGGTTGCTCCCAGTTTCCCTATTACACAGAATTGTTCCAGCAGCCCCAAATACGTGTATCTGCATGTGTAAACTTCAGCACCATGTTAAAGAGACACTGCCCAAAACACTTTAGTCCTCATGAGGTGAAACTCAGAGTGTCTGACATGGAAAGTCTGTATTAGCTTAAGCTTGAATAATTCAATCCATCTGTCACAGAGACCTAATAAAACTCCTTTTGCTGGACTGGTTTTCTCCAAGGCTTGCCTTCATCTGGGCAGCTCTCTAGGGTTGCTCTTCCTGGCTTCCCCTGCCACATTTGCTGTACACAAAAGCATCCACACTCAGGGCTTGCTATTTCCCAGCAAAAACCCTCATGAGCCCCAGCAGGGTTTTCTCTCTCCCCTGCTCAGGTGACATGGCTTCAAAACATCACCTCTGATGTGCCAGTGTACAGCCCACATCTGCAGGGACCTGTGAAACTGGAGAGATGCACTCATTTCCCCAGGGATCAAAGAGCACCTCAGCCATTCCTCACACAAAGGAAAACAGCTCAGAGAGGGTAACTGTGCAGTAGAAGAGAGCAGACATGTCCCCACCAGTTTGAGGGCTTCCCTCGAAGTCCCCTGCAGAGCTTAGTGGGCTCCATCACTCACAAGGGTTTCCTTGGGGTCTCAGTTGCCCAGACAGAGCAGAAGCCCTCAGTGCCTTGGGACGAGTCCTCTGCCCTGATGGCCAAGCTCGCCCTGCAGTAGAAACCCTTTTTTTTCATAGGTACCTGTAGCCCTCCACTGACTGATCCCCATTCCCCACCTGGTGAACTCTTTGTCCTTTCCCTGGCATTCAGTCCTGAGAAAACTTGTTCAGCCTGGGCAGTGGCCATTTCCAAATCCAAGAGCTTTCCATGGAAAGCAACCTGTGCTCAAGAGCTCTCCATTCCATGCCGCCATGTCAAGTGAAGATATTTCCACCCCTTAATCCCCATCTCCAGCTCAATGTGGCAGGGAAATAGGGATGAGAAGGTGAAGCATCCCTCCAGGCAGGGCTGTTCTGCTGCCATGGGTGTGCAGAGAAAGGCCCTGGTCTCACAGAATCACAGAGCCATAGAGTAGCCTTGGGCTGGAGGGGACCCTAAAGATCATCCTCTTCCATGGGCAGGGACACTTTCCACTGTCCCAGGTTGCTCAGAGCCCCATCCAGCCTGGCCTGGGACACTGCCAGGGATCCAGGGGCAGCCACAGCTTCTCTGGGCAAACTTCACTGACCTGCATGGCCAAAATCCTCTCATCAACACCCAGCAAATGACAGCTGCCAAATGGGGAGAGGGAAACTCAGCTGGATGCAGACAACTGGTGATGGCAATTTTCAGCAATGTAAACATGGGGAAGCTGTCCTAACCTTCTGCTCAGGGTGACAGCGCTCCAGGCTGTGTTCTGCCAGTTTTATTTATCCTGATTTCGATGAGAACAGTCAGGGGCTGGAGCGATAATTGCTGCAGGTCAATGACAGAGGCTGGCACGCAGGGGTGACCAGAGAGTTACAATTTCTCCTTGCTGAGATGATAGAAGTGGCTCAGATGTCTCTGTTAAGCTCCCGTTTATAAGATTGTCTAGGTGAACACCTTCTGCTTCGTCACACTGCTTACTTAGTACTGGCTTCCTATAGCACTGCTTTCTGGCAGCTACTGCTAGAGTTTTCCAGTGGGGAAAACTTGATTACAATAAAATCAGCAGCATCTTGCCATTAATTTCATGGCAGTAGGATTTGACCAGAGAAAATCTCTACAAGTCTTAGAGCATTTTGATTCTGTGAAGAACATGCAACTCAAGAAAGATTTTGCTCAAGAAGAGTGTCTGTAAACCAAAGGGAGCTCACCTAAAAATGGGAAATGTGAATCTGAAAAAGCTCAGCACAGCCAGTATCTGCCAGTCTGATTTGCAGGCAGGAAGTTCCAAGATGATTGTTGTTTGGGCAAGAACCAGAAGTTTGGGCTCCATTTATGAGCTAGATAATCAATATGGGCTGAGGCCAAACCCCACAGTTTTTCTAAGGCTAGGCTATTTCTTGCTTCATATTATTAGGCACAAGAGACAGAGCTGACTTGGATTTACAGAATCTTGGCTCAGACACAGTGAGCATTAGCATGACTACCGAGGATGGGCATACTCTCAGCTAAGGCCCCTCCAGGAATGGGGTCTTTTCATGGAATTTTAAAAGCCCAGTTCCCGCAGAGATGCAGCATTCTTTTCCACCACAGCATCGCTGGTGTGTTACATGGGGCAGTATAAGTTTACATACAGAGCATATTGGCGTTTTAGAGTTTTTCCTCATTTCAGCCCTAAAGCTGAATTAGCCCAGGCAAATCCTGGAACCACTGCCCCCTTTGCATCTGTCAGGCTGTCCAGCACCAGAGCCACAGCAGCTCCCTTCAGGCACCCCAGATCCTGCAGAAAAATCCCTTCCAATGTGGTTTTCCCTGAGCTGCACCTCTGAAATGCAGTTGGTTGGAGGGAGGCTGGATGCAGTGCAGACACACCACAGAGCAGTTCTGAACTTGAAGGGAGGAGTAACTTCTCCCAGTAAAAACTTCAAGGGGAATTGAGGCAGCGATTTTGGTGACGGTGAGGATAAAAAGCATCTTTTTCTCTGGGAGGGTTGTCTGGAGGGTTTCTGTATGGCACCAGGAACTGAGTACAGTTTTCCAGCTTATCCAAAAGATGGCACTGTGAACATTGCAGCCAGTCTCCACTCCTGGGGCTGATCTCACAGCCCACCCTGCTGTGGCACACAGCTTCCTGCAGCATTATCCTTATCTGGTTGTCTTTGTCCCAGAAAAAAAAAGTAAATCAGAGCCTGACTCAGTTCAGGCACTGTTTGATTCCTCTAAAATCCAATTCCTCAGATTTTGGAGCAGCTTTGTGTCTTAAAGTGAGATGGGGTTCAGGGAGAAGCAAGGGAGGGATAAGGGGGAGAGGGGATGAGAAGTTTGAGAAGGAGCAGGTGAGAGCACGGGGGTAGGATGTGTCAGCAGTGGGAGAGGAGAGGAAAGCGAAGGAAGGAAGGGGACAGGGTCCCTCCTTCTCTCACCACAAGAATTACCTGGCTTAACCCCTGCAGGGACATGTGCGACCACCCAGAGCAGGGTGGGGCTCCCCCTTGGTCAGTCCAGCTCCAGCCTCACGCTCACACTGCGGCCCAGTTGGAGACCACCTCTGCAGGGAGATACAAAAATAACAGATTTTCAGGCAAGCACAGGAACATCACACACGAGTGTTGGACAGGAAGCGAGAAATTTTGCATTAGCTCGAAACTACAGAAGTTTAATTATACTTACATGCCTTTCAATCCAATTTGTAACTTTTATGATGACCCCAGAGGGTTGTCGGTTGGAGTTTAATTGACCTATTTGCAATCGAGCCAATTCATTCCTACAGCTGGGGATGCTTTTTTCATAGATTTCAATTCAGTGCTTCAAGCTTCTGAGGCCAAAGGGACCATTAGATCATGTAGTCTGGCCTCTTGCATATGGACTTTCATCCAGACATCCTTCTGAGCTGCTCAAGATGTGCCTGGCGAAAGCCTGCATCCCAAAAAGGCTCTCAGTCTGGATCAGGGATGGGCAATGCACCATTTCCCTCAATCACTCGTTCCTGTGGGTAATCACTCATTTGGAGATTTAAATGCAAGCATCATCAGGATCTTGGTCATCCAAGATATCGCCTGGCCCAAAAACGTTTAATGATCAGTGCCTGATAGACATGCTATTAATTCTTTAAAGCAATTTTTTTAAAATATAAATTGGATTATGAAGTACTTAGAAGATGTTAATTTTGCTGAATGGTCTGATTCGCTCCAGATCCAGACAGAGCAGACTAAACAGCAGGAGTCATCAGCTGTTCTCTCAGCTTTAATTCATATTCTTGTGAAAACTTGAGCTCCTTTGGGAATGGCACATACAGAACTCAGTTTTTTAGTTATGCTTTGGAAGCTGTGACCGGGAAATGCCCCTGTAGGACACCACAGATGGCTCTTTCCATGCACTGCTTGGCAGATGTGCAGGAAAATTACACTGGAAAGTTGGCTCTCAGTCGGGCTTTGCAGGGAGGTGCTAAATGCATGTGCTGTAACACTTTGTGATGACATGCTTTGGGTTGTGGATTTGGGTTTTCTTTTTCAAGTTTCTTTGCCAAATGACAAACCCAGTTGCTGGTTGGAAGCCGAAAATCTCCCATCTTCACAAAAAAGCAAGCGGTGAACTGAAGTCTCCCAGTTGAGGACAGGGTTGGAACTGGAGAACCTTTAAGTTCCTTTCCAACTCAACTCATTCTTTGATTCCGTGATTCTGTGATTCTGGGATTATTCTTATTACAGCTATTTGACAAACAGAAGCAAAAAAAACATCCAAAAAATCCGAGGGCAAGGCACTTCACACCTGCTGCCCATGGGACAGTGGAGCCCTGCAAACCCTGGTGTGGCAGTCTTGGGCAAAGGTAACGTCTGAGCTCTTTGGAACAGAAATGAGGAATGCTGTCACTAAAAGAAACTGCAAAGGGAATTTTAAATTAAATTGGGATTTTAAAATTTAACAGCATTTAAATTTTAAATAGTCCAGCTCTCGGCAAAATGAAAGCAGTATTTCTGTTCCAACGTGGAATGGGCCAGATCCTCTGCAGCTGTAGATTGTTGGCCCTCTCTGCTGGAATCAGTGGGACTTAATTGATTTGTAGCAGCTGAGGGTCTGCCAGCTCAGGCTCTCTCCTGGAAACACACCCCTCCAATCTGGCTGGTAGGGCAGACTTGATGTTTCATTAATTCACGAGAAAGCTCCTGCCAGGCCAGACACACGTGGCTGAAAAGAAGAAAGAAAATTACTCTAAAACTTGTTATCATCTGTCATGTTATTGAAGCTAATTTAAAAAACACTTCCCAGGCTCCCAATCTCAAAGGATGTTGTTTTTCCTTTGGTGTGTGAACATTAGCAAACCGCCAGTCTCACTGTGTTTTCCAGGCTCTGTTTCTTCTGGGGGTGAGGGCAGGGAGTCAGCAGGGAGGGATGGGAAAGACCCTTCATGCCCTGCCAGCATATAACCATTCCCCACACTCAGGGCTTTGTCCTTCAGCGTTTGAAATGACTCATTGATAAAGGTTCCCACTGCTTCCTCTGCAAGATCATTTAGCAGCCCTTCGGGGCTTCAGCGTCAGGATGTTTTTCTTGATAGTCAGCCGGGACATTGCTCTGCTCCCTCTCCTCCCATTGCCCCTGGTTACGCATCGTCCCACCCTAAACAATTCCCTGTCCCTCCTTGTGCAGATCCTGTGCATATCACAAAAGGAGGCCGTCACTGACACAGGAACAACACAGAAGCATGTTTTTAGTCTAGCCTGCAGAATAATTTCCAGCCAGAGCTGTCAAAAATTACTGCTTATCCATCAGCTTTTGGACAAAGAATGAACACAGGGGCATAAAATGGCACCAGGGCTGTCTTAAGGACTTCAGCATCTTCCACCTGCTGTCCCTTCCCTCCAGGTGCCACCACCACCTCTGGGAACTGGGCCTTGTCCTTGCACTGTAAAAACCGAGCTTAACGTAAGCTAAGAGATGCCTCTGGATGAGCCACCATATGGAAAAAAGGATTTAATGGCAACGTTAGAGCATAACCACAAAATGAAAAGTATTTGAAACTTGTGTTTATTGACTTCCCTGCCGCAGTAACAGCCTGGCAAAACAAAAGGCAAGAAAAGCTGACAAATGCAGGGATACAAAGGCAGTGCAAAGCAAAGCACAGCCAACAGCTTTATTGATGAGAGATGCACTTTTCCTCCCTGGCTTACAGCAACTGTGCAGCTCCCTCCATGCTGCTGAAGTGCAGCAGAGATTTTTGGCTTACCAGTGAAAGTTGGCTCCAAAACTGTGCTTTGAATATCTCTGTAAGTTTGGGGGTAAAACCTCACCGTTCCCAGGTCTTTCTGCTTTCTCTTGTGTTAGACCCAGGATTTAAAGGAATTTCTCAAAATGCAAACGAAAAGGTTGATTTTATATTTGGCAAATAAACAGCAAAGAAGAGTTGGTCTCATTGGCCCAACACTGCTGCACTGTGACATTCCCTGTAAGTAACACTTCCTGCAGAACTAGGATGGACAGGGAAGGAGGAGAGAGCTCACCTGATGTGCTGGTGAGATCCACAAAGAAAGATTTTGGAGGAAAACTCCAGAAACTGCTGTTCACGAGGATTTCTCCCCGTTATGCCTCAGAGCATCAGAGCAGATCACCTGAACGGGTTCATTTTGGGGAAAGATTCAAATGTAATCGGCCCAGGAGAAAGCTGCACCTCAGAGGTAGGAAATGGGAATTGTTTTGTTTCCTCATATATTACTTCAGCAGACTTTCTCCTCACATTTTGAGGTCCTTGGGCTTTGTTGCTGCCAGCTGGGTTGTTCAGCAGAATGTAAAAATCGGTGAGGTCAACAACACATCCCTGGGGATGCAGACCACACACCCAGGAAAGCTGTCTGCACCCTCCAGCACTCAGGGGAAGCACAGGCATTTCCCCTAGTGGCATTTCCCTGGTGGCATTTCTCTGGTGGCATTTCCCCTGGTGGCATTTCTCCTGGTGGCATTTCTCCTGATGGCATTTCTCCTGATGGCATTTCTCGTGATGGCATTTCTCCTGGTGGCATTTCCGCTGGTGGCATTTCTCCTGGTGGCATTTCCGCTGGTGGCATTTCTCCTGATGGCATTTCTCCTGATGGCATTTCCCCTGGTGGCATTTCCCTTGGTGGCATTCCCCTGGTGGCATTTCCCCTGGTGGCATTTCCCCTGGTGGCATTTCTCCTGATGGCATTTCCCCTGGTGGCATTTCCCCTGGTGGCAGGAATCCCACACTTCCATGGCCTCCTGCAGGGCAGCAATTCTCTATCCAGAGAAGAGGCTCAAAGCTTAGGGACTATTTTATTAAAGTCTGAGGGGGAAAAAGAATCTGTAAAGGTCTGCAGAAAGAACTGGAGCAAGGTTTTCTTGCTGACAGCAGGATTGAGGCAGAGGCACAGCTTTCCATACCTGGATTAAAACTAGGCATTTAGAGTCTGAACTGAAATTTTGTAATGCCCTCGTAACGAGGGAAATCAAAGGGGCCTGTGGGATCTGAGTGCTCCTAGGTTCACAGGGAGCTGGGATCTAAAAAAAACTGCTTTGAAAGCCATGCTCTAGACAGGCTAAACGTACTCCTGGGGACAGATCTGATTAGGTGAGCTGCTCTGAAAGCGAGCCATGGCATAAACAGAGCTGTGGTCAGCCCTCCTGACTCAGCTAATCTGATCATTAGCTCCTGCTGGCCTCCAGGTCACCCTGTGTGTGACATTCCAGCTCTTCTGATGCCCTGCAATGTCCCACTCCAGCAGGTGACTTGCCAGTGCCTCATAAAGCTGAAGAAGAGAGCAAACAGAGAGAGAGCACCCTGCAAAGTTTTTTCAATGTCCGTCCTTCTGCGGGCAAAATGGGTGTTGCTTCTGAAGAGCTCTCCAGGTAAAATCACTGACCTACACAACAACTTTTTTTTCTCTGAAACATTGCATACAGGTATGTATACACAGGAAATTTATAAATTATACATGCCTCAGTGTGCATCAATACAAATGTGGAATTACTGAGCAATGCTAGTGATGAGAATCATTCAAATAAACTTTATCATTCAAGTATTCAGTCTGTGCTGAGGTTTGACAACCTCATGTCACCACAGAGCCAAATTTCTTAACTTCTTGGAGAAAAAAACGGCACAACTGTTTTGCAAAGGATTTTTTTTTAAAAGGCAAAAACCCAAGCCCAGATGATCCCTTGTTGTTCATGGAAGTGATGCTGGAAGCTAAAAAAGTGATGCATTCGTAGCCTGAAGGCATAAGATGGAATGACACAGTCCTTACAGTGAGAGAGAGGGGGTGAGACCCTACAAAAATCACCAAAATTACTCTGCAAGGAAAAAAAAAAACAACCTAAGATCTCTTGTAAGTACTGGCAGTGCATACAATCAATAATTTTTATCATTATCCCTGCTGCTTTTTTCCCCTCTTAGCAATCTAAATGCTCACGAATGTCTCTGATTATTTATTCAGTATTTGGCAGGTCAAGCAACAACAGAAATATCCCTTGTGCCACTCCTGCTGCCTTGGCCCTGGCACCAAGGGTCCAGCAAAGGTCCACTCTGTGTCTGGGTCCTTTTCTGAGACTTCTGTGAGATGCTAACTGGTGTCAGAGAAGATCGGGGTGTTGTTTCATTTTTGCATTTACTTACAGGGCCTTGGGCCACACAGAATTTTGTGTTTAACTCTCCCAGATGTAAATTGATCACTACCAGTAAATTGTATTGAAATAAAAGGTCAGGTGAGAATCCTGGTAGGATAAACATCCCTGTCTTTCCCTGTTCTGTGACCTATATTGTCCCTGCCCTCCTTTCTGGAATTTCATCAGAGCAAAAGATAAGAAACAAAAAGAGAAACAGAGATTTTCCAGGGGTGCTACTAACCACGGAGAATGAAGAAGATATTACTGTAACAAAAGGCCTGGTTTTCACTGAGTACAAACATCCATTCACTTCCAGAAAAATCAATGTTCACTTGAGGTGATCACCTAAATCATTAAATGGTTTGGGTTGGAAGGGACCCTAAAGGTCATCCTGTCCCAACCCCCTGCCACGACCGTGGGCAGGGACACCTTCCACTGTCCCAGGCTGCTCAGAGCCCCATCCAGCCTGGCCTGGGACACTGCCAGGGATCCAGGGGCAGCCACAGCTTCTCTGGGCAGAGTACCAAGGCATTGTAGATCACTGGTCCCTTTCCACACAGGAAGGACCTAAACAGTTCCAAAAAATGGCATCTAGGTAACATTCTGAAGTTCAAGACTTTATATTTTCCTCTCTGCAGCTGAAAAAAAAAAAGGTATATCCCAATTTTAGCCACTGCTCCCAAGAACTTCCCCAACAAATTGATATTTTCATTACTTTGCAATCTTTAACTGTGTTCCTGGTAGCATCCAAGCAGCTGAGAACAGGAGATATTAGAAAAAAAAAAAAATTCATTATTGTGAGGGTGGGGAGGCCCTGGCACAGGTGCCCAGAGAAGCTGTGGCTGCCCCTGGATCCCTGGCAGTGTCCAAGGCCAGGCTGGATGGGGCTCTGAGCAGCCTGGGACAGTGGAAGGTGTCCCTGCCATGGCAGAGGGGTGGAATGAGATGATCTTTAGGGTCCCTTCCAATGCAGGCCATTCTGTGATTCTGTAAGAGGAAATTTTAGATGGTTGCATCAAGAAGCACCAGGGAAGTGAAAATGCAATTCCTGAATGAAAATGAAAATTCCTGAAAAATGTAATTCCCTGAGTAGGAAGAGAATTCGGTGATGCAATTCCTGCTCCAGCACTCACCAAGTGGAGATCCAAACTGCGGAGTGGTCAAGACCAGCAGGACTCCCCTCTGCTTCCCCTGGGCTATTTGCACCTCAGCAATGCTCCGTTAAACCATGCAGGGCTCCTGATAAGGAATGAAAATGCTGCATTCTCCTCATTCAGTTCCCACAAGGCCCTGTAAGGTTGTAGACAATGTTAAATCACTGTGAGTCCCAGGTCTCCCTCCAATACTACATTCAAGCCAGCTGGAATTGTCCATTTCCTCAGAAGAAGAGGTGTGAGACACTGCTCAGTTGTCAAAATTTGTCAAAATATCTTGGCCAAGAGTCACTGGAATGCCAAGTGTTACATGAGATTGGAAGAAGATTTTTTTTATGCTTGTAGCAATTGCAGTGCCCTGCCTGGAAATTCACAGAGGAGTAGGGAAGAGACTTTGCTGTGGAAGGATATGGGATGGTGGCTAAAGGAGCAGTGTGGCTTTCAAGAGAGACTCGGAGATTTATCCCTGGCAGCTCTTTGCTCTGTGACCTTCAAAAGGTTACGCGAAGCATCAGACTAATAATACCTTGGGCACAGGGGTAGTTGAGAGGCTTAATTAATCACAGCCTTGAAGTTTCAAATCCAGAGAAGGGAGGTGAAAATCAGCACTATTTTAATAATTTGGGCCCTCTGGCTGATTATGCTCAGGATCAGCTACGCAGAGTGATTTAAGGAGGGCATTTTGGCAGGTGCCCTGCAGCTGGCCTGTGACAATTCCCTGCTGAGTGCAGGTGTTTGTAGGATTTAATAGTAATAATTCAAGGATTTCCCAGGCTGTGGCACAGGGAGCTGCTGTGGAATTTAAGAGCAGAGCTGTGTGAGTTCCCAGCCATGGAGAGTGGACAGCACCAGAATTTCCTGGAGAAGAGGAAAGCGGGGCAGAAGTGGGAGTGGATGGAGCAGCTTCCCCACAGGATAACTCCTGGACAGAATTGTACCTTGTACTGAGAAGGTCTCATCATTAACTGTACGCCGAGGAGGAGAGCTCTCTTTGATCTGTTCTAAATGCTCAGTTTAATTAAACTCCTTTTATTCTTCTTAAGAAGAAAGAATAAGCTTAACTAAAAGAGTTGCCTTTTCTCCAGTGTTTTCCTTTTATTCATCTCTAAATGACAGCTCCAATCTTTTGAGCTTCTCTTCCTATGTACACTTTCACCTGGTAATTTCAACGTCCCATTTCTAGAGCTTTCTATTTCTGCCAAACACCTTCAATTAAAAAGATAACTAAGAATCAATACAGTATTTTAGATATGCTGATACACTTGATTTATAAAGGGGTGTTGTAATATCTGCAGAGCCCATTTTCCAGCCTGGGCACTGCAGTACTCACACAACTTAGTTCTTGGATGTCTCAGCATTTTAAGTAAGGATTCTCACTGTCATCAGTGACGATCCACTCTTTTTTATTTTCCCTGAGTGATTTTCAGCTTTTATGAACAGCTGACATTTGGTGGTGTTTCTCTTTTTTTTTTTTTTTTTTTTTTTGCTAAACTCTGATTATTTTGTATTTATTCCAGACAGAAGCTTCTGCTTATCTCATATTTCTTCTCTCTCATCTTGCTTTCCTAGAGTCCTCTAAAAGTTTTCTCTGCCATCCCTAGTCCTCAGTGTCCTTCAACCACTTGGTGTAATCTCCAAAATTTCTGGCTTCACTGCCCACTCAGTTTTCCAGACCATTAATAAAAACAGCAAAGAATACATCTGCCAATGTGGATCATTAAGACACCTGCTTCTAATCCTTTGCCAAAGTGAAAATGTCTAATTTCCTCAGACATTATTTTCTCTGTCTTATCTAATTTCTAATACAGAGTAGCAATTTTACTTTTGCTTAAGGTGCTTACAAGAAAAATGATAAATAAGTCTCAGATATTGGCACTGTGAGATTAAATAAAAAGTACTTTGAATAAAAAGTGCAGCATGAAAAAATCTCTTTGGTGATTCTCATCTTATGTTAATACTGTCTATTCTGCTTATGTTCCTAATGTCAGACTGCAATAGTCCTTAAAATGACAATATTTTGGAATATAGAGACAGCCTGATGATATTTTTTATCTCTATATTTCAGCACAATGTGGTCATCCAAACTGTTACGTTATTTTTTCTTTATTAAAATAGCAATCTTAAGTGTGTACCTGGGAAGAATAACCAGATTTTGATGGAAAATTAATTCCATTGTGTACAATGAGGGAAAATACAATTGTCTTTACCTGTTAAAGCAGGAGGTCTACTCTAAGAATAAATCTGTTGGGACTGTTATTTTAAACAGGTAATTTCTGTTCATGCATGAAACCACCTTTAAAAGTTGTTTGGAAAAAAAATAATAAAAGAAATTAAAAATCCCCAAACTGCTATTCCCTGGTGTTTAGTAGGGCTATAGACTCAAGAGGTTTTGACTGCAGTGAATCTTTCTGATATAGTCTGATTTGAACTGTATGAGTTCCTGAAGTGTTGGCTCCCTTAGGTGAAAGTGGAAGTGACTGAGCTAACCCATGCAGGAGAAAAGTTTTCAAGCAGAAGAAAGAGGGCAGCAAAAGGACACCTCATGCTCATCCAGGCTGGTTTCAGCACAGACCCGTGTGACACAGAGCTGTCCTGCACGGGACACTGAGCAGAACAAGCCTCTGTGCTTATGCTTTGGCTCTGGAAGAACGAGGCCGTCCCTAAAGCCAGAGTGATTTGCCCAGGATAAAATCACCATCCTGTTGGATAATTTTGAGGGGAAGGAAGTCTGATGTGGCTAAGGATTAAAGTGGAAAAATGTACAAATTCATCCCTTCATCTGAAAATGCAGCAGAGGATCCCCTGAGCTGTGGCAGTGAAATCCTGGGAATATCAGTGAATATCTGCTGCACAGTGACTCCCTCCAGCAGCAGCACTGCAGCCAAGTGTCCCCAGGCAGGCAGCTCCCAGAAACTTCTCCAAGTCAGAAAAACACCCTCATTCAAGGAGGATGCCAATGCTTCATTTTGGAGGGGTTCCAAGGTGCATGATTTACCTCCTTATCATCAATTTCCCTGTCATTTGCCCCATTCTTGCCCCTGGTGATGACAGAGGGATGGGGTGGTCACCCGAGGGAAATGGCCACGTGGTCCTGGTGGCCTGAATGATGGCCACAGGAAAAGGACAGAAACAGGGATGAATCAGAAAGATGTAAACATCAGCCTAATAGATGGATCAGCTTAACGCCTCTGCAGGCAAAGGACTATCTGTTAATGACAGCAAAGGGATTCTTACAGGGTAATCGCTAAGTAGCACATTTAGAAGGCGTGTTGTTCCATTTTAGCTTTAATTACTGATAAAAAGGGGGAAATTAGAATATTTTAATGAACCTCCAGCTGTCAACAAGTCGGTCTAATGAATTGGATGTGGAAGATAACAATTTACAGTTATAATCTGTCATCTCAGAAGCTCCAGTGGGACACCACATCTTTCAGAGATCTCCCACAAGATCCAGAGTCATGCTCTGTGACAGCCCAGATCCCACAAAGCATTCGGCATCTCCAGAGCAGGGAGGGATGTCTGTTTGCATCAGGGCCTCTCTGCTCCCTTTCATCCACGCACACATCACTCAGGGCACCATTCTTTGCTAGGACAGCTCTTTCATGCAGGTTTTTTTTCCCTTGGGAATGAAATTATCTTTACTATCGACTTCTGTCCATTTCGCTGTGACCTTATTCAATCTCTAGGTGGGTCCAAAGGCTCGCCTCTAACAGAGAAGCCCAAAGGACTGTAATCAAATACCTTTCAGCACACCTTTCTCACAAATATGTAACCAGCTGCAAGGCAGACATCCCATCCAAGTTGGTCATACAGATTTTCCCTTGCTCTATGGAGAGAGTAAGATAACTTCACTGGGAAAATCATCCTATTTTTGGACAGGATGAATCATCTTCTAGAAGTGCCTCTCTCTTCACTGGCTACCAGGAGAACCAAACTGAGACTAAACAACTGATTTTTTAATGCCTGATGTTAATTTAAGGAAGCCTTACTCTAAATCACAGTATCATTATGTTTCAATCCAAACAATTATTGTTAAATCTTCACAGAGTAAACCCAATAATTTGTCACGCAATCAGACAGAGAGAATGGTAATGATCCTGATAATAAAATGAGAAGCACTGTTTGTTCTAGAAATGCCAGGTTAAAAGTAGGACTGATCAAGCTTAGAGCCTTCTCAGGAAAATTAGGTGGCAATCTTAAACCTCAGTAAAGAGCCAGATGTTGATGCTGTGCTCCCACTCACTCCTTGTAAGTACAGTAAAAGCTCTGGGTCTACTTCCTGCATTTTTTTGCTGTTCCTCTTGCTTGGTACCTAGACTAGTAAACGAAAACAATCTTTGCATTCAAGATAAAATTCTTAATATGTTGTATTTATATAACTTTTGGTGCCCCTTCATGATATTGAGTCAATAAATCAGTCCTGTGAGCTTTTGGCTACCCTCTGATTTGCTGCCTTTAAAAAAAAAAATTGTTTTTCCAAGAATGCTTGTCAGCATTGAGTTTGAGAGCATCCCAACCAAGCGTGCCTCTGCCCTGTAGGGGCTGCATGAGCTGCCAAAAAACTTTGTGTTGCTCCACAAAAGGAGCAGTGCCAACAATTAAAACCCCACAGAAATGGATCCAATCATTCTTCTTCCAGACCCAACATTCTTGGAGCTGTAGGATATTTGACTCTGTACACCCAAACACTAATCCTAACCCTCGCCCTAAACCCAGCCCTACCCCAAACCCAAACCCAATACCGTGGATGGTCCAGATCAGAAAGCTGTAGGAGCAGCAATACTGGGTTTGAAGCCACCATGCTGTGTATCTGGGTGGTCATTGTCCCAATGGCTTGGGTCTAAGGAAGAGAAAGAATGGAAAGTAGCAGATTTCCCTAGCTGCTTTCAAATGTCTAACCTTCCATGGCCAAGATGTACCAAATTACCCTCCAAAGTTTCAGTAATAAACCCTGAGATCAAGTTGCTTTCTTTAGAGAGGATATGTTCAATAGAAGAGTACCTAAGTTTGACTGGCTGCCCTACAGACTGAATTACTGCTTAGGGTCCCCAAAGCATCCTCACCACTCACCAGTTTTTATTCAAGGCTCAATCACAGCTCAAAACTCATAGGAACAATCTGGACCCCTTCTCTCTCTATCCTCTGGGATCAACAATAAAATGGGTGAGCCCACAGACTACCTGCGAATCACACTAGGGCATTCGTGCTGAGAGCATCTGTAATATTCTCTTGATAACAAACACTGCACACTCATCTGTGTGACTGACATATTTATGGAAATTCGGGCCTGTTTGGAAATCAGCCAAGGCCAAAGTTTACTGCATAATTCACTCAAAACAAACAACTCAGCCAGTGCTATGGAAATGTGATGTAATGTGCTTATTTGGTGACCTCTGTGGATTAGTTGCCCTTCACCCCACCCTCACTGAGACATTGCTTATGCTCAGTAGAATTACTACACTGCTGGTATTATTTGTTATCTTTCTGGACACTCTCTGCAGAGGCACTTACAAATGAAAGGGCAGAGGGACTCAAATACTGTCATCAGTTTTCAGAGGAAACTCATCCTGCCACTTCTCAGGCTTCCCTTTGTTTTGTGGATGAAAGCTAAGCCTCGAGGAAGATCAGCCTGGAAACTCTGAGGAGCCACAGGTTTTGCACATACTGAAGTTTAAATAATTTTGCAAACTGGAAAGGCAAACCCCCATGATTAAAACAGTTGGTGATGTCACAGCATCATTGATTTTGAATTGCAAGTCTAAATTTATGTATTATGTCACTCTGTTTAGAGATTGTAAGACAATAAAACAAAAAACTCATAAGTGGGAGAAATGAAAGAACACAGAACTAAGTGTTGTCAATAAAAGGAAATAACTCAATTATTTTCAAACCCAGATCTCAGGCTCTGCTCCTGGTCCAGCACAACATCAGAAAGGGAGGCAAGGACAACTCAGCACCTTAAACCCACGAAGTCCACGAAGGAAACAAAGCTATTTACACGGTGTGTTCACCTGTCAGCTCTTTCACAGGCTGCAGTTCAGTTACTCCAGGAGAAATGGAAACCAAGAAAAAAGTTGCTTTATGATGGCAGAAGGTACTAATGTCACTCTATTGCAAGTGTCTGCCCAAGTAAGACACAAAAGGATGTAGCCACAGTGCAGATGAACCCAAATTCCACATTCTGAAAGTCAAAAGAGGCATGACAAATATTACACTTCCTGTTGTTTGAGTCATGTTTGATTGCCTTCAAGGGACTATGAAAATAAACTAACAAAATTTTTGGCCATCAATTCACCAAATTAAGTTTTGTTTTTTTCAGCACTGTGGGGAAGAAAAGAGGAACTGTCAAAAACAAAACCTCTCTGGGAATGCATTTTCTTTCAGCAACGTTGCAAACCAGGCTTCTACAATGCCATGAAATTCACAGGAGCCCCTGTTGTCTCCCTAAGCTCTATTACAACCCCTGTCTTTCTAATAACTGTGATAAAAATAGCATGTGACTCTTCTCTGCCTTCAGAGCTGTATCTAGAGAAGATGTGCAGTGACACATGGACATGTCCCAGCTCTCTGGGATTATGCACTGTAATATCAGCCTACAGATTGGACAATAAATTTTTAACATTCATCTCGAGCCCATGGGGGAGTTCACTCTGTGTTACAGTGTCTCCTGGGTGGAGGAGGCAGCAAAATTGTGATTCACCAAGTGTTTTGTTTAACAGGGAAGAGGCAGAGTAAAAGCAAACAGGGCGCTCTCCAAAAATGGTGCACTGCCTTGGGATTGTGCAGTCATTCCAGAATGGAGTCATGGATGTGCTTCAGTTGTTTGGCACTTGTACCAGATATTCCTGCAAAAATGAAGTGCTTAGGGCCCAAACCAGTGGGTAAATGTGGCTGGTGCGTGTGAGGAAGGACATGGAGCTGCTGGAGCCAGCCCAGAGCAGGGACACCAAGGGCAGCAGAGGATGGAGCAGCTCTGCTGGGAGGAAAGGCTGAGGGAATTGGAATTGTTCACCTGCAGAAGAGAAGGCTTTGGGGTGACCTCATGGTGGCCTTGCAGAGCCTGAAGGAGCCTGCAGGAAAGATGGAGAGAGACTCCTGCCAAGGGCCTGCAGCGACAGGACAAGGGGCAATGGCTCCACACTGACAGAGAGGAGGTTTGCATTGGATATTGGCAAGGAATTGTTCCCTGGGAGGGTGGGCAGGCCCTGGCACAGGTGCCCAGAGAAGCTGTGGCTGCCCCTGGATCCCTGGCAGTGTCCCAGGCCAGGCTGGATGGGGCTCTGAGCAACCTGGGACAGTGGAAGATGTCCCTGCCATGGCAGGGGGCTGGAACTGGATGGGCTTTGAGGTTCTTTCCAACCCAACCATTGTGATTAAAGAGTCAGACAGAATACCAAGTGGTCTTGCCCCATATAACTTAAATGGGATAGTCTGGATAGAGGGTTCCATATCAGGAAAACTGTAACCTGTAGGGAATTCAGGGATCAGAGACAGGGTGCAGATTTAATTTCCTTCTTTTGAAATGTCCTGTTTTGTCCTACAGGGTCCAAAGCATCCTCAGGTGTGTGTGAAGAATGGAATGGGATAAAGTTACACCCAGCCTGTCTTCCCAGACCTCTAGAAATGCCCAGGTGGAATTTGGGTGCTTGACATTGGCTTAGCTTTAAAAAAAGCCATACAGCTGTCCTTGGAGAGTCAACTTCCTAAATTCATAAATCCACAGCATGGCCTAAGCAGCAGAAACCGTGTTTTTATGCTACCCATCTGTTTTGTCTTAAAACTATCCCACAGGTTCGTTTCTCCTCTCTGAGAAGGAGAGAGACTTGGCCTAAGAGTGGTTTTATTTCTAGGTGGGTAATAAACCTTTTCCATACTAAACAGACATTGGGAAAGCTTAGAATATTTGAAAGATGAAATTTCATCCTGTGACAGGACGAGATTAGAAGTGTAGCTGTCCATGGCAGTGCAAGGCTCTGTTTTGGGGGTGAGGGAAAGCAGGACAGAGAGGACAAGGCTGGCTGCCTCCCAAACTCTCCTGTGGGGCTTCATGGGACGTGTAGGATGGGAAAAGGGGCTGGCTCATCTGTTCTTTCTCATAAGGACTGAGACTGCCTGTGCAGTCTCTGCCTTTTCTGTTGGCTTTGCTACCAGCAGCACACAGAGGGGTGGCTTCTCTACCAGAGACTCACCTGACACCCACAAATGTGTCCCACAGCTGCAATCTGCTTGTGACAGCAGCTGGGACATAACAACCCACGCTGCTGATGCCAGGTGAGAGAGCCTTTGGAACGAAATCCCCTTCTTTAGCATCCCCACTGCTGGAACATGACTGCAAAGGGAGCTGGAGTGCAGTGGGAGAGAATGAGAACACGAAAGGGTACCAGGAGAAGCTGCCTGCTCCATCTTCCCTCTCACACTAATCTTCAGTGGCAGTTGTTCCTGAGCCCTTCCCAACGACCTGAAACGCAGTGAGGAGGATATCAGCATTAATTCTGCACTGCTATTCTGACAACTGTGTGCCTCACATGGCTTGTTTATACTGCTTCTACTTCATTGTTTACAAAAATATACCTTGGAACACAACAACAGCTGCTTCAGAAGAACCAAAGGGAATGGAAAGAGTATGGCTCACCAGCCACAGGACCTTGCTGATTTGAAATCAGCCTTTTGAATTTTTAAATCCTCGTATTTTAAATGCTAGGACTCCTCCCTAGGACTTTTCCCATCCTACAGTTCCCATGAAGCCCCACAGGAGAGTTTGGGAGGCAGCCAGCCTTGTCCTCTCTGTCCTGCTTTCCCTCACCCCCAAAACAGAGCCTTGCACTGCCATGGACAGCTACACTTCTAATCTCGTCCTGTCACAGGATCAAATTTCACCTTTCAAATATTCTAAGTTTTCCCAATGTCTGTTTAGTATGGAAAAGGTTCATTACCCACCTAGAAATAAAACCACTCTTAGGCCAATTAGCTTCAGGGGTAAACCCTCTTGATTATTGTAATCAGATCTTCCTTACATTAAATGCTGTGAAAAAACTCAATTCAAGAATGACAGAAATCACTCAGGAAGCCTTTATTAAGTTATCTGAGCTCAGTGCATACTCACAGGTATTCCTCTACAATTATTATGCAGGAAGGAACATACCTTTGTGAAGGTATTTATTAAGGTGGTCTGTATGGGAAAACTTACTTGTATGGGTTTCCCACTGAGGTCACAGGGATTGAACTGTTCCTGCAGATATTCCATTCAGTTTTAGAGTTGAGGGCTTTGCTTGGTTTTTTGGGGGTTTTTTCTGGTTTAGCTTCTGTAATTTTGCAAGTGGAACAGACTAATGCAGGAAAAGGGTGTCCCAGTTGGGAATAAGGCTGTCCCTATAGTATGCATTCAGTGATTGAATTTTACTTATTCCAATTTCCCACAGTGAAACTACCTTTATATGGGACCAAACTTTTCATGCTTCTGCATTTCTGGTGATTCTCAGAATCTCCTGTGTGCGATGTATTTTTAGGACAGGATTTAGGACTACTTGAACATTCAGATTGTTTCTATAAGAACATAAAGCCACAATGAACCAAAAGACCTTACACACAAATGTTATCTTAATTTTCATTGTTGTTACAGCACTCCAAATGCACAGAGTTTGGGAAAATCATTAACAACTGTCTATAACAACCACTATCAGTAAAATATATACAATTACCTTGATTCTATAAGGCAATTAGCAAGTGGATTTGCTTGGGCACAAGAGCAAAGCTCCACCTGAATTCTGTGTCCTCACGGGGGCCGTGGACACCTCACTTTCAGCAGCACATCCCACAGTCCTTTCAGCTGCAGCACAATCAGCTTCTCTGTTATTCCTTACCCTGAGCAAGAACTTCCAGATCCATCTCAGTTGCTTTGGACAGCTCTTCAGGCAAAGAGGGCAATGGCCATCCCACACAAGAGCTTCTCTGGGGGCTGAAGCAGTGCTCTTGACAGTCTCTCTGGACTGAGAGATTAATGCTATCAACTGAAAGGATTTTTTAACGATTATCTGAATGAAAGCCTGACTTAGCTGGGAAGCAGATGTATTTTTAGGGCTCTGCAGCACAGCTGTGACACCAGAATTTAATGAGTTGCTACAGGACAGCGACATCAGTGTCAAGCTGAATTTTTAATGCACTGAAATCTGAAGAAAACTTTTAAATCTCTTTTGCTGAAAGTAAAACAAACATCCCTGTTTTCATTTGCTTTGAGACAACTGTGTACAGAGTCAGTTACTGTTTATAACATTACAGGTCACAGGATGAGCTGGGTTTTGGGCTCTGAAATTTCCACAGTGTGAATCAGCATCAAGCCCACAGTGCTAAGGGTGTCCTGTCCATAAAACTGTAAAATGTCACCCAGATGTCTTTGGCTATTGCAATTCTTCCACTAAACCCTGGCTATCAGGTAACAAACCTGGAGATTAGAAAGCAAATTACGTGCTCGTGGTTTTTCTTGAGGTCATTTTAATTCAGCAACTTCCTCAGGAACTGTGGAATTCCTAATCAAAAAGCATTTAATCTGGGGTCACTGAGAAAAACACCAATTCATTGCACTTCCAAAGCGCCTCTTGGCTAAAGATAGAAAAGGTTTTTACAAACACTGCTGACTCACACTGCCCCTAGGAGAGAAGTGCTTTTACTATCATTTTATATAAGGCAAAGCTGTGGCACTGATGTGCAAGTCTGTACCTGGGAAAAGTGAGCAGACAGGCACAAGCAATAAAACTCCAGTTCCTTTTTTCTTCTTTATTTCTACCTGATTTGGATAGGCTGATTATTCTTGTTCTTCTTTTATGTATTCATGTATATATATGTCTATATATCCATGTTATCTGCATATATATATTCATATACTCACACATATTCATTTCTATATTTATAAAAATGAATAAAGTGCTTTGCAGAACACTAAGCATTGTAACATCAATTTGTATTGCACAATTTAATTATTATGGCAATAATAGTAACTTGTATATATCACTAGTTTTGTGGACAAACCCCACAATTCCTATACCTTTTGCAACAGAACCTAAGAAGTAAAATAGGATTTTGGAATCATATTTAACATGTCTCAATGCCTTCTCAACATTGAATATTTAATGGTATTTTGTAGTACGAATATATAGATAGCTATAGATATAGATACAGATACAGATACAGACACAGATCTAGATATAGATATAGATAATATTCTGAATTACAATGAATTATGCTACTGATATTAAGTAAAATCAAACAACCAATTCCCAGGGAAGAATCAGGTAATCAAGAAGTTGGAAAGAAGAACTTGCAACAGCTTGAGTTTATGGCTCTGTGGATTTACATGCGGAGGTTTCGTGACTGACCCCAGACTCTGGGCCTTTAGAAAGGGTAGTGCATGCACCAGAGTCTTCTAAGAAATTTAAAAATGATATCTGGGTGTGCACTTAAACCTTTAAGTTCCCTGGAAGGAGCATTGTAAATAGCTTCCAAATCAAAGCAAACCCAAGATGCCAACATGAAGTTCTGTAGAATTAGATGTGTGTGGCTGTGATCAAGTCACAATGCCTGAATCCAGATGCTTTCCATTTGTGGTCTGGCATTCCTCACAGAAAGAAAACTAAAAGTATTTTCAAGAAAATAAATCCTTGTGCTCTGAATTGTGGGGTTTTTTTAAACACCAGCATTTTTTTCTTTGTTTGTTTGTTTGTTTGTTTGTTTTGAAAACTGTTTTGTAGCAACTCTACTCACCCCTGGTTGAGTTTGCTGCCTTCTGCCTTACCCACTCACTCAGCTGGGAGCTGAAGGATTTTTCTTCTGGCTACTTCCTTCATGTTGATGACAACAGTCATTATTTCCACATACCTGCTTTGAAAAGAAAGTCAGTTTAGGAATCAAACACGCTACAACAAAAACACTCCATTCCTTCCAACTTTATGGAAGAACATTTTAAATAAAAGCCACTCTGGGATAAACATACAGTCATATGCAAGGTCACTAGCCATCACTAAAATACATTTACTTTAAAGATCAAGCTCTCTCTTGCAGACTTTTGGTTAAATTGGGTCTCAGCAAGCATTGGTTGGCCAAAATAACAGTTGGTCTGGCTGCCCATGGACAACATGTCCTTCTCCAAGCCTTTATCAGCCTCTGCATGGAGATCACCGGATTTTCCTCTCCTCTATCTCTTTCCTTCAATTTGGTGCACTCAGCCTCTCTGCCTTATGCCATCTACATAAGTCTCACTGCAAAAGTCACTGTGTCTTTGGCTCCCTCTTTTCACTTCCTGCAGCTCTTCACAAATTCCTGGCAGGGAGGGAACAAGCTTTCCCCCCCCTCACCCTGGAGCTCCGTCAGCTCCTAGAGCTGTGCTCAAACCTAATCTCAGCCCTGGACACACTTTTACCATAAAATCATCTTTTAAATGACTCCACATTAGTACTGACGTGAGCACCACCTCCAAGCAAGCTCACTTGGAGATTTCCTAAGTGCTGGGTGTTGTTAGGACATGAGAGCAATTTCCAGGAGTGAATCTCTGGACTCCATTCTGTGACTCAGCCATGGACAGTGTGCTGCAATGGGTGACAAGAAGATAAAGGGCCACCCTCAGCCATGGCTTCTTGAAGGTCAGGATGTTCTGCCAAAATCATGCGGGAGGGAATTGCTTTGTCACAGGCCAATCTGACCTTTGCAACCACAGCTTCCCCATAGCCATCAGCTTGCAAAAGAAGCAAATGGACTTTCCATCCAGGCAGCCCTGCTGGTGTTTCCAGGTGAATTGTGCTCGGGGAAGTGTCCCCATGTCAAAGACAGCTCTCCTGATTTTCCTCTCAGCCACCCCCAGAGTCTGCAAGTGCCAAATGTGCCAGCACACCTCAGCATGGTGAGGATGTTTGGTCTGGGACGTGATGCCAATGGACACCAAGCAGGTCAGTGCCACTGATTTCCTGAGGCAGATCTCAGGACAGCCTGATGGGCACACCCTCCTGGCACCTCTGGTCACCCACATCAAAAGTGGGAGAGGTATTTGGTTTCTTAAAGTCCTTAGAAAGCCTTCTATCGAATGTCACCTCCTCTTCACTCAACAAAACCAGAGTCAAATCTCTGATTTGTTTTTTCAGAGGCGCTGAAGTATCCACAGTGTGATTTTCTTGACCATGATGGAAGGAGGTGAGTTGTTTGCTTGTTTATATTATTTGAAGATGTTGGCAATAATCTTTAATTCCTTTCACAATTTCCCTATGTGGCCACAGAGAACTGTTATTTATCCCTTGATTTGCCCTTTTCTCCCCCCTCCTCCAAAATTGCAGGTCAGAATAACCTCTCAGTTTTGTTTCCTGAAGCACCAAAAACACACAAATACACATTACGTCACTGTTTTTTTAAGTGATAAACAACAAAAAGATAAGGAAATAATTTTGATTTTCTAATATGCCTGGCAGATTGGGAAAGAGAGTGTCAGGTCATAAGGTATCACAGCTGAGGTTTTTCACTTCGTGTCTTCATTTTGTGTCGATAGGAACAGTTCATTGATCCACTCTGGTCAATCGATTTGCTGGAGAAAGCAACTGATTTAGTTTCCTATCATGGGATATCTTCTTATGTCCTGTTTGACCTCCTGCTACTCAAAAATTGTATTTGTGTGTTTGTTCAGCATTATTTGCAATGGCCAATATTGTTGCTTAATCTTGCCTGTAAAATGTCAACGCCCTAAGGCAGAAAAAATGAATCTGCAAACATTCCTGACTGCTAACTGGAAATTACTGGACAGTCCCATTAGGAAACTGTGAAAATCCTTGGGACAAGTCAATCGAGCAAACGCATCGTGATATGAGCACACCGCATCTCACTCAACACTTAATTTCTGGGACAAAACCCAGGAGAACCAGTGGTAAGAACAGAGAGCTCTCAGTGGTAGGAATTGGCTCTTTTTCACTGAAAATGTGTGCTAAATATGTTCCTTGTCTGCAGGTTCAATTTGGCCCTGAAAGCTTAATTAGAGTTCCTTAGCAACAGGGAAACATCCTGGTTGACAAACCCCGCCGGTTTTGGCTGAGGCTTCAAAGTGCTCACTTCACGGTTATTTTTAAACTTCCCAAATTCACAGCTGAGCGTTTTGATTCAGAGTGAAATTCATCAACAACAACAGAAAAGAAACATCCCAAGAGTGATGCATTTCTGAGGAAAATGGGAGGTAGGAGCTCAGCTCAAACTTTGTGATCTCTGGCAGCAGCAGTTTTTTCCCTTTTATCCCTCAGTCTAGAGAAGAAAATGGGGCTACTTGGGTGAAGAGGAAGCCAAACAGAGAGTTCAAAAATTAATGAAAAAGATTATAAATTAAAGATAGTGAGGAATTAAGTGAAACCATTTGTAGATAACTCATGAGGTCTTTTGCTGTCAGCACCAAAGAGACTCAGGAGGGATTCAGAAGGCAAAGTGGACAAACAGTAAAGAAAAATCAAAAGATTAAAAAAAAGAACATAGTCATACAGTTCAAAATCATAATATCATTGTATATTTGAAGAATATTATTCCATCGCCATCAGAAATAATGTCTGGTGGCATACTTCTACAAGTCTGCCGAAAGCACTTGTAATTTTTGCATTGTAATAAAATAAGAATGATGCTAACACCTCTGTGCCTTCATTTCTGGAAAAATCCAGCGGTAATATGTACTACACATGAATATTTATAAGAGTAAAATAATGATTATACCCTTTTTTAATTTTTAAACTGAGATTTTGGATATTATTAACTCTCCTGGCAGTATTAAGAGGAATAACTTCATAATTTAGTAGTGGAAAGGGCTGCAAATGAACCATAAGTAAATAAGAGCTGAATTACCTTTTGCAAAGATCTGAAAAAGAGAGACTAAGGATATGCAGGCTGCATGTGAAAGCCTACAGAAAACAGATATATTTAATGCATGACAGACCACCTTTCTCTGAGTTCCCATGCTCAGGAAATAAATCTGCAGACATCCCTCTCCCTCTACCTGCAGCCCTGTGTCCCAGAACAACGCCACTGCATTGCAGTCTCAGGTGCTTTGGTTTGATTTCATATCTATCGGAAAAGTTTTTAGTCTTAACAATTGCAAGGGGAGAAAAAAGATATTCCTTAAACCAAATGCAGGTTGGCAAGAGCACTGACCTCCACGTGGGAAGACATGACAGGAGATGGGAATACAGCAAAGGAACACACAAAGATTATCCACACGGCGCTGGCAACTCCCTGTGGAGCAGCTCAGGAGGGTTCATACCCAAAAAGGAGCAGTGCCATGCAGAGGGAGGTGGGACCTCCTGGCCTGGAGCTGGGACAAAGTGCATTGTCCTTGGAATGTGTGCAGGGTGGATGTCAGACCCGCAGCACCCAGGGCTGTGCTCTGCAGGCCTGCTCCTGTGTGTGCCCAGCATTTGCTCGTGTGGACACAGCCTCTGGTGCCACCAGCAGGTGCCAGTCCCCACTCTGTCCCCAGCTGTTCCCTGCAAAGGAAACCAGGAGAACACATATGGGGGAGCCAGCTCTGCAGAAGACCAGGGCGACACAAAACAAAAAAACCCAAAAAAAGATGTTTTGGTAAATGACACAAACAAGGGCTAAATTCTACTGCAACTGACTCCATCAGGTTTTAATCTTAGAATCACAGAATGCTTTGGGTCAGAAGGGACATTAAAGCTCACCCGGTCCCACCCCCTGCCATGGGCAGGGACACCTTCCACTGTCCCAGGTTGCTCAGAGCCCCATCCAGCCTGGCCTTGGACACTGCCAGGGATCCAGGGGCAGCCACAGCTTCTCTGGGCACCTGTGCCAGGGCCTGCCCACCCTCACAGGGAACAATTTCTACCTAATATCTCATCTATACCAACTCTGTCAGTTTGAATCCATTCCCCCATGTCCTGCCCCTATAAAAGTCCCTCTCCAGCTCTCTGCTTTGCCTGGATTTAACAGTTGAGAAGCATCTTCCTGACAGTCCTGCCTGCTTGCAGGATTACTATTTGGGTGTGCAAAGCTAAGCAGTTGCATAAACACTTTCTCAAGCTGAAAAGCTTTTCCTAGGCTAGCACTCCTACAAATGGGGAAAAAACTCCTGGCACCTGCAGTCACTTATCCATGCCAGTCTAGAGCAACCTCCTGAGAATATGGAAATTATTTGACCAGTCTGGTTTGAAGTGTTCACAAAAGAAAGGCCAAGTGCTGCAAAGGTGGCTTGGGGAGCTGGATATCCCCAGTTCCTTTAAAATTAATAGCAGCTGAGCACTTTAAACTGGTTTAAAATACTAAGTGGAACAATGAGTATAAATGACTATGCTGTAGACCATTAAAACTCACTTCTTTCTCCTGTTCCACCTGAGCCTTCCTGTGTTTCACTTGGTCCTATTCCTTCTATTTCTGTTTCCTGCATCTCAGACTGTTTCGTCTCTTGCTGGAATGCTTGAACCCCCTCACATGACATCACCTTCCTTGTCCAACACATTTTACTCCTCTTAATCTTCATCAGTCAATCTCCTTGGGCACTTTGTCACTCTGTCAGCCTCCCCTAAGTCTTTCCAGTATGTCAACAGCTTTCTGGGTTTGACATACCCAAATTGACACAGTGATTTTCTCATCACTGCCTAATTAATAATTCACAGTTTATGTGAGAATCTCTTTCTCTTACTGATTCATAATATTTCATTTCATTTCCTAAATGCACCAGTATTATTAACAATTGTCTCCTCACATCCTATTAACACAAAAAGCTCTATAGAGCCCTGGTCTTCTAGGGGAAGTGCAAGAAAATCCAGTGTCATGCAGGAAGAAAATATTTTTCTAATATTAATAAATGTGATCATATAAATGTAATTTTAAAATACTTTAAAGCAGTAATTTTTTATATTTATCTCCTCCTTTTAGATGTCTGTTTGTGTGCATGTTTTACAGTGTACTTGATATATTCTTGCAGTAGTAAATATATATAATTCACAAATAAACAAGTGGACATATATTGGGGAATTAGACAGAGAGTGTGTACGTGTAGGTGTTCAAGGATTTTTTACTGATACAGTTGCACGATTAAAAACCTTTGGAGATCACTGCTACAGGAGCAAGAGCTGGTAATGTACACATATTTTAAATTGTTTGTGTCAGAAAAATTGCCACATTGCTACAGCACATCCCAAATCTGCTCTCGAGCTCCCCTGGCACAGGCTCAGGCCTGGATGGCTGGGGTGGGACTGCCATCATCCCCCGTGGTCAGTGGGAAAACTCAGGGGCTGTGGGAGACTTTGGCACCAAGAAAAAGGTTGCAGAAGCCTTTTTTCCCCTCTTTGTAAGCAGAAATTCAATGGAATTTGCTGTTTTTCACACATTTTGCACATGTGTGTATGTGCACAGAGTATAAAAGACATGTATATTTTATATATTACTGCATTTTTTTTGTATGGCATTTGCATATTTATTAATGTCTTTTGCATAGATTTACTGAGCTTTGTACACACATGCATTAAATTTATGCAATATACCTAACAAACAACACACATCTATTTGACACATTCTGCATTTAGTTGTAGGCAGAACTGCAACTTCTCCATTGTTTGACATATCACATTATAATTTACCATTTGCCTTTGTTATAATTCTGCCAGATTTGAACACTTTGCACTGAATTTTTATGTAATTTCTCCCTGCTTCTGACTTAGTTTCTTTGGAGAGTTTGAACAAAAGGGATTCAGCCATTTTTTAAGAACAGAACTTGTAAAAAACAGCCAGTGTAACCTATGCTGAAAATTTTTCACCTTCTGAGCATCTCCAGCCAATCTGCAGAAGAGATTTAGAGAAGAACAAGTCCCCCAAAGTCACCCTTTTTTTTTTTTTTTTTTGGTGAAAATATATCCAGATTAGATATATTGGATATATTATTTTTTAAATACATGTTTTTCTCTTGCTCAAATCTTGGCTTTCCAAGTTATGATCTCTGAATGGGGCTGAAAGGATAATATGTAACAGTAAAGTCCCATTTTGAGAAGAATTTTACTTGGATTTTACATTCCACTACGTTTTGACTGACAATGAGTGCATTTCTATAAGGAGATTTGGGCTGTATTCCCATTTGAAGCTTAAGGTTAATTTGTATTTTCAAAATGCAAAGCTGTTCTAGAATTGCTTACCAAGAGTAATTTAAAAGCATTCACTCACAGAGCCAGTCTAGCACAGTGCTGCAATGAGAGTATACAGAATGAATGTCACACACACCTTCTAATGATGCTTTGTTTTTTTTCTTGCTGGTCATGGGTCAGCCTCTTCAACTCTGCATCAGTTATAGTAAATTCCTGTTCCTTTTGCCATCCCTCTTTTTGCCTTGTTGTTGAATAAGTAGCAAAACAATGTTCTCATATTGTTTTTTCTTCTTTCACCACCCATCCTTGTCTTCTGTTCCAGTAGAGAGGTGTGTTCCAAGCCACAGCCTGAAAAAGAGCAATCAAACAACATAGCACAGCCTATTTATATTCTTTTTCCATCAAGATAATTGGGTTTGTTGATAGATCAACCAGAGAGGGCTGAAAGGGGAGGTATTCCAATGTTTTTCTGAGTTATTTAATATTTGAAAGATAAATACTAATCACCACCACCAAATTCCAGCTTTTTAACTTCAGTCTTTAAAATCCATTTCCAGCTTTTAAATATATTTAGGGTAAATTCATCATCTAAGAGCCTTAAAATTCCATAGCTCCAACTAAGTAAGCTGGTCAAAGAAGGAGAGAAAAGAGGACCAAGTATGGCCAAACTGAGCTAGAAGAGGAGTAAATGTGAAACAGTGAGTCTGAAAGTCACCATTTCCTCAGCAGTTTGGAAGGTGTGAATTATGGTGCCCCAGGGAAGCTGTATGATTTACACAATTGAAGAAAATCACAGATCTTTCCCACGTTCTCACTAGCTCGACTTCATCTAGCTAAAAATGGCCAAAACCACAATTTCCACTGGACAACTCCAGGGTTAAACAGTGATCTTGGGCTCTTTCTCATCCCCAAATGAGCAGCTCTTTGTCTAAAAACCCTCAGTGGGGTTGCCAAGCCAACGGCAGCTCCTAACTGGGCCACCTTGGGCTGGATTGTTCGTGGCTCAACGTGGGGAAGGAGCTCTGGGGGCTGCTCTCAGCCATCTCCTGCTTTTCTCCAGTCCTTCAGACACTAATAACCAACATCCCCACTGAAGCAAGCTAGCAGAGAGAGATCACGACATTTCTTGTGCTCGATTCAGCAAGGGCTAGAGCAACATGGTCCCGAATTTCGGGAGGATGTCCGCTTGTTGGAAAATATACCAGTTTAAAAATTCTGTATAACTTTTAACTTTTTTTTTTTGTCTCTCTAATTAGGCTTGACTTGACTTTGTCTTGGGGAAGAGAATTTTCTTTAGTTTATTTAGGAGATATAGCGTCACTCTAAGGAGATGGGCTCAGCACAGGACAGAGTGGAGCAGCCCAAAGATCCCCAGAGAGATAAAGGTATTCCATCCACGGAACATCAACGGAACATCGGTGGCCATCTCCAAACATCCACCCCAGAGCACCTCTGACAGAGCTGAAGACATCTCACTCGGAAAGAACTGATAAGAACATTGAAAAATGAAGATCTAATTTACATCGGAGGTGAGGGGGATTTGGATCCAATGGGAAACTGAACACTGGGGGTTGCTCAGCTCTGGACCAATGAACTTTGAAACAATGCATCTCTGTGGGTTTTGACTGTATAAAATTTGGGGGAAAATCCTGTAAAACTGTGCTTCATGGAATGATTCTCTCTGCACACCCAGGCCATGCGTGGATGAGATGATTTCTGTGGTACACCCTGACCAGAAGAACATCCTGGCCAGATAATAAAGTAATGCCATGGCTCTCTAACATTAAAAATGTTGTTGGAGGGTTTTTGTCTTTCCCACAGTTTTGGTGACACAGTGACAGAGCTACCACTGGACAAAGGTGGCCATTTGGCTCTCGCTTGACCACTAGGCTCACAGGCAATGGTAGCACCGTCAAGGCTTGGCCTAAATCTCACCAGGTCCTCCCAAAGAAAATCTGAGGGAGGTTTGTGAAGCGCTGGAGCACCTGCTGCTCAAAGCTGCGAAGATGAAAGACAAAATGGCTCCTGGATATTTATACAATACAAGAAGTCGGTAAAACATCAGGTTTTCCTTTTTCTCTTTGATTTTTGTAACACTGGTCACTGCTTGATCTGTGACATCAAAGCTGAAAGAACTTGCAGCTTAGTTATAGTGATTATTTTCAAGTACATTTCCTGTGGATTAACAGAGATTAGCAAAGGCACATTTTTTCCAAGGTGTGATAGTAAATCCTGGGTTTTTTAATCTGGCTTGCTGAGAGTAAGATTAAAAATAGACAGTTTCTTTTATTTTCTGAATTACCAGGGGCATTGGAAGAGATCTGTGATATCTGCTTTAAAACTCCAGTCTCTGCTTGATTCTGGATTCCCTCTGTTCAGGGAGAAGCTGTCTCTACTGGAGACTGGACATTTTTTGTGCTTTTATCCTTATACAAAAGATTTAACAACGTTGTGCTGTAAAAAGGGAATGCAATTACTTGTGACCTTTATCACTAACACAGGAGCAAAAGAACCCATTATGAAAACATTTCTCTTGCAAGAGACAACCACAACACGTTTTTGCAAATCGTGTTCCTAAAGGATTTGGCATTTGCCATCTGTGATAAAATAGCTTCAGCCATTTCCTGTGAGCCCAAGCGATTCTCACTCAATGTTAAAGGACAAAGATACTGAAAAAATTAAATGCTCTCCTTCAAAAGTGCTCACCATACTCTGCCAAGGTGTATTTGTGGCTTGTTCACACATTAGTGAGAAATCAGCATCCAGTGTGGCTCTTCTGAGCCACCCAAAATTACATTTCCAGTTTTTTTATGGGAGGGTTCACCCCAGGCTGCAGTGAGCTGGGTGATGAACTGACTTTGCCTCCTTTTATTCTTCCAGGCCTCAATTTTCATCTTGGAAAAAGGCTGCATGGTAAAAGAGGCCTCAGGCCACATTGCAGCCATCTACACTGTCATCTGAGTGGAGCACTTTGCCTTGGCTCAGCTGCTGCTGTCCCAGGGAGCTGGGAGGGCTCCCTCGGCTGACACAGACACTATTGTGCAGGAATTTTAGATGTAAGGGCTGCCAGCCTCAATATGACCCTTGGAAATTAATAAACCAGCAGAGGTTTTCTGCTTGTGTGTGCTTGGTTCAGACTGGAAGAGGGGAAATTTAGGTTAGATATCAGGAAGAAATTCTTGAGAAGGTGGTGAGGCCCTGGCACAGGTTGCCCAGAAAAGCTGTGGCTGTCTCATCCCTGGAAGTGTCCCAGGCCAGGCTGGATGGGGCTCTGAGCAACCTGGGATAGTGGAATGTGTCCCTGCTCATGGCAGGGGGTGGAATTAAATGTTCTTTAAGGTCCTTCTCAACCCAAACCATTCCATAATTCTATGAAGCAGAAGCTGTTTCAGCCCCTCTACCTCAATTCATTGCTCATCCCAGAGCCCTTTAATTACAATATTAACAGCAACATTGACTTCACACGTTCAAGCCTTTTTCATTACCATGGATGGCAGATGCGTATATTTGTTGTTTTCTATTTAAAGCTTTTCTGGGTTGCAATGGAATCATCTGACTCCTCATCTTAGCTCGTACCTGCCTCTCTAACTCTTATTCAAACAGGCAAAAAGATACATCTGAACTAGCTGGAGGGGAAGTAATTTCTGAAGAGCAGCAGCCCATGCACTGAATTTTTAACATCTGATTCTGGCACAACATCAAAGCAGAGCACATCATTATCTTCCTTTTACAGAATAGGAAACTAAGGCAGAGAGTATCTTCATCTTGCCTAAAGTCATCCAAGGCAAAGGAAGGAACAGAGCCCCATTGCCAGAGCTCTTGTTTATGGCTTTCTGTGCTGGCTAGCAGCTGTCCTCAGGTGGTGGACACACTCTGGAAAGAAACATAATTTTTCTTTTTATTTTCAGATGAGATCCTGCTCTAGTGACACCTCAATCTATAGAGAAGCCCATAATAATTCCTTCAGCAGCAACACATAAAACCCATTTCCTTTTCAGTTCTGTGATTTGTGGGTTTCTAATCCAAGGTTCACACCTCTGTTGGCAAGCACCGGCACAGCTCAATATTGTGACAGTGCAGGGAGATTTTATGTGAGCTACAGTTGGAAAAAGGAACATATCAAACTAGGACTCTCCAGGATACATTCCCATTGCTGGGCAGCTGGAAGTGATGGACAACATGAAGTGCTGCACTTGTCATGCAAATGCCAGGCTTGTACTGATGGTGGACATTAGCAGCTTCTTCTGAATTCAACATTATGAGTGCAAGCCTTTCTGAAAATACAGACTGAGCTTTGACTCTGTACCATGAGGCTGAGAGTGTACCCTGGTGGGGCAGCTGAGAAAAGGCACTCAAACCCCCCATGTCAGGGGGAAACCAGAATACAGCCACTTGGACATCCTGGTTCAAGAGATCATTCCCAATGCTTTCCTCTGTATCAAGGCAACCATTCAGGGTCTTTCCAAAATGACTTCCAGGATCAACTTCACCAATTTTCACATTTCCAGTAGCACTGGAAGTGCAGAAGTTGGTTTGAAAGTGCAGAAGAATTGCTTAATTGAAAACAAATGCATGCATTTCTATATAGCAGCCAGCCTAGATGTCAGTAATTAATGGTAAGTAATTGTACCACAGGCAGAATATTTACAGCACTGCCACTCTATTTTTTATGCAGTGCCTTTAATCTGAAAAAATCCATTTGTATTAAAATTAGTAGAGTCTCTTTCTCTTTCACGCTTAGGTGGCATCCATTACCATCAGAAATTAAGAGATTCTTTGTGGGGCACAAAGTCATCAGTCTACTGTTTGAATTTGGGTTTGTCTAAATTTATATAGGCTACAACCTCTAAGGCTGCCTCGGGTATTAACTTCCTGTGATTAGTGGGAGTTGTGTAGCTGACTCCCTTCAAAAGGTTAGACAATTCCTCCTGTCTCTCACTGGTTTTTTCCTTCCCAGAGAAAGACAAATCTTCATTATTAACACTTTGCCATTAACTCAGAGAGTCCATGCTCAAAGACTTCAGAGGTTTCTGCCCTCCCTTGTTTCAGAATCACAACAAAGCAGGGCCTGTTTTGTGTCTGCATTAAGATCGGGGACTTCTTGTGTGAGCAGGGGAACACTCAATCCCCCTTAAGCCCAGGAAAACAAATTTATCACTCGAGTGTTCCTTTAAATAGCACACATGCCAAGGGAGCCTTTTCAAACACTCAGTCCCAGACTGTAATACTCATCATAGGTCTTAATAGACAGGTTGTGAATGAAGTCTAAAAAATATTCAGCTTTCTTCGTGGCATCTGTTGCAATAAATTTCATTATTTAGTGCTGATGCAGTGTCTTGCCTGTCTTCTGCGCATGTAATGCTTTTGCCCTTGCCACATTCATCTTGTTCCAGTAAGTTTAAGTCAGAGCTCAGTGTGCTGGGGCAAGCCTGTCCCAACAGCCCAGTGAGCCATGATTGCTTAAAATAGCCAAATCCTCATCCCTGGTGTGACAAATACACCCACCCACCCCAAAAAACTCAGCAGAGTGGCGCAGCACTGAGTCACACTTGCTCAGGACAGCCATGCTGCCTCCAGGCTGCTGCTGGCACTGATGGATTTGGAAGCAGAGCCGCAGGGAGCTGCCCCCTCCACGTCCAGGAGATGTGCACAGCCAATGTAACACTTGGCTGCCTCTCCTCTGCCTTCCTACAAACTTTGGGAAGCCGTGAGAGTCTCTGCTCCCACTCAGCCCTGTCTATTAGTGCTTTATGTCAGCACAGGGAGGCTGGAGGTGGCTCTTCCTCTCTTCTGTCTCTCATCTGGCACATTTCTCCTTGCTCACTGCCTGTAGGAGCACACTCCAGGCTGATCACTGAAATAACTCAGCACTTTAAGTTTGGGGGGGGGCATTATTTTAACCTGAGCTTGTTTGGCAGTCTCTACACGCCTCTGTATTGCTGCAGCCCGAGGGATGGGCAGCTGTGCTTCACAGCTTTGGAAATGCTGCAGCTCAAACCCACAGCTGGTTCCTACATCCATCACTACAGCTGTGCCTAGGGCTCTGAAAACAGGATGACACAGCACCAAAGAGAAAACCTGACACTTTTACCCTTGGAAAACAGTTAAGTCAATGGGAGAAAGCTTTCAAACCACAGAGGAGGCAAAGATCTTCCTGATCTTACGTTTCCCTCTATCGGTGCAAGGAAAGTTTTGAGTGTCACTATGTACCTAGAAGGAGGACAGAAAAAACAGATGGGAAAAGACACCTCCTAAAATGGTCCAAAAAGGACCTGGGCAGGGATTAGCAGCAATCTTTATTCTCTGCCTGTACATCTCAATCAGAGCTGCTAAGGCAAGAGGCCCTTTTCTGTTAACACATGTAAATCTAAAAAAAATAAAAATAAAAAACCCCAAACTCCTTAAGAGTGAATGTCAGTTTTTCTTACAGGTATGGGGTCTGCACACAGCAAGATAGAGAGAAGTGGAAGAAAAGCAGAAAGGAGGGAGAACAGGCCACAACACCCAGCACCAGGGACCATGACTGCACTCACCACAAAACTGAAGAGCAGATATAATTCTTTTCACTTTACTTATAAGAGAAAGTGGAGCTCCCTCACACACACTTCCTCACACTCCTTCCCGCTCTTTTCCACTGAGACTTCTCTCTTTAGTCAGTCATTTTTGTTGCATGTTTCCTTCATTCTTTCATTCAAATTGGCTAATCTCTCAAATTTTGATGGACTCCTTTGCCAGAGGAATTCCTGAGGAATAGCTTCTATTTGATGAAATCCAGAGTGACTAAATTAACAAGGAATTGACAAAATTAACAAAGACTGACTAAAGACAAGATTCTTTTTTTGAACTGTAAATCCTGCTTTACCAGCAATTGTTTTTAAGGAACCCTGTAATAAAATATGTAAGTTTCTACCTTTGTGTTCTGGTATATTATTTCTCTGCAAACAAGACTCTCAATATATTAATACCATAATCTATGTATATGTCTCATTGGGAATTTGAACTTTAGCTTGTGCACTTCCTACATCTGACCTTAAAAAATCCCAAATGTACGTAGACCTAATTTAGGTCTTAACTAACTAGTTTAGAACTAATTTTCCCGAACCAATCTGGGTTTTGCACTCTGAGTGTCCATGCAGCTCTCAGTCCCATGGCAAAGCCCTACACCCAACAGGAGGGAGGCAGCGGGTGGGGAAAGTGAGACCTGCAGGGCTCCTCCGGGAACTTGCATAGCCACTAAGCTGCTGGACATCAACAGACTTCTGCGAGTTTAAATGAGGGAATAACTTCTCTAAGGTGATGTTCACTGAAGGCTTCAAAGCTTTTCTAGCAAGTTGGTTTACTTTTCAAAACAGAGGACCAGCTCCTGTGAGACTAAAGTGTGCGGGGAAGGGTTGGTGTATTGATGCTGCAGTTTCTTCTGCTGTGTGCTGCTGTTCTCCGGCGGAACAAAATCCAGAGTTTTCCATAACTTCACATTGCAGAGGCGTGGAAACCTGTCAGTGCTCTCAGCCATGTGACTGGTCACTAAGGATGGCTTTTAAACTGCTCCTCTCTGAGCTGACAGAGGCAGCAACAAGGCATTTTAGCTATGAAACACGTCAGGAATTCAAGTGTTTCTCAGTTTCTAAGTCTTTAAGAAAGTGACAGATTGATACAGTTATTACATCAGGCAAAGCTTATCTCCAGAAGTTCAAATCCACTTATTTGTACACCAACAGATTTAACTAAACTAGAGGCACAGGACAGGAAAACTCCTGGGGAAAGCTCAGCTCACTCTTTGGGAAAAGCAGTGAAATGCTGCATACAGAGTAGCTTTCCACAATTGTAGGCCTGAAAAAAAGATGATGAGGGGTCTGGAGCATCTCTTATGAGGAGGGACTGCAAAAGCTGGGCCTGCTTAGTCTGGAGAAGAGAAGACTGAGGGGAATCGCATCAATACACGCAAGGATCTCAAAGGGTGCCCAGAGGGCGGTGCCAGACTCTTTTCAGTGGTGCCCAGCGACAGGGCAAGGAGCACTGGCCATAAACTAAAAAATGAGAAGTTTCACCTCAGGATGAGGAAGAACTTCTGTACACTGAGGGTGGCAGAGCCCTGGAACTGCTGCCCAGGGAGGGCCTGGAGTCTCCCTCTCTGGGGACACTCCAAACCCACCTGGACACACTCCTGGGTCACCTGCTCCAGGTGACCCTGCCTTGGAAGGGGATTGGACTGGAGGATCTCCAGAGGTCCCTTCCAAACCAAACAATTCTGTGTTTCTGTGAAAACACACACCCCAAACACACCGCAGATTTACCAGTGTTTGGGTATGAAAGTCAGGGAAAGGTCTGGGGTGACAGTCACATTCCACAGCCACTACGAGTGTCTCTAAGCATCAGTGCCAGGACACGTGTGACAATGCTGTCACCTCCTTGCACACAGCTGAGAGCTGAAAATCCTAAAGCAGAGAATCCTGCTGCTGCTGAAAATCCTGATAGTTCAACTCCCATCCATTTCTCAGGATGACATCAATCAACCATCTAATTAAACACATAATCTTCAAGGTGCTTTAAGCATGTTCACACATTCTCAAAAGCAAACCAATGCAAATTAAACTCAGTTATAAACAATGAACCCAAAAAGTCGTATTTGGCCAAATGCACATATTTTTAGTAAGTTTGTGTATACTTGTATTGTGGGCTTCATGACAAATCAGATTCAGCCAGAGCAGTCATCAGTTCTCTCTAGAACTGTTTATAAATTATGTGTTTGCACTGAGGACACTCCAAGGATGTTGGATAATGCAACACCAAATTAAAATATTGGGTATTGTGTACTACACCATAACGTTATTTATTTAATGGGTATAACAAGGAAAGGTAGAGTTGAAATTCAATCTGAGTGGAGTGAAACAATGAAAGTGCTCCCATGGTGGGATATCATAATAGTAATGGATCAAGTGAGAATTGAAAGAATTGCCTAATTTATGCCTTTAACAAGCTTAACCACACACAAAGGAAACTGTCATCACCTTTTACTCTTTATCTTCAACAATTAGCAGAGCTAATGACTCCTTTTGCTTTCTCTATGAGACAAGATGTGATCCTATCCCCGCTGGAAAGGAGTTCACACAATACAAGGAAATGCACAAAGGGGAAGGTGATCCCTTTTATCTCCTGGTGTTTATCTGGAGTTATTCTTCCCAAGCCCAGTCAAACACTGTGCTGTATCTCATTATTTGGAAACTGCTCAGAACTCAACTGGAGCTTTCATGCTAGCCTTCAAAGGGATCTTTTCATGGCTCTCCCTATAATATCCTGAGAATTACACAGATCTCTTTACAGAAACACATGCAAGGAGCACCATGGGTTTACAAAGACTGAGACCATGAGAGAAATGCATATAAAGTCGACAGAATTACAAAATGAATGAGAGCAGGGATAGCAGCAGGTATCAAAGAGCTGGGAGTCAGGAAAGCATTTGATAAAGTGCCTCTCCAAATATTATTTCCCATTGGCTCAGACATAAATACCGTCACAGGAACTGTCTGAAGGACTGCAAACATGGAATAATAGTAACAGACAAGGGGGTTGTGTCTCGTACGTTTCCTATAGAGACAACGCGTAGCTCTCATTTCATGGAGCATCTCTACTTGTGATGTGCGAGAGGGAATAAAACAGCTGGTTAATAAAATATGTAGATAACATTAAGTTGAGAGGAGAGGGAAGGGAAACACAAATGAGAGAAAGAGAAGTAATACAAAGAGCCCTGGAGAGCTTAGAAATATGGGCAGGAAATAAGTGAGATGCAGCTCTTGGAAAATGGTGCGCTAATTTATCAGGGGAGAAACGGCATTCACTGGAGGGAAACGTATGGAGAGCAATAATGCTGAAGGAAGGAGAGGAGGTAGCCAACGATGCATTTGCAATTTGACAGACAAAAAAGGCTGTTAGGATTTTATGGCACTGTCCTGGCAGAGCAGTGAGCACCGAGTGGAAGATTCCCTTTGGGCAGCTGTGGAGAGGGAAAATTGGGAATACTGATTCTGATGCTCACCAGTGCCTGGTGTGACCAGACTTCACTGACTTTAAGAAAGCTCCTCCTAGGAGCAGAGACAGGCAAATAGAGCTCTCCCACTTCTAATCCAGAAAACACAGAATTCACCTGCTCCTCACATCTCATCCTGAGGCACCAAACATGAGAACTCATCCTTAGAACCTTGTTTTGGTTGAACTCCTTCACTGCTAGGAGCTCTGGATTTAGGCTGCCATGAGACCAGAATAAAATGTACTGAGTTCAGTTTAGGACATTTCATCACCAGAAAAGTAACAATGAATTATGAAGAGGTACAAAAGTAAGGGATCCAGGGGTTAATGTGTGTGGAGGGGTAAAAATGAAAGAGCTAAATGCATGTCTTCAATAGATAATCACAGGGCTCACAGGATGGGTGTAGCAGGTGGGTGTGAAATCTCAAAAAGGGATGGGAAATCTCAAAAAGGCATGGGAAACCTCAGAAAGGCAAAGCCCTTGTGCAGCTGAATGATCACCAATAAAATATCCCTGTAAAAGGAGAAATGTAGGTTGTGTACTGTGGAATCAACCTCAGCAGTAGCACCTGCAGGCCTGTCCAAGGATGGGGAGCAGGAAAGTCTGCAGCAGACAGTGTCATGTAGGGATAAACCTTAAAACTGGAGCTGCCAGCTGTTGTCCCTTTTCTGGAGGAGACAGATCCAAGATAACTGAAACCAGCTGAGGATCTGTTTTTCTAGCTCTCTCCCACCCTTAGTACATGTGACACTAAATTAAAGATGGCAAATGCCTTTTTAGGACAACTGACTTCTCCAGGAGACAATACTTGATTTTTAATGGGATTTCTAGGTGGGTGTAAACCACATAGAGCCCAGCTGATCCCTTTGGCTGCCTGCCACTGCCTCAATTAGTTCATGCAGCCCACATGGTGGGACCCTCTGAACCCCCTGCGATATCAGTTCCATTCTTGGATCCAAAATTAGGTGGGATCAGTTGAAGACAAGGCCAAATCAGCCATGAATGCTGTGTTTCTGTTCCTTTTATGGACTAACTTCACAAGGAGATATCTCTGATTTTTTGTTAACAACCACTGAAGGGGACATGGTGAAAGCAGGTGATTTATCCTTTCTGGGAGTGAAGTCCAGCCTGGGGGAAGCTGTCCCTGAAGCAATAAGTGAGATATTTATATTTCAAAGCCTTTGATGTTCTCCAATATCCTGCTGGATAATGACTCAATCCCTTATCAAGGCTTTGCTTGTGTTTCACAGCTCATCTAAACAAGACACTGCAGCAAACACCTTCTGTTCCTACAAAAATAACCTGAAGCCCCAAATATGCCTGTACCTGGATGCTTTTGGTAGTCCTCCTCAGCAGATTCCTTCTGTGATACTCCATGCATCCCAGGCTCTGGGCAATGTTCCTTCAGTCAGTAAACAAAGGGTTGAAGTGGTTCTGGCATTGTCCAGTTTGGCATTTCAATACCATTTCTGGGCTGAGCTGATGAGCAAGCAAAAGGCAAAGGCACTGAGTTATGCAATATTAACAGAAGACAAATTATGAAGAAAAAAAAAATCTTTTTGGTTTATTTTTGGTTTTTTTGGTTTTTTGGGGGCTTTTTTTGGATAACAAAAATGGAACATTTGATTTCCTCTTTGTCTCTAATTGCAAAGTAATGCTCAGCAAACGCTCCTCTTGAAGCATTAAATCTATGACTATAAAATAGAGCACAGCTGGCAAACTGAGTATTTCTTACTGACACAGAGATTTATGACCTCATTGGAAATACCTTGGGTAACAACAAAATCAATAAATTGTATCATCAGTAGTATAATTGTCACCCTGCAACTTCAGTGCTGTTAGTCAGCATAGCATCAGCTGTGAGTGAATATCAAATATACCAAGGCTTCCTTCCACATGAAAGTGATAACAGCTCCTAATTCCTTTCTTGTTTTTATTTTCAAATATAAATAAATTTTCAAGAAGAGTCCCCACCCTGGACAGGGCTGGGAGAACCAAAGGGAGGGAACATGCCCAGTGAAGCTGTCTTTCACCAGGCAAACTTTGCTCATCTCTCCCATCCATGTCTTCCTGGCAAACCAAACCCTTTTCAGTGCCTGTTTCTCAGAGTTTACATTTGAGACTTCCTTCGGTATTTTATGTGGTGTATTGTATGAGACTCACTCCCCCAGGCATTCTATCTCTAACCAGACATGGTGGGGCAGGGTAATTTTTATGGGGGAAAATGCCTCCCTCAGCTCATCCTATCACTGAAATGACTGCAGCAAAAATCAGCTTCGCTTGGATGAGTGTCTGGGTCAGACAGCATCCCTGCAATGCAGATCAGCCTCAGCAGCTCCCTGGGAGTGTTGTTGACAGCGTTACTTTTCTCCATATGAGTTTGTTAATCACAAGAACCAGGGTGCTAGAAACCCTGCTGGTTGTGCATTTCCTCGCTGCACGGCGATGCCATGGCACCAGACACGGTTCCAGCAACGTTTGTGACCCCTTGGGGCACCCAGGGAAGCACCTCTGGGACAGTGGTGCTGTTCCACCTGCCTGGGTTAAACTAGAGACAGGAATAAAGTGGATTAACACTGGGGTAATAAGGAGGTGAAACATTACAGCACAAGTGGCCTAAAAATAAAGCTACAGCCAGAGCACAGCCTAGCTGAGTGCGACTCTGTTTGAGGGTGAACCAAACTAGGAAACGTTAAATAATGACCTCTGGGCTTTTGGTAACAGGCAAATAGCACAAGGGGCTCCCTAAAGCAGGAACTAGAAAGGCCGGGCTTTGTTTTTCTGGGCTGGAATCTTTGCTAGATCAAACACTGGGGCTGGCAGCCACGGGGTGAACAGACTGTGGAAGCTGCTTTTCATTGAAGTGTCAACAAGCCGGTCTGTTCCCCAACTCAGAGCAATTGTTGCTTTTGCTCTTGCTAGGATCTGGCATCCTCAAATGGGGCTTTAGGGGAGCCTCCAGGAGGGGCACTGACTGACACTGCTGAAATTCCTCGGGATCAAATGAATCCTTTACAAACTGCTGTCTAAACTGTGTAGTGCTCCACAAACACTCAGCAGGGAAAAAAGTGGCCGGAGAAGCCTGCAGGAAAGCACCTCTTTGGGCAATGTCCTCTCTCCTGTGAAACCCTGAGCTCTGTGAAATCCCATCTTCATCAGTCATTAAACTGCCTTGAGTAGTTCACTCCAGGGCATCAGCCCTTCAGGCTCTCCTTTTTATTTTTCTGTGCTATTTTGCTGTGTCACACCATAGCAAGGGACATCCATACCCCAAAATTCAGAGTGGAGTGCTTAGAAAGTTCTGAGAGAGAGTAGGCTCCGAGTTCAAACACATCACATCCAAATCAGGGCAATGATTTTAATCACAGTTTTCCTCTTATGGGGTTGGATTAGCTTCCAGCAAATGCTGTGGAGGGGACAAAAGGTCTGTCAACAAATCCTACTGTCCAATATGCTTCACTGTCCACCAAGACACATTTAGGAACACGAGGGAAGGACTTGAGGCTAGTGCTAGAATAACCTGCTCTAGTGGAAGGTGTCCCTGCCCAAGGATGATCTTTAAAGCCCCTTCCTAGCCAAACCATTCTATGATTAAAACATTTTCACAACTTATTTTTCCCTTCAAACAGCTCTTCAGGGCAGGAGGACATATATATTGGGTCATACAGATGCAGACAGACTGGGTCTTTCTTTGATTTCTAATACCTGGGGTGAAATCCACATTAATTCATCAGTATTTTGGAGATGATCAGCCCTGCACTTTTGGAAAAAGAGTGTCAGCCTCTCCCAAATCTGTGGCAGGAAAGTGCTGCTGGAATAAGCTGCAGCTGCTCCCTGGCCAGCCCTTCATTACAGCCCTCCACCAAAGCTCAGTGTTTTGATTTGGTTCAATAGGCAGGAATGAAACTTTTGAACTGAAGAATGGCCAAGCATTTTGTTTAGGTCAAATGAAACATCCCGACCTTTCCAAACACGCTGTTCCCCGAGCAGCTGAATTAATGAAGCCTGTTTTCTAATGACTTTTTTCCTTCATTCTGCTTCCCCACCCCCCTGCCCTGGCATCATGTTGGTTCCCTGATAGCTAATAAATGGGAAGGAGCAAAGGAGGAAAGGACAAATCAGCCTTTGCTTCAAGAGGAGCACTAACAGTATCTCTTGTGCCTGACTGCCAATTTTCTGAAAAGCTATCTCTGAGGACACTGTCCCATGACAACCTGGAATGGGAGAAACTGGTCCATGTATTCCAGAGTTGTTAAGGTTAGAAAAATGGGCATATATGCATACAGACTGGTAGCTAGGCACCACAGGAATAAAAATATCCAGGTTTTTTGTTTTAGTTTGGTTTTTTTTGTTTCTCCCAAAATGGCCGCGTTTCCATTGTTACCACTGTGTCAATCAAATGCCAAAGTATCAGAATTGCCCGCTCTGGTCAGAATTGTGGCAGACTGGGCATCTCTGTGGTCCCCATGACAGAGTCAGGATGAAGTAAAGCCATGAAGGACATGTCTGAAGAATACATTGATCCATCTGCTGTGGACCTTGGAGTGATGGAGACTGTGAGCAATAACTCAGAAGACACTTGGAAGGATGTCTATAATTCTATGTCAGCTCTGTGCTGCATGAAAAAATGACCCCTCAGTAATTTGACCAGAAAATTATCATTAAAACAAGATCAAACCATACACTGGTTTCTTTTTCTACTAAATAAATAAGTGAAAGCAGGATCTTATATGGAAACAAATCATGTCAGTGTTAACCTGGAGAAAGATATCACAACCTGTTCCTCATTTTAACGTGAGCACAGCCCCAGCTGAGCAATACTGCATCGAGATGGAGCTGATAAACCTATCTCCAGCTCTGAACAAAATGCTTATACCATTTCATGCTGGGCTGGCTGTTTGTCACATCCTGCCACCCGAGCAGTCCATATCTGTGAAAAGATCTCTGTGTCCCTGGAGGCTGCCTAAGCTGATAGGTCCTGGTGGCTTCTGGCTGGAATGTGTAGCTCTCATCCTCTCCTGCACGTCACCACAGGCAGGAGCAGAGCAGAGCTGAGCTTGCAGTGCCTGCTCCCTGGGCCACAGCAGTTCCCATCTGGAAACGCCCTTGCCAAGTCAGCACAGCATCACGTCCTAACTTAATCACTTATTCTAACACAGGTATGGACCGGAGTTGGTTTATAAGCACCCTGCTGGGAGTCCAGAGAGATTTGTATTTTTCTGTGCTCTTTTTTTTAATCTTCATGTTTCTAGGTGCCAGCTGTGTGGATTTCTTCCACAGAGGGATGAGCAGGCAGTAGTTCGAGAGGTTCCCGATAAATTGACAGCACGGGGCAAGAGGGTTTGCAAACATCTTCTGCCACAATCTTACAAGAACTGCTGAGTTATCCATATTAAGTTTTTCAAGAGGAGGTCTTTGTCCTTGTCCTGAAGTTAAATAATTATGTTGTTCATTTTATGTCATTCAGGGGACCTTGCAGAATTCCTTATTGTGACACTACTGCAGACCCAGGACAGCAGGAGAGGTTCAGGGAAGGGAGGAGATGAAACTTGGCCAAGTCCCTCAGCTTTGCTTCTTGGGATGCGAGGGCTCTTCCAAGAGCCTAAAAGGGTGGGAGCTGCATGTCCTGGGAGGACAGCGTGCTGCCCAAGCAAGAGTTACTCTTCTGTCCATGAGCCCTGTGAAACCATGGAGAAGGTGAAGGCATTATTTACCCCTCGGGGACAAGTGATTTAACTGATGCACATTTTTAAAGAGTGTGGGAGATCACACAGCAGCTCCTGCACCCCCTGCACATACAGAGCATCCAGCACCCTCAGGACTTCACTGGATCCACACTATGAAACAGGAGAGCACAAAAAGTGCCTCAGCTCATACAATTCTGCCACGTGCAGGACACTTTCTGACAGGAAAACTCAAAGCCTGGCAGCACCTTGGAGGCTGGAAAACCTCCAAGGGAGAAAAAGTGTATTTGTGTTTATCCTTGTAAATATTCATGAGAATATTCATTCTATTTTTGGTCCTGGCCACACAGCTGAGGCTGACCATACACAACCTTGGCAGAGAAGGAGTTTCCTTCCCAAACATCTGGCTTTCATCTGGGTGGATACACTCAGCCAGGCTGTTTATTTTATGAACCCCACCTGCACCTCTGTGCCTGTGCCTCTCTGCCTGTGGGGGCAGGCAGGGCCAAGTGTTTGCCGTACGTTAAAAAATTCAAAAATTAACTTAATTAGCTCTTGCTTCCAGCTGTGGTGGTGCAAGTGCAGAAAGATTTCAGTAACTTAGTGAAATGACTGGTGGGTTTATACAGGTGTTAGTGAGAGCACAGCTGTGCCCAGAGAAAACCTTCACATAGAAAATATTCACAAAGAGTGGCAACCTCATTCTAATACCTAACAAAAACCCTGCCTGTGCGATGGATATAATTGCGCATTAAAATGGTCTGGGAATGACACATCACAACCAAAAACCATACAGATTTGTTTTCCACATAAATCTCTCTGGTTCCCAGTCAGAAAGGCAAAAGATGTGTTGATGAAAATGACTGGGGAGCTCTTTGGTTTATCAACTAGCAAATGGCTCCAGCAGGGGAAAAAGCATAAGCTGTATGGCTTGCTTTACATAATACCTAAATTATATTTATTTATTATATTTATGTTACATTATCATGCTCTGCTACATCATATTATCTGTTCAATGTTATGATTATATGCATGCACACATACAGATACCTATACAGATATAGGTCTGTGAACAAATGAATGGTCAGCAGGATTCATCAAGCCATGTGCTCCTGCATTAAACCACCAAGGTTTGTCAGTGCAAAACACATTCTTTGTCACAGGGAGATCAGATCACTGAAGCAGGTGTCATATTTGACAATCTACTCTTTGCTCCTCGAGACTCCCTCATCAAAAGAGATCAGATGTGCCTATGTTTACTGATGTATATGCAGCCCTTATGTTTTCCTTCATCTGATTTTGTAGGGTTTGGCACTACAGCTGGTTAGTGAAGCCTCTTCCTCTCACTTCACTTTGCAGATCTCTGGCATATGCGGGTTTGAACTGCAGGGAGAAGCAAGAGGAGAACTGTGCCAGTGAAATCCGTGGCTGCTGCAGGAACCTGCAGCACAGTTCAGCTACTCAGCAACCTGAGCAAGCACTTCTTGCTAAGTGGGTAGAGAAAGAAGAGTGAAAATGAGCATGGTCATTTCAGCAATTCCTCATGCAATTGGTCTTCCTCTGCCTTTTCCAGGACAGTCCTTCCAGCATGTGCCTGTGGCTTCTTGCTTTGCTCAAAGAGAAGGAAGCAGTTGTCTTTAACATTATATGTGCAGGAAACAAATGAAGGTGATATTTCAGAAGTTTCTGGTGATGGTTGCCACTATCAGAGTCTCCTTGGAGAGGCAAAGGGCTCCTCAAGTTCAGTCAGGAGGACTCAGAGACAGAAGGGGTGAGGTTGGCAAGTCTGCTTTGCCTTGGGTGAGTCTCCCTGCCTCCTAAACAAGGGATTTATGGAAATTCAGCATGCAGGGGACTGGAAGTTGGCTTGGAAGAACACAAGGAAGAAGCTGAGGGAGCTGGCTGGGACCTTTCTGGGATTTACAAATCTTCCCCCAAAGGGAACAGATATTAACAAAGGTCCATGAAGGGGAAGGAGTTTAATTTGTCAGCTAAGGGAAACAGAGAACAGCAAAGAGTAAGAGCACAAAGTACAGGAATTAAATTGACTGGACTTGGGCAAGTGGGAAGCCTGAGAAAATGGGGGATCTGACCATGCTCTGACCATGAAGGCTCATGGGTACTTCCAAAATAAATATGGACAACAGTGCCAACATCATGTGAGCACCACGCTCTGCCCTGGGAGGACAGATGGGGTGAGAATGGAGCAGTTCAGAAAGGAAGAGCTGGGAGGAACTGGGGAGGCAAAATTGTGTCTAGCATGACATGACAGCAACCTAAAAACTGCCCTGTCATACTCGTACAGGGACTGCCTGACATTTTTCCTTGGGCAAAGGACTTATTAGTTGTGAGGGGTGGTGGCACAGACCTTCCTTTGTCTGCTCTGAAACTCAAAAAATCTGAGCTAGGACTACTCAAATATAATTTTTAAAGTGATGTACAGCAGAACAGGAAATAAGTTAAACAGAGATTGATTTGTTCATTTAACTCTCCCACGTGTTCCTCCTCCAGGCACATCTCTTGGCTGACCCTATTTCACTTTCCAGGAAGTAATTCTCCTGATCCTCCTTCAGTGCTTCTTTCTTGGCAAGAAGGTCTTGCACCTCCCCATCATAGAATCATCGGAAATCAGAGAAAAAATGGTTTTGAATCATCATCGCATCACTTAACATAACATGGGCTTCAGATACAAAAAACAAAAATTTCATTCATATTTTTATCATTGCGCTAAAGGAACTTTGAATGTTTTATAAGTTTGGCTACCTGTAACATTAATTTTGTGAGCCAAACAGGATCATGTCCCTGTGAAAAAAAAAGGGACAAAAGTGATTCCACATTCATTAAATCCTACAATGCAGCCATTTTCCATTAGTTTCTCAGATAAGTATGTGCCTGTATTTGTCATTTGAGTAATGGCAAAATCATTTATAATCAATAGTGGCAGTAGTTAAACACTGCAAAGACAACAAACAGTGCTAAAATTTTGAATCTAACTTGATTGTACCAGGTTGGAATTTCTCTTATATATTCATGAACACAGAAAAGGAGTTCCTAAAATAACCATACAGTGGTGTGCATCTTAGAGGCAAAACAGAACAGCAGCAGCCCCAAGCCCCACCAACATGAAGTGACCTCTGAACTCTCAGCCAGGGCAAACTGATATTTCGGCACACAAAACATTTAGGCCACACTGCTTGAAGATCATCCCCTGTCTAGGTTTGAAAGACAAGCGTCTGCCAAGGCAGGCAGGAACCTCCCTTGGAACAGGGAATATGACCCCTTTTCCTCCCGATTTATTATAACTATGAAATCAAGAGGCTCTCAAGCAAGAGATATGGAAAAAAAGGAACAGCAGTTCTTCACTAATACTTATAACAAGGCAATAATACAGAAACAATGGTTTAAGTAGACAAAGTCAGAATACAACCTGCACCCTGTTAGAGTGGTGCTGCAGTGCAGTTCAATGGTGGCTGCAGTCCTGTTGGAGTGATGGATGTGCTATTGTTGGAGTGGTGATCTTGTGGAGAGGTCTCATTGGTCTCTGGAGGTCCAGGGGTGGCTCTTGAGCTCTTCTCATCTGGGAATCCAGTGGGAAAAGGTACCCCAGTGTTCCAGAGTCTCTGTTTCTATGCAGGTAGGAATGTCCAGTTCCTCTCCTCTGGGCGGGGCATCTCACAGTGGCTGATGCAATCTTATCAGTCACTCCCAGAGCCCTCGATGGCCAAGAGCAGAGATAGCCCCGATGGTGTTAGCAGGGCGGAGTCATGCTGAACATAGAGAACACTGCCCCACCTGTTTTAACAGCTTATGGAGATGGTAATAAAATAGATACTTTTGGTTACACCTTCCATATAACCTAAGACATCCCTGCAGCACAGTGTGAGCCAGGTAGAGCATCCCAAATGCACATCCAAACGTTCCCGGTCCGTGGCTCTGAGCAGCTGGACAAACCTGCTCTGGAAATGTGCAGACATCTTCCACGTGCTGGCTGGGGAAAGTTGTCACAGCTGCTCTGAGTGGGTAGCAAGGTAAATCCAGTTGCACAGGGAAAAGAAGTTCCTCGGGCTCCTGGGAAATCACTGTTGTGCTTTGCTGAGCAGGGAGAGCAGCACGAGGGAGCCTCAGCACAGTACAGAGAATTTGGAGTCAATTAGGCTGGAAATGACTTGTGGAGATCATAGAGACCCTCCCTAAGGAGCACACAGCACTCCTGGCACAGTGCAGGTTGGGAAGCTCTCTGGATCTCCTCAGGAAGGGCCAGCACACCTCAGGGTCAGCAGGGGCACTGGGCAATGGGTGCCAATCCAAAAATATGCCAGCTGTGCCATGGAAAGGACACTGGAAGCCACAACAACCATTACCCCATTGATTGTTTGACGTGCAGGAGCCACTCGCTCACTCAGTGTTTTGACCTTCGTAAATCCAAATACAGGAGGGAATATTTTGTAATCTGCAAGCAGATTGAGCCACTTCTTAGCTCAAGTACAATGGGTCAGTGGTCCATAGCTGAGCATCACACTTCCAGTGTCATCATTTTTCTTTTAGCATGACAAAAACGTCCAGGATTTGATTATAGTCCCATCCCGGATGATTTGTGCAATCAGTAACCATAAGCTACGGCTTCAAAGATTAAGAGACGTCGTATAAATTATGTACACACAGAACACGGCAGTTGAAACATTTCTAGAAAACAAATCTTAAATCAGACTTGTTTGTACAGTCCCTGGAGAACTCGTCTTTCTCCAGAATAAATGAGTAGGGCTAACAACATCTCTGTGGTTTGATTGCTGCCAAATCAGTGCATGTGAGGAGTGAACTTGTGGCTCCTACGCTACACTGGATTGGGGAGCATGGATTTTGTAATATAAATATTTGGAAAAAAAGAACAACCATCTCAATGCTAAAATAATATAACTTTGGTCTGGGTTGAGGAACTAATAGAGGAAATTTTGCCACATGAAACCCGACAGTGCCACGCTACACTTAGTACTAGTCTAGGTTAAAAGACATACCCCAAACACTAACCAAAGGTTACTTCACATATAAACAAGGACAAAAAATAAATGTAGGGAGTCGTGAGTTCCACTTTGAGGAAAGATGAGCTGGCTAATGTAAAGAAAGCATTGCCTTTGCTCAGATTGGCACGATGCCATTTATGACCTCATTTAAACAAAAAAATTTAAAAATACACACTATTGTTCATACATTTTTCTGTGTCACGGAGATAAACCACACGAAGTTAACTGGGGCAGTCTTTAGAAGAGCCAAGCTGAGCACAGCTTCTCCTTCCCAAGAGGTTTTCCCTGGTGCACCTTCTGCGAACTAATGACAGCACATCTACATAGGCCCAGGTGATGGTACCTGCCACCACTGTCCCCAGGCTCCAGGGCAGAAGTGTCACCAACAGTGGGGGTGGGGAAAAATCCTTCAGCCCACCTATTTTCTCCTTCCTCCCCCAGACCTGGGCTGGGGACTCCACAGAGGTGTTCATGGGTCAGGGAAGTTTCCCTGCTATTAAAAGTCACCCTCAAATTCATACCGGAAGCTTTTGATTTCTTTGTTCTACAAACTAACATAGGGGACAATAATAATTAACCCTGCATTTCAAATGTTAATTACAAAGGCATAGGTCTGATAGTAAAAAGTACATTTCCAGTGAACTTTAATTAACCTCAAAGCCATGTCTTACTCTACTTTTAGACTTAGTATTAGACAATAGAAAATTTTCTGATATTAAGATTTGAAAATCAAATGCGATCTAAGGACAGATGAGTTGTAGGATAAAAGAACCATCAGTTTGCCACTAAAATATTTTGCTTGAATATGCAGTTATATCACTATTACTCAGTATGTTTGAGTTATTATTTACTGATTTTGCTAATAATTACATATAGGGCAGCTCTTGGGAGCACCACACATGATGAGGCTGTCATATATATATTTAAATCCTATGTACATGGTGAGCAGCTCAGGTTAATCGAAAGCTGATTGAGTGTTCAGTTTGGCTGAACGATCCGGACAGATCCACATTCATCACTTCCAAGCTGAGAATTCATCTTGCTCTCACAAGTTGTTTCCTAATCAACTGACTGCTCAATTCACTTGATTGCTCCCCCTGACCACACTAGGGCTGGCTGCATCCTTTGCCTCCCAATCACACTAATTGACCCCTCAGTCAAAAATATTCCAGGTTTCAGTGCTCTGCTCCCAGCTAATTGCACCCTAATGAATAATTCTGGCTGAGCATTCAGTGTGCATTTCCAGGCTAGGCACAGCATTTTAGGAGGCACTTGAATGAGAGGATTAGTGGAAATAATCTGCATGAAGGCACCACGTGTGGCCCCGTGATTCCACACTATCTGGGAGACAGCAATTAACTCAGGGTCTGTCCAAGACTTTGGGCAGAGGGCACGACTGGGTCTATATAAGAAATTACAGTGTTTCAAACAGAATTTACCAACCCAGTTCTGTACCAAACCAGCATCCATCCATGGAAAATTGTTGGCCTCTTGATTCGCCTCTCCCGCTTACAAAAAAAAGGTTCTGTTAGAACCCTTACCAAAAAAAGGTTCTGTTAGAACCCCACCAAGTCCCCCGTGCTCTCCACATGCTATCCAAAATGAGAGTTATTGGGAGCCAAGGAGATTTAATACATAATTTAAAAGCAGGGTGTCAAGGAGTGACTCTGCTGCCATTAAACATTAAAATAACACTGTGTGTACAATTTGCACAAACAGCAGGGAGCAAGCTGCATAGTGCTGGGAAACTTATCTTTGTCAAGAAAAGTATCTGCTGTCAGAAGACGGGAATTATTTTGGGAAAGTGCATTCTAGTCAACACTTTGTTTCCATTATGTGCTGCTAGTGCAAATTAAGCACCATATAAAGTTTACCCAAGGTTATTAAAGGTTTGTTTGCTGCCAAGAAATTAGTTTCTTAACGCTAACCATTTCTGACAAATCAAGGAAATTCGGCATGTAAAAACAGCAAGCAATTTGCTTCCTGAAAAACTCTGAAGTCCTCTATATTTAGAGATTTACCTATGGTTTCGTTATAGATCTACTTTTAAAGGCACAGATTTTTGCAGATATGATCTTATTCCAGTTGCCTCTTGAGAGCTAGGAAGGACATCAGAGAGACTATGTGCTTAGAAAGCAGAAAAACTCAAAATGTGAAAAGCAGAATTTCTCTGGAGCTTTCCCAATAGATTGCCCTGTGTAATCCTGCACCTGGGGTAAATCCTGTGACTCCACCTTCACACCCAGAGAGGGAACTCCCTGAACCCCCCCAAAATACTCAGAATATTTCTTAGTTTTCACAGAGACATTAAATTAATATCAGTAACAACACCAATAATGTTCTGATAATAGGTCCTCACACAATTTGAAGGGACAGCAGAGGGCATATGTGGTCTTACTACTGAGAAAGAGCTATTTGAGAGAGCAAGTTTTCAGAAGTAGAAACTTTGGCATCTTCTGGATACCAAGCATTGGAAGAAAAGAGCTGTTCCTGTCTGCCTAATTAGAACTTGCTAACAATGGCAGGGCTCGCTGTGAAGGTGCTGTTAGAAACTGCAGACTAACCAGCTCCTTGACTCCAACAGGAGATCAAAAGCAAGATATTAATTTGAATTCGCATCACTCTGAGCTAATTTAAAACCCAGGGCCCCTCACCTCAGCTAACACCTGTCCCATTTTCAGGCAGGGGCTTTGTCTGAGCTCCCAGCTGAAGGAGATGGATGAGAGCCCCCTCACCAACTGCAGACCAGCTCTGCTCATAGCTCCTGTTGCAGAATTTTGGCCAAGAACCACGGGTGTTTAAAGCTTTCCACTGGTGCTGCTATGTTCAGAGAGAGGCTGTAGCACCCCAGTATTTTGTCCCATTTCCAGAAGCCATCATTTAGGCCTGCGAAATGCTTTCAACACAGGTGCTTCGCTAAGCTGAAGATTTGAGCACAAAGGAGAAGGACCTGGCAGGCTTGAGTGGGGAAAAGTAATTGGAAATAATATCAAATACAAATTTATATTTTTTCTTTCTGATTCCTATGGCTTTTCTCATCAGATAAATGCTGTGGCAGCACCTTCAGTGTACAAGTGGAAGCAGCAGCAGCTCTGAGAGCACATTTCCCCCGCAGTCTCTGTCCCCATCCCTGTCCCCGGTGGATGTGCAGGTGCTGCTGAGCTCCACGTTGCTATGGCTACTCCTGGAGCACTCCCCGAGCCCACCGTGTGCCAAAGACAGCCCGGGAGGTGCCTGTGAGAACTGCAGGCAGCACAAACAGTGAAGGCAGAGCTGCTCAGAGCGCCAAACATGCTTTGGGTAGGTGATGATTTGGGATTTGCAGTCCTGGAAGCAACTCTTGGGAGAGGAAAAAAAAAAAAAGTTTTGAGTTTTAATTCACTTTTATTCCAGTTCAGATTCAGGCATTCCTAAAGCCCTGGGCTGAGTGTAACCTGCCAGGCTGGGGCAGAGAACAGTCATGAACCAGGAGGATCATTAACAGCACTGCTCAGGTGCACAGCTCATTGCTTGAGCCTTTTCTACTGCTCACACTCCTTTCTTAACTTCTGTGTGTTTCACCATGCACTGCCTGCTCCGTTTTGGTTTCAGTTGCCCACAGACATTCAAAAATGAAAACACCAGTTACAGAGCTGAAACCTGTAATGCCAGAATTCAGACCAAAAATGCTGTTTTCAAGAGGTGAAAACGACATTTTCAGGACTCAAATTGGCAGGACACGTGGACAAACATACATGGAATCATAGAATAGGTTGGAAGAGATCTTAAAGATCATCCAGTTCCACCCCTTGCCATGGGCAGGGACACCTTCCACTGTCCCAGGCTGCTCAGAGCCCCATCCAGCCTGGCCTAGGACACTGCCAGGGATCCAGGGGCAGCCACAGCTTCTCTGGGCACCTGTGCCAGGGCCTCATCACCCACACAGCAAAGAATTTCTTTCTAATACCCAATCTAACCCCACTCTCTTTCAATTTGAAGCCATTCAAATGATAAAAATGATAAAAAAAACTAAAAGTAACTATTGTTAAAAGCTGATATGCAGAAAAAGCCATCACATGAAGCAGTCATTAAAATATGAATATATACAAGTAAATAAATGGGAAAGCTGTAGATTGTGCCATGATTCTGCCTTGTCTTACTCAAGCCAGTCAAGAAATTACCAAAGTGTTGAGAAAATATTGTCATTGCTGCTGCTATTTCTTTGAGCATCACTAAGTGAAGAAATTATTACCCTAACCAAAATTTTTGACTGGAAATTCCAAACTGCCATTCACAAACAAACCTTCCACAAAGAGAACTTACTCCTGACAGGAGTGGGAAATTCTCTGGCCTCCTGTAGATACAAACACATGACAAGAACTCACACTTTTCAAAACAGAATGAGACCTGACATTATCCAAGTCCATCCCTAGCTTCCTTTCCCACCTGATTCCCACAACTGTTTCCTGAGGTGTGTAATGACTTAACTGAACTGCTCTCTCCTAAAACATACCCTTCCATCTGATGTTGCTGCTTATATTTTATTAGTTATTTCTCTGATGGAATAAAAATACTCATTCTAATGTTGTAGAAAGTGTTTGTGTTGTGCTTGGTTACACCAGAATGAGCAGCTTTTAAAAGATGAGAGCCTTCCAGTGTGTTATTGTTCTGAAGATAACCATTGTTATTATTATTATTTGTGTTACATTTATCCCTAGAAACCCCAGCAGGATTGTACTAGGTGGTTTTGAAATCCGCAATATGATGCTGTGGATCTACAACAAGGGATTAGTGACAGACATTTTCCCCACCCTAACACATGAAGCACAGGCAGAAAGGCAGCTCAGACACAGAAACTAATGTAGCTTCCCTAAGGAATGATCTCTGGAGGGATAAAATCCCATCTCTCCTGGCTCACCTGCAGTCCTCATCCACTAAACTCTGCTCCTGCTCTGTATCTTGCATTACTTCTAGTAACTTCTCCAGAGAAAACACTTATTGGGCCTTTCAGTTTACATCAAATAGCATGGAAGGTACAGATCTGTATCAGTGAAACATCAGGCTTGTTTAGCCATCAAAGGTTGCACAATTTTTCAAAGAGGCTCCAGTGCAGTCCCTGGAGGGGAGATGAAGAGAAATAGTGTGCATTAAATAAATCCACATGAGGAGAAGTCTCGTGTCTCTCTGCAAACTGTGTCTCAGTGCTGCCGGCTTCATTCTTCTTCCCAGGTGCAAATCAAGCTCTCAGTACAACCCAAAATGTGGGAGGCAAATTTTAGTGCTTCCCTGCCCACCAACAGGCTTGAGGATGGTTTGAATGAAACTGTTTTGGCAATATTTACAAGGTGATATTCACCTAAGCAAGAATGCGGTTTCAGAGTTCAGCAAACCTTACTAGAGATCAGTGAGATCCTGATTCCCAGGAACATCAGTTCCTGAGAAGCTCTCAGGTCCCTGTGTCCATGCATCCTCAGCTCTAGAAAGACAGTAACATCTTTGCATTTTGCTGTAGAGCACGTAACAGTACTCAAAAATATTTCCAAAATGTAAGCCTGACCCAGAAAATCAGACGCAGTTCACACAGATGTGTCTGTCTCCAGTGAGTCCATGTGCCTGTGCACAAGGGTGTGAGTGTTTCAACAACCACCTCAGTGCATTTTTATGGATGGCAAGGCACAACTTCAACTGGCTTCTTACTCAATATTTTTTAAAAAGCCGTTTATGAGATTTTTTTGCATGGCTTAAAAGTGTATATTTTTCACTTGGTGCATGTGTGTTATTACTAACCCTCTGAAAACTACTCAGCTGAATAGAAAGATAAGTTAGAGAGAAAACTTGACAAGAAAATATTTTTACACTGTGGCAGTGCAGGAAGGATGAGCACTCTCACCACTGGGTAGGGAACTAATTCTTTTCTTTTGCTCACAGGTGCATGAGAGTAAGAGTCAGGAGTTAGAAGTTAGGAAATCTTGCAACTTGAATGCAAAAGGTCTACAAACTAGATCAGGCTGCAAAAATTTGCTGATACCCAACTCTTCCTGTCATGGTTGTGGCTTTTTAGAGCCAGAAAAAGTGGGAGAGGTTTGCTGTGGAGGGTCAGTGTCCTCCTCTGCTTTGTCAGGAGCTGGTTTTCCCCGCACTGCACATGGAAATTTTCTCTTCCTGTTGCAGCAACCTCTTTGTACTTAGTATTTGTAGCAATCTCCTTCTTAATTTACAACATGGATCTCAGATGGCTGAACAGCCAGAAGCCTGCTTTGGTGGATGGTAACAACCAAAAACACACAGAAGACATAATTTCTTGTGAGCTGGAAGAGGTGATTGTTGGTCCTCTCCAGAAAGCAGCACAGGAAGTGCCTCTCCAGCTTTTTTCTTTTCCCACTGAGTCCCCTTTTCCCAAGGGGTGCTGTTAGTCTGAATATTCCATACATTACAGTGATACAGATTAGGTCTGAGCATACATTTTCACGTGTCCATCGTTTAACATCCAGCAAAAATGTGCTCAGAAGTATTTGTTAAAATTACTTGTACATTTTATAAAATATCTGTATCAATTAATAGCTAATAAGTAGTTCAAAGCTGACTCAGAACTGAATTAATAATTTAATGCTCATAACTTATTCAATTAATTCAGTCTCTCTGCTTTTTTTCCAGAATGACTTCCCAGGGGTTATCCTCTCTTTGCGTCCAGGCAAGGCTCTTCAAGTCTGTAATTTCAAATTGCTTAAAATATTTCCCTCTCTTGAAAGGTTATTACTTCACCAGATTGATCTTATACAATTTATTGCAAGTATTTCACAGTAAAAATTCAAGTACTGTTGAGAATTATGATGAGAGGAAATATATGTGTTTTTTCTTGAGAGTTGAGAGTCATTATTTTCGTTCTAAGGAATGTTTGAAAAAACCCTCCCAAACTCTGCATTTTTCAGGGACAGGCAGCAGGGAGGGCAGAGGGAACAGCTTACTATACTGACTATTGGAATTTGGGAACCTTCACAGCTTTCCCTCTCTGGCACAAAGAATTGACTGAGGCAGCATCACATTGGAAAAAACAGGCGACTGTGAGATTACTGCATTTGCAAAAAGATGCACACAGCATTTTACAGACCACAGTGATTTGTTTTTTCCCTCCTCGCTGCAGGGGAATAATGACACAATCAAAAACAAACTGAAATCACTGAAAGCCTTGGAGTCCCTTCAGTTGAATTCAGAGGGCTGAGATGCCAATAAATAGAATCGTTTGGCAAACATTGACACTTCAAGGACAGATACTACAGAAATGTTGAGTACTCTGTGTGTACCCAGCTTTACACTGAAGAATAAAAAATGTTTTTGTTTCTTTAGCTGGTCCTCAGTAGAGCATCAGCAGAGAGAAAACAAGTTAAAAATGGAGAAAGAGGGGGAAAAGTAACCAAAACTGCGACCTTTATATAATGCACCCAAAGGACACCATGACAAATCCACAGATGAGCAATCTGTGACCCCCACGGCTTCAATCCAGGCTGAAGCCTCACTGATCACAAATAAAGCTGGGAGCTACAAACACAGAACTTACTTCCAAATGAAAAGTAAGTATCAGTCATCATTCCTGGTTCTTAATGCCTGCCTTGTGTTCATTTCTCTCCAACGAAGATGGTTGATCAGCATAATGCTTTCTCCGCTTTCCTAGAGCTTTAAATTTTGTATAATACCACTAGCTTGGGAAGAGACTGTGCTTTGATGCTCTCCCTGTTAATTATTTTCATGCAATTTGAATTAACACTTTGCTCATTAAATATTTCGAGAGATGAGCTTGAGGCATGGAATTTGAAGGCAGCTTGCTCTGAAGTTCAGGACACATTGCATCCAAGGTTTTAATGCCACTGCCAAGGACTGAAGATCAACAGGGAGCAGTGCCACTAACTATAGCAGCACTGTAAAGGAAATGATCTTGTCTTTCAGAACCTCTGTTTCAACATGTGAAAGTAAAACTAATGGCAACAGCTTCTTCCCTTGTAATGCAATTTGGTAACTCGAGTTTGGAACCTGGAAATTGCTAAGTGTCATTTCTAGGTCCACTGTGAGAGTGCTCCTGTCTGGCATTTTGGGTTTGGTCCATTTTGAATTGTTTCATTTTGAAATATTTACAGATTAACAGTAAATATTCAGCTCCTTGGGTAATTAGGATCCTGACCAACAGTCATATCTTCTGATACAAAAATTATAAACTTCACAGCATATAGATAACTTGTACTGTTCTAAAAATATATATATATATAATTCATAAGCAATAGCACAAAGCATAAAGGATATTACCTGCCTTGCCTAAATGTATTTCAGCTGCAAGACATCAAAAAAAATTAGCAATTGTTCAAAAATCTGGGAGGCTGGCACTTAGCACTCCAGCTGCTTACTAGAGCAGGAAAGAATTCCCTCCAGCCTCACAGGGAGCGGGAGTTACCAGTTACTGCATTGCAGCTCTAGTCCTCCAGCACTGCACAGCCCTGAATGCCAGCCCAGGAAACACAGGCCAGGCAAGAGGCTGTACTCAGAGCCAGCCACATCCACCTGGGCTTGTGGGGAGAGGTAAAACCCCTTTTCAGAGCTGCATTTCCTTTCCTGCATCCTTCTCCCTGACATGAAAAGAGAGCAGTGCTCACAAGATCCGAGCACATCTTGCACACAGTTTGGAGTTCTCTGAACAACACTGCTTTCCCCTGAAGGATCAGTCAAGCCCACAACCACTACGAAAACATCATCAGGTTATGCTGGGGAATGATTTATGTTTATACACATCTGGTGGGTGGGTATGTTCATATAAAAATCTGTGTGGTTGATCAAACGTGCCTGGAATGGGTTATAAAACGTAACCGCTGATTGCAGCAACTCTGAAACGAAACTTCTCAGCCCTTTAAAATTAACTGAGGTCGCACTACAGCAAAGTGGCTAATTATTTCTATGTCATTAAGCAGGGGTTTTGTCAGCATGCAGAGACCTGAATTCTCCAGTAACCACAGACTGATTTCAGTGCAAGATGGGCACCACAATCTCTCTGATGTACCAGAGAACCTGAAAGTATTTACAATTTACACAGACAGCAAACTGAGAAGGGGAGGGGACAGCAGGCTTCATTATATCTTAATTCATTAATAAAAGCTTTTAAAAAAAACCTGGGAGGCAAAGGGGAGCTTGGGCTTGGAAGTGTCCAGCTGGAGCACTGTGCAGTGCCTGCAAGGCAGAAGGGGAATCTGTTAAGAAGCACAAAGTGGCTCAGGGATGAGGCAAGACCAGGCCTCCACATTGCTTTTCCTTTAGCTCCTGAGGGAGCAGAGGAAGCTGACAAATCAGGGGTGAAGGTAGCCTGGAGGAGGGACACAGAGAGCCACTGGTCACACTGGGCCGGGACAGCTGGCACTAATGCCTGGCAGTACCAGGGCTCTGAAGGACAGGAGGGCTAAAGGACAGCAACCGCAGAAATGCTGCCATGGGTTGAACCTTTTAGCACAGAGTGGAGGGAAAAAATGAAAGACAAAGCAGTTGTCTCTTTATTCGCTGGTGCATGAAGGGTTAAAAATAAAAAGGAAAGAGATGAACTTTTGAAAACTCCAGTCGTTTGGATTCTGTTCAAGGCTTGGATCAACCCATCCCAGCTTGAAAAAACAGGACAATAGTGTCCACTTGGCTCAGCTGCAGACTCTATGGATTTTTATTACCAATGGCTGAAGTTCAAGACAAGTGAATTGTAAATAAGGAGAAATGAAACACAATAAAATAGTCTCCAGAGATTTACCTAGAAAACATCTGGAGTCCTGGCACTTGCATATAGAAATCTATACCAATGGGAATGTAGCATATTACTATGAAGTGCAGTAAGAAATAGCCCAGATAAATGAGAAGTTAAGGCCTCGTATATATCACAGTATTTCAGCTCCTTTTGGTTGTGTGAGTTTCCAATACTCTGAAGTCCTGCCAAATATTTCATTGTTACCTTATTAGATGTTCTTGGTTTACTACCTTTTGCTTTGTAAAGCACTGATTTAGTGTCACTCAATTTAATTTCTAAAAACACAACCAGATGTCCTGTTCATTTAGCATATGAGAAAACCACGTCGGAAACATGTGTTTTTATGCATTCCAACACAGACACCAAGATTTCATTCTCTTGCTAAAACAGTCTCACTCCTGAAATAATTCCCCCTTTTATCTTGGACATCAAATGCCACATTGGCACGCAACACTATTTTGATCTTTACAAGCTTTCCTTACTGCTTGTATTTAGCCAAAAGATCCTTAATTTGGGGTCCGTCTCCCGGATTCCCACAGAGCTTTTCATTTCTTTTACAACGGTGACATCATTGTTTGCATCTGGACTGACCTGCCCCGCTCTGTTTGGTGGCAGGGGAAGCACTTGAGGCCAGGGGGCCTCACAGAGCTGGAGGTAGCCAAGCGTAAGGGTATGCTTCAAAACCTCCCCACGTTGTTTATGGAAAAGGGTTTCAGCACTGTCAGCACAGAGACCTCAGGAGCAAAGGTTAAGGAACCTCCCAAAATTCAGTCTGGGTGGCGCTCGGCTCAGCAGGGACGCGCATCTCCTCCCAGTCAATATTTAACTGGCTCCAGTCTTTGCGCCCGCGGGGTGCAATATCATCCTGTTTAAATTTAGGAGTGGAAAATGACCCACTCAGCACCCGCCACAGAAAAAGTGTAAATAAAATTATCTCCACGCTGCTGCAACTTAGAAATCCGTTGCTTCCCGATGTATTTTCCAAAGACTAACGCACATCTGTGATTAGCAACTCGTCTGGAATGGCTTTGAGTTTGGAGGTTACTCCAAGTTGAGAGCTGCTTTTAGTTGTGGTTGTGCTCTTTCCTTGGCCAGCTGGGAGATTATTTAGATGGTTTGCAGCCCCTCACTTTTATTGCTTTCCAAAAGAGTAATTTCTTAGTTTGGCTAAACCTGCAAGCTTTATTTTTAAATAATTTGGCCGAGAACAACTAAGCCTAGATGCTCACTATTGTGTCAGCACCACAGGCATGGATGAGTCTTTCTGTAGATGTTTTCAGTCACCAGAACCAAGCTGGGAGCACAAAAATACCAAGGTGAAGACAAACTCTCACCCTGCCTGATGTTAGCACTAAGGCATCTCTATGCCTCTCTCTTATTTTGGAGAAGTTTATTGCTACTTCTTCAGGCCAGCTCTCCAGAAGATCCCCTCAGCCCGAGGAGGAGCCCAACACTCTTTATGCCCAGAGCCCAAACTCTGGGCTTACCTAACACAAGGGCAATAATTTCTGGGGATCATACCACAGCTGAGAACTTAAATGCCCCTCCAAAATCTGATTTCAATGACTATAAACCCAAAATTCCATCTGAATCAATAACGCAGATGTTCCCAAGCCCAGCTAGGAAGAAAACCAGGACTTGAAATCTGGGTTGATATTGATCCCAATTCTGTGTGAGCACCAGCCTTGTCCTCACAAAGGTGGGCTCAGACCAATCTCAGATATTGCTGAGCAAATCTAGAGGAGGTTCTCTGTGTCACTGCGCAGCCCTGGAGCTCTTTGTGGCTTAAATTTTCTCCCACAAAGTTCATCACATTTTTCCTCTTCCATCATCAACACCGCTAACAGCATAGGACAGGGGAACGGCTTCAAATTGAAAAAGAGTAGATTTGGATCCGATATTAGAAAAAAATTCTGTCCTGTGAGGGTGGTGAGGCCCTGGCACAGGTGCCCAGAGAAGCTGTGGCTGCCCCTGGATCCCTGGCAGTGTCCAAGGCCAGGCTGGATGGGGCTCTGAGCACCCTGGGACAGTGGAAGGTGTCCCTGCCCACAGCAGGGGGTTGGAATGAGATGATTTTTAAGGTCTCTTCCAACCCAAGACATTCTCTGATTCTGTGATTCTCTGATTTACTCCCAAGTTCCTTATAAATCACAGGCTGTGGCATTGGCAGCCGCTGTATAAACCTTGAGTTGTTGGACTGGCACAAAACAGGCCTCTCTCATGGGGCAGCTTCCCCACAGGCCCCACTGTACCACATGAAGGATTCTGGTTATGAATGAACAGCAAGAACAGGTTGTTCCCCTTAACTGTGCCTTATTCCTGCCCTGGATGTTGAGATTGCTATGTCTGAAATGAGTCAGGAGAAGAAGTGAATGGGATGGCAGCTGGAGGAGCTGCCATCCTGCCCAAAACTGAGCAGAACGCTGGGTGATCGGTCTCTATCCCAGCTTTTGCTGCACCACATCTGGAAACAAGGCAGGTGGAGAACTCATGCCAGCTCTGAATGCTGGAGACCTTAGGAGAGCAGGAGACCTTGACCCTTGCACACTGCTGCCTGCCCAGCAGCTCGGGATAAAAGCTGTTTGCATGACAACCATTCCCCACAAATTCCCCGTAAATTCCCGAGCCTGCTGCACCCCTGTGCTGGTGCAAAGGGGTCTGGCTGAAAGTCCATCAGCTGCAGGATGTCTGCTGACTTCAGTGGGTGCTGCATTGCGGCCCTAGAGAGAGGCAAGCTTCTGGCTGACAAAGGCTCCATCACCCAAGAGCTCAAAGCCCTGGCTGAACCTGAGCTAGCACACAGGTTCACTGTTTCCTGCACTTCTGAAGGCACAAAGAGCTACAAGAGTAGGGTCCAGGCCCAGCATTTGTCACAGTAACAATCTTACTGTTCCAGCAGGTGCAGTGTCAGGGTTAAGCCAGTTTCTGATCCACCAAGGCCTGACAAGCTTGGTAAGATCACACACCTTAACCAACCATTTGTCCCTGGGGCCTTTTCAGCCAAACACAGAAGCAGAAACCTGAATCTCATGTTCAACCACTTAAAACAATCTTGGACTCTTTGATTCTGTAATTGCTGGACAGAGCCATCACTTTCTTCCCATTTTCCAACCACCAATTAGCCAGAGAAACTCATATGCATCATAATAAAACCCCTTTTCTCTTAGTGATCATGCAAAAATGAGAATGTAGACAATGTAATCATGTTAGAAATGGTATTCAATTAATAGTTAGCAAAAAATTATTCAAGTGGTGATTCATGGACTGAATAATAAATGGGAAATGGACCAATTAGGCAAATGGACAGGCTAATGGCTGCAATGGAACAAAGTGAGCCCAATGACAATTTGATGTATTAATAGAAAGCTTCTAGGTGGGCTGACACATAAGAAGCAAGGAAATAGAGAGGTATGGATAATTGATGTTCTGAAATCAGAATACAGCCCTGTCAGGAGACAAAAGGAGGGCTTTAAGCAAGCAGAGCCTATGGAAATCAGACATCACCCTTTGACACTTCACTGAGCTCTACAGGGATATTTCAATCACATCACTATGACCACTGCATCAATAAGATGCTCGCTTTAAAATACATGCAGGAAGTTTTTGCTATGAAAAAATACATATACAAATCTGAATAAGACCAAAAACTATGCAGAGGAGCTGACAGGGATTAGCACAGTTTAAAAAATGAGTGTTATTCTTTAGAACAAGCAACGCAGGCAAGCTGGGGACTAGCTGCGCCACTGAAACTGCTGTTGTAGTCTCAGCAGCCATGGAATACATGCTTAGTGCAAAAAGACAGAAATGACATTGTGTCCATGAGTAAGTTACCAAACCATGCCTAAGCACTCCAACATGTCAGCCTAAGCCAGTCTTGTAAAGGAACATACAGATTTCCCTATCAGGCTGGACTTCCTTAGGACTTCTCATTAAGAATGTTATTTTGCTGTTTAATCCCAGCCAGATTATCTTTGTCACCTCTTGAGCAACCAATCTGATGTTTCACCCCCAGGCCAAAGTTATAAGCATCTGGAAACGGTTGAATGACGTTATTCATTTTGCCTGAAAAACACCTTAGCTAAGTGAAGCCTTGACCTGCAACAGAAACACAAAAGTGTAAAGGAACAACAACAGGGCATATGCCATCATCCCTTTTCCCCAGAGGTTAGAAATCCCTCTGTCCATTCTTCAGTTTCTCCATTTGCTAATCTCCATTGGGATTGCAGCTACTTGAACACAATCATCCCCCTAAGCTCCCCCCCACTCAAAAGCATTACATTGTATGAAAAAATAACTCCAAACGGTTTTTTTCACTGTAATAAGGTGAAACCCTGAGCTGCTGGGGCACTATGACAGAGGACTATAATACTTCTCTTGTTCAGAGAGAGGAGGGGAGGGAAAGGACCTGCTCCAGGCTCCAAGTGACAGTAACAGAAATTTAATAGGTAGCAGCACAAAACTTCCAAATCAGAAAAAAAAAAAAAAAAAAACAAACCAACACCCCCCCCAAAAAAAAACCAACAAAAAACCCTGCAAAGCCAGCAAAACAAGAAAGTCAGTTCCTCTCATATCATGGTTTCTCAAACCTGCCTATTACCTTTGAATAACAGAGGTCCTATTCATTATGCTGGAGCAAAGCAGCCTTTGCACTAAGTGGTCCTTGCAGTAATACAGAGCAGTGCAGCATTTTGTGGCTTGGAAAACTGGTTGGTTTACTTATAATATGCTTACAGATCCATAAATTCTCATCAGGAATTATCCTGAAATTGCAGCATGTTTTCCAGGGTCATCATGTTACATGACATGTTCAGCCTTGCCTGGGGCAGGATAATCTGTAAGAAATACACATATGCCTCAAAGCAAAACAATAAAAGGAGGCTTTTTGCTGGCTCCCAGGATTCTTGGTGTTGCTGGGTTTTAACACACATTCACTTTTAATACCTCATTTTATTTCTAAGGATATTTTAAAAGGTCTTTGAACACTTTCCAGAGGCCATTTCTTGCTTTTAAGTGATTTGTTACATTTAGATTCAGCCCTACTAAAACAGAAGCATTATTTTTTAGCATTAAGAATAGTGTACCCATGACACACGTGGAGATTTGTATTGGCAAGTTAAGGACTACATCTGGGAGTCCACAAAAGTATTTCAGTGCTGAGCCACACAGCTTTCACTGTCTGCCTTAGGCTTCCCAGAAACCAAAAGTTCTCCTGAAGAACCTCTTACCCAGTAATTTTACCAGGCACAAAGAGTAGATCAGACCTTTGTGGGTGCTGTTCTGCTACAGAATTTTCTTCTTTTTCTGCACTGCAATGCCAAAATCATAAACCTTGCTTTTGCTTCCTGCCATTTACTTGATAATATATGTAATTTAATAGTACATCATCATAATTGTTTTTAAAGTTAAACAGATTTTCCAGGGGGCTTAAAGTTATGATCTAAGAGTTGGAAATTCCAGCTGAGACAGATGTGCATAATCCTGGATTTATTACCAGTGTAAAATTGTGCCCTTTTCTAAGCAAGGCTCTGAGCACTCGGTGTAAACCAGGGCCTGGCATGGAGAATGGGAAAAGACTAAAATCCAGTCTATGATCATGGCAGATCAGAGGAAGTCACAGGGCTCAAAACCACAGTTAGAAACCATCTCTTCTTCTGCTCCTAAAATCAGTGTAACCACTTCAAAAAGAGGTCTTCTCACAGTAGCTCAACATCTCTGAACTTTGTACACACCTCAAAAAGGAAAGGGATGCAAAAAAACCCAAACAATGGGAAATGGCTTAGCTGTGCAGCTCCTATTCATTAATTTCAATTCAATTCAATTTCAATTGCTAATACAAAAGAAGCCTGCAGAGCATCCTCCTCACAACTCAAACCAAAGGAATCCAAATGCAGCCCATGAGCACTGAATGCACATGCTTTGACAGAAATTCAGTTTGTGATGAAAACAAGAATGCCACCTACCCCACATAACACAGTAAGAAATATTTTTCCTGCCCAGTGTGTTTAAAGCTGCAAAATGCACACGCACACTCACACACATACAAACACCAGTCCTCAAGAAACACCTCAGAGTTTTAGTTTCAGCTTCCATTTCTAGACAAGGATCAGGTAAGAATCAGTTTTCAGGCTGGACCATCACATCCTTCCCAAATTGGCTGGTTTTGCCCCCAGCTGCCTAATTTGGCCCCCAGCAATTGCATCAATTCAACCCATCTCTTATACATTTCTGACAGAAACACACTGCATTTGTTGTGACTTCAAGACTAATTAGCCTGGATTTGTGTGCATGACCAGTGATGGGAACTTGTTTTTCAGGTACTGCACACATTCTGGCCTTGTTTAGTCCATTCCTTTTCAGCTGATGCCCAGTGCAATAACAATCCCCTGCAGGATGTCCTGGTGCTCTGTACCTGGGCCCTTCTCTCTCCTGGCAGTTACTTGTGATAATCTCAGCTAGTATTAGCTCCCTTCCCTATATATCCATGATCCAAAGCATTCTTGCTGCTTTTCAGCTCTGTCTCTGCAGCAGCTACTTTATGTCCCTGTCCATAAAATATACCTGCAGCACTACACAGTTATATTGGATATAAAACATTACAGCCCCTTCAGTGACCGTGTGACCTCAGGCCACGTTTTGTCACTGTGGCTCTGGTTCAAGGCTGTGCTGAGCAGCTGATGGCCTGATGGACTTCCTGCCCCAGCACCTGGAGAGGTGGGCAAAAGGTACTGGATACCAAGACATCAAGAACACAGCCTGTGGTGAATGCAAATCAACTCAGAAATCTTTTCATAAACATTCCACAGAAGAATTAAATGTTCTGCTCCCCCTCTATGAACAGGGAATACATGAAAAACAAGCAAAATGAAACTGGCCCTCTAATACAATTGGTAGAGTTGCTGCTGTCTATGGACTTCTGTAATAAGGTTTGATATTGACAGTCTCAGAAAGCCAGGCCATCACCTCCACAGAACTTAATAAAATAAAATTCTGGCAGTGGGAAACATATCTCAAGCAGATATTGCTGGTGTGAGTGGGAATACCTGGGAGCTATAGTCAAAGTGTAGTTGCTGAAGATCCAAACCAGACCCGAATCTTTATTAGATATGACTGTTTTGTTTCACTTCATCTCTGCAATCTGTTATATAAAAATATGTTTATGATGTGCAAGGCACTGCATGCTCTAAAACATCTCTTTCCTTTTCCCAAACTATACAGACATATTTTTGTGTCTCTCTATTTACATTTCATTTCTGAGTAAGTAGATGTGCTCAGACAGTATCCATCTGAGCTGAAAACTACCTAAACCTTTCCAAAAAAGGTTTCTAAATTTTGCTAGCTAAAACTCACTCAATCTATTTGAAACCTTCCCTTTAGGACAAGTATTCCTCCTCTGCAGATGTGGATTTTTTATGTCACAGTTTTACTGTGGAGCAGACACATTAGTTTACCAGCAGTACCTTACTGGTGTGAAAACAAATAAAATGAACTGGAATATTTTTCAGAAGAGAAAGCAGATTTTCTTTTCTCATTTCTGTGCTTCATTTAGGCCATCCTTTCTTTCTTATCCTTTTCCTATGAACAACAAACACTGCAAAGATGGTGTGGTTTTATGCTTCATGATATGATCTTGAATTGATGTGCTGGAAGCTGCAATTGCAGCCCTCAAACTTCCATCTACTTTCATTTCCTGGAATCATACATTTGGGAGCAGAGATCACAGAGATCAAGTCAGGAACTTGGAAACACACAACATATGACAAGGGAAAATTATTAAAGTGTTTCTAAAAAGTGCTGGACACACATCTTTGTCCAATATTTTTCACTGTATCTGCTTCATATGGCAGTTCTGGGAACCCCCTTCCTCCTCAGGGGCTGCAGGGCACAGTTTCACCCCAGGCTCTGCAAAACTGCAGCAGGTACTGCAGGTCCCCCAGTACTGCAGTGCAGCAGTGACAGAGCATCACACACGTGCAGCAGGCAGGAGCAGACAGGTGTCCATCCCTGCTGCAGCTCCATCCCTGCTCCTGCTCCATCCCTGCTGCTGCTCCATCATCCTTTCTGCTGCTCCATCCCTGCTGCTGCCCCATCCCTGCTGCAGCTCCATCCCTGCTGCTGCTCCATCATCCTTTCTGCGGCTCCATCCCTGCTGCTGCCCCATCCCTGCTCCTGCTCCATCCCTGCTCCTGCTCCATCATCCTTTCTGCTGCTCCATCGTCCTTTCTGCTGCTTCATCATCCTTTCTGCTGCTCCATCCCTGCTGCTGCTCCATCCCTGCTGCAGCTCCATCCCTGCTGCTGCCCCATCATCCTTTCTGCTGCTCCATCACCCTTTCTGCTGCTCCATCCCTGCTGCTGCTCCATCCTTTCTGCTGCTGCTCCATCCCTTCTGTTGCTCCATCCTTTCTGCTGCTCCAGCCCTTCTGCCACTCCTGTTGGCACCTGTCCTGCTGTCTCCTTGCTGCAGGGAGCTGCTGGAGCAGCAGCACTGGGGCTACACTCATGCAGCAGACCCTTGAGTCAAAAATAAAATAGCCCCACGTGGCGCCTGATGCCTTTCTTAAAGTCGCCGTGCTCAGACCATCTCCCAAGCTGGGCCTCAGACCAGGTGTTCCTTGCAACACTGGTGATCCTCATGAGTCCTTAGAGCTCAGCATGTTCTGTGACTCTGTGATTAATTAGCATTTGGGGGAGCCTCTTGCCAGCAGGTTCTCTGCAGCCCCAGGCTATTTTCCACAGGAATATGCGTGGGCTGTAAAGTGGCTTGCTGCTCTCAGGAGCTCACTGGAGTCCAGCCCTGTAAGTATTTAATTACTCTCAATGGTTTTACAGCCTGGGGCAAGCTAGTGGCGAGCTACACTGGTGTGGGAGGCCCTGAGAAACTCTGGGATACTGCACTTAAATGGAAGCAGTCCTTCCCTCAATTTAAAAATGGGTACATCTAAGAATGTATTTCAGGTGTTTCAAACTATATCTCCAGAACTGCAAACACACCCACATTCACTGGATGCTCACTTTGAGTCTTTATCAGAATAAACCTGAAGTAAATCATATTTTATTAGATTACAAGTCACACGGTATTGGCAAAAAGCATCAAATGCTGTCAGTCATTTCCCATAGACATGAACACATATATTACACACACCCACACATATAAATGCATGTACAAACACCCACACATACAAATTTCACTTTACTCTTGCTCTTTGAGCATGTACTTACACGAGTAAACCCTTACTTAAGTATAGGAATTAACTTCACTGACAGTTTCTCAGGAAGTTAGGGAATTATTTTTTCCAGAACTCTTGTCTACAAAGCATAAATAAAGAAAAAAAAAAAAAAAAAAAAAAAAAAAAAAGAGGTGGGCTTGGACAGGCAAGCAACTGCCTTGGCCAGACTCTGATTAACCTTTTCCCTTCATCCACCAGGATCATCCTTTTCTTTCTCCAGGGTCATTGCAACAGAAGCTATTTCAAATACACCCACTCCAGTGGTTTGCAAAGTCCTCATGGTTGTCTGTGAAGGTGGTAATGCTGAAGGCAAAGAGGTGGGTTTTTTCCCCTCATTGAAATGGGCTCAAAGAGTCACTTACTCTGTCTCAACTGGAAAAAAAAAATCAAAGCAGGAATGGGCAGAAAGAAGGGAAATAAAGAAGAGAGGTCACTTTTTTTAATCTAATCCTTGGACCAGACAATCAGGGTGGACACAGGGCTGCACCTCTGCTTGCCAAGCTCTGCTTTGACACTGGGCATGCATAAAGCACACTTCATTTTACAAGCATAATTTTTTATTTTGAGGGCTTGGTTTTGGTTTGGTTTTTTTTTTTCAGATTCTTTCCAAGAATGCTGCTAGCCCACAAACTGACTTTTCAATCACTTTTTTGTGCTCTCCTCACTGAGGGTAGCAGGCTTGTGGAAAAGGCTGCTGACAACTGTTGTATTGCTGAGCCAAACCTATTTATGCCAAGATAGATTTGCTCATTTCTTCTCCCCCTCCTTCTCCCAATATTCTCCTCTCTCAGACTTTTAATAAGGCAGAAAAGCAATGATGCAAACGAACAGAGTCTCAGTATGACCATATGCACATCACCCCCAATTGCTGGATCCTGCAGAACAGCAGTTAATTTTCTGTGTCATATTTGATGTCACACTTATTAGCCTGAACTGCAGTAATGCACGTTTCCATTCACAAGAGAACCTCTTCTGAATAACAAGGCCATGAATGGGTAATAATAAAAGTATATTCCGTGTGCCAGGGACCATGCTAATTAGCAGACTTGCAAATCTCTGTCAAACACTATAAAACGTTACAGTGTTTTTATAAATGTTTAATAATGAAAATGATAACAAACTGAATGGGGATGGCTTGGGGAAAACAGTCATTTGAGCCATTTTCTGAGCCTGAGGGATGAAACAGCCTATGGTTTCTGCAAAAGAGGCTTTTAAGTGGATGTTTTATCTGGCTGACACATTTGACTAAAGACTTGTCCCAGTCTGCACACTCTAACAGGTACAACAGAAATACTGTGAGCTTGGTCTCTTTTGGGATCACTGGTCCAGCAGACCCCCTTTCCCAAAAAGATCAGCAACCCCTGCAGTGCAGCAGGGAGACAACAGGCTCCCAAAAGTGCCTTTTCATTCTCGGTGCTGCTGATGGACACAGGACACAGCTCACCTCCCCTGGCATTGCTCTGAAACAAGAGCAGCAAGTGGGGGAATTCAGAGCAGCAGGACACAACAGCAGCAAAGCCAGCAGGCACTGGTAAGGCTTCCAGAACCTCAGGTGTGGTCTTGGAGTTTGCCTTTTTTAAACACTGGCAGCTAAATACCTGTTTCAATTTAAAAATATATGATGAATGCAAGAATTTTGACAAACAAAACTGAAATAGATTTCATTCCAGAAAAACTAACTGCAGTGCTCATAAATGAGGCTAAACCAAGGATAAGGTGATAGGAACCTCCTGCTCACTCCCCAGTTCCAAAGACACTTTTCAGAAACACACCATTACTTCACCTTTTCCAAGTGGCACATCTGGGATGACCTCAGCAGCAGAGCTCCACTGACTGCAGCTCTGCTGGGCACCAGGTAGAAGTAATCTCGCCCCGGGCAGGGCTTTTTCATTATTGAATGGTTTTTAGATTGTAATATTTAACATTTAAAACATTTAAAACTTCTTTACTTGAAACTTCAAAGTCAAAACAAGAGTTTTATTCTAAACAAAAACAATTACACAATTCTTATGTACACACACAATAAATTTATAGCTCCCTGTTTTGGGAGAATGTCTAAGTTCTCTCTTATAAATGAAAGACAACAGGCTTTCCTCTGGTACTGTTTCCATTTATAAATGCTATAGACATGGGTGTAGCAGAAAGCACAGCATGTTGTAGCATCCTTGTGATCCCAAAAGGCTCCCTGGCCAGCCAGCAGGTTATGCCAGTATTCCTCAGCTGCAGGGACGAAGAGCTGTCCCAGCTCAGGGGTGACCTGGCAGTGAGTTTTACCCTCTGACCATCCAATATGTACAAACCTCTCCTTAAAGCCAAGTCCCTTCCTCACAGGCCACTTCAGAGAAGCTTTCCCCACAAATCATGGAGTATTCTTGCTAAATGTAGCCCCAGCAAGACCTGTTTGGGGGCAAACCCTTGCCCCCCACGCGAGGTACAGGAGAGGAGTGTTACACACTGGAGCACAGCTTCCAGAATCCTGTGCATGCTCTGAGAGTTTGCTATTTTAAACACTGGCAGCAGATACAAAATGCAGCTGGATCTGTCCTCGGGAAAGCTGAGACCAGAGTGCCTGCCCCATCACCTCCTATTCCTGGGAACAGATCCCAGCATGGGGAACGGCACGGGGGCTGCAGCCTTGGGAAGGCAGAAGGAAATAATGAGTTACAGCAGCAAAGACCCCACTGCATCCCAAACCCTGCTCATCACTGGGCCTCAGAAACCCTATTTTTTGAGACACATTAGAAAGGTTAGGCTGGAGAATTAGAGATCCCTCCTGATGCCCTTCCCTGTGCTTTTTGAAAGCTGAATCCTGCCCAGCTTTTACTGAGCCCTGGTCTATGGCTCATGAACCACAGCCCATGTGGGAGGTGAAGTGGTAGCTTGGTGACCTGTTCACATCCTCGCCTCCCACCGTAAATTGAAAAAAATGTATAAATAGAAGTATTTGAAGGACAGACTCGGGAGGCTCCCCTGGGGTTGGAAACCAACATTCAGCTCTCCTGGAGTGCTCATACATGAGGCTATTAGGACCAGCTGAGTCCCAGGACTAATGATGGATTATGTCTGTGCCTTCCTCCAAAGCAGGCAAAGCATTGGAAAATGGAAATCTGAATCTTGACCGTCTCGCTGCAGTCAGCAAAGTGAGCTCTGGCACGGAACTGACAGGAAATGGGGTATTAGCTGGGGAAAATAAATGGAAGAAATGTCCTTCAACTTGGGCCCATTTCACAGGGACTGTAGGTTCTTCCCTTTGGTCCCCAGGTGAGCTTTAAACCTCCTGTTTGTGGCTGCTTCTTTAGGCTCAGCACAGCTCAGCAGCTCTGAGCTGCTACAAAGCCAAATGGCTGTGAGTGTTGGTATTTTTCCTTGCAGTGCACCGCAGTCTCCATGTCCCTGACTCAGGAGCTGATTCCAGCTAATCTGCGTCTTTTGTTCAAACACCTATTATGACTAATTTTGAGAACATTTTATTTTTGTCTCTTCAACCTAAAGTCATCCAATAAATAAAAAATGAACAAATATTACCACACAGCTAGAGTATTTTTCCTTCATCATGTGGTTGGTTCCTTGGCCCATTACAGTTTAAATTCTGCTAATTCCAAATAATTTTTCCCCTCTATTTTGCTTGATTTATTTCACAGTATCCTAAGAAAGATAGTAGCATCATTATTTTTGTTCTACGCTGCCTACCTCAAGCACAAGATTGCTGCATATGGATTTCAAAAGACTGAGTCCTGGTCCACCACAAAATGATTCACATTTTCCTTTATTTGTATCAGTGACAACTGTTTATTATTTCTACTACCTCTGATTCCACTGTACAGAGACCAGAAAGTACTCAGTTGTTTTGGCAAAAAAAGGGGCTCTTGAAGTGATCTCACAGCATAATAATACACTGGTGGGTTTAGTGCCTCTTTTTAAAGCCAGACCTAAGTTTTAACTCATAACTCATCTGTCAGCTTCTTTAAAACATCCTGAGGATAAAGAGAACAGTTTAGGCTTACAATACAATACACTTCAGGAGTCTGGATCTGTAAATTGGAAGGAGAAAAAGAGACTGCAAGAAACTTATCCAGCCCCAGCACTGTGCAGTGAAGATTTCCCGTGGAGACATATAAAATTTGAAGCGTACAATTAATAATACTTTTCAAAGATGTGCCAAGATATACTTAATGACCATTTTAAAAATACTTGGAAACCCTCAGAATGCAAATGAACCTAAATGCAGGACAGCAAATGAAGCACAACAAACTGCTCCCAAAGTCCTGATGACAGGAAGAGTATGAGCCTCTAAAAACACAAAGGAAAATATTACAAAAAATCAAACTTGGATAAATCTTTAGTCCAGACACTATAACCTACTCTGTCCAGATGCACCGGATCATGAAACCTTTTAAGAGAGTCTATTTTTACAATGCTTCTAGCTTGTTTCTCTCACGTCTTAAAACCATGTAGAAGGTTATCAGACCTGCTCTATTAACAATTAAATCAGCCTGCACACCCCTCGCACAGGAAATCACTCGGAGGGGTACAGCGTGTGCTGGCAGCCAGAGGCAGCAGAGCTGAAAGTACAGTTGGATCCTTGTCACCTCGGCTCATCCAGGGAATGTGACAGAGCGAAAACCGCCGGCCGTGGATGGTCCCAAGGGAGGCCGGGGCCTCCTCGCAGTACGACGGCACAAATAACAAACACCACCACCAAAGGCCACGGGGTTTTCCCTCAGCAGGCCAAGAGCTGCCTCATGGGCTCAGTGGTTGCCTTTCCCATTAAATGAATAACCTTGGGGTGTCCTGCTTGCCACAGCCCATCCGGCGGTGTTCCCAATGCTGCACGGCCTCCACATGCCATGGAGGATGGAGCTCGGAGGGAGCAGCACGGTGAGAAAAGGGTGGTTAATAGGTAACTCAAGTTAACTATTGAGAGACAGAATAGGTGAATTCTAAATCCTAGAAAACAGGATTCCCTTTATCTTGTTGAGAGGGACAAGAATCTGTTTGAGGCCAACACAGAAACCCTGAATCACCCACCAAGGACTGCCCATGCTCCAGAGAGAAAGGTGAAAAGTGCACTGTGATGAAGACTTCTCCTGGGGTGGCATAATGATATTTCGTATTCCATATTGTTTGTATACTTGACCAGAAATATGGTCCTGGAGCTTTAACTGTGTCCCGCAGCTGGGAGAAAGCTCTGTCAGCATGGGATGTTTTGAACTCTTCCCCCGGCTCTCCTACAGGAGAGTGAGAAGGAAGGGACACTGTTTTGTTTTTTTTTCTCCTCAGTCAGTTGCTGCTGCTGGTTGCTGGTGCTACTGGTGTGGCTGCTGCTTGGGTTTTCTTTTTGATTTTTTTTCCCTTTATTTCCCCCCGGGATTGTTTTTTTTTTTTCATCGTTTTTGGACCCTTTTCTTCGACTTGCTTTCTCATCTGAGAACCTGAGGAGCCCCAGAGGACAGCGGGCGAGAATCATCCAGGGAGCCACCAGAGGAACTCCACCTGGCCCCTCTGGGGACCCTGGAAAGGGGAAGCTACACCTGAGGAAAAGGACACTCAAGTTCATCAACTGTTTGTTCAGGTTTAATGACCCCCTTTTCCCTTTCCACTGTGTGGTCTGTTAATTAAACAGTTCTTCCCACTTTAGGCTGAGATATTCTGTTGTTGTGGGGGGAAGGGGTGCCAGAAACCTTTGCTGTGGGGGAGGCACCTGTTCAGAGTGCTTTCCACCTAGGATATTTGTCTCTAATCCGAGATGAGACTACAGATTTTCATCACAAGAAGACCCCCAAAGACCACCAGGACACACAGCGCATGTGTGGCACACATGCTAATGATATTAATGACTTCTGAGAAATGATTTGTATAACCACTCCTATCCCAGGGAATGTGATGAATATTCATGAATGTTACCATAATATCGTGTGTTGGCAGTGCTGGGTGTGTGTGTTTTGGAGGAGTGAGTCCCCCACACCCAGCATGCTGAATAAAGCAAATCCCCACTGCCCTGACTTTGTCTCTGAAGTGTCTCTGGGCCTGCTTGGGGCGAATCAAAGGGAAGAAAAACCATGTGTTGACAACAGGCCTGAAGATTTCATCACAGAGAAGCACTAAACGAGGGGGTTTTCTATGCCAAGCTGTGTGCAGAAGTGATCACAAACCAGAGCTGGAAGCCAAAAGGTGAAAGGCTGATGTCTCCCGAGACCAAGACTGCCTGAACTAAGCGTTTTTTCACTCCTGTAGCTGTCTAAATGTCACAACAGCAGATTCCTTCTGCATCTTTCCATTCTTTTGCCATGAGCTGTGAACAGAAAGGGCTGGAAAAATGATCGTGGAGGCTCAGGACAAAACCCAGCAAGGTGAAAATGTCTAAGCAATCCAAGGCAGTCACAAGAGAAGATTCCTACTTAGTTCATAGAGTTCTGTTATGAATACAAAAGGCCATACCTTTCTAAAAAGAGACTGCAATTAGCTCACAAGCTGACAAGTACTAGAGATTAAGTGTGAAAAGAAAGCTCTTTGCTCCTGAGTAAGTCAAGATTCATAACTCACACACTGCGCAGGTAGTTGGGTCCCCTGCCAGAATTCAGCCCATGAAATCCACTTGCTGCCAATCTCAATTGTGCTGCTGTGCCTTCAAGAAGTGCCAGCTGGAAGCTGAGACAGAGTTTTGTAGATAACATTATTTGGTTGCTCCCAAACTCCAGTTGCTGTTCTATATATTTACTCACTTAACTCAAGGCAAAAGCAGCTAATTCCAGGGCAAAAACTCTGCACCAATTGCTTGCCACAGGTGAGACCGACAGCAGCGAAGTGCACGGATGGAAAGACAATCAGTCTTCATTTTACCACTGCACTGGTGGATGACAGCCACAGCTGTTCTGGGCAGGACAGACTCTGCAGAGCACAGAATGCAGCCACTGCAGGGAGAGACAGACCTGAACCAGAGCTCCACAGAACCTCTTTTCTTCTCTTTCTGAGGGTGGGGGATTGTCACTTAAAACTCAGAACTGCACCTGGGCTTCAGATCAGGTTTAGTGAGATGCAGACTCTTTTTTTTAAATCTTATTTTAAGTGTGGAAAGGGCAGGGAGAATTTCACTGGATCAGTTTGTCTCAGTAGTTTTATTTTCCAATTTTAGCTGACCGCATGAGTACAAACATATGAAGGTTCAGCAAAATCAAAACTGAATCCATGTCTTAAACCTGGCTGTGTGTTGCAATTGAACTTTAACATTATCTCCCAGTCCAAACTCCCTGTCCAAGACCCTACCCTTGAAAGCTTTGTTTTTTTCTGAAGGCTACAATTATCCACTTAACTGGAGTGGCTGGTGGAGAAATGGGGGAAAACAATCTAAACTTTTAAGGTTTATCAATGAGATTATTCCAATCTAGTTTGTACTATTGAGAATCTGGAGTAACCCCTTTTAAATCAAACAAGGAGTATCAGGACAAGTTGCCAAAAGGAATTACCAGACAGGAGATAAATTCAAGTTGCCTTAATTCAATGTCATTTTTATGTTTTCTTTTAAGACAAATTCTGGCTATTAAAATTCCATTAATTTCTGAAATGTTTAGATAGGACGATAAGAAGAAACCTTCAAGTGCCCTAATGTGGCATTACTGATGCACAAAGAAATACTAATTCTGATCTCTCTTAGCAGCTGTGAGCCAGGATAAAACACTCTTCTGACTGAACTCTCCTCACTGAAAATTCTCTGGCTTGGACATGGGCCAGCAGAAAGGCCTTGCTTAGGAAGAACCTACTGGGAATCACCAAGATTACTTTAAGGGAGTTCCCCGGTGAATATGGAGAGCAGGTTGGTTTCCAGCGTGGCAGTGGTCTCTGAAATTCCTTCCAAAAACTCCTCCTTCCTTTGGGATGTGCAAAAATTCGTTGATGAGATCAGCAGCAATCAAGGAAGGGCAAAGACAGACCAAAACTTACCTTAAGAGATGGTACATCTGTCTCTCTAGACTCAGAAAAGACTGAGCTGCTGATTCACTTTCAAGCACAAACTGGGAAATTTAATCAGAATCCTTCCATAATATTTCTTTTTTCCTTTGAGATATTACAAACAAAAAGGGGTACAAGTACACTTGATTTAGGAAGGAAGCCTTTCAGGGTGGGAGTTTGGGCTGTGAGGCAACAGGTCACACAAACTAAGCTATCCCTGAACCATCCTGGATTTACAGGACACCAACACTTAAGAACAAATATGCATTATTTTTTGCTTTAATGTGAAACTCCCAAAGCGAGTATGTGCCACAGAGATCAGTCTAGAAGAGAATGAAGACGACTGTTTTGTGAGTAAGAAAAAGCAAAAAGCAGAAAGAGGAAAGAAGACTCAAGTTAAATTTTTAATAAGGAGCATTTAGAAGCATCTTCTGAAAAGCCAGTGAATCTTTAATGCAAAAATTGCTTCGAAAAGGCAATTATCCCAGAAAGAAATTACTCAGCTCTGCAGAGGGACAAAATTTAATAATTAAAGTGCACACTGAGAGATTTTACTGCTATTTTAAGTACTTTCCTAGTTCAGCCCCAACTATGAAAATTCAATTGTTGCCTCCCTTACGTAAGAGCAGCAAGCAGTTCAAGCTAAACCTCCTGTAAACCAGGCTGTTCTAGAAATGTGACTGCCTTTGGCAATCACAGGTAGAAACAGATTCTCTGGAAAGAGGAGGGAGATTGTTTTAGAGAGAACAATGCAAAGAAGTAACTTTCAAAAAGAAAAACACCCAGATGATCTACGGGATGAAGGCACTAGCGTGATGTAAAGCCCATTGCCCCACATTTCCTGATCTCAGGGCTTGGCTTTGCATCTTTCAAGGGGCAGAGGGCCAAGCTACCTGTGGTGATGGTCACACGATAGTACCCAGGAAGGGACACTTCATTAGCCATCTCAAAAAACAGCAGTGGAAGAAGCAAGAACCCAACATAGTGACACCCTGCATAGCAGCTTCTCTTCGTCTTTTCACACTGCTCTCCTGTGAGGGTTAACAGACTATGACCATGTCCCTCTTACATCCCCTTCTCCCTTATTAAATCACCTGGGCTAGGATGCCATGGTAACACGCTGGAAACGGGACTGACATTCATGCATGACAGAAGGATGCAGGGCAAGCCTTCCTCACTCACCCAGGAGCCCTGCTGCGCAGACAGGAGGTGCAAAACAAGCTCCTACCAAACATATCAATGTCAAATATCACAGAGCTTTCCCGATGCATTCACATTTCTGCTCGATCCCTCCGTGGGCTCCTCCCTCTCCCCTCACTCTGCCTCCTCTACAAGAGGGAAGCCTAAAACCAAATCACAGCAGAGATCTGTGACTGGTGTGGAAAGTACCGAATGTGTCTCAAATGGGACATTTTCAACTTAGCACGTGCCTGAAACAAGAAAAACGTGGGGTGCAGAGGTAATGCTGCATATTAACTCCAGCAAAGTGCCTCTAGGGCAGCAGAGGCTTCCAGACAGCACTGGGGAGTGTCTGGCCCCTCAGGATATGGGTGAAAGAAGCTGAATTTATATATCTGTCCACGTAGACAAGGCCAGAAAGACTCCACAGCTGAGGATCAGCCAGGTCCTCTAAGGGCACAGGAGCTAAGAAGGCTAATAGACAGCAAAGACATAAAATAACTAAACTCACTTTTCTTTCTCTGACTTGCAGGATACATTATGCTTCCAAAATTACAAATAAAAGAGGTATGAAAGAGGTATAAAAGGTAATGTGATCTTGCAAATATATACACAGTTGACCAAACTGAAAATTACTGCTAACACATCCAGGCTTCTTTCCTTTCCCTTCTTCTTCTCTTTCCCCTTCCTATACTTTCCCCATCCTTCTCTTTATTAATGTGCCATGCACAAATATCCATTCAATGCTGAAAATCCAGGAGGCTTTTCACTTATTCAAAAAAGAGAGTTTGCTGCTGTGCTTAGAGAATATTTTTGGGGTGATCTATTTAATTTTTGACAGGGCTTTTTTTTCAATGCCGTCCAGGAAAGGGCTGCTGAGCACGACCATGGCTGTACATTCAAAAATTGGTGTCCATGTGAGATTTAACCAGCAGCAGTGAGTACTCTGGAATTTTTCCTGAGAAATTCATAAGGAATGTTTGGAGCTCTCAGGCTGCACCAGAATTCTGCTGTCCTCTCTAAACCTGCTTATGAAACTTTAAAATCTTATGTTTACTTGAAATACAACTCAGTGCTTTCAGAAACGGAGGTAACTTTTCCTGTTCTCTCATCTCCTCAGCACAGTTCAGGCTGAGTGGAAAGGGCTGAGGAGGAGGAAAATATGTTTATTTTTAGCTCTGTGTGCCTGAGATGGTACTGCAGGAGAAATCAGAAAGACACAGCAGAGGAACATATCAGGGAGCCATGTCTCTTCAATTTGATGATTAAATCCAAGCAAGCAGACTTTTCCCCACAAAAGGGGGTGTGGAAGAAGAGGAGGGTCAAGAAAATAAGCGAGACAGTCTGGGACCATGAGCAGCTGGTTTCCACTCCCTGGGAAAGGAGAGGGTGGCTCCAGGGGAGGGTCTGAGGCTGTCAGTGCAGGAGCGAAAGGAGAGGGTGCTGCTAAAACACACTGTAGTTGCCATTTCCGAGGCAACTTGTTTTCCTGACGTCTAATTCTCAAATGGAAACCATGTGATCTTCCATCAAAATACTGGAAACAAATGCAGAATAGATAGGGAACTAAAAGCAAACACTGAAGAAAAGCTTTTGGCAGGAGAAATGAAAATACTGAAGAGCATAAGAGTTCACCAGTGTTAACAAAAACCAGCAGCAATCACAGTTTCATACCACTTTCTCACACACAACAATTTCAGTTAAATTGCTTTTGGTTTTCCTTTGGTCTGCGCTTTGAATTTATTCCAATCTTGCAAAATATTTTCATCTTATTTATTGAAGGAACCCACAACCCCAAAGAAGGGGAAAGCTGAGCAGATCAGTAATTAAAAGGAAAGGTGTGTACTCGGGGCTAGACAATGCCTGGAGGAGAAGACTTGGATTGAAGCTGTCTGCAGAAAGGAAGAGCAAAGGTGAGCTAATATTGTTTTGGACAGCAGGTATGACCCAAGATGCTTTGAAGCCAATAGTAGAACCTGCTATTGTTTCCATCAGGGTCAGGATTTCAAGGTTTTTTTGTTTTAAATCAGTTCTTGCGGGGTTGTTTCCACTTATTGACATGGTGCTGCCTTCCCCTTAAGGGTGGGTGTCACAGGTGCTAACTTTCATTTCAGGTCGATATCTAGCAAAGCAGCACTCTGAGTGCAATGATATCGATGGCAAGAGAGAAAAGCTCACTGACAGCAGCTGGGAAGGGCCTGGAGACTCAGAGCCATGGAAACAACTCCTCTCTGCTAAGCCTGGTGCTACACTGAGCTGCAGTGCAATTTGTGCAGATCCCTGGCAGAACTGACCAAAAGGGACACCCAGCACCCAGAGTCAGGGTCTGTCTCTGTCCCTGCTCCCTCTGAGAGCCAGACCAGCTGCTGCCCTCCCAGAGGTGGAGTTAGGCTTGAGCTGCACCTTCAGGAGAGCCACAAGCCACTTGGGACTTGTCACCATGGAGAGCTGCCGGGCTCTGGGAGCTTTCCCAGGGAAGAGAAGGGCCGGGGTGCCCTCCAGGCACTGCAGATCTCCCCGTTCCCTGCAGCCAGGAGCAGCCATCAGGACATGTCACTGTTTCTCCTCCCATCCTTCACCTCTCAAGATGGAAATCCCACCCCTCACCCCCAGAGCACATCTGTGCAAAGCACTGACAGTACAGGGAGGTGTCTGGGGCTGGTTCAGATCCACAGCTCCTGTGGATCTCTAGGGAAGGGGAAATGCTCCAATCCTCCCAGGGACAAGCCCCAGAGCACTCCAATTAAATGCAAGATGTTAAATTACCCCCAGAGCATTTTCCCCCCTCAGCTCTCTGGGTATTGTTTAGCAGCCCTCGGGGAATTAAGCGCAAAGGCTAAGATAACATAATTTGAATAACAGCTAATGAAACGCTCTGCAATTATTTCTGAATGTGTTATCTATCTGCCTTCTCTTACATCGTAACTGTGATTGCCTCTCACAGAACTCTCCAAGCAGGAGATGATACACCAGAAGTGCACGCTCTTCACTTCCATCTCTCCTTCTCTCACCCAAAAACCTCTTAATCCACCTCTTATTGCCTCTGTCAGAGGAGACTGCTGCCTGCATCTCCACACAGAGCCCCCTCCTCATGCCAGCAGCCCCTCTGTTCCTCTCCCACTTCCATTCCACACCTGCCCTGTACCACTCTGTGGGACTGATCAAATTTTGCGTAGGAAATCTCTTTGGGAAAGGAAAAGGGGAAAGATTAGGAAGCAGGAGCTGCCACTCTCACCTCATAATCTGTGGACATGCAGAAGGAGCAAAGCTGGCTCGGGGATTCCCACAGGAAGCAGCACCATTTGCTGCCTCCAGGACGAGCATGATCACAGGAGTTCCTGGTCTAACACCATTGTTTCCAGCCTTTCCCTCCAAGGAAGCAGCAGCTCCACAAAAATTCTGTTGGTAATACTATCCCCTTTGCTGAAGCACCTACACTCTTGTGCAAAGGCAATTATCCCTCTCCCCAAAAGAAGCTGTGATTTATAGCTGCAGTCCTGATTTTTTCACTGAATTTAATTTGAGCTCAGTGTGATGAAATCCTTGCCCACCAAGCCAACAACATAACTGACAAAGCATAACTTGGGCGTTTATTTATAACAGCTTCAAAAATGTTTCACCCACAGCTTTATGGCTTGTCTGGCAAAATGAGGATTTGACCAGCTGGAATGAGAATTATCAGGAAGCTCAGTATAAAATCACCTTCCTGGGTTTTAGCTGATCTGTTTAGGGTACTCAAATCAATTATTGATAGGATTAAAGTTTGGACAGGTAACATGGGAACCATCAGTACAAGAAACTAATCTCCAACCTGTCTGGAGGCAGAGACAGGTCAGGAAACACCCAGGAGAGGGAATGTCCAGCACCAGCTCAGGGGAAAGGCTGTGCTGGAAAAAAGGCAGGGACAGCACTGCAGGCAGAACTGAGGAATGCTGTGCTCAACACTTCTGAAAAGCAGGAGATGGTTGCAGGTACAATCATAGGAAAGGGAAGTTGTAGATCAGAACAGCATATTTTTAATTGAGCTTGTAACTTAGTTTTGTTGGGGCTTTTATTCTTTGGGGATGTTTTTCTTTCTTTTTTCTACCCAGACCTTACTACTCGCTAGAAGGCAAAAGAAGTGGGAAGTGTAGTATGAGAGGTGGGAGAATGACAGGAGGCAGACAGAACTGACACAAATTTCTGCTATCATCCTTGGAAACAGAGGAGACAATGACTGGAAAAGTAGATGAATTGAAATGAGAGGATGTGTTGTAAGCTGACAGCTCTAAAACAGTGTAGGAAGTGTATCTAGAACTCCATATGAGGCAGGAGGGTTTCATTCTATAGTATCCACTTTACTGGACTCTGCTGGATCCCAGGTTCCAACAATCTACAGTTTATGTGGAGCTCTCAGATACATCTTTATAGAGAGTTACCACCTGGTCTCTAGTAAATTGTCTGTAGTAAATTAAAATATTGACAAAGGCTTCACTACCCCTAATTTCCTGGTACTTGATGACAGGTCAGAAAGGCATTTCTATTCCTCTGAAGTGAATTTAAATCTGCTTGGTTAATAAAGCTTACATCTGAACAAAGGGCCCTCACTGGATGCAAGAGGATTTCACAGCACATACAATCCAAATGATGGGATAATATCCCAAGTGATATGAAACAAAATAGGGCCCACATGTCTGTGGTGTTTTGCTACAAGACCCTGAGAAAAGGTCCTGGACAGATTCACAAACTCCCTAAAAAACAGCTCAGTGTTCCCCTCCAAAACCATTTACTCAAGTGGAGAAAAAGTTGTGACTGGAGACTACAAACACAGCCCAGTGCAGCCCAGTTTTCCACAAGGACTGCAGAATCAGCACATCCCAACCACTTTCACATGTGGAAAACTACATCTCTGTAAGCTGAACGGAGCAGTGGGACCCTTGTCCTGAGGAAGGGAGGTACCTTGGATGGATCTCAGTCAGCTGAAAGACAATTTGACCAGAGGGAAGGAAGTGGCTTGGAGAGTTCTCAGAGGTAAAACCTTCTGGTTTATGGTAAGTTTGCAGGAAGCACGAGCTCATTGCCTGGCGCAAAATAATAAACCTCTTCTAGAGGCAGACATTGAGTGTGATAAATGCTCACAGGATCTCTACAGCACCTGAAACCTTGGTCTTGTTGCCCTGTGCTGGAGCAACCAGTGACACCAGCCATCTGTTCCAGGCTGAGCTGTTACCTCTGGAGCATATTTGAAAAACACAATTGTCATTTGTTAAAAAAAAAAAAAAAAATTTAAAAAAAAAAAAAAAAAAGTTGTATTTAACACTCGCTTTTCAATGCAAAGCAAAATGCACCAAGTTATAACGTTAAGGCATTTCAAGCTGTCAGAAAAACAAAAAAATCAGCCTTCCTAGGCCACCACTCCAAGTGTCCTCAGCATTTCCAGCAATATTCCTGGCCCTCCAGCACCCAGCTCCCGAAGGCAAGCCCTTCTCACACCTGGCATGCAAAGTGTGCCAAGGATAAACATTTAGAAGGTTCAAAGGAAAAATGAAAGAGCTCCTAAGATGAAATAGAAACCCTGAAGAATGGATAATACGTGCATAAAAAGCTGATAATTGGTTTCATTAAAAGATAAATATCCCTCTCTCCTAATGTCATTACTGTTGATATTACTCCATTGATAACATCCAGCTCAACATGACCCCTTTTTCTGACTGCAGAGTCATGTTCTGCTTTCCGAAAGAGCCCTGCCTTGAAAAAAGATCAAAGAATCTTTTTCATGACCTGAGCTCTGCAGCCGTCAGGCAGTGCTTTTCAGTCTGGCCCATAAGTGATGGATAGCAATATCCCATCAGAAAGAGCTAGAAAAGTAAATTGCACCAGAAAGAATAAGTGTTCAAAAATGGGTACACATTTAGAAGAAAAGAGAATGAAAAGGCAAGAGTGTAAAATATTTATTCCCCTCCTCCCCCTCCCCCCTGATAACACTAAGCAGGAAAAATGGTTGAAAACCATTTCTTTATTTTATTTCCTAACTTCTCAAGTGATGTGAAAAATCACTCCACTTCAGAAAAGAGTCAGAGATATGCAGGCCAATGGAATATTTTGGAAGAAAAACCCAAGTAGACTAATATGTCCCTATGGAATTTTAAAGTCAGAGAAGAATACTTGTGATATCATGAATATATCAACTATTTTCAATACAGGGCAAATGCTAACTCTATTTTCATGAGAGGTACCTTCTCTGCTGTTATAAAAAGAGGATTGCACAGCTGTAATATGATATTCCCTTTATAACTATGATTGATCCTCCATTTATCATAACTGGAAAATTATCTGTAATAAAAACATACGCAATCTGCCTCTTGTGCATTAAGAAAGCTCATCTGTGATCATAATTTGAATCATAATTTGTACTGCACTCCTCCAGAAGATGGCTTTGTTGAGGGAGGCTAGCCAGCCCCAGGCAGGGAGCACAACACAAACCCCAGAACTGCTCTATCCATATTCCCCTGGACTCAGAGCCCTGCAAGGAAAACAAGGCAGCACTCGGGGGTAGCGCTTCATTCCAAAGGAGATTGACAGTCACAAGGCCCTGTGATCTTAACTGGCTCTTCCAATTGAAAATTCCAACAAGCTCTCACCACACCCTGGATTGACAGCTGCTGGGATGATGGACAGGAAAGGAGCAAGTCTCGATTCCTGTGCTGCAAAATTGGGAACTTTTGCTGCTTTGGATGTACAAGAGCCCATAATGAAAGGTATTCCCCTTAAACGCACTCTAAATTCTCCTCTGATCAGTGCAAATATTTCCTCTGCCTTTACACAGTGCCAACAGGACTAAAATATGAACTCAGTCTGTATTTTGTAAGGGTTTGCTTGCTTTTCTTGAGTTGTTTTATTTCTTTTTTTTTATTGCTATAAGAAAGCCTCCCAGGGTTATTCAGCCCTTATGTTTCCTGTCCTAAATTCATGCTTGACATGTTTCAAGATGAAGATGTTAGTGCAGTGAAAGTGTAATGAGTGTGGGCACATTATCATCAAATAATAACTTGATCAGCACATGAGATAACCTGAAACCTAACGCAGCTCCAGCCACAGAGGCTTGTGCTGTGCATTCTGTGTAAATCCGAAGGATTAAATAAGCACCAGAAAAGGCACATTTGCAAAAAGTTGTTTTCAGAAGCATCCTGCAGCTTCTGGTTTTTGCAGCATTCCACTGCGAGCTGACCAGAAATCTGGTGTGCTCCAAGCTTGGATGCTTTTGAAACGATTTGGATGTTCCTGAGATTCCCACCCGAGCAGCTCCACAGGCCTCTGCATGATTAAATAATCCACCTGCCCCACAGCCATTTCCTCAGCCACAGAGCAGCGCAGGCACAGATGTGACACTTTCCTGTTTGGGGACACTGTGGAGGCTGCCACACTCACTGCAGTTATTCTGCCCATGAAGCTCAGCAAAAAAAACATTAGGCAGCAAAAAAATTCCAGCAATTCTTTCCCTCCAGTTACAACAAAGTTGCTTCCAATTTGTTGTCCATCCGTTGCTAATTTCATTATCATTTCACACATGTTAATGAGACACTTGCCGGTCACATGACCTCCCCCTTCCCTCTGGGGCTTAATGAATTATGTATCATGAATAATTAAGGGCAGTTTGTTTTGGCATAAAAATTCATTAGTGTTTTAATATAAAAATGCACAAAAGGGGAATTAATGTTTCATGACAACTAAAATAACCCTTTCTACTAAAAATGTGGCCGCACTGAAACCATTTAATTATGCATTTTTGTTTTCTAATGAAGTCAGCACTGAAAGATCTCCAGACCACACCACTAAAGAGTAGCTGAGTATTTAGAAAGTGATGGTGTGCAGCTTTTGGCAGATTTCCTTCAGATCTCATCATGTTTCCTAATGCTCTGGCATGACTGACATGAGTTCCTCCTCCTCTGAGTGCAGAGATTTCTCCCCCTCCAACAGTTTACTGCCAACATTTGAAGCAGAAGCTGTAGCTTCAGTTTGAATGACACATCAAAGAAGCTGATAAGGCTGTCATTTTTTATTTTTAAAGTGTAATTCAACTGATGATTTATATGGCTGTAGCAAGAACCTCTTTTCATAGCATCTAAGAAATCAGCTGTCGATTTGGGCATCTCCAGTTTTTCGGAGGAACACAGAAAAGTGAGAAGTTGACTAGAAAGTTGTGTAAAGTGCAGATGGTGACATTGCTTTTTAACCCTTTCATGCTTGATACAGGGATCTTTTAATACTCTATTAAACATAGAGAGAAAACACCCTGGTAACACTGTCAGCATTCCGCCAGCCCAGAACATGATGATCAGCACAACTGGTTTGGATCTGAACAACCCCACAGCAAAGGGTAGCCAAAATTCAGTCTGACTTACGACCAGAAAATGAGAAAGAGTTGGATATTTTCCATGGAAATCAGTGGTAAAATCTAAACCTTTTTTTTTTTTTTTTTTTTTTTTTTTTGGGGGGTATTCTTGGAGAGTGATATCCATTCTGCAGCTTTGCAGAATGAATTCTAGATATTTAGATTTCTAGAGATTTTAGCCTATTTGAGCATTTGAATTCTAGATATTTTAGCACATTCAGAGAAACACAGAACCAGTCAGACTGAAAGGCAGCGCAGAAGACCAGCAGTGAGACCACGTGCTCCCAGCCCCTGCAGCTCACCTGGAAGTGCTGAAGCACCAAAGTGCTTCAAGATGTGATTTTTTGAAAGCAGGAGCAGTGACAAGTTTTTTTCACACAGATTTATGAAGACATACACTGTTTGTTTCAAAAGAGCCCTCATAACTGCTCTTCACAAAATTCAAGAGCCTTCATACTCTGCAGTGAGCAGATGAAATCTGAAAGGCTGGCTTCAAGACGTGGCCTTGTAAAACACATTACCTGGTTCTGCCTGAATGCTGGCTGAACTGAAGCCTCACTCAAGGAAAGCTCAGCCCTTTCAGACCTGGGTTTTCCCTGGACCCTGAGCATCCCTGGCTCACTCTCCTGTGCCCACTTTCCCCCTGGGGCAGTGGGATTGCTGCAGGATCATCCCTGTGATGCTGTAGTGCTACTTGTACAGCATGGAGGCTGGGAAACGTGGGCTCCCCAGGACGGAGAAAATAAAACAAAAAATAAAATCTTGGATGACAAGAGTGGCAATAGAGGAAGCAATTTAGGACAGAGCTGAGGGAGGCTGTGACTTCTTCAGGCGAGGAATAAGAGATCTTTGGGTGTGAAGGCTGTGAATGGGATCGAACCACATCAGGGAAAGCTGCATTGCCTTTTTTTTGTTATTGAGGAAGGAGTAAGAGTGGGTGAAGTCAAACACCGAGTGCTCTAAGCAAAGTAAATACACATCTATCTCCCACTAGGAGAATTCCAGCAGAAGGATCTAGCTCCTGCCAGTAAACCTCATATATGTAAAACAAAAAATATGTCAGTAACTACATTATAGCACATAGCACCTCCTAACTGTGGCAGACTATCCTAAAAGAAGCCATTCAGATTCCCCTTCATGGACATTAGTGAAAAATCTGGCCTGATCCTAATCCAAATTCTTCTCTTTATAAATGGGGTGGAGGGGGGGAAGGAAAATTCAGATTAATCAATCACTAAATTGTCCCATTGACTGTAAAGGAAAAGAGGATGCATAACTAAAACACATTGGTCTAGATTAAGTGAGAAATATTTACTGTCAACCACTCTGTACTTTCACTTCCTTTATTTTACTATTTGATTTCCCATTCAGATCACAGCATAAAGTTTCAAAACTTTATGTTTTTAAATTATGGCAAAACTTATTTGGAATCACACATTCGCCAAGCACTTGTAAGGTAAACTGCAAGCAGAAAAGATCAAGTGAATACTATTGGACATACTGAGGAAAACAAAAATCAAGTTGAAACACAAAAAAAGCATCAAAATGTTCAGAGAAAAAAATCTGCTATTATAAGTGACAGAAAATATATGATAATGTTCTTTCATCAAATTACATAGCACTTGTATAGTACAGAGAGACTGTGAAAATCAAGATGTTATTGAGATGTGCATAATAAATAAACAGAAAAAATTTATTAAAAAAAGACAGCAATCAGTCAATGAAGTAAATGCAATAAGTGGAAAAAGAATTGTCAGGAGCCTTTACTGGAATCTTTTCTCTTCTGCAAGTCCTTGGACCTAACCCTAGTCCCTCAGTAGGTGCAAAGGAGACAGAGCAAGACAGTAAAATAATCAGGTATCCAGAGAAGAACAACTTTCAGACATTTGCAGTTTTAACAATGGAAGGAAAAATCAGCTACCAAACGGGGTTTGTGTCATGGAGGGTGTGAACGCAGAGACAAAAATGTTTGTTCTTGGTGAGGACATGATGCTGATCCTATAAAGGAAGCAGCTGTCAATGAGCCTGAGCTGATGTTCACATCTGCAGTGCAACGCCACAAATGCCAGTGTGAGATCAGGGACCCTGAACAGAAAACAAGTTCAAGGTCACCCAAGTAGCAGAGCAGAAACAGCAAAGCTAAAACTCCTCATCTATTGACAAGCTCATCCACAGGGTTTATTTAATTGATAAACACTTAAAACCTATGAAACACACTCTAATGCACTGGCTTGTGAGTTAATGAAGCAGGGCATTCCTCTGAACAGACTCAGAACAACTTGGCTGAGGTTCCTAAGCCACAATGGTTTTCTGTGATTCATGGGCCAGATGCTTGTACTTTTAGCCAGGTATTCTTGCTGTTTCTTTGAACTTTTAAAAGCCTCATGTCTTTTGCACAGTGACGATTTGTAATTTCTGAGGCTCAACCTTTTTCTTTCCCATTTCTGATTCTGTGTAGTTGTTTAGCTCTGTTTTGCCTCACTACCTCATGGCATTGCTCTACTCAGGCTTTTTTCTCTAGTAAAAATGCATAATTTTTTAATAATGTACTTCTTTGTGCCGTTAGGGAGAGTGATGCTATACTGCAGTTTGTCTTTCAGACTTCGGTGTGGGTTTTTTTACATGCCTCTCTAAGCCTTATCCTACCTGGATTTTAATTACAGCAAAACTGAGAGCAGAGGGGCACAATCCCCTCCCTCGACCTGCTGGCCACGCTGCTTTTGGAGCAGCTTCCTGGAGTCCTTCAGAGCCCCTCCTGTATCCATGGATTTATAACTGCTGTGAAGAGGGAGGAAAGGCAAACACCTCCCCATAACCTCAGAGATGTTACCTCCACCCTCACTCCTGTGCCAGATGTAGAAAATCTCCCAGGCGTTCTCCTCAACTCAAAGAGAGCACCAGCACCAGCCAGAACACACTGCCAGGTGCAGGAGGCTTTAAGACCAACTGATAGTGCTGGATACGCTCCTGCTCTAATCTCAATTTAAATTAGTAACTAGAGGCAACACACTGGGAGCTTTTCTAGTCTGCTTCCTCAAGAAGTAAATCAAATCCCAGATAAAATATTCAGCATTTGGAGGCTGGGCACAGAACGCTGTCAATCTGAGCACAGCCCTCAGTGTGCACTGAGGAAGCATTTTTCTAAGACACCAGAAACGTCGGCAGCTTGCTTTGGTGCCACGTCCAGCGTTATTTGTTTTAGAATCCGCGCTCCTCTGGAGGCATGAAAAATGATCTGGGGTGCTCTGGGGAATTTCACCTCTACCTCTCTTTACCCTTGCACTTGTCTTCCTTTTGATCTATTGCTCCCCACTGCCTAGGGCTGACTTATCTGCTGTGCAAGCCATTATCTGATCCATCCTCTCCTACCCCATGGTCACAGCCAGCCTTTCCCTCCACAGCCAAACTGCTGAGACTGTGACAGCTCCTAAGTCAACACTTCATCAGCCAGGAGCCTTTATCAGGAGAGAGGAACCCCAGCACTGGCAGCAGTGACAGCCCTGGCCAGCAAAGATGGTTTCAGAATTATATTCTTGGCATCTAGCGGCATCTTTAACAAAGCTGGCAGTGATAGCTGAGTACCTGCCAGGTAGATTTGCTCAGAAGAAGGAAATGGGATGTGGTAGGGCGTGGTGGTGAAGAGAAGAGAATATTTCAGAGTATATTCACATTTTCTCACACATATTTCTCACCTCTTAACACTTGGGAAGGGAGAGACATTACTCTGAGGGGCATGTCCCATCCAAACAAAAAAGACAGCAGGAACAGACCAAAGGGATCCACCAGCCTTATAGAAACCACTTCTCTTCCAAGTCTGGCTTGACAGATCACCACAAAACATAGAGGGCACAAGCCCTGCCTTAATAAACACTCTGCTAAGCTTGCAGCAAGAACAAAATTAATTGTGTAGAAATAAAAATTCAGACAAAAGATCCAGGTTTCATATCAAGATCTGCTCACCAGCTGCATATATTTGCGATGCTCTATGCAAGCAATGCCAGAACACCTGCAAGATTAAACCTTTATGATACCTAAAAACCACAAGCTCAGCTCCAGTAAAGACCACAACCTAAAAATGAAGTTTAAAGACCCTCACACCACAGCTACTTGCTGAAACTCAGTGATGCTGAAATAAAAATCCATTAGTCTTAAGAGGACATATCCATATAACCAGTAATTTCAGCTCCCATTCTGTAAAACATGGAGAACAACTACTTTCTCACCTGAATATTGTAAAGTACAATGTTTTAACGTTGGTCAAGTAATTTCTGCCTTCATGCAGCAAGAACTGCTGTTTTGGGTACTAGATTATTCTGCCAGTCAAAATAGTTGGCTGTGTCTGCCAGAGTGGTTAAAGTTCTCTGGGGTAAGTTAAAGCAATCAGGTAAATTAAAATGAAAAACCAAGCTAGACACTTATTTCAAAAGGGAGAAGAAAAATAACTTTCTCACAAAGATCAAAACCATATTTGTAAAAAATAAAATCCCAAAACCAAATTATGACAAAAACCACCAAACAAATAAACAAAAAACCAAAACCACTCCTGACACAGTAATGTTTCCCTGAATTCCCTGGCTGTAGATTTACAGAAATACTGGGGAAAACAGCTGATGCTGGTGCTATTGACTGGACAAGAAAAAGGATGAACCACAAACCAGCCCTTTCTGATGTATTCTCCATACCAAGATGAGAGTAAAAGAAGCTTTCATCAAGGTCATCCAAGTTTTTCTAATAATATTTATCACCACAGGGAAACCAAAACTGTCTCCAGAGATTGTCTTGGGTACAGAATTAATTTCTATAAATCCCATGAAATTCTGGCACATCAAACACAGGCTTTGAGCTTATGTTCTCCTCACTCCCTTCATGTTTATCTCCAAAGACCTCTCATCCGTACTGACAAACCAGCCATGCCCAGGGAACCAGTTCCAATAAGGTCCTCCCCAACAATGGCCCAGCAGAACTTTGCTCTGTAAAGGGGAAACTGCTTTATGGCTTTGCTTCTGGAAAATCCTGCCTCATGTACCACTCACTCCTCCAGCCGAGGGCAGTAACAGGAATTACAGGCGTGGTTAGACCACGGGGGTGTCTGTTCTGCAAAGGCCACCTGGTTTCTCCAGTAGCTGGGACCAGGTCCAAAGGATACAGCTGTTTACAGAGCACCTTCTGCATCTCCTGGTGGGAATGGTCACAGATTTGGACCCAATTAGCACAGCACATGTCATCCACTTTAGTCATCCTCTTTGCCTGCACTGTCGTGCCCGAAATCAGAGTTTGGTTATTCTGTTTCAGAATAACCCACCAGGGACCAGCCTAGCTTCCGCCATGTTTCCAGCCCAGTTTAGAGAGGGCATCAAGAGTGTCAAGACTGCTGCATCCCTGTGCCTGACTCGCCCTTTAATGTACCACACAAAAAATAGGGAGGATTTCACAAAGCCCTTCCACAGCGGCCACATTTCCATGGAAGGCAAAGGAATCTTTTTAATTTTTTATTTCACATCCCTGGAGATAAACTCGCTGGAAGTGTCCAGGACCTGGCTGTCAGAGGCTGGGGAGGGTGTCTACAGTGTCTGCACGGGGATGAATGACCTCTAGCCTGGCTGGTGGCGTCAGCTCCGACTGCCACCTCGCAGAGCGCACACGGTCACTGGCCTCTGACGAGAGGAGAGAGGAACAGGGACAACTCTGTGAGAAAGAGAGGGAAAACACGCTACAAAAGAGGATGGAATGGAGTAATTAGCTTCTTCCTCCGCAGCCTCCAGCACGCTGCCAAACCTGGCTGCCACACGAAAGGCAGACAAAAGGCTTTCTCAGCTGTCACACGTTTCACAGCGCCAGCCAAGGACAGCAGCCGTGTCCTCGTGCCTTCCAGGGACTCGCACACATGTGCTGCTCTGTCTGCAGGCCAAGGGAGACGCGGCCTTAGCCCTCAGCAGACCTACAGATACAAAATGCTCATTGCAGTGCTTCTGGCACTCAGCATATGCTCATCCTGATTGATTTCTGTTGAAACAGAAGCCAAAATTTCTTCCTGCCCAGGCCCTCCGTGGTAGAAATAAGGGGCAGCCTGTGTCCTGCAGAGCTTAATTCAGCCCTGAAGATGACATTTTGTCCTTACCCTTTTCCATCATTTCTGGATGCAGGCACTTGAATAGAAGGAAGGCAAGGCACTGATATTATGCCTCACGTATTTCATTTCCTAGGAACTAAGCGGAGAGTGTTGCTTATGCAACCTTAAAATGAAAGCATGTTACAGGAACAGATTGTCCTTTTTGTGTTTATTCTGCTCAGGAAAAAAAAAACCCAACATTTAAAAGGATTCACCCAGCAGCAAGATGTTTTTCCCCCAGGACTACTGGAACATGAGTTTCTTTTCTACCCATGTGCATGTCTGTGTTTCTCACAGATGCTCATGGGAGCTGTGGTATTCAACTGTGTGCAGAGGCAACAAGGACAAATTAGCATAAAATTAACATGCCCTACCTCTGATTGTAATCCACAGGAGATGAATGACAAACCCCTACTCCCTCTACAAACACTGGCTAGATCCATGAGCCTGACTTCATTTAACAAGTTGAATGCCTGAGACCAACTGGGATATCAGACATTACAGCAATAGAGGTTATTAATTGGATGGTATGTAAAATTCAGTGACTCATTGTCAGGATGTACCTCACAGTACCAGTCAAGTTATAAAATTCAGACACAATTACATGCCAGCTGAATACGTTTGCCTTATTTCACTATACTGTATATTAAACTTTCCCTTTCATGTTTGCATAATAAATCTGAATGGAGCTCTTTACTACATTCACACTTGGTTGATTGCTTTTGGTTATTTTATAGCATGTGCTTCGTAGAGGGGGAAGGAGAAGAAACAAAGCTTTTATTACAAAAGTGTAAAACAAAATTAAATGCAAAAGCCTGCTGTAGAGAGGTGATTAACACACTTCATGCTAACTTACAGGTGCCACTTTTTAGGACTGACACATAACTGCTGCTGATATTATTGTTATTATTTTAAGGGATACCTTACTACCAGAACATAGAACAAAGCATGGTTGCCCAGGTTCGTTTGCTGCAGGTACAAATGCCATGGGGAGGCAGACAGCTACAAGAACCCACTGTGACTTACCCACAGAATTTTTTTAAGGAGATACCCCAGGTGATACACTCCTGGTGGCAGAAAGACAACACAGAGCCTGAGCAGTGTGTCAGCCTCCCTCCAGCTTTGTAGAGCATGAGTGGGTCTTACACAGCCCAGGTGTGGTGGTGACTCCTAGGACGGGTGAATTCCCACCTTCTAATTTCTGTCCCCAAAATGCCACACAGGCAGTGAATGAGACAAGAAAAAAAATGGGGGTTTTCACTCTGGCAGCACAGGGGTGAAGAACCTGCTCTTTGCTGAGTGTCAGACAGATCTTACAAAGCCTTTTGGCAAACCACAAATTACCTCACCCTAAATATATATCAGGAGAAAACCCCAAACAACATTAAATCAACTCACTCCCACCTCTCCCCCAATAAAAGCTGTCACAGTAAAATGCAGAACAAAGAATGTATCAGTAGTAAAATGTTACACTTGAAAACACAGAAGTCTTGCACAAACAGGAAAATAGAAGAAAGTCATATACAATGATAATAAGTTTGTGGGAAAAGATAAAGAACCATTGAATAAAGATATAAAAGCTGATATAAACATTTCCAAGCACACCAGGAATAGGGAATCTGACAGGCAATCTAGAGAACCACTAGATCATGAAATACAGGAAAAGATCAAACTGGTACACCAGAAGCACTCCACAGTCCCACATTCCAGATGACAGTTCTGTCTCTGGCAGTGATCAGCATCTGGTAATGTGAAAAACAGGTTGAAAGAAGGACTAGTATATTTCTTTTTACCTTCTGGCTAGGTGTGATTTAAAGATTCTGTAAAGTAAAACATGCATCTGCATCTCCACAGTTTTATGCACCTTTACCATATATCCTAGTCACCTTTTCTCCAAAATGAAAGCAACAAGGATGAGAAAAAGTGTGCTAAGTGTGAGGATGGAGTAACAGGGATTCTTCAAGTAAGAAAGAAAAAATTGGCCTGTGGGCTGCTGGCAGAGAGGTCTAGAGAGTCGCAGGTAGGATGGAGGTAAACAAGGGATGATTAATTACTCACTCTTTCTTAGAATGCAAAAAGTAGGGAGCATGTTTAGAAAAGATAGCACATACATGTTTTATGAGAAAGGAAAGGCAGCAAATTTTCAAGCTGTGCACAGATTGGGGAGCTCACTGCCACAGGACATGCAGATATACAAGCGTAAACAGGTTCCCAAAAGACAGACTCACAAAAGAAAACCTGTAAATGACTAATAACCATCAAAGGCTCTGCTTCTTCAGAAAGTCCCAAAAGCCAGAGACAGCTAAAAGCAAGGAATTTGTGTCCGGGGAGGTTGTGTTTATATGCCCTGGGTTTACATGTTTTCTCTAAGCAGCTACTACTGACAGCACACAGGAGAGATCCTTGGCTTTCCCCCAGCTTCACAGGGCAGTAAGACTGTGCCATTAAAGCACACATAAATTAAATATCGTGTTATGAAATGAGCCTGTGGATTATAGCTAGGTCTCAGGCTCTGGTGCCTATATTCCAACTTTCACGCACCTATAAATATTAAAACACCAAACAGCACACTTGAATCTGCAAAACACAGGCTTATCACCATTCAAATACCACGTTATCTGACAAAAATAATTTATTTGCTCATCAGCCCATCATATTTTATTCAAGCCCAGTAGAAACTATCATTTCATTGTTCCAAACAAGCCCTAATTTCAGTATGCAGCTCTTGTTCTCATATAGATGCTAATTATTATAACGGCAGGGCAAATCAGCACAACATGACCAAATAAATAAATTTTGCTGAATACATAAAAGAAAACTTCCCCATACCCACCCTGTACTTGTTGGTTCTCCAGAATCACAGCTGTACAGTGTTAATACTGTGCTCATGATCTTAATAGAAAATAATCCCTTGAAAATTAATTGCCACTAGACATTAACAAGCACTTTGTTAATTAAGCCAGTAAGCCAATTAGGTCCAAGGTGAACTCGAGGGCAATCAACTCTATAAACAATGTGAGCTAAGTCTTAGAAGTGCACTCTGATTTTTAAAAAGCCTCTTTTGGAGGCTGGGTAGCTTGTGGGATTGCTCATTACAGAACAAAGCAACTGCCCAAATTCAACCCAGGTCAGGAGCAGCCAAGAGCCATCATCACCCAGCAGCTTATCTGTGTCTTCAGAGCAGCTGGTCTAGACCTGATTTGAGACCTTACCAACTTGTAATTAATAGCTTCTCTAAGTAAACCAAATCAGAAAGCCAGCAAAAAGCAACTCCAAAGAGCCTCCTGGGAAAGAGCCTGAGATGTAAGGCAGGATAGGGTGTAGAGAGCAATTTACAGCTGACTCCCTTTGACTCTGGGTAAGCATCAGGCAGCTGGCCCTGCTCCCTGTGCTAGGCTTTCACAGACCAAGGGGCATTCACAAAACCTGCACAGAAATGGCTCAAGCCTTTCTGAGGAGACGTAAATATTTAGCAGCTCTTCCATCTCCAGAAGTCCACATTGCGCAGCCTTCCTTATTCAGTGCCCAGGAGCAGACACAGCACAGACAGGAGTGCTGATAGCTCAGAAACCTTCATTTCTGCCTTTCCTTTACAGCTGAGAGGAACAGAACTGTTCCTGGGCTCCCACTCCTGATGAGAAACCTGTGTTTCTCAAACAGGCAACCAAGAAAGCTGTTAAGGGAGCACCTTGCTAAAACCATCCTCAGCGGGCAGTGCTGAAGGTCTCCCCAGGGCAGTGGCCCCAAGGCTGCCAAGAACTCAAGTACGACTGGTGTGACTCTTGGGGCTCTGCTGTTCCGGGAGTTGGACTCAATGATCCCTGCAGGTCCCTTCCAGCTCAGGATATTCTATGATTCCATGATTTTCGCCTTCTCCAGTCCTCCTGTTGTGCATTTTGTTCTGTGTCTCTTCACAGGTCTCAGCAAGATCAAATACTTCAAGCCAAAAGCATCCAGCTTCCCTTTCTTCCCCACGTAAATGAAAGGAGTTTGTCCGTACAGTTAATTTGGCAGAGGGCTGGAGAAAACTCATTTGTTTCTCTAATTGATTCCATTTGAAAAAAGCTGCCATTAATCCTTGCACATCTGTTGGCACTGATAAATGTGCCCTGTGTTTTGAGTGTTTATCTTGAGGCCTTGCAGACTGGGCCCTCAGCTCTACTCTCACTTCTTTTTCTCAGCAGGGTGTGGACACCAAACCCACCAACCTGGAGGAATAATGCCATGCCTCACCCTCTTTCCAGGGATAACCATTCCATCTTTCCCATCAGAAGCTGGGACTGCGCAGTAACTTACATGAGAAAGTAACGCGTGCGGTTAAAAGGCCTTAAAATTCACAGGATGCAAATGAGCAGACAATTATTCTGTGCATAATGAGGAGCTGCTAAGTTGGAACATGTTCAGATATACTCCTAAGTCTCTGTAATAATTTTTATTAATTTTTAAGAATGCTGGATCATCTCATCTGAAGCCAAAACCATTAATATTTGCATTAATTAGTGCTCATAATACAGTATATCTTTGGAGTTTTACTGCAGTCATTTGAATCTTTCCCTACGCTGACTTTCTAAAAAAGATCACCTTGATGAAGGGGCTTTAGGGATTTTTTTCAACCTAGTGAAAAATATTTTTCTGGAATAGTGGTCTGCTTTCTACCTTTGTTTTCCTTGTCTTTTTTTTTTTTTTTCCCCTGAGTGTTTGTTGTTTTGGGTTGGGTTAGGGTTTTTTTTGTCCTCTTCCTGCCTCAGTAGAATATGGGGATAATGATGTAGGTTTGACTATGCATATAAATTGAATAATTTGCAATAATGCTCTAAAGTGGCACTGGAATGGAATTCAAAGGGCTGTTTGCAGAAACAATTGCTTTTTTAAAAAAATTAATTTCTGAAAAATAAATGCAGAAAATGGTGAGATTGCTCAGGGGATTGAAAATGGCAGAGGGAGACTTTCATCTCCCAGTCACTGCTTCAGATCCTACTTAGGCTGAAGAGCAACCACAAACTATTACTGTGGGAAAAATACTTTGGGTCTCTGCAAATTTTTTCAGAATAATCTGTGCTGAGGTTATGAGCGAGACTGGAGTTCACTGAAAACAATAGCAGAGGGTAAATTTTACTACATATTTTGGAGAGGTTTGGGGTTTTTTTAAGTCCTTATACTGATGGAACATAAATCTATCATTTTTTTCAAATAGCAATCATTTAATCACAGACATTGTAAAGCAAAACAGAATTCATATCCTTGGCCATAACCAGAACTGGTTATCCTTCCTCAGGCCTATACACATTTTTGCCAATTTTATCAGAGTAGATGATGTATTTTCATGATAGTAATCGTTTATCAATCGTGTAAAGTTGGTTATGTAACAGGAGAAGATAAAAGACATTTAAGCCACTTAAGACTGGAAGAAAAAGAAAAGTCTGTTTTCAGGATGGGGTCATGGTTCAGTGATATTAAGCATCTCAAGCAGTCTAAGATAAATGCACAATCACTTTACACCTTTCATCTATTTATAAAAAGACATCAACAATCCATTTTACTACACAAAATTGCCGCATGTGTATATGTTTTTCTGTCTGCTGATTTCCGCTCAGGACCAGAACTAGGAAGTTTTAAAATGATCCACGTGGCTTTATGAACGATCAGACATCAGGTCCATCTCTTCCACAGAGAGAATCAGATGCTTCAGAGAGATGCTTCACCAAAAGCAGGTTTGCTTGAGGGTGGGAGGGCATTTGGATGGACAGGAGTGACAAACCATCCCCAATGGTTTCACAGCTAAACTGTGCTGATTTCCAAAGCTTCTTGGGAGTAGGTTCCAAACATCTCCAGGAGCATGTGCTTCAACCCTCTTAACATGCCTAGCAAGTATCTCAAGAACGTAGTTATTGATTCTAGCAATATCTATGACATCTTAAGAGATTTCCAAACAGAAAAGGAGGAGCAGCCTGCCTGAACAGTAAGCACTGAAGGTTGGAAGGATGCGATAGCCGAGCATCGAAAAGCTGCCAGGAGCAGCTTTCTAGTAATGCAGACATGGTGAGTGGCTGCTCCAACATCAACACTGAAAAGGGTTAGGGAGTTGATTTTATTTCAAGCTTGAATAAGCCTGCTCCCAGTTATTCACATCGCTGTGAGCATCTACCTGCTCATTTCCCACAGAGACAATGATGCTGAGATGCTGCTTTAGGGTGCCTATGAGGCAGTGGCAGGATCAGGTACAAAGGGAGCAGGGATGCGAGCATGTGAAAATGGACTGGCCTTCTCGAAAGAGCTGAGATGATGGGGTTGACCTTGAAATACAGGAGATCCAGCTCTGAGCAAAGCCAGCATAATCCCAAGCACTGTTCTGGGCAGGGTAGGTGTGAACATGCAGCACCGCCAATCCAGTGCTTCCCAGGAATGAAGAGGAAAGAGATGGTGGGGAAAATATCCCTGTCATCTCTAAAAAGAGAAGGTATTTACCTTTGCTGCTTCTGAGGACAGGAAAAATTTTTACATCAGCTTCATTTAAAGCTGCTGGGATTTAAAACAGCAAGTTCCAGAGCCACAGCTCCTGTCTGCTGAGGACGAGGCTGTCACTGGAGCAGATATTTCTGCCATGGTAGCAGCAACAGGACATGAAAAGAACAATAGAGGGTCAATTTTACTATGGCTATGACCACCCTCTGACACAGCAATGCTCTGCTCCAAAGGTGCTTGGGCAAACAGAGACACAGCTCTGCTCAGACGCAAGGAGAAGAGCTCCATTTTCTTTCCGGGATGCCCTTCACGATGAGGCAGTGAAACACCGCACATTTAATCATGGTGAAGGATTATAGAGAGCAGAGAACCAGGGAGGCAGCTCAGCTAACTCCAGGCATGCTCTGTTAAATCCTATATGATATAAAAATGGTTTATAGCCCATGCAGCATACTTCCCTTGGATAAGGACAATCGTACACTGAAATTCAAAGTCATTAGTGTCCCTTAAGCATTTGAAGGGAATTGTTTTTATAAAGTATTTCCTTCAATCTTTAGGGGGGAAAAAAAACATACAGGAAAGGCATTTTTATGCAAAATTACATTCGTTTACATCTAACACCCTAAGATATTAGAGGTGGCTTTCAGAGCAGTTATTACAGCTACAAAAAAGTTGCTGTTAAACTCCCTTTGAGGCTGCCTGATAGGTCCATTATGTGTGAATGCAGAACACGTGGTTTCAGGACATTGCAGCATGTCCACACGTGCAGCATGGCACTTTTAAAATGTTGAAGTGCTCAGGAATTTCATGTTGACCATTAACAAACTCTTTCCCCCGCAACCATTGAAGACTTTGACTCAGGCAAACCCCAGTGTTTCATCCTCTGCTTTATTTGGTGATCAATCTGAAGGATTGATTTCCATACTAACATTTTGAATGAGCAGCTTGATACTGAGAACACAATGGGCCTGCATTTTGCAACCCAGAGAATGGCTGTTGTGCTTCATTTATGAGCTATTAGTTCTGCAACTTATAAAATATCCATCAAAAGCCACAGATGTTAAACAAAATTAAGAAATAAAAGAAAACTTAATAAAAACAAAGGCACTGATAGATTGCTGCTCATCATTAAATCTCACACCACCCCTGTAAAACCACATTCTCAAAGACTTTGAAAAAGCAGTGAAATTTCTTTACCCTGTTATTAATGTTTTATTAGTTTAGATTCTATCCCAAATTGCAAGACTAATGACCAAACTCCAGTACTGTATAACAACATGATGTCTTCCAATGTGCCACTCTCACAGAAACAATTTCTAATTGTGGCGCTGTAAGGTGCTGCCAAAGGGCTACAAAGAATGGAGCGGGACTCCATCTTGCAAGGTTTTCCTACAATTACAGTAACATTTACTGATCTTTAAAATTCTTCAACATCCAGAATATCTTCTTCTCCAAGGTTAAACCTTCAGAGACAGGCATGAAATAACAGAAATTAGCATTTCTATAAATGACACTAGGTTTGCCAGCATGGGAAATTGTACTTAATTACAAAATATCTCAAGGGCAGCAGTAATGATGTTTACTTTACAGTAAATAAACGTGCTTCAGCTTCATCTGATCAGCTTAGGAGCTTGCCTGATCACTGAGCCTGCTGCTGAGGAAGGCAAGGCAGCTGCCAAGAGTGATGAGGCTTTTGAGGAAACAGGCACACAGCCCCAGTGCTCAAGAGGAGCTGAGAGTTTAAATCCACCCTGCTCCTCTCCAGGACACTGTCAGCTGTGCCCGAGTTGTTCTCCAGGTGCTGGTCACATCACTCCTCAGCGAGTGACAGTGGCGATGCCATCTCCCATTGTCACCTGTTTTGCCATGGGTGACCTTCATCGCCCTTTCAAAGCTTTCCACCCAACATCTAACTTTGATCTTCCTGTCTGCGATTTCAGCTGTTACCTCCTGCCTTACCAAGAGCGTACACAGAGAAATACATCCACGTGTGGTTTTCAGAATTGCCTTTAGACAGAAATATCCATCTCAGGCCTTTGTGACTACAACATTCTTTAATCTCCTAAACACTCCTTTGCTTCCCTCACACTGCTGTGATTGAAGAGAACCCATTAGCCGACTGCACACACACATGAATACAAGAAGAAAGAAAGAATTGTAAGTACAATATCAAGCAGCATATGGCAAACCCATTCATGTCTTTCTACAGCAGGTCAGGCACTGAATGGGGCTCATTCCTCAGAGTCATTGCTGGCAGTGTGGAGGCTACGACTGGAATACTCAGTGCCCTGGGACTAATTGCATATTTGATATTCATGTGATAAATTAATTAGCTGTTTATTCCCAATGAATAGCCTGGATTCAAATAAAGCTGTCAGATGTGAGGTATGGTAGATACACATGTGTTAAAAATAGCTCCTAAGAGGTGTGTGTGTATGTATATCTATATAAAATCAGTCTGCTACTACCATCATTTTATTTAGCTTTGCCCTCAGCCAGGAGTTGCCTGGAGATTGACTAATAACAAAAGCATTTAAGATACTTTTGTGTTCCCTTTCCTTTTTGAATGACATGTTTTACACCTTCAGCCTTGATATAAAATACATACAAAAGCTCTTCAACACGGCTTTCATTTATGCAAAACCTAATCTAAATAATGGATGGGATTAAAAAAAAAAAAAAAAAAAAGCTATGGCTTTTACCTAATTAGGACTAAAATTGATTCTGATTTTAATTCTATTGGTGTGATTTAGCTGCCAGTAACTTCTAAGGCAGTCCGAAAGACGATCACTAGTCAAAAAAATTAACTAGGAGATTATAATTTTCCCCAAAATAATGGCCAGGTAAAGGATGGAGATTTTATTCTCACCCATGCAAAAAATGCAGCTGCACTGTCTTGTTCCTGGTGAACACACATGCAAGACAGGCTGGTGAAGCCTTGCCAACCCAAAAAGAACAATCACAGAGTTTTCACCTTCCATGCAAAACCCTACTTCAATAAGATACCAAAGCTTAAAATTTACTAGGTTTTATTAGTGCTGAAACTTGCCGATTTATGAAGTGTTCTAGCAGATAAGACTCCACCATTGTTGCCTACATTTTTCTTATAGCACCTGGAGGTCACACCCTAGGGGTGTCCACACCTCCAGGTGGGGGATTAGAGGTGGGAAAAGGCTGGCAATTCCAGACAGAAAGGAGTTTTTGAGGTACTAAATATGAGAAATTGTTTCAATTGGAAAGGGGGAAATGTGGTCCCCTGAGAGACTTTTCTAGACTCTTTGTGGACTGAAGTTGGCAAATGACAGAAAGAAGCACTTTCAAAGACTTTTTCTCGAAAGAGGAATATTTAATCCTGAAAATGTGTCAGTAGATTACATCAACATGGGATGAGAATAGGATTTTCCCTCTATAAGTGATTTTCTGCACCACTGGCATGTTTTCACAAAATATTTTGAATTTGGCTATAATCTTTTCACCAACCAAAAATATTCCTGGGAAAGTTTTCCCACAGCTCTACCTCTGCCTGCATAACTGATGAGCTCTGCACTGCCTCCTGTGACTTCACTCAGCTCCCACGGAGGGAAGCGCTCAATGGGACAACACACACCTGGACTTCAGCTGTGCTGCTTTGTGAGCATCTGAAAACAGCTGGAAACATTTGCAATGCTTAAAAATTCCTCAGAAACACGAAAGTATGGAGGCAGGAAAAAATAAAAATGAGCCTGGCAGCTCTGGTTTACCTGTCACTGTCTGGGCTGAGTGCCTTTACCAATGTTTAAACATAAGCAAATGAAATTATAATCATTGTCACCATAACAAAAAGAAATTGTCAGATCCATATCCTGCCTCAACGCCAACCTCCAGGATGCTAGGAAGGTGTTGGGTGTCTCACATCAAAGCAAGATGAATCTCATCGCTATTCACCTTCTGAGAAGGATCAAAATGTGAGAGGAGGAGGAAGGCAAAGAAATGTCATCTAAAACTGGAGTTCTCACATATGAGAGAGGAACTACAACAGCTTGGGCTTAAGGCTCTGCTTTTGTTAGTGGGGGGAAAAAAAGGAGAAAAAAGCCAACACACATCAACAAAAAGCACCCCAAAGATATTAAAGACTTTAGCTAAATCCTAAATTACACAGTTTAAATACTTTCTAAGGAAAGCTGAAAGTTATAAACAAAAGATTTTTTATATTTTTATCTCATTAAAACTGCACCAATTATACACATTTTACTTCAGAAAATAGTTCCCCTTAAGCTCAGATTATACCCGGACAGTTTTATCTGAAATTCATACCTGCAAATATATTCATCTGCAGTATTAACCACGTGAAGCCAAAGAAAAAGAGAAATTATTGGCTTCTCCCTCCTGTATCAGTTTTACATTATATGGAAGCAGAAATCAATTCAGCCTTCATAAAAATCCTAATCCAAACTCAGGCATTTGGGGTATTCAAATTGTCTCATCCACAGGTTGCTAAAATCAAAATGTTCTTCTTTATTCATTATTTGAGAATTACTTTTAGATTTTTATTTTCTTCTTTTTTAAATAGAAGATCATTCCGCACAATATCTTTGTACATACAAGGAATTTATAAAATCAATTTATAAAATAATAACAAAAGCACAAAGGCTTCCTCAGGACATTAAGTTGCATGACTAAGCACACCAATATCCAACAGCACTGAAGTTCAGGCTGCGGTCATATTTAACTGTGGCTTCCCCTCTCTCCAGCAAGAATTACAGGACAGTGTCTAAGTCTGGTTTGGCACATAGGGACTGCCCAGTGCTTGACATTTCAAGTGTTTTACAAATGACATTTAAACCCTAATCTTGGCTATGTAACTTCAAAGTTTCATTTCTTGTAGCCCTGGGCTTCACAAACACAAATGGCACTCTGTTCTTTGAAGTACAGGTGCTCAGTTCTTGAATCAGGGAGGCAGCAGAGCAGGTTGGGGTCATTCTGGTTTTCATAACATTCCCAACGTCCTTTCTGAGAGGTCACCTCCTCTCCTCTCCTAGCACAGCACCTACAGCACCTGCCCAGGTAACAGTTGTTCTGTATGGGGGAGGGAGACTCCAGCACTGAAATAATCATGGATCAGGTCAGGAGCGAAGCAACAACTAGCAGAGCTGCACAGAGGAAGTCACAGCAAATTCTCTGTTTTATGAGCGCCAAACACAGCACAAAAGTGAAACCAGCTCTTCTCCGGGGACCTGAATCATCTGCACAAGGAATGCTTGAGTGGGAGCTTTGTGTTTCCTTTAAAGCTAATCATGATGTTAGGAAGTTCTAAGAAGTGTTTGGGAGGAGGGTTTTTTGGAAAAGAAATTCCTTTCTGTCCAAAGATAGCACACTATTCCATAGTACAGACTTGTGGAACCGAAGAACAAAACAGGATATAAGTATCTTTTATAAAATATCCTCCAACAGCATTTTCTGTTGTTGGTACTCTTCCAGATGCTTTCTCTGAACCAAAACCACACAAAACCTCTGCTCTTGGTGGAATCACAAGAACAGACCTGAGGATTACCTCTCTGCAGCTCTACTGTGGGCAGTGAAGATCAGATGAGGCTTTGGAGAGAGACACTGGATGATCATGTTGTTCTCCAGTGTCACTAGATTCCCTGTGCAGCCCCATTTGTCTGTCACCTCCTGTCCCCATCTGAGTGAGCAAACCTGCCATGTTACTCCATCACTTATGTCCAAGGTTTCATGACTGGAAACAAGTCAGGAGGATATCCAGAAATAACATGAATCATTCCTTTTGGGAACACAGAACCACAAAACAGTGTTGTAAGTATTGGCCAACCTTTTCCTTCTCTATATGATTTTTCCCTAGCATTCTTTTCTTTATTAAAAACACTAATAAAAGTAATCTAGCCTCTTGTCAAACATATTGCTTTTATTATGCCAAGCAAAGAGATCAGCCTTTTTACTTTTCCATCTTCATCTCACAATTAATACACTAATCAGGGACAAAGACTGGTGTGTTCATAATATAACCAAGAAACAGTTCACACATTCAAAAACTCAGAAAAAGGGAGATTAGACTCTTTGCTCAATGCACACCTGGGTTTGCAGGAATCCTCTGATGGAGGCTTGGACCCCAGAGCAGAGCAAACAGGGGCAAGGATTAGAATTTTTTTTCTCCCACAGGAATTTTCTGAAATGTCTCTACTGAAGGCATACACCTCATCATTTGCTGGCTGCAGCAGGAGTACATTCAGTGATAGTGGTTCCAAAACCTGTGGGATTTATTCTAATTGAATGTGGGGAATTGGAAGATTTTTTTGCAGTGTTGCTCTCCTTTCATATCATCAAATGGAGTTATTTTCCACTGTATTTACATCTATCAATCCATGCTGTAATTTGAGCTGCTAAAATGAGGAGATCCTTAGGGGACAGAACAGACTTGAGCATGGTTCAGCTCGATATCTTGGCTAATGAGCCAGACTCTGAGATATCCTGAAAACACAAGCGCATAAATCAAAGTATTTTGTCCTTTTTTTTCCCATTAGCCAAAATCCGCTAAGTGAGCGTGTAGAAACACAAAAAGATGGACAACCAGTGGCCCAGAGAATGAGCAATTTAGCTGTGGTGGACTCAGTGCTCTGCTGGTGCTCCCTGAGGTTGGGAATGCAAGCTAAGGGAATGCCCCCTAAGGGACACACACGTGTACCTATAAATTCACATATGTACACAAAAATAAACCTCTCAGACAAAAGGCAGCTACCTGGTGGGTGGAACACAGAATCTGACAACTGCCACAGGCCTTCTGCTTCTCCTCTGAACAAGCAGGAAGGGCCAGGGTGCTCCTGCAGAGGTAGATCTAGTGCTCCCTGCAGTCAGGGACAAGGCTGTCCCTCTCCCTGATGGAACTATGAGGCAAAAATCCAACAAAAGTATGAAAAAATGGATCCAAGGCAAACTACCCTGTGCAATGCAACCTACACTGAGCTCTCCATGACTTTGTATGAACCCCTCTAAGCATTGTAGTGTTTTTCACTGCTTATACTGGTTGTTTTCCACCACAGTTCATTCAATACTTCAAATTAGTGATCCAATGAAATCTGTTTCAGCAGCTTATACACCCAGCACAAACGCATCTTTTAAAAATACAGGATTTCCACAGAAACCTCTCCTACAATGTCCTGATATGAAGTGTAAGAGATGACCTAGTGGTATAGATATGGCATTCCTACTGCCCTAGGAACAGCTGTATGAAAGCCTGGAGAAACTTTTCTAGGGAAACACGGAATCTGTCACAGGGTACAAATCTTTCCTTAGGCCTGGAGAAACTCACAGCACTAAAAATATTGCAGCTAAGTTCATCCCACTTCCATGGCCTCACTGAGACCCACTCAACTGAGCATGAGTCGCTGGGATTTCCAGAAGTTCTTCGCAGGATATCAGCATGAGTAGGCTCCAAAAATTGAGTCACAGCTGACTAACCCATAGCAGGTCAGGGAAATGCCTGACACCCCCAAGGAGCCGCTCCAGAAAGGAAACATTGACAAACAGATATTCACACTTCTTACCTGAGCGATTGTGTCAGAGGAAAGGGAATAGGGAGGGTTTAATGTTCTTTTTGTGTGCGACCTAAGAAGAGTTAAAGGGGCACCTAAGGGGACGCTGCTAAACCTGATCCCACTCCCTGCCCAGCCGTGGTCCCTCTGATGATTTCAAAGGAACAAATCTGCAGTATTTTGGACTGTCAGCCTTATCCTACCCGTGTTTACACCCCAGACCAGCCCACATTAACCACCCCAGCCCTTATGTTCAGTCACAGCCTCACCCAGGGTTCATACCTGGATGCGTTTTTATCATCTCGCCTGTGTTATCCTTCTGCCTGCGCATGCTGAATGTTTTAACCAACACCAGCACACAAATCCACACCACCAAATCAAAACCTAATACACATGTAGGGCCCGGGAGCCTGGGAAACACACATTTTGTTGCTGAAATTGCTGCTTAGCAGAGTTTACTGTTTCAAAAGACAGCTTTCCTGTATCTCCTGCTACCCATGGAGTGCTATCCTGGGTATCTCAGCCACTTTCCTGCCTCTCCCAACAGGGAAAGTCTTTCTTGGCAAGCATCAGCAAGAGTGGTAACTGCTGTATATTCCTACCCATCCCTTTTACTCACACGTTTTTTGATGCAAGAGTCTATAAATTAAACATTAATATTGCATGAGGAAGCCAACATTTCAGAATCAGACCAACTGGTCCATGCAAACCTATTTGTCTTTGGCTTATGTGTGCCATTAACTATTAATAACCAAGCATACACCATGGAAAAACTCTAATAAAATAAAATCACTTGTTAAATCCACTCATTTAGGGCATCCATCAACCTGTGCTAGTCCACTCTTCGTAATTATACACATATTTTTCTGGTCCTGGTCTAAAAAAAAAAAACTTTTATTTTTTCCCTGATAACTGAAAATGTTGGTCTAGTTGGAAAAACCAAAATCGTGATTTTTTTTTTTTTCCCCAGGAGCTTTCTAAGTTTGCCTGATCAATGGCTCTGATAAAGAGTTATGTGTGACAAGCAATGTGTATTAAAATGTTAGCCTCAATTAGCTTCACTGAGTGGTTTTTTTAATAGTATGTTGCCCTTTATAATTATTTTTGTCCTACGTAAATAGGATCTGTGCAAGGTTTTGAAACTTTAAGCATGCAAAATAGAAAGAAGAGTACAAGGAGGAGCAGCAGGATACAAAAACTGGGCTAAAAAAACAGCAGCAGTAGCAATTATCTCCTCTCAAACCATATAGGAAAATAAAGAATTTTACTTACGTACATATATATATTTTCGTATGAAAAAAATTCATGTGCACACACCCCCAAACATTTTTTCTAATCATCACTGTCCTTTAAAATGAGATGCAAATTAATGCAAATAGTTGTTGTCTTCTAAGCACAGTAAAATAAGCACAGAACAAACAGATTATCAGAGGCTGCAAATATTGCCTGCACAATAAGAACAATAGCATTTATCAATAAATATAAATTTTTTGTTTTAACCACACACTGTTCACAACAAGAAATTTTAATGTCTCTATTAGAAGTTATTTATCCAGTTTTATCAATTCAGACACCTTGGGATGTGGATTCTTGTGAAACAGGTGATGTCAGGGTTTGATTTGCAGAACCAGGATGGTTCCATTTGTGTTGGGATTTCTTAAGCTGCCCCTGGGTGAGTTTTGCTCCTTAACTGGAGAAGGTCAAAATGTTTGGGGAGTGGGAAAAGGGGGTGGCCAGAAACATATAAGCAAATTGAGAACTCATTTTTGCCAGCACATGTGGGAACTGTATACATCCTGTTCCTAAATTTGCTTTATGTGATCTCTCACACTGGCTGAATTTGATTGCTGGACAAGATATTAAAGGGTCAGAGGAGGATGACAGCATAAAGCTGTCAGCAGTGTTTGCTCCCAGAAACCCAAGTTCAGCATCACTGGAGCCAGGATCAGACTTTTCAGAACGCACAGAGGTCCCTCCATCAATTTCAGTGCATTTGAGGTCAAATCATTCTGGGATACGGACATTAGAGACTGCCCAATTAAATACAAATAATCTTCCTCAGGGCAACTCCACAAATCTGCTATTTAAATAACATGGCAAAGGCTGAGCCCGTTTTGCTTATCTGCATCAGCAGATTGTCCCTTCCTCCTGACAGAAAGGCTGGCTGACGCAAGCCAGCGTTAAATAAAAGCCACTTAAACCCAATTATGTGTTTGAGAAGATAACTGGGACCGTAAGGCTGAAGAAACACTCCCTAAAAATAAAAGAATTCCTTGGGAAGGTAATTTGTACTCATGAGAAGTCTGGTGAAACCCAAACACACATTGGCATTTGCCTCTCATGACCAGGCATTAAAATCACAACACCAGGCCCACAAATTAAAGAAAGAGGGCATTAAAAAATAGCTACCTTATGTACAGGATAAATTCAGTTTATGCTGTGCCAATTCAGTTTGGTCTCCAATGCAATGTTTGAATAGAAAATTAGAACAGGCTTCTGAAAAAGCAAAGCTGTGCAGACTTCCCCATGTTCTTCTTGTGCAAGCTTTGGTGCGAACACGACTGATCAATAACTGCTCTGTCTGGGGTGCTTGCACTGGATGAATTATTATGCTTACCGCAGTTAACTGTATTTCAATAATGCAATATAAACAACAGCAATAAATGGAAAAGGCTTTTCCCAGTTTTTAAGTGCTTGTGGAACTAAACACCTACTCCCAGCAGCTTCCTCCAGAAGTTCAGATGAAGCTTCATCCCAGATCCCTTCACGAGCTCCTAATGCTGCAATCTGCTTTGGAAGGAGGTGTGTTTGGAAATGTCTGCTGTGTTGATAGATGACAATATAATCTATATAAATATATATATAAATAAAATCTTCTCCTTTACGCAGGTCATATGCAACAGCAGCATACCCTGCTGCCTACAAGAAAAGGCAGCAGAGCACAACTCTCAGAAGAAAATGTTTTTACTTTTCCATTATAAGGGTTGTGTTTGTTCCTATATTATTTCACATGGAATGCACTAGATGGGATCCATAAAATCGTACACAGATCAAGTGCTAAGAATAGAAAAAGTGCTATCTTAATCAAAATATGTTGTTTGAGGATATCAAGATCTTTATCTAGACATCATCAGTTAAAGCGATCCTGAGCTAGCTCAAAAACCACAGCAGAAGGTAGTTTAGTGACCTATTTTTATAGTACAGCTGCCAACATCAAAAGCTTCTTCAGGCCCTTAAGTGGCTAAACTGGGTCTCCTTGCCAGCACAGAGGGTAAAGTATTTACATAAACCAAGAAACTCTTGTGAGTATTCTTTCCAAACAAAAAACAAGACCCATTTGCATCACAGAGTAGAAAGAGTTCACAGCACCCTATCTAACAGAGTGTGTAAAAATCAGCCTTGGAGCTTCGAGCTCCCCTTCTGCTCCCAGGGTGGGAGACAAAGGGAGCTGGAGGATTTAGGCAAACACACTGACAAAGTGCAGTATTTTATTTCTGATACCCACACACAGAGGCACATGTGTTGTACATGCAGCAATCCATGTGTACATAAAGCAAAACAGAACTGGTGATTCCAGGCCCCCCTCTTTGCTGCTCGAACAGCATTTAGGAATCTTTCAGGAACACCCAATACAGAGAGTTGCCTGTGGAAAGGGCTGGGATATTGGGGAACATTTGGGATACTCCTAAAATTCCTGCTTACACATCCAAGACTTTGGCCTGCCTCTGCAAGTGTTTATATTCTCTGAATCAGGTTTCTAAGAGCAAGTCATTGCACATTTCTATCATTTGCACTACTCAGACACAACCAGGTTATGTAAAGACAAGAAAAGACTTTACCTCCTTCTTGAGGGACTCAGTTACCAAATTAACTGGTGCCATCCTGGGGAGCACAGGTCACCCACTACCACAGGGGCAGCAGAACCATCTCCCCAAACCCACAGTGCATTCATAACCAGGTCTTTAAAAAGCTTGAGCTGGAACAGCACATCTTCTAACACACTCTGCTTCAGATTGCTGAGGAAGGGCCCAAGTCACACACATCCTTCACAGCCTGGTTCCTCAGTTAAGCCCTCTGCCCTTCTATTCAGATCCCTCCTGAGGATCTCACGCTGCCCAAAAGCTACCATGCAGTGAAAGGAAACTCCTCACCCCTCACCCTGTAGGCAGGGAGGTTGTGGGAAGTGCAGCAGGAAGGCTGGAGAGCAGACCACTCCCTGTGTCCATCTGCCACTGCAGCAACAGCATCAGAGTTATCGTTCTGGGGGATTGCTTTGAGTCATAGCTGGAAGGGAAAGGGTAGGGATTACTGCTTCCCTTTGAATCAGGAGCAGAGTTGAGGCATCGAAGTGCATCCAGCACGTGGCTTGGAGCAGAAAAGCCTGAGAATGAAATGAGGACTTAGCATTTCCATCATTGCTGGGCTGCCCCAAGAAACTGCACACGGCAGCAGCCCCCATGCAAATCTCTGGGAAAGGGGTTCTATTGGGATTATGAGGACATCTGAACCCAAACCAACAGCTTGACCCTTCCTTCTCTCTGAGTGACTTGCACACTGACACTTGTCCAAGCCTAAGTAACTCATTAGTAAATGAAACAGTGGGAACAGCACTTCAGAAACACAGCAGGGACTCTGCCTGACAGCAAACAAACCATGTGGTATTTTTAAACACAAACACACACAAAACCTCTCCATGGGGTAAAGGGAAAGCAGGCAAATCAGCCCAACCGCAGAGCTGGTTGTCACAACACACCTACTTGTTTTCTCACAAGGAAACCTGTGCAGCTGAGTGGAGGCAGCATGGATTCATCCATTCTACTCCAGGAGGTGTTTGGCAGTGCAGCCAGGCACTGAAGCAGAGCTCTGCAGGACACAACAACACTACCACGTATTTCAGAGGGTTCCCTCCCATCAGCCTTATTAAGGCAGATCTTGAAAAGGTAAATCAGAGCTGCTTCTACTCTTGTGTTTTTTATTGTATTTACATCCAAAGACAACCAGGTCCCTGGTGAAATTGCCTGGTTAAGCATTTCCCTGTGGCATTGCATTTTTTAGGTCTTTTTCTGATGGTGTGAATCAAATACTGATTAAAGGGGACATCCATCTGAAATGAAAACACACAGCTGCATAAATACGCACACACCAGTAAACAGGCACAGGGTATTAATCAATCAGCAGGTCTGACACCAAGAAAGTGATTGTGAGTGTGTAATAGTGGTTCTGGTTTGTACAGGGGTTGTGCAAGGACACAGAGGATTCATCCAGCCTGGACTTATTTAGCTACTGACATTAAGAATGCTCCAATAAAAGTACCTAGGCCAGAACCTACTGTACAGAATAAGCCTATGAATTAATTTACACCCTCTCTTGCGCTGACAAACAAAGGTCGCATCACTCACAGGCTTTGTCTAAAGGCAGTTTAGGTTGGAAAAAGTTTGGGCTAAAATCAAAATACAAGGATGACAAATAAAACCACAAACCAGGATGAAAAACCAGCAAAGACAGGCACTTGTAGGGACTGAAAACTACCAAAATCCTCTCATTTCAAGCTGCCCCACAGAACTTCAGAACTTATTCTGCCAGTAAGTTTTAAGATATTCACAAGTGTCTGTATGATTAGGCCTCAGATAAACAAGATAAGGAACTGAACTCATTGATAATGCAATACCATCAAGGAGCACAGAGCCATCAGCCATCAGGTCAGTGCATTGGGCTCAGCATATGATTCACTGAACAATAATCCAACTTAACATATAATCATATTTGATCACAGGGAGCTAGCTAGGGCTGGAAAAGAATAATTACGTCTGCTGCTATCAACCATCAACTCATAAATTACCACAGTTATTGGATTAACTTTGCTCCAAGCCCCGGGAATTTTTTTTTCACTTCCTACCGTATGGGGGAAGGGATGAACAAGCATTAAAGAAGGAGGAAAAAGGAGTTATTAAACTGTACTCCAGTCATGGATTACTGACTGCAAGAAGACCTCTGGATATAGTTTGACTGACTCTCCAGAAAGAGAAATGTAGCCTGGAAAGGCCAAGATGCACAGGCAGCCCTCACCTATATTTGGAGCATTTGATGTGGCAATCTTTAACATTCCGTTCAGTTCCTTGAGATAGAAGCAGGTATTTCTTAAAATTGCCAATAGAGATAAAAAACACAGGACTAAGTGAGTCTGTCTTGCTTGAAAGAATCAAGCACAATCCAGTAATTACAGGGGACACCTCAACACAGGGATAAAAGCAGCTGAATTAACCATAAATCTGCCACTTCCTACCATTTTAGTGCTTAACTCAGATGTTCTTTTAGCAGGGTCTAGACGTAGCATACAGCATTTTGGCTCCTGAATAACAGGAGTGAGGCTACACACAACTCAGGAGGGCTTTGCATAAATGGGAGGTGTAGTTTGAGCATGTATTTTTGGGAAAGGACACACTGTGCCACCAGACTGTTAAACCTCTATGGAAAAGCCAAGTCAAGAAGCAATACTGAGCTCATTTAGCATGGCACATAGGAAAAGGCTCAGCTAGGGATCCAGTCAAGGACCCAAAAGCCTGTCTGTAGCCCTATTTCAACGGCTCAATCTCTCCTGATATTTCAAATAGCTTTACCAAGAGGTTAATCACTCAGCTTTCAGCATAACAGGTAAGATTAGAGACTTTGACATGTCCCAGGATTAGGCCCATTATTAGAACTGATATTATTAAAAAAAAAAAAAAAAAAAAAAAAAAAAAAAAGAAAAGCTCATTTTAATGTAAGCACAGAGGTGTGGGCAATTGCTGTGTTTGTGTAAGGAGCATAGAAGGGAAAATTTCCTGGCAGTAGGAACTGTGATAGCTTAACTAGGACAAGAAGAGAGAAAATCAGACTCTGCTTATAATGGATGCTTTGCATGCCTAGTCACACCTCTGGTCCAGGAGCATATATCTGCACACATTAAAGACAAACAGAATGTGGTGGGGGTGCCAAAAGCTGAGGGAGGTTGCTAAAAGCACCACAGATGTTTCTGGCACACGGTGTTTCTTGTTCTTGGCAAATCGAAATTCTCAGAGGAGAAGTGGTAAAACCTGGCTGATGCAAATCAATAGGTAAGTGGAATATTCTCATGGACTCGCTCATAGCAGAAACCTTGGCTGTAGAAAAATGTTGCATTCTAAATCAGTCCATAGCACTGACTCCACAAAGCTTTATTTTTCACAGACGCAGAATGAAAGAAAATTAGACCATGACAGACTTCACGTGCCAAATAAACTCAGTGAAACAGAGATTTATAACTGTTTGAGAAGACACCAAAACAAAAAGCACCACCACTAATCCTCCAAACCGCAGGACACATCTACCATATTTCCATGAGTGTGGAGAGTTCCTATAGTTTGTCAGGGGCAATTCTGACATTATCCAGTACTTGCTTTGTAAATCCAAACCTGTCTCTGCAGAAACAGTCTCTTGTTTGCTTCAGTGAAAGACAGCTTATGTTTTTTATCCACCTTTGTTCATTTACAATAGAGATCCTGACCATCAACTTCTCTTCATAATAGGAAAAAACCAACAAGACTTAGACTAACAGAACAACAGGCTTTGGATGAAAAGGGGCAATAGTATTCATTGAGAACAGAAATTGAGTAAGCTACATTTTAAAGGGTAGCTGGTGTGGCAAGAGACAGCACAGAGCGTGTTTTGCAGTTCTGACAGTGTAGAGACTTACAAAGGAAAAAAAAAAGAAACAAAATCCAAGTGTCTTTCCATACATTATCAGAAAGACTTAACATATTAGTGCTGCTAATTATAATTGCAAATAAAACAAACATCCCCAGGGAAAGTCCATTACTGTCACTATTTTTTTATCAGCACAGAAAAAAATGTATTTTGGGACTGAAGGGAGGGAAAAGACAACATTCTCTCCTTGGCCTGGACAGCACAGGACTCCACAAGGAGCTGCTGCCTCCCACCAACCTGCCAAGTGTGGATGCTTCTAGGTGGCAGTGCTGGGGACGACCCCAGAGCAGGGCTGGAAAAGAGAACAGAAATCAGACCGATTTACCTATCTTCTTTAAGATTTACTACAACAAAGTGGTAACACAGAGATCCTGCTCTTTGCTATCCTCACCTTCCATTCAGGAAAGGGAAAAAACAGTAGGGCCCCTCAGTGTCAGCTTTAGTGGAACACAAAGAGAGTCATCCTTACTTAATTCCTCATTCAAGGGTGGGGAAAATCAAGTGCAAACCTATGTATTAAGCAGTCAAGGTCTTTACTCATTACTTGTTTGGGAGATAAAACATAGGAAAGTGTTTTAGGAGACCAAGGACAAGCATTCAATCACCTTTGGCTTAAAATAAGAGGAAAAGAATGTGAGGGGCAAAAGACTCAAGGAAACAAGTGATGTAACAGCCAGAGAAAACAAGAGCAAATCCAGGTTTAAACTGGAGTGACAGAGTCTAGCACCAACATTTGTATAAAATTCTTCACATGCTCATCAGGGAGCATGTGCCCCTGCAGAGGTGATGGAGAATTTGATGTGAGAGAGAGGAAGGTGGAGACAGATCCAGGGGTCTCTGGGGTCCAGTGGAAGCTGCAAAACCAGCCTGGGATGCTCCTGCATGTGCTGAACCAGTTCTGCTGTCAGATTGCACCTTTTGCCAGGCTGGGCTGCTTGGGTGCGCTGACGTTTTAAATAGAACATGACTTGCCAGAGGCAGATTATAGTTAAATATTCTTTTCTTCCTCCCCTCTTCTTGCATAAAACCTTTTCCCTTGTCTGGGGGTGGGGAAGAGACAGAGCACTCACAACTGGAGCAGCCACACTGTGGAGTTTAGAATTTCACAAGGAACAGGCTTACTAAAAAGTGCAGCTATAACATCCAAACTCATTCTCCTCTCTGGGTAAAGCCTAAACAACAGCTTGATGCAGCTCAGGAGAGCAGAGAAACAGCCATGCCTCGGAGCCATTTGGGGAGCATTTGCTTTGCTTTGTCATAACAGCACAGGGATAAGCTGTACTCCACAAAAGTCTCCCAAATCCGCCTTATTTCCAACCAGTTTTGCACATATACAAATACCCTGTTGAAATTTGAGGGGAATGCAAGGCTGTATTTGTTACAGTGCAATGTCTCTGTTTGCAATTTGTGGGAAAGGATGCTAAATTGTTTAAAAGCATAGTGGCCTGTTGAAAGCCCCTGTAACAGCCTTATAGTCCAAATCACTTCAGCCTCTTCTCACCTCTGACCTCCCCTTAGTAAAGCAACACAGGTCCTCTCTTCACAGCCCTGTGCAAACTAAGCACAGTGAGTGCCATAAAGGATAAAAATCATTATTACCATTTTCCTTCGTTAGTAATGTCCAGAATACAGGTATTTGTGTTAAAGACTGTAAAACACACAAGTCATTGTTACTTGAAAAATGAGGCACGGCCAAGTGGATGTAAATCAGAAATGCCTGTGTGCAGAAACAACACAGGCTTAGGGTTATGAATTTACCCTCAGCTCCACTTGCCTGCCTGAGGCAGAGGAGGGTATGAGCAATTGGCACAGCACCTCAGGGCCACCATGAAAAATATGCTAGAGAAGTTCTCCACCCACACACCCTCCCCTCCAATCTGACCCACTCCAAACTCTTTCTCAGCTTCCGTCTATCACTTACATTGCTATGGAGAGGATGAATAAAGCCAGGGAGTGAAGTGATACCATTTCTTTGACAGAGAAATGTCTGCACAGGCCATAGGATGTAAAAGCTTCTCAATTTACATTAAAAAAAAATTAGCATGCCTAGTTTTTAGGAAATTCCACATGTTTTGCAGTTATGCTATTTAATTGTAGAACAGTTTGTGTTGAAACGGACCTTAAAGATCACCCAATTCCACCCCTCTGCCGTGGGCAGGGACACCTTCCACTGTCCCAGGGTGCTCAGAGCCCCATCCAGCCTGGCCTTGGACACTGCCAGGGATCCAGGGGCAGCCACAGCTTCTCTGGGCACCTGTGCCAGGGCCTCAGCACCCTCACAGGGAAGGATTTCTTCCATATATCTAATCTAAATTTCCCCTCTTTCACTTTGAACCCATTGCTTCTTGTCCCTTCACTCCAGTTCCTGATAAAGAACCCCTTCAGCTACCAGAAGCTGCTGGGAGGCCTCCACCAAATTTCTCCAGGGTGAAGAACCCAAACTTTCTCAGCCTGTCTTCATGGGGAAAGTGCAGAAATAGTATCATAATCTCAATTTAGAACCTAATTTTCAGTCTTAATTTTCAGAAGACCTTTAAAGTCAGGTTTATAGTTCTACTCTATTTGTAGAAACAAACAATTTTACAAAACACGTACTTGAAGTACAGTAGATAAGTTGTAAATCAAACCCCACGAGGTGGGACTGCACATCTACCTCCCATAACCTGGAAACTGCCCCTTTTCTGGAGAACCTCCTTGAATCTCCTGCTTGTTCTCCCTTTGAAGATGAGGACAAAGCCAGAACAACACAAAACAGAGGAAAGCTAATTTGAAAGTGGAGCTCTCTCCTTTCTGGGACCTGCTTGGCTGTGAGTCTTTTGTAAAAGGCTCTGCTTGAGCACCATGATTTCCCGCAAGCTTCCTTCCACCTTCACAGGGTGTGCAGGGCTTTGTCCTCCCAGCTGGGCAGCAGCCTTCCCAAACACAACCCTATTATTTCACGGGGCAAGTGGGATAGCTCGTCTCATTTTCCAATGGGAATGAAAATTAAAGGCTGCTGCTCACGTACCACACTTACCAGACCTTACATAACTGACAAAGACTGTCCTGGCTCTGGCTGAAAGGGAGCCGGGAGAAATCATCTGGCTGGCAGGAATTATCTATTATAAATAAATCACATGCATGCCCACAAAGAGCAGTTCTCACCCAGACTAAACACCTTTCTCCAAGTGAGGTGTCTGCTTTGTGCTCTGTGAACAGGAAAATCACATGTCCCCCACTTTAGATCGAAATGCTCTGCAGTAAAGGAGACAGGATCATCACTTACTCCAACTATCACAGCCAAAGCCTTCAAAACTAGCCCAGTGGCTAAATTCATCTGTATTTCTGCCCATACAGTTGGACAGGAACAGAGCAGGATTTTGCAAAGCACCTTTTCTGCTGGCTGTGCTTTATTTTAAAGGGCTCATTCACTCCAAATTATCTCAGCACTGCCCTGGAAGTTGCTGCAGAGTGGTGTCTGCAGTACATGAGGATTGCACCCAGCACATGCATCTCACTGCAGCCAGAGGGGAGCTCCTCTCAGGACACTGAGGGTGCTCCTCAGCACTGGGAGCCCTCACACTTGGGAGATTAAACTCATCTCAGTACAACCACTGTGATTTTATGGAAGCAGCACCAGTTTGGCAGTGTGTGTACAAAAGGAAATCCAACCAGCAACACAAATTCCTTCTTACAGCCACAACTCCATGGCAGCAGAGTTCAGTAGCTTCCTGCAGGATCTTCCTACAGGTTCAGCTCCTGATGTTAGCACAACACTTAATTATTTCACCACTTGGTAGCTGGTGAGATGCTTTTAGGTACAATCTACTCCATAGCTGCAGGGACACGCTGAGGAAGGATTACGTATAAAACAGTCTGGCAATGTTGCTACTATTTAAAATAGGTGTTATTTAAAGAAATAAATTCATCATTGGCAGCCATGAGACTGTACCAAATGCACATACTTCAGCAGCCCATCAGCCTTTCCCTCTCTCACGTGGCAAAATTTTTACAACTCAAGGAATCAGCATCTTGGAGAAAAGTATTTTAAGTGGGGGTCCAAAGAGAACTTGCCATATGGGGAAGAGGAGTTTTCAACATATCTATGAGCCCTCCCATCTCTTCTGGGCCCTTCTAAGCAAATAAAACCTGAAAGCAAGGAGCTGAAACCTCACTAACTTTTCCTTGGGACCACATCATGCCAGGAAAAGTGAAGAGCTTCTCTGGTTACAGCATAGTCTATAGGAACAGCTTTCAGAAATGAGTCACAAAGGCAGCAGTGGTGTGATGGGAGCCATAAGGCCATGTGTGTGCTGGAGAACTCTGAATTCATGACCATGTCTTCTGGTTAGCCAGGAGTTCTTCAGGTAGGAAAGCTTCTAGGCAGGCAAAGGGAAAACTTCTCAAAAATTCAGGCACACTTTCACTATGTGTTAAGCCTACTGAGATATACTGAATTTTGTGGTGATGGTTACTGCTCTAATTTTACTAGCAACAAAATACACATTACATTGTTATCCAGACCATATTAGTGTTTGTCACTGTAATTTAATCTCTGAATTGCCTAAAAAAAAAAACCCCACCAAAAAAAAAAAAAAAAACAACCAAAACAAAACCCACAAACAAACCCCAAAAAAGAAGAAATTCTAGAAACAATACCCACCATTATTTCCCTTTCCCAAGGAGGAAAGCCAAATAAAAGATATATATTAGTATAAGAGGACATAATCTTTAAAACAAATGGCTTGCCACATATCATAAAAACCATTCAGAAGCTTGACCAAGTAACAGGGCTCAAGTCAGTATTCAAAAACATTTGGTTTCTACTCCTGTGTCCTCTCCTCTAGTAAAGGAGCTTTGCATTCCTGGCTATCAATGCCTGATGCAGCCTCATTTCTAGACCATAGAGACATTTGGAATTGCCTCAAATTTATTGGATCCTTACCCAAAACTATTTGAAGCTGTTGGTTTCCCTCCCGCTGATAAAGCAGCAACAAAAATAGTGCGTAATATTACTCCTTTAAACTAATTTACATTTGATTTAAAGTAACTCAAATTGTCATCGCAATTAACTCGTTTGATGAAGGTCATGCTAATTATTATTACACTTATTATCATCTTCAATTTCTTTTATTTCCAGCAGTGGAGTGATGCCCTCATCTCTTTAAACACACTCAGGGATTTGCAGCCATATTTTTGCCTCAGCTTCTCTAGAACATTATTTTACTGTCATTGTCAACATATTGGTCAGCTCAGGGACCAGAAGAGAGAAGTTATTCTATATGGAAGTAGCTCAAATGAAAAGCTGGCTGAAGCTGAACTGCCAAGAGATGAATGAGAGAGATGCTGCTGCTCCCAGGGCAAATGTTATGGACATTCCCTTCCTCGTAAATCAGGTGAATTGGTACCCCACACACAGTCAATACTGAAGGCTTTGAAGTATTTGATGGCATCACGAAGTCTATTTTCCAAGCCAAGCACCCTAAGGCTTCTGATGCATGTTTCTAAATGGGAAAAGAGTAATGGGAAGTCCTCGACAAGAGTGCAAGGAGAAGAGTTTACTGGGGTAAAGAAAAACAAAACAAAAAGGCAGCTGGAAGGGTACAGTATCCCTTTTCTTCTTTGCTCTCTGTTTGCTGGGAGATTCCCCACTTTCAGCATCCTCCAACATGGAAGGAAGCTTTGGCTGCTCTAGCACCTTCTGCCCTGCTGTTGTTCCCACATCCCATTGATTTATTCCCCGTGCAGCAGATTCCAATCAGGTAAAAATGGAATATTTATCTCTTCAAGGCGTTATCCGAAAAATCACCTGAAACACTGTCTTTCAGTAGGTGGCAAGGTAAAAGCATCTTCTCTCTCAAAAGGAACATTTCCATCCAGGATTTGGCTTTGTCTACCACACCGTCAGAAAATATTGGGGGTTTGTGACCATTATGGCCTAGAAGGATTTTCAATGCAGTTACGTGGACCAGATTCTGTGCAGTGGCTGTTTCACATCATCCAAATGGTGTAAAAAAATGAAAACACATGAATGAGTTACACTGACCATCAAGAAACACATTAATAAGTGTATTTTATCATCACTCTGTATTAAGGGAGATACAAAACTTAGCTTGGAGTAGAGATATGCAGTGCCAAGGATGGGGGAAAGAATGGCTCAATAGCAGAAACAATGAAGTGTATCTGGGGGGATCTTTATTGTTGACTAAAACATTTGTTTAGTCTGAAACCAAAAGTTGCATTTAATTTTCATGCTCTCAAAAGTTCTTGATCAATTACAATTTAAAAATTGTGGTTTTTTCCACCAAAAATGTTTCATTTTTTTTCAAATATGGATATAATTTCTTTTTTTTTTTGCCTTCCATCCCAGACTAAGAAAAACTCATTGTTTCGCCAGACCCATATGCAGAAATGTTTGTAACAATTCTGAAATGTGTAGCCTGGATTCCCTGGAAAGCGTAGCTTGTTCAACAAGGAACACACATTAAAAGAGAAGTGTCCTGGGATAAGTCTGAAATACAAAAACTGTCACTGCCACAGAACCACTGAGCTGGCAGAGATGGAATTCACTAAGTGAATATTGCTCAAAAATTTTTATTAGACTGGCTATTTCTTTTGCCCAGTGTCATAAAAAAAGACAATTTCACACTCGTGGGTTAGAGCAAAAGGTGTTTATTGCTGGACCCACGAGGTCCAGGATCTCCCGAGGGAGAAATGAAAGGAAAAAGAAAGAAAAAAGCACAAAAAAGGAAGGTCCCAGGACGGCAATAAGACTCTCCTGGCCACCGGTTGGTGGTCAAGGACAAGGAGATCCCTCAGGCCGGGTGGCGAACTTAAGCTAATCTTAAGTCCAAAAAAAGATTTTAAGTATAGCCCATAAAAATGGGCAAGAGGCCCAGCACCCGACCCAGCCTCTGACTCCCTGCTAGTCAGAGAGACAGAGACACCAGGCACCCTGCACAGACCAGAGTCTGCAGCTGTTGGTGGTAAAGGCACCTGGAAAAAAAAAACCTCAGCTCCTGAAGAGGGCCAAATTTATAAAGTTTTTGATGGGCTGGTCCGAATTAGCCTCTCCGCCCTCTCGCTCGCTGGTGATTGGGAATACTAATTAATGAGGTGGCCTTCCCCACCAATAGATGGATCGTTGTCTAGGGGTAATTTGCAAAGGCGGGAAAGGGCCTCATTAGTATTCCACTTGAGGTGGGTGGAGAGGTGCAAACCTTCTATTTTTAGCTCGGGTGCTGCAGGGTGCCTTTAATATTGGGATGGGTGATGGGCTTACAGATTTACAATACAACATAAAAACTGAGTTTTACATAAATAAAATTACAAAGATAAAGGATTTTTTAAAAAAGTACATAACTTCTAAACTCAGGGTTACATGGGTTCAACTGCTTTTCCATCTAAAGTACCTTCAATCCCTTTTATTTTGCTCCAAACAACTTTAATATCCCAATGCTTTTACCCAGAAACATTACACTCTTAAAACATCTTTAAAACAGTCTCTTTTTAACTTTTCAATCTAGAACTTTATCAAAAATCCAAACTTTCAACTTTATTCAACAGGTATAACAATACAACAGTAATTATTAACTCCAACATGCGAAAAATCACTTTATTTTTATTTATAACACCCAGGGAGAATCAGGACATACAATCAGTAAGGGAAATTTTCATGTCTTCTTAAATACATAAGGCAGGACCTGAACAAAAATCTCCCAGCATTGCTAGCAGCAACAGCAGCTATTTATCTGGTAATATTTAACAAGAAGTCCAAGTAACCAAAAGTAGAAGATAAGATGAAGATGTGAGTGGCTGGAAACAGCAAGCATCAGGAAGTTAGCAACCACAGCATCTGAGACAGAAGCCTTTATAAAGTGTTGGGAAATGAGAATGCAATGTCAGTATTTATGGAATTACAATGCTCATTGCAAACACTTAGCCCTTTCATAGCAATCTCCATATAAAAGGTGTCACCCACAGACTTCATTTTTAAGAGGGCTAGATGATCATGGATCACGCTAGTAAGTTTACATTTTTCCAAAGACTTAGCCCCTGAAGAAAAGCCCTGGGACCAACCAAGCTGGGAAGCAAACATCTTCCTCCCTTCCCCAAGGCTACCTCAGAACCATTGCAGCTGTAAGATTCTCAATCTCAATGCTGCTGCTACCTAAGCAGAATTTTCTACCTGTCAAACCCTACTCACAGCTTTATATCCAAGCTGCTCACATGGCACGAGTGAAGTGCTGTTTTATTACCTCATGGCTGCAGGGGGCTAAAAATCCACCAAGAATGCCTGCACAGATCAGCCTCACCTGGACCCTGCCACAGCCTGCAGGGAGCTGGCCCCAAAGGGATCCCACGTTCCATGGGACTCTGTCACCCTAATGGTGGCCCCATCCCAAAGCAGGCACGTGCCAGAAAGAGGGAGAGATTATTTGCAAATGCCTGGAGTGACAGGACAAGGGGGAATGGCTTCACACTGACACAGAGGAGCTTTGGACTGGATATTGGAAAAAAATCTTGACTGTGAAGCATTGGCGCAGGTGCCCAGAGAAGCTGTGGCTGCCCCTGGATCCCTGGCAGTGTCCAAGGCCAGGCTGGATGGGGCTCTGAGCACCCTGGGACAGTGGAAGGTGTCCCTGCCCATGGCTGGGATTCCTGGGATGAGCTTTAAGGTCCCTTCCAACCCAAACCCTTCCAGGATTCCACAATTAGGTCAGGCAGCACCACAAGATCCCCGAGTGGTTTTATTTTATTTACACTGCTGGAATAGCCCTCCCAGACCCTACACAAACCACCCCTGCCCATATTTGCACGCACAGATGGGCCATATATTTGATCTGTGCCCAAAGCAGGATTTAACTGAGGACAATATCCACAACCCCCAACAACACAAGCGTTGCAGCAGCCGAACTGAGACCGCCAGGGCACATCTGGGGGAGACCCCAGTGACACAGCACTGATCCAGCCCCCAGAGCACAGATCACAACCCACCAGGAAGGAAACGAGATTCCTAAGTAATTGAATTAAATGCAAATCATTTAATAGATCAGATAATTCCTTGGCTGCTATTTTTTAATGCTAATCGTGCTTTATTCATTTGCGTTTTCAAAGCAATACGTTCCTATTTAATGAATTACCAGATAGTTTCACATCAAAATGAGTAAAGAAATTACAGTAGAGATTTTTTTTTTTAATCGGGTTGGCAATATCAGAGGAGATAATGCAATGCCCCTGGCACCATAAAATATTCAGCATTGTGAATAAAGTTCTTGATAAAAGAGCAGCAGAAAACAGCATTTTATTAAGGCCCGGTGCTTTAAAAAAGAATGCTTTTAAATGATTTAATTTAAAAATTAAATTTCATTTGAATAATTTGATTACTGTTTAATAACAATGCATAATTTATATCTAAAAAAAGAATCAGATTCTGCTCTCTATGCCTAGAAGGAAGAAAAAAGGATTAGTAATTAGAAATTATCCCCTCCAACCAGCCAATTCTGACACTGCAAGTTCATCTGACAGCCACAAATGTGATATTCCAACCTACACTCAATTCTCTTTTTTGTGTTTTGTGGTCACAGGAGAGAAAGATGAGCAGGTGGTGGGAAAAGGAGAAAGACATGGAACTCAAAAAAGTAGACTAAGATGTTCACCACTTGGTGTCTGTGTCCCAGAGGTAAGGAAGTGCCAGATTTGCTTCCAAGAGCCACCACAAGATTTCTGTCACAGCTCTTAAATGACAATTGTACTCATACATTGCATTTAAAACCAATCAGAAACAGAGCGCTGTGTGAAGAGTTTCTTTGATAAAATTTCCTATAAAGTTTTGAAGTAGTACCACCTGAAGTAGAAAATAAACCCTGGATTTATTCTTTTCCCTCTACCTAAAGGCTGTCTTTTTCCCTGCATTTCCAAAACTGAACAAGCAAAAAAATTGAGTGGTGGGGAAAGAAAGAGAAAAATATGATAAAAATAAGACGCTTGGTGTGTGGGGAAGGAAGAAATTTTTTTAATAGTCTAGCTGGCTTCTAACAAAAAAAAAAAAGCATCAAAAAACCTCATAAATATTTTTGTTGAAAGCGATGATGATGCACCCGCCCCACTCAATCTTAGAAAACAAAAGCCGACCCATGGTTATCTGGATGAAATTAGACTATTTCCTTTCGGACAAACATCACTGCTTTAATCTCAACACCTCCAAGTTCAAGCAATGGTTCACCTTTTAGAGGTAAAACCTGTACAGAGCTCCAGAGTTCCCACCAAAGGGAACAACTCTCCCACGTCACAGAATGCAGGAGCAGCTCTGCCTCCAGGCACTCCATAATAAGTATTGTTAAATATTAGCCAGCCAGGATTGTATAAAACTTCACATATTTCCTCCCCTAACACTGAACTACACCATATGTAATTCTACAATTCAAACTACAACTTGCTTCTCCTGCAGATGAACTAAAAGAATTGGTCTGTAATCAGACCAGCTGCCTCACAATTAAATCTCTGTCCAAAACAGTGCATAAACCTGTGGGGAAAAGCTGTCCACAAAATAAAAACACATGCAATGAGCGTTACTCAACAGAATTTCAAATCACAACAAATGCTTGGGAAGGGTTTCAGTTTAATCCACTTCTTGTGAACACAGGCGGGCATTGAAAACATTGTAAACCCAAAGTATGGAATTTAAAGCAAGTCTTAGCTGAAGGAGCTTCTGGCCATGGGGGATATTTGAAGACTAAGGTCACCCACTCTCTACAGCTGTTAGAGTTGGTTGGTCTACACAGGTTTTACTCACATCTCTGGAAAAACTCCAAAATGGAAAAAATCCAAAACAGTAAAGGGGGATATAGACTATGCATTACAGATTTTATTTTCTCCCTCCCTCCATAGAAAACAGCTTCTAGACTTCAATAGATGTGGGCTAATTTATGCCAGTCAGGATTCAGGCTTTGCATATTTCTCTACCCAGAAGAGAACTGTACAGTTAGAGAAGCTTTGTGCCACATTATAAGCTCTTTAATCAAAGTTTCTGATCTATTTTCTTTATACTCTCCACTTGAGAACGTTTTTATGAAGAAAACATCATTTTACCTGGCTCCATATGATTTTTAATTCTGCTTCTCAAATATCAGTTAATCTCATAAAGGCACACTGCTCATAAGTGTTCCCTCCTCTCGCTTAATTAATTTTTAATGCTTAAAAAATTGCGGTTTTCAAAGAAGCCAATTAAAATGATTCATCCAAAAAAAATCCCCAGCAATGCCCTTTCAGGATGACTCAATTGCTTGTATTTATTATATTTGCTCAAGTCAATGAGGGGAAACTATTTTTGAAGTTGGAAGACAGAGTTACAAAACAGAAAGGGGATTTATAGCAAAAGAGCCACGTTGCTCAGCAGTTTTAGATCCAGGAGAAGGTAGCCAAGGTGTGACATTCAAATTACAAAGAAAGCTGAGGGATCACTGAGAAGGCAATAAGTAAGGACAGAGATATGCAGGAGCCATGAGAGTGAGATGGGGCAAAGCATTTACCAGGGTTTTGATACGTGCCTGGGCAAGCTGAGACCAGGAAGCTTTCCTCAGATATCCATCAGCATTCCCCCTTTCCATCAGCTCTCTGGACACTCCCTAGGCTGTTCCTTGAGTTGCAGCAGCTTGCTGTGAAGGATGGGAGCACTAAATTGGAGAAGAACCATTCCTAAAGCACAACAGATGCTCACACTGACTCCTCCTCTGCCTCAGGCACTGCAAAGTCCCCCTTGGGTTTGAGTCCTTGTTTTTCCTACGAGGACAAGATACACTGGGGGGAAAATGCCTGATTTAGGGAGTTCCTTGCTTCTGTCTTTCTGCCCCTTGCCATTTAGTTCGCCCCTCCTCTCCTTCCTTATTCACTTTTAAAAATAGGATTGTCTGCTTGTACAGTTTCACAGTTGAGTGTAGCTAATCAAGTGTGGGATAAGGGTGGACTTGAAGTGTTTCCTTGAAGGTCAGCTAAAGATGGTCCATATAAAATCTCTGCATCCATCTGGATGCCTATAAAGTTAATCCAAGCAGTCAGAGGTAATTTAAAAAAGCCAGACCTTGGCCAAAATATGACATCATGTGGTTGCACTCGTTCAGTGCCAGCTTCAGGCAAAGCTTCCACCTACTGAGTGATCAAAACTGATTCTGGCATTTTCTCCATGTTTCCTTAATCACTCATCCCCTTAGTCTTCAAGGGGATGCCCAGAACAGAACTGAAAAAACCCCCCAAAACTACCATACATCTGATCTCCATACAGTCACTTGCATCCTTGTATTTAACAGAAAATAACTTAATTTTTATAGGTTCTTTTGGAACAGTAGGTTATCAAAAATCACTAGTGAAACGTTTCATCTGTTGTAGACTCATGAATTCAGAACAAAATTACAGAAACTTGCAGAAAATTACAGCCTCTTTATAAAGAAGAAACACTAATATGTTTATCTAATTCCCTGAACAGAATAGGTAAAACTAGCTTAATGAGAAAGGAGTGACGGACACCAGAGGAAGGGTCACCTTCAAGATAATGACTGGGACTGGCAGTGTCATCACAACATCAGTGAAAGACAAAGAGTGAACATCCTCTGCTAGTGGAAAGCTAAAAAACCTCACATGATGCCAATTCTTATGTTTTGAGCAAGCAGCAAGTCATGAATCTCACAATGCAACTGCTCCCCAATAATTTACACCTACATAGCAATATGTAGATGATAGCACATGATTAAGCAGGACAAAATACCATGAAATGCTAAAAAGAGCCTGCCAGAGACAAGAAAAAAAGAAATCTAGATTTGCTTAGAAGAACAACATAGTGTTCTATTTAATTATCTCAGAGAATGTGCAGCTAGGAAGATTCCATATAGCAAAAGCAGAAAAAATCCATTACACAATGATCAAAGCATCTAAAGTTTCCTGATTTACTAAAAAAGGGTATCACTTCTAAATCCTTCTAGAGCAACATGCAGCAGATCTAGTTCCAAGGCCTTAGTGAAGATAACTGCTCACCTCATTCATCATTACAGCTTCTTTCATTTTGGATAAGAATATGAAGTTAGCAAAGGCTGGAAGAATTTGTTTAGTTACTATACACAACCATAGGAAATTCTCTTAAGATTTGGCATATGGCTCACAAACTTTCTGACCCATAGTTTAGTCTATTATAACTTTTAGGAAAAAAAAATTATATTTAGCACATATGCAGGTCCAGAGCTTGAGCCTAGGCCTCTACCAATGAGGTGAAAATAAATCTTATTTTGTACAGCAAGTGTTGTTAGTAAGCATTAAATTATCCTCTTAATTAAGCAATTATTTTAATTGCAGTATGGATATCAAATCTCAGAGCTCATTAATATCCTACTCTTTAAATAAGCATCACTGTAAGGAAAGTAGAATTCAGTGGGGCATTGGAGTCATTAGAAGTATTTTCTAAATATAGGTACAGCTGCCACCTAAGTGGCCAAATTCCTACATCAGTTTCAGCAGCACAATCCAAGATAGATCTGTAAGCTAAATACAGAAGCAGGGAAAAGAAAGGATAGGAAAGAGTAGGCTGCAGTGTAAGTGGAAAGGAAAAGCAACAAAGCTATCCTTGAAATGTCCACTTCTCCTATAGTTTAGGAGAAAATAGAAATGAAACAGATGTGTCAGAGAGGGGTCCAGGTGTGCAGTGCAGTTTGATAAAGCATATATTCTCAAAGAAACCATGTTATTGTAATGCACACCTATACGATGAGTGCATGCACGCAGAGGAAGTACCCCCAGGGGCTGGACTTCCATGATCCTTGTGGGTCTCTTCCAACTCAGTCTTTTCTATGATCCCTTCATTTTTACTTTCTCTTAGAGTCAAAGAATAACACATAAAATACCCACAAGTGACAAAACACACAAGATTTCTGCGGTTCTGTAAATCTGTAAGAATTAAAGTGTAGGGATTTTTTCCTCTATGGTGTTGGCAACAGTGCCAGGATGGAGCAGAGTCCTGGGAGTTTCAGTTGTTCCACTGCAAAAAACAAGTGGTTTAACTAATGACAACTGACACAGCCTGGTTTCATCCCAAGCTATCTGATATGATGGAGCTGCATTAAAACAAATCCAGAAGGATTTCAGGAGGGCCAAAGAAGATGAGGAGGAAACAGCCACCCTGCAACACAGCATCAGCACAAACCTGCTGGAAACCTGAGATGCGCTTGTGAGATCTCATCAGTTACTGGCAGGCAAGAGGAACAGCAGATTTCTCAGCAATTTGTACTCAAGTGCTCATGATCTCTCTAGTTGTATGTATATTTAGCCTTCCAGTGGAAATTAGGAAATCCAGAAAGCTCCTATAAAACTCATCCCAGTATTTCACCAGAGTTCAAAATCTTAGGGAACCACTTGTGGCAAATGGAGACCTCAGGTACAAAACACCAGAAGCTGCCAATGACAGCACATCACAGGAAGATAAGATACCATTAATATCTCCAGAAATGCCTCACTCCCACTCTTGAGTATTTCTGTGCACATTGTCCACATGCCAGGAAGCTGTTTACTGTTCATGTCACAGAAATCCTTGGCAGAAGTACCCCACAGCCTTTGGCAATCTGAAAATCCCTCCTCTGAGCAAGAGTCAACACAAAAAATAAGCAGAAACCTCAAAAGAATTAGAATTATTTCATTAACACAGGGTCTGAACTTCAAAGTTAGAACCAAACTTGAAGTCGCCACACCATCCACGCTGAGAGTGCTTGGATGTGATGGTTGAGCTCAGGGCCAAGTCCAGTTAGAAAATATGCCTGCTGTCCCACAATACACTTATCACCCTGAGGTTGTGCTTCTGTGGCATCTGGCAAGAGGGGAAAAAAAGGGGAATATGGATATAAAAGGAACACCTTTTCAATTTAGCAGATTCAAACACAAAAATATCTCATTCTGAGGAAAAACTTGAAGATATTTTCTTTTCCCATAGTGCGCACAATAGAGTTACATAAAGTCTCTCAAAGTCATTCAATTCCTGATACACATTTGCTTTTAAGAGAAGCAGCAGTAAAATCAGGGAATAAGAGCTCCAGTGCTGCAGACACACTGCTCTACAAAACTCAGCATCAGGCAAGGTGAGAAATGACAGCTGGTACCACACACAAACCACTGCCCAGTGCTGCCTGCTTGCTGGGGCTACTCAAGCCTTTCTGGCTCAATTACAAAATTCAGAACCAGGTCCCAATCTTAAACACACCAATCCTTCCCCCGCTGGCTCAATGGGCACTTTCCCCATTTGAGCTTCTGCATTGCCTCAGCAACTGCCTCACCCACAGACACCTGCCCAAGAGCTGGTTTTTAATCCATCAAGATGTGGGAGTTGGCCTCCATACATTTTCCACTCGTGAATTCACTAGACATACATACATTATACAGGGAGTAGAGAAGAGTTGAAACCAGATGATCTTTAAGATCCCTTCCAATCCAAACCATTCTCTGATTCTGTAATTCTGACTGCAGTTTCCTTTCACAGTCCCCTGACAAGATTCTGTAGCGCTGGTACAGAAACAGTGATTGAGAACTTGAAGCAATCTCCACAAAAATAATCTATGGAAAATTCCCTGTGACACTGGAGCCCATGGGCTGCTCTGGGCTCAGCCCTTATCAAACACATCCCCATGGTGCTACACAAACAACACACAACTGTGTGGACAGTAGCCTGGTTACTAACAGAAAGCATAAAGAAATACTGCTGGGATTAACATAGCCCAGGATAAAAGCCAGCTCCATTTCCTATCAGACTATTGATGCTATTTTGGATAACCTCCCTGACTGTAACTCTCCATTTCACAAGCCAACAGCACATGACTGCTTGCAGCACAATGCTGCCTTGCTTCCTCACACACCAGCACCTGGCCACAACAGGAAAGATCCCAGCAGGGCCAGACATGGCAGCAGCTTTGGAGACACAACACACTGCAGGACCTGTCCTAGTGCACACTGTCCAGTCAGACTTGCTTAATCAGCTCTGCACACTCCAAGGGAAAGCCTCCAAAACATTCATTGTCCCCTCCTGGCACTCTGCACCTTTCACCTTGCTTTGGGCCAAGGTGTCACTCACCACATGGACAGTCACCACAGCCCTGTCCCTCAGTAAAGGGCACACCTGTGACACCAACCACACACCCAGCTGCCAGTGTGTCTGCAGGAAGAGCTCTTTGTTTTTGTGGTTCAACTGGCACATGCCCAAACTCCAAGCAACCTTCAGCAGCACCATTTTCCTGTTACGAAGCACCTGTAGAGCCCAAAGTGCATGAAAGGGACACCCATCCCATTTACTGAGCTGTTACTGAGGCACAGGCCAGGGGAATGCCTAAGATTATACCTCAGATATCCCATCACTCCTCCAGCAACTGGCCATCACTGTCCCCTTCAACTCTCATTTACTGAAAGTAGGTACAGAAATATTTGTTAGCGTGTGCGCCTATAGAGGCTCTGTCAAAGAAAAAACAAATGTGGCACATTCCTCTTGGCTCTGTATTTTGCCTTCATATATCTCCTCCTTACCTCTGATCTGCAGATGCTCAGGGCAGACAAGCTAATGGAAGAGCTGCCTCCAAATTAATCCAAACTATCAAGATACACGACGCAGAAAGGCTTGCAAGCTGTGGAAGGAACTGTGCTAAGAAAGCAGGGCTCTAGCCATAGTGGCGGGGAAAGTTGTCTGCATTTTAGTTACAGCTTCAGCATCTGCTTTACAGGGCAGGAAGAGAAATTTTTTAGTGCTAAAACCCTCAAGAAAATAAAATCTGTACCACTGGCTTTTGTTTTTCCTTTTAGTTCAACTGTTTTAACTCTCCTTATTTAAATACGTTAAAGTAGGAAAAATGTGAGGTTTCAAATAGGACGCACATAGATTTGCAGCTGTGTTTCCTTACCCCCACAAGAAACAGGGTGGGGAAAAAAATAAAATAAAAGCTCATTCTTTTCTTGGAAACAAGTAAAGGTCAGTTGTCTCATCAAATTTTATCCCTTGGTAGTATGCCTGTTCCCTCAAGGAAATTTCTAATTGTTCCTCAATAATTGCAATCTTCAGTTTCTGCGACATTACTGAGTAGTAATGCTGTATATTTAGAAGCTTCTTCAGGCAAGAGTCCCTAGTTTGCTCTGAACATATCCTGAGTAATTCAAATGAGAAGAGACTCTTATCATGCATCATTTGCCATTGTAATGTATGACAAACACCAGACAGGCTGTGAGCACAACACATGTGCAATGACACTGCTGCCACAGGTGATGCTTCCCTCATGGCAAAGGGAAAGGTAGAGATCATATATTGGTTAAAAAAATCCATCATTTCCAGACAAAAGTCTCTTGATATCAAACCGGTGATTTTATTTATTGGGCCCCTGGCTCCGTAAATTGATCTTCTCCCTTACATATCAACACCTGCACTCATCTGCTCCACAGAGTCTGAACTCTGCAGCCAAAGGCAAAAGGGAAAGGTGTTTACTAACGAGCTGAGCAACCAGCACACCCCTCATAATCTCTTCTTTCTTTCTAGAGAGGGAGAATTTGGAGTTATTGCATGTCTCTGTCAGGGCAGTGCCAGAGCCTTATCTCAGTCAAGAGCCCAGCACTCACAATGGAAAGGCAAGTACTTATTCCACAAATAGCCACACACTCAGGTGCTCCAGTGCGACACCACAAGCTGGGCTAAAGAGTAAAACTACTCAATTGTTGAGCTATGTGAATAACTATGTACTGGACATCACATTACAAGATGTAGCCTAATGACTAATAAGATATCACAAGTTATATCTGCTGTTTTACAGGTAATATATTGCAGAAACCTCTCTTTGCCGTTAAATCCAAAACCCTAAGTGGCAGAAAATAACTTTGTTTTTATATCAGGGTAAGACTCCTGTACTTGCCTAGCACAAAAATGCAACAGAGAGGAGCATAGTCTGCAAAAGAGGTTATTAATTTTGCCCAGCTTTCAACTTCTATTGTTAAGGCTAATATCAAGTCCTCACTGTGGCAGACTGGATAATCACAGGCAGTGTTGTGGTCATTCTGCCTGTGCAGCAATGGGGACAGAAGGCCACTTGAAGGCTTCTTCTTTACACAGAGTTTACACCTATGTCACTGCCACGTAGGAGGTGCAGGGCTGATGAAGTTCCTTCACGTCCCATGCCTCCCTTGTGCCCTTACACAGCTGCACAGTTGCTCTTTGGGGAAGCTCAGAGGCTGGACAGATGCAGCCAGAAGAGGAGCTGGGTAGGAAGAGGTTAAACACTCTGCCCAAAGCTGCGGCTGTGGACACCATCCCACATTTGCTGCCAGCCCACTCCCCAGTGCCCACACTGCTGCCTCAAGAAATTGCCTCCTTTCAACTGAGTGATTTGACATTCATGCTAAACACGTGCTTGCCTTACCTTATAGGCATTTCCTAGTACATGAAAAGTTTTCCTCTTTGGAAAAGGCAGTCTGGCCTCATTCCAATTCAGCATCCCCTGGTCCTCAGCCCCTTTGCTGCCAGAGCCCACTGCCTGAGCACATGGACAGTGCACAAGTCAGAAGGACCTTAAATGTCAATGCATATCTTCCGTAAGGACTTTCAGGCAAATCTATGATTAAAAGTAGATATTCAAGCAGAAGATGAATATATTATGTCCTCAGGCTCCTTAAGTCATGATCCATATTTATAATGCAAGACTAAGGCTTCTGTTGAATAATTACATCTTTTGCCTGGCCATTCTTCCTTCCCGCCCCCATATGTATACACTCACCACAAATGCATATATAACATTTAAACTGAGCAATTATTCAACCCAAAGGCAGAATATCCTTGAGTATGTGCATGCTAGAGAGAGCTTAATTCGGTAATTATCATGCAGAGTCTGCAGTAGCAAACCTTGTTGAGATTGAAACACCTTACTCAGCGCAAATAAAGGTGAGAACAGCGTGTTCCAAAGGGGCTGGAGTTCATGTTAGCCCATGGCTAGCTAAGCCCAGGACTGGAGTAGCCACACTCATTCCAACTCCAGGTAAATATTTTCTTTCCAAGCAGAGATCTCTGATTTAAAGTTCTTGAGTTCCTGCTTGGTCAGTTCTTCAGAGAAGAAGGTGCTTCTTCACTATTGAATCAAAGGAACCTTAAAACATTTGGCATCCAATGAATTCAGAAATCACACCGAAAACTCCACAACACTATCACAAATATGGCTTTTCAACTGATGTTGATCTCTACTCTCTTATTTCAAGTCATCTTTCTCAGCAACAAGCACTGCCACTGGATGACTCCAAGTCAGAAATTTGGTTAGAAGGAGCATATTGAACAGTATCCTAGAGGCATAAGCCCATATTTCGTCATGCATACTTCTCAGAGCTACAAATTGCATTACAGAAGAAGAAGAACACTGGTATCACTGAAAAGGATTCCACACAACCAAACAGACAAGTACTGCATTCATTACGGCTGGGAAATGCAGCTTTCACACAGGAGCACATGTATGTGCAAGTATATGCAGGCAGACACTTTAATTCATCAGAAAGTCCCAAGATTTTTCCCAAAATTGAACACTCTCCAACTTTAGTAATCTGGAAGTGGAAGTGCTGTCAGCAACATCCAAATAATGTGCTGCAAACAAAAATGTTTCTTGACAAGACCCTGTCTTTTGCCAAAAACTTTATTAAAAATTCCTAGCAGGTCTCATCACTCTTTTTACCTCTCCTAAAATTTGCCCTCCAATACACAAAAGGAGCAGAAAGCACTGGGAGCCTGCACACAGCATTGTCTCATGGGCTCCACTTACCCAAGAGCAACTTCCATAGCAAATTTATCACTACAGAGCTAGACCCAGACAATTAGTGTCAATGAAATGCATTTAGCTAACTGGGATTCCTCCCATGACATTGTTTTAAAATCCAAATCCCTTAGTCAGGCAGAAGTATAAATCACAGTAACACTGGCCTACTAAAGAAAAGAGTCACAGCTGCAACAATGGGTGTCACATATTCTGGGTGTTGGCGGAGCCAGACAAGAACACCACCCATGGAGCAGATCATTTGAAAATGAAGCACTTCAGCTCTGAGCAGGTCATCGAGACATCACTCAAAGCAGAAGCATGGGAAATACAAATGATATTGTATTGCCAGGCAGCAGGGGTGGGGGAGTGGGAACAGGGATGGGCAGAGCATCGTTGAAGAAGCTACTGACTTCTGGCTTTATTCATATCATTGCTCAAAAAGACAAATGCAAAAAAACTCCTCCCTTAGCCTCATTACTCATGGCTTAGCAGAATCACAGTGATTTGTCTTTCTTCTTTTGCCTATCCACCTCCAAAAGAGACACAAATATTGTTACTTCTCTTCATAAAGGGATAGACCAGAATTTCACCACATGCCCTGATCAAGAAGCATGTGTAACCAAGTTCTCCCTAAGCCGCCCTCCCCTCTCTCTTGCTCAAAGAGAAAAGTGGAGAAACAGAGAGACTTACTGGTCTTGATCTGCAAAAAATTAACTCAGCTCTGTGGCAGATAAAGCAAGTCAAAGCTACACCTACAGCCTCTGTAGGGGAAAGACCAAAAAAAAAAAAAAGTTCCTGAGGTTGCAGGTTAATCCTTCCCTGAAAAAATTTTTGTTAATTCAGAAAGGTTCTGATTTTCCATCCAAGCATTCGTGTCTGCCAGTAGGGCACGCAAGCCTCAGGAGAGGTAGAGCTGCTGAATTTTCACAGGGTAATGTTGGGCCCCTGGAATATTTAGTGCCTCACCAGAAGAATTCCTGTAAACACAGATGGATGGCAACATCCAGGGGTGGATGCATGGACTTGCACTGCAATCCAGACACTACTGCGAGGTCTTATCCCACATCACTTGGCACACTACAGCACTTCACACCAGGGATGTCTCAGATCTACCATTTGCTGCAATTGCAGCCAAAGAATTCAGTCCCTAAGCGCAATTTAGAAGAAAAGCACCATTAAAAAAATCAGATTTTTTTGTAACTCAGGCTAAATTTCTGAGTTATTGTAATACATGTTGCTGCTGGGAAAAGAAACCTACAACAAGATGCAGCCACTACCTTCCCATGACACATGTCCTCTTGTTTAGTCCTAAAGAGAATTGCATTTGTCATCTCATGACACACAGGACATGCGCTGTGCATTTCACTCGTTCTGCCAGCTACTTGGAGCTCTATGTTGCAGCTTTCCTTGCTGCTGTTCCTCATTCCTAGAACATCATTTAAGCCTGGGCTTTATTTGGAGTGGCAGGTACAGGAAGCAGTCCTGCTAAGATACAGGAGAACATCTGCATCTGAGGCTTGCTCCTGCTTTGTCATTATGAATATATAATATCACAGCCTTGGGAAGGGAGAAAGCAACAGCATCCTTACAAGAATGTTTGATGGGGCAGGTAAATCTTGCCTATAACAATAATTAAGAAGCTGATACTCCCTAGGGCACACCAGTACTAATTTTTGGAGACAATTTAGCAGCCATGAAGGGCAGATAAGGCGGGGTAGAAGCTCACCTCGAAAAGCCAGGGGTGACACCTAAGTTACAGTGTGCCAAATTGAACAAAACAATTGCAAATCACCTCTTAACAACTTCACTGCATCCAGACTACCAAGACAAAACCATTAGCAAGGACTGTGGACCCATTATTGCCAAGTGTCCGGTCACATGAAGTGCCAATTTTGTGTCTGAACACGGCTCTGGCAGAGCCTCCCAGGGGCTGCCAGCACCTTTGGTCTCATGAGGGTCTGGACTCTGCTGCCATATGGAGCTCACACAAGCTATACAAGGATGCAGAAATACACAGCCAGAACGATGCCACAGAAGAGGGAAAGTGTACACGGACAATGCACAGAACAGTTACCAGAATTCACATCCAACATCAGCTCCTCACATACACGGAGCTGTCAGAGCACAAAATGTAGTCTGTGACTCCATCTCTGCCACCAAGCACCAAAGCTAGGGCAGGGAAACAAACACAGAGCAGCAGAGATGTCTCACACGCTGAGCCCACCAGAGGGGTGCAGATAAAGTCTGCTAAGTGTCCATGTCCCGAAGGAAAGTTACTGACAATGCAAAGTTAAGACATTTCTACTCCAGACTCCAAAATGCAGATTTAAGTGCAAATAAGCTTTAAAATGTCACAAACACACACAGAGAAGTTTTAGCAGCACCTATGTTAGCTTAATGTTTAGTAAAGGCAAACTAGCTCAGCTACAATCGAAACAACGCTCCAAAACCATCCTGGGATTTCAGTTTTATAACCCACTTTTACTCATGCAAAACCCAGTCCTCTTCTGGCTGATTAGAGTAACGGGATACCCTGAGAAAGGCTGATTTTATATTTCCCGGACTTTAAAGAATCAAAATTATTTCAGAAGTTTTACTGGGATTTCACTCTTCTTCATTCAGTAAGGAGGTGAAACACCAGTTAAAAAAAAATCCCAGCTACAATGGGGATGAAGCTCCTGTTAAAAAAAGTCTTTTCCCAGCTACAAACACACAAGGTATTATTTCAATACTTACATTAAACCATACAAACTGTATTTTGCTTTAGAAGCCTTATGTTTTTCCCAGGACTGTATAAGATGTGGTTGCCTCCAGAGGCAAAATCTAGAGGAAGGAGAAATCCATTCTGAAGAGCTGATGGGTTTTTTCTTGCATATATCAAGACATATGCAATAAATGACCTTCTGTGATGCCTACAACACGTTTTTGTCTGAAAGCTGACCCAAGTGATGGAGCACACCATGATTTCAGAGCATCTGTGCCAACATGGCTATTTCACCACACACTGTACAGTGTACTAACCTAGCACAGTCTTTTACCCATAAGAACAGCCTTTATCCTAACTCAAAAATAATCTAACTTCTGATATTGCTGACTTAGAATGTTCTTCCCATTGATTTTAAAGTCATTACTGGATTGTTTGGGCAGTTCTGCTCTAAGTACTGTTTCATAAAATTATTTTCCCTGATTCAATTATGTATTTACTAAAGCAAACTCAAACATCATTTAGATTCAATTATTTTCACCATCTATTTCAGAGTTGAAAATATTATTTTGAGAGAATGTGAACCACGAGGTTAGATTATTCACTGAATCACATTAAGATAGACGCAAAGTTAACTTTTGAGAGTATCTGGGCGAATCTTACCTTCCTCTTTTTATGAGCTTACTCTTCACAAGACCATTTAGCTAAAATGTGCTCTAATCACTAGAAAAACTTGTCAGCGCAGTTTGTCAGGCTTCTTACAAGTCTCATTTATTTTGCCTTGGACATGAGCTAAGTTCCCCAGAGCCCCTCCCCATGCACACCAATGTGTCCTTTGTGCAGCTCCTTGTTTTGCTGTGTTAACAAACATGCGCCAGGGAGGTGGCACCTCATTGCCTAACCCAAAACTCATCAACCCCCATGGGGTCCAGGACAAAGCTCAGATGGATTTCTCAGGACCCACTTCTTTTCCTTGCTGCTGGATGCCCCTGGGAGCAGGGATTTGCATATTTGCACAGCAAGGACAAAGTTCTCTGGGATCTCTCCACCAAATGGAAAGATAAAAACAGAGGTGCCACTGTCTGACCATAAACTCTCTGAGGGGCATTTCTGAGAGTGGTACAATGTTTGCCAGGCAGATATTTAGGGGTCTGAGTTTGAAGATCTTTGAAATTGAGAGTTTGCTGTCCTTCCCCATGAAACTGCTCCTACCTCTGTTCTTCACACACCTCCTCTGGGAGGAAAGGCGGAGGGAATTGGGATTGTTCACCTGCAGAAGAGAAGACTTTGGGATGACCTCATGGTGGCCTTGCAGTGCCTGCAGGAGCCTGCAGGAAAGATGGAGAGAGACTCCTGACAAGGGCCTGCAGTGACAGGACAAGGGGCAATGGCTCCACACTGACAGAGAGGAGGTTTGCATTGGATATTGGCAAGGAATTGTTCCCTGGGAGGGTGGGCAGGCCCTGGCACAGGTGCCCAGAGAAGCTGTGGCTGCCCCTGGATCCCTGGCAGTGTCCAAGGCCAGGATGGATGGGGCTCTGAGCAACCTGGGACAGTGGAAGGTGTCCCTGCCATGGCAGGGGGCTGGAATTGGATGATCTTTCAGGTCCCTTCCAACCCAAACCATTCTATGTTTGTACGATCAAACACCAGCTCCTGAAACAAAGTACTCCTCTCCCTGTAGGAAAACAAAACATTCCCTACCCAAGGAGAGCAGAACCATCTTTGAAGACACCATGCACACACACTTACAAATGCTACTGACATCACAGTTCTGTTAGCATTAATTCCTTTAGTTGAAGACCCCCCCAAAAAAACAACTAGTGGAAATCAGTCCTTTGCCTTGATATTTTTTCCAATAGCCTCTGCATTAGCCTTTGATCAGAACACTAATCTTGTTAAAAAGTTACTACAGCATCCAGGAGGAGTATTTCTTTTATTTCTGGGGTTGCCAGTAGAAATTCAGGAAGCTCAGGAGGAAATTCAAGAGAGCCCAGATTGTTCTTCTGCACTCTGGTCTACCCTAGCTGGAGCATTTAAGCATTTCTCAGCAGCGGAGGTCTCATTTCCCAGCTATGCAACAAGCACAGTGACATCAGCTTTGATGGGATCCAAGGTTCAGCTTCTTCTGGGCTGCGAGTGCAGCCTGGAGACACAGCAGCTGGCATTGCCATAGGGCTGCACTTGGAAACACACACAGCCAAAAGCCTCTGATTTTGCAAACATCGCATTTATACTGAAAATGCATTTTTTAAAAAGCACACGGACATTTTTAGGTGCTGGGAGTACTTCAGGCATTTTTGATGAAGGAGGATTTTTTATTGTTTAACAAACAGATGCAATAAGCTTGTACCAAGTTTGAGGAAATAGTCTTTTTGCCATTTACCTGACCACATTTTTCTGGGTTGCCAGACATATCTTGGTTTAAAATAAGGGTGTTTAAAGATCAGCCTCTGTTTCCACCTTACTCTACAAAAATCCAGTATATGCAGCACAGTAGTATTCATGTGGGACTCAATACCCTGACTAGAAAATTTTAGTCCAATAGGCTCAACAACTGTTTTTCAGTCACATTATTATCTCCAAAGAGGAAAACATCCCCTGATTTGTTTCACAAATACTAATAAAATTCTGAGATTGTCTTTGATCTTGTCCAGACCAAGATAAAAGGTATCCTTTAAATTACATTCATTAGGGTTTTAACCCACTTTTAAACAAAAGGCAGGTTTTGCACAATCTCACTTTGAGTATTTTATACATCTAAAAAAGGAGGACAACATCCTCAGTTACCTTCTTCAGAAGATATCCTCACCAGACTAGGGAGACGAGAGATAAACCTCTCCTTGAACCCTCTGGGCATTTAAGCACCCCCAAAGACAAAGGGAAAGTCCCACAGAGAATGGAATTATTCCTCTTATTTTACAACATGCATCTGAAATGCTACATGTACCATTCCAATGACTAAAGAGAGGACAGAGAAAGCTCCAAGGATTTTAAGTTAGAAGAGGTTATTCTCACTGCATTGGTTACAGGAAGAAGACAAACATCCACCTAAGAACAACTTGGCTCTTAACTTTTTAGCAAGCAAATTTAGCATGAAGTCAGTCCTGGCTTTTTAATACAGGCAATTACATATTTGACCAAAGCTGACTCCTCTTCTACTTCTAGTGCTTGGTCTACGTTCATTTCAGGAGTTAAACACTGAGATCCTGTGCAGTCAAGATGCAGCACCTCTACCTTCCCTTGCAATGTGGCATGCGCTGCTATCCAAAAAAGAAAAAAAAATCTTGGAAACAGTCCTCTGTTTTGGAGTCTGCATGGATGTTTGACACAAGCCAAACAAGCTGCAGGAATATCAAGAGTTTAGACTGCTGGAAAAAAATGAAGAACAACCTCTGGCTCTTCCACTAGGCACTGAAAATTTCTACATTAACCATTTAACACTAACTGGTTATAGGTACTCTGTCTCCAGAGACACAGCAAGGCAGAATCCACAGCCTCCTGCTGCATCCTGACCCAGGACCAGCACTTGGAGTTAAGATCAACCTTCACTTGCAGTTAAAAAGGATCCTCAAGGACAGAGCTACAAAAAACCCTGAACCACATGTAAACTGTGCAGTATTTCATCATCGTGGACCACTCCACTGAGAATTCATCTGTAGCACACCCTACCTATGCACTAATCTGACCAAAACCAGTCTTTTTTTTGAGGTATGAGGGAATAATTACTGACACTTCATGCAACACAGCCAGGTTTCATGCATTTTGTAGCTCATCTATGTCAGAGGTATAAAAACTACAAGCCACCATATGCAAGTGTTGAAAGTCTAGTCATACTGTTTCCATAGATTCATACTGCACCAAAAAACATATCACACTGTTCATGGGTAAAATCTACCAGAAAGCAATTTATTGAAGCTGTAGTAGTCATAAAGAGCAGGGCATGTCTTATTGCCTACAACCAAAGACTTTTGCCTTCTCCAGCCATGAAAAGGTCAAGCACCTCCCACATTTGAAATAGATTCTCAATAATCTGCCTTTAAAGCATGTAACTGTATCAGACTTCAACTCCTTAAAATAAACAAAACAACCCAAACCCACAGCAGTTTCCCCAAGTCCCCTCTGGATTATTCTAGGTAGAGCAATGCAAGGCAGTCACAGCAGTGTTGCATTTGGAAGCTTTCCAAAGCCATGTGTGACTGAGAATGCCAGGTTATCTTTTCATAATATCTCCAAGTAAACAGCATTGCAATGTTAGTCACACACTGAATTATGTTCTAAGGCACGCAGAGGAAAACGTGCCCATGCAAAACCTCAACTGCATAAAAATTAAGCAGTGGTTTAACCTGCTCCCAAGGCTCAAACATTCCAACAGCCTCTATTATCCTTCTATCGATCTCACCATTTTCTGCAGAGCCATAAACTCAGCTGACAGACTGGCAACTTGCTGATTCAAGCACTGCTTCTCCCCTTGTTCCTGTTTCAGCATGGCTTGGTCAGCGTGTAACCTCATTAGCGGCTTGTGAAACTGCGATAACTAAACAAACATACCTACGTGAGGGACTTGTCAAACAAAGCAGGCTGTAAAATTATCAGAGTGGAAATCAAGTGCCAGCATTTATTATATGAAGAGCCACACCTCAGCTGGCAAATTTCAGACATGATAAGAGGGAAGAAGTGGCTCCAGATTTCTCTGTATTAGCAGTGGCTGTGGGAGACAAAAGTCTCATTTTAAAAACTAGCCTGGAAAGCATTTAAGGAGTAACACGTGTGCACACATTCATTTGGATCTCCCTTAACACAGCATTGTATTTTGTCAGAAACACTCTCTTTCAGCAATTTAATTCTCCTGACACAGCTCCTAATTAAACAGTATTAGTACTATATTTCCATTAAAATGCATGAAACTTTTACACAGGTAACATTTATTTCACTTTTGCTTCTTCTTTATCCAGCGTGTTTTCCCACCAACACAAGACTTGAGCAGCTTAGCAATCTGTACTGGTGATAAAGCCACACACTGAGTATTATGTCAGGTTACAATATTTCAATCTCTCATTTTTCAAGAGCAATTGTCAGCCTTAAAGACTTCTATATTAAGGACAATGCCAAAGGAAAATAAGGCAAAGAAGGCAGGTGACAATAAAGTAAGCCTCATACCAGCCAAGGAATTTTGTTCCACAGGTCCAAAAGCCATCCAGGGATAGGAATGCAGAGGAAGACTGAAAACAAGGGCCAGGGAAGGGAGGAACAGTCCCAAGCAAATCCTTGGGAGGTAAATGGCAACCTAAGAAGAATGCATTTTTCAATTCCACTCAGCAATACTGCTGGATGAGTTGCCTGGGATGTTTGCCTGCTACAAATATTTGAGTTGGTAATTATTAATTTTAAGGGTTTTTTCCAACTCTAAGTGTGTGGATACATAGACAACTGGAAAATTACTTTCATTAGGATGAACCAAACCCATAATATTCAGTCCATGAACCATTCAATGCACCAAAAAAAAAAAAAACACCTCAAGCCACTACTAGTGGCTTTTCTTTTTTATGTAGTTATTCACATAAGTAATAATCTTATTAGCATGCTGTTAGTTTTTTAAAAAGCTTAATTTGTTATTCAGACTGTGCAGTGATGATGAATGAAGTCAATGTCAGGCTTAAGAAGAGAATATTAAGGGAAGCCAATAGGCCAGGCTTTACCTTTCCCTCCCCATTGGTTAAAGATTACACCTCAGAAATCTTTAGGTTAGAGTAGATTTCTCACAGAATCATACAAGTGCTTAGGTTGAAAAAGACCTGCAAGACCACTGAGGCCAGCAATTAACCTAACACTGCCAAGGCCACCACTAAATCATGGCCCCATTAACTCATTTTCAAATACCACCTCTGCTTGGTCGTATCAGTCAGTTTTACCCCTGTGCTAATTAGTGTAATTAGATGATGACCCAAGAAATAGCAGAGAATCTGAAAAACAACAACTCTGGGCTTTGTCTGCATATGAAAACACTTGACCTCTAAAAGCAGAGCATCAGCTGACAAAACCAGCTGGGAAATAACCTTCAGATGCTGAATTCTTCAGGTTCAATAGGGCTAGAATCTGTAGATTTGGGCAGCCAGGATTGCCATTGTGAGCACTAGAAACTTGGGGTTTGCTTCAATGGGAAGAAAAAGCACTGCCTGGAAAACAACAGAGCCAGAGCCATAGCTGGAGCTGCAGGAACAAGTTCGAGGGACAAGGAACACCAGTCCAGCAGCTCCAGAAGCAAATTCAGGATCAAGTTAAGTCCAGCTTTTCTCTGCTGCACTTTGGGAGGTGTAAATAACACCAGGCCCTATGCTCAACTGTCCTACATTCCCACAGCATTGTTTTTCTCCTCTCTACACACCAGGAAACAGATACAATAGTGAAAAGAGGTGCCAAGAGGACAAGAAGACAGCCATGGATGAATATATTATACTATGACTTTAGTGCTTCCAAGGAGCCACAGGCACATTTGGGAAGTAGAGGACAATCAGCTCTGAATTTGCTCGTTGAGCCATGCGGGCTCCTGGATGTCCCCAGGGGCCACAGGAGAGGGTTTAGGATCCTCTTCTGTCCTCTCAGCTCTCATTCAGCTCCCAGTATAAGAGAAGAATAGCAGAGAGTTGTGCCTTCAAGAAGACAAGAAGTAACCAGTCATTGGATGAGGAGAAAGCACACTAAAACTACCAAGGAACTGTTGGTCCCAGTAGGACCTAGGCTTGTATTAAAACAGTAAATGAAGCTTCAAGTGAATTAAAATACACTGAGGGATTTAGCAAACCAGAATCATACAAACCTGAGTCAAACCAGCATTTGCTTAGGATGTACTTGTAGGAGCTGGGGTGAGAAAAGCCTTGAGTGCTGTTTGGGAAGGTCAGCTTTTCCCCAGGAACAAAAAATATATGGTTTTTGAACATTGTGTTCTAGAGCTCAGAAATACTTTTGCTGGTAGTTTTACTGTTTTGGTGATTGTCTTACCACCAAGGTAAGTTAAAATTAGAACTACAAACATTAATATCAAGAACTACAAAAATATTGAGAATTTTTGTCTGCAGCCTTGAGTAAGGAAAAAAAAACCCCAAACAAAAGAGGCATAAAAGAAAGACTTCAAATCAAATGCATTTGAGAAAAGGTAAGGGGCCTAGGGGGTTCTGGCAAAAATCAACCCACCCCAAAGCCTGATCCTGCTGGGTGAAGCCTTTCCTGGCTGCGTATCCCAGCAGGGACACGTGAGCACTGCAGAGCATGCAACAGGCTGTGCCTTAAATTAATGATTTGAGCAAGAAGACCACACACTGTTACCTCTCCTGGAGGAGCTGGCTGTAATAACTGTGGTGCTCATAAACCACCTTCATCCTTGCATTTAAAAACACAGGGAAAGGGGAAGGTGTGATTGTTCTTCAATGTCATAGCCAATAAATATTGTAGAGCTCAAAATTAAGGCATGAAGAGAAGCATCTACAGAACAATTTTCTCTCCATTAAAAATAAAGCATTGGTGCTTGTCACAGATTTTAATTTGCTAAGCCTTTTACACTCATGCATCCTGGCCAAAATTTAAGATATTTTCTGTCTAAAAAGAGTCATTTACTAAACTTTATGAGCAGGAGAATGCTGTTACTGACTGATTTTAGAAACTAATAAACAGTATTCTAAGTGATAGTCTGCTGGATTTATTGGGGGTGGGAATGCCTGTGGTATGCAGTCTTGGAGAAAAATGCAAAGTTATAGGAACAGAGTTGCTTATAGTGCTGGTTAAAAGAAATAAAAATTTGTTTGGATCTTCTGCTATGTGCAAGATACACAGTGCCATCAAAGCTCTTCAGTCTTTCAATATTGTAATGGTCTTGGCCATACCATAACCTGTTCCACGTTACCTTTAATTGCTTTGCACGATGTAAACTCATCATGTACAAGGAATGTTACTCACATCAACTAGACAATGCACTTAAAAATTCAAAGTTAAAAACAGCAATGTTGTTAAAACAGAGCAAAATGAAGATGAACACCTGGGTTCTGTCTCAGTACTGACTTTGCTCAAGCCTGCAAATCAGATTTAATCCTGCTCACCAGAATTGCTCTCAGACTTAGTACAGTCATTATGAAAACTAATGCGTCTCTATATAAAAACAAATATACACACATTTAGAGAAGTGAAAATATACATACAACTAAATTGCTTTCAAACCTGGATTGATAATTTAATGATTATCTATTGCAATTTAAAATGAAAACTTACACATTGAATTTGAAATAAGTTAGCCCAATTCTACAATTCATTCAAGGAACATTCCACACTAAAAAAAAGAAAATGTGAATGATTTTTTTAAAGCAAGATTTTTGATTACAGACTCTACTTGAGCTCTTTAACTGTCACTACTAGATGGGTAACTGACAGGCCCAAAACAACCTGAAAACCTCAAGAAGGAAGGGATCCTACGAAGAAACAGAGGCTGGATCTCTCACTGGGTTTATCCCTGATGCTGACAGCCAAGAAAGAGAATGATATGGGAGCTACCATGACAACCATAGCAGGCATAAGGTCCTCCAACAGCAGGAGATACTCTCCAGTGATTACTTGATCTACTATAAAGCTATTTTCTCCTCAGAGTGCTAAAGAACAGCTTTAATATACTGGTGAATCAGACCGAGAAGCTATTTGGCTGCAGAGAGTACCAGCAAACACATATAAATTATCTTTTCCCAGGGAAACGTGCTCTTGGATTCTCAATTTTCCCCCACATGGAGGGATGTTTTCAATACTCTCTTGGTGGTTATTACACAAAAAGCTCCTGAGCACCATCAGCGTTTCAGACAAGCACAAAGGACATAAAACAAAGGACATAAAACACAGACAACTCTAACAGACCGCTTGTGTACACATCAATAAAGTGCGTGGATAAAGCTCCAAGCTAGTCAAGACCACACTGCAAAGGCTCAAAGCAGTGCCAGTCCAGCAGGGGAACTGGGTGAGGGATGGCAGAGCTGCTGACCCTTTCCTGGGTTAGGGAGAGACCACACAGCAGCTTCCACATCTGCTTGGTCCTGTGTTGATAACATCCCTGGTTGCTATGGAAGCAAGGCAGCTTCACAGCCCATGGGATGCAGGGAACATCAAGCACTTTAGGGGTTTATGGACTGCAGGAAGCACACCCATGGGGGCCTTTTCTACCCTAGAGAAGGAAGGAAATAAAAAATGGGTGGGTGGAGGGAGAAAAAACTTTAGCAGGTCTGACCCTTCACTGCAATCCTCCAAGAACTTGAACTGCCATCAGGAGTACTCAGTCCCAGGCTAAAAGACAGCATAGAGACTTTACCTCCAAAACTGCCTCCTGGGCATGGCCCTGTTTTACTGGGAGTGGGCACAGCAAGTTGGAAACACAGAGGGGGATTACACTACCCTTCCGATCTTCTTGCCCATCATCACAGCTAATCCCCTCCTCCAAGGAGTCCAGTCAACCTCCACCCTGTAGGAAAAGGTGGCTGCAAGCCCCTCTTTGTCCTTGTCACAGACATGGTGGAGGGTGCAATCCTTGTAGGCCACAGCAGCAAGGGCAGCCATGCTCCAGAGGCACTCACAGCACCTCAGAAAGGAATATCTGTCCTCAGTGTTTGCATCCTCAATCAGAAGGAAAACAGCCCAACTTTCAACACCCAGGGAGAATCTACAGAGTCAGCAGCTGAGGGGAAAACATCTCTGCAGGTATGTGGGATGATTGTATTCTGAGAATCTGCAAAAGTCAATAAACACAGCACCCTGGGATGCTGTTTTGCAAAGAACTTCTCTCCAGGGGAGAGGGGAAGTGACTCAAGCTCTGAAGGCAGGGCCAGGAACAGAGAGAGGCTTCAGAGAGAGCAGGCAGCAGGAGTTCACCAGCTTGCTGCTCACGTGCTCCTCATCAGGAGCACGGATTTTAACAGCCAGCACCTCTCATCCCTGCTATTGCTGTGTGGCATTGGCAGCACTGATGCTGACACTGGTAGTTGTGCTACAGGACTTGGAATTCCTGTGCTTTTTGTTTTACAGTTACTTTGTCTCCTTTACATTAGGTCTGTTTCACTTAAATCTCTGCATTTGGGGTTCCTCATGTCCAGGACTAGTAGGGAAACAGTAAAGGTGGGGAATTAAAATTATCATGTATGAAATATATGTCAGCCCAGCATGAGCAGGGACAGAAGTACAACAAGGTTCCCTTAGAATTAGTCAAAGAATTAAAATACCTATTTTTGAAGCCAACAAAAAACTATTTCTCATAGACACACAGCACTCTTTTCTACCCAGCTCTAGGAGATCCACAAACATATGTATTGTTCTGCTTACACAGCGTTTTTGACCCTTTGCTAGCACAGAAGATAAGAAAACATATTCCCCATGAAACACAGTTCCCTACAGGCACAAGTACACTGCCCAGGAGCAGGCAGAGAGCCCTGAGGCACTCCAGGAGATCTGGTCCTTCTCACTGCTACCGGCAGAATGTCCCACTTGAATCCTGGGAGGAAAATCCACTCCAGACTTCCTTGGCACTGCCAAAGCATCCACTGGCACAGCTCCTGGTGTCCAAGCTGGGCCATTCATCCCTAACTCAGATACCTCTGCCCAGTTCTGTGCCATGTAGTGCAGCCTCACCCCAGGGCAACCAGACAAGGCACATCTCAATTTAGGGGCTACACAATGGAAAATTATCTTAAACACCACGATAAGGAATTTTAAGCAAGTTCCGTAAACATTAAAAAAAAAAAAAGTCAAAAAACACCTAAACCCCAAAGGGCACCTAAACAAACTACCAAGTGCAGAGGAGGAGTTTTCCAAAAGGAAGGGACAAGGAGGAGGAAGGGACAAGGAGGAGGAAGGGACAAGGAGGAGGAAGGGACAAGGAGGAGGAAGGGACAAGGAGGAGGAAGGGACAAGGAGGAGGAAGGGACAAGGAGGAGGAAGGGACAAGGAGGAGGAAGGGACAAGGAGGAGGAAGGGACAAGGAGGAGGAAGGGACAAGGAGGAGGAAGGGACAAGGAGGAGGAAGGGACAAGGAGGAGGAAGGGACAAGGAGGAGGAAGGGACAAGGAGGAGGAAGGGACAAGGAGGAGGAAGGGACAAGGAGGAGGAAGGGACAAGGAGGAGGAAGGGACAAGGAGGAGGAAGGGACAAGGAGGAGGAAGGGACAAGGAGGAGGAAGGGACAAGGAGGAGGAAGGGACAAGGAGGAGGAAGGGACAAGGAGGAGGAAGGGACAAGGAGGAGGAAGGGACAAGGAGGAGGAAGGGACAAGGAGGAGGAAGGGACAAGGAGGAGGAAGGGACAAGGAGGAGGAAGGGACAAGGAGGAGGAAGGGACAAGGAGGAGGAAGGGACAAGGAGGAGGAAGGGACAAGGAGGAGGAAGGGACAAGGAGGAGGAAGGGACAAGGAGGAGGAAGGGACAAGGAGGAGGAAGGGACAAGGAGGAGGAAGGGACAAGGAGGAGGAAGGGACAAGGAGGAGGAAGGGACAAGGAGGAGGAAGGGACAAGGAGGAGGAAGGGACAAGGAGGAGGAAGGGACAAGGAGGAGGAAGGGACAAGGAGGAGGAAGGGACAAGGAGGAGGAAGGGACAAGGAGGAGGAAGGGACAAGGAGGAGGAAGGGACAAGGAGGAGGAAGGGACAAGGAGGAGGAAGGGACAAGGAGGAGGAAGGGACAAGGAGGAGGAAGGGACAAGGAGGAGGAAGGGACAAGGAGGAGGAAGGGACAAGGAGAATACTCCATTTTTGTTGGTACAGATCTGAGGCAAGAGTGCTTCAGCACAAGGAGCTGGCACTCTCTGTTCCCCTCTGCACCACTGTTTGCAGTTCAGATCAAGCATTTTTCCCTACACACAGTATCTGAAGTGATGAGATTACAGAGGCGGGCCCCAGTAATTTATTAACCACATCCATGCAGCACACACACCCAGCCATTCTGCTCAGGGCCCGGGCAGCCAGCACACACAGCAGGAAGGGCTGGGAGAAGAGTTCACCTACCCGAAGGCATGCCTCGGGAGACTTTACTGGGACATGTTGTCTCTAGGCCTTCAGCAAAAGGGGGTACAAATTGGAGCAGGATGATGAACTGGGCTCAGAATGAAAAGCAGTAGAAGTAGAGAGAATGACAGAAAAGTGAAATAGGAGAAGGAAGGGTAATACAATCAGGCTCTGAAAAACCTACAGAAGACCTATTGCTGCCTAATCAGATAGTTACTTCCAGCTTGCAAAAATTTTAATATTTTATGGGTTTGGAATAACTACAAGATTCCTTCTTTCCTGCAGGAATAGAAGTACAGATCTCTCTAATAAACATTAACAAATCTGGGGCTTTTAGTTATTCACCAAGAAGCAGTTCCAAAGCAAGCACTCCCCTTTTTTTGCCCCTCTGGATTCTCATCTTTAGATGACCTACAGGATATGTTGCAAGCTCTTCCCCTTTTTTAGGAAATCACCTCAACCATACACTGAGATTAATTAATGGCTTACTGTGGTCTGGACAGTCACCATCAACTGGATTTATATGTTCCACTAATGCACTTAAAACACTTGGAGAGTAGCTTAGTGCCTAAATCTTTACAACAGAGACACTCGAGACGCTTGGAAAGTACTGCCAATATTGTCAAGTCAAAGGCCAAGATGAAAAGGAAGGCAGGAGAATGGAAAACTCATTTTAAAACAATGATATAAAAGATCTGTCTGCTTTTGTTGCCTTTTTTTTAAGAAAAAAGCATTGAGTAGTGAATGAGGCCATCCACTGAGAGAGTAAACTGCAGAGAACTTTAAATCTGTTGCACATTAACCTCCAGAGCCCACTATTACAGGTGACAATTAAGATAAAACAACATGAAAGCAAAATAAACACCCTATTAAATACAGAAGGGTTTAGACCCTCACATCTCTGCTCAGAGCCCATCTCCAGCTATCAGAGAGGAGCTTTCCCGAGGACATTTATGCCTTCAGTGCCACCTGTAGGGTCTCTGCCTTTTCCCACAGAAGCAGCTGGGTAAGGGCTGATCACAGAGGTCCAAGGTCAGCAGATTATTGCTCCAGCCAGCTGTGGAAAGCTTTCTCCATCACAACAGAGATTCTGGTCCCAGAAGTGTTGTGTTTATTTCTAGAAGGAAGCTCCCTCACTCAAGATAACAGGAATCAAACTCCTGTCTCCTACACCAGAGTTAGCTAACAGAGTCACTATTTTGAATCCTTCTAGTTTGACACTTGGGCAAACCTAAGTGGATCAGAATGAGATCCTCTAGTGGAGAGTAATGAGGAGGGGAAAAAAATGGAATTACTGGCTTGCAATAACAAACCCACCAGAGTACAAAACAGCCTCCCAGAGGAAGTCAAAAGCTCTATGTAGTAGATTAGAAGCAGGAATAAATCACTTTTCCTTATATATTGTCTCTGAAGGAATAATTGGACAAAATTAAGAGGAAAAACAAGACCGTAATCCTCCTGAACAATACTGGTAAGGGAATACACTGAATTACATTGTCTTCTGGATAGCAGAGCTACAAGTCACTGATACAAAGTGAGGTTTAAGTACTTAGAACAAGAAAGAACCCAAGTCTTACTCAGACTTCTTGTGCTCTGTCTGGGAATCCAGTAGTGTAAACACAAAGCACTAAGTCATCTTCTTAGAGATCCCTGTTGGTAGTATATGGAGTAACATGGTGCTATAAACATATCCTTCATTTATCTCAAGCAGGGTGGATAAAAACCCAGTGCGTCCAACCCAGGAGATTATTTATCTTCCAAATATTGAGCATGCCAGTAACTTTGTTAAAATCAGCAGGAATTTTCCCCTAACTTTCAGCAACACTGGCCCTTCAACAGCTCTCCAAACCAGAACTATTATTTCTATAGCCTCATAAACAGAAAACACATTCAAAATATTCCCTATAACAGACTTCAAGAAAAATTTGGACTAGTTGAGAAAGAATTAATCCATCCATCAGTGGTTTTTAAACACAGTGATCCAGAAACAACTTGTGCCTCAGGAAGGCCCCAAGCAGAAAGAAGGAAGGTATTCAAGGGAAATACCCTCTCACTTCAGCCTTTGCTGAGCATCTGCTTCTTGGCAACACCAGGAGAGAGTTCCGACATTTCAGTTCATCCGAATCATTAAGCATCTCTGGAGAAATTTACGGTCCATGTGCTCCCACTGCCCACAGCTCCATGGTCAGAAACCCTTACAAAAGCACCGTGCAACACAAAGAGTTTGTGTTTCAGCAAGCAGGACTTTTCCAAGCAGACATCCTGCTGATTGTGCGCTGACTTGCTCTGGCACAGAAAGCAAAAAGTTGCAGCTCCTCTTACCTCCGTCAGCCCTGTACTGATGGTGGCAGGTGCCTCATCACAAATACAAGGAGGCAAACTAGAGTTGAGTGAGAATCAGCAAGCAATAAAGACAAGAAACAGCTGCATTCTTAGGTTTTGTGACTAGCAGGGACAAAGTGAAAGCAAAGGGGAAAAATTTGCCAGCTGCTGCCAAAATTGAGCCTTTGGCCACATGCCTGGATGGTGAAACACAGGAACAGGACTCTGCTGCTTTTTCTTCTCTTTGCTATTGCCTAGAGGTAGTGGAAGCATAGCAGGTGGGAGATTCAAGGAAAATGTGGTTTATTTTTTGTTCCCTTAATGTTTATATGTCAAATCCTAGCTCTAACACACAAATACACATCTCTGTCTTGGCTACAGGGGAAAGGGAAAAAAATCACTTGTTATTCCTCAGTAGAGTGCTTTTCAATTATTTCTGCACTTCTTTCTTTACTTGACCTCTGTTAAGTAAGGTAGATGCAAAGACAGGCTATTGTTGAATGGAGCAAATTGACTGCGGAAAAGAGAACTCCTTGAATGTTAAAGCCTTTTCATCTTGCGCTTAAGTCTTCCATACAATAATATTAGGGAATTAAAAGTCAAATGCAAGGGGTTTTTTCCTCCCCTTTAAGCGTGTTCTATTCCAAGCTCCAATTAAGTATTTCTCTTCAAAATTTCTGCCCTTTCCCTCCATCTCTTATGGGTATTTGACATTCAGCTACCTTCCTCTTCAGAATGGAGGAAACCTACTTTACCCCCGTAATACTAGAGTACAATGGAAGTTAAAAAACTGTATCCAGAGAAAAAAAAAACACACCCAAAACAAGAACAAAACAAATCCCCACATTTTTATATTTAAAATAGGTCCGGTCTGCTTGTAGCCACTAGAACAGGATACACAAATCTATGGGCTTGACAAGGTGCATCTCCTCGGGAAATGGACCTGCGCATTTTTCCTTGCTGCCAGGAAGGAAATTGCTTAGGAAATTGAAGGAAGGAACTGTTAGGACATTAAATGTCAAACCAGCAGGGAAGCAACTTGGGGAAAATCCCAACAGAATATTGTTGCTTTGTCTCATGGGTACTTCATGTCCCTTGCATAAAAGGCAGAGACACAAGGCTCTTTAAACCACAAACTTTAGGGTGAATTTCCTTACCTTTAATTTGTGTCACGTTTTCCTGCCCTCCCACCCTCACCCCTCTCCTGCTACACATGCTTTCCAGACACCTAAGACAATGAATATTCACACCTCTGCCACAAACCCTCCCCTGGTGCTACTGTCGCCAGCACAGAGCATCCTTTGAGGCAAGAAACAGCCTCAGAGTCATCTCAGCAGAAGTTAGGCAGTAGCAGAGATTGTCTTTGTTTCTGGGTAAATCTCTTGAGACAGAATTCAGTGCTTTTCTTGCCTCTCTCTCAGTTGTTCAGTTCAGTTGCTGTGGCCTGGAGGAGCCTGAGTGCTCAGGGACTGGCACTGGCAGTTTCCACCCCAAAGCAGAAGCACAAACTCAGCTCAGCAGCAGCAATTCCTCACCCTCAGCTGCTGCTCTGGAGCTGCTGCGAGGGAGCTGGTGCTCAGGATTGCTGCTACACATCCCAATAAGCCTTTACAAGTGGTACCCATTAGCGGTTTTGCTCATGGCCCGGCAGGGCCAGGGATTTAGCAGGACTTGGCAGCAGCCTGGTCCCACAGGAGGCCACCCCACAGGGCAGGACTGAGCTGGAGCACAGAGAGCCACTGGTGCTCGTGCCTGGCTGTGGGTTGTGCATCTCCTCAGAGCTGTCCAAGCACCTCTCCCCAGTGCTAAAGCCACGGTTATTGCAGCAGCTGGGAACGTGAGTAAGGACTCTAGGGGGAATCCCCAACCTGCAGTGTTTCTAGGGCAGGCTGGAAACTGCTCCAAAATCAGAGGAAGAGCAGACTCAGTGTTGCTTTACATGGCACAAACTATCACACCTGCAAACACTACAAGCACATTCTTGTCTGAACTCACCTTGTCTCATTGTTCCTTTCATTCAGACCTATTTTGTGAGACTCCCCTGGAGGCGAATTAAAATGCATCAGTGGAAGGAGGCTCCAGAGGCCTCAGAGGCTGCGTGGTATTTATTGTCTGACTGCAGACAAGTCTCAGTCTGCCAGCCTGGAGCTTCCAAAATACATTCCAAGTGTGCCAGAAATGAGAGACAAAGCATCACTTATTGCTTAGATAGCTCTCCCTCGCTTTAATGAAGGGTGAGTTATGGGCTGCACCTTCGTGCCACCCATTACACAACAGCATTCGCCACTCTGCACCCTTTACTATAAACATACCACCCAGAGAGATACTGCAGACCTAAACCTACTGCCTGACTCCCTTCACATTAACAAGTCAGGAGTTTTTTTATTGGTGATGAAGAGTAACTCCAGCGCAACATAATTGCAGACAGGAGTAGAATAACTTTTCCTTTCAACTTATATTACTAGGTTTAGAAATAACATAGTTTCTGATGTCTTACTTAGTCTTAACCACAAACTGATTTATAGAACTATTAATTACTATTTATTGGAAAGTCTAATGGGTCAGTAGTTAAACTAACCTATTAGTAACAGCTTTATAAAAATCTCTGAATCACATAATCATCTTTTAATTTAAAGACCTTAACACACACCATTCCTGTACTACTTTACAGATGTAATTACTGCATCACATTACCAAATTCTTAGAAATAACCCCCTTTTCTCCCTTGAGACAGAATTAATCAGTCAGTGATTTCCTTTCACTCAAACACACAAGTGTCCTGGGAAGCATTTCTATCTTCTTACACTACTTGATATGGTTTGCAATTTCCCACTTTATCTAGCTAAATGATCTTTCCACTCAGTATTAGTTCCTCATCAGGAGGATGAGATTAGTTTCTCATCAGGATCTATTCCTGCCTGTGATGTCCAATGAACAAGTAGGGTTGAGCATCATTGCTCAGTCTTTCAGACATGAAAATCCACCTCTGGCTCAGCAGCTTTAACACAACCCTCGTGGGCAGCAGCCAGGGCAGGGAGAGAGAAGAACCAGCTGCAAACACCAAATGCAAAAGCTGACCCTCTCCCAACCCTATAGATGCTGAGCTCCTTCCATCCATTAAATGCATGCAGAAGTTCTCATGCCAGTTTAAACATTGTCAGCCAGAAATCAAAGCCCATTCGCAACCCTTTTACCCTTAAAAAAAAATCAACTACTGCAGCCTAGTGATTTCAGAGGCCTGAATCACATGGCCTAGAGCAGCCACGTGGTTCAGTGGCACAAAGCTGGCTGAAGAAACTGATGAAGAAGTTTTTATGCAGCAAAGATCTATTTGACAGCTTGTCAGCTTTATAGTCGCTCACAACACTCATTTGGTAAGCACACGCTCTGTCCCTGTAGGGATATAGGAACTTGCTGTCAGCCTGGAATTTGGGTAAACACCATTTGCTTACAACTAATCCCTCCTGCAGCACTAAAACAGCTGACTGCTGCTTCGGGGAAGCTGACATTTACTTGGGAGCCTAATTCACCCCATGGTGAAATCCACAGAGAAGCTTCTCCCACCTGAAGTGGGCTTTGGATCACGCTCCTCGTTCCCTACTCTAAGTGATTTATTTCCACAGCAAGCTCTTGTTATGACCACAGGGACACCAGTGTCATTCTCTAGACTGAGAAATTAAACTGTGTCTAGCCTGCTGAGCTTCATAAAAGCCTAAATCCAGATGTTACAAACCCAACAGCCAACAGCCCTGGCAGAGGTATTATTGCAAACCTCTTCTGTTGTCAGAGAAGAGCAGCACTCAAAAGGAGGTGTTCATTCTCTCCTCCCGAGGGGTTTAAACAGCCTCACAGCTACAGGAAGCACCAGGGGGGTCTCTCCTCTTGGTGCTCCACAGGCAGGAGGTGGGATATTCAAGTGACAGTAGCCTTCACCCACTGCAAGGAGAACACAGCACCCCAACAGCCCCCATGCCTCCTTTAGGCCTTTCAGGCTCCAGTTAATGCTTATAACAGAGCATTAAAAGTCTGGGCCTTCTCCAGATCCTGGAAGAAGAGAAACACTTTCTCCTCTTGAAGAGGAATTGGAGGCTACAGGGGGTGGAGAATGACGACAGCCAAACGTATCCATCGCAGTGGATCGGTGTTTTAGGAAAACAATACAACATCATAAAAGTATCCGTAAATGTTTTAATAAGGCTTCTTTTACCCTGAGGAAAAAAAATTACTACTTTTTTTTAATACAGAGTAATGTTTTGAGTGTTCTGAACTTACCAGGGAAACTGTTGACTTTGGGATTTAATAGCTAATATAATATTAAGTACACATTTGCAGCTCATCAGGAGAAGCACACCTGCTGATCAGAAACATGATGTAAAAGAAGAGCTGCTGATGAACTGTGGTCATTTACCTCCTCAAATTTCCCCACTGACGCACATCATCAGAGCCCCTGCAAAGAGAGCCAAGGCTGCTTTCCCCGAATCAAACAGCAAGGGAGATGTTATTTGAGAAATTTAACCAACTTGGGAGCATATGCCTTGCAGACTATCCCCAGTGAGGAATTCATTTTACCCATGCCAGAGCTTTGCACCCTGGGATCCCCCTTCATGGTTAAGGCAGGGAATTAAGCTATAATCCCATCAGTTACATGTTATTAAAAAAAGAGAAACATTGATATTCCTCTTGGAAAAAAAAAAATGGCCAACTAGTAAGTATTAAAGTAATTTAACAGCAGATTGTATATAAGTGAGTCAAATACGGTTTTCATCTATAGCCATACATGAAAGGGAAAAAATGCGCTGAAATGACCCCAGTGCTACAGGTCTGTTGGCAAAAAACCCACACTTTTTTCCAAACAACTTTATGCCACATGATGGTAAGTTTGGACATTAAAACCAGAGTTTGTAATAATGGTTGTTGCAGTTCAGTCCATGACAGATTGGACAGAGGTCTGTAAGTTTGGACAATGCATAGTCAAAATACCCCAAACAAACACCACTGGATGAATGCCTTGGCAAGCACACAAAACATAACCTGACATGGCAAATAGTAGCTTCAGTGCTATTAGCAGAAGAGGGTTCTGATCTATTCCCAATCATCCATCCCCTAATAAACAATCCTTCAAATAATCACAAGGATTCTATGATCTGTGAAAAGGTCACATATCATTATGCATTTATGACTTCTAAGTTCCTAAAACAGGGCAACTGCATGGGGGCCGGCATGGGCTGCTTAATTGATCCAATATCTGTTTCTACAGCTCTTCCATAGAAAAAAAAAATTGTCTGATTTTCTTGGGTTGTTACTTTTGTTTCTTAAGGAAATGAAGCTTGAGCAGCTTATTAACACATCCACACATATGGATGAGCACACACATGGAATCCCTCTCACCTCCAATAGGTTTAGGACTTACTGGTTAATTTTAAACAGGTTTTATAGAGCAGCAGAAATTAACCCTGGTGCCCAGGCAGAGAGGAAAAAACCAAAATTAATGCCTGACTGAGGGAAAAAAGATCAAAAATAGTCCTCAGAGCATCAGGCCAGGGGTACAAGACAAGAAACAAAACTAAGTTCTACTGCTGTGCCCATATGTAAGTTATGACTGAGGATAAACTTGACATGATGAGTTCCTTGTAGAGAGAGTTATTTAAAGCACTCCAAGGCGCTTTTTTGCTTTTGTAGATCCTTGTACTTTTTCCAATGGAAGCACAAATCTGTTTAGGGCACTTAAGCCTGATGATAATTATCTTTTATGGCCTCTCAAAAAGAGTTCATGGATCCTCCAAGATTGATGTACTACAAGTTGTAAAATAATTCATCTCATGCAGACTTCTTGCATCTGCACTTTGGGGCTAGAAGTTTCAGGAACACCCAAGGAGATTTGCAGAATTTCCTAGCTCTGGTTGAAGCAGAAATAGGGTTGAGAAACCTCTTTAATAGTATTTTAGCATTTCTGATTGTGGCTGAAACAATAAAACTGACAGCCGGAAGCAACCTTAGCTCACATCCAGCATGATTTTTTCAAGGAGTCATTAAAAATATCTGTGAAATATCTGCTTGGAAGCACTTTCCTATGTCTTGATCAGATACCCCCAGTGCTTGACTGTGGCATAGGTTAAAGAAAGGACTTGGATCTTTGCAACTTATTCTCCTCCTCCCTATCTCCAGAAAGGTCTGATAAGACTGGGCTAAAAAGAGTTCGGATTGTGGTCCAATTCCATGCAGTAGCACACCTCTTCATACACAGGCAGCCCTAATGAGAATGCCTCCTTAAAAAGATGCAAGTCCTATTTTGATCCCTTATATTTTTACTAAGCTAAAACCAGAAGAATATACAGATCTTTTGGGCAGCATTTCAAAAACAATGCTAGTCATGTCATTAACTCTCAAATTTCCTTATTAAGGTTCTTTTGAGGAGAAAAAATATTTCAAATGAAGATGTGTCTATCAGCATCAGAGGCACCACTTATTTGATATCAGAATCGATGCTTCATTAATCAACTGCTCACACAGATCTGAAGAGAAATCCATGAGAATATAACAAGACAAGGGACACATGGCTTGGAATGCCAGAATACCCTCCTAGACATTTTCAGACTCCTCCAATTTGTCTAATTTGGAAGATGCATTTTCAGCCATCTTCTAAACAGATCAACCAATGACTCACATTATTCTTCTGTTTCATTTCTCATGAAAGCACACTCTTCACTGGCCTCAACCACAAGGTCACGTAGAACATCCAAAACACCTTTCCCTTGACCTATTTGCACGCTGTGTGTGGATACCCACACATATATACCCATACCTGGCCATAGCCAGTCAGTGCTGTAGCAGGGAAAATGCTGCTTGTTCCAAACATGCAAGAGAAGAGGTCAGAGACTTGCTCGAAAATACTTCAGTGCCAGGAACCAGGAATTATGGCACAAAGTGAGGCAGGTAAGGCCCAGGCTGTGGAAGTTCACACCAGAATTTCATTCCCTGACCGTTATCACCACTAATGGATAAATGAGCTGGGCAACACAAGATACACAAAAAGCCCACATGAAAGGACCAGGATACACGGAATAAGAGAATAGGGAGGTTTTTAGAGTGGAGAAAGAAAGAGGAGCTGATGTTTCAGAATATCTGGAGATAGTCAATTTTTCATGTGCCCTAATGGAGAGGGAAAACAGCCATATTTCCAGTTCAGCATCAGCACATCGTGAAAGCACTGTGAAAAACCACCAGAGGTGTGAAACAGCTGTCAGTCACATTGTGAAAGGCCAAGATTAAACACCCCGCTCACCCAGCAGTCTTAGTCTAAGGATAGCAATCATGAATCAGCCACTCAAAGCCCACAGAGAGCTTGTTCCAGGAAACCACCCTTAAAAAAGCACCAGGATGGTTTGGAAATGCATACAGACAAAACCACTCCAACAATCTCCCCACAAACAGATATTAATAATCTACAGACTCTACATGCACACACAGACTGCTCCAAGCCTCCCTGGGTGTGGGGCTGGGAGCACATCCTCCCATTCTGCCTTCTGCAAAGGAGGGAACCGCACCAACGTGGGAAATGGAGAGGAAGGAAACCTCCTCATACCTCCTCACAAAAGGCAAGTCCAAGAAAATAGGGGGCTATTTGCAGTCTCCCACAGTCCCTGGCTGCCAGATGGTCCTTCAGAGCTCCTTGGTGGGGCACAGCTTTGGGCTGTTAGGCTCCCTAGAGCTGGGATAAGCCCGCAGCAGGAAGGAACCACGGGATTGTGCCAAGTGCCAACAATACAAGACCACACTGCGTGAGGCGCAGATGACCTCATTTTCTACAGAAGATGACATTAAAAGAGCCATGTGTTTTCAGGTGTGAGGTAAGGCAGAAGGAGGCTGTTTCTTGTGGAAAAAAAAGCCCACCACCACCAAAAAAAACTAAACAAACAAAACAACCCTGGGAAGTGCCCCTAGAAGGTTGTAAAAGATAGAAGCCTAGCTCACAACCCTTTGTTCTTCTGGAAATACCTTCCTCTGCCCATAGCAACGGAACCAGGACCCCCTATTCCCATTCTAAGTTAAACATGGGCCCTATTGGCTCTTGGGAGGCCAGGATTTCAATCCCTTTGTTTTCATAGAGCAAAAAAATACATGCTTGCAGAAATCACTCTCTTCTGATTCATTTCCTCTGGCATTGTATTGTTAAGTTGCTTACACAAAATACTCAGTTTTCTCCTCTTCCTCCCTCTTTCCTCTCCTTCAGGGCCACATTTTCCCCCAGCTGGGAGAAAGTCTAATTTTCTAAATAAGCCGTTACTGTAGCTAATAGCCTAGAGGGAGAAAAGCCCCCTTGTGAACCCTGAAAATGCTGTGTATTAGCTCTTGTAAAGCAGAAAAATGAAAGCAGGAACACATGTTATACATTAGAGGCTCAGATTTTGATGGTAGGCTGCTACAGCCTAACCTTCAATTAATTTCACCCCGGCTCCATGGGCTTCTCAAGTTTTCTGAACTTCAGCCATTAAATCTGGGTTTACATCACTCAGGTGCTGAAGGTTTCCTTCCGGGTGGAAGGAAAGCTCCTGACCACACGAGCCCCCTTCTTTTGCTGGCATTTTTAGTATTTCAGGAGATAAATGGTGAAAGTCTTGGGGACAGATTGTAAAGAACGTGGCCATATAGCATTTATTACCACAAAAAAAACCCCACTCAGGTTCTGGAGCCATGCATCTGCTAGAAGAAACCAATTATCTGATTGCTAGGCCTGGTTTTAAGAGAGGAACCTGTAATGTACCTATGTTCCTTGTTAGATTCAATTACAAACTGCTGTGGGCAAAAGGGTAGAAAGCAGGAGGAAAAAAAAAAAACCCAGCCGTAAATTCACTATACTTTTCAAGTCAAAAGAAAGGAAAAAAATGTGTCAGTTGCAACCTACTGCTTCTCAAGGACTAAATAGATACATTCAAAGTTATGTAAAACTGTTCAGACCACACCTTTCAACTAATCACCTATAAGTCAGCAGTAGACTTTCACCCCAGTCTTTAAAAATGCTTTTACTCCTCATAGCCAAGTCCTGTGCAGCACTTCTTGCTCTTTAGAATAAGGAATGGCTTGTCACCACACAGACATCAGTCTTAATTCTTTGAAAAGTAATGGAATAGTACGTTATCTCACATATCACCCATCATTTCTGTACATTGGTGCAAACTACATTGTCTTCTGTCCGCAACACTTTGTGGAAACATGTGAGGGGGGAAAGAAAAACAAAAGAACCCACCCAAATAGACACAGGATTTAATTGTAATAAAGTGGGGAAAAAAAGCTGCGATAGATAACCTTTCACTCACATAAAAGCATCTTTGTTTATGCAACGATACCAGATATTAACAAGCACTGACTATTTGTTTTACACCAAAAAACCCCAAACTATAACTATGCAACACTTATTGTTGTTGAAGAGTGGAAATTCTATGCCACTGAAAAGCAATTGTGCTCATTATTATAGCACAGAGATACATATTATATGAATTATAGCGAGTATCTGGGTGAGGTGAATCATTGCTCTTTCTTGCTGCCTCAGAGTTTTAGCTAAGGCTAAACTGGAGATTTTGCTTCAGATGGAAACACTCTTGTGGAGGGAGAGGAAGCACCAGCAGGGATTCAGAGACAGCCTGAACGCCCTGTGTAGGGTCAGAAACTAATCCCACCTCTGCAAGGAAGGGCTGGGGGAAAAAATAGCTCTGGAGAGGGCATGCTCATACTTTCTGGCTGATGAGATTCCCAGAGCTCCTCAACATGTGCTGGGCAGTTACATCATGCACATGGCTCTGGTTCCAGCAGTCTGCTTAGTACATCAAGAGCTGCCGTGGGGGAAAGTAGGAAGAAGAGCGAACAAACTCCTCATCAGAGTGACCTCAGCTAATGCTGCAGCCAAGTCTGTGAGGTTTGGATCCAGAACACCTCCCAGCCTCCAGATCTAGAGCCCTAGCTGCTGCCATTACAGAATGAGGGGCCAACAGAGGCAATAAATACTTTTTTTTTTTTTAAATCAAACTTCAGCTCAGGCCACACCCCTCATGCCCAAAACATAATATGCTTTGATCTGTGTCCATCGCTCCTCAGTATAAGAACAGTTCAGCCAGCAGCACAGGACTTCAGGAAGATTGGCAGAGATCTTCCCCTTCATGCCAAGGGAAACACTTCTTGCCTGTGGCATTTTCCACCCACACTTTAACTCACCTCACTCCATGTTTGAAAATAAAGAGGAAAAAACCCCATCATTATTCAATAACAGCAACATCAATTCACCAGGGGCAACAACAAAGGCAGGGGAACACAGGGAGGAAATGTTTATACATGCACAGGAACAGCCAAGAAAACCAACTCATGAAAAGACAGAAAATAAACAAATCCCACCCTGCCCTGCTCACCCCCCCACCTCCAGCTGCAAACCGGCCAGGCCTTTGTGTCAACCTGGTGCAGGTGCCAAAACTTTGTCCTGGCAGCCATCCAGGAGTTTTTGCTCCCCAGGACAGCAGGGATGGTTAAAGCAGCCATACCCTGCTATTTGCTTTGCCAGTGCTCCACTGGGCTTGCTGCACAGTCCCAGTGCATGAGGCTGCTCTTCCTCTGAAATAAATGTTGTTTCTGTCACTCAGAACCTTCCATTTCTCATTGCTCCTCTCAAAGGGCCCTATCCTCCTCCTCCTCCACACGGAGCAAGCACTTTGGATTTGGAGCACCTCCCACCAGGCAACCACAAAGTTCATCCTTGGTGACAGCCATTCCAAGGTGGCAGGCAGTCCCCAGCCTCACTGCCCTGAATGCTTCCACTGGAAAAGGATCAAACACCTGAACAGGCCACAGGCAGCAGACTGTCATCTTCTAACCATGCTTCTGCCTCCACACAGGGCTAGAAAACAATAGGTTTCCTAATCAACAAGTTCAGCTCTTATCTCACCTTGTGCAATTTTAAGTGTTTTCAAACACAAAACAGACCACACACAAAAAAAACCCCAAAAAGCCCCTAAGCAGTCACTGACATGACTCTTGCACGGTTCCCATAGAGTCTCTTAAAGTGAATGGCTATAAAAATTAAAATAAATAAAAGGAAATAGTGCACAGACTGTGCCAGAGTAAGTTTAAAAGGCAAGTCAATTTATTTTAAAATTTAAAAAGCCTCCCCGACATGAGGTGTTCTTAAGAAATACTCTTATATTTTCCTCCCAGCAGCCTCTTGTGCATCTACAAGAGGAACCAAAGTGGCAACCATTACCAGAGTATTCAAATACCTTATTGTTTTAGCCAGCAACCATCCGAGGCAGGGAGTAGCTCACTTTTAGGCAGAGAACAGAGATATACTAAATACAGGACACAAGAATTCACATTGTCCTCTGGCTAAGTCAGTCTGTGCTACACATCCAGGCACAAGGGGAAAGCAGAGCCATGGTTGTTCCAAAGATGTCGATGGTGTTTTAAAAACAGCTTACAAAACACTCATGTGAGGACTCAGGTCAACACAGCTTTCCACGACCTTCATTTCTTGCAGAAGTCATCAATATTCACCCACTAATGAGAACTCATGGCCTCACAATTGGCTTTTCCCTTTCCAGGTCTGCTCTGAAGCTATTCTTGCTTGCCCAAGGATAAAGAGATGGAGAGAAACACTCAGGTCTCTAGAGTGCAAAGTCAGAAACCTAAACATAGAACCACTCCTTTTGTTGGGCTTTCATTGTCAGTGTCAAGAGTGTCTTATGGAACAGCAAGGTGACTACCAAAACGCACACAGGGCTTTTTGTCTTGTGACTTTGACGCCACTCTCTCAAGTGTCTCTCTAATACAAATGCTAATTTATGCCTTGCTTGTTCTTTTTGAATTCATGCACAGGAAAGATCTCTGTTGCCAAATTGTTGTTTTAGGGGTTTCATCAGAAAAACAAAAGCAGGCTAAATGGAAAAGTTAACCCTGCAGTTCCAGGAGGAAGCCTGGAAAACCTGAACCTGGCAATACTCATTCCAACTAAAATAGCTCCAAGAACATAGTTTTTGTCTCAGTATTTGCAGCTTGACTTAGTGACATTCCAAGGACCTCTCTTTCATTTCCCCTTGAGCTCAGGATTTCATTCTTGTGCATATTTTCTTAAAAAACAAAACAAAACAACACAACACAAACAAAACCCACTACATTATCTCAACACTATTCATCTTCCCCTATTGTCCCTCCACCTTCAGCTCCTGTGCCTCAGCTGTAGTAAGTTAACCGACCATAACCAAAAATCTCAGTAGGGAAGAAGCTCTTCTCATCTACCAGACTGATACAGGCAGTTCCAGGATGAACAGGAGCTTAAACACCCCTCATTCCTGTGGGGTAGGAAGTCATCAGTCCAGGTGGAAGCATTCCCATGATACTCACCAGGAACAAGAATTAATAATAAAACACTTTTTAATTACATAAGTGCTGACAGACCCTCTAATGAAACAGCTCTAGCACTCAGTTTAAATAATAATCTAGCCCTGAAAGTTTACAGCATAAGACCATTAGTAGGCTCTACAAATCTCAGGTAACTTCTTCACAGAATTTTAAAACACTTAGCAAATACTAATTAGTTAAGCATCACATCACCTTCTAAACTAAATGACTGAATTCACCACGATAATACATTGAATTTTCCTGCCTGCACTTGAGTTGTTCAAACAAGTTGCTTTCTCATTTTCCTCAGAGAGAGCACCTGCTCTTCCCTTAGCAACCAGCATAGTCAAACCTGCTACAGAGCCAGGGGCCTACAGACATTTTGAATCAATGACTGAAAAAGGGATTTTCACCTTTTAGCAGCTCAAAGTCCAGCATTATTTTCTCTGCCATCAGCAGGTGGGCTCCAGGGAAGTAATACTACATGCTGGCCATAAAGGTCGATCTATATTACATGTGGTCAGAACAGAAGACATGCTCCAAAAACAGCAGATTTCCCATCACCCCACTCACTGTGCATTAGCTGATAACACATAGAGGCTGAAAGCACAGAGGAGATTTCTTTCAAGGGCAGCTGAACAGAATGATCAGCTCCTTGGTTAATGGACATTCAGCTAAATGCGGCTAAGAATAGCCGAAAATACATATACAGGTCCTAAGTAAGAGCTATTCGGTGCTATAAGCCAGTTCCTATTGGGCCACTCAATTTGTCAAAAGGAATAAAACCACAAACAACACACTCATGAGAAGGAGAAAGTACTAAGGCTCTTTGAGTGCCCATTGCAGCACTGAAGGAACATCAAAGCATCAGATTGGAGGTTTCAGTTTCTTCCTTTCAGGCAGCAAGGTGCAGAGTGAAGCTGCAGCTCACACAGAAGCAGAGCTGGATGCCTAGGGCAGCCACGGCTTCCTTAGCACTTTAGAACTCCAGAAAAGCGGCTAGACAAGTGCCCTTGGATGAAAGGGCCTAGGTCTGTAAAACAACACTTTCCCCAACCCTAACAATTTTCCTCCTGTGTGCACGTTCACCCCGAGCAAAGCTGAATTCTACATATAATGTGAAGTCATCTTGAACTATGTCTATTCAAAAGATATTTATTCAAAGCTCATTTATATATTTTTCTTGGAAAGGACCTGTGACAAGTCACCCCTGACCAAAATTCAGAAGTGTCAACACATGCCCTCTGACACGAGGCAACAGCACCTACTCACTACACAAATACACCTCTGCAAGTAACTGCACAAAGTACAAGGCAAAAGCAACTTCACATTCAGACAAAATTGTTCCACATATTACAACAGCAGCATTATTAAAGCGTGACATTACTTACAGAGAAAAATGTCCAAAAAGAGCACCTTCACGTCACAAGCCGACTCCAGGACCAAGCAAAGGCTCTCAACTCCCTCTGCCTCAAAGACAACACTACCTGGGCAAATCCAAGGGAGGAAGAATAAATCTGTGCACTCTGGGGAGTATCTTGTACCTCAGCATTTAAGAGTGTGGCCATTTAAACACTCTTTAGCACCACTGCAGCAGTTCAGTTCCATTAGTCTGTGCTCATCTGCTTTTGAAGGAAAGTCAGCTCTGTGGCAACAACAGCACGATCAGCCTGTTTTAAGGGCAAGGTTATTCATTGCACCTGTAAACAATTATCTCTTCAAATTTCCACACCTGGAGCTGGACTTGCAGTACCTGGTTCTGTAATTTCAGTCAATGGATAAGCTCTTTCTTGTGCCTGATGTTTGAGGAGGGGGATAAGGAGAAACAAACTGATACTGGTTTTGTTTGTGTGTGTGGTTTGTGCTTGTGTTTGAGTTTGGTTTTCTTCAGGGAATCAGTACCAGAGAATAACGTGAAAGCACAAATCACTAGAATTGGGAAGCGGTAGCGGAGCAGGCATTGAAGTTTAGTGTGCCCAGTGTTGCTTTGTCTCTCAGATACCCTATTTTGGGTCTGTCATGGTGGCAAGGGGCAGGACAAGCAGCTCACTGTCACCTTCCTGCATCCCTGCTTCTCCCTGTGCCTTTTGCATCCTGTGGGGGTGAAGGCAGGATGTCACTCGACAAGGCTTTCCAGCCCACACCTCGGTGAACCTTGTGCAGCTCACTGTTTGCCTGCAGCTTAGTTTCAATGATTTATAAAATGGATGTGCTGCAAAAGCAGCAGTTTTTGCTGTTCTTTTAAAATGCACCAATTTGACAGTGCAAAGAGACAAAGAGCAAAAAAAAGAAAAATCAAAGCGGGTGCAAACTGACTTAGATCCTCCCTTCTTTGTTTCTTAACAAATCTGCTGGAGGCGCTCGCTTGGCTGAGAGGAAAATCATTATTTGCATTAGGACCCTCTTAAGTCACCACTCCTTTGCTCTGAAGAGATCATGAGCCATTGTTTTCCTCCTCTCTCTGAAACCAGTGCTGGGGGCCAGTGTCCCTAAAGTGACTCTGGAGGAACTTTTTGACGTCCTGGCTCAACTTCTGGCAAGCAAACTGCTTGCTGCAGGGTGGCAGCCCCAGGTCGACACCAGTCTAAAATTTCTGAAGAAATGTTGTTGCACTGAACCTCAATTCAGCAAGAACTGAGCCCTCCCTTACCAAACCCAACCTCTTCTTCTGGGGAGTAGTAGAGAGACAGTCACAGTATAAACAAGTTGCACATTGTCACTGAAGATTAAAAACTGATGCTAGTTTGATTTTAATTTTAATGCCTGGAAATTTTAGGGATTAAAAAAAAAAAAAAAAAAAAAGCTATGTAAAATATTAGCCTGAGGATCACAGAATTTGGCCCAAGATCTTTTCCAATTTCAGTGGCATGGTTGAATACACACTGCATAAAGACAACTGTGTCACATAATGCAGCCCATTGCTATATGGAATATCTAACCAAAGGAATGATTCAGGTGCTGAAGGTGCTACAGAGGCAAATAAAGTTCACTAGGTAGGCTTTGCTGAAATCCCTATTGTGCTTCTTTTTCTGAAGGGGAAAAAATGTGTTTTCAAATAAGGAAACATTTTTCTCAGAAGTCATCTGGTTTCTTCAAACACTTTTGGAAAAAATCTCTGCTTTGTAATAGATAACCATAATTTTTCTTCCACTGAGCTCTGCTGTAGAAGAATTGGTTTCTAGCCTTGTTCTTGTATAGCAAAGAATTCAGAATTCTTTATTTCTGTCATTCTTACACTGTCTGTGTACCAAACTAAATTCTTCATTTTCCTGGTTCCCCTACCCTTAAGTACTCTTATATATATATATATATATATATATATATATATATATATATAACTGCTTATCCACTCTGTGCCTAGTCACACATCTTAAATATATTTGAAACTCTTTCAAGGCTTTGAGGTGAAATGAAACATTGTGAAAGTAATTCTTTCCAAATGCTGCAGAGTGCCATCACACAGTAAAATTGCTGTTATTGCACACAAACACCAGGGAATATTCGCACCTGGTGTCTACAGAAAGCTCGGGATGGGTGGAAATGCCTGGAGTTGTGCTGATACTGGATACTTCAACACCCTGCTCAATGCTCTTGAAGTCCCAGGACATTCTGCAAACCTGAAGGCAGCTCTAGATGACTTCTTGTTGGCAAGGAAAAGGTTTGTGAGTTTCAAGAGGATTTTGCTCTTTTTTCTTTTTCTTTTTCTTTTAATAAATATGCAAGGAACAATAAGCCAGGGTGAGAGAATTTCATATATACCTAGAAAAGTACAGTAGGTTCAAGGCCACTCCCAGCCAAAACTGCTGCTGCCCCAGCCCAGGTGATGGCTGCAGTCTCAAATGAGTGACATTTTTGTACCACCACAGTGCTGTTGACTCTACAGGAGCTAAGCTGAATCCTTCATGTGTCACTCAGACCAAATGCCCCCTGACTCCGGAGCAAAACCTGCCTGATCAGTGTCTGAAGGATGCAGCCCTGGGGTACATGGTTCACTGCTGCTGCCAATTAACTGAGAAAAACATCCCCATCGCTGCCTGGGGATCGTTCCCACTGCAACATTATTAACCTTTACAGGCTTTGCCTGTGCCCAGAAGGCGTCACTGAGCTTGCAGAGGCAATGTGCTCGGCAGGGTCTCAGCAAAGAGACAGCATCTGTCTGCAGGAGGCAAAAGGCAACACCTCCAGGAGCAGGGCAAAAAAACCCACGCAAGTCTGTTATGTTCTGCCCTGGGCCCTATCCATCACGGTGTGTTATCTTCCCCTGAACTCAAAGAATAAGGTGACCAGATTTACATCCCTCTGTTTCACGTGGAAACTGCTCAGGTCACCAAAGGTGAGCTGGCTGCAAACACAGAAGACACTTTTTAGTCAAGCCCACAATATATGCAAAAGGTAAAAATGCTTGTTGGCATCCCAGCCCAGAAAAGACAAAAAAAATCACAGATAGAAAGGGAAATAAGGTGTAGAAAATTGCTGCATTTCTAAATCCTAATATTTAAGATTTTTCTCCCAGCCCTGGACAACTGCCAGGTTGCTTTACAACATAGTTTTCTCCCTGGTGTTTTGCTTTCCCATTACCAGGTGCTAAACTGGCTGGGCTTCATGTTTGCCTCTCACACAACAATCTTGGATCTTTGAAGTAACAATACATGCTCTCAGATGTGGCACAAATAACCATGTCGTGTTTGCCAATTATACTCTACTTGTCTATTGTTAACAAACCATGCCATTTCTAGTTTCCTGCAATAAATTCAAGCATAATTATCTTGTAATCTTGCAGGTACCAGTGTAATTAAACCAGGGAATCATAGTAATAATTACCAGGTAGATACCAAAGACACTATGCTGATCCCAGATCCTTCTGTATGATGCTAATCATGTCACATGATATTTGTATTTCTTTGATACTTTCCTTAATATCTCTGAGAACAGCCATGCGAAACTGATTATCTTGTACCTTATTAACTGGGGCCTTCAATTTAAATTGACTCTCCAGCTTGCAAGGCAATCACAAATCTTACATGGGACAGAGATGTGACAATTTCATTCCTAGATAACAATGCAAATGTGAGACCAAGCTACGAATAGCAATTGGAGTCAATCACACCAAAGCAGTTTCATGTTAAATTGCATCGCTTAGTGATTTTTTTTGAGATAACAGAGATTCCTATGCCCTGCATCAGCTTCCTGTCAGGAAACATCATCTGCCAAACTTCCTGCTTGCCACAGTGGGGAAGAAGAAGACAATATAACATTTTCTTTACCAGGATCATTGCATGGCAATGGACATCCGCGGGGAACTGCTTCCAGCTGGGCAGAAAAAACAGTGAACTAACAGCAAAAGGGGATGAGAAGAGACAAATACAATGAAGAGGACAAGTTCAAAATACGTGAGACCTCTGAAAACAATTCACCTGGACACCCCTCCATTTTCTAGCACAGTATGAAACTGAGACCAGCATGGTCTTGTGGATGTTCCTGTACTTTCTGAAGACACAGAACAGTTCAACAAATAATTTGTTTTTTAAAGCCCACTGAAGTATTTTTGTTTTACAGGGGAAAAAATAAGGAGTTCTCAAACATATCCTAAAGTACAGTAGTGACATATCCCTAACAAGCAAAGCCAAAATGTCAGAGTTGTTGGGTGACGTGCATCTCTTAAGAGGAAGGACAGAAGGTGAAGGCCTGTGCATCAAAAAACTTTTGCTCATGCAAATACTCACATGAAGGCAGCAGTTTTGCCTAATTGTTAACAGAAGTTCTGCTGGCTTTTCATCTCCCTCGGGCTCATTCCCACTTCATCTGCTAATATAGCAAGTTATATTGAATTGATTGTCAGCAAAGTTTGCTGATTGGGAACCCAGTCTTTCATGCTGGCAGCAAGCCTGGAGTATGGATTTGTCACAATAATGAGCAAGGCTGGGATATTTTGAATAAACATGGGCTCCTCTGGTGCAGGGACAATTTGTCAGCTGAATATGAGAAGTGTGGTTATGGGTATTAAATGCCAGAACACTAAAAGCTTGGAGACTCCTGAGAACCCTACTGTGAGCCAGCTCCCCTCTCCTGTATGCCTAAGCAAAGCAGGAGAGATAAAAACACTGGCTGGCATTTGTATTTCCAAAGCATTTACATTTAATTTAATAGTATTTGTTATGCCTTCAGCAAATAAACTGTGGCAAATTTCAACAAACTCTCTTGTACCTAAGCAAACCTGAGTTCCCAAAGGGGCTGCCGGCCGGAATTAAAGGCTGGAGCAAGGCAGAGCAGCATTGCTGGGGGCAATGGCCCAGTCCTGCTGCACACTGCTTGTTTGCAATGCCAGGCTGGGAAAGAGGGCTCCAGGGACAGAGAGCAGCTGTAGCTGCTCTCTGGGAAGCTCAGAGGAGGGGGATTCCCTCTTCGGGAGACCCAGGCTGGTTGGCAAGCAGCTGGAGCTCAAGGGCAGCACGGCTGACTCAGGTCTGGGCAAGGGCAGACATGGGGCTCTTCAGCTGCCCAGTGGCTCTTGCTCTGTTTCGGCACTGACAAGGTTTGTTTCTTACCTTCAAGGTATCATGATGTCCCTGGTTTGCTGCCTAAGCTCTTTTCCTGGCAAAACCCAGCAGCACGGAGGCTCCCCTTCGATCCCTCAGTTTCCGCAGGTTTCCCTCCTCCTGCCCTCAGAGTGGCTGCAGGAGCCTCCATTGTTCACCAGAGCTCCTCCATGCTGTGTGTGCACAAAATCCAGCTTTATCCAGCGGTGGGCTGGCATTCCTCTCTTGTGTAGGAACACTGGTTTATTCCCCAGGAGAAGTGCCCCTCACTCCCTGAGAGCCGCTGGCCGAGGCCTGATGGCAGCCGTGTCACAGCCACATTTATGACCTCAGGGTGTCCCTCTCCTCACGGGGCATGGTTCAGGGAAGACCTGCCCTCAGCTTAGCTGAAAGAAGACTTCTCTGTAGGGAGAGGAAAGAAATGAGAGTCTGTAGCAAAAAGTGGGCTGTCGTCTGTAAAAGGCAGCAGAGAACAAAGCTGGCTTGGTACGGATGTTCTCCTGGGTTTTGTCATGGCTGCTGATGGCTTTTCTCCGCTCGCCGCCAGTGACTGCTTTTTGTCAGGACCCACAAACACCTCATGTTCTAAATGGTTTGAGTGCTGGATGAAGGACTCACCTGCCTGGGGAAGGTGAGGATATATGGCTACTTGTCAATCCCGGAGGATAACGCAGCAAAGCTAAGCTGCCAGGCCAGCACCTGCGGCCTCTGCAGCGCCTCAGGCCCAGCCCCGCCACGGTGAGTCCGTGTGACTGATGGTGTGTAAGATCCAGCTCCCCTTTCTCCCCTGACCCCTGAACTATCCAAGCTGCCAAGTTTTACATTCCACTGCATCACTTTGCAGCCTTCCATGCTCGTCCCACAGCAGCCCTGCTGATCCAAGGCTGGCCTGTGGCCCCAGCTGAGGCTGACACTGTTTAGCTCAGCTCAGACTGCTGTGGTGTCCTCAAAGAGACTCACTCTTGTTCTTCCTTCCCATGTGGGGAAAAGCTAAGTCTCCCTCGTGCTTCAAAAGCTCACTTACGAAGCTCTCTGAACAAGCACAGGACAAAGCCTGCAAAATGAACTTTCATCAGCATCATGCAATCATTTCTACCCCTAACTAGCCAGGCCTAAAGCACATCGTGTTCCCCACAATCATCAAGCAAGAGCTGCTGTCTGCTGCAAGGTAGAGTCTCGTTTTGCTTTGAACAAAATCCTAGCTCACTTCTAATATGAGACTCTCCAGAGGAGAGAAGGCAGAGCTCTCTCTGATGTAGAACAGCTGCTCCAGCTCATTGATTCATGTGGGACACACAGAAACCTGCACAATGGTGCTTTGTTACAGATGCTGTAACACGGGCTCTTAAAAGCAGTCACAACACAACATTAGCACCTCAAAGCCTAGAGAAGCAGGGCAGGGTAGAGAGCAGGCTGGTAAAACACAGACAGAGAGAAAGCCTTCTCTGAGCAAATGACAAACGAAACTTGCAAGGCAGAACGCTATGTGGAGTTATCCTGATGTTTATCTGGAAGGCAACTGAGGTACAGTGGAGAAAGGTTTTCCACATGAACACATGTAATGAATTTTGTTGCACATCCTGGGTCTTTAGTTAATGTTCAGTGATCTCTTGTGAATTAGATGCAAGATGCAATACTACTCTCACCTGAAAAATAAGAATATAGAACAAAACCTGTGTTTCCAGCACTGCTACCGACTGCTGCTACCCTGACATCCCTGACTTCAGCAAAACTCACATGGAACTGATGCCACTGCCTCGTGTATATGCAGAGAAGGTGAAATTCACGCTTAAGCAGAAGGGTCTGGGTATCACATCTCACTTAAGCCTTCAAAAGACACTCCAGCTGATACATAGAAGTCGAGAATTAATTGTACCCCAAGACAGCAGTGCATCAATACCAAAATCTTGTTCTACTAGCTTCGTTCCTCCAAAGGAACCCCCAAAACCCCCACGAGGTCAAGAAGCAGCTTTCATTCTTGGCTAGGTGTAGCTGTGAGGATTAGAACATGATGACAAATCCAAATCCTGAGGAAAAACTGCCAGAGGCTCATAAGGCTGCCAAAGTACAGTAGGCAGGCTTTCACATAATTGCAAGTCTTCCTTTCTCAAATGCCCAACCTGATTGACCAATTAAAGTGTTTAATTCTCTGAGAAAGAGTCTATCATTAACTGTAATTTGTTCTAGTCTCACCAGTCCTTTCATGGCTGCCTCTGGTGAAAGAACCATTATGTATGATCTCAATCTCCATATTATAATGTGGAATTTTTGATAGTTTGCTATAAATAGGAATTGATTCATAAGGAGAATAATGAATTCATTGCTAGTCCTTTACCAACTACTTAATGACTGTCAAGATACATTAAACATCCTTAGCCCTACACTGGGGCCTGAGTTTATTCTTGGCTAACACATCTGACTGTATTATGCACTCAGTGAATTAATGCCAGGTGAAAAATAGTCTCACTGAAAACACATTTTAGAGTGCTTTATTTCATCATCAATATTGACATTGATCATTATAAATGCCTTCCAGATGAGGCAATAAATAGATCATCTGTCGTCATTGAAAAGAAAGAGAAAATAAAAACCAAAACCAAACCAAACAAACCCACCCCCAAACCTAAAAAAGAAAAAAAAAAAAAAACAGAACAAAGCAAAAACCAATCAACCAAACAAAACGCCAAAAAATAAAACCAACCCAGTCCAGCATATCGTGTTATCACCATAGTTATTCTCACCTGAAAGACCTTGACACCATGCTAGGCCCTGTACAAGTTACAGGTACTTCTTAGGCTGTACTACTCGCCAGGTGATTAACAACACAGTATAAATCCATTCATACCTTCAATTTTTTCTCAAACCTCACTTCCATGTCACGTCCATGCATCAGTGTCATTCCCAAAGTGTACTGACAACTACATTTAACTTCAAAATAACAGCAGGCATTGCTCAAGGCTGGCAGCCCCCTGCTCCTGCCAGCCTCTCCTCACAGAACCAGCTGCAAAGACTGAACCCAGGCTCTGAGAGCACACACAAGCTCCTTATCTCCTGTGTTATTCAGGTGTTCCCAGGGCTCACAAGTCCCCAGGGAAAGGTGCTGCAAAGGCGTCCAAAAAAAGCCTGAGATCTGGCCATTGCAATAGCAAAAGCCAAAGGTAAAGGAAAATTATTTTTGGACGTTGTGTGTCTCTTACACCAGTGGTCACTTCCAGCTCTTGCCTTTCCAAGACCCAGGGAGGAGTGCCTGTTATGCTACAGAAAACATGGATCCATGATTTGTGTTTCTAAAGGGAACAGAGTAGGGCCAGACGCTGCGGCCCTACAGAGAAGGTCTGTGATGCACAATTACATCCCAGAACATTCCCTTGCATGATGAATATCGGTACTGGGAACAACCTGGAGGCTCCTCTGCGATTGTGAATTCAGCATGAGACCTCATTATTTGTTATATACACTGGGTACATACAGGGGCTTAATCCTACACCAAGGGAGGATGGATGACTGCAGATCAGTTTCTCAATACACCTCCAGGATTACTGAATTGTTACCTCTTCTTTTTCTTTTCTCCAGTCCCTTTAAATAGGCTGAGAATGCACAGAGGGATGATTAAGTTTGTGGATACCGTCACAGACATTTCCTAAGGGAAAAGAGAACATGCCTAAACTTCAGAGTCTGGAACCAAATATGAAGCTAAAATTAGCTAAAGAAGCCATTTTCTGAAGGAGCTAAGGAAGCGAGCCCCAAGTTCCTGAAAGCAGCTTGGTGTTTTCTACTGGCAGTGACTGTTGCAGCCAGAAAATTGCTCCAGGAAACTCTGCACAGACCATTCCTGTCTTTTCTTTCACTGCAGGAGCAGTGCCAGCTCTCCCTGACCTGCCTCCTGTCTGCCCATGTTCAAAAAGGGCACCCTGAACCCATCTCTGACCTGTAACTTCTTTTCTGGGAGCCAACCACTTTCCCAATTCCCAACGACACACAGTGAAACCTGGCTTCTCACATTTCTTCTCAGGTCCCACTTCCTCAGGTCAAAAACAGCATCAAATTTGGGCAAAGAACACCTTTTTGTGACTTCCATATACTCATGCAAATCCCTGCAGTAAATTCTCTGTTGTGGCACCTGGTCTCCCACTGATCGTATCAAATTAAACTTATCCTTGCAATTTTTAATGAAATTCATCCATAACATGGTATAGACACTTGAAGCTTTACTTTGTTGCAATAAATCAGGAAGAGGTGGAATAACAAGCCTTGGAACCTGCAGAAAATATAGACAGAGATTACTAATCAAAGAGAAAGGGGAGTCTTTAGTCAATATTCCTGAGGCAAAAGCATTAAGGTTATATATATATTACCCTGTATAATAATATGTACATAATAATATGTACAATATGAGCTGGCACAGCTTGCTGGCAAGTCACCCTAAAAACACACACATAAAGAGTAGCTGTCTCAGTTTTTTGGATGCCTTCACTAACCAGTAACAATCCAAAACCTGTAATCCTTCTAAATTAACACTATTTGCTAAATTAGAGATTATCACATTCAGAATATGTTCTTTCCTAGCTATAACAGGCCCCATGTCCTACAAAAGCTGCTTGCATACAACAGCAGTGCAAACAAGAAAAAAATACGGGAAATCCAATTATTTAAATCCCAATTCAAATGAGGCTGAGGAAGCCACAGCAATAAATCACCTCCAAGCACAAAATACACTTTTATGGAAAAGCCAGGGTGGGTAAAGCAGCAGCAGACAGTGTGAAAATAGACCCTTCCTGGTGCCCCCCAAAGAGGAAATTTAAACAATAGGCAGATAGGGTCTAATGTTTACACAGGTACTGGAGCGTGATGTATTCCAGTTAAGCCCAACTGCTATTTAAAATGTCCAGTGACTGTTAATGTAAAAAGAACTCTGATTGCTAAGTGCCAATTCTCTGATGGGGGACAGGAAGGCTTCAGTAGCATCATTTACATTTCCCTCTCCTTTGCATCCCTTCTTCAAAAAAGTGTTCAGTGTTCAGAAGAAAGACATTTGATTAATAATAAATAGTATTCCTCAGCGCAGTCTCAACACCTTGGTCTGCAGCAGAATCTTTCCAGAGGATGTTTAAATCCAAAGAACACCAGCATTTTTCAGGAGATATACCATTATCAGGCTAGTTCTCTATTCCAAGCATAAAAACTATTCCCAATATTGGAGCTGTGTTGGGAGCACTGATGGGAGTCATTCCTCCCACAGAGGGATGGGAATGAACACCAGGCTCAGTCGTGAGAGTGGATGTCGGGGACAGGACACTTTTGGGCTCTGCCACCATACCTCATTTGTCTGAGCCCCAGATGTCCTATTGGTACAGCAGAAATAAGAATTAGAGCTGCCCTGAAAGTTTATGAAGCTTAAAAGAAACCTTGGGTAGAACAGATGCTGTTTGCAAGAAAATTCCTATTTTTGTATAAATGTTTGGGCTGTTTGTAATAAAAAATAACACAAGCCAGATTTTTTTTATTATTATTATTTCTCTTTTTTGGCAATGAAAATCCAAAGCTTTTCAATGAAGTCCAAGGGAAAAATAAAAACTATCTTCCTTCCCCAAAACCTTATTTTAGTTTTGTAGAATAAAAAATCAACAACAATAGGAAAGTAAATCTTTGACGAGCCCAAGTGAATCCTACTCATCATAGAGAAACACTTTGGCTGAAAGGCAGCATTTAAGAGCCAACTGCTGTTATGGATCAGCTCTCTCTTGATAGCACAGTTGTGCTGAAGTCGTGGTCCAGCTGACAGCATCTTGACTTTCACAGGTTACACAGGTGGAGACAAGGTCAGGTCGTGTTGAAAGCACATTTAAGTCCCTGTTGAACCATTTTTCTCCCACTTTCACAGGCAAGTTTAAACTGAGCTGTGTCAGGGCTAAATGACTATTTAGGTTGAGCCAGTGACTCAGACATTAAATCAAATGGAGAGCCTGTGGTACCTAAAATCTCTCTTTGTGATGATCAAGGAAACCATGCCAGTCCCTTGTTTATTAAATATTCATTCAAACACAGTTGTCACTAGCTTCAGTTCAGGCACTCTGAAAAGGGTGAGGAACCCAGGGTTATCTTAACAGACCATAAAAACCAGACCAAGAGCCCATTTTAAACCACTTTCCTATTCCAACACGCCCAAGTAGCCTCATTGAATGAAATACCACAGCATCAGCTACAACTACACAACTCTAAGAACATCCAGTGCTCCCATGTTTGGACACCCAGCAGCACTGAAAATATATTAGCAGTGTTGGGAAGGAGAGACAAAGGGATCTTCAGAACACAAACACATTTACTTCCTTACACTTTCCCAAAACAGTTCTAATGGATGTAGTGGTTACATATTCTTCCCCCTCAGGGCTTTCTTTTGGATTGCCCAGGGTAAATGATTTTGATAATGTTGTCTTTGCTTTCTGTGGTTTGAAATGGAGCTATTATTTCCAAATGGACTTTCCAAATAACAGTGGAAACAAGAGGCCATCAAACAAACATCTGCTGTGAGCCTTGGGGATGCTGACTGGAAACGGTGTCAGAGGCTCTGTTTGAATAGGCAGTCAAGAAAATACCCATTTTGATTAATGTGTACAGGCATTAGTATCAATCATCATTTCCTTCCCAAAGAAAGACCTTGGAAATACAGCACTTGAACCCAGCTGTAGACACTGCTTCGGACATGTTCATAATGTCTCTTTCAAAACAGAGCTTGCCGGGCTACTTTTCTTGACCCCTCAGAAGAATAGACAATAATCTGAAGTATCCTAAATGCAGCTAATTGCTCTGAACTGTGTCTACACACAAAGCAGAAATAAAAGATACTTCTCTTTCCCAGTAGAAATCAGCTAGAGGAACTATTTATATATAGGGGAGAAAAAAGGGTTGGTCATTTGACACAAATCAGTTCCCTTTGGTGTTTGCAAAACAGAGCAAGATCACAGCACGCAAGCAGACTGAAATTGAAGCTGAGTAAATTTATAGACTTGTTTTCATTTGTTTTAAAAATAGATTGTAATGTCTAAAAGCAATCAACTGATGGTTTTGGTCCACTTCTGTCTAATCAGTGCTTCAATTGATGCGTCTCCTAAAAATACTTGAAATTGAAACTGTCAGATGTTAACAATATCTCTTCTTCTGCCATTAGATAATATGCAATCAGTGATTATGGGCAGCAATGAAGCTCCTTAATTCAATGACTACACGCCACCTACTTTCCCATTTTGCTGACGGAACATCCAGCTGTTTCTGGTTCGTATCAATGCACTTCAAAGATTGGCAAGTATAGCTACAAAGCTAAAAATAGGAACATTCTGCATCCCACATCAGTCACCCTTTTGCAGCAAAAGAATTTCAGAAAGTTCTCGACTAGACCAGAAAGAATGGGATTTATTTTTAATAAGCACTAGACACTCACACTGGTAATCATCGTGCTATATTTTCTCCAAGTAACAAAAATTGACAATATTACTGGTGGATAAGTTGACTCTTGAGCTGCTTTGCTTTCAATAAAATTATCCTCTACAGGGAAACTTTTATCCTGCTGCATCAGTCTTCAAGCCAATACCTGTCTGCAAAGCATCTTAGGGTTTGGTCCCTGGAGACAAACAGTTCAGCTGCTTTCTCACCCGCTGTGTCATGGCTTCTTCTGTGAGGTTATGTTCACTGTAAGTATACGGCAAACTCAAATCAGAGAGAGCAGATTAGCCTTGAGTGATGTTGGGATTTGTGCCTTCTCGATGTGAAAGGTGGTAACTTGTACCACATCAAACCCAGGCAATTATAAAGACTGATCCCACCCCACGGATCTCACTGGTGGCACTGGGTAAGGATGAGTTTGTACAGGCAGGTGTCAAAATGATTGTACAGAAAATCAACTCGCAGATAAGCAGGCCTGCTTTTTAAAAGCAGGGTAGAGAATGTTATTAACTTTAAAATGCTGTAAAGTAGTGTTTGACCACTGAATTTCAAGAGCTGAGGACTCTTTTATTCACGGTGTGTGCATGGCACACAGTCTTAACTCAAGGCAGTTTGTTTTAATCACTGTTATTTTTAGATGTCTGTAAATATGGGTGCCTTGAAGCAACGACTGTGACTACTTCATGCATTTATTCAGGGGCTGTGCAATATGCTGAGCTCCATGGGCACCTGTGCTCCTAAGCCACAGAAGCTGTCAGCTTTCCTGGGGTACAGGTTTGCAGTCTGCAGTGTGCCCAAGTCCTTCCCTCTCCTTCTCCCAGCCCTGCCATGCTGCTGAGGCAGGGAGGAAGCGGTGTGGGAAGCTATGATGTGCTTCAGGGTGGGGAGATCCCCTCAGGTCCTCCCAGCCTACTCACTGCCACGAACAGAGACCAAAAGGGCTGCACTCTAGCCTAAGGTACTTTATCTGACTTGTCTCTAATAAATACCACAGTCCCAACAGCAATTTCTTGCTGAGAACTATTTATGGTCAATTCACAGCCTGAAGAATAAATGCCATTACAGAATTAAAATACTTTTGAATTACAAAGTTGAAGAAATTCTGCTCTGCTTTCAGGGAGAGCGCACTAAAAAAAGATGTTGCCTTCATCACGAGGCCTTTACTTGCAAACTCTTTCAAAGAGAGGGAAGCAAAAACAACACCAGCACTGCCCTTAGGGATTTGCTACAGGGTCTGCCAGGTCAGCAGGGTCCATAAGCTCCCCAGAGCCTGCCCAGGAGCATTACACTTCCCAAAACTTGCTTCTCCCTAGAACTGGCTTCAGTCTCTTCTGTGCTGTTGGTCGTCTCTTGTGGTTGGTTTTCCTTCCTTCATCCCTGTTCAGTGTGGATTTACTACCAGGACCAAATAGTACTGAGCAAGGAATGAGCCCCAAAATTAAAAAGAATTAATTCAGAATACATTTAAATCTATCTGAGTGCAAATCCCAGGTATGGATTATACTTCCCTCTAAATCTAGCATTTGTTTGTGCATTGGGTGTTCATCTACCACACTGGCACTCAGAGGGTTAACAGGAACTACCTTCTAGTCTCTGTCCCAAGGACTGAGTGGCACAGAAATATGGGAGAAACCAGCTCTGAAACTGGGTTATCCCAAACATGGCAGCACCATTTTGCAGAGATTGGTGTGGCTCAAAACTATGGTAACAATAGAGCTGAAATGCCTGGATGTACCTAGTTTCCATGGCATGGCAAGAGGGCTGTCCCCACGAATAGGTTCTCTTTTAGGGACTAAGTTCCCCCATGTGAAGTAAAGCCATGTTTACTTGTTCTGGAAACAGATGAATTCTCAGCCCTAGGGCAACAAAATGGGAAACTGGCATTTTCTGAATTGGATTGGGGGGTTAAAGCTGTCTTAGCTCTGCCTCTTCCCTTACATACCTTTAAGAGCAAAGTCCCTCCTTCCTAGGCTCAAGTCTTGCCTAGGTCTAGTCCAGATGTATAATCTACATCTGACAGGCACAACTGTGCTCCTCCCTTCCAGCCATATCTGGAGCCTTTACATGGAACCATATGAAGCTCTGTGTGCTCATGAATTAGTCTTTGCTCAAATGAGATTTTCCTCAATTATTAAACCTCTTTCCCTTTGCCCCATCCCTCTTTGATTCTTTTCTATCTTTATGCTCTAGGGAGATTTTCAGAGGTCTTGTTGTGAGGATTACAAAGACAATAAGCAGATTATGGAAAAGCAGCTTTTTGGTGTACCCAGCATAATACAAATTAGGATTGTTTATAACTTCATTCCCTTATCAGTTATTACTGTGTGTATGCTGAGGTACTTTGAGGTCTCTAAATAAACTGAGAGGGTCAAAGGTAACTGAATTATTTTAACTGGCACATTAAGGAACACACTTGCCAAAGAAAAGATCATGTGTACAATGATGCTAATTAGCAAAGCTTGTCTTATTTTTAAAATAAACAATGGGAAAAGGAGTAATCTTGTGCAGAAGGACATGGAATTTCTGCAGGTCTAATTTATCTGGCTGTGAAAAGAGGACTGTCCCTGACTTTGCAGACTCTCTGGTTTCTTTGGGTTTTAAACTCTTCAAAGCAAGGAGTGCCTCTCACTTGGCCCAGCAGAGTGAGAGTCTGAGCTTGATGAAGACTTCAAAACCTTCATCTACTGCTAACTAAGAATAATATTGTTTAACATTTCTCCCTTTATATGTTGGGAAATTTACTGCATGTCTTCACTTCATAGTGAATCTAAAAAAAAGTAAAAAGTCACCACCCTATCCCCAGGAAGTCCAAAGAATACAGAACTGGGTATTTTATTTAAGGTTCTTCCACTTTTGCCTTTGTGGTCCCTGCTGTGTTCAGGGAGGATATTGGTGCCCAGACCTACCAAAGGATAGACAAGATACTCAGGCAGCTAAACCTGTTCTGGTAGGTAGCAGCTCCTCTGACTTCAGGCATTTCTGTAGCTTCTAGACAGCTGCAAAAAGAGAGGGGGGAAATTTAAAATTAATTGCTCTATCATTAAATAAATATATGCTCTGGCATATGTCCAGCTGAAGGGGTCAGGCAATTATTTGTATCACTAAGAACATCAATAACAAGGTGCAGTGCACTGCAATGGAGGTTTGTAAGGAATTGATGAAAAGAGAGTTATTTTTAGATTGTGAATAGGTCTGACGAAGTGAGCTCTAAAACTCTTGAGGAGAAAACAAAATCTGCTGTGTTCAGGTTTACCAGCATTGAAAGCCATTCCCCTGTCTTCTGATAAAAAAATACAAGTGTAAATGTCAAGCCAAGCCAGTGATGACCTCTGACTTCTCTGAAAATGCCTCGATTCTTTCAAAAGAGCACTGGGAGAATAGGCTGAATGACTAACTGGTAGGCTGTGCTCTCTGGAAAATCCCAGAGATGGTGTTGAAATGACTGAACATCCCCAAGGGCAGGACGAGCAGAAACACTGGGATCTGCACAACAGCTCTGCCTCACTCCAACACCACAACAGGCTCCTTCCCCACATCTGGGGCTTAGGGGAGGAAACGAATAAAGAAATCCTCCACTTTGGCTTTTTTCCCCTGAAACCAGAGCTGATTTTAAAGTGTATGTTCATGTTTTCCTTCCTTTTCCTCTCCACCTCCTGCTCCCAAAGGCACAGGTATCAGCACAGGGGCAGCTGCCCTGAGCTAGGGAAACATTTAGGGTTGGGAGGCTCAGAATCCACAACCCCCATGCTGACACTCACCCTCAGAGGCTGCTGAACTTCTTTTAGACCCTCTCTGTGGAAGGCAGCACCTGGTCCGTGGAGGAGGCTTATGAATGGCTGTAATTCTGTGTGTGCATCCCTGTGCTCACTAATCTCGCAGCTCGTGCTGTCTCATTTCCCTGTGGTGGGAAGGGATGGGAGGTGTTCCTAGGTGAGCCTGGAGACAGGACTGCACAGGTGTCAATGACCTGGGTCAGGTATCCGCAGTGAAATATGGTTTTTCAATTTAAAAAAAAAAAAAAAAAAAGAAAAAGAAAAGAAAACCCAAAACCAAACCAAACCAAACCAAACCAAAACAAAAAAAAACAAAAACAAACAAAAAAACACCACACACCAAAAAAACACACAAAAAACCCCATAAAAACCCCCCAAAAATTATATATATAAAAATATAAATACATATCACACACACACCTGTACAGATATATGCTTTAAATAGATATATCTTCCCCTGACAAGGTGTTTAAGGTTTTACATACCAAGTCAGCAATAAGAACATTAAATATACTACAATTCAGGCTATTAGAAAGGCTGACTGTGACATTTCTGCTCCTGCAGATTTTTCAAGTAGAAGAAGCCTCTGCAAGGCTGCCCAGTGGTGTTTTTAGCAACTGAGACAGGTCCTTATTTTCCAAGGTGGCTCAGGATCTCTTCCTGCTCTCAGTGACAGTGCCTGGGGTGCAGCCAGACTGGAGGAGACTCCCATCACACCCCGCAGACATTACTTAATACTTGCCCTCCTAAAGCTCCTACAGGTTAAGCCTTCCTGATGCCAGGAATTCTCAGCTGAACATCAACGCAGTAATAACCACGTATTCTCCATCCCCGTGGTGAACTTGGGCAGATTTGTTGTTGGTTGCTAAAGGCAACTCCTGACTGATGGTTTCCAGGAACTTTCCAGCAGCAGGGTGGGGCCGGGGCTATCGTGTTTCCAGGGCTCTGCAGACGGGCAGAGGATACAGGAGAAAAAGAGGGAAACTGGAAGACCATAAAGGTGCCAGAAGTCGTTCAGACTTCTGCCTGTGAGTGGCTTGTAACCACAGCAGCAGCAGCAAAGACTCTCTGTGGGAGTTTGTAAGTGATACCAGTTGCCTGCCGTATAAAATAAAGTAAAACCAAAACAAAACAGAAAATTTGTAAAAGCTCTTTCAGAGCCATTAATATTAAACTCCCTGCTCTTTTCACTTTCTCGTACTAAAGTCATCTTGGTGAGACAAATTCCTTTTAAAATATTTATCACAAGAAAAGGGAAACGGTCTGAAAGAGATTTGCACAAAAGCTGTTTATCAGTCCTGGGTGTGCGAGCCAATCTATCAGCCCTGCTGTGACTCTGGGAGCAGTTTCCTCCACCTAGCTCATATACTTCAGATGATATGAAAGCATTTCAGTGTGCACTTGAAACATTTTTCTCCAGATTTGTTCTTCTAGTATTTTTTCGCTAACATGCTTATTTGTCTCTTTTAAGGTCTGCTTTACATTACGTAGTCTCTTTGTGTTTGGTGCAGATGAAAAGCACATGCATTTCCACTCCTCCCTCATTCGAATGCTACTTTCTGAAGAAAAGCATCTCATGTGTTCTAAAAAACCGTTGTTATTATAAAGTTTTTAAAAAAAAACCTCTTGATGACTCATTGGGAAATGATTAACAACATCATTTTCTCAGCTTTGCCTTATACCCATTCAGTCCTAGATCTTTCTGCCAAAAAGGTGAAAACCATTTCTTGTAGGTGGGGCTGACAGCTCTATTGTTAAGATTGTTCAAGTACATTTACCAAACATTAGCTATTTTAGCTAAAATTTCCATGCTGAATATTTACTTAAACCTGAATTACATGGGAAAATCTTAGCCAGAAGTTTTTCTTATCTCTAAGACCAGGGCTAGGCTATGTTTTGCCTTGTCAAAATACTCTGGTAATCTTTTTCAGAGAGGCTTTACTGCCCTTAGCCTTTGAAAAAGGAACATGAAATTTGCCATTGTGAAAGCCTGCCCCGATTTAACGACATTAGAAGGCTTTGAAAAACTGCAGGCACCGTTTGACCAGATCCAGAGAGCACATCTCTCTGACGAGCTGAGTTTGTCCAGGGGCTCCGGGATGGGAGAGACAATGGGAAGGTCCCTGCCTGGCTCCTTCTCCTGGCCAGGCTGTCTCAGCCCCCTCAGTGTCACTTCTCTCTCTTATCAGGCCCTTTCACACACCTCACTAATCTCACAGAAAGGGGCTGGATGAGTTCTGTGCCAGCAGTCAGAGGTAGGTCCAAGGGATAGAAGGGCTGGTGAAAGATAAATGGTGGCAGCAGGCCCTCGGGAAAAGGAGGCAGGGAGGGAAGAGGAGGCAGGGAAACCTCCCACTTGCTGGCAGTGAGCTCTCAGATCAGCACACCTGTGCTTTTAAAACTCAGCCTCAAGAAAGCCTCACAGCTTGAGTTTCTGAAGGTTTACTAAAGCTCCTCTGCACTATGTACCTGGCATCCTAGGGGCAAGCAGGACTTTGAGTTTAGTTGCAGTTCTGGATTTGTGGCTGCCCCTGGATCCCTGGCAGTGTCCCAGGCCAGGCTGGATGGGGCTCTGAGCAACCTGGGACGGTGGAAGGTGTCCCTGCCCAAGTCAAGGGGTCGGAATGGGATGATCTTTAAGGTTCCTTCCAACCCAAACCATTCTGTGATTCTGGCTCATCTAGCCTATGGGGAAGACACCAAAGCAAAGAGCAGGCACTCCTTCCCTCCTGCTTTCCCAGGATTTCTCTCCTCCTGAACCACATGAAGAAGGAAGCTACCAGAACTGTACAGCAGTGTGAGGAGCAAGAGAAGGAGGTTAGATTGTGAGACAATACCTGAGGCAGAAGATGGAGATTTGAGGTTTATAGAGGTTGGAATGGGTGCCCGGGGTGGGGGAAGGGGAGCTGGGCATGGGGGGTTCAGGATGTGGTACTGGAGCCTGGCTGTCAAAGAGACTGAGATTTAGGAAGAAAAAAAGATATTGAGACTGGATGAGAAGCTGAGGGAGAGCCATAGGGATGAATGTTGATGGCCTGGGGAGGGGAGCTATGCTGTCACCATGTGGAGGAGAAAGATGACCAGCTGAACAAGAACTGGGGTAGGAAGAGCTAGGATTAGGTGTAGGTGTGAACTGAACATTGCTACTCCTGCAGATGTGCCCAACCTGCCTTTAATCCAACTGCTAAGTGCAGCTGTGGCCCCAGGACCTCCCTGGGCTTTGCAAAACCCACCCAAGGTGATGGGGGAACCCACAGCAACACTTGGCTGAGGAACAGCCCGAGAATGAAAAGGGGAAGCTGGAGAGACCATGCTTGAAAAAGGCAGGCAGAAAACTGTGCTCACTGAAATACATCCCTTTCTGGAGCCTGGAGAGGAAATCAGGACTCCACTGCTTTTCTGGTGTCAGCAAATCCCTGCTCCAAAGTGTGTTCTGCCTCGCCAGTGGTAAGTTCACAGCCATTACTGGCATTCCATAAGCCCAAAGAGCAGAATTGCTTCAGCAGAAGAGGGGGTCACTCTCCTGCTGCTGATGTTCTGCTAGCGAGGCTTGGAGGGGCAGAGGAGATGCTAACCCAGTGCAAAAATAGGTACTTGAAATTCAGAAAACTCCTCAATATAGATAATCTTGCTTCATGTTCTTTATGCATATCACAAGGGTCACCAGAAGAATGGCTTTTTTATTTCTGTCCTTGTGACCCTCAGCACACAGAGAACGGGTGTGCAATAGGGACCAGTTTGGTCAGGTTTATTTAATGAGGCCATTGCTTTTTGACAGCAAAAAAAGCACAAGGTCAGGGAAGTAAAGACATGTTCAGAGTGGCTCAGAGAACAAGGGACCAGATAAAGGTTTCAGTGACCATGTAGCTTTTCCTGGCACTTAAAAAACTGTCTTTTCAGAGTAGAAATGATCTTTGAGTGGTTTGTTTAATGTTAGTCCTCAGACACACTGTTACCCTATATTGCCCTATAACCAATTCCCAAAAGTTTAAAAGCAAATTGGATCCCAAAATTGCCACATTGGCTGCGTGTTCTCAAAATTTCCCTTCATTTCGCAGCCATGAAAGGCGGTTTGAACTAAGCCACAGGACCAGCCACTGAAACAAATGAACAGATGAAAAAAGTGCTCAGGTTCCTGCAGTTCTGCTTACGTTGCCACATTTCAGCTGCGAACACCTCGGCATGGCTGGGGACCACAGTGATGCAATCACTTTCAAAACTGACCAAACTAGGCTAACTTCATGTAGGCTACAAGCATTTTCCAAGGAGGAGCAATGTTGCATCCTTCCTCATTTGGTGTTGATTTTAACCCATGATTCAGTATTGAAAGTCTCTCTTTTGTACTATTAACATTATCAGATATTTAACCTTGAAGAAATCTGTTTTTTCAAACTGTGACAATTAACAATTCCTTTCTAATGCCAACACGTATCTGTAGGCTTGTCTTTCTGCCCACCAAACTAGACATCAAACTCTGCAGCCACTCCTGTTAATAATGTCCTCCGTTAAGGCTTTATTTAGAGGAACCAAACCAAACAAAACTGAGTGACCCAAACCTTTACAGAAACAGCCAGGTCAAGTTCTTCAGGTCAACCCTTGCTGAGTTTGGGGCTGAGGGAGAACTCTGACCCCGTACACAGAAGAACCTTGAGTTCTTTTGAGTACTGCCTTCAGGCTGGATGTAGTTTAATTAAACACCTAAACAGTGCCCCTCACTTGTTTCCCACCCCCCTACATGTCACCCTGTGCCAGAAAGGGCCTTGCTGCTTTCCCAAGTCCTTAAATCCATGCCTGAGGTGTGTGAGGATGGTGACAGTACCCCCGTTATGGTCAGACTGGCCGAGGTGCAGGGACCCCCCATGGCCTGGCATTTCCAGTTGCCATTGTACCCAGCTGGGATATCCCAGAGCTCGGAAGGGATTTTGGTGGTGTTCTGTCCCCTCACATCACACAGCTCCTCATCACTCCCTCTGCTGCTCGTTACAGTCCCACAGTGTCTATTTCTCTTACGATGGCATCAAGCACAGATCTTTCACTCCAAATCCCTTCCTCCATCGTCTCCCATCACCTGCCAGGCCCCACCAGGACTAACTCCTTTTCCCTGCACTGCCTGCCTTCATCACTCAGCTCACCAAGCCCCTCCTTCCCATTTTTCTCAGCAGCCCTTTGCCTGCCCTAAGCCTTTCCCGTGCTGGGTTTTATAGGCTAATATATCCTGCTGCAGCTATAATATGCAGAGTAGCATTTCCCTGCATAATTTCAGAACTGGACGCATCCATCTCTTCCCCAGTCACAGCTCAGAAAGCTCCTCTGAACAGATGATTAGTGAGTCAAGAAGTTTATTAGAAGACAAACAACATACCAAGGTAAAAGCCATAAACACAAATCGCTTATGGCCGTGGCTCCTTCTGGTGCCAAGAGGGACATGACCTTTAAAGCTGTGTTTGATGGCCTGGTCCTGGCTCTCTGTGCTCTCCTCGGGTTGTCATTCTCGTAGGCTTCAATACAGAGTAGAGATGAGTCCAAGTTTGCTATAATGTCCCAGAAGACAGCGTGGATCCACACCTCAAATTTTCATGTCACCCTGTCATGTAATAATGTGTTCTAATGGTCCTGGACAGATTGCTTCCCCAGGTTTTCCAAGGCATTCAGCAGGAAACAAGTGTGGAGAGTGTCTCCTCCACCCCATATTTCAATACAAATTTTTGGTTTTAACATTGGACTTATATAACGCATAGAGGACCAACACAAGGCATGTAATATCCGGAATACATCATTACCAACAGCAAACATTCAAAAATTGTGAGCTAGAGCTCAAAAAGTAACACAATACATTCAGAAAAATTAAATACTAAACATTTAAAGTTGACGCTCTTCAGCTTTTTTTAACCACAAGAACTAGACACTGACTTTTGTATAATTTTTTGAATGACGCCAGGACAAAAGGCTCTAGAGAAAACAATAAATATTTTGAGATATGTCAAAGTTACAGCTTTTAACCTGCAATCTGTGTGTTCACAGAGTGTTTTTAAAGGGTCTGCAGAGGGTAACTAAGAAAAGCAAACCTATTTTCTGCAGTATTAAATCACGATACAGGAACTGCCACTTCCACTGGGGAAAAAAAAAAGGTTTTAAGGTGCTGCAAATTGTAAAAGGTTGAAAAACATGTTTCTGGTGATTCTGACTCCAGCTTTCAATTATTCAAGTGTGCGAGGGCCCCAGTTCTACTGAAGTTAACTGGGATTTGTTCTAAATCCCACAGGTACTTTGGAAAGTTCAAACCAGAGTTTCTGGATGAATGGTTCCAACTGTGTACAACGTGCAGAGCTCTGTTTTTCGGTAGTGTTTTAGGGTTTGGGGGGAGGTTTTTTAGGTTTTTTTTCTTTTGTGGGTTTGTTGTGGTTTTGGTTTTCTGGGGTTTTTTTTGGTCCAGCGGAAGTGTAAATCCCTGTGTATAGAATTTAGGCCTGTGTGCAGCAAGCCAGAATTTTTTGATTACGTTCTGCAGCCCTTTCCTGACAGTCCCTGAGCCTTGGCATTTCCACGCCGGCTGCCTGAGCTTTTATAATGACTCGCTCCTGTCCTTCAGCTAATATTTCTGGGAGGGATTTCAGGGATCTTTTCTGGCTTGGGAGTAGTTAGTTAAACTGTCAAGGCAATGATGAATGGAATCTGCACCCATGTGTTACCACAAAGATGCCTTGCAGACATTTCCTCAGATCTCAAGGCATCTGGCTGGGGCTTTCTTACGTCACCAAATACAATAGAAGAATAGTAATGATTAGCAGTTGTATAACAGCACATTTCTCCAAGTTCTTTTTTGCTTGGATGTTTATAAAGCTCCGCTGGAAGAAAAACAATAGTTCAAATAGGAAAACTAGGGAAGAGGTGAAGTTCCTTGTTTAAGCCACAAATCCATCTCAAGTCAATGCCCAGCACACAGTTCAGATTCTCTGCTCAGATCAAAACTTCATAGTGGAAGCAGGTTTTTTTAAAAACGAGGAAAAGAGATTTTAGTTTCAAAACCCCAAAGATTTCTTGACAGTAACACTGAAAAAACCACATTCAGTTCCTTTGAAAGCTGTCTTACAATTCAGAAACTATGAATATTAACTTTTCTGTGTGGCTTTCTCACATTAAAAGTTGCTAAACAGCAGGAGATGAGCATGAAGAACAATAGGGGTCATCCTTAAAAAAGAAAATAAAAAACCTGAGACTGTGCAAAAGGAAAACAAGTGATTCCTGAATTCCAACGCTTTCTTGGTGTCCCAATTTTGCTTAAGGCTAAGTCACTCCTTTCAAGGAAACATCCACAGGAAGGGCAAGGTTGTTCATGCTCTGAGTCAGGGTCTGTCACTGTGTTCCTGGGCAAGCTGCCCAAATCCTGAGCAGGGCAGGAGGAGGCTGTGTGTCCCTGTGGAATGGCATGATGGAGCCTAGAGTAGATTTGGCATGCAAATGCCTTTGCTCTGGTCTCGGGAACAAGCCTTTCCTGCCCCATGGCATTCCAGCCCTCAGTTCTCAGCGATGCCTCCTTGCGACTTAGGGAAAAGCAGATCATATTTGAGCTACCCAGGCCTTCTCAGGGGTTAAAACCAGAGAATGTTTGGGGAAAAGGTTTGTGCTGATGGTGCCTGTTAGGAGCCAAAGATCTGGAAATGATTTGTGGTCTCAAAACAGGAGACATCAGGTAGGGCACTTAATGTTGAACTTTGAGGGTGTTATTCTTAAATTCTTGGGACTGGCTTAGAATTGCAATAATTAACAAAATAATTTCAGCCTAAAGCGTGTTTTTTTTATACTCCTTCCCTCTGCCCCATCCCTGTAGCCTAGTTTGGCACTGATAGGAGGGGAATTGTTGTACACATTTCCTGTCCAGGAGAGAAAATCACCCCGTGCTGCGATGCTGTCCCTGCATCCCTGCCAGCCTCCACTCCCAGCCCCAGCCCCGGAGCCAGGCGCTGGCAGGAGCTTCCCTCTTACACAATCCTGCTGACACAGCGGCCAAGGCCAAGCCCAGACCAACTTCCAGGCCCTCTCATGCTGCTCTCCCCTCCCCATTCTTAGCCGTGGCTGCTCCATCCTGGTTTGCTGCAGCAAACTCTTCAATTCAGCTTTGACTCCCACAGGGATTTTCCACACAGCCCCCACCCAGTGAATAGCTCCACTCTGAGTTTCTCAGTGACCTGCAGGGGCAATCCCGATGTGCTGAGTGAGGCTGAGGGATCAGGCTTCCCCCAGTTCACATCTGTCACCTCATCCCTTTGCTGATGCTGGTGCTTCCTGGAATGCTGTTCCTCCAGTGCGCGTTACACTGAAGCATCTCTCTCCCCAGCCTAGTTTTTAGCTTCAGTGGCTCATCCTCTCATTGAGGGAGTTTTTGTAGCCTTCAGATTTGACTTTTGAAATTGCTGATACCACACGGGCTGGGAACATCACCATGCTCCCTCCACCACAGGTAATCTGGGCACCTTTGGATCCCCACGGGCTCATTTTAACTGCAAACATCCACAGAGAGCTAACTCAGTAAAGGATTATTTACACTGCAAATCTTCTTCAGATCTCCTGGCAGGCCGGTTGCTTGATGGGGCATCCACCCAGGCTTTTTGCACATGGCAATTGCGAAAGCCCTTCCGCAGAGGAGCTTTTTATTACACATATCTGGACAGCGTTTGGCACATGCTAAGTGGCGTTAGCCGCTCCTGTGATTCGCTGCAGCGCTGCCCAGTAAATAAGGTTTGATGTGCTCCATTTTTCCCTGCTGTGGGCTCCACTGCCGTGTCTCCCTATGCCACCTTCCCAAAGGATTAGTGCAGCCCTGGAACAGGCAGCCCCATTACTGCAGCTGTCTCACCGTGTGCTGTTATCAGCTTGGCTCATCGCAGCCAGACCTCCACAGCCTCCCTGGAATTCCTGGCAGATACTATCACTTCCTAGATATAATACATCACCCTTTAATAAATTAGTATGTGCCTAACTTTAATGACCCAGGGAAAGTAATCTTTAAATTGATGGTATCGTTTTAAAAGAATTTAACTGAAGATAAGTCTTATGTCAATTGCGCAGTGTATTAGTTATATCCACCTTGAAATGACTGAACAGGCTGCCTCCAGCTTGTGGGAGATTCACATTCTTTAAAGACGCAGCTTTTTAAAAACAGAACAACAGTTCCAGCCTTCCCCTTTCATTGCTCCATACACCATCAGGGGTGTTTGGGTTCACATCCCCTCTCTGGGCGATTTTGCTGCTGCGTAATTTAAAAAGCGTAATTGTAGAGTTATGTACTGTAAATTTACTTACTGCTGCACAAACAGCACTGCCCATTTCAGGGCCATAAAACTGCCCTCAGTCCCGGTGTGGGACTCACGTGAGCCCTGCTGCAGGCACAGTTTGGCCCTGACGGTGCAGGAAGTTCATTACAGATCCCATTCCACGTATCCATGTAAATTTGTCAACCAGTAACTGGCAGAATGGTGCTTCAGGAGCAGAGCATTCCCTCACAATGTCTGCTCAGTTCGCTGGAGCCTACGAAGGAGTTTAATTTTTCATACCCTTCATTAAAAGAGACCACAGGGAGGACGAATGAGCGAGCAGAGCCATAAATACACTACAGATGTGCGGAGTTTTCTTTGGGGGCTCGAGTCAGAAGTGATTTGGCTGGAGCTGTGTGACACTCGCGCTGTGGCGTGGCTGTGGCCCAGAGGGATTTCTCCTGCGACACAGAGGGAAGGGCACAAGGCAGATACCAAGGGCACCTGATGGCACCCGCGGACTTTTCCTGTGCCAGAGGAAAGCAGGGATTTTTCTCTCAACAGCTCTGAAAATGAAGGCTGGTCCGGGGGATTTCTGTGTCTACACAAATTAGGAAGATGGAAACACATAAATTCACTTGGCAGGAAGCACGGGGTTTTGCTGATGCTCCAGGAGTTTTCTCACACGATACTGAGTGAAAGCCATTTCCATCGCATTCCCAGGTGATGGTCTGCATTAGCCTGCCATGTAACAAAGCTCTGAAACCACTACCAAGCCCTGAAGAAAGAGCAGAGAGGTGAAATTGGCCCCTTAATTTCCTGAAGGGCAATGTGACAATCGCACAGAGCCCCCAGAAAATAAGACTGTCAGTGTGACACGACACCAGGGGACTCTCAGCTCAGGCCACCCCTCCACGGCCCTCAAGCCCTTGGCTGTTCTCTCCCGTATTTACACCACAGGTCCCTGACCTCTCTTCTTCTTTGGGACCGTGCCAGGCACAGCTGTTTGTCCTGAGGTACAATCCCCCGTGGGCTGTACCTGCTCCAGGGGGGCAAGGAGCAGGGGAATGACCCGCAGGACACCCACAGGGACAACAGCCCTGGCCCAGGGCATCCCCTTGGGCTGCAGTCTATCCGGGCAGGCATCCCCCACGGGATGAACCACACCAGCACTCTTTCACCCACTTGGAAAACAAATACTGACCGTGAGAAAACAAATTAAAAAGGAATATTTGCTCAGATTTGAGACCTGCCCTCTCTCAGTGGAGGCCCATAGCACCACACACTAAATGAGACTCCTCTGAGAACTCCATTCTTTTTCATGGAAGAGATGCCAGGCTAGTACTGAGGGCACTGGGTCTTGTGGGTATCTACAAATTTCTTGCATGAGGTGGGGAGGGGATGTGTTTTTTAAAAAAAAATCAAAACCATCCCAGATGTTTCATGGTAGCATTTCTGAAATAAAGCACTGATTTTTTTCAAAGCAATGTTTGGTTTTGTAATTTTTTTCAAGGTTATGATTACTTTGAAGTTTATAAACACTTAATACTAGAAAAGAGAAAAACACCCCTCATTTACCCCACAATTATTTAGATCCTTGTTTTCATGATGAGAGTCTTTGGCACAGCTTGTGAAAGATTAAATATTCACAAAGTGCAAGGCATAAAGAGGTGCATGACTTTGGCAAACTTTCCCCAGAAGGGATGGGAACATTGTTTTAGGAAGGGTGCCTTTGGATGGAAGAAAAAAACAAAAAGAAATGGTGATGAAAGAAAACAAACGCAGTTTCACAGCAGGGTTTAACTGGCAAAAACCAAAGAGAAACATCTTCTTAACCCTCTCACTACTAAGAAACAAAGCTCTGTCTAAACCAAATTTTCCTTATAGTCAGCCTGTCCTGTTCTATGTGTTCCAAGTAAGAATGTCCTAGTATTATTCTCTTCAATTTTTCAGTCTACAGTAATTATTTTTGCTTGCCCCAAATGCCTCTTATTTCACTGCCAGCCTCTGTAAGGGAAGCTGAGCTGGAACAGATGAGAAGATCGTGCAAACAGGGACGATTTGGGGGCCATTTGTCAGAAAATATCTATTAGTCAATCTAAAAATGTGCATTTCAACACAACTTCTGTCAGTGTTCTCAGGTGTGATGTGCATAAAATCAGAGAACCTCAAAAAGAGCAGCAAGAAGCTGGAGCATGAGGATTCAGAGCCAAGTTAAATTACCCTTCCTCAAAGGCAGAATTCAGGAATTTCTTCATGGAAAGAGTGGTTAAGCATTGGCAGGGGCTGCCCAGGGAGGTGGTGCAGTCCCCATCCCTGGAGGTGTTCAAGAAATGACAGAATGTGGCACTGAGTGCTCTGGTATAATTGACAAGGCGAGGATGGGCCCGAGGTTGGATCTTGGAGGTCTTTTCCAACCTTAAGGATCCTGTGATTCTCTGACAGAGCAGAAGCAAAATAGGGCATCACCCCCCTCATCACTGATGTGAGCCAGCCCACCAGCTTGGCAGGGAAATTAAGGCAAAGAAACTAAGGGAAATTAAGAGGGAACTAATTGCACCCCAACAGACTCGTGACAGGCAGAGTCAAAGAGACCCCTGCCTTCCTCTTGTCTTTCCCTGAGGAATGGAGAGAGACACACACCCCAACATTCACATTATACATTTCACTGGACTGTGGGAGAAGAAATCTGTTGACATCTCTAAAATATTCACTGGCCCCTCTGGAATACCATTTCTCACCTGGATGCAGGCAAGAGGTTCTTCTGAACCGGGAGATGTGCACAGCACTTCTGAGACAGGATCAGCTGCGTTATCTGAGTGCAAAGGGCTTATCACTGCTTTACAAGTGGTGTTTGTAGAGCTCTGATAAACAGAATGATTATCTTATAGCAGCTTGGCTCTTCCTTTGTTTCTGTCTTTGGCTGAAAGGCTGGGTAATTAGTTGAGAAATCCTCTTCTCTACAATGCTTAAAAAGACAGTCTTATTCAAGACCTGTTTTGCAGCTGAAAAACCTTTCAAACCTCACACCTCTGCCATTTGCACATACAGGTCTTAGAAAACAAATTAAAACTGACCAAGAAGGAAAGATCAGTCCATCTCTTTATTTAGACGTGACACAAACGCAGTGACATGAAAAAGCCAACAAACAGCAGAAGTCAGGGACAGGTCAGAAAAACAAAGAGATTAGAGGCTACTTGCAATTGCCTGAAAGAATAAAAATTGGCCTAAATCAATTTACTGTGTGTTCTCAGCTTTCCTGCTTGCCTTTCTTACGGAGCAGACCCTGGAAATCATCTTGGAGCTGTGATTTTACAGCAGTGAAGAAAAATACATCCAGTCAGTGTCAGAGGGCTGTGCCTGAATCCCTTACACCTCCCGTGCCCACATTTACAGAGAAAGTTTTAGTGAACAAATTAAATGACGTCTTTGTGTTGGAAATTCCAACTGTGTCATGTTAACAGATTCCTTTCACAGCTGAATTCCTCAGAAAAACATCAATAATTTAACAATTTTGCTGGGTTTTGACCAACTAGAGTTGATACCAAAATTTTTCCTGCCATTTAACATTACTGCCCTTATTCTGTTCTTACACCACTTTCATTCTCTTTTGAGGAACTGTGCTGGTGGGCTGTCTGACACAGAAGATATAATAATAAAATAAATGGTACATCAATAATCAGATTCCAAGGAAATTCACTTACATAGCAGACTACCAGGCAAATGTAGGTACTTAAAAAAACAAACAGAGCCATTCTCTCTAAAGCTATTACTTTCTCTCTTCCTCTGCTTCCTCTAATAAGAAATTAAAATCCATCGTGTTCAGGACATTGGAATATTCATCATTCTGTTCACTGGAGGGTTGTGCTTCAGGAGCAGTGGAGGGGTGGGGAATGAAACCAGCGCTCATTTTGACTTGGTATACAAAATGAAAGACCAGATCCTCATTCAGTACAAATCGCTATAGGTCTTTTTGAAGCAATGCTGAGAATGTGGCCCTGGTCCCAAAATGAAAATTACCCTTCTCCAGGAATTACAGTTATCAACATGGACATTTTCAGGGGTTTTGCAGTTACATTTCCACATATGAGCATTATATTTTCTCTTGGGCAAAAGCAGATTATTGTTGATCAGAGCTCTCTTGCAGAGTTCCAACCAGGATAAGGTGCCACTTGCCTTTAACCACCAGCAGAGAGCCCCAGAATGAAAGCTCCCTCCTGCCAGGACACTGCTTTTCCCTCTTGCAGGAATGCCCCAGGGGATCTGTGTACTCTGGAAGGTGCCTGTACCCCTCCCCTCACCACAAAGGGACCTTAGATAACCATCACCACGAGAATATGAATAGCAACAAACCCCCTTCTGACATCCCTCTGCAGCTCACCATCCTTGCCAGTCCCAAAAGATGTGGTGCCACAAAAAAAGGAACTGGCTGGGCAATGGGCTTGGTACTCAGCAAAAGAGCTGCTCTAAACACATAACTGTCCTAAAATGCTTCCCTAGTGCAGAAAAGAGTACATTTCGTTCAGATTATTTCCCAGAAAAGGAAATTAGCTTGCCCTGACCTCAGGTTGGACCCGAGCTCACAGCATCACTGTTCCAGCTATCCAGGACTGGCTTGGGTATCACTGCACCATGCTCCAGTTGTTGCCGTGGGCATTTTCCATACCTAAGGCTCAGGTGAGGCTCTCCCTGTATCAGGATGCTGGAAAATGCACCTTCCTTATGATGCTGTGAGCGTTGGCTGTGCAGAAAACAGCTGGTGGGAAGAGATGCCAATCTCTGCTGCCTCAAACATCAGCCCAGAGGTGGGGTTTGTGAAGATACAACCTGGCTGGGACCCCACAGCCATGACTGCTCAGATCCATCAGTGTAGGGTGCCCCGAGGAGGGCAAGGAACCAGAGAGTGACACAACAGATTCACGGGATTTGTGGCCGGGGGAAGAACACAAGCACGAACCAAATCTGGGAATGTCCCACCTTGATTCATCAGTGAACTCTCTGCTCCCAACAGGAATTAGAAGCCAAGACATGTGACTGTAAAAGTTTAATACAGAAAGCCCTAATCCAGCACAGATCTGTAAATAAATGTGTGGCTGTGGATGGAGCATCACACAGGCTTACAAGAGTTTTGAAGATTCCGGCCTTAAATAAAAAGACACCGTGGAAAAGGAGGGTCAAGGAAAGCAGCTGGAAGAAAATTTTAATCCCAATAACAATGAGTTTATAATGTAAATATGTGAAACTTACTCACAAACCTGTCTTTGCCAATTTCTTTGCTCTTTTTCAGTTGGAAGCAGACAATAAATGAAACCCCTCGAAAACAGAGGGCTCGATGTGCAACAAGAGGTAAAACCAGGAAAGAGCTTTTCACAGCTCTGATTTCCAATAACTTACTTGTAAGGCATAGAACTACCCAATTATCCTAAAACAGTCATCCAATTTGTTTCTCTGTGGGGAAGCTTGGCTCGCTCAGGTCATAAGGATCAGGAAATTTGTTCTTTGTTGAAAGAGGGTATCTTGCCCTCTCATGTTTCCCAACCTACCACAAAAGCAAGGAGTGAGACTGAGAAAAAGACTTTACAAAACAACAGGGAGACTGTGTTCGACAAAGAAATGAATCTGCTGAACTCACATTAAATACAGACTTTGCAAGGCAAAGCACCGATTTTTGCTGCAACGGATTTGCTTGGGCAGCCTAAAACTTCTATTAGAAAGTTTCAGGAGGTGCAGTGAAGTATTAGTGTTTATTCCCAAGTTTTTCCAAAAATCCCTGAGAAGTAAAGAACTCTTCTTTTTTTCCCATGCAAACTCCTTAATATGAAAACCTCAGCAGCAATACTTTATTCTGGGCTGGGTTTTTTTTCCTTCTCCATTTTGATGTGTTTTGAAAGCCCTCTAGGCATCTATTTGCATTTTCCAAAAGCTTTGGAGATCTAGCCCTAACTTACTTATGAAAATGGGGCTTGAGCTCTGGAACTACTGAGGTGTTTTGGAAATTTTGCACTCTTTGTATTTTAAAGTATATTAGACTTGATTTTGCTGCTTCAGGGGACAGGTAATTCCTATCATTTTCAATGGAGATGAAGTACTGTGCAGCAGGAAAAATGGAAGGTCTATAATTTATTGACAAGGGCAAAATATGAGAGGGGTTTGGTGTTCCTTTTTATGTGTATGATAAAAATGTGTGCATAATAGAAAAGTAGGCATGTCTTTTGGCACGCTTTTGCCAGCTTTACAGAAGAATAACAACAAAACTCTGATTTAGAAACTGAAAGTGACTATAGTTATAAAATTATTTAAATATACTGCTGATGAGCCATATCTTACCCTGGAAGTGATAATTGTCCTAAATCAAAAGCAACAGTACCATGCCAGGCCCTTTAAATATTCCTGGTTTGGGAACTCCATGGAAGGATATCTTAGTATCTTAAAGTTTTGCACCACACTTAGAGAGAGACGATTCCTCTATGTTTTACAGGAAAAACAAAACCAAAACAGCCAACCCAAAGAAACATTGGAATTACAAAGGTTTTACAACTTTTCTGTGTATTATAAAAGAATATTCTTGTCTAAATGTCCTTGATCAAAGAAGGGCACAAGTTTCCAGACACCCAGCAAATTAACTCCTGCATTAAATATTATACCTGTTTCAAGGGCACATGTCCAGGTTCCTAAATTAAAATCTTCTTCTTGTCATTCCCTCCTAGTTAAGTCAACTATTTTTGTCCCCGTCATTGGACTTCTTTTAAGGTATGAGGTTTTTTTTTATACTGAGCCAACTCTACAACAGAAGACTCTTTTTTGACAGTTTGACCCTCAGATGGTTTCTCAGTCCTTGGTTGGTGCCATGGCTCTGCCACCATCGAGGTCCTCCAGGGAAGAGAGATGCAAGTTCCCATAGGGATATTAATTTGTTTTGGCTGGTGTCTGTTCACTCTCTCAGAGCCACAGTACATAATTTTCTCTCTTCTGAATTGCTTGAGATTTATACCGGTATTTCTCTCCAGGACTTGGCAAAAAGGTGACGCAAAGTACCAACTTAACATAAAACTTAACAGGCAAAGCATTTTTGTTGTCATTGTGTTCAAATTAAATGCCTAAACACTGATATTGGTAATTTCTCCCCTCTTATCATATGACATTTAGATTTCCTCTCATTTGCAGTTTGGTTTTAGAACAGTCAAGGTTCACATCCTTCTTGTTCTTCTTTGTAACCATGACAACTACAAACTTACTTTTTCTCTAATGAAAGCCAAGACTCTTGTGCAATGATCTACACAAGACAGAACTCGAAGAAAAATACTTTAAAAATTACAGATTACAATCAACACACCAGATTGATTCAAGCAGGCCTTTAAAACCTGGTTTAAAGGTGTTCATCCAAATCTTATAATCTTATGGCTAATGCCCAAGGGTGAGGTCTGCTAGTAATGTTTCACTCCTCGGTAACCTTCCCCCACTTTAGACTTCAACATATTGCTCTAACTTGAGTGACCCAATCTACCTCTGAAGGAAGAAGATGACTTTCTATTAATCAAGGAAAATCAGAGGAAAAAAACCCTTTGTTGATGAACAAACAGAACCAGGCTCACCTGATTCCCATTCCGGTGCAATAAACAGAAGAGCCACACTCATGAATAATGAGTCTCTTGCCTGCCAGAATTATCCCTGAATATATTCATGCTTAGGCTGCACCCATGAACTGGGAGAGTTATTGCTGGTACTGACAACTAAAATAAGAGAGCTCTGGTTGCTTATTCAGGGCTGGTTCCCTAGTTAATGTGAGTAAACATTTAAGGCCAGGTCAGAAAGAAAAAGGGGAGGAATTTGGTTTGGGATTCTTTTTTGAGCTAATTTGGATCTCTTCCACAGAGCCGAGTCTTGAAATCTGCAGTCTCTGTGAGTATTCAGAATCTGCTGTATGAAACAGAAATAGAACCTATTTCCCATCTTAGAATATCTGTCTTTTGAATTTCAACCATTTGAAGACAGAGATTGCATTTTTCTGTATATCAAACACAGCACATCACTCACACTCAATGCACAGCAAGGCAAGACCTAGAAAACACAGAGAAGAAACAACCAGGAATTATTGCTCTTCAGGCTCCAAGAAATAAATATTAACTGAAAAGAAAAACAAAACTAAGAAGAAAGAGTTTGAAGAATGCACTTAAATTTTAATCTGATGTTTGTTTGCTTCCCCTGAATATCAGAGGGCAGCTCTATTTTAAAAAAAACACAACCTCTTGAAATGTTCATTTTACAGTTAAGCAAATACACCACTGGACATAAATTAACCCCACTCCAAATTAGCTTGTTTTTCTGCTTATTAAGTATCAGATTTATTTGCTATGGACTGAATTCAGCAAAGTACTGAAGCACATGCCTAACTTTGATCATGCAAGCAGTCCCACTGAGACTATTCACATGCTCAAATACATGTACACAGTTGGATAACTCGCTGGATCCAGCCCTACTTCTCAAGAAAGCATTTGCAGAGACAGAGTTGTTCTATTCTGACCATGAAGAGCTTCTTGCAAATCCATGACAGTGAAAGCTGTGCTGATCTCTTGTAACTGGTCATAGGGAGCTGCTTCTCTTCTCAATGAGCCAGATTTTATAAATTTATAAATACATTTATAAATCTGGATTAAATTTAAAGAGCCCACCGAGACATTGGATTTCTCAAGTTGAAATGACAGTGGGAAAGGCAGCAGTAGCCACAGATAGATCAAGGAGAGGAGGAAATTAAGGAACCTCAGAAACATTCTCATCCTGGTTTTGGTCAGAAAGCCATCATTCTTGGAAAACTTACATAACCAAAAGGCATGTGGGCCTGTTTTCTCCTTTTTGTGCTCATGAAGAATGTATGTGTAAGACTCTGCGTGTGTGTAAGGAATTCCCTGTGCAACACTCAGCCCTAGAATCCAAAGGGCACCATACTCCATTCCCAGGACACTTTAATTACCCCTTGGACAAAAGCAAAGCAGAATCTTGATGGGAAATCTCCTTTCCTACAGATCTGAACACGTCTCTGGCTAGATCCTCAAGACTTCCACGTAAATGCAAGGATGTGCTTCACTGTTCTGCTAAATTAGAGTCCTTACTGTCCTCCAGCAAAGCGCAGAACGATTGACTGAAGGTGAATGTGACACAAATTATTGAGGATTACATTAAAAGTAACAAAGTTAAGAAGTGATTGGGATGGGCACCAGGAGTGGAGAACTGTCACAGCAGAGTCATCCTGCATCAGCACAAAGTCCTGCCCTTGGCTGGTACAATTTACCATCACTCCATAATAGCTTCCTAACCAATTTTCTGAGGAAACAAGGCATCTTGTTCTCTCACAAAAGAGCAGCTGGACTGCTGTGTTACATAAGGGAGGTATTTGTACAATTTTAGCCCCATTTTATGGCTGGGTTTCATCCTGACTTCACCCTTTTTTGCTTAAATGACCACTGTCATCTTCCCTGTAAGAGCCTTGCTGAATTTTTTGGTCAAATTTATGCAATCCAAGCAACACAGAAATTTGATTTTTTCCTTTTTGCCACCACCTCACCTTCCAAAAGAGTTAGATTTTTGATGTACAAAATCACTCTTGAAAATGTATTTGATGCCTTCCCTGGACATCCTGGCTTATCAACCTGCACAAAAATTACTCTGAAAAATTCACAAACATTACTTTGAAGAAGCAGAAATGTGCTCCCTTCGGTGACTTCGTAACTAAATTGCAGAAGGGAAATAGGAAAAAATAAGACATTAGAATATTAAAAATGCCAGTGCTCAGCCAGCAAGTCAAACACCACACCAACACTGAGCACAAACATTTTATGCCTTGTTGTGCATGTGCTGAACATCCAGAAATCTCTTAATTGTGGCCATTAATTTCTCCTCTATAAAAGGCTGTTTTTCATTCACTAAACTTTCTCGCAGGAAATTACATAGAAAGTGTATAAAAATTATTTGTTGGGCTTGAGAAACTAATTGGTGAGTGAACTTTGAATAGAAAACACGACGTTTGATGTTGTGGCCCCTGGTTCTGCTGAACACCTGGAGTGGGCAAACAATACAAACTCAATGACTTATCAAGTACTTGTTTTCAGTAAACCATTAACTCCTTCAAAAAGACTTTTCTCCTCCTAGCAATAATTTCCCAGATCATATAGTTTCAATAGCTTCCCAGATCACTCACTCCATAAGAGTCCCTGAGAAGCCTGAATTTTGGGAGATCTTCCATGAGTTTTACAGCTCCTATTGTGTTTATAAGCATCATGAAAAAAAGGAAGCAGTGATATATCCTGAGAACAGCAGTCCTTGCAGTCCTTGGTATCTTGACAGGAATATTTGGTTAAATATTTTGCAACAAACGATCTACCCAGAAAACACATCAAGCTTTTAGGATGTCATCTGACATTCTTGAAAGTCCTAGTAAAAAATGCCTGGTGAAAACAAATCTCATCCAGTAGAATGCAGAACTGGTCATCAGCACCATTCCATTCTCCCATGGTTATCCCTCAAGTGTTGTTTTTTTAAAGTTTCTTAAGCTCAAGGTGAGTGTGTGTGTGTGTAGACCACATAAAGCACATGGTCCCCAACAGAATAACCTTGATTTTTATAACCACACCTCATTTCATGTTGTGCTTAAGGCCTTTCTCACAGGCTGCTTAGCACCTCTTCCTGTGAAACAAGACAAAGAAAGAAAGAAGTGATGTCCTTCTGAAGACTTTTTCAGCAGGAACTTTGGAGATGTGCTTACAAAAAATCTGCTTAGCCCTATGAAGACACGAAGAAAGATGTGATCATAACGCAAGATGCAGACCTACTAGAAATATTTGTAGAAACACGCCCACCCCTAAATCTTGCAAATATTTATTTGCTTGTATCTCAACTGAAGTCATGCATGCAGTCTTGAAAATGTCATCTGTGCAGCAGCAACACAAGAGTTTCATGGAAGCAAAATGCTGCTCTCCTCTGAAGGACGAGGAATTCAAAAAACCACCAGCATAAAAACACTTTGTGATGCTCAAAACCCGCAAGAGGAATAGTGGTAACACGAACAACAAAAAAAGTTCTCTTGATGAGACTCTTCTTTAAATGATCAGCGCTTCCTGGACATGGCACAGGCAATTTTGGGAAGGCCACAAGCGCAGGGAAGAGCTGGGAATGATTGCTGCTGCTCTGCTGCTGCAGCTGCTGGGAACTGAGCGCAGACCCTGCGCCAGTGTTTGCAGACAGTGAAAAATGCCTGTGCATCACAGCGCTGAAGTTCATTTCCAAGAAGGTTTCGGATTTTTCTCTTTTTTTTAATGGTCATTTTTCCTATTCCAAGCTGCATAAGGGCAAAACTGATTAAAACTTTATACTGAAAACTTTTTACCCCAAACAGCCGCCTGCAGTCTTTGCTGCTCTGAGGTTTACGATTTTTTTAAAAAAAAAATTTTTTTCTTTTTTCTTCTTTTTTTTTTTTTTTTCCCCCCCGGGGAATTTTCCATCACCGAAATCCAAATCAGAAACAACACAGAGCACTGCCTGCCGGCTCCCCCCATCCCGGTTAAAACAAGCACCAAAGGCAGCACATCTCGCGTCTTCCAGAAACAATAGGGGGAAGAAAAAAACCCCAGATCTCGGGGAAAACAAGAGAAGCAGCCGAGGCGGGCGGCGGGCCGGGGCTCGCCCTGCGCTCTGGGCGCGGAGCCGTGCGCGGGGCGCGGGGCAGGGCGGCGGCTCCGGGCGGCCCCGAGCTCCCGCCGCCCCGGGGGCTCCATCCCGGCGGGGCTGCAGCGCCTGGGGCTGCCGGGCCGGCGGCTCCCGGTGCCGGGCAGCGCTCCGAGGGGCTCCATGCGGGCGGGGCCGCAGCGCCTCCGCCTGCCGACGCTCCCGCTGCGGGCGGCGGGCAGGACGCGGCCGGGGCGCGGGGGGCCGCGGGCGGCTGCGGCTTTAAGAGCTCCCACAATGCCGTGCTGGCGCCCCAGTTCCGTTACATGTCTCCCCCGGTGAAGGGGAGCGAGGGAGCGGCAGGAAGAAGGCGGAGGACACCCCCCTCCCCTCACACGCCCGCCCACCCCCGCGCGGCGGGGCCGCGGCCGGGGCCGGGGCCGGGGCCGGGGAGGAGCGGGGCAGGGCCGGGCCGCGCCGAGCCCCCGGGCGCTGCTCCGGCCGCGCCGCCCCCCGCGGGCAGCGAGGCGGGGCCGGCGGCCGCTGGCGCTGCCCGGGAGCCGCCGCGGGACGGGTGCCCGGAGCCGCTGCCGGCGCGGCGAGCGAGGGACGGACGGGCGGACGGGCGGGAGGGAGGTAAGTGCGCGGCCGCGCTGCCCTGCCCCGCTCCCCTGCCCGCTCGCTCCCTCTCCCGCAGCTCCCGGCTCGTCCCCGCTGCGGGGTTTGTGACCCTTCCCTGCCTCCTCCTCGCTCGCCAACTTTCCCGTGCCTTTCGCCCCTTTCCCACCTCCCCTCGGATTTTCATGGGGTTTTTTTGTTTGGTTTTCCAGGGGGGTTTATTTTGGCGTTTTCGGCTCTGCCGTTCCCACTTTCGCCTCTTCCCAGCCTTCTCGCACTCGCCGCTGTCCTTTGGCTTCTTCCTTCGCTACTTCCCCGGCTTCCTCCGGCTCTCTCCGGCTCTTCCTCTCTCCTGGCATTTTGTCTTTCTCCATTGGGCATCGCGTGGAAAAGTAAGGGATATTTCTCGGTGTCCTTGAGGAAAGGAATTCGAAAGCTACTTTTCTTACACAGGGAAATCGTTGTAGTAGTTTTTTTTTCTCCTTGCCCTTGTCTTCTTGTCCCCGGAAAGGAAAATTAAACCTGTTTTTCTCCTTTTCCTTTTTTTCCTCTTTTGCTACGTGGACTGTTTGTTTTGCTCTTTTTTTCTTCTCCCCTCTCTCCAGGCACTGTCGGTTTGTTTCACGATTAATCTCTTTTATTCCTGCCCCAATCCCTCCCTCTCTCTTTTTCTTCCCAAGTAAGAAAAACAGATTAGAAGAAAATGTGTTTCACTAGCAGGGAATGCATGAGACTTTTTGGGGGTTTTGTTTGTTTGTTTGTTTTTCTCGCGGGGTACTATTGATGAGAGAAGCTTAAGCAAATACAATACGATAGGACAATAGGTGTGAACCTTAAAGGGCAAGGAGATGGATTCTGCTCCTCGGTTTATCCAGCTCCAAAGTGTGGTTGGGAAGGTCTGCTCCAGAGTCCGGTTTGGGGCTGTGCTAGTCCGGTGTGTTTTCTGTTCAGCAGAGTGGTGATTTAATATGCCAAGAGATAAACTAAACTGCATTTCAGTGTTGCTCGTGGGTTTCGTCGGCGTGGAAAATCAGGAGGCAGGGGAAGGTGAGAGATTTCGGTGTCCCCTCTGGAATTACACCTGCCACTCCTCCCATCCGCAAGCTGCAGGTGTGTCGGAGGTTGAGACCTTCAACAAACTCCCTGGAAACTGCTCACAGCCGTGGCTGAAAGCGCTGTCGTGGGGTTTGGGAAGTCTGCTTCGGACCTTGGGAGTTTCTGCCTCAGCTCCAGTCAGCATCCCACGTTGAAATTGAGTGTTTGCCGGGCTGTGGAGAGCGAGTAAATCAATTGCCTAATGATTTCTGCAAAGACACCTGTTTAAGGGCTTTCAGGCTCCCAGCTAATTGTGTTTGGGAGCGGTGCGATTGTGTTAAGTGTTGTGAAAGTACAGAGCTCTGTCTTTTTCAGTGGAAAATGTGTAGCTTGTGAATGAAGTGTCAACTCTTTTGATGAGATGTGGTTCTTGGTTCTGTTACATTACCTCTTTTGATAGATACCTTTCCAAAAGTCCAAAACACGGTGTAGCTGAACTACAAATGAAATCAGCCCTACATCTTTTTTTTCCTCTTTCTTTAAAGAAGAGAGAAAATTTAATTTCAGATTAACTTTCTTTGATGGTATCTCATTGGAAGGTAGGCTAGACATTAAATTGGAAGTACTTCTCTGGGTCTTAGAGCGAAAAAAAAAATATTTGATATGGAATGAGTTGCTGAGGGAACTGAAATGACTGCTTGGGATTCATCATGTTTAGTTGTGTGCCCTTTAGGACAACTGAGAGAAAAAGGTGGTTCACATCTTACAGTTAAGTAATCTTTCCATCCTTTGCACACTCATGAGCCCAGCAGTTGTTTGAATTAATCTTGTTTTTAATCATCCCTGGAGATGAAAAAGTTTGGGATGGGGGAAATAGAAGGAGAAAAATAACAAGTCATATTTAGCAAGAAGTTAAAGTCTGTCAAAACTGTACCTTGAACCATTACCAGACATGCCAGCAATGACTCTAGAGAGCCAAATTAAGTTGATTAATATAACTTTTAAAAATCCGTTTGAGGGAAGCTCTGAAAAGGAATAAAGGAGCTCGAGTTGCTGAAAGTGCAGAGCCGAGCACTGAGGATGGTGGGTTCTGTTCCTGCTTCTACCATCGCAGGGCAGTGTGACCTCCTGCCTCAGCTGCCTTCCTCCCTGCTCCTCATGGGATACTGAGATTTTTCTTATTCTCTTAAATGCTTTTACACATGATTTGTAAGAATGGTTGAGTGTTAATCTGTTACTCCTTATTCAGTGGTCGTTTTGGTTGTTGATCAGGTAGTTTCGCTTGTGCTAATACTCATTCTTGGAAAGTTGTAGAGATCTCGAGCATCACCATTTATTTTGAGCGACATTGGATTTTTACATTTCTGTAAAGGTTTTGAGACCAGGGTTGTTTTTATCCTGTGAATGTCTCTGGCAAGTGTCAGTTAATGCTTCTTCTATAGTCCCCTAAGTCTCCCTCAAGCTGAATATGAAGGACAATGTTGACCTCTCCAGAAAGAAACTGTTACATTGAATTGCATGATGGAAAACTGTCCTGTGGGGACTTGGCTGAGGACCCCCCTCAGTGTGATGCTTACTGTTCCTGGCAATTTTATTTTGTGAGGTCTGTAATTATGAACTTAGCTTAGTCCACAAATGTGCTTGTTTGCCTTCTAATTTTAGGTTTCTGCTTGGGTTTTTAAGTCTTTAAGACTTCTGTCTTGACATTAAATGTAAATGATGCTTTTCTGGGGCTTTTTTGAAAGCCTAGGTTTTTCTGTAATTTTTTTCATGGTGGGGTTGAGACTTTACAGTGTAATAAGATTCATTATATTCTCAGTGCCTACCTTCCTGTAACATTTGAGACTGGAATACTTTGTAAATGCAAGGCTCTAATCTGTTGCTTTTCTCTCTTCAGTGAAAATGAGACTTGGTTCTGTAGGAACTTGTTACTAGGCAAGTGTTTGTGTGTATATATGTGTTGTATGTGTGTAACTTGTTGTCCTCTTGCATATTCACATAGCCATGCTTCTGAATCTGGACAGTTAAATCTAGTTTCACATTCAGTTTCATAAATAACTAATTCTTCCTCCCCTTCCCCTTCCCCTTCAAAGCATGTGGTGATCTCACATCTCTGACAGGAGTGGTTTTCCTGGCTGATAAGGAGATGCTCATGGTGTTTTCTCTCCTGACTGTTCTGAGGGCTGTGTGTTATCTGTCTCTGTGCTGATAAAGTGTGGGGAGGGGCTTGACTGGTCTGTGTGTGCCAAGTGGTGCTGTCCTGCTCCATCTCTCTCCAGTTTGTCACCTGTGAAGTTGAGATCACAGAACTTGTCCTGCTCGGGAAGGGAAGGAGGGTTTGAGCTGTAGCTTACGGGGTTTGTCACATCTGCCATGGGAACTGCAGACCCCTCTGGGTTGTTGCTTCAGCCGGATCTCTGCAAGCATCTGGTCATCTTTGTGATGACATAAATGTGGAGAGTGTGGAAGGTATCCGAGAGGACTCGAGGAGACAGGCGCTGTGAGCTTTCAGATGGCAGGCGCTTGAGAAATCCGCTTAATTCACCTTCCTGCTTTTGAGTCACTCCTTAAGGAGGGAGGAATCTGTTTACTTTCTTGTTGTGCTTGGAAAATGGGCTCACCCACAACAAAAGACCCTGTAATGCTTTCTGTAGTCCAGGATTATTGCACAAAAGCATCTCGCTGTGCAGCGCTGTGGCTGTGCTCGGTGCTGTATGATAACACATGTTTCTCAGCTGTTGTTGATTCCTCAGTGGCACAGACTTCAAAGGAATGCGCTGAAAGGGAGCCGTAGCCAGGGAAAAACGGGGTTTGTTCCAGTGGCCTGTACCATCCATCTGTTTAAATACTTCGCTGAACTGTTCCAGAGTGTTCAGGCATCCAGTTAGGACTGACAAGCAATTACAGCTGGGAGTAGAGCCTGCTGCAAAGAGACCACCTAGGGGAGGCTTAAGTGCTACCTCCCTTCTGTGGGTCAGAGCCCCCCTGCCCTCCCAGCCAGCCAGGAGAGATAAGGCTCCTCATTTGGGGTATCTTTCAACATGACATTGTCTAATTCCTAATGCTGTTGAGGATTTATTTATTTTTACTCTCTATGCTATCTTTAGCACAAGAAGGGAAGAATGGTAATGAGGACATACGGTCATCTCTGTAGTCTCCTCTGTGTGGGTAGCGAGCTAGGTCTGTAATTTAAATGAGTAAATATTTATAAAAAGTTAATTATTTTTTTTTCTCAAAACGTGTGGGATAGTTCATAGAGAGTGATCTGTGGGTCACTCGTGTCTCTAAAGGTAGTGATACACATTACTGGATTTATTTTAGCTCCAAAACATGGACCAGTAAAGTTAAATTGGAGCCAATTATGTTGTGCTGTTTCAGATTGACTTTGGGGAAATACTTCACAACTTCATCCACAGTAACGAAATAAACCCCAGTGTACTGGTGCATTATAATACATGAGGATGTTGCCAATTCCAAGTATTATAAGTTGTGTTTTTACCTAAATTCCAATATTGGAGTCCACTGTGCAAGACGTGTCTACACCATGGTTGTCATATGAATCTTCATATCATGGCCTGTGTGCTCTATATAGTCCCAGACAGCGGAACTCAGAGGAAAATCTTAACAAAGAGGCTACACATAATTTGTTGATAACCTGGGAAGATGCTTGAAATTTTTCTGCGTGGGACTGACATCCATTTCGAGGATTGGCATGAACGCTGTAGATAAAGCAATGTGTGTTTCAGCTAAGAGGGTTTAACCTTCTTTGTCGATGGAAAATGCTCATGCAGATGCACTAAGAGGATATTTGAGCTTGAAAAACTTGAGGCACTCCAGGATTTGTTTTTCACCTGCAAGCAAGCAGCACAGCTCTAAAGGTGAGCTTGAATGTTGTCCTCTGCTGTGGTATTGCTCCCTCTTTAGTACTGTGATGTGACATCTATGCCTTTGAAAGGAAGGTTCTTTCTCCCCATGTTGGCAGTCTTGATGTTTTTATGGTATTTTGAAACGTCAGATTTTAATGCCTTACTACCCCTTTGAGCGGAAAGGGGAGGGAAACTTCCAGAAATGCGTAATGCAACTGACTTCCAGCTTCTGCCCTTGCTCCAGGGTTGACATTGTAGTTTGGATTTATTTACTTGCTTTGAAAGCTGTACTCGGTGTAACCTTGAGTCTTACTTCCCTTACTGCAACAGGACCTGATGTGTTTGCAGTGTGCACCTTGCTGTGTCTATGGATCATCCAGTTTTAAACTGGCCAGGCTGTTGGTGCTTTCTTTTTATTGTATTCTCCCCCAGAGTCTTCAGAGCTGGAACTTCCTTTTCCTTTGAATGAACTGGAAGTCTTTTGCTAAAATATTTTTGGACTCCTGAAGTGTTTGTCAAAGTTTCCAAGCTGTTGTTCGAAAGGAGTTTGGAGTTTCCGGAAGAAACTATGGAAACTTTAGGTTTTACTGTTGGTCAGCAGTTTTGTGAATATGGATAAAGAGAGGCTGTAATTCCACTGGGCAGCCAGATGTTTTGTGTCTGTGCTGAAGTGGGGAGCCAGTGTGGCTTTAGGGGTTGAAGGGTCTGCTGTTCTTGTCACGGGGCTGTTGGATCTTCAGCAGATTGTATCTGCTTTCTGTCCTCTCCCTTCCCCTCCCTCCTGCCATGCCTGTACTGATTGTGATCACCTCCTCCTGAGTAAACTGGGATTGGGGGCAAAGCATTCTTTGTTGCTTTCTGAAAGGTAGGTATTTGCTTGTCAATCTGTGTTTCTTGAATTCTAAGCTTAAAGCCATATAAAAGCTGCATGGAACTTGACAATTTGTGTATTTATAGCAATTATCCAGTAGATTAATACTAATGTTAATTTTGATGACTGTGGCATTAAGTGAACTTCATAAAGAAATCAGCTTTCATTGCAAACAGAGGAGAGAATGCTCTTTGATGCAAATCCCCCAGTTCCATATTAAATTGCACCTTTTCTAGGCACTTAAATACTTGTAAAATCTGTGTCTTCCTTCTCCCTCTTCTCTGTGGCATATGAAGGGAAGTTAAAAGGAACTCATCAGGGGCTGCACATGACAGAGTCTTCCTGGAGAAGAAAGTAGGAAGATGCCACAGCTAATAATATTTAAAAACTGATATTGGAAATCAAGAGGGCAGATGCTTAAATGTGCCATTGCAGCCGTGTGGCTGGCAATATTAACTAGCAGTAGTACCTGGAATAATAATTCCCATCCGGAGAGAAACCTATGGCAGTGGTTGAATGCCCTTGGCCTTTCCCACCAGGAAGTGATTGTGGTGTGGTTTTGGTTTTTTTTTTAAAGGACTTGCTCTGGGCTTCATCCACACCTCCAAGTCAGTCCAAACATTTGCACTGTTTTCATTGGGAGCAAGGACAGAAACTTGGAATAAGCTGCGACTTTGTATTTCAGGCACTGAGGAAGCAGCGCTGAGGAGCACCAGGGCTCACAAAGAACAGTCACACTGAATACAATGCAGTGTTTTCATGCGGTTAATGGGATTGGAATTGGTAACCTGATACTCCAAAGAGATAACAAAGGCTATTTAGCATACAAGGGAACATAGATAATTCTTTTTTTCAGGAGTTGGTAAATAGTGTAGTACTCATTCTAGTGAACAAGTTCTGCCAGAAAATGACTGAATTAACAAGAGTTTATGAAATACTCCGAATAGAAAAGGAATTTTCTGTCTTACTACCAGTGTTCTTTCACAGCCGTTCTTGTATTTACTTAGGAATTTACCTGCTCACCTCATGGCCTGTGAATTTAGCCATTGTTTCAAATTGAAATACACCATAAATTAAAAGTTTTTGGGCTTGTCTTCGTCCAAGAAGGAAAGACAGGAGCATAACAAAATGAAATGCGTGAAGTTGACATAACAAATGGGGTACCCTGCTGTTCCCTTATTTCCCAGAAACAGACCAGAAAGCAACAAACTTGATCCAGCCTACAGCAGTGCTACTTGGGGTTAAGCTGTTCCGTGTGAGACCATGGAGAATTCTCTTTAGGTGGCTTTTGATGCAGTGAGGATGGGCATCTGTGATGGTGATCATCTGTATGAAAACATAGTCTGACCTCGGAACTCAAGAATTAAGATAATATTCTACTTTAGGCCTGCTGCTTGCCTCCTTTGTGTTTTTAGTGAATCAAAGGAACTTGCAGACCGTGTGGGCAAGGCTGGATGGTAAGGGACACTTACCTTCGGGAGGCGGTGTGTGCTACAGGAGGAGAGCTGAGTGTGAATTTGCTGGTGACAAGATCTGTGTGCAATGGGTTGGTCTTTTTCTGAGGCAGAAATTAGGGGAAGAGGCTCACCTTTCCCAGGTAGGGTGCAAGAGAGCTGGGCTCCTGCCAGCAGCCCAAAATCACAATTTCAGAAGTACTCGAGTGGTGGGTTTGATTTTACTTAAACTCTTAGCAGGACAGAAGGGGGTTTGGGTGTTTGGTCTGTTAGGAGTTGCTGGTCTTGTGTTTGTAACTCGTTGCAAAACACCTCATCAGCCTGGATCAGCAACCTGGGCTAGTGGAAGGTGTCCCTGTCCATGGCACGGGGTTGGAATGAGATGGTCTTCAGGTGCCTTCCAACCCAGGCCATTCTGAGATTCCAGGATTCTGTGCTGGGTTTACAATGTGCCTTTGGAAATGGGGCTCTTTCCCAGCCCTTGCTGGTTTCCTGCTGCCATTCCCATAGCACTTCCCATCAGTGACTTGCTCCTGTGCTCCCTGTGTGTGCCTGGTGACACTGCCACTCCGTTCTGCTCTGCCACCCGGCTTCCTAAGCTCTCCCTCACGAATTAATGCCTTTCCAGGTACCTCTCTGGTTGCAGCACAGCGTTTGCTTTGGGATGGGAGGGAAGGACACAGGCACTTTCCCTTCACGTCTCACAGCCACAGAGCATTCCTCCAATTCCTCTGCTGCTGAGCTATTTGGAGCAGAGCAGAGCGGGGGAGCACTTACTTTGCTGTTTCCTAGTCCAGGAGTTGGGTTTAACTTGCATGAAGCACCTGTCCTGTTGTGATCCTGACATCCTGTCAGTGCTCATTCCCCCTGCTCCCTGGGAGACAGCGTTTTTGTTGCTGGCAGCTTTCTGCTTTAGCCTTTTAGGGAAGCTCAACCAGAAATTTTCTTCAATTCTTCCACTCCCTCCCTCCCCTTGTCCTTCACTGACCTCTAACCACATTTTTATCTTTCTTGACAAGATGCTTAGTTTCATTTATCAGCTGCTTTTCCCTTCACTCTTTAGCTTTGATTATTTTTCCAGGAGCTGCTTAGAAACATTAACCATTACAGATGTGCAGAACAGTCAAATGCAGTTACATTCCTTAGTGTTTTGGGTTTTTTTTATTGTACTCTAATACTCAAGTGCCTGTGGCAGGTAAATATTTTTTATGTACTCTACTTGTCATGACAAAGATCCATCCTCAGCACAGGGTAAGGAACTGCAGTGGCTGTATTTTCTTATTACACCATACCAATATTACCAGCTGCAAGAGCCCTGTGCTTCCCTCCCTGAGCATAAACCACTAAGGGCACCTAAGTTCTGACTTTTAAAAATCATTGACATCTTCTGAATTTATATTTACACACTGTAAGATAAAAAAGTGACATAAATAGAAGGAAATGGCAAATACACTTTCCTCTTAGTCTCGTGGCTTCCTAAGTGCTTGACAAATGCTCTGTCACCTCTAGACAATATTATTTTGTTCTAAAAAACTTAAATATTACCTCAACTTTTTTTTTAAAAAGTTTGCTTTAATTGTGGGCAGCAGAGCAAAGGATGACTGGATTTATTTAAATATATGCTGTAAGGATATTTCCTATTTTGCAGTGCCCTTCATGCTTGTCATTGTAAGTGTATATGCAAAAGCCTAAATAATTGGAAATCTATATGCTTCCTGACCATGGTTTACTTTAATAGTCCACAATGATCTCTGGACAAACTGTATTTTATTTCAAAAGACCTCCATTATCTTCAGCTTGACCAGTATGAATGAGAATAGCATTCAATGTATATACAATTTTTAAGAATACCCTTCTTTTTCTTGCTGACAGAGACATAAAGCATGTGGTAAGGGGAAGACAGCTCTGTAATGGAGTACAAAATTAAACAAGAGGGAAAAAGAGGGAATGGCTTCAAGCTAAAAGAGAGGAGGTTTAGATTGGATATCAGGAAGAAACTCTTGGTGGTGGTGAGGCACTGGAAGAGGTTGCCCAGAGAAGTTGTGGATGCCCCATCCCTGGCAGTGTTTAAGGATCTCATGAAAAAAAGAATATTTAAATCTCTTGTGGTGGTGTCACAATGTGTAGCTGTAATGTTGAGCCTCTTCATTGCTGGGATTTCAAGTACAAGGCAGATGAGAATCTCTCTGGTTTGATTTTAATATTGGCAGGGGGAGCCATCTGAGTTGCTTCATTCATGGTTCAAACCTCAGTACAAAATTACAGGGTGAACTTCCTTTGGATATCCAACCACTACTTATCAGTGGCTTTTTTTTTCCAGAAAAGTAAAAGGTATGGCTCTTAGATAACTAATTAGACCTTAACCCAGCGAGCTCCCAAGTGGGCGAGAATGTTGGCATTCCCAGGATAATGCCCCTGTAATGAAGTCCAGCTCTGCAACAAGTGCTTGATTAACTTGTGTGTCAACACCACAGCCTCTGTTGCACCCTGAAATGCTCCTCGGGGAGGTGCCAGGCTGGAGTGGCAAAGGCACAGATGTAGAGTGATGATGGCCAAGCAATGCCACCTGTGAGCCACTCTCTGAGTCCCAGAAGCCATGTGTGCTGTGGCTGTCACATAACCGAGGGAAAATGTCCCTGAAAGATGTGAAGCAGCTTTCCCTGGCACCTGGAGTGGGATAACAGCAGGCACGAAGCTGGGCTACAGCATCTCTGCTGGCAAGAAACTCAAGCAAATTGCAATTTAAAACTCGGTGTTCTTATGGGATACTGAACATTTTAAGGGACGAGTGTCAAAGGAAAGGCTCACCTTTATGGGAGAAGAGCCAACTGCAAGGGTCAGATTTGTTAGGAGCTAATTGGTTTTGGAGGCAGGGGTGAATTGTAAGGCGGGAGTTGGGAAGTGTGTAGTGTAATCAGCAGTGGGTGCACAGATCCTGTGTGGCAAATCAACTACTGGCTGTTCTTACAACATCTTTTCTTGCAGCTTTTTCTTTAGTTTTCCTGCAAAATGGTAATGCTAATGCTGGTGCTCTGGCGCTGTTTGAGCACACATAGCTTTCTGTGAGGGTTTTTGTGTTTATAAGCCTGATGGAAGTTCAAAATAATCTTGCTGCATAGCCAGCTATTTTCATCTTGCTATTTTGTGTTTTCTCTGTCTTCCTGGCTCCTGCAATCTTTTAATGAAGTCAGTGCTTGTGGAACTAGAAAAAGGGAAATAACTGTAATGCTCCAACATAAGTTCTTTCTACTACACCTGAGATTCAAGTAAGACATTAAAGCCAAGGTAAATCTTGAGTAGTTTGACTTGGTTCATTTTCATAGTCCTTTTTCAAAAAATGTGTTTTTGTCATATGATTTCCTGTGGTGGATTTATTCCTGATATTGAGAATTAATACAGACCGTCCAAAGAGATCACCAAGTAAAGAATCAGCAGTATTAGTTTACAAGTTTTTACTGCTTTTCTTAATTTAAATTAATGTTGTAGTGAATTGATGGGAGTATCCTTTGAGAAATTCTTTACCATCAATCAGTTCTATAAAAAAGAACCTGAGGTTCTGTTTTGCTATGCTGAACCCGTCATCAGCGTGTCTGACTGGTCACCTTGTGCTTCTTAGCACTCCTGAGGTGCAAATGGTGTCTGTTCATCTTCTGTTCACACTGAGCCCTGTGGATGTGTTGAGAGATGTTCTTTCTGTGCTTTGTTCACGTGACTTAATTTCATTAAAGCAAAGGTCAAGCATGTCCCGAAATTTGTAACAATATTGTTTGCTCTGCCAGTGCTTATTTGCTCATTGTCACCAATTTGACAATGTGTGAACCTGAGACAGAATGGGAATATGTGGGAATTGGTGGTTCATGTCTACATTTGCCTTGTGTGGAAATTTCAGGGTTTTTTTCCATTAACATTTACCAGATGTGGGTTTTATTTGAAAAGGAAAAAGAAGCTTAAAGTATGGATTTATGTCAGCCTGTAAAAACGTTGCTTTGTCAGCTTATGCTATTAAAAATAGGCTATATGTAGGAATTAACATGTTGGTCTTCATGTGAGATGCTCTTACACTCAGTAAATAAGTGCTGAATCTTATTTGAAGCATTGGGAATGTGTGTAGAGAGTGAGGTAAGGAGTGATTGGGTGCAAGTCAATTTGAGCCATCATCACCAAACAAATTCTGTGACATAAATCACTTAGGTAAGTTTGCTTTTGTGTGTTTGCTTATTTGGGTTTATCTGCAGGAACTGATTTATTTGTGTTGTGTCTTGGATCCAGGGGACAGCAAAACAATTGTGACGGTTCATATTAAAAACTAGTATGTAAACTTACCTGCACAGGTTATTCATATGAAATTCAAGTTGATTTATTCCACCTAAAAACACTTGTTTCAGGCTGTGAGAGAACCAGTTGCTTTCTTTGAGCCAGCACTGGTTGTCCTCAGAGGTGAGACTCCAACTCTGCCTCTATTGATGTACTCACTCGTGAGCACAACTTCCTTAAAAATATATTAAGCATCAATAACAGAGGACACTTCTCGCACTTTAATAAAAACTCTTGGAATGCTTTGGGAAACTGGAGTAATTCAGTGGCTCTGAACTTCATTAACTGTAAAAGTATTTAAAGAAAGCAATTTAAGATTTGTCACTGGCTTAGGGCTAGTGGGAGGTCTCTGATCTATGTCATTATTAATGACCATATGTAGAGAATCAGAGGCTTTAATTTCCTAAGGAAGCATCTTCACCCTTTGAGTCAGTTTTCAAGACCCAGCTGGTGAAAGCAACCTGGCCTTGCTTTGAGCAGGAGCCTGGGCTCCAGCAGCTCCTTCCAACCTGAAGGATTCTTTTGGTTTATTTTCTTTTTCCGTAAGAGGTGTTTGTACCACACAGCCACCATCAGCTGTAATGGGATTGCCTTGCTAATGCTGCCGGCAGTGAAGCCAGAGGGGTAAATAAATCCTTGCTTGTAAGTAATTCTTTTTAAAAACCTCTTTTTTTGCTTATCTTTACGGCGCTCCTTTTGGATGAATGCAGAACATGTAGGATTTTCTTTGCATTTCTTTTTCTGGCTGCTGCAGAATCTTTGTTTAAAGAGGTGAAGTAGGGCAAGTTATGATGACCTTCCTCTAAATTCTAGGGTAAGTTCTCAGCTTTCCAGAAGCTGGAATTTATATGGAACCTAATGATTCTGTGCTTGAATGCAGCAGATGAGCAAACTGTGCTTTAGGGAAGCTTGTCGCATACGTATAATATATTGAAATTACCTATGAATTATTGAGTTGGAGAAAAAGCTATAAACATAGCAAATATTAGAGATGATAAAGAAAAGGAAAAAAAGTCTTTTATTCAAGGTACATCTAGCAGAATACAATGTATGCATTTACATGATGAGACCTATAATGAGTTAAAAATAGAGATTTTTGTATAGGGATGTCTATGTACATGTTTCAGTAAGATGATACAGGAAAAATACATGCCTGGTAATGAATCCAGGATTTCAGGACTGCTTGTTCACACAGCAGCTTGCTTTGTGGTAGGAATAGTAGAGTGAGTGTTCCTTTATGTGTTCAGACTTGTGTCCCAGAGGAGCCTGTCACTCTCTGGTGATAACTCAGACTTAGAGAACCATCCCACTCTGGACCCAGCAGGACAAATCAAGCTTTCAGCAGCAAGCTTTGAAGTGGGAGCAGAAGAGATTTTAATGAAGGGGAATAAGTGATTAGTACCCTGTGCTTGTCTAGGTGCTAGAATCACCAGAATTTTTTCTTGGAATTAAATCCTTGATCAAACCATTCTGCTGTCACTTTATTTGTTGAGCAAAAGAGTTGCCCTTTAGTTCAAGTACCGCATATAATTTTGATATAGTTGATGCTGAGTAAGTTGCTTGGTACCTTTTTCATGGAAATCTGATTTTCTTCCTTCCACTTAACTTCCAGTTAAGTGATTTTTTTCTTTTCTGGTAAAGCAACACTAGAACATGCTGTCAAAAAGGGGCAAGTTAATTCTTCACTATTTTACTTCTAGGTGAAGTAATCTCACAGGAAGGCAGTGGTAGATGGAATAGAGATGGATCAAACTTTGCAGGAATAAGAGCACAAAGGAAACCCCTGAAGCGGTCACCTGAGCAAAAACAGTCAGCAACCACAGCATCAGTTCTTAGAAATTTTGGCAAATACCTGAACGTCACAGCATGCATTTAGTTACTTACAGGCACCTGAATTGCAAAATCTTGAGTTTCTTAATTTAGAAATCAGTAAATAAAAAATCCATTTAATAGAACTTACACTGTGAGTCAGGGTAGTTAAAAGGGAAATCCCAGGATAGTGGTGTATTCTGGCATCGTTTGCTGATTGTTGTGTATGTGCATCAATAGTTTTCTACCATAATGATAACTTCTATTTTTTTAAATCGAGTTTAGGTAGAAATTCGGGGTCAGTGTGGTATCTCAGGTGGTTTCTTGAGAATTTTTTGCTATCTCTTCCTTCCTGGTTTTGGTAAAATGTTAAGACTTGATTTAACTGCTTGCTGGCTTGTCTTGGAAGCTCATACTTATACTCCTTAGTTTCTTTACTAAAAAGTGATGATTACAAAGAAGTGGAAAGTGATGATCTGTTGGAATTTGAGCTCAGGGCTCCGAATATGCACATATTGCACTGATTCTGCAGCCAGTGGCCCGATGCCAGTTGAGGTGGGCAGAGCTGGAACTGAGCCACTGCTAAACACCTCTGCAGTCACAATCATCCGTGCCATGGAAAAGCTGGTGTGCAGTGAGCTCAGGGGGCTGTGTGCAGGAGTAACGTGGCAATTGGGTTGGATTTTAAAACTTTCTTGGAAAAAATAGATGGGAATAGAAGAGTTAATTGTCTGTTGGTGTGTGGAACTGCAGTACTTCAGAGCTGAAATAAACCCTGTAGTGTTTCAGTGCCGCCAGCCTTACCCCAAGGTGCAGGCTCGTGGCCAGAGCTGTTGTAAAAGCAGTTGTAGCAGCTCTTGTAAGCTGGTCCTGGAGGTCACTGAAGTGGCAGTCTGGGAGCAGTAAGCCCTTATTACTGACCACGTGTGGAAGCACGACATGCAGGATCTTGGAGAGCCTCCTGCGGTGCACACCGTAATATTGATAATACTGTATGGAAATGCGCTGGGATTGCTGGAAGGTGTGGGGTTTTTAAGATAGTGTTTGAAGATTTGGGAACTCTGAGCTTGTCACATGTTTCTGTAGCATCCTTTGGCCAGCTTTCAGCCATTTGTGTTGGTAGGCTGCTGAAATAAATGGCTTTTTGATGATGTGATTCTCTTAAAGGAATCAGTTGATTAAAGTGTTTGTTAAAAGTTCACTGGTCAAGCAACACTTACAAATCCTGTCATCTTTTGATGGGACTTTGAATAGCAGAGCAACTGTGTGCTTGCATCTTTCCTTTTGAAAGGGGAAAAAGAAGCTTCCATACTTCCAGAGCAACTGTACTTTAAAAATACCTGTCATTGCCTTTGGAGCTTTTTCTAACTGTGTATTTTCATGTGAGAATTTTGCATTTCATTTGCAGTGACAATTTACAGTGGAAAAGCATGTTTATTTTTGACAACCTTCTTAAAAGAACCTAGATTAAGATCTTTGACCTACAGCTGCTGTAAATGCAAGTCTTTTTTTTTTTTTTTTTTTTAAAGCCTTTCAAAATTGTTCCCTTTTTGTGTTAATTGATTAAAATATGTGCTGGGTTGGTCCAAGTTCCTCTTGGTAATTGGATAAATGAGACCACAGAGTAGATAGAAAATTCAAAATACAGCTTCCTTTTGGGGAAAGTTGATTATTATTTTGATGGACTCTTTTTGCCTGTTGTGGGTGCATATATATTTATGTGTGTGTGTGTGTGTGTGTGTTCCATCCTCAAGACCTGTGAGATTGACACTGTACTTTACCAGGTCTGTCTCAATGTTACAGAACAGATGGTTAATTCAAAACCAAGAGTATTAAAGCTGAGTAGCTAAATCTGATCTCCTAAAAACGAGGTTGCCAAAACAAGCTGCTGTGTTTGATGTAGCAGCTGAATTGGTCTTTTATTTGCTACAAAGGCAAACCCGAGTCCAGTGCCTAAATGCAAAGAGGTTGGTCATTTCCAAATTTTTTCAGCTTTCAGTTTCTCTCTGGGCCTGTAACTTGAAACAGGAGGTTGCTTACATATTGTAGGGGTTCTGGAAGAGAGAAAGGCTTATTTCAAATCCATTGTTTTTTCCTGGCTTTATCGCTGTGGTCCGGGGTTTCAAAGTAACACAGACAAATTGCTGCAGTGGAATGAGGCTGATGCCCATGCCCGTTTTTCACGTGCCGTGATTTGTTATTTTCTTCTGTTTAGGTGGTCAGTGAAATGAGAAGAAAAAGGCAAATTGTTGGAAGAATGAATTTGCCTGTAAACACAATAATCCTTTCTCTGGCTGTCAGCAGATAGGATAGATAATTTGAGACAGGTGTTGTGCTAGAAAAAACCTTTACATATCTAACCCAACCTGCACACCACAGATCCTGGTTATCTCTAGACAGGGCCTAATAAATATGTACTGATACAAAAGGGATTAAAGTGTTTATTTCCTCCATTCACCCTGTTGGGATTATTTTTTAGGGACACCATTTCAGACTAATATACGTTCCTATTTTCAAATGAAATAGATGAACAGGCTGGTGCTCTTTATCTCTGTTCTTGGGGTTTAAGTACTTAAAATTCTTCTGTGAGCTGCTGGAAGTTACAGTCACTTTTCAGGAATCTCTGACCTTGCAATCCATTCTTCTGTGGTGGATTCATCTTAAAAACAGTGCTGTATGTGACTTTTGGGGGGCTATTTTTCACTTATATGATGCTGTAAGATGAGCTATTACCTTTTTTAGGACTACTTTATCTTGAATGATAAGACACAGCATCAAGGTAGTGTGATCATTGCATAAAAGTTGGAGACAGCAGTCTAGTTATTTGTGTATGCTTCTGCCTTGATAAATGCCCTAAAGTTTAAAAAAAAAATCAGGCTTTCAAACATTTATTTGCTTTTTTGCTGTTTCTTTTGATGTTTAACTCTCTATGAAAGGTGTCAGGCAAACAGCTGCAAACTGACTCCTTCCTTCTCTTTGAGTTACACCACAGGTTTTGTGGGTAGAATTGCACTTGCTGAATAAAAATCTGAAATCTTGTATTATTGTGGGGTAGCCAATTTGCTGTAGAGAGGATCTTGCTTTACTTGGTTGCATGTTTAAATGCTAAGGAAAACCTTAATTTCCATGAGATTTGGGGGCTTTTCTTAAAAGAATGAGTTCATCTTGGTTCTTTTTAAATTCTGCTGTTTCTAATTGGCCTCGACCATCTTATTTCAGGATTTTTGCCAGCTCTGTTGATGCTGTCAGCCACATCCTAAGGCTTCTGGAGGTGATGGTCTTAAGAGGGGGAGTCATCTGAAATATCTTTGCTGATCTTTGGGTTAGGGTATGGGTTAGATGCTCATACCTCAAGTTGAAATGTCCCCTTCAAACCTGATGGAAAAACAAAGTGCAGGAGGCAGAGAAGCCTTGGCAAAGCTTGGAGGAGGCGACACATTAGGGAAGAAGTTGGCAGAGGCACCGAAGTGTCTGAGAGCAGATGGAGTGTTGTCATCAGCTGCAAAATCAATGTAAATACTTCCAGAAAAATACTCTTCCTCTTCCCTTGCCAAACAGAAGGAACAGGAGCCATAAAAACCATTGGCAAATTGTTTTAGCTGCCAGTGAGCGCCCTTGCAGTTGGAATCAACAAGTTGGAATTCTCTCTTGCAGCACTGGGCAGTGTCTGCTGCAGGAGCATTGCATTAGTGGTGATGAAATGCATGGGTTTTTTTGTTCTTGCCTGAAGATTTACAGTTGGAAAATCTCACAGTTCTGTTGCTGTTCAGTTCTGGTGGGTCGTATCAACAATAAAAATGAGAATTTTGTTACTGATTGTGGCTGTGTGGCACAACTTTGCTGTTCTAGGGTGGTTCAGTGTGGGGCTGTAAAGCAGTTATTTCATGTGTATTACCATCACGTCACTGGGAACCGGTCTGTCCTCCCAGATGCACCGTTTTGGGATACTGGCGTGTTTATAAATGTGTCTGGCTGGCTGCTGCTGAATTGATGGCTCTGCTGCCTGGTTTAGAAGGGGCTGGCAACCTCTAAATGAAAATGGGAAGCCACAAGGCAGGGTGAGTTACTGGGTCACTAATGTAGGTGGCATTTGTGCCTCACTTGACTCCTTATTACCCAGGAAAATGAATGTTGGAGTAGAGAGTGTAAGATGGAGAGCGTTGGGTTTTAAATTCTGAAATCCCTGTTTGTACGGCTCCAAATTCCATTTCCATGGAAACTGGAAGTTTAGTACTCTCTCTTGTCAACTTCAGCTTCTGCCTGGCTTTGGGGAGACTAAAATTGTTCACTTACACTAAACCTTCCAGAACTGAGAGTCATGTCAGGATATTAGCACCACATATTTTGTGGAGACTGAGAAATTATAACTATAATTACTTCATCCATTTATTTTCTGAGAGATGCTTATCTTCTGCTGCTTACAGATCAGAAATCTAAATGTTCCGAGCCTGTGCCATATTATCTAACTGTGGAATTGTCATGTGCATAATGTATAAGATCATAGTTTCTGGTGGGGATGGTTTCTTCATTGCTGGTGTAGCTCTGCAGGTGCTGAAGCAAACCCAATTTATTTAATTATTGACTGTGCAGTAGTGCAGGTGTCCTCCCTTGCTGTGGAGTGCTGTGCATGCATCATCTGCAGCAACAACTTTCATCTACAGACATCACCAATCCACACTCTTAAGTGACCCTGGGGTTCAGCTGCACCACCTCATCATGGAGATTTTCCAAGTTCTGGTGCTGGCCTTGCCAGCGAAACAGAGCTGCCAGGCCTGATCTGCCTGGAGCTGGTGATGGCAGAAGGGCTGTGCCAGGCCTGGCAGGGAAGCAGGGGAAGGCTGAACTTTGTGGGAGAAGCCCTGATGGAGCTGGTGGCTCTCCCAGCCTCTCAGTGGAATGGAATTGTCGAGAAAGTTGGGGAGACTGTAAAGAATGTACCACAATGTTGTGGAGTTGAGAGCAGAAACTTGCAGTCCTTTGGTTGATCAGTGAGTGTGGGAAGGTAACTTCTCTGTTCTTGAAGCGTGGCTGGTGAAGTGGAACTCTTTCTAATGATTTAGACATACTTTTATCAGTGTTCCACTTTCACTTAGAGCTGCTTTGGGAGTGTTATAATCACTGCAGCTGCTATTTGAAAGCAAGTGCTCTTTATGGATTGGTACTTTGTATTTCTGTAACTTGTACAGCTCACTTTAATGTGCAAGAACATGCCACAAGAACAGTATATTGAATGTAAGGGGAAGCAGCATTATGTTAGAGACCTGTAACCAGAATTTTTTCACTTTTTTCTTGGTGTAGAATAATAGTGTAAAAGTAGTGTAGTGGTGCCTTTGTGGGCTATTAACTCTGTATGTTTGGGGGCGGTCCTGCTTCACCAGAAACACTGATGCCAGTTCAGCTTTCAACAGGCACACTAAACGTCAAATCCTTTTCTCTGGGCCTTGAAATATTCAGCTGTCAGTCAGGCCAGGTGACCTTCCACATGGGTGCAGTATTCTCTGGGCACAACTGGCTGTCCTGGATGTGTTTGAACAGCAACATTGCAGGAGAGAGCTCCTCTCAATGATTTTGTGCAGTAATAAGGCAGCTTGAAAGAAGATAAAAATCTCTTTTTGGTGGGTAAATAGGACTACTTTTAAAATAAAAGTAAAAAATAATTAAACTTTCTGGTTTGTAAAGAAGTTACAGCAAGGTGCCATTTTGATTTTGAAAAATGAATAAGGTGGTTCTGAAGTAGTGCCTGAGGTCTTGGAAGAGATGTCTCCCAAACACTTAAGGAAAAATAGTTTACAGTTAAGAACTTGGATGTAATTTTGAGTATTTTTAGATTTATTTTATCTGACAGAAGTATCAGTTTGATCATTAGTATATTTTTTACTCTAAAGGTCATGAGGTCAGAAAGATGAGCAGTATCAGGAGTGAAAGGGGAGGATCATTTGATTTGCATATACTCTTCTGTCGTGAGCTGAAATTTTCTGCAGATCCATCTTCCTGCCTGGATTCCCTTAATTCCAGGTGCTTATTTAGGTGCAGCATGGCAGGCTTGTTAAAGGGGAGGAACATGCAGCATCACTGCCCTGATGGCCTTGCCTGTCTTCAGGTAGAAGGTTCCAGGTTCATTCGAAAATATGGGCAACTCTTTCCTGCTGTGATTATCTGGAATTCGACTGGAATTTGCTGATATAAACCAGGAGCTGGCAGAAAAAGAGACATGGATTTTTCTTACAACACACATACAGGGTTGCAAGAGAAGCAGCCAGAAATTAGCATAATTAAATAATTCTGATGCTACCTGTAAAGCCAAGAAATCCTATTTGTTTGTATTAAGAAATTTGCCTTATGTTTGAAAAGTGTTGCCGTAATGATAATTTGGCAGTGGCTTTTGTTCTCTCTTCCAGCAATCAGTAAGTCTAAAGGCTGAATACAAGTTTTAAAAAGGTACATGTGCAAGGTAAACCTTTACTTAGGGAAAACATTCCCACACTACCTGCAGCTAAATACAGGAACATCAAGTAATCCAATGGAGCTTCTAATCTTCTTTCAAATGTTATTTGAGGGAGGTGCTTTAACATGCAGAAATCCTTTTGTTGTGCTGGTGTTTCTGATCTTGCACATGAATTGAAATGGAGAAATACGAAAACCTGAATGAAACCTCAGCACAGCTTCTCTCCCTATGTCATGGGCATTACTTAAAGGATCAACACAGGATATCTGTGTGCCCAGCTGGGCAATTATTCAGCTGCTTGTTTCATACTCGACTTCACTTACAGAGGTTACAGATTTAAAGGAAAAAAAATTAAAACATCTATATCAATGGGAAAGATGGGTATTATTGCACGCAAGCTTTGTGTGATGGAAGTGTGTCATAGCTGACTAGCTCAAAATCCTGTGAGGTTTCATTCTTTTCACAAGTGGGAGTTATGTTCTCATTAAAAATGGTCTTCTGTCCATGCTGTTTGATGCATTTTTGAGCGTAACAGATTATGTTTACCAGGGATTTTGTTATTTAGGCTCTCTTCAGTGCATATAGAAAGCCAAGATGCGGGTAAACAACTTAAGATATACAGAAATGCTGAACTCTTTTCCACTTTCATGTAATACGTGTGGATAATAGAATTAAAAATAATCATATATAAAAAATAAATAACAAAATCTGCTTTTTGGTGCTATTAGTCAGTTGTTGATTCCTGCAAGGAGATCCTTCTCCCACCCAGAATCTTAGAGCTCAGACTCTAGTTCACGTCATTCTTGGACGCAGTTTGCTCACCAATAGTTGCAATGCTTACATTATACTCCTTATTTTTAGAAGGCTCAAGGAGTTATGTTGTAATTGAATTACTGTAAAGAGTGTTCTGATCCATTATCTAGCACACACTCAGTCCTGGTCAAGTGGCTTTTAGTGACATTAAATAATAACCTCAGTAGTACTCAGAATATCCATGTTTTCCCCAGAATCATAGTTTAAGGATGGAAAAAAACAGCAGCATGTGCTGTAACACAGCTGAGTGAAAAGGGAAGTGCTCAGGCTGCCATGGCTCACAAACATTTGGCCATTCTACCCATAAAACAGGTATGGGCTTGTACTTGGCTGGAGCTGATTTTACTTTGGATGGGGACTTTATGCACTATGCTATGAGCAAAAGCAGACAAAACCAGCTCTCTCATGGCTCTGGTCCTTCCTTTAAACACGTGGGCATGTTGGAAGTGGCAGATCTGCAGTTACATTTCCTTCCAGAAGAAGATGACTTCTGACTGTTGATTCTGAAGAGATGAAAAGCTCCCCTTGCTGATGACAATAACACCTTGGGTTAAAAAACTGGTTGTGTCTTGTGACTTAGCTCTAAATCTTATATTTCTAGGGTTTATGTAGACCATAAACCATGCTATAAAAATTGCTTTTGGCCTTTCAACTAATATGCATAGAAGTAAATTCTGAAGTCCTTAGAATAGCAATTATGATTGGTTTATGAGCATATGTCTTACACTGATGGATTTCCCCTGCACCCCTTTATGACAGTGCACGCTGTGTGTAATTCCAGGTTTATTTTAGGCGAAGTGTATTTAATTAATGTGGTTGGCTGAACAGAATCAGCCTCTATGCCCCAAATGATAATTCCTTTTGGAGTCTAAACAGCTGTTTGAGATATTGTGTCCTACTTTGATTTTAATGTGCAGCATTCTTAGAGCTTAACAGTGGTGTCAACTCATTGCTTAGTCTGTTCTTTTCCTCATATGGTATATAAAAATGGGATTTTCCCTTCTGTAACTGCATTGTGACCTGCCTTTTGGGGGGTTTTGTATCTGCTTTCACATGGTGCAGCAGACTGAGGGCCAGCCTCGTTGGTTCTGTCCTTGGATGTGTATCTGTTGTAACACTGAATTGGGTTGCATGTGGGTTACTTCTTCGTGCTGCAAATGGAGGTATTTGATCTTCCCCTTCCTACAGCACCAGCAGCTGAAATAGGGTGAATGATGGGGAACAGATTTTAGGAAGAAATTCTTCCCTGGCACAGGTGCCCAGAGAAGCTGTGGCTGCCCCTGCATCCCTGGCAGTGTCCGAGGCCAGGCTGGATGGGGCTCTGAGCACCCTGGGATAGTGGAGTGTGTTGGAACAAGATGATCTTTGGGGTCCCTTCCAACCTAAACCACTCTAATTCATTGATGCAGTGTACCACAGGCACTCCTCTCGTGGTTTTGGGCTGGTCAGGGTTTCTGGTTGGTTTCAGGTGAGGCCTTTTGCAGCTGTGTATTATTGCTGTGACTTAAGAGCACCACCTGTTCTCCTTTATGCCTATGAGGAACTTTCCAAACTCTCCATTCAGTCTAATTTTTGTTTGTTCTTGGATAAAAAAAATGCACAAGAGGGATTTCTTTTCCAAATGCAGTGCTTTGTTTTGGTGGATGAACTTCCAGTTCCAAATGGTGCAATGAAAGCAAATACTTACATGGGGAAATGATGGTCTGGGTGTGTTTTACCCTGTGGGGCTTCCTCTGCACCACAGACTTCATCTGTGGCAAAGCTGCTGCTGTGGGCAAGGGCTTTTCTAGGACATAGGGTGCTGCAATATTAAATATTATGTGAGTGCATTTAAATTATATTTTTGTTTCAGCTATGCAATAATAACCAATGTACGAGGTGCTCTTACAGTCAAGTGACAGTAGTCTTGTCTTTATTGCATTAGATAAGTAATGTAGACCAATTTCACTTAAGGTTGGATAGGCAACGAGCTTGAAATGGAATAAGTTTTAAGTTGGATTGCTACCAGCTTGCTACACTGGGAGGAATGAAATAATTATTTGTCTGTAATGGCAAACCGTCAAGAAAATGCTGATTCTGATTTTAATGCATTTCAAAAACTTATTTATTAAGAATTACAGAACAGCATATTGAGCTATATACACTGCAGCTTTGGTGCCTTTGGAGGCTCCACTCTAGAAACGGACATTTTTTAAAAAAATTTTGTTTCCAAGAAGGACACGTAAAGAATATGGGGTTTGTGTTATATGGTGGTTTTGTTTTTTTAAATTGTTATTGTGGATATGATAACTTGGTGAAATGTCTTACCTGTATAATCTTTTTTTGTTATAACAAGTTCTTTTGCAGGTGACTGAACCAATGTTTTTGTCCGATCTTATTTCCATCTTAAAAATATTTTATGTAGCAAAGAAATAATTTCATGGTGATGCCAGGTCACTTTTAATAAAATCTAGTAGTTGTTCTCATACAGGGTATTATGTCCTATGCAAAGTATGTGCTTTTCTACATCAAATTACTCTTAAGGGCAAGGAGGACAAAAATGATTGGAATAAATAGTAGAGAAATACAATTTCTAGTTTCAAATTTAAAAAAAAATGTCCTTTCTAAAATGTAACTGAGGAAATGAACAATGAGAGTGTCTGGTTGTATTAATGTTGCTGGAGTTTGGTTTTTTTTCCTCTGCTACACATCAAATATAGATAACTCTTGTTACTCCTAATCCTCATCACTGTTGGACATGGCTTTAAAAAATTTAGCTCCCTCTTCTGAAGATCTGGGCTAATTAAACTTTCATTTATCTTCTGAAACAAAGTAATATTTCACTCTGCTCTTTCCTTCTGTGGAGAAAGTACCACAAACATCAGTGCATCCTGTGCTTGGGACGGTGGCACTCTGGGGCTGTTTTGCTGAAAACCTGCATTTCAAAGCCTCTCTCCATCAGCTGAAAAGTTGTTCCAGGTTGTATAATGCTTTTTTATCCTGCTGAACTCCTGCTCGGGCCATTAGTGACTGTCCCATTTTCCTGGTGAATGCCTGAAGAGCAGAGAATTTCTGCTCTCTGCACAGTGAGGTGTTAATTCCTGAAGCAGCACGTTCTCCACGTGCTGTGTCAAATCTTTTTAGGGTTTGCTTTGTGGTGTGGCTGTGTTTGGGATTTTTTTTTTTTTTTTGGGGTGTGTGCAGTGCTGTGAAAGCTGTGGGTCAGCTATTAGGTTTTTCTGTCAGTTCTAGCAGGCTGTGGTCAGGGAAGAGTTGCCCCTGAAAATGCTGATAAGAGGCTGAGATAAGCAGCAAGTTTGATCACGTTTGATTCCTGTGTAGCACAGGGCTGAAAGTCTTGCATTGCTTTGTTTCATGTTGGTTTTCCCCCTTATTTCTGAATGTTTTAGAAATCTGATGGAATGCCTTGCCAACCACATTTTTGTGATCCTTTTGCCAGAATTATTAGCTTTCCTGTGATAATCATATACACACAGAATTATTTTAAAACTGTTTACCAGGCCTCTAGAGCTCTTCTTTTCCTTGGTGCCTCACAGACCTGGACTAACACAAAGAACAAGGAGCTACAGTGTCCCTGAAAGAAATCTGGCAAAGGAAACTAATACTAACCTAAACTGTTAGGTTTTGGGAGCAAAATACATCTTTTTGGTCACAAGTTAGAAGTGCTTCTGCCCAGCAGTGTTATGCTATTGCTCTGTGTTTTCTTTAGCACAGAGCATCCACGTGGCAAGTCAAGATTATGTCCTTGTAGCTGGTTTTTGTAGAAGATTGTTTTGTTTATAGAACTCCAGAAATTATCTAATTAAGAGTAGTTTCTGTTAAACTTGTGTGTTGGAAATAGAGGGAAGTCTCAACACAGGGAGTTGGTGCTGTGGCAGAAAACTCCCTTTCATTCTACAGTATAGAATTATTTAGCTGTAGTCAATCAGGTGAAGATTGAATTATTTTTTGTGCTTCTGTCAGCAAAGAGAATTCTCAGTCACTGGAGCTGAATTTAATACTGTGTGAAACTGGTGTATTATATTATAAAGAGAGCTATAGATTGATACTTTCTTATGAAGCTGAATAAAATTTTCATTGCTAGAGATGTCTCTTCTTTCCAGCTGATGAGATTGCCTGAAATCGGATGTTGTCCAGTGATTATAAACAGCAACGTCTAGTAAAAATGTTTGAATGTCACTTTTAACTGAAAAAATTAAGATGTCATTAATACATTGAGAAGTGGCCCATTTTCTCACCATACAATGGTATTTTCACTGAATATTTGGCTAATCTTAGAAACCGTGTAAATGTCCATTAAAGCTTTTGATAGTTTTAATGCGTAAGCATGCTAAGTCAACTGAGTTGGTGTGTTCTTAACATGATACTTAAGGATTAATATTAATAACTGACTGTGCTTTGTGTTTTTCCACAAAGCATTAATTTGAAGAGTAAGCTGTACAGATTGCACTTGATGGTGCTGCAAGAAAGCACACAATAAAAGGAAAACAAATGCAGATCTTCTGGGGATATCTGTGTTTCTACCCAGTGGAGTTTTAGGTACCTATAGTAAATAGTACCTAATACTAAATACCTATAGTATTTCCATGAGGAAATACTTACCTGCTTGAGGGCATCCTTGATGCTCTTTGGGGTAATTAGAGCTTTGTGCTGCTTTCTGTGGAGGTGGAATTGTCTTATGTCCTTGTGGGAATTCGCAAAGGGATGAAGGAACCAGGCAAATCCATTTTCTGTATGTCTTGAGTAAATACAAAAAGCTTTGTGTGGATTTTCTTGTTCAGCTCCCGGCTATCCTATTGTGGGGTAAGTACTCCCAAGACCTGAGCTTTTTGTTCAGGTGGTTTCATCAGTTTCCACTGGGTGTCTTCAGAACCTTTCATGAAGTGGTATGAAACATAAAGGGGGAAAATAGATGTTTTCCTTAAATAGTGTTCAGAGAGGCAGTGCAGTCCTGCAGGTTTGTGGTGAAGTTGGGTCACTGTGCAACTCTTGTGCTCACAGTTTGGTTGTTTCTGTGTCTCAGCTGTCTGGTGTCATTGTGTACTCACCTGCTCTTTGGATGTAATAGCAAGAGAGTATTTTTAAATGAGTTGGGATTAGACTTTTTAGAGAAACAAGCTGTGCATTTCTTACCCTCCAAAAGCCTTTTAATGTTGTCAGTCTTCCTCATTTTAAAAGAAGGTCAAAACATCCTCTTTAGCCTCTTTCGTCTGTTACATTTGCAGTTTCAAAGCTGTTCCACTGATTGTGAGTGTTAGTTTGGGAAAATATTTACGCTTTGCCACCGTCTGTTTTGAAAGTTTTGTGAGTAGGTGGATTGCATTTATCCCCAGGGAAAAAGCTATCCTAAGGCTTTAAATAGTTGTTTCTTAGTGTTCATTTAAATTCTGAAAGTCAAAAGTGGAGTGCTCATCAGAATTGGTGCAATTTGGATTTTATCTGAGTCTGTTTTAACTAAAAATCATCTCCAAATTCCAGCACAGCAAGGACATGGAGCTGCTGGAGCCAGCCCAGAGCAGGGACACCAAGGGCAGCAGAGGATGGAGCAGCTCTGCTGGGAGGAAAGGCTGAGGGAATTGGGATTGTTCACCTGCAGAAGAGAAGGCTTTGGGGTGACCTCATGGTGGCCTTGCAGTGCCTGAAGGAGCCTGCAGGAAAGATGGAGAGAGACTCCTGCCAAGGACCTGCAGCGACAGGACAAGGGGCAATGGCTCCACACTGACAGAGAGGAGGTTTGCATTGGATATTGGGAAGGAATTGTTCCCTGGGAGGGTGGGCAGGCCCTGGCACAGGTGCCCAGAGAAGCTGTGGCTGCCCCTGGATCCCTGGCAGTGTCCCAGGCCAGGCTGGATGGGGCTCTGAGCAGCCTGGGACAGTGGAAGGTGTCCCTGCCATGGCAGGGTGTTGGAACTGGATGAGATTTAAGATCCCTTCCAACCCAGGCCATCCTATGATGCTGTGAATTAGATTTGTAATGCTTTGTAAAAAGTGTTTGCAATTTTGCAAACAGCTAGGTTTGGGGAGGAGGGGAATTTATGAAATTGCGTCTAGATGTAATTGAAAGAAGAGCTTTGATAAAAATGTGAAAAAAATGGTGAAGTCATCAAAAGAATCAAACTTATTGTTGTATATCAGCAGACCAGGACAGCCTATTTTTTGGCCACTTGGCTTCAGTCCTCCCTTGACTGAGCAGTACTCTGAAAGGTATCAGTACATCTTTACATGTTGGTCTCATGTGTTCGCTGCTCTTTAGCTTTGCACTGCAGAAGTTTGGACCTCCCACACATTTTTACAGTGCATGGGACCTTCTCAAAGGGAATCTGGGGGGCTTGGTGGCCAGTGCTGAATCAGGAGAGATGTTGCCAAAGAAGTCTGAAAACAGCGTAACAGGCATGATGGGCTTTATTGCTGCTTTTCTCTGTCTTGGTTCTTTTCCTGTTTGTTCTACTAATGGCAGCAGGATCTCAGTCCTGCTTTTGAACTCTGATGAAAAGCTTTCCATTTCCTCTGGCTTCTGTTGAGCACTTAATTTTAGGTAATGAGTCTGGTCCCCTACCAAAACCAACCAAACAAAAAAAAAAAAAGTAAGTAACTGGTTGTTCAAGTGTAAGGAAAGGTCTTTGAATAAAAGTGCTGACTTCTGCCTTGGCCTGACTCTGGATTAATGTGAGGATTTCATTAGTCAGTTAGGACAATTTAAAAAAGAAAGGATTTCCTGATTTGAAGATCTTGTGAAGAAAAAGCTTTGGGCATATGACGGTTTTCTCTCTTTCCACTGTTCCAGTGCCAGGAGAGTCTGGTTATTACAGAATCACAGACTGGTTTGGGTTGGAAGGAACCTGAAAGATCATCTTGTTCCAAACTCCCTGCCATGGGCAGTGATGCCACTAAGCTTTATTACGTTTATTTTCACTTTGCTATACAATGTATTTTTTAACCAACCCATTATCTTTGTTGTGACAAACCTTTCTGTGGTTACTTTCCGTTTTTATTTGACCTAGTAAGCTTGAGCAGTCGTCTATAAAAGTAGCTCTTCCCCGTCTCCCATCCCATACCTTGCATCTTACCCCCAAAAATATACCTTATTCAGAGAATTCAAGTAGTGACTGGTAGGGGTCATGTTTGTATAAGAAAACTTGTTTTTAATGTTTAAAATTAATTATTTACATTTAGTAACCACAGTGGTTTGAGATATGAGGAGATGAATTTAATAGTGACAACACCATAAGCTTTGCCATAAGCTGAACTACAGAACTCCTCACAGGACAGCAGAAGCAGTGAGCTAATAATCTGCCATGTTCAGGTTTATTTTTTCTTAGTGATGTTGTACTTACAAACATGTGGCAAATTCTGATCCATCTTAAACTTTTGCTGAAATGAAACAAACTTTACATACATTTAGAGTTTGTTTAGCTTCACAGAAATATCTTCAGAGTTGTTTTTTTCCCCATGCACTGCAGGCAGAATATTTTGAGATTTGTCTCATTTTTTACTTTTTGTCTTTCTGAGATGAGCATGACACTTGCTGTAGTTAGTTACTGAACATGTCTGGTTTTTCTGTATTTCTGAGGTCAGATCTTTAAATTTAGCCCAGTGATTTTTTGGGTTTGTTTGTTTGTTTTTCCCTAAGGGAGTTAAGATGTTACTGTCCTAGGTGATTTAAAGGCAGTCATTCTCTTGTTGTGAACTAGGAACTAGATCCCAGACATGTTGGCATTAATTGTAATCATAATGTAATCTTGGGTAGTAAAATGTTGCATTCTTCTTGATTATTAGTGGCCTTTTAAATGTTGACTTGTGTTGCCAGTGACACAAATTAAGTTTTGTAGTAGATGAAGCAGGAACTTGCTGTTTACCTTTATACTATCAAATAAATAAATTTCAAAGGCTTTAATGGCATAAATTGCATTTCCTGGTAGCTAATGTTTAGTTGGCCGTTGTATCTCCCAGTTGCTAATAAATTACCAGTAAGTGTCCAACTAGAGATTTTAATTAGTTCTGAATCTGTTGTGCCTTGATCGCTTTCTGTGGGGCTTCTCCTAAGTTGAAGTCTTGATAGAGACAAATGCTGTGGCTTTGCTTCCTGCTGTTTGGGAAGGAGGTCGTGGATTGCAATAGAGAAATAAACGTTTCTCTCTATCACATTTGCCTTGCACTTGCACCTGTGCAAGGTCCAAATGTACTTGGAACTTGTTGCACAGAGAGTTGATTAAATTTCCTTGGACAGAGTGCAGTAAATCCAGCAAAAATCAGCTGTTTGTCTTCCATTGACTCACGGTAATTGCAAGGAAAGAAAAAGGAAGTTTGGCATCTCTTGACTGCATAATGAAGTGAGAGATTGAAGCTCCAAACGACAAGAAATCTGTGATTATGTAATAGCAGTAGCTGCTGTAAGACGTTTATTTCTTCGGTTAGTAAGAAATGGTGTATTGTAATCCCAATAATACCATTTCCTCACATAGTCAGGGAGGGGAACATGATGGCACAGGACAGGGATGTTGGCTGAAGGACTGATGGAGGGTACTCATCTTCCCCAAGGACAAAAGCTTGTGGAGGAAGCTGGAAATCTGCAAGCTCTCAGGCCTGGCATTACTCTCTGCAGGTGCCATCTGTGGCTGGTTTTTGCAGCCATGAAACGCATAACAGCTGCACACTTCAGTATTTTACCTCTTATTAGCCAGTGTGTGCTTTCAGTTAAAGACATTTGAAGTTCATTAGATGGGAGCTATTTGCAGACACAAGTTATCTGAAAGAAATTATTGCTTAACAAACTTACATATTATTCTTGTACTGAAATTGAATTACTCTGGGGGTGTTTCAACATACACAAGAAAACTACATCTTGTCCACTTTTCCATTTTTCACAAACTTTAGTGAAGTTTTTTTCAAAACATCATCTCAAATAAAGATCTCTTAATGCATTGATGATAATATAAAGTCTCTTCGGCCCTCGAGCACTTAGACTTTGCCTTGTGTGCAAAGGCACAACCCAGAGGTGGGCATTTGGTGGCTCTCAGGATTGAAAGTGGTTTGCCTTGGTGTTGTCCTTTCCCTGTGGATGAGCACTGGCATGCCCAGGGAGGAATTCACTGGCTCCTTTTATCCTCTCAGCAGCAATGGGCCATACAAAACAGCTTGCAGTGTAGTTTCATTGGCTTGTGCATTTTGCTGGACTCTTTGTGAGCTCTGGCTCTTGCAAATCTGGATTTGATTCCTGACCCAGTTCACTCAGAATTGAGGGGTGCCATGTGGGCCAGGCAGTGATGGAGCAGGTAGGGAGAATGGTACAGTTCAGAATTCTGCTCTCAAGTGTCAGTGGGGCTGTATGCATTGGAAACAGGGAAAAGATGTGTCTGTGGAATCAAATGGAAAGCGGCAGCAGTGATGGCAATCACAAAAGAGAGCACTGCAGGCCTTTGGAACAGGGGCTGGGCTCCTCTGTCTCCCACCCCGTTTTCCTGCTACTGAGAGCACTGTCTTAAGTGTTTTGCTTTGTCCTGTGCAATTCTAAGAAGTCTGGAATCAGGGGGTTATTAGCAGTGGCTTATGACTCCTTGCCAAGAAAAGGGTAATTGAAGTTAACCTTTAAACCCTCTGGAAAATCACTGGTTTGGATGAGAACTTTCATGTATGGAAAGGGTTATTTGGAAATGCAGAGTGATGTTGAATGTTCTGCTGATGTTACAGATAAAACTGCCTTGACACTGGATATTTTTGCTGGCATGGGTTAATCCTAAACTGAACCAATTTGAATTTACAAATAATCTGCAGTGACTGTTTAATCCTGATATCTTAATTGTTTTATGTTCCTGATGTGGGGTCTGCAAACTAATGTACCTCAGTGCTCAAACAAAACCAGGCTAAATCATCACACAAAGGGATGCTGTGTAAACAACCCAGGGAAGCAGAAAAGAAGGGCTTTTACTTACAAAGATAGCAGCAGTCTTTCATTATTTTCAAAAATAGAACAGGCTCTCAAGAACTGACTATAAATTGGTATGATGTGGAAATGGAAATTGTCTGGCAGTGCCTAGAAAGTGGAGCATTGTTTACTCAAGAATTGTAATATCGACTGAGAGAGAACTGGAGGTTCTGTTGGATTCTGGCTGCAGTGCAGTCGCCGGCTGCATGGTTTGCAGCTTTGCAAATCACTGCTTTGCCACCAGTGCTGGCAGGGACACCTGACCAGTGATAAAGGAGTCATAAAATCTTTCAGTGGCTTGGGTTGGACAGATCGAGAGATCATCATGTTCCAACCCCCCTGCCATGGTCAGGGACACCTTCCACTGTCCCAGGCTGCTCAGAGCCCCATCCAGCCTGGCCTGGGACACTGCCAGGGATGGAAGCCACAGCAGCCACGGCTTCTCTGGGAAGGGAGATTTGGGTTTATTTTTCATTAGTTCTGCATGATTTTAACTACACTAATGGAAATAAACCAGAATCGTACTACATTATTTTTTTTTTTCGGTTACTGTCAAGTAGACTTACCCTCAAGGAAAGAAATGAAAGCAAATGCCACGTCATTGTATTTCTATTTTTATGTGCTACCCCGTCTATGTTGCCGAAATACCTGGATGACTTGCCCAGCTGTACTTGCTCAGAGATGTGCATGCTTAATGACATACATGTTTTAACTTGAATTATTCCTTTAAAATGCCTTCCTGTAGTTCTAACCACTAGGATTAACAACAGAAGCTAACCACCAACCCAAAGAGGTCAGTGGATATGTGAATACACAGGCCTAATCCTGGTTTCTGCTCAATGCTGCTTGGCTGTACTACTCAGTCTCTTGCACTTTTTCTTTAAATGTGCTTTCTCATACATGCTTTTCTGAGAATTTTCAGTGCAAAATATTTTGTCGTAGGTAGGCATGGCAAGAGTTTGCTGTGTTTGAAGAATTAGTAGTCAAGTGTGAAATTGTGCAGGTGAGGCCGGAATGTAAAGTGAGGGAGCTGCTCTTTAAATCTACAGGGCAGACTTGGGTTGACTGAGAAAAAAGGGCTGTCAGAAAAAGAAGAAATTTTCAGCAACAAAGCAAATTCTTGCCATGACTTTCTCTGTTGTTGTGTTGGATAAGTACCTGTGAAGTGAGCCTGACTTTGTGGTGCCATAGCACTGCGGCCAGAGTGGTGTTTTGGGAGGGAATCCTCTGCTCAGCAGCTTGTTGGAACCATTGTCCTTCCAGGGCTGCTGAAGGAAGCAGAGGCTCCTGTCAGGGACTGTGACACCTCAGAGCTGCAGGGATGGGGGTGTAGAGAGGACGTGCAGGTGAGTCTGTGCGTGAGCTGTGATGGTTCTCTGGTATATCAGCACCCTTTTTCATCCTGCAGTAATGGCTCCATGGGCTTTAATCACAGGGGTTGCAAAATAAAGTGTTAGTTTGGAGAAAGAGAAAGCATCGTGCTCTACCTGTGAGTATTCTGCTCTGCGAGGTGATGTCCTCTGAGCTCGTGTGTCACGGCTCTCTTGGCTGCGTCGTTTAAACAGAAAGAAAATAAATCACTTCAAGTGTTTTTCTTCTTCTTTCTCTTTCCTCAACAATTGGAACTCTAACGGCTTAGAAATGTATTAAACGAATTCAAGCCTCTTGTTCCTGGAAAGCAAATGCCCTTCACATACTTGTAAGGAGACAAATGACAGGCAGAACTCTTAAGATCTCAGTCAAGACTTGTCCTTTATATCAAAGAGCTTTATGATTTTAATTTCACTCTTCTTGGTCTATGTGTCAACATGTTTTTTTGTAGCACTTTCAGCTCCTCAGTAGAGCTTAAAGAACTAGGATACAGTGTTGGAGCAAATAAGGAATAGTTTGGGGTTGAATTTGAAGATAAGCAGTTTTTTTCTCTTCCTGAGAAGAGCTAAATAGCAGTAATGAAGAAGCACCTTCTTTTCTGGGATGTAAATGGTGTTGCTCCTGCTAACGCAGGGTATGGAACTTAATGATGAAGTCTGGGCTGGACAAGTCCCTTGTCAATTCTGTTTGAGGTGTTGGCTTGCTCAGGGAGGGAGGAGGGAATAAACTTTTTGGATCTTGTTGTGACTGGCCACCTTCCACAGTCAAGTGGGGACGTGAACAAGTGACTGCAGTCGGGGAAGATGTGAACAGCTTGATGCTCTTTATATTCTCCTAATAATATGTCTTGCTTCCAGTTTGGGTCAGTTTTGTCCCCATAGGTAAGAGCAGTAGCCAAAGCAGGGTGATCCAGATCCTGTCAATTTGGGAGCACATGCTGTTTATCAATAGGGCCAGAGGGCAGAACAGTGAGCTGGCAGGAGGGAGAACTGCCTTCCCCTCCCTATGGTGTGCCTCTAAATCTTCTTGTCAGCATTTCCTGTATTCTGTTTTCACACCTGTTGTGAGGACACCATCCCACACCTTCAGACCTTCCTACCACAGTCTTGTAAATGAGAAGGTTCTGCCTGCACTGACTGACTTGTGACAGGCAAGCTCTCCTCTTGCTAGAAGCCAAACACCAATCCCAGGTTTATTTTTACATAGGTTATTATATCGCTGCTGAAGGATGACTTCTGATTAACAGTGATGAGAAGATAATTGGGACCATCTGCCCCAGATGTGGTAGAAGGCCTCCCTAGCTGGCAGCACCTGATCCTCCTCACCACTCAGTCCAAAACAAACATACCTTTCATCACTACCTCAAGGCATTCACAAATCCATCTGTACTTTGGATGTGATGATGTATCTTGCTAAGTGGTGGCCTTGAGGCTAATAATTCATAGTGGTGTAGGTTCCAAGTGATATCTGCGGTCTTTCAGAGTTGTCATTGCCTTGGTAGGAACAGAAGCTAACATCGTGTATCTCCCATTACCCAAAAGAACTGACTGAAATGTTCTGACCTTGTTAAAATTATAGATGTGTTTCCTTGGAGATAATGACTCAAACTTTCTAAGCTATTCTTTCCATATTTTTTTTTCCTTTGTGGCTAATTGTTACTTAACTTCAACAAAGACAGGGATGTAATTTCAAAGATTTCCTGCTTTTAATCAAGAATGCTGCTTTCCTGTATTTTAAAAAAACCCAACCACCACCACCATCCTCCCCAAAAACCACTCTGAGTTTTGAAAAGTTAACCTCACACCTCTTTTAATGCTCTTTCTCTGTAAGGTCTTTGTCAGTGTCATAAACTGCTTTGTGTTTCCTGAACTTCATTTAAACAGAGGGTTGCTTTGGTTCACATGAATTGAGGCACAGTTTTGGTCATACAGCGAGCTACAGACCACCTGTGAAGAAAATAAAACATGATTTAAGGTAAAAACATTTGTTACCATGCCAATCTTGCTTTTCTTCCGTGTGAGTGGAAGGGTCACAGTTGCTTTAGAAGTGTGTGGCTGAAAGAGACCACCTGAGTTGGAAAGGCATTTCTTGTTCTTCCCAATCCTCTTCCTGCACTGCGGTCTAAGGAGTCATAAAAAGTTTAGTCAAAGGAGTTTTGGAGAAAGCCTCAGTGGGAACATATCACAAAACAGGCATTTTACATTTTCATACTCTCTAAAGTGGTGACCAACAACACATTGACATTGTTCAATTTGCTTTTGTTGATAATGCCATCAGATACTCAGATGATGGATTGTTTCTGGGTTCTCCCTTCTTCCCTCACCACTAAGAAACCCCTTGCTTTGCTGTGCAGGCTCCCGGGTGGGATGCAAATCCTTGCTTGGGATAGACAGGGATAACAAAGACCTCACATCTCTCAGAGTGCCATCTGAGAGTACAGGAATAATCTGGTGTTGCAAAAAAGCTGTTGCAAGCAAAGGAAATCAGGTCTTCCTTGCTTTTGTGGTCTTTAATGTGCTCTTGAGTTCTCAGCCTCAGATACTCTTTGAGCCATCTGATGGAGAAGGAAGAGAGGGAGTGCTCAACCCTTTTTGAGTGTCTGCCCAGCAGTGTGTAAATATTCTTTATGAACAGCATTACCCTGCAGCAGAGCTGAACCTGAGCAGTCCCTAAAGTGCATGTTTAGTTTGGTGAAAGAATGAGCCTGGTTAGGTTTGGGTTTCATTTTCTTCTCCCTTCTTTCAGAGGAATGTGAGATCTTTCCACCTGCAGGAAAGGGAGTTTCCCACCTCCAAGAGCTGGAAATCTTGCTCCTCTCTGTGTTTCCTCCCTACCACTGAGCTCCCTGCACGTGCAGTATGTATTTCCTCATGATCTGAGATGCACATCGTCACCAGCATGATTTTACCAATTTGGAGGTGCCAAAACAGATGGATTGTATAGCAGGTCGTTCACCTTGCAAAGAAGCCTGACCTCTGGGGAAGTCCTTTTTTGTGGCATCTCTTTTATAAAATGAGCTTTTCCTTTGAGCTACTTGTGGCATTTGCATGTGTGCATCTCCTCAGAGCCTTGCAGGAATAGGGTTTTAACGCCTCTCTTATTTTACCTACTTCCGTGGATTACTTTTTCTTTGTAGGTTTAGGTTTGGTTTTTTTTGAGACCATATGCCAGGGAACCTAGGCAGCAATTTATGCTGAGATTCAGTTAAGCTGGACTCCTTTCTTGCTGCTTTGGCTGATTTCTCTCTATTTCCCTATCTCTTTGCATTTTAACATGTGAGGATCTCCTTCTACAAGCATGTACTGGAACTGGGGCTCTGGTCTACAAGGCTGCAGTGTGAGAACAAAGACCACTTTGGTATTTTCTTTGGGACTTTCATAAAATAAAATACATAAAACGTCTCCATTAAAATGTCTGGATTGATGAAGGGAAGGGGGGAAAAAGCGCCTTTTCCTCCAGCAGTGGCTTGATTAATGGATTTATTGTTTGTACAGATTTTCTCAGGAAGCCATATGGCTTGAGGAAAACAAAGAGGAAGTGGCTGATGTTGGGAATCTGATTTAATAGGGGTCCCTAAGGACAAAATGTGGCTCTTATCCTTACTCCTTCCCACTCAGTTTGCAGAGTGGTCTGGGAAGAGCTTTAGGGCTTCGGCAGAGCTGCAGATAATGCGGCTCTGTTGGAGTTGAAGTGTTGGTCCCTGTGCTGGGTCAGCATCACAGCCATTCCATTCTCAGGTTCAGAATCACTGCTCTTTGGCTGCTATCTAAAGTGTCCTGGAGTAATTAACAACAACAGTAATTGAAATGTTTACTACTTGTGTTTTGGCAGTGGATCAGTTTGCAGTAGATGAAGACAACTTTTAGTATCTCAAAGCTGAGCTTTCATAGTTTGGGGTGAGATGATTATTTCTCTCCTCTCTATGTCTCCCCCCCCCCCAGCAAAATTCAAGCATCTGTGCCTCTGGATTAACTAATTCACCATCTGTATCCTAAAACCAGATTTATTTTCCTAATCTAACATGTGTAAATGGGGATTGATAAGTAACTGGGGCTCAAGCACTGGTGATTTAACCTGATGTGGTGGCAGAGATGAATGTTCTGCATTTTCTATGACTGTTTGACCCTACTGAGGACTATGTGGTGAATAAACCTGAGTAGAGAACTTAAAGCAGTGTTCTATATTGGAACTGCAATTAAATACATTAAGGAGATTTACCAAGCATATCTTCCTTCTGTTAAATTACAGCTTCTCCGCTGAGAGGTGTAAACTCACCAGAAACTATTCTGTTCATTTTAGAGCTAACGTAAAAGGCTCATGTGAACTGTTAGTAAATGTTAGTGGGTCCACAGAGCAGAAAGCACAAAACATCACAAAAACATATTCTGACAACTCAGGAATTTAATTAATATTGGTTTGTGTATGAAAGCTACATATTCAGTCAGTTGTGGTGAAAATTATTTGGTATGTGCCTGAGACTTTTGGAGCTCCTGAATGTCCTATTGTGACGTTTGGGGCTGTAATGAGAGAAGCAATTACTCCTGTACGGCTTTGATGCATCGTGTGCATGGTCCAATATTTTACAGATGTGCCTTCTTCCCAGATTTTTAAGAGGTTTTTGTTGTTTTCTGAACTCTTACGGCATTTTTATGCTGGAGTTGGTGGTACTTAGCTCTTTCCATCTGACGGATACTAGGAGACAAACATTTTGTCTGGACAAAATTCAGTGTCTGACAACAGTGGTAGAGGAGATGCTGAAATACCAGTGGAAAGCTTTTCTGATTCAGATCTATTCTTCCACGCTGCACTCTATAAAGTGCCCATGTAGAGTTACACATAAAAGATACATTCCTTTAAAATATTATTCAGAAAATCTTTGATCATGAAGGTTTAAAAATAACCACTTCTCACATGTTCTCCTTGGCCGTGCCATGGTATTAGGCAATGTCTGTCAGTCTGTCACAATGGTGCTGTTAAACATTGTTGTAGTAAGCATCCCTTCCAAGCTGATTATTAGTCTTAATCAGCAGTTTGGGATTAGTTACCTTTTGCCCAGTTTGTTTGGCTATTTATGCATGCATTGCTCGTGATTCACTGCTGCAAGGGAGTCAGGGTGTGCAGCTCGAGAGCACTTGGAGGGTTATACATCTGGAACAGCTCCAGTCTGAGGATTATTTTCCTTAAAGAGAAAATTGGGAAAGAAGATTATTTCACAATCTCCTATATTTACAGTTTAGCAGTGGTAGATGCTCGTGACTGCCTAATACAGTGCTTAGGATTTGTTTGGGTTTTTTTCTAATGTTCTGGAAAGCTGTTGAAATGTTGTTTATCGCACTTATTTATATCAGGAACATGTCACACCAGGTATAAGAAGCAGCAGATTAAGAGCTATATTCCACATTTCTTTTGAACTAACTTTTCAAAACTAAAATACTGCTTGTGTGTTAGAGATCTGTAGGTGCCAGGTGAACACTGTGTTTTTCCAAAGCATTAAAGGAAGGAGGGGGAATAGGACTTCATTCTCAAGAAGTCTGTTTTACTAATGTGTAACAATATTTCTATTTTTTCCTTCTAGCAACTGCCCTGGTCAGCAGAGTTGACACCAATGCCTGGAGTAGCAGACTGTGCATAAGCGGACATCTCTGTCTTCATCTGCAGGTAAGAAGTAAGCACCAAAAACCTCCAAGTAGGAGCTTCCCTTTGCCCTTCTGAAAGTACTTCCACATAAAGCATCCTGAAAACTCCAAAGTTTAAAGAATCATAGAATTGTCTGGGTTGGAAGGAGCCTTAAAGATCATCTCCTTCCACCCTGCCATGGGCAGGGACACCTTCCATCACACCAGGTTGCTCAGAGCCCCAACCAGGAGGTTGTACTCTATGATACTGGAGGTATTTTCCAACCTTAATCATTCTGTGGTTCTGTGTAAGGAGCTGTCCTCAGCTCAGCCACTCAGACTTTGCAAAAAATAAAAAAAAAAGTTGACAGGAAAAGTAAACAGTAGCAGGTAATGTTTTTCCTGATAATGTGGTGAATTTTTGATATAGTAGAAATTTACTTTTGTATTGGTTTGATTTTTTTGGGTCCCTTGTTTTATGATGCAGATGAAGTTGGTGAAGCAAGTGAGAAAAACTCAGAATGCAGCTTCTTCTCTGGTTTGTCACCATTTCCAGGCCTTGTTAAAAGCTGATTTGCTTTATGTGCACATGACAGTGGAAGACTTCCATACCAGTCACACCGCCTTTTTCCTTTCTATGTCTAGATTGCCATTTTTGTCCTCCTTCTATTGCAACTACAGTAATTGTAGCAGTATTCTGTTGGTAACTGAAGCAGCTGAGGGGCCATTAGAGATAAATAAATTAAAATGCTTTGCTCATTTGCCACAATGACAGCTTGTCTCATGTTGAAATTCTCTATATCAAAGGTACAGACGAGGATAAAGGTACAACAGCTTTATCTTACTACAGGAAAAGCTGAAGCAAAGCAGCATTGGATGGATACTTTCATTATCCTTAATATAGCGTGGAACTAGTAGAAATATGAATGCTCATACATAAAATGCACTCTGTAGGGTGAAGAGGAGCTTTGCTGAAGGGCAGCACATGTGTGGGGCTGATACATCCATATGTACAGCATCCAAAATGCTGTGTTGACTTGAGTCTGGCTTCAGACATGTCTTAAGTTGCCTCATATTTGAGAGGTGGTTTTGGTTATTCATTAAAGCACTTTCAGTCCCACATTCTAGGCAGCTTATGTGTCTCTTTAATACACATCAGCGGATTGTTTCTAAAGCAAACATTTCCAGAGCATTAATTGCTGCCTTCAACCAACAACATCTCCTTGCTAAAGGGTGTGATGGTTTGAGTGGTGGGGGTGGTACCAGCAATGGGGACAGTCCTGCTGGCTAGAGCAGCACACAGAATTTATGCAGACGCTGGTCTCTTATTTTTCCCAGGTGACATTTAGCCAGAGCTCATATACATATGTATGTTAACCTGGAGCTCCAGGAAATTTAGAATGTAGTAGTGTTGAGCCAGGCTTTCCTCTGCCAAGTTAAAATATTTAAGAATTTGTTGTTGACTCTATTTTGAATAAATTCCTTTCAGTGGAGCAAGTTTGTGGCCAGCTGCCAGGTGACTGCAGTGTCACTCCTTTATTTGTCACTTCGAAACAAGTCATGTGAGTTACTGTCTCTGAATGATTTTATTGTGTGAGAGCAGAAGGTATTTGCCTGCTGGAAATTCATCAGGATGGTGCCTGCCCATCCTCTCATGGGGAGAGTTACTTATTTACCATCGCTTGTTTTGAATAAACCTATTTGATTTTTTGCCTTAAGCATCACTAATGTAATTTGTTGTTGTTGTGTGACTTTATTTTGCTGTCTGTTTTGGAGCACAAGGCAGGGTCAGTTTGTAGTATGTATTTTATGAAACCTTTTTTTCCCTTAGCTGAAATCATAGAGTACTAATAGATTTTTGTACTAAAAAAAAAAAATCATTCCACTTTTATTCAGTCTTAATAAGATCTGTTGCTTTTCTTCATTATTTTATTTTATTTGCTCTGGCAGCACAAGTGGACATCAAATCAGAGGAGTAACTTTGGGAAACATTTTTCTTTCACTACTTAAACTTTAAGTATGAAAAATGGACAAAGATAGACCTAACTTTTTCTTTGAAGTTCAGAGTAGGTCTAATGAATTAACTCCTACAAAGTCTTAAATACAGTTTACAAAAACATTGTTTTGAGAGCCACTTCAGAGGCTTCCACTAGCAGAATGCTACTTCATGTTTTTCTGCATAGTGATATTGCATTTTCTGGGACGTTTGATAAGCAACAAAACTAGACTTTGTTGGTGTGTGAGCACTGAGACTTAATTTGTATCCTTCAGCTGTTTTGTGGCGTGTGTTTGTCACGATTTAGGTGTCTTTGACCTAGCTGAGCTGGGCAGATACTTCTGCTGCTGGCTGGACTGAAAAGCCTGTGTGCTCCCTTCCAGAACCGTGGAAGCAGAGAGCAGCTCCCTTTTCATCTGAGCACCCCAGGTCATCAATCAGAAAATATTCCATTCCTTGATCTCATGATTTTCTCCCCTTCCTCTTTGACTGATATCTACTGAAAGACATGAATAGGTGGGAGAAGTTCCTGGGTGCTCTCAGAAAGGATCTGTGGCTCAGGGAGAGCTTTCCTCTGCTGTTCCAACAGCTCTGGTTGAGCTGAGGAATAATGTCAAGGGGAAAGTCTCTCACATTCTCCTTGCTCCTCCTGCCCATCTCAGCTTTACAGGGTGCACACCTTTCTCCTGCTGTCTGTGCATGGAGCCTCTGCAGGAAAAAAACAAGATTCCTTTGACGGTGGGATCGCTGGGATCCTTGAGTTTTGCTGCATTCTTTGCATTACAAGAGATACTTTTCATCTCTTGTCTCTCCAGAGCTGCACAAAGTGCCTCTTGTTTCCGTGCTGTGTTGCACTTGTTCAGAACTGGTGGGACAGCAGAGTTCTGAAATTGAAGATACCATGGCTTGTGCATCCATTTCTTTCCTTTTCCTCACTTGGTCACGTTTTTATTACGTGTAGTTTCTTGCTTTCTCATTTAAGGCTTCTTTTCCTTCACTTTATTGTCCTTTGTAAATCTGCCCTTACAAAAAACTTGGATCTTATATCCACATCTAAATAGTTTCTTTGCATTTGGAGCAGCAGTACTTCAAGTATTTGAAATGCATTTCGAGTTGAATACTTTGAATGTGTTTCTGAGGAAATAAACTGGTCTGATGGTTTAAAAAAAAATTAAAATTCTGCCAGTGGTTTTTCAGAGTTAGGATTCATCTTGTGCTTGGCAGCTGAGGGCAAACTGGAAATGGAATGTAAGTGGAGACAGGATGTCTGGAAAGGACAGAAGTATTGATAACAAATGGCAGGGAGGGTGGTGTGTGGAAATGTCACTTACATGAAGAGACAGGAGTCCCTGGCTTTTCTTCTTCAAAAATATTTGATCCTTGAGATGTGAGTTGCTGCATCCAAGCCCTGGGTGTTGCAGGCGAACCATTTAATCGGTTTTTTTTTTCATTAATTTGTTAAGCTTTGGCAAGGTTTGCATCCTCTCACTTGCTGGGTTGTCACTTTCTGTAGAGCACTGAATAAAATGGGATCATGCAATTCCTGTGGACTCTAAAGTTAAAATTACCTAGTTTGGTTTTTATTAATTTATCAATCACTTGGGAAATCTGCAATATTCTAATCTTCAGAGCAGCAAAATGTGGAAGACCTCACCTCATGGATGTTTAATGATTCACTGTCATTAAACATTTGAGAGGAAAAATGTGCTTATTACCGAACTCAAAAGTTTTCTCACTTCATTTAGTGCTGTGTAAACATCAAAATGTAGTTTTCCCAGTCTGCAACTGCAAAGATAGTATTGTTTTTTGCACTAATTGCAGTGCGTATTAGTCATTTCTCTCTCTGGCAGGAAAGAAACTCTGTTTTTTGGAGGCATGTCGTTCTGATACAATCTCTTCTCTTTGTTCATGCAGGTTTGGCAGTTCTGCAGACTGCTTCCTACAAAGGATCATTGCACAGTGTTTAAAAATGAGAATTTCTGGGCTTTAAAGAAATAGAAATTTACCTTTTGAATTGTAGTTGTTAAGGAAACATGCTCTAGTGTTTGATATCTTGGAGTGAGGAAGAAAAAATAGCATCTCAATTAAGTCAAATTGAAATGCATCTTGTTTATCAAATTGCAAAAATCTTACTCACAAATACCTGCAGTTAATATTCAGGTCATTCATCACTAAATAGGAAGAGAAGTGTGAATGCCTGTCTTACCTCACTCTGTAAGCCTAGCTTTGTACTTTTATAAATAATTTCAGATTTCTTTCATATAACCTTTTCTAGGTCTGAGGAAATGTCTAACTGAAGTCTTAGAGCTTCTCCAGGAGGCTGCAGAACCACTGTGCTGGTCACAGAGCTGGCCAAGCCTGACACCTGTCACCTGGAACAGGGTTATTGCATTCTGGACAAAGCACCCCTTTGAATTCCATATAGCAAGGCTTTGTTTCTTCACAGAAAAAAAAAAACCAAACCAAACCCACCTGAAGGCCCCTGTGCTTTCAAAGAAAACCAAAAGATTAAGATTTCAGATTCCGTCTAAAAACAGTATTCTGTGGTTGGGGTGTCTCTTTGTGGTGGGTGAGGAGTTACTATTTTCAGAGTGGTCTTTTTTAGTTCTTCAACAAAGTCCTTTTCAAAACAGAAAAACTAAAAATTAATTAAGTTTACCACACATCCCTCCTTCTTTTTTTCTTCAGTTTTTTGTTTTATCCCCATTCTTTCCCATCAGTTTGGATTATTAGGAAGGAAGGGAAGCAAAGTGTTAGACTGCCAGAACTCATTGCATTATATTTTTGCTATAATGGATCAGTGGTGAGCGCATTTCGAAACGAAGTCCAAGCCTCTCCCTTGCCCCAGAGGGTGTTTGAAGTAGCATTTCTGCCCCAACCAGACTACAGGATTTCCTAAGCCAGATCCCCTCAGCTGGGCACACTGAGCCAGTTTGCTGCTCTCCCTCTTTAGGGTCATATCCCTGGGAGATTCGTGGAGTTCAGGGAACACTTTAGTTGTGCCTGTGAAATGGGAGATTGTCTGGAATGGGTTTCCTCAAAATCCTGTAGCCTGATGATTGGCACAATTTCTGAGGCCAAGGGAGATCTTCATTTAATGCTTTTGGGGTAAAGCTCTCTTAAGCCAGGTGCTGGCAAGGAACTGATCTTTGCATTTGTGCACTTGGGGTCTTTCCCTGAGTAAAGCTGTGTGGCTTTAGTGCAAGTTCTGAGTCTGAAGTCAGAACAGAGTTTAGGGGTTTATAACTTGATTTCACAGGGTGCAGTCCCGTGCCAAGTGCTCTGGGATGGCCCTGCTTGAGCAGGGAGGTGGCACCAGGTGATCCACTGTCCTCCCTTCCAGCCTGACCATCCTGGAATTCTGCTCTGATTTGGAAAATCTGCTCTGTTTCCTTAAAGATGTTTGTAGTCAGATGCTGTCTCTCAAGAGCCATTGTGTATATCTTAATTTTCCTGTGAATCTACCAGTGTGCATGAGGTTGAAGCATTCATTTGAGCCTCTTTAGGCTTGGGGCTCTCTTTTTGTGTTTATGAATGGATAATATGAGCTTACAAACCTCAACAGATTACGCTATAAAGACTGGCCCAGTATCTTCTCTTGACATGTCCAAGACCCTGACCTGCAAAGTACAGACTCCAGCACTGTTACACTGATTTAGTATCATAAAATATATTGCCAGTAATCCCTTGTTCTTAGTTGAAACAGAAATCTCTTATTCTGGAGCATGCTTGGGTGATAGATGCTTAATTTTGTTGGCAACCTTTATCATATAAAAGGCGCAAACAGATAAACTGAAACACAGCTACCATGTGTATGCCCATTCTTCCTCATGTTGGAAAAAGCTATTAGATTTTATTTAGATGTTTTTAGAAGCCTGTCTATCCAGACAAGAAGTTGGTAATTACTTACTCTGCTCTTTGCAATAAATGGGAGAGGAGTGATTGTACGGCAGTGGTCATTTGTGGATAGGTTTGGGATTTTTTGTCTGGAAATACTGCTTTTCTAAATGTTTTTAACTTTGTTTAGAGGGGCTCAGAGAGGGTCAGAGAGCTGTAATGCTACTTGAAGAGAAAATGCTGAGGGCCCTTTCTGTAACACAAACAGCTTATTTTGTTGTCTTGGTCAAATTATTATGTAAGTATTAGAAGACTTGCATCTGAGGTAGGTGTCCATAGTCAGAAAGCTGAAAATTGTGGTTCTGCTGATGGTCCTGTAAGGATGAAGCTTATTTACCATTTTAAAGTATTTCCAAGTATAATCTTAAAGAAGGAGAAGCTGAAATGGGAGGAGCTTGCTAGACTTCTGAACATAGAAATGAAAGCTTTGTTCAAGAAACTTACTGCAGCGAATAGTACAGCGTTGGCATTTCAGTGTGAGCAGTGAGGATAATGTTTTTTTCAGGTTGGATGTCCTGGGAAGCTGGAGCTGGTGGGGTTTGGAGGACCAAACTCCAGTGTGGATGGATGCATCCCTCACATATGGCACGGCAGGGAGTGCCTGCACAGCTCAACATGTGTGGAGGTGCTCAGGTTCAGCCTCTGATTTTGTGTGTGCATGGACAGTACCAACTGGAGGCACACATCAGTGGATATGGAAGTGCAGACTCTGAAACTGTGACAAAAATGCTGCTTTTTGTAAATTTTCTGGATATATTTACATTCTCTGTGTGTGTATTAACGTGGTTATTTCAGCATCAGAAGCATCTTTGCCAAACTTAGTGTTATCAGAGATTTTCAGAAGGGTTTGTGTGATTTACTGATTGTGAAACATGACACAGTGGGGGAGTCATTGTCAGATAAAGTCATAAATCTTTGCCTGCTGTTCAGAACATGCAACAATTCCCTTTCCCTTATGCTTTAATCACCTTTTTTCACATAATCGCAACATATTGGCTGGAATGGTTCTTGTGAGGTCATAGACTCCAATATTCTGCTTAAACACATCACCAACGAGGGATGAAGTCAGCTGGGAATATGGTCTGACCATGTCTTGAAAACCTCCCGGGGTGGAAGTTTGCACAACCAGCCTGGCTCCCAATGTTCCAGGGCTGCCCTACCCTCCCAGAAAGGAAGTTTTTTCTGATAGCCTAAAATCTGTGTTATCCTTGTTATCCAAGGATAACAAGAGCTCTTCAGAGCTCTTTGAATGCTGTTTGGAATATTCTTTTTCTCCCACTCTAGTGTGCTGGGCTTCCAGGGGAGTTAGTATTCTCCAGCTTCTAAATAAAGTGTCTTAAAATGCTTGTTGCACTAAACAAAACTACAAGAAGTAGCACGGTTAATGCAGCTTCTAATAAATACGTAAAATGAAGGCTTTTTGGTAAGATTTAACACATTAAAGGCTAAGATTTAAGACTGTTTCACATCTTGGTATTGAAATGTACTTCAGAATTTGGTGTGGAAAGGACATTGTCCTTCTTTCTTGTTTATTTAGTGTCTGGAAAACTAACCTTGTAGGAGAAGTACCATGGTTTTATTAGAAGAAAACAAAGGAAAAGGACATCAGCAGTGTATTGTGTAGTTGATGGTCTCTAGTTCAGTCTCTTCAACGTACCCTTGGAGTTTCTTTAGAGAATTGAGGTTTTGGGTTTTGTCATTTTTTGGGGGGTTCAGTTGGGTGGGGAACAAATCTTTGCTATCTTCATAGCTAAAGATCCTCGTGATTTCATCACTGAAGCATAGCTGTACAAAATAAAAAACTGAAATGTGAATTCAGGGTATCCCTAGAAAAATAACTTGTGAGTAGCAGCACTTTCCATCTCGCAGTTTGTGTGGTCTGAGATAGAAGAAAATATAGATTTTCTGCGAGTAACAAATTAAACTTTCCATTTTCAATTCCAAGTGGGGATATAAATCTTGCTCTACATGTACTGATGCAAAAGCTATAGCTGAACTGAAAAAAGAACTTCATCTAGAAAATATAGGTAGTAGTGCAGTTTTACAGTGGAAGCTCAAATGCCTTTACTTCCCTGGGAGATGTGTCAAAAGTACCTGCAGAAATACTTAAATCACACACTCCTCTTTGGTTATCTCAGTGCCAGTAACCTGATACAGAATTGCTGCACAGGTGAAGAAAAACAGAGGTTTTAAAATAACATGGAAAGGGACCTGTATGTCATAGTCTATCACAAGTGGCTTAGATTCTTTTTGCTGTGACATGTAAAATCTGTTGTGTTAGACAGAGATTCTGTATTGAATCCATCACTTCTTTTTTTTTCTTTTAAATATCGGATGTGAGATATGCATAGCAATGGTAAAATACGCTCTTGAGCTGCAGGAGACCCTTTTCCAGGGGTATAAAATGAGTGTAAATGCATGGGTGTGTGCATTGTAATGGGACAGTCTTTTCCTACCTATGCCAGCAAGGCTTTACAGACTGAAGTTTAGAAATTTAGTAGGAATAATGAGATCAAGTTCTTACTAGTCACATGGATATGGTATCCACACACTTGAAAGCTTGTAGGAATGTATAAGATTGGGGGAGAGGGGTGTGTTTGGTACTGTTTTCCTCTCAAAGACTGTTCTGAAAGTGCCCCCAGCCCTTGTGCATCAGACCCACAGAGGCACCCGGGGGCTGAGCTGGGTATAGGCGCTGCTAAGCCTGGAGAAGTGGTTCTGCTGCTGAATTGGCTGTGTTTGAGCCAGGAGGGTTTGCGTGTTCCCTCGGCAGCTGGGGTTGGTTTTCATCACGTTCCCTGCCCAGCAAAAGCTCGGTCTCGGTGCCGTGTCCCGGCGCGGCCGCGGCCGTGGCCGACCCCTGACCCTCGGCCTGCTTGGATGGGCTCCTCCATGGAGGCCGTGCCCGGGACAGCTCTCCATGCCAGGCTCCCCTGGCAGCGATCTGCGCTGGGCTGCCTCTGAATGGAATTAAGGTTTCCCTTTTTTAATGAGGCTTTGTGCTGTGTTTGTGTTGCGCTCTTTGCTGAGCTTTCCCTACGTTACCTGTGGGTAATCAGTCCTCACGGCCTGCGAGCTGCTTTTTGTGTCCTCTCACAATCATGCAGGGGATTCTGTGTGGGCTTTGGGGATTTTTCAGTGCCAGTGTTATATATTGAGAATTTAGACTGACCTCTGCAAGAGGTTTCCTGTAGTCTCTGCGCAGCTATTGCCCGAGGCCAGTTTCAGGATCTGAGAGCCTGAAGCTCAGTCTAAACCTTTTCTGGTGCAATTTTAGTCTCTTTCTGCACGTTCTCGTAGCGAGTGGCACTAATGCCATAGGACACAAGTAGTTCAAGCAAGTTTTGTGCAGCTCTCATAAGCTCTAGTCTAAGAAAAATTTCTTTATGCTGGACTATTTCAAAAGTTTAAGGGGGAATCTGTTGTCTTTGAGCACGGTAGAAATAACATTCTCTGGTGGACTCCTCCATTTGGGAAAATGAGTCCTTCTTTTACCATTGTGTTTGGGCCAAGACAACATCGTTGGCACTTCTGAGAGACAACTTCAAGGTTAAAATTAACCATAGATTAGATAACTGGGGTTGGGCTTCAAAGTGAAATCCTGTTTCATAAAATACTTGAAGGGCAACTTGACCTCTGCAAGAATGTTTAAAAAAAAAAAAAAGAAAAAAAAAAAGGATGAAAAAGCTGAAGCCTGAACATAATCCACCAATTATATCGTACTGCACTCTGCATTTCTTCTCATTGGGCAACATCACAGTTAGCAGAAGTAAGAAATCCTAATGGTTCTCTGTTAGCATAAAAGGACGGAAGGTTTAGCTGCTTCCTGCCTGTGACACTGGAACTTAGCAACACTTTGTGGTGCTGATGCATTGGAACAGTCTTACTTGATCCACAACTTACAGCTTGTTACAGGTAAGCTAAACTCTGGCTGTTTAACTTCCCAGTTTGTATTGACCTGCCCCTATATGTAGACAGGCAAGAAGAATCATAGAGAAATTTAGGGTGGAGAGAAGTTCTGAGACGGGACAAGATGATCCAGCGCTTGTCGAAAGCATGTCCTAACATGAATCTGATACACTGTGTTGTTTTGGAGTGCCTTCTTCAGCTTTGCTGTTCCTGTGGTATATTAAAATACTGAAAAACTACAAGGTTATCAGTGAATTATATGTTCAGTTTATTGTTTAGTGTGAAGGCTTTTTTCCCTCCCTTGGTATAATCCTTTGAAAATGCTAAATGAACGTCTTTCCCCATAAAAGTTTACCTTTCATTGTTTTCCTGTTATTGAATAACTGATGCAGGGATTTGCCTCTGGTCCTGGGTTTGGTCCCTGTTGGGCCTTTTAGGCAGTTTGAGAGAGAGCTTTTGTGTTTCACCCTCTGAAAGTTAATCTAACACGCACCCAGTGCTGCACTGCAGACCCTAGTGCACACTTCTCTCCCTGTGCTTTGGGAAACCTTCAGTGTGAGCTCCCTGCATTCCCATGTCTGCTGCCAGGGCTTTGTAAGCATTTCTGTGAAAGGATTTTATTTTAATCCAAAGTCTGTAAGCAGTATTAAGAACTGAAAATTGTTCCATACCATAAGAATGCCTTTAATTACCAGATTTGTGGAGCTAAAATCCCTCTTGCTTTTTCCACAGTCTAATGTACATCGGGGCTGTTTTTGGCTTCATCACAAGAGGAATGATACGTGCCATCATCCATGATAATGCTTATCTGAAAGTAAAAGATGGAGGTTTGAGGCCCTTGAAACAGTCTAGAACCCTGCTCTCCCACTTCAGGGTAAATGCTCTGAGCTCCTACATCCAGTCTCCTCCTTGCCTCTGGGTCTGATATTCAAATCCAGAGGAAAAACTGGGGTAATAAGATTCCTGAGAAGGACTTTGAGGTGTGAGCATTCCCCCTGTTCACTCAGCTTGGCTGAAGAGCCTGAACACGAGACATGCACTTGCAGGTGCCTCTGTGTCTGGGTGCTGTGTCCCCAAATATTCACCTCTCCCCTCTTGCTGCACTGTGTAGGGAGCTCTGGCACTGCAGGTTTTGTGGAAGCCCAGGAAGGATGTGGCCATGTCCAGCATACCTGGGAGAAATAGGTCTGTCTGTGCAAGAGACTGTAACCCTACGGAGTTGCTTCAAGAAAATGTCATTCACTGCTGTCTCAAACACTGCTTTCTAAAGCTTTCCTGGCCATTCTGCATGCTGAAGCGCTATCAGCTGGAATTTGGGTTCAGACCTGAATCCATGCTTCTCACAGATCTGTTCTGACACTGTTATTCTAGACAATCTTCTTCAAAGTGCTTGTGCAGCAGTGTGTGTGTTCTGATGTGCGGGTAAGGACTTCTATCTACCCCCATTTGCTTTTGCATTTCTGCAGATACAATATTTGAGGGGTGGAAGAAAGCATTAGACTTTCGGCAGGTCTAGTATCTGATCTGAAGGTTTTCTTAGCGTGTTTATCCCTGAAAGTATGTTTTGGCAGAGTGCAGCAGTTCCTGTGAAGCTGGTCCTGGATTACAATATTGTTTATTTAGGCCTCAGAAGCCTCGGATTAGATTGCTGCTTGTCAGCAAAGTGCAGGATATTCCACATGGTGTTTGCACATGGAAACTGCGACCCCAGCTCAAGCAGTGGAATTCAGATAAAGTCATACTGTTTTCTAGGTTTGTATTTTCATTTCTCCATTAAATGGTATAACTTTATGCTGTAGTTGAATCTGCCTTGACTTAGCGAAAGCAAATGTTTCAGAAATAGCCTGGAGGTGTTATATTCTATATCTGAATACCATAGGTATTAAAGCACTACTCAAGCAAGAAAGTATATTGCTAACATTGAAAGCTCTCAAGTTTGGTTAGCTCAGCCTAAAGGTTCCAGCTTCCTTATTTCCAGGAGTCCAGTGAGCTTTTGTAAGTGGAAGAACTGCAAATAGTTGAACAAGCAGGGCTTCAGCTCCAAAGTTGTTTTTAATTAAAGGCTCTCTCTTCTGCAAACTACTCCCACATGGAGGGCTGGAAACTCCCAACTCCAGAATTTTTCTTTATGCCCCAGGGAGGACAAGGAAGTTGACCACCTACAAAGAGTGCAGATATTGCAGTGACCCCAAACTGCTTCCTTTCCAGGCAGAGATTGGCTGGGAAGGAAATTGCAAGAGCTAGGAGTTTTGATTGTGCTTTTCTTCTTGCAATCCATGTACAACATGATTTCATTTGACAGAGAAATCCAAACCACTGCTATCTACCCCTGAGTGTTCTGGTTGCACACTCACAGATTCTCAGGCAATGAGAATAGCTGTCCCAGGTCAAAGTTTAGGCTGGTCAGTGTGTAGAGGGGGGAATTGTACTCAAATTTGGGTCATGGTGAAAATGCATTAAAAGTGACCTTGCTGTGATCTGATCAGGGAACCAGATTTCTTTAATTTAAAGCAGGTTTAATAATTTATGTTTTTTTCAAAATGTTGCTGAATTATATTGCTTCTAAAAGCAAAAAGAGGGAACCAATCAAACCGTTGTGATTGGAACATTGTGATGAGCTTGTTCTTATCAATACCACTGAGGAGCTGTTATGGTCATTTGGATCCTTCAAATTTACAGGACAGCACACTGTAAATTAAGCTTTATTTATCTAGCAGATAACCATTGTGTAGTAATCTTCCTAACATATTCCCTTTATAGTGAATAATGGACTCCAGTATCAAGTTAATCATAACAACTGTTACGTGAATTTGCTATATATCCATCAAGATGTAGGATATGTTTTCAAATATCATCTCACCTTATTCTGCTGCTGTGGAGGTTGCTCAGCTCTGTCTGTGCCAATGGCTCTATTGTTAGCACAGTAGAAGAAAGGGAGAAGATCATGAGGCTTAAATAAATGTTGATTCAAAGCCTTTTTCTCTGCCTGCTGGACTATGGTACAGTGCAGTCATTTTGTGAAGGGGGTGGTGACGCTGGAAACTCTTTCTATGACAGAGGAGAAAAGAAAGGAGGAGGGGGGATCTTTAGGTGACCAAATTGACAGGGGTTCCTTGAACACCTTGAAATTTGCTCATCTAAAATAATTAACATAAAGGTTGTTTGCCCCTGTAATGAAATCCTGAACCAAAAAAACTCCTAGAAGATGGAAATCTTTAGCAAATGAGATGAAAATTTAGAGTCACTGGAGTACATCTGGCTTGGGCACTTCATTTGAGGTATTTGTATTAGAGTTGCAGAGCCAGGGGACTCCGCACTTTGTGGAAATTGAAGCCCATTGAGCATATGAAACATACAGGAACATGTGCTATGTGAGCAGTATTAAATTAGCTGCTGTTGAAGCTGTAGGCCTTTCTGGTCACCTCTTCAGTAATGCAGATGTCCCAAGGACTTGCATGGTTCTGGGATTTTTTTCCTTTCTAATCTGGCCTGCATTAGATGCATAAAATGTAAAACTATTGTACTGTGTGCTAAAGGTGTGCAAGCCACAGATTGTTGAACTCCTCCCCACAATTGCTATCTAATTGCTAATCTAATTGCTATCTAATACCTTCTTTAGGGGAATGGTTTCCTTCTTTTTGATAAAGACACCTACAAGCATATGGGCAATTTGGACATGGGTGTTTAACGTGGTTTTTCAGTTTGCCCATTAGAAAAACAAACCAACCTTTGCTTCTCCTTTCTGATATACTTAGAAGTTCTCATGTAATTGGATTTTAATTTAAATGTCATGTTTTGGATGCCTGAATTCATTAATACTTTCTATTTTGGACAATTTAGGTGTTTATTTGCTTACTAGCTTATGATTAGCACAAACTTTCTGTGGGCACTTCCCCTTGAGTTCTTTTTAGGATTTAGATTGCTTGCTAGGTAATAGTGCTTAATAAGCCATTCTGGCCTCCTGTTGGTACCTGGTATTGTACGCTTCCATAGCTGTATATCAATAAAGATTAGAAATCCCAGCAACCACTTTTTATTTAAAAGAAAACTGGCCAGGCTCTTCTTGTTAAGCTCACTCACACAGTTCTAAATCCTTAACCCTGTGTATTAACTCATTCATTGCTGCCAGTGGCTCTCCAGACTGCACAGCCTCTCCTCTGTGTTTCTGTGGAGAAGAGGAATCCATAGAAACAGAATCCACAGATAATGGTTTGGTTTTTTTAAAGAAAGACCAGGGCAAAGTAAAAATGTCCAAATCGGATCTCTTGGTTTTGGTTTGTTTTGGTTTTTTTCTTCTTCAAAAGAGTAATGCAAGCTGGACTTTGTCCTTCATAGGTAGTGTGATGATAACCCAGAGAGTTCACCTGAGCAATTTATGCAGCAGTGCTGCGATGCTGTTGTGTTTAACTTGGGTTCTATGTCAGGAAGGCTTCAGGAAGAATTTCGTCCTGGAAAGGGTGGTCAGGCATTGGAATGGGCTGCCCAGGGAGGTGGTGGAGTCACCGTCTCTGGAGGTGTTTAAGGAAAGCTTGGACATTGCACTCGGTGCTCTGGTCTGGTTGACACAGTGGTGATCAGCCAAAGGTTGGACTTGATGATCCTGGAGATCTTTTCCAACACTGATGATTCTGTGTTCTTCAGTACCGGAGTCTGACATCTTAGGCATCTCGTAAGTTCACAAAAAATGGTGAAGATCCACCATGATAGGAGGAATGATGACAAAATTCCTTCTGCAGAGGCAAGCATACTTCCAGAAGGCTTGATGGCATTGCCCATCCTCTGGGTGCTTTGCAGGAGCTCTTTAAAGCAGAACTGTGCTTGTCTCTGAAAGGCAACACAGCAAAGTGAAGGTGTACCTGCCCAAGGTGTGTAGGGCATGTGGAGAGGAGGAGAGTAAGCTCAATCAGCACAAAAAGCAGTAGGGTCACACCATGCCATCTGTGGATCCCCTGTGTTCTGGTAGATGCTCTGCAGAAATGAGTTAAGGGACAATGTGAAGGAGGATGGAGAACTTCAACCAGTGACTTGGTGGAATTGCTCTTCCATGTGCTTGTCTGAGGTGACTTTTGTGAGTGAGCCATAAAGCGTTGAAGTTGACTGGGAAAAATAAGTGAGAAGTAAATAAGAAGGGCAGAGATGAGCATGGAAGGACATCCTGAGTGAATGTAAGTGGATCAAGTGAAGAAAGGGGAGGGCTGCTTCACACTGCCTGCATTTGGCAAGTCTGGTGGCTCTAGAAATGTGTCCTGACATCATTGTTCTGGGCAGATGGACAAGGTGTGGTTGCTGAGGGAGCAGTGAGGAGGAAGATGGAGCCATTAGGAGTTGAGATGAAAGCCTGTGACTGCACGGCCAGCAGTGAGAGGCTGTATCTCAGTGCAAAATGGAGATGCTGTCTGAAAAGACGGAGGGAAATCAATAAGTGGGAAGTCGTGCTGGTTTAAAAATTGTTGCCACTGAGAAAGAAGGTAGGAGCAGGAAAATAAAAGCTTTTTTTCCCCCTTGCCATATTGAATTTAACTTTGCATCCATTTTCCATTGGCATTGGACGGTGACTTCTGTTAATTGCTGTCAGTTTTTTGGCAGAGATTCATGTTTTTCCTGAAGAGCTCTTTGCTGGGTCTTTCTAGGAATGCAATACATGATCTTTATAAGACTTCCAAGGGGAAGTGTACTTACTATGATGTTCATCTCTGCACTTCTCACTCTTCCCAGTGAGTTTTGGAGTTTTAGGTGAGTTTTAGCCAAACTTAAAGAAAATTAGTGGTCTAGAAAGTATGACGTTTGTAACAACGTCATTCAGATTACCAGCTGACTAGAGAACCTAAGCTTCCTCACCTCCTGCAGTTTGGTTCCATGTCCATTTTGTGCAGTGTGGCCCGTTGGTCAAAGTGGTGTAGCCTCACCTTGGAGCTGCCTGTGGCACAGCCAGAGCGCTGAAAGCAGGGCGGGGGCAATTCAAACTGAAAGAGGGGGAAATTAGGTAGATATCAGCAAGACATTGTTCCCTGTGAGGATGGGGAGGCCCTGGCACAGGTTGCCCAGAGAAGCTGTGGCTGTGCCATCCCTGGAGGTGTCCCAGGCCAGGCTGGATGGGGCTCTGAGTAACCTGGGATGGTGGAAGGTGTCCCTGCCCATGGCAGGGAGTGGAATGAGATGGTCTTTTAGGTCCCTTCCAACCCAGCCCATTCCATGATTCCATGAATTAAGTTATGCACTTTGAGTATTTTAGCCCATAAGCTATTGTTGTGTGTTATGATTACCTCAGATTTTGCTCTTAAAAAAAATAGCCAAGCTCACAATTGTCAAGAGAGGGGAAATACTTAAGTGATCCAGCTGAGTCCTATAAATAGAGAATAGAAGAAGCAAAGAAGTTCTTTTGTGCCTGGGGAAATATGGAAGTAAGCACAGCCAAGTGTAAATTTTAGAAAGCGATGGGTTCCCCCCACTCATTTATCTTGCTTAACTGTTTAAAGACTCCTTGTAGGACTAAGTTCTGTTCTGTCTTGCAGACTTTTCTAGGTTGCCAGGAGAGCAACTTGAAATTTTTTAGGAAATGTTGAATGAATAATGTAGCTGCTCACTGAGTAAAGCTTTGAGATTATAATTTTTTGGAATAGTTATGTTAAATAAGTTGAGTTATGTTAAATGAGTTGAAAGTGCCTCACCTTGTTTCTGTTTCAGAAATTGTATTTCATTACAGTGAGATTTCGGTAGTCCTGTCATACCATGGTTTTAAACCATGTGCTTAACTGACTTTTAAGACTTCTGTTAATTCAAATTTAACTAGATTTCAGTTGGAAGATGCATTTTATTTCCTGCATCCTTCAGTGCAAACTTGGAAGTGGAGGAATGGGCTCATTTGTATGCAAGGTTCATCACAATATGGAGGAAGAAGGTGGTGTGTTTTGGTCCGTATCTTGAAATGTGGGAAGTATAAGTTTTTTGTATGGTTTGTTTGTTTTTTTTTTTTCTCTGAAATTTGCCCTCAGCTCACATTTGGGTTGCAGGAACACCTCTCTGAGAGCTGAGACTCAGGGTAGCTGCAGTCAAATGACAAAGCACAGCAACTGCTGCACGTGTTCTTGACTGAAGTGTAAGGAACAGATTCAGCCCTACAAGAACAAGAGTTAATGCAGGTCTTGCCAAAACGGAGCAGATGAGCTCATTGCCTCATTAGTGTAAATATTGGCAATTACACGCGAATGTCTTCAATCCCTCAGCTGGGTGTGAGTGTTTGTGGACAAGCCACTAGAGGAGAGGGGAAAAGTTGAATGGGTGGAGCTGTGTCCTGCTTGGAACCAGTTTGGAGAATGACCTATTTTGTCTCCTTTGAAGCCAGGGCATCTCGAGGTCTAAGGCAACTTTGAAGTAAGGTGTGTCTATTGTAGCTTTAGTGTAAATATTTCCCCTGCAATGAAGCAGCTTGCTTATTTCTCTGCTCTTTGTTTCCTTTCACTCCCACACACTGTTTAGACCATATTATAGATGTATAGATGTGTCTTCCACCTAATGCTGCTGTTTATTAATAAAGTGGTGTGTAATAAAGCAGTTTTCTCAAATGCACTATATATTTGCTACTAATGAGGAACAAATACTTACACAGCTTTGGAAGACATTACAGTGCAGTAAATGTCTGCCTGTTGACTGAGATGATGAATCAGGAGATGTTTATTTAATGCACATGTCTTTTTTTTGAGCTGTTTGTCAGAGCATTTATATGCAGTGCAGGCTCCTTGGCTAACGTATGTGGAAAAGGATATTCCTCTGCCACAGAATAAATCCATCCCAGCTGCTGTCTGAACCTCTGGTGCTGCTACCAGCTATCCTGCTGGAGCCAGCCCAGAGCAGGGACACCAAGGGCAGCAGAGGCATGGAGCAGCTCTGCTGGGAGGAAAGGCTGAGGGAATTGGGATTGTTCACCTGCAGAAGAGAAGGCTTTGGGGTGACCTCATGGTGGCCTTGCAGTGCCTGCAGGAGCCTGCAGGAAAGATGGAGAGAGACTCCTGCCAAGGGCCTGCAGTGACAGGACAAGGGGCAATGGCTCCACACTGACAGAGAGGAGGTTTGCATTGGATATTGGGAAGGAATTGTTCCCTGGGAGGGTGGGCAGGCCCTGGCACAGGTGCCCAGAGAAGCTGTGGCTGCCCCTGGATCCCTGGCAGTGTCCCAGGCCAGGCTGGATGGGGCTCTGAGCACCCTGGGACAGTGGAAGGTGTCCCTGCCCATGGCAGGGGGCTGGAACTGAATGATCTTTAGGGTCCTTTCCAACCCAAACCAGTCTGTGATTCTATGATCCAGCCCTTCATAGAACAGTGGTGGCCAGTGAGGCTTTCTAGGATGAATCCACTCAATCCTGCCTCTCTAGAAGGATTCTGATGTTTCATACTGACATTTTTGTTAGTAGCTAAGCTACAGAATGAGGAAAAGGAGTGCTCTGTGTATAATGAAGCAGTTGATACTTGAGTCCTAATCCTGAAACAGATTCAGGGTTGGGATTTAGTGAGTAAGCCTGCTTGAATTGAATTCAGACTTGTATCAAAGTAAATCCTATCTCAAGACTGAAAGAAGTGCTGCATCAGATATTGTTTTGATTTGCTGGTACATATCCTAAATATAATGCTCTTAAGTTTTAAAATGTCTGCTTTAGAAACTCTGTCTGAAATGTAGTAGAAGCAAGGATCCTTGAAACTCTGACTTGAGTGCTGTCAACATTTCCAAAATGCCCTTGGGTTTTTGTACCACAAGTCCATGTGGAGTTCAGATGCTTTTTATATCTAATCTTGGGGAAAGGAGAGTATTAATTTCAGAGTTGCTGTTCCTGTTGAATTAATTCAAGTGCCAGAGTGTGAAACTTACTGCTAGAAATGCAAGGTCATGCTCTCAGCAGTCACCAAATATAAAAGAACTTTAGTAAACCATCTGTTTCCTTGGCTCACCTGCTGGCTTGTTTTCTTTCAAACATTTTGTGGGGATTTGGAAATGCTTTGCAGCACTGTTGGGTCAAGCCTTAAGATACGAGGGGTTCCAGACTGTGATAAGAGCACTATCAGTCCAACCATCAATATGTGTTCGTGGCAGCTGGTTGGAATTTACTTTTCTGTGAAAGCTGTGAGAATTTTAGACACAGTTTAGGATCATGAAGGTTTGTAGCTATGTCATCACTCATACCCCAAGTTGGATGAATGTTGTTTCATGCTGCAATTGAGTCATTACTAAGTGGTGTGTCTGCTTTCTTCAGATTGTCACGTGTGATTTAGATTAAAACGCCATGCAGGAAGATGTCCTAAAGACTTAACACGCTTGCTGAAGTCAGAGATCAGTCTTAGAATTAAAATACTGAAGGTAAAAATACAACTTTCAAGGTGGAAGAATTATTTCAGGTAATAACTCTATGGTTGCTATTAACAAATAGTATCTTTGCAAGAGATGACAAGAAGCATGGATGAATGCTTTACCTCCATCTATCACTCCTCCACCCCCAAAAGAAAACAAGTTAATTCTTTCTAGCTAATTCTCACCAACACAAAGAGAAGAGATAATTTGTTTTTTCTGTGCTGTAAAGATTGCAGCTCGAGGAGAGATTGTAGCTCAGGGAGAGGTCGGGAATGTTCTGTAATCAGGCAAAATACCAGTTGTAGCATTCCCTGCTTCAGAACAATGTTTCTTTCCTTCATTTTTTCCCACCAAATTGTAGTTGTATTGCAGCAGGAGAAATTGCAGTGCAAGTAGCAGTTCCTGTTCTAGGCAGTTGAGGGTTCCTGGATGGAAGTCAACTGGTAATTTGTTTGGGAAACTGCGACTTGGGGAATTTTGGGTTATCCAGAGGCACAATTTTCATGCAGCCATTGTTGCTAGAAACAACTGCCTGCACTTTAATGCTTATACAGACTCCTGTGTTGGTGCTGTGCTGTCCTCTCACAGGTGGGCTCTGTGTGTGTGGTGTTTGTTTGGATATCGTTTCTGGTATTGGGATTTGGGCCTGTTTGACACAAAGATGTGTCAGACCATCTTTTGGCCAGTCTCAAGGGGGAAAATTCCTTGGTCGTTCTCAACACTATCATCTTCATGGTTGTGGGACCTCTGGTTTATTTGTTTCAAGCAGTGCTTATTATCTCAGAGCGTTCTTCTGGAATAGCAAAAGAATAACCTCCACAAGGGTTAGTCCCACAAAAAAACATTGGATGCTACTTCTGTGTAAACACTTTCTTTTCAAAGAAAGTCATAGCCTGATTTCAAACCCACAACCTGTTCCTTTCTGATAAAAGCTTTGCCTACAGAAGACTTTCACTTTATATTTTTGACTTGAACCTGACATGAAATACTTTTGCCCTTTACTGATGGGAAGCTGCATATCTTGTAGGGTATTTCTTCTTCATCAGTCTGAGGGAGGAGGCTTTTTGGTAAATAATAGGGAACTTATTTCCAGTAGCCAATTCTGTATTTGCAGTTATCTTCTTCTGGAAAATGTTACTTGGCTCTGTAGCAGGACTCTTATGGTGGGGAAGACCTTCCAAATGCATCCCTGTTTACAGGGAAGGCACTGTCATGGTCTTCTGGTCGGTTTTAAGCTCTTTCTTGATAGCTGCACTGGCTTAGTTGTGCTCGTTTGTTTGATATCTTCCAGTCAAGCCTCACTAGCATTGACTAATTGTTCTTATTAATGACTTACAGCGTGGGTGGAACAAGCTGCCTGTTTGTCCAGGGCCCTACCTTGTGTCATAATAGGGAAAAACAAAGAGCACAACTTGGCCATAGTGCACAGAGAATGGAAAATAAAGGTTAAATGCCAAACTCCAAATGATGTTTGATTATTGCTAATTACCAATGAAAGCACCCTGACTTTTAAGTGTACTAAACAACATGCTGCTGACTTGCTGGGGCTACGGAAAGTCACTGAACTGGTTGGTCAAAATCCTGCTGCAGCAGGATTTTAGCCCTGATTTGAGGTGCATGATGTTTGCAGGCAGCGTGAACCTTCTAAAAATGAGAAACTAGGTGAAATCGGCATCTTGATTTTAGCTCTCAGGTTTCCTCATGACTCAATGCTTATGTGGAGATGTTTTCCAAACATCTGCCTGAAATACCTTTTTTTCTTAAATGCCAGGAAAGCCCTTTGCACTTAGTCTGATCTGCTTTTCTTTTGTGAAGCTTCAGCCTCTTCTATATTTTGTAAACAAGTTCTGGAGAGGTAGCTAAATAGTAGCATATATATATGTATAGATGTGTTTGTGTGTGTATATATGTACGTATACATATATGCTGGTTTTTATTTACACTTAAAAACTGAAAAAATACGTGAAAGAGTAAGATACCATCAGCCAATTAGGATAAAAGGGGAATGTAGGGAAAATGCTTAATGCATGGTAAACAAGGTAATTGAGGCTTCAGGCAAGGTGGTGAAGTGGGGGGAGCAAGTAGCTGTGGAATGCCAGATTTCCAGTGCTTGGTTCCAAGCAGACAAGCAGAGCTACGTGTGGCTGTGGAACTGATGGCTGACAAAGTGGGGAAAAGCTGTGATCACAGGCGTGCTTTGGCTTGTGTGCCTCTCAGTAAATTAGTTTTGCATTCCTGTTCCCAGTCATTGCTGAAATAAGTTATGCATAAGGTGAACTGGTTTTGAACTTACGGGCTTGAGAAACCTCAAGTGAGATTTCTCCCCCTCACACCCCCCCCCATCCCTTCCATTGGCTTCAAAAATAAATTTTTACGATGTTGGAGGCAAGGATTATTTTGTCTCCTCTAATATAAAAGCACTGTATGCATTCTGGACACAGATTTCAGGTTGAAAAATATATTTGGGACTGTCAGATGGCCCTCAGTGGGAAGGCAAATCAGCTATTACTGGTATGAAAGTTAACTAACAGCAAATAAAGAACTGAGTACATATGAAAGAAAACCAAAGGCTAATAAAAAGATGCTACAGAGTTATATTTGGGAAACAGAGATAAGCATGTGGCCAGAAGATTTTCTGGTTTCTAGACCTCCCTGTGAACTTCTACTGCACAATCCTAGAAACCAAACCGATCCTAGATTTATTTTTTTTAAACTTACTGCAGATGAGCTTTGCTTAGAAACTCTAATGAGACCCAGTGATTTCAACACATAGATCTTACATTTCCAGTGTGTGTATGTTCTTAGTGGCAGGTCACCAAAGGAATCCCCTGAGCACTTGTGGGGCACATGGAATCACAGAAGCAGTGAGGTTGGAAAAGACCTCCAGGGTCACTGAGTCCAAGCTGTGATGGGTCCCCTTGTCAACTAAACCAGAGCACTGAGTGCCACATCAGTTGTTCCTTGAGCACCTCCAGGGATGGGGACTCCACCTGGGCAGCCCTTTTATTAACACTCCTTTAATTCAGCCCTGCCTGTTGGTCTGATGCGTGTACATACCACAAATACTTTATTTAGTCTATTAAAACTATTTGTCCTGTAATGAATGAATTGGAATGTTTTCCCTGAGCTTGAACTGTTTCAAAGGCACTTTGTTCAGTTCATTTGCAGCTTTGGTGAATGCTTTCTTCAAACTTGGAAGTGTCAGCAAATATTTCCTTATTATATGATGCCTCTCTTAGTTTTTTCTTTTTTTAAAGATGGACTATAGGAAAACAAATGACCAAACCTGATCTGTACTGAGCACAAGACTGTACAGTGTGTGCTGACTGGGGGGAAAAAATGCACTTGCTGGCTTGCGAAATTGAGATAATACTTTGGATGTTGACAGACAGAAAAACAATTAGAGCTGTCGGATGCTTTGCTGACATGTGCATTGTCACATGGAGAGATGGCTTGGTTGGTGCCAGGAAAGCTGAACTGTTCAACCCTCAGCAAGATATTAAGTTAATTAATAAAGTTCCTTACAGCTGGGCTTGGAATGTGAGGTCTGTTTATTTGTGAAGACAACTGGTCCAGGAATAAATAGCAGAGGTCACTGATGAGGCTTGTGAGGTGTTTTCTCTGTCACTGTTATATTATGGGCTGGGAAAAGACTTTCTTCTGCTTAGGTTATTGGTACATTAAAATGGTGTTAACCTGGTGGAAGTGTTTCTGTATTTGTACACTGGTAATACCTGTGCAGATGGTCGCTTTCTTTGAATTATCCAGCTTTATGCAGGAAAATATTTATCCAAAGACTATTTCTGTAAACACTGGTATTCTTAAAAGGTATCACTTTTCTATTGAGTGTGCACATCTATTTGAAATCTGGTTTTACTTAAAAATTTTACATATCCTTCTGAACAGGGAGGTTTGGGCAGGGATTTTGGGGGGACTGTGCTGGCCTGACTTTACTGCTTGGTGCCCTTCTGCCAAAGCTCATCGTGTCCATGTGGTGGGAGCCCTCTGGCTCTAACAGGCTCTGAGGCTGCTGCTGCCCCAGCCTGTCAGGTGAGGATCCTCCAGGTGTCCTCTGGGTCGTGTGGCAGTGTTTGTGTGCTGCTGCATGAGCTGTTTGTTGCAGAAGGGAAGTCACTTTTCCCTTTAGCTTGAGGGCTGCATTGGTGCATCTTTTTGGTGCAGAAAGAGATGTTCACTTCCCCAGGAGAAAACAGCTCTGGTTAGACTGTAAATGTGAACAGCACCAAGTATTTGCTTAGTGGTCCCTGCACCATTTCTGCCTCCACGTGCAGTTCTGTTCAATCCCTCAGCATCATCAGATTCCATGTTTCTTGTGTAGCTCTACCCTGCCTGTCTTCACTAATCTCCTCTAAATAATTTTCAGATTTCTTTTACCCCATCCCTGTGTTATCCGATTTCCTGATACTTAATTCTTAAAAAATATTGTCTTTAATTTTATCACTTTATCCATATGGGATTACCTGAGTACATGAGCTTCTTTTATGGTATTATCACGGTTTATTTTTCCTCTATCTGCTTAAGTAGCTCAGCTGTCTCATTAGGCTTGCTTTATTTGTTTTTGGGTTTTTGTTGTTGGTTGGTTTGTAGGGGTTTTTTGTAGGTTTTTTTTTGGTGTTTGCTTTCTTGTTCATTTGTGGGGTTCTTTAAGACTTAGTCATCATTATTTGTGCTTTGGTTTTTCTTTCATTTTGTGGGGGAGGTTCTGTCTTTGGAAGACAACAATTTTTGGTGTTTGTACTTCAAAATTTTTTTGTTTAGTATCATTGCAGTGTCAATGGAAAAACCTAGGATAAGACATTAGACAATGTCTGTTTCCTCACAGAACCAGCACAGTGGTGGTAGGGGTTAAACCCACCCCTACAACACTTTGCCTGATGCATCGCCTTGCATTAGAGGACGAGAGAAACAATCTGTCTGCTCATTTTCCTTTCTGGGTTCTGGTACAAAATGCATGGGTTTGTTGGGAATAGGAACCTTCAGCTGCTTCTGCAGGGAGACGGAAGTTGGACTCTCATGGATGGCTGTAATTAAAATTATTTCCCCCTTGCTTTGCTAGAGCCCCACCTGCTAGGAATTATTGACCAAGCACTGAAAGCATCCCTAACCAGTCCCTTGAGACATCCAGGCAGCATATAAAGGAATAGGGGCACCTGTTACTGGGAACTGTTGGGAGTTTATTCCGGCATTGTTTCTTTAGTGCTATTTCTCTGTGTGCATTTTCTGTAACAACTTCTAAAATTTTAGGAAAGAAGCTGTAATGAAACTTGGGGTATGTCTGCAGACACAGTAGACATTGTTAAAGCATGTGATCCTAGAATGGAATCATAGAATTATTAAGGTTGGACAAGACCTTCAGGATCACCGAGTCCAACCTGTGACCAATCCCCACCATGTCACCCAGCCTGCTGCATCCAGTCCTTCCTTGGACTCCACCACCTCCTTGGGGCCCCTTCCAGTGTCTGACCACTCTTTCCATGAAGAAACTCCTCCTGATGTCCAGCCTGAACCTCTCCTGACAAAGCTTGATGCCATTTCCCCATGTCCTGTATCCTGTTCCTGCGAGCACAGCCTGACCCCCCCAGCTGTCCCCTCCTGTCAGGAGTTGTGCAGAGCCACAAGGTCCCCCCTGATCCCCTTTTCTCCAGGCTGAGCACTTTCCCAGCTCCCTCAGCCCCCCCTGGGGCTCCAGCTCCTTCCCCAGCTCCGTTCCCTTCTCTGGACACACTCCAGCCCCTCAATGTCCATCTTGCAGTGACAGGCCCAGAACTGGACACAACACTTGAGGTGTGGCCTCAGCAGTGCCCATGACAGGGGGACAGTCACTGTCCTGGTCCTGCTGGCCACACCATTGCTGACCCTGGCCAGGTGCCATCGGCCTTCTTGCCCACCTGTGCCCACCCAGCTCATGTTCAGCTGCTGTTGACCAGCATCCTCAGGTCCTTTTCCACTGGGCAGCTTTCCAGCCGCTCCGCCCCCAAAACGTGTGGATGATTGGTCCCTGCTGTTGTTTTTAAAGAAAGGAGGCTGTGTTGCCTCTCCTGCCCAATAGATGTCAAGGTGAAATTGTCAACTTTTAAAATTGGTGATTGCTTGCTATTAACAGCAGGACTTTTCTCTCTTCCAGCTGCTGCGGGAACTCAGCTGCGTTGTCTCTGCTGCGGCTGCAAGTATGACTTGACTGATTTGCATTCATGGCTCTTGGATGATCTGGTGAACCATGGAGCTCAAAGTATGGGTGGATGGCGTGCAGAGAATCGTGTGTGGTGTCACCGAAGTCACGACATGCCAGGAAGTTGTCATAGCCCTTGCTCAGGCTATTGGTGAGTACTGCCACTGGGGAGTGGGGTGAAGCTGAGCTGAGGGAAGGTGGGGGAGCGCTGGGTGCCAGCAGAGCAGAAAATAAAATGCACAGTGGGATAACCTTGCTGCGTAAACTTGTAGCCTTGGATTTTTCACCTGCCAGAGAGAGATTAAAAAGACAGAAAATAAACACTTTGAAATCTATACGTTTTCATTTAGTTAAGATTTATTCTCCAAGTAATAATAATTATGCTGCTGTTTGTTGTTGTAAGTACAGCCTGGACTAAGGATGGTGCTAAACTGCCAATATTCTGAGTAGCAAAGAAAATAAAAAAGCAGTGCAATATAATTGGTTGGCTTTCATATCCTAATGATGTTCGTTGAAATTATACCCATTTTAAGTATCTTTAGCTATACTGGGAATAGTATAGATCAATGAAATAGATCCTTCAGGGTCTCCTCTTACTCCTGCATGCCACATAACTCACTGCTCATGAAAGGGTAACTTGGAAGTCTCTACACTGTCAGCTCCTTGCTGAAGAGTGTAGAAGAAAAAAATAAAATCTTTCAGGCTCCACCACAGGATAGACTTGCCAGATCTTTCTCAGTGATTAACATCCTGAATAAGCTTCAACCTCATCCCTTCAGTATTTCTTATGCTGATACTTACTCTTGGCTAAAATGTTATAATTGGCTTTACATACTATTTAAATTTAGGTATTAAAACCTGTCTTTTACCTAAAATTAATAGTTTAAAGGCATGCTTTTGCATTTTTTAGTATGCCAGTATTTTTGCAAGATTGCATTAACAGTCTGACTCAATTTAAAAAAAATAATTTTCTAATAAAGAGCAAGTTAGGCCCATAAATGTCAATCAGGTATTCTACCTGTAAGCACAAAGTAATTTTCTATGAAATTGTGATGTTTATTTATTTAAATGTTAAACTTCTAAACTTCATTTCTATCTACTTTCATCTGATGGAGTGGAAGACTGGCACTTTTTTATTTTATAGTTTATGGGGTTTGAACACAATGGTAGCATGTGCATCTCTGTATGCATCAAATACCTTTTAAAGCTTCATTTAAAAATTGTAGAAAGTCAGTTTGTCTCTCAAATCTTGTATTTTATATTAAGCTGTTTAATGTGCTTTTACTGGTTGTGTTAGTTGCAGCTTTTTATTTAATGGTAATTGGCTCACAAATTGCTTCCATATCTCATTTTCTGCCTGCAGGTTTTTTTAGAAACAATTCTGCTAGCATGATCGTTTTCTAGTAATGATGAAGTGATACATGTTTAGAAATAGGAAAGTGGTTGTGATGCTTTTGTTCTTCACTTTCCTTCCAATATCTCCTCCAATTCTGTTTCCTTTGTCTTCTCCCACAGAAATGTCAGACTCCCAGCTCTAGACAGTAATTTAATGTTCTCCTGTGTAATTTCTCCTTCAGTTTTTTTCTGTATCCTCAGTTATCAGCCTGGACTCTGTAAAGACTCCCTCAGCCTTGGAAACACACACAGGTTTTGTCAGCTCTGCAGACTTCCTTTTCTGTAACATGTCACCAGTTCGTCTGGGACCGGCGACTCTGCTTCCATGCCCAGATAAATTTCAGTTTGCAGCCACAGCCAAATTAAGATAATCCTTTGGAAATTCCTTCCTGAGGCAAATATCCTCTCTAGAAGATACCCTCTCTAGAAAACCCACAGAACAGTTCCCCTCTCACTGGGGCAGCCAGGACAGTATCAAACACCATATAAATTCCACTTGAATGTCCTTGGCAGGTAGGGCTTTCCCAGCCCTCCTGTCAGGCCATTCATCAGCAGCCATATGTCTGCCCCTGTGATTTGGCTGTCCCAGCTTACCAGGAGTAATTGTCACTCGAATTTGAATGGGAATATTAAAATGTATTCCTCTAGCTCTCACCTGACATTTGGTGGTGGAAAGCGGCCAGTCTTAGTTGGCTTCCCCCTCGCTTGGCTCTGATGGGATTTTCCACTTTGCAGTCTGGCTCCTTCAGCAGTCACATAACTTGGCTGCACTCGGGATTATTTTGTCTGTCTGTAAAGTTTGTGAGATGCTCCCTTTGTTTTATTGTGCCTTACAGTTTATTACTAGGTCCTTGACATAAAGCATCCAACACACACAACACAGTCTTCTTCACCAAGCCTGAAATGTGAGCTGCAAGAAGTATATTGTTTTCTTGAAGTGCAGTGTCTGGAATATCTGCAGACTGGCTTATTTTACAGCCATAGCCACTGAGGAAAGGACAAGCTGAAGATACCTGCAGTGAGACATTCACAGTGAAGAAGCTTCTCATGGACAAATGAAGCTGCCTGTGTTCTAGACATGTGAAAAATAAAGCTTTATCCTGTATTTCACATATAGGAAAACCAAAATTCTTATAGAGTGGGCTGTGGTTAGAAGGTACCTTTGGACAATATCCAGTCCAAATCTGCTATTCAGAGCAGGGCCAGGCAGAGCAGGTTGCTCAGGACCAGGGGAAGTTGGGTTCTGAATGTGGCCAAGTGTGGAGACCCCATTGCAGCAGTGCTCACTCACCCTGGCAGTGAGAGTGTGTTGTCCTTAAGTGGAATTTCTTGTATTTAAAAAAGTGCCTTTTGCTGTCACTTGATCAAATGCAGGGCCCTGTTTCCTGATCTCCTGCTGTGATAAGAGTAATAAAAAGGTTTCCATCTGTGAACTTTCCAACTCTTCCCTTGTGTCATGGAAATTCAGTTACAACTCTAGGATACAAAAGTTCGTTGGGGTTTTTTTTGTTTTCTTTTTTTTATGTTCTAGGGCTATTTCAGCTGGGGAGGGGGAAAAATCAAGTTATACTGGGCTATGAGCCTTTGCAGGAGATCCTGTCCCATATCCAGTGTCTAATCCTTTGGCCATGGCATTCTGTCACTTAACTTGCCTGGCTAATGCTCCTTGACTCCTTAGGAATTGGAGCTCTTCCAGTAAAAAAGTCTGTGTACTCCTGATGAATAACAGTTGTGCTACCTATTCTTTCACTGTGATCTCCTTCCCCTCTGCCGATCTCTTGGTCACTGCAGAATAGGAAATGACTCTACCCAAAGTAAGAATTCTAGAGTTTTTTTTGGTTAGTTGTTTTTCTTTTTTAAAATTTCTATCCTAATTGAATTTAAAGGGTTTGAATTCAATTTCAAAACACCCTCATTCTCTAAAACAAAAAAAGAAGGGAGAGTTGTCTCCTTTGGTGATTCCAACAAAGCTTATTTAAAAAATATATGTATGTAATTTATTGAATGCAAGAGAGAATAATATCAATTGGATATAATTCTGGATACTGAAACTGACTGTGTCTCTGACTTGGAAGGAGTTGGAAATGCCTTAGCTGGAGGGCAGACTGCTGGAATTCTGTTCAAGACAGACCTAAAAGTATTCAGTTACAAGTTTCCAGAGAGTGAAATCATCTCTCACTGGGATCTTGAAGAACACTTGATACTACCTTTTATGAGTTTTATCTAGGTCTCCTTTATTTTTTTTTTTTTAACCCAAGCTGTTTGCAAGTTACAAAGAAGATTTGGCTTTTTAATACAAATAAGAGAAATTATTGTTTCATCATGAGAAACTAAACCCTCACCAAAAGAAAAATTCACCTCTACACACAATTTAAATAGAACAGAACCATGAGACTTGTTTTAAAAATATTTTTGCCAGGAGGGATGAGCTTTTCCAAGAGTCATCCTTGTCTCTTTAAAAAATGTACATTTGACAGCAAATTCTGCACTAGCCTTTCTGTGCATTCTGTGAAAATCGTGCCAGAATGCCTTCATATAAACATTGCTTGGTCATTTTGATTCCTCTTCTTAATTTGGGCAACTGAAAACAAGTAAAACAAGAGTTGTTGATAATTTTAAAGTGTGTGTGATGAGATGGTTGATGAATCCAGCCAAAGGTCTGTTTTGAGTGTATGTGAGAAGAGTGACTCCTCTCAAAGAATCATTGTGATACTGAGGGGAAAAGCAGGTGGTATCCTAAAAACAGTGAATTAATCATTTTAGCTGCTGGTTTAGGTAAAGGTAGTTTAACTATAGATATTCTTTTTTTTTAATTGGCTTCTACTGGTTGTTTTCCATTCAAACACAAAAAAAAATTTGCCAATGGAATGTGGCAGTGCAGAGTGCAGTACAGTTATACTTGCCATGTTCCTTCAGACGTGTTGCTTTCCCACTTCCAGCCCCCCATTTTTCCTGCATTTATTGTGATTTCTTTTCCCCCCCGAGCCTAGAACACATCTCCTGTACTCAGAATGGCATGTTTGTTTCCTAGAAAGGGAATATTTCAGTGTAGAGACATGAAGCTTGAATTTCTTACCAAAAGAAACCTTCTGCCCTCCTCCGTGTAATTTTCTGTGGCAAATAATTAAGTTGGCATATTTGCTTTAAATAGTGCTGTGGATTTTGGCACTTCTGGCTGGAGAATATGAGCACTACTTCACTGAACAAGAAGTACAGCTGTCTCTTTTTAGAATTAAACAAATGCAGCCATCAGGCATCTTTTTTTATTGCAGTTGAGTATTTCTTCTCAAAGATAAATGGAGTGTATTTATTAAAATGTCAATGCTGTCTCAAACATGTGTTAGAGCATTATAAGGCTCAGCCAGAGGTGTATCTGGAAAGATCACACCACTTCTTTTACAAAACCATATAGTGACAGGGCAAGGGGCAGTGGCTTCACACTGACAGAGAGGAGGTTTGAATTGGATATGAGGAAGAAATTCTGGGCGGTGATGCCCTGGCACAGGTGCCCAGAGAAGCTGTGGCTGCCCCTGGATCCCTGGCAGTGTCCAAGGCCAGGCTGGATGGGGCTCTGAGCACCCTGGGATCGTGGAAGGTGTCACTGCTAAGAATCTGCTTAAAGCTTGTGTTTTTTCAACCCCCCAGTTTCATTGTCTGCCTTTTCAAATAGTGACATTAAGAGAAATAGTAAGTACAAGAGAGCTGTGCTCTGTGGTGATCCCATGATGTGATTATATAAACTGTGGTTCAGAAATCTGGTGACAGTAACTTTGCAGAGAGAGACTTGGGCTGCTGGATGTGCTTTGCCATGTCTTGCTGTCTGACCTCAGCCAAACTGCCCCATTGTTTCACCTCTTTAGGACACAGGTCTGAAATAAATGTGGTACCTCAGGGTGCTTGGACAAAAGGCAGTTGAAAGTATGAAGTGATGACTCCGAGTGTTTTGTTCTGTCAGGTTGTGATAAACTCCTGCATATCCTTTTTTTGAGAGCAAGAAGAATAGTAATGAACTAAGGCTCCAGTCTGGATAAAGTCATGAGAGATGGCTGTGCCTGGAGAACTCAGCAGACGTTCAGTGGAGCCTGTATATCCCTGTGGATGTTTCTCCCTAGGACTGGGCTCCTCCTCTGATTTGTTATTTTCTATCATGTTTCACACCTGTGGATGCAAAATATGGCATGAGTTAAGAAATCTGAGTAAAATAAACTCTAACCTCTATTTTGATGGGTTTTTTTCTCTTAATCTTGGGTATTTAATGAGTTCTCAGGTAGCTGGAACGGTATTTTTTCAAAATTGCTATGGATGTTAACTTAAGTATCACGTAATGAATGAAATGTCAGCTTAATATTTCAAAGATACTGAGTTCACATCATCCTGGGCTGATTAAAATTGCCAGCAATTACTTTTCTATCAGTACTGCTAAAGATTCAAGAGTAATGCTGTTGTCCCTTTGGTGAGGCAGAGCATTTTCACCCACGTGTTCCACATATTAAGAGTTCTTAGAAGATTTTACCCACATGCAGTTTGTTTCCCTTTGTTAAGGAAGAACAGCCTAGGGCTGGAAGGCTGTCTCTGGCAAACCGAGTGGGTCAGAAAGTTGTATCCAGGCTGTGGAGAGGGTGCATTTTTCAGCGCTCTGGGCAGTCTTAGTTTGGCTTGAGCCAAGTGGTGGCAGGTCTGGTTTTACCTCCATGGAAACCTGTGTGCAGACAGGTGACAGTGTGTTTGTTCTTACTATGCGCTGTGGTGAGTCTGGGGTGCTCATTCAGATTCTGCTCTAGAGTGAGACTACTACATCTTCCCTTTTAGTTTGGCTGTCTTAAAGCTTCTGTCTTTGGTGCAGATTTTCTCTTTTGCCTTTTTTTATTTTCAAGACTGTTCAGAGTGCCACCTTGCAGGGCAGGCCTTTGGCACAGCTGCTGTCCAGCAGAGGTGATGGGACCTCTGGGGAAAATGGGAGCTGGGAATGTGCCTGCCAGGCAACTTCCCTGGCACTGAGGGCATCCTGCTGGTGTGGGCGAAAGAGGAGAAACTGGGAGCATGAGTGCATTGAAGAGTTTGAGAATAAGTCCTATGAGGAGCAGCTGAGGGAGCTGGAGAGGCCTCAGCCTGGAGAAAAGGAGGCTCAGGGGAGACCTTGTGACTCTGCACAGCTCCTGACAGGAGGGGACAGCTGAGGGGTTCGGGCTCTGCTCCCAGGGAACAGGGACAGGAGGAGAGGGAATGGCCTCAGGCTGTGCCAGGGTAGGTTCCGGTTGGACATCAGCAGGAATTTCTTCATGGAAAGGGCTGTCAGGCTTTGGAAAAGGGCTGCCCAGGGAGGTTTGGAGTCCCCATCCCTGAAGGTGTCCAAGGAAGGCCTGGATGTGGCACTCAGTGCTCTGGGCTGGGGACAAGGTGAGCACCAGGCACAGGTGGGACTCGATGATCTTGGAGAGCATTTCCAACTTCTCTGACCTCTGGTGCCAAAGGGCTGCTCTTGCCCACCCTAGCCCCTTGTCTAGGGAAGGAGAGTACCCTCATGTTTAAGACTGCTCACCCTGCACCTTTCCCAGAAATGATGTGAGGCCAGGGCAGTGAGTCACTTGCTCTGACTCACTGCTGGAGGCCCTGGCTCTGATGCACCGCAGACACTTAATGGAAAGATGGATCTTGTTTGGTGCTTGGCATCAATGTTTGTAGCCTGATGGGAAAGATAAGGCACAGATACATTTTTTTTCATGGTGTATACTACTATGTACATATAAAAAAAAATGTAGTGCCTGAAATGCTTTGCATGTAGAGGATGATGGACTTTTGGGAGGGAGTAATGGGATGAATAATTTCTGTCCTGAAAAGGGGAATTGATGACCTCTCAGGTTACAGTCTTGCCAAGAGTGTTGCTACTGCTGCTTTCCTTTGGAGTTTCATTTTCACTTTTGGCAGCAGAAATAGTTGCTCATGTCTACTGTGTCAGCTGCAAATATTAAAGCATATAGAGGAGCTTAAAGTGAGTAATACTTATATGGATCCTACTACTTTCATGGAGTGTAATTTAAAAATCTGCCTCTTGAGAGACTGAAAAAAAATGTTCAATTACCTTGTACCTATATTTTATTAGTTTAATCACCATTCATAGTGATGGAATCTGTGTTTAATTTTGCAAAGGACATCCATCCCAAGCTAAGACTGTGTGCCCATGGCTGGGCACATGGCATGGACAGTTGGGCCCAGAGGTTGTGTTTGGCTGTGCATCACAGCCAACTCCAAGACGCTCAGTGCAGTTTGCCCTTTAACGTCACTGTGTTAGAGCCAGGTTCAAACCTCTCATGGCAGCTACCTGCAATCTGTCATTCTGGAGTCCATATATTTCCTTTCTTGATCTTTCTCAACTTCGAAGTGAATTATTCTTTTGGAGGTGGCCCTATGATAAGAACCTGTGATAGGTTTGTGTGCTTGGGGAGCTGTAGGTAGAAACTTAACCTGTTAACATTGACAGTGCCCTTTGTGCAGGTGCAGTGTGCTTCAGGGATGTGAATATGTGTCTGCTTCTGGTCTTGCTTGCCATTTGCTGCCTTGCAAAACAGATACATGTTCTTGTTTTGAGATGGTAATATCATGGTACATGTCGGGTCCCCATTCTGGGGACCATGAAGTAATCAGAGAATCACAGAATGGTTTGGGTTGGAAAGGACCCTAAAGATCATTCAGTTCCAGCACCCTGCCATGGCAGGGACACCTTCCACTGTCCCAGGTTGCTCAGAGCCCCATCCAGCCTGGCCTGGGACACTGCCAGGGATCCAGGGGCAGCCACAGCTTCTCTGGGCACCTGTGCCAGGGCCTGCCCACCCTCACAGGGAACAATTCCTTCCCAATATCCAATGCAAACCTCCTCTCTGTCAGTGTGGAGCCATTGCCCCTTGTCCTGTCACTGCAGGCCCTTGGCAGGAGTCTCTCTCCATCTTTCCTGCAGGCTCCTTCAGGCACTGCAAGGCCACCATGAGGTCACCCCAAAGCCTTCTCTTCTGCAGGTGAACAATCCCAATTCCCTCAGCCTTTCCTCCCAGCAGAGCTGCTCCATCCTCTGCTGCCCTCGGTGTCCCTGCTCTGGGCTGGCTCCAGCAGCTCCATGTCCTTGCTGTGCTGGCCCCAGGGCTGGCTGCAGCCCTGCAGGGGGGTCTCAGCAGAGGGGGCAGAATCCCCCCCTCCCCTGCTGTCCATGAAGTAGCTGGACCTGGAATAGGGTGCACAGGCTCTCTGCTTTCTCCAGCCCTTGAATTCCTGTTTTCTGAAGAGGAAACCATAGAACACCGCACTGCTGGTGCTTTTTTGGGGCTGTCTGGTTTTCTCTACTATTCTAATCAATACAAGACTTTGATAGAAGTATTTAAAAAAATAAGTATAATATGTTCTAGTTGCACTTAAGGAAAAGTTTTATTTCAGAAGTTGTAGGGGATTCACTGCTGAACTGCTCACTGAAGTTTGCCTGGAGATACTGCATAATTCTGGGTGAGATTCAATGTAATATTCAGCTGGGGTTAACACACGGTAATTTAAGGAATGCCATACATTGCTGATACATGGCCATTACCTGAATGCAGCTGTAACTTAATTTTTTAAATCATAAGGTTGCATGAATGAGGCTGGACTGAGTTCTGCCGGGTGCTCTTTATGTCCAGAAGCTTGTGGACAGCATGCAAGGCAAGAAGCAGCATGCAGGTGTCAAACTGTTCCTCGTCAACAGCCCAGGGAAGCTGCTTTCTCCTTCTCAGTGGCTGCACATCAAAACCAGCAGTTTGCTACAGGGACGCCTATGTTCTGAAATACTCTGTCATTAGTTCTGAATTAACTCATTCACCCTTTCATTTGTGAATTAATCCCCTCTAATGTAGGCAAACATCACAGTTGTGGTTGTCTGGGTATTGTTAATCTGCGTCATGCACAGGCTGAGCACTAGACCTGGGTAATGATCTCGGAAGAGAACAGCTTTGTTTTAGACCAATCCTGAGCTCCAGGTGTGGTTGTTGAACTGTGCATGTATTACTTCTACAAAACACTTTCTTTTATGTGGATCTTGAGTGCTGAGTTCATTATTGAGAGCTGTGTGTTGATTTGGAACCCTAAGCTAAGATGAAAATAGTTCTTGGCAAGTCTGTGCTTAATTCTTTAATTTGCTCTTGGTCAAGAATGTTAGAGCTTTTTTCTCCTCCTCTGTCTTTTTTTCTTTTTCTTTTTTTTTCATCTCCTGTTATATTTCTTTTAAGTAATGAATTTGATAGCAGAGTGAATAGAAACTGCACTCCACTCACTCCCCTAGTGGTACCTACTCCTGTTTGCAATTTCAGGACTTCTTTGAACTTGACTGTTTCTGACACAACACGAACATTAGTAGCACAACCATAATTACAAGCTGAAAGCTTTTAAGATTAACAAAACAGAGCAGTGAAGTGCAGCCTTTGTCCTGGGGTATGTTTTTAATTAATTTTTCTTCTCCAGAATTTTATTGTTAGTATGCTATGGCAAACAGTATTATTTTTCCTATAGCAACACCAATGCCTACTGCAAACTATAAATCTTCATGGATCAATGAGCAATATTGTGAGTTAGCAAAAATCGCTCACTTTATTTCATATACCTTTATAAACTTGAAGTGCTTTATTACAATAAGTAATTATAGTCTCTTTCTGAGAGTGTTGGCCAAGCGTGTTAGTATGCTGATAGGTTTTTTGGGTGGTTTTTTTTCTTTTTTCTACTTTTTTTTCCCAGTGCCTACATAGAGTCATTTTCTTATAACGTATTTGTGGTGGTGGATTGCTGTTCTCATGCTGTCTGCCTTGTTTTGCTGACTTCCATCAGTCAAATCTTTCAGACCTCACTCGTAACTTGGAAGTGAACGTGGACATTTTGGTCTGACTGGGCCAGCCAATCCCTCTGGGATGAGCCATGAGCCAAAGCCACCTGTTCTCCAGGCGGTGCCTCCGCAGATGATTTTTGTTCTTGTTCTTTGCATTGTGAGCTAATTTTGAGAAAGTGAGAGCGGAGGAACCATGTCCAGCACAGTAGTTCTATCTCAGGAAGCTCTTTAGAAGGCAGTGTCTGATTTTAGTGGCATGCACAGTGTGTTCATCACCACAGTGCAGCTTGTTTCCTACAAATCTGAAGTGAGGAGTCCATGTGAGTGTTGTGACTGGAGGTCAGGGGCAGATCTCCAGCCTGAGATTAGGGTATTTTTGTCCTTTTGGAAAATGTGTGATGATTGGGCAGGTAGTATGAGGAAGGAGTGCACATCAAATGGATTACCACTGATAACTACATTTCTTCTGACTCCTCCCCTCTACAGTTGCATATATGACAGGTATCTCAGGCTTTTATGTGCTGAAATAAATCATTTGAATGATCATTTCTCATGAGAATGAATGTAGGTAATGCATTAGTTAATGGTGTTTTAAAGGTTAATGGCAATTGTGGAGCTGTTCAGAAATTCATTAGTATCAACTGCTTTAAAAGCAGTTGATCTTTCACATCTTTTTGTAAATAATGTTGTGGCTTTTAAGTGAAGTTATTTTGATAGGGGAAACTCCTCTGAAATGGGAGAATGCCATATATCAGAGTAGTGAAAGTGCTTAGAAAAATATCCCATGGTGGGTGTTGGAGGAGGAAGATTGCTAAGCTGAATTTAAGTATGTTTGATAACGGCACAGATGAAGCTGTGAACCTAAGTTGTACTGTCAGTAGTGCACTCAGAAAAAGTCTCAATACTTATGAAAGGACTCGAGCTTCTTCTGAAGGCTGGGTTACCCCAGTGGGGATGTGGAAGCTGCTGTTACAGGTGAGGAGTTTGTGCAGGGAACACAATTGCTCATTTGCTATTCGGGCAGCCTCTGCTGCTCTCATGCCTGTGCTCTCCTCAGTGGGGTTTGTCACATCAGCAGTGCTGCTGTGGGCTTCAGATCAGGCTGTGGCCCGGGCTGGCTCAGTGTCCGAGCAAACTGCGGAACTGAGGCTCTGTCAGTCATTAACAGCTGCCTCTGATTGATGAAACAGCACAGCAGTGCCTCCAAATTTGATATTTCTACATGGCTGTATGAAAGACCTGGGACTCCTCCTGTTCTTGTTTTCTTGGTCTAGAGGTTTGCATTGGGTGTGTTTATGTGGTGGTTGCTGGGTCGCTTGCTTTATTGCTCCCTGTGAGGGTGGGCAGGCCCTGGCACAGGTGCCCAGAAAAGCTGTGGCTGCCCCGGATGGATCCCAAGGCCAGGCTGGATGGGGCTCTGAGCAACCTGGGACAGTGGAAGGTGTCCCTGCCCACGGCCATGGCAGAGGGTTGGGCTGGATGATCTTTAGGTCCTTTCCAACCCACACCATTCTGCGATCCCATGAATAGAGTGAATCTCCTCAAAACCTGCCGGCAGCCCCGGGCTTGTGCAGTTCCGCCGGTTCTTACGGTATCAATCCTTCCTTGCTGCTGCCGTTCCGCCCTGCGCAGGGAGGGTTTCGAGTGGAACTCGCTGATGTGCGAGCACCGCGAGTGAGGCAGCGTGTGCTGCCACAGGGGCAGGGGCGCTGGAACAGCGTGTGGGGCCGGGCCGCGGCGTGGGGCTGGACGGGAGGGCCCTGTCCCAGTGCTGTGCCGGCGCTGTCCCGCCGTGTCCCGGCCCCGGCCCGCTCTGTCCCGCCGTGTCCCGGCCCCGGCCCGCCATGTCCCGCCGTGTCCCGGCGCTGTCCCGGCGTTGTCCCGGCCCCGGCCCGCTCTGTCCCGCCGTGTCCCGGCGCTGTCCCGGCGCTGTCCCGCCGTGTCCCGGCCCCGGCCCGCTCTGTCCCGCCGTGTCCCGGCGCTGTCCCGGCCCCGGCCCGCTCTGTCCCGCCGTGTCCCGCCGTGTCCCGGCCCCGGCCCGCTCTGTCCCGCCGTGTCCCGGCGCTGTCCCGGCGCTGTCCCGCCGTGTCCCGGCCCCGGCCCGCTCTGTCCCGCCGTGTCCCGGCGCTGTCCCGGCCCCGGCCCGCTCTGTCCCGCCGTGTCCCGGCCCCGGCCCGCCCTGTCCCGCCGTGTCCCGGCGCTGTCCCGCCGCGTTCCCGCGTCCCTCACGGGCGGAGCGGCGGCGCCCCCCCGCGGCCGCGCTGACGCTGTGCTCCCTTGCAGGGCGCACCGGGCGCTACACGCTGATCGAGAAGTGGCGGGACACGGAGCGGCACCTGGCGCCGCACGAGAACCCCATCGTGTCCCTCAACAAGTGGGGACAGTACGCCAGCGACGTGCAGCTGATCCTGCGGCGCACCGGGCCCTCCCTGAGCGAGCGGCCCACGTCGGACAGCGTGGCGCGCATCCCCGAGAGGACTCTGTACCGGCAGAGCTTGCCGCCCCTGGCCAAGCTCAGGCCGCCCGGGGACAAGGCCATGAAGAGGAGGGAGCCGAAAAGGAAATCCCTCACCTTCACGGGCGGCGCCAAGGGCTTAATGGACATCTTCGGCAAGAGCAAGGAATCCGAGTTCAAGCAAAAGGTGCTCAACAACTGTAAAACGACAGCGGACGAGTTGAAGAAGCTGATCCACCTCCAGACGGAGAAGCTTCAGTGCATCGAGAAGCAGCTGGAGTCCAACGAAGCCGAGATCCGCTACTGGGAGCAGAAGTACAACGCCAGCCTGGAAGAAGAAATCCTCAAACTGGAGCAGAAGATCAAACGTAACGAAGTGGAGATTGAGGAGGAAGAGTTCTGGGAAAACGAGCTGCAGATCGAACAGGAGAATGAAAAGCAGCTGATGGAGCAGCTGCAGGAGATGAGGCAGAGGATCCTGGAGTGCGAGAGCAAGCTCAAGGACTACGTGTCTCAGATCCACAGCATGGAGAGTGGCCTTGAGGCAGAGAAGCTGCAGCGGGAAGTTCAAGAGTCCCAAGTGAATGAAGAAGAGGTCAAGGAAAAGATCGAGAAGGTGAAGGGAGAAATTGATATTCAGGGCCAGCAGAGTCTGAGATTGGAAAATGGCATTAAAGCTGTAGAAAGGTCTTTGGGCCAAGCTACCAAGCGATTACAGGTAAGACTGTCTTTTTATCTGTAGCTAGAGAAAGTCAAAGACTGTGACTGATTTCTCTTACACAAGTCTGAAGCCCATGAAAGAAAACATGAGAAGGTGTCCAAAGAGAATTGGGGTAAAAGGGGGAATGTTTTGCTTTCATTTCACCTGTGTTTAACTTGCTCATTCAAACTATATGAGAAGAAAAGCAGTAATTTGCACCATCGTAGTCTTTTCTGAAGATAAACTTCTGATCCTTTCTAGGTTTGTCTGCCACTGAAAGAGATGAATTTAAAAGAACAATCCAAAAGCTGCACTTGGACAGAGAGATGTAGGGCTAAAGTAAAGTAGCTGCTTCCTTGCAGGGTTTTTGTTTTAAAGAACAGCATCCCTCTCTTCCTGGCTGACTTGCTGGTGTTCAGGATTTTATTTTCTCTACACCTCAGGCATTTGTGGCACATGTGTCAAGAGAGAATCCAGTCCCCGTTTCCTCACTGAAGTTAATTATATCACCTGGAACTTGATAGAAATGAAAGAATAAATGGAACTCCAGCTGCTAGCTGGATGAGGTGGAGGAGAGACTGGGTCTCCTGGGATTTTTGTGTGCCACGTAAGATAGTCCTGAGGCACCACACATCAGTTGGAGTTGTGGTTCTTGCTGATTCCCGGGATTCACAGTTAGTATATTCTGCAGTGCTGCAGTGGCATTAAGGTGATTCCACTGTGAATATGTAAAGGGATTTTGTATTCTTATTCCTGCCCTAGAACCATGTCAGTATGAGCTGTTTTACTAAATGATGGGGCGAGTAATCTTTTCATTTAGAGCAAAATGGATCAAACCTATAAGCAGTTTTGGCCATGTTTATCTATGCTAAGTTTCCAGACATTTGTACTGATGGAAAGCTTCAAGCCCTCTTTATGTGTTTTATCTATCCTCAGTAACATTTACTGATGCTATGATAGAGTTCAAAATATTTCTGGCATGATTCTTTTCATAGGCTAAGTTTCACTTTCTTGGGAAACATCCCATTAAATTCAGACCTTCCAATTTTGTTTTAAACCTAAAGGTGCACAAATCTGGAAGTCCACAAGAAAATAAGCAGACCTCTGTATTATGGAGCTTTGGCGGGGAGGAAATAGAGAAATATTCTATTGCGTGCCTAAAGTTAAAAATGTCTGCTAAAGCAACTCAACCTCTGTGTGTGGGAATAATAGTCCAAGACTGTTGTAACCTATCAGAGCTGTAAGCTTTGCATGTCATGAGAGAAGTACAGAGAAAGATCCTAAATCATCATCTGTGCTGTGAAGGGGTAGTGAACAGCCAGGCTTTGGCCTCATTGCACAAAACACTTGCAGAGTGAGAAAGTTCTGTCCAAAAAAGCTTAAATAGAAAACGCAAAGAATGAGAAGAGAACGGAATTATACTCCTTTTAAGATCAGAGGAACCTAATGATTTGCCCAAGCCATGACGGACACTTCAGGCAGAACTAAGAGTTGGTGCCAGACTGCTGCTCACTTGATTATTTTTTCAGCATTCACACTATTACCTTTATTTGCTTACATCTGATGTGCCAAAATTTTTCTCAGGTGGTATGAGAAACATCTGCTAGTCATCCAAGAAGCAATATAAAAATAAAATACATTTGAAAAAACCCAGTTAGGGTCATGGGTTGGATTCAGTGATCTCAGAGGTCTTTTCCGACCTAATTGATTGTGTGATTTTAGTAAGTGCTAGTGAGTGTTGACTCACTTTTTAAATTACAAGACTAAAATACCTTTCAACTCTTCAATTTGCATTTCAACTTTAAAAATTGGAGGCTTTCTCATCAAAAGGAGAAGCATTAGTTGCCCAGTTGTAAATATGGTCACGAAATGCTGCTTTATGTGCTCAGCAGATGTTTTCTCTTTCGTGGCAGGACAGGGAACAAGAACTGGAGCAACTGACCAAGGAGCTGCGGCAGGTGAACCTGCAGCAGTTCATCCAGCAAACGGGAACCAAGGTGACGGTGCTGCCGGCAGACCCCGTGGAGGTGGAGGCCCCACATGTGGAGCTCGAGAGAGGTGCAGCCCTCGGAATGCTTTGGGAGGGAGGGAGGGAGGGAGAAGGGGCTGGCAGTGCCTTTACTGCCGCTTAATGCTGCCACCATTCACGTGAAGTGAATGCTCCCTTAGTGAAGACATTAGCAAAACTCTGAGAGAGCGCATTGTCGAGTACTTCTTTTCATTCCAAGGGTTTAGCAGGCTCTAAATAAAGAGCAGTATGTGGAGAACTTCTCTCCCACTGTGCCTGGGCATGCGTTTGTCCCATCAGCAGCCCATTAAGGCTGCAGCTTTCAAGAGTGGCCGCCGGGGCTGCGAGCTGTCACGCTGGCACAGAACGTGACCGTGACCATACATCTGACGTTGCTGTTCATCTGGGTTCTTCCTCTTCTGGTGGGGGTGTTGTCGAAGCGGTAAAAGGAATGTGTCTGGATTCCAAGAAATGCCAGACAGCAGCCGCACGGGAACAGGAGCTAATCCAGCTGGGCTGCCAGCCATGCAGAAGTCCTGCACAGATGGCTGTCACGGCGGGTGCAAATTGACTTTGCCCCCAGTGAGATCAGCGCAGCCTGCACATGCCCACATCTGGATTCAGAATTTCCTGGGCAGAACCACGGGAGCGTTTGAATGCATGTCAGAGCTGCGGCACCAGCGCAGTTGTGTGCTTTATCCAGCACTCTGCTTCCAAGGGAGCTGTTTGTCTCAGCATTCTCCTGTGCTGGGTCTGTCACTCTGCTCAGAAAACTTTCTGACCAAAAGGCACCAAAAGAGAGGGCAAGAGGCTGGGGAGAGGAGAAAAGACAACCAGGCCTTAAAGTGCAGCATTTGTATGAACTCTTCTAAGGGGGCAGGAAGCTGAAGCTTTGATTTATGTCACAGGTTCAAGCTCTTTCTGCACATTACCATATAAGTGTGTGGATCTGTATACATGTTTCTCATGGGAGAGTAATTACTTTGCATGGGTTTAGTTCTGTTTTGAAATGAGGAGGAAGTGTGCACCTTAGATCTCCTCACTTCCTAGCTAGGCACTTCAGTTGTTTGTTGTATGTGGAATTAGTTCTTCTGTATCACACTAAGCAGGAGAAGGAGAGGTGCTTTATGGATGTCACCCCTGCTGATGACTTTTCTAATTGCCCTTTTTTTCGTGCAGAGCCAGCCTTTCAGTCTGGGTCACTGAAGCGCCCTGGCTCCTCGAGGCAACTCCCCAGCAACCTTCGGATCCTACAGAATCCCCTGTCATCTGGTTTTAACCCGGAGGGCATTTATGTATGACAGTACATACCTCTTCTAGAGAGGACCTAGCAAGGTACCCTGGACAAGATACACTTTATTTTTTTCTGCCAATGATGAATGAAAGAAGTTTTTCTTGTTTTGGTTTTTTTTGTTACACCACCGTGTTATTTTTTCTTCTTTCTCCAACACCACTTGGAGCCATACTCTGTGCACTGATGCTAAAGAGACAGAAACTGTCTCGATTCATAATTGGCAAGGATGACCTTGCTGTCAACACAGCTTGAGTGAAAAAAACTTCATTGTTTTTGCCACTTCAGAAGTGTTTGGGAAAGTATTGTTCCTTGTATAGGCATAAATGGAAGACTGAGGGTGAAGGAAACCATGTATGCAACTTACCTGAAGTTTAATTTATTCCCTTTAATCAATGGACCTGTGAATGTTGACCTTTTATATTTTTATTTTTAACTTGTGAATTATCACGTATGGCTGTGTGTCAGTCTGACAAGGTGACGTTAATTTGTGTGTACAAACATCCCCCATTTGATCAAGTACAGCAACCTGCAATGCAGAGTTCTGAGGGGTGCTGAACCATTGCAGTGGTTTCTCACCACTAACTTTGTTCATTTCTGTTGTGGGTCATCATGTCATGTTCCATCCATCGCTGTCTTTTAAGGCGTGAAAAGTGAGCTTGTGGGATTTACTTGCTGTTGAATCTGCCTTGAATGAAGCACCTAGTGTTCAGAAGATTTATGGATTTTAAACCTTGGCTTGGTAAAGATATTTCCAGCATATGATTGAGGATGCACTAGTTAGATGATATTTTATTATATAGAATGTATATTTGAAATATTTTGCCACATTGTATATGCCTTTTGAGAAAAGAACAATGTAAGAAGTTGTCTTCATATATCTTACCAAAAGAGAGTAGGAGGCTTTCACTGTGTGTGATTTTGTACTTTATTTTTTCCACTAGCCATTACAGTGTTCTTGCTTTGTAACAAATATTGCTGTTGGAGGGGAAGAAAAACGCAACACAAATGAGTATTCTCTTCCAGCCTTCCGGAATCCACTCAAGTTTTGTGAAGGGAAGAAACCTGGTGGAGTCCCATGAAGTCAATAGCAGAGTTCTTACTGATAGGAGTGAGGCCAGGATTTCATTCAGGTCCCTGGTGGAGATATTTGGCCCCTTTGAAAGACAGTCACTTAAAGAATGTAAAGCTTCCAAGCAGGAAATTCACACTTTTGGTGGTAATTTCTCACAAAACCTGTGAAAAGAGAACGTTATCGTATCTTGATGTTGCTCTAATGCAATCGAAGCTAAGAAAGAATTAGACAAAAATGCTTCCCTGCAGGAAGTAGCCACTCCCAAATAGCTCGTTGGTTCCAGGCCTTGAATTGAGATTGCTGCAGGGAACACCAAGGTTGTGGAGAAAGGGACTGGCATCAGTGGGACACTGTAAACCTTGGGGGCTGGCCTCATGGATGAGTGAGGGAAGGGATGGGCCTTCCCTGGCTGCATTTGGATTTCCCGTTCTAACCCACAGCATCATCCCCAGCCTGGGCACGAGAGAGGGACGCTGTGCCCTCACACAGTACTGAAAACTTGGGCTCAGTCAGTGGCAAAACGACTGAACTCCTGACGTCCTTGGCAGGATCAGGATTTTACCACTGGTAGGAAACTCGAAGCTTTTTGCCATAGAAAAATACTTAACTCCTAGCATCCTCTTGTGTTGATTCACTGATGTGCAGATAAATGTTAATTTAAATCTCCTTTTTTAAAAAAGGAGCTTCCTGACAAATGGAAGTTTTAAAAGATACAGTAGAAGATGAAGGATTCTTGAGTGTTTAATGCATTTTTTCTTTCCACTTATTAATGGCATCATATATTCTAAACATGCTGCTGTATTTAGACTAACAGCAACAGATAAGGCTGTGAATATATAAAGGACCTTTCCAAATGGACTCTGAATTTTTACTGTTTAACTTATCAGGTTTGTTTTGGTTTTTTTTTTTTCATCTTCCCTTGTGAGCAAACTGGAAAATGAAATATTCCTACCTGAGGAACCTTTGCAGTGCTCACCCATTTTACTGTTAGTTTATCACAATTCTGTGCTCATGTTTACTGTGCCCATAACTTTGTATTAAAAAAAAAAGAAAAAAAAAGAAAGAATGTGTGTATATATATATATATATTTTAAAAAAGTGTAAAATATACATAGTTTGGGGACAATATCTGTCCAAGGTACTTGAGCATTTATGCCTTACATTCTGGGTTCAATTTACAGAAATGAAATGGCCCTCTCCAGTGGATATCTTGCATCTTCAGCACCTCTTGATGTTAGAGAACTGAGGCACTCAGCACCTTGCAAAGTCTGGCCCAAATTATGCTGCATGGGGGTGGGGGGAAACAGTCTTGTCCTGAGATGAAGTATTTTAAAGGCAGTTCAGCATATTTACCCCAGCTAATGTTTTTGTCATATTCTGTGACTGTCCATCTCCCACAGATGTCAGTTTGAGCTGAATTGGGCTCTTGCATCATAAAACCTGCTCTCTCTCTCTCTGCCAGGTTATTCTTTAAGACGGAGGGAGGGGGGAAAGGATTAAAAGGAAGAGTAAGAACAGCTTTGGAGCGCTTTAATTACAGCTTTGTAACAGAATCAAGGGAGGAAATTGCCGTTTGAGTTAAAAAGTAGCACCTGCTGACTGCGGCAGCTGTTTGACACAGGGGCCAGCCCGGAGCTGGCTCAGGAGTGACCACTGCAGCACCCCTGAGTGGCCCATCCTTGTCAGGGCTTTGGCACACCTCAAGGTGATCTGAAAAACGTTTGCAGCTTCAGCCACTCTTGTGGCCAAGGAGAGGCTTTGGTATCCGGACCTGCCAGTTGTGAGACACTGACAAATTCCCCTGCCCCCACCATACTCCTCTTGCTTTTTGAATTTCACCCAGGCTGAAGTTCCGTAGCATTTTCACCCTCTCTGTAAATAAACCAAAAAGAAATGGCATGTCCTTGCATTAAATGTGAATTGAATCATGTGTAACAGTTAGAGAAATTCCTCACACTACGGCGTTTAGAGTTTTGCTTCTGATCATCTGCGGAAACTCACTCTTTCTTTACAACTGTACAGAAAGTCCATTTTCAGAAGTGTTCCAAACCTACTTCTGGGGCATTAGCAGAAAGGAAGCTACACACATACTAATTTTAACAAGTGCCATATTATTTACTGGGCAGCATGATAAAAATGGGGTTTTTTGCTTGCGTTAAATAGTTGAATACACAAGCACTATTTTCCAGTGCACAGGGAATTTATATGGAGAACTCCTGTAATTTATTACTAATGCAAATTAACTGTGTTACCTCTCTCACCCATGAGGATACAGTTCATTTTTGCTGGAGATGCTATGTTGTTAGGGGAAAAGAGAGGGGCGACCATCTGAAAAGCCAGTACGTTAAGGCTAAGGTAAACAGTCTGAATGCCTGAGCAAGGGAGAAACCCAAGTCCCACTCTGAAAGTCAGGGAGGAACCTGCCTCCCACTATCTTTCAGTGGGACTTAGGTTCCCAAGTGCCTGAATTGCTTCTGGAAATGGTATGTTAGCTTTGAGATCGCTTGCTTTTATAAACCCTGGCAAGCTGAGAGGAAGTTCTTAAAGAAGAGAACTACCACTACTAGCATTAGCAATATGCAAACATATGAGGTAAGAGGGAAAGAGATCCTTTAGTGAAATAAAAATCTCCTCTTGGGGCAGTAATTGCCTTGTTTTTAGCCTGAAGAGTATTGCATTATTTTAGTGAACTGGGATCATATGAGTATGATCAAAGAAAATCGATCTTGTAATTTTTAGTGAGTTACCTTGAAGCATATAAATTCCTGATGTGCATTAACTTGAGTGAATTGGGCCTTAATGATACATGTAAATAACAAAACTGTATTCAGATATTTTTTTCCAGAAAATAGTCTCTAACGGTCTGTACTGTATTAAAAAAGTGTCAAAGTGTTACTTTTATATTACACCTCCCTTTTTTTTTTTTTTTTTTTTTTAAAGGACATTGATATGTGCATGTTAATTCTATTTGCTACAGTATTTTAATGTTTTGGATGAAGGCCATCAGTTGTATGGAGATGACAAAACAATCATTCTGTCTATTTATTCAGTATTGCTGCTTAAAGTTTTCAAAATAAAGCTTTCAATGCCAATATAGTGACTGATTGAAAGCTGTTCCAGCTCTCTTCAGGTGGTTTTTTTTCCTGTGTTTATAGAAAACTAAATAAGTGAAACTTGGTGTATGAGCTATTATACCAGCAAAGAATTATTGCAATAATATTGGGGGGTGGGGTGTAAGTGTGTGTAGCAAATACCTAAATGTATGCATGCGGTGAATGCCTTTAGGTCTCTAAGTGGAGTGCTGAAGAATGTTAAATCCTTTGTGGTCTTGCAAGCACTTTACACATGTGATCAAGTACTGGTTAGAGCTCCATGCCCATGTGCGGTGCTTGTGAGGGCAGAACAACAGGGTCACAAAGGATCAGCTCAGAGCCCTTTGAACCAGATTGGATTTAAGCACTCCAGTTCTGGAGTGTTCCATAGATACGTTTCTGACCAGGGCCTAAAAACATGTTCTGATACAGAACCTTTTCAGCTGCAGCAAGGATGCTTCAAGTGTAGCTGGTACCTCTGAAAATTTTAGTAGTTCTGAAATGCATCGAGTGCGTCTGCTCTACTTGTGAAGTGTATGAGAATGCTGAGAGTGTTCACCCTCACCATCATGCCATGAAACTGCTAACTAGGGGTTCTGACTGGAACATTTGAGTTGCTGATGCTTTAACCTAGAGAAGCAACGCAAACTAACTGTGAAAACACGAGTTAGCATTTTATTACTGCTCTGCTTCAATGCAAGATGAAAAGCTGTATTATATGTAACTATATTTTTTGTCATTTAAAAAGCTTCTATTTTTTCTTATTCTCATGAATGGTTGACAAAAAATATTGGATATGCTCCCATACAATAAATTCCCCTCTGAAACTTTGGGTCTTTACAGTTCATGGTTTGCTGGAATTGCACCATCACGTTGCACACGTCTCACGATAGAGCTGCTGGGACTCTGTCACAGAACACGGGACCTGAAAGCAGGGCCAAGGGCAAGGCTGGTGTGTCCAGCTCAAACAATCCCAGAAATGGCCCTGTGTCGAGCATTAGGACACAGGAACTCTCCTAAAGGGCAGTTTCTTTGGGGTGTGGGACACACAGCTGGATAGTGTGGGGCCTCTATGGCAGACAAGAAAGATCCTTTACCGTAAGTGTGCTGTAATCTCAATCAGACAAAGCCCAGGCACTGCAAGAGAGCAGAGGAGCTTCTTTTCAGCTGAGGAACTGTTACTAAGATTAACAGGAACCCTGAAAAGACAGAATTGGTCAGCGACTTGGGGGAAGTGTAACTTAAAGCAAAGAGTCAGAGGTTCGCTTGGAGGTGATCAGGGAGAGGAATTGAATGTACAGATTCTTCCCACAACAAATGCAGGGTGCCCTGATGCTTCAGGGAGCAGAAAGAAATTAATCTTTGAACAAGGAACAGAAGGTCTTTTAGGCCAGATTCAGGTGTAGTTACTGTGCTGAGGACCAGAGAGGGTGTGAAGATTTCTAGAGATCATTTGAGCTAATTAAGGCTGGGAACTTGCTACAGCTGGAGACTTGTGATTTAAGCCATCCAAATGCAGTCCTTAGTCTAATATCCCAACAAATGGATTTTCCTAAGCTAACTGGAGCCTAATCTCATTAGATGTGAGGAGAAATGAGCTAACAGTAGTAGCACTGTTGACTGGCGATAAGACAATGTCATGAACTCCACTGAAGCTCTAGCACGTGGCGCTGTTGTTGTCAGGGCTGTGGAAGTTGTGGAGGCCCTCTGCTCCTGAAAGGTGCCCTTTCCTGCTCCTGTGCCAGTCACCTGGCTGGGTTTTGTGGTAACTAATGTTTCCCAGCGTGCTCAGCACAGCCAGGGGTACAGCTGGTGGTTGTGATCTTTGGCTTTGCTGTAAGGAACAAAGTGGTGTATTTGTATGTGACTGCTGCAGCACTAACTAGCTCAGTGTAACTCGACCACTAATGAGTTGCAAAACCAGACCAGATCAATGATGCATTTCATTCAGAAGCCGTACTGAATTCTTCTGCCTGTCACATCTGTGTCAGCTAGGTAGTATTCCTTTATGATCCAAATTTTTAATGATTGTTTCAGCTGTCTAGTGTCTGAAGTAGGGCACAATGAGCAATGGTCCCCATTATTGCCTTGCTTGAAAATTATATATTTTCTACCTTTGATATTGTAGCTAGTGTTAATGAGTGCTTTCTGGGTCAGCCACTGCTCCATCATTAACTTCCTCCAGAAATGCTGGATGGAGACAATCTCAGTTGGTCTATTCTGTTTCCTTTTTCCAGGTGGGTGTGCTGTGTACATTTTTCCCATCCATTGCAGTGGGTTCTGTGTGCTGTCCAGGGGCTGACTGGAAAGGAGCCTCTTTGGCATATTGCTAGTGCAAACAGAGATGATAAACTTCACTGTGCAACCCCACCACTTGTCTGATTAACTCAGGCACTGCCGGTGTCCTCATGCCACTTCTGGTGGGTCTGTGTGTGCCTCCCCCAGGCAGGACCCCTCCTTGCTGCCACGCAGACAGCCCTGGAGTTTCTCCCCCATGCAATCTGAAGTTTGATTTCTAGAGGCTTTTTGGATCTGAATCCCTGGCTGTGGAAAGGCTACAGGGATGTCTGCCATCTCTGGCAGAGTGGGAGAGTGTCATCACAGTACCGTTACACTTCTGTTCAGACATCTGGAAGCTGATGGAAGTGAAATACCACTACACCAGACTGTGCTTATTGTTTCAGCTACACGCTTTGTCTTGTTCTACCCCTCTGCAAAAGGAGGAAGGTAGCTGGTAATTGGAAGACTAAGTAGGAAAATGCAGCATTGAAGATCTAATATTCAATCCTGGGTCAAGTTGTAGGGAAGAGAAGTTTTCTATTATTTATTTTTAATGAGCAAAAGTTTGAAGAAAAAATATTCAGAAGAGCTCCAGCTGGGCTTCTGGAAATTGAACTTAAAAAACCCACATTATCCCATGCAACACAAATGAGTGCCAATAATTACCTGCCTAGGTATTTTAAAAAGGAGGGCTTCTGGTTAAGAGAGAACCAAAAACAAAGAAAAAAAAAAAGAAAAAGGAGGGTGGTGGAAGGAGGGAAGTGAGATGTAGACCAAGTGAAACACCTTTAACCTGATTTCTATTTGCCCTGAAGTCCCTTCCACTGCTGGTGTAATGGAAAGTGAACCTTCCAGCTTTGGAGCCAGTGACATGGTATCACAGAAGTACCATCAGGAGCTATTGCTAAAATGAAATTCAGGCCAGCCTTTAAGTGGGAAATAACTGGAATTTCTTCGTGGTTGCCTGTGGAGCTTCTCCTAAATTACTACCTGTCACAACTTTTTATCAGGTGTATCAAACTCTGCTCATGAAATGTTATGTGCTCAGAAAAGATGATTTGGCTTTAGCAGCCCCAATCAGCCTGAGGTGAACTTTGATCGATGAGGTGGAACTGGCTGTCCTGGCACACTGAAGAGAAACCCCAGAGTGCCAGCTGACCTTTGACTACACTTTATTGCTATAAAGCTGTCTTAAGTGTTCCCTTGACCTGGCAGATCTGCAGCATGGCTGCCAAGACTGTGACCTGCATTCTCCATTGTCTTGTTGCTTGTGTCACGTACAAAACGAGCATGGAGGAGACAGCGACACAGCAAATGAGAAAGGCAACAATGTCCATTAGCTGTAGGGCTGGTGTGAAAGGTTAGGCCAGGGGCAGGCACCAGATAATTGTGTCCCCTCGACTGTGACAACGCTGCAGTTCCCCGCAGGCCCACACGAGAGGGCAGCAGTACATGCAGCAGCCACACACCGAGGTGGGAAGCAGGTTTTCTAGGAATTCACAGCACGTGATAGGAAATCGCGTAAGGCACACAACATTCCATCTTTAAACGTGTTCTTTCAGAAAGGACACAGTAATACTTACAAAGAGCCACATCTTAGTCACAATATCAGTGTAACTGATGCACAAATGATGCCATTCCTGCAGTTTCTGAGCAGGCCTGGAAGCTTTTTGAAAGCTGTACAGATGTGGATTGAAACATTCCATTTTAGATATTGTCCTGTGCCTGCTGTATTTGCCCATGCCTGGGAAGCTCGTTTCATTTCCTAGCTCTGCCACAGATTTCCTGTGTGTGACTTTAGGCAAGCTGCTATGATCCCTGTGGATTGGGGTTCCCCAGCTGTAAGCCTGAGATAATACTGCCTCATCCCCTTTGACTTTGTCTATGTATACAGCAGGCCCCGTGGGGAGCAGCATCTTGATTCCTATTTGTTTGGCAAATAGTACTGAGCACAATGTGGTCCTGAACTTGGCTGTGCCATTCACATACTGCAGCATGAAGTGTATTTTTATATCCTACCAATGGAGTGACAAGAAGTCACTTGGAGTTAGTTTTACCTTGCAGTGAGAGCAAGGTGCTGTTGTGCTGAGGGGAGCTGGGGGCTTCTGAAGGTGAATTATTGTTTAGCATAAAGTAGATCTCTTTTTGTAAAGGGGTAAAAAGGAAAATCAAGCTAAGGAATATAATCTCATTTCAATTTTTGCTCAACTCTCTTCTTGCAAAGTGGTTCTATTACCAGAGGCAGCCTAAATGCTTTTGCAAGTGCTGCTTGGGAGCGTGTTATACCTAATCAATAGAAATGATTGAGTGATCAGGCTGAGATTTGCTGGGTGGTCCTAATGTTCCAGAGTTTCCACAGGTGTTAGGATGTTCTGGTAACGTGCATGTAACCAGTGATGCACCATGACAGGTTGCCATCTCACAATTTTCCATAGATACCCAAGTGCCCTTTGGTATTATTGGCTGAAGAGATAAAGCACCCAAGAGTTGCAGTTGTAGGAGAGTGCCTTTTTTGATTGTTTCCCAATTCCAAAGTGTTCTCTGTATGCTCCAAATAAATTTAATTAACTAACAAACACCTCAGCTGCACTTACACGGGAGTCCTGCACAGAATGAGCACCCTTCAGCATGTCTGAGCACAGAGACTCCCTGCTGCTCAGTTCTGAGGTGAAAGATCATTTAAAGATGTTGCCATCTGAACCCATTTCAGTATGAATTAATGCAGCTGCTGGCATCTGACACGGCAATGAATAATCAGCCTTGCAGTACCTTATCTCATGTCCTGCTCAATAAAGTTCTTGCTGCTACCTTTGTACATTATCTGAGGAACTGCACAGCAGGAGGCACCTACTTCTAGGAACACCTCTCTCCTCTGGTGGGAAGAATGGAGTACCCCCAGGGTGCAGCCACACAGGACAAGCACATAATTCAGGTGTGAGCAGCTGCAAAAGCAGTAGCCTGGGAAGTGTGAGTACCTTGTTTGACATATCTTTGTCAGAGCACAACCTAAAATTCCTAAGAAAAAAACTACTTTCTTATGTTACTACAACTGTATAACAATGATCCCAATTATACATTTTTTATATATGCACGCAAACATATGTGTATGTAATCACTCACTAGATGTCATTATCCCATTTTTCAGCTTGGGAAACTAAAGCTCAGGGATGTGTAGGGCTTTCCCAGAAGGAGTACAAGCCCTTCATCTCCATGTACTGACTTTTGCACATGGACCATTTGCTAAAAAGTCTGTTCTGACCAACACAGAGTTGTCCAGCAATGGTTCAGTGAGGCTGGGGGGCCACCTGGCCTAACATTGTGCCTCAAGCTCTATAGGACGAGCTGACTGGCCACAGGCAGCTCAACAGTAAACTACACTTGGTGTGGAGTTACCAAAATAACCTACTTGAAGAGGAAGCTTTCCCTAACCCTTCAGTCAGAGGCTAAACCTCTTTCTGATAGCAGAGGATTTATATCCCTTCCAAATTAAATAATGAGAGCACTTTAAAAGAGGTGAGACTTAATCTCTTCTTTTGCAAGTGTTGTGCCAAGTTCAACCAATAAAGATTTTACATTTTTGATCTAATTAATCCGTTTTAAACTCAAAACTTTGCAAAATCAATATCTTCATTTACTGTTGATTTTAGCACGCTGGTTTCAGCATATGCAGGAGTTCAGCTCCTTACATGATTTGAGTCTGTTCTGATTTCCTCTTCAGGTAACTCTGCTTAGCTTATTGCTTCTCTTGTCAGAAGCTCACAAGACTCTCCTGTGATGTGGGAGTGCCTTCAGTGGAGGAGTCAGGCTTCCATCCTGAGGGCACTGCTGTGCATGCATCAGGAGCATCTGGGGAAAGGAGGAAATCCACTCTTCACAGGTTTGTACAAACGCAGATGGTTTGACCTAATTGCCCCTTCTAGTACCTGAAGGGAGCCTACAGGAAAGATGGAGAGAGACTCTTGACAAGGGCTTGCAGTGACAGAGGAACTGGGGAGGGGGAATGGCTTCACACTGACAGAGAGGAGCTTTAGATTGGATATAAGGAAGAAATTCTTCCCTGTGAGGGTGGTGAGGTCCTGGCACAGGTGCCCAGAGAAGCTGTGGCTGCCCCATCCCTGGAAGTGTCCCAGGCCAGGCTGGATGGGGCTCTGAGCAACCTGGGACAGTGGAAGGTGTCCCTGCTGTGGCAGGGGGTGGAACTGGATGATCTTTAAGGTCCCTTCCAGTCCAGGCCATTCTGTGATGTGACTGTACCCACTAGGGAAAGTGCTAGGATAGCCCTAAACTACCAGGGTGCTGCCCCAGCCCAAGCAGCTTTGTTCCTGAAGGTACAGGTGGTGGTCTCTGTGGAAAAGTCAGGGACATGCAGTATCTTGCCACTGGCTTTGCCAGGCAGCTGAATTGCCCTCTACCCCTTGGAATGCACTGCCCCGGCATTACTAAACTCAAGCAATCCCGTGATATCACTGTGTACTTTTAAAAGCAGGTATTGCAGACTCTGCATGTCCAGCAATCACAGCAAACAGCTGGACTCCTGGAAATGCCTTCTGGGCCTGGCAGGACACTGATGGGAGCGTGCTTCCCACGGCTGGCTCCTGGGGCATGGCTCACAGATTACTCTCAAAGGTCATTTTAAATAACTGTACTTACCTTGTCATTTACAACACCAGAATTAGCCCCGTGACCAGTTAGGCATTTTTCAAAGCCACTTCACATTTTGCAGACATGGATGTATCTTTGTGTTCTTGTTTCTGCACTCTGCAGAGCAAACTGCACTCCAAACACAGCCAAGGAGCACGAACACGTGCAGCCCAGCTTCACACAAACACCTTTTCCTTTGCAGACAGACTAAGAGTGCCCAGGACGATTATCTAATGGTGGCAGCTTGTTAAGCAAAGGTAGCTCCTTCTCTCAGAAATCAGGAGATGTTGAAGGAAGCATAGGCAGCCTCAGCTCTGGCCTCTGTCCACACACATCCCATACCCTTCAATTACCTTTGTAGCAGGTAATAAGGAATTCTTGCTTATTCTACACACTTTTCAAATTTTTAAGCATTTTTTCCTAGTCATGTTGGACCATTTGCCTCTACATGTTTAATTTCTGACTTTACTGTGGAAAATGAAGTCCTGATGGCAGTGCACTCTGCATCACAGACCCAGCAAACTCCCTGTATGTCCAAACCAGAGCATCTGTCAGAGTCTGCAGTACTGGAGAAAACACACTCACCTCACAATCATGGTTTCAATTCCCTAACTCCCAGCAGCTTCTCCCTGGAACAACAGAGGGCACCACTCCTTACACAAAAAGCTGCAGCTGGAAGAGGAGCAGCCCTGCCTTAGAGTCATAGTTCAGGACCTAGAATATTTATGTCTCAGTATGTGATTGGGATTGAATATTCTTCTTCCAAGGAGGTTCACCTCTGCATCTCCTGCTCCCTATGGCAAAAGCTGCTCTCAGAGATGTGTGCACTGTTTCTCTGGTGGACCTTGCCCTAGTTTGCACAGAATAATTAAGCAGTCACTTACTAAGAAATAGCTTTAGCCTGTTTTGATTAGACTCTGCACTTGGAGGAAGAGGAAACCACAGTGCCAGTTCCTACCCCAGCTCCCGTGAAGATCTGTTTTTATTCCAGTGGGTTTGTAACATAAAATGCATAAACATGCAGCAAAGCAGGGCTGGAGCCTCAGTTTCTCCTCTCAGGAGGCTGTGTTGTCTTCTGATCTTGCTGGTCTGTCCAATGGATGCCACCACATCAGTGCTGCCACCGCCAACAGTTCTGAAATAAAGGGACCTACAAGAGTCTGCAGGAAAGATGGAGAGAGACTCTTGACAAGGGGGAATGGCTTCACACTGACAGCGAGGAGGTTTAGATGGGATAGTGGGAAGAAATTCTTCCCTGTGAAGGTGGGCAGGCCCTGGCACAGGTGCCCAGAGAAGCTGTGGCTGCCCCTGGATCCCTGGCAGTGTCCAAGGCCAGGCTGGATGGGGCTCTGAGCAACCTGGGACAGTGGAAGCTGTCCCTGTCCATGGCAGGAGAGTGGAACTAGATGGTGTTTAAGGTCCTTTCCAACCTGGACCATTCTATGATTCTATATCACAGTAACAATATTGTTATTTCAGAAGAATCTAAGTTAAAAAAGTCTCTGCTAAGGCATTCCCCAATTTATTGACGCTCCAGCTGATGCCCTCAAGGGCTGTAAACCTCTTGGTCTTTATTATTTTCTGTATAGAATTGGCCCATACCTGCATAACATTGTATTCTGTTTGCTCAACGTGCATCAAGCAAACCTCTTGAATACCGGGACTCTGAACCCCTCAGCAGCCCTTTCTGAGAGGACATAGTCTTAAGCTGTGTCAGGGAAGGTTTAGGTTGGACATTACAGAATCACAGAGTATGGTGAGTTGGAAGGGACCCGCAAGTTCAGCTCCTGTCTCTGCACACACGATCCCCAAGAGTTACATCATGTGCCCAAGAGTGTTGTCCAAAAGCTCCTGGAGCTGCCGGCCCCACCTGGGGAGCCTGTTCAGTACCTCTGCGGGAAGAACCTTTCCCTGATCTCCAGCCTAACCCTGCCCTGACACAGCTCCAGCCATTCCCTGGGTCCTGTCCCTGTCACAGAGAGCAGAGATCAGGGCCTGCCCCTCCTCTTCCCCTCGTGAGGAAGCTGTAGAATTGCTGTGAGCTCTGCCCTCAGTCTCCTCCAGCTGAACAGACCGAGTGCCCTCAGCCGCCCCTCGTGTGGCTTCACCTCCAGACCCTTCCCCATCTTCACGTCCCACCTTTGGACACTCTCTGAGAGCTTTACATCCTTCTTATATTGCAGTGACAAAAACTGCACACAGTAATCAAGGTGAGACCGCAACAGTGGCGGAGTAGGAAGAATTTCTTCCCTGAGAGGGTGATCAGACACTGGAACTGGCTCCCAGGGAGGCGGTGGAGTCACCGTCCCTGCATGTTTTTGAGGAAAGGCTGGACGTGGCACTCAGTGCCGTGGCCTGGCTGACGCGGTGGTGTTCGGTCATAGGTTGGACTCGGTGATCTCGGAGGACTTTTCCAGCCTAATTGACCCTGTGATTCAGACAGAGGAGTGCCGAGCCCGCCCCGCCACAGGAGCGGCCATTGCTGACGGGAGGCGGGGCCGCGTGAGGGCAGGCGGAGCGCGAGCCGCGCGCCGGCCAATGGCTGCCGCCGCCGGCTCTGGCCCCGCCCCCGCCCCCTCCCGCCCTCCCGCCCGTGGGCGCGGCCCCGCGCGCACGTGCCGGGCAGCGTGCGCGGCGGTCACGCGGGTGCGCGCGTGACGGCGGCGGCGGCCTGAGGGGCGGGCGCGCACTTCGGACTGAGGCGGGAGCCGGGAAGCGCCGGGCCAGGCGGGGGGAGAAGGAGAGCGGCACGGAGCAGGGCGGGATCGCCCGGGAACCAGCCGGGCTGCAGGGCATTCTCTGGAAAAATCACCGCAAAGCGGCCCCTTGGCCCCTGCGCTGCCTCGCAGCACCGCTGTCCGCGCTGAGGCGCCTGCTGGGTGCGCAGGTAGTGCCTGAGCGCTCCTGCCGACCGAACAAACCCAGCGGGCACGAGTGGGACAGACCTTCTCTTCTCACAGAATCATTTCAGTTGGAAAAGTCCTCTGAGATCACCGCGTTCAGTCTAACCTATGACCGAACACCACCGCGTAAACCAGACCACGGCACTGAGTGCCAAGTCCAGCCTTTCCTTAAACAACTCCAGGGATGGTGACTCCACCGCCTCCCTGGGAGCCAGTTCCAATGTCTGATCACCGTCTCAGTGAACAAGTTCTCCTTCATGTCCAACCTAAACCTCCCTGGCGTAGCTTAAGACTTATGCCCTCTTGTTTCAAGCACAGCATAAAAAGTTTTTTCGTCTTTTGTTCTTTTTCAGCCTCTCAGTCCTGTGCAGAACAAAAGAGTTCAACTTGCATCTTAAAAGGAGACACTCAGTTTCTCCTGCTGGTAGTCCTGCAAACACATTTGGAGACCTTGCTGCCAAGAGAGGATATGGAGTCTCCCTCACTGGAGGGATTCCATAACCATCTGGATGCAATCCTGTGCCGTGCTCTGGGATGGCCCTGCTTGAGCAGGGAGGTGGGACCAAATGACCCACTGTGGTCCCTTCCAGCCTGACCGTCCCGGGATTCTGTGAAGAGAAGCCTTTTTTTTCTGCAGTTCAAGCTGGTTTGTTGCTACAGAGTCTGCTGTTGGTGGTTTATTATCGTTTTTGATGGAGATACTAATATTTCAGGTCCTATAACTGGAACTTAGGGCCCAGTCTTACAAGCTTTGCTGGAAGCTGTGATCTCCATACCATAAAAATGCTGATCAGGGTCACTACTCAGAGGCTCCAAACCTGAAGCCGGTGCAGTACACTCTAACCAAGTTTGAAGCCATCGACACTATAACCATTAGGCCCATGCAGAGGGGCTGCTGCTCCCACCTAGATGGGCTCCTTTGCAAACAGCATGATGTGTGAGGAAGGCTGTGCACCTGCTGGCCACCCACTGCAGGGCTGGAGCCTTGGCAACCTTGTTGATAAAGTATAGGGAGAAGAGAATCCACTTCACTGTCTGTCTGCTCAGCTGGCTCCGTACTGCAGGTATTAACCCAAACATGCTTGGGGAGACAATTTTCTGCTGAGGAAGGTGCCATATTTACACGGCTCTCTTCCTGAGGTTGTTCCCTAGAAACTGCTCCATTGTGACAGTGACTTGGTCACATCCTTTAAAAACATAGAGTAAAAGGCAAAGTAAAAAACCCAACCAACCAACCAACCAACAGGGCATTATGAAGGCCAGAGAAACAACTCTCCCTGGTCCCCACAATCCGGTAGAGCGGCCTGGGATCACCGTCCCTTCTTTCTGAAACACAGAGAAACGTCTCCCCACCTGTCCCAGGCACCACCTGCATCCTCTGGGGTGCCGGGAGGAGCATGCAGGGAGGGGAATGTTTGCAGGCCGGGAAGAGGCAGCGGTGGCAGCAGCAGGTGCGCTGCCACTGGGTGCCCCGTGAGCTCAGCGAGGCAGAACAGCCTGTCCCAGGCAGGGCAGCTCCCGCAGCCCGCGGCAGCGCCGTCATCCAGGCTGCGCTGAATTTAGTGCTTGTGACAGATTGACAGCCCTGCAGGCTGAAATGCTGCAGCCACGGGAAGGATGCAGAGAGCAGAGCAGCTCGGCCTTGCTCACATCCAGCCCACACGTGGCCGGGGCTCGCACAGCTGCTGCTGGCGGCAGGTGAGCCACCGGCTTCTCTCTGCTGCTTCCCAGTGAGCTGCTCTGAGCCTGCAGGAGAACTAGGGACAGTCAACAGGGATTCACACTTTCTTGAGTGAAACTGGCTCTAAAAAAATCCAAAGCTTTTTTTGGCAGAGAGGAAATTTGGCAATTTTATTACTTTCTTTCTCCCGAGTTGTAGTTTCATGTTCATTTCTGCAACCGGAAGGCAGGAAACTTCTCAAAGAAGGCAGGGATCACATGATTCCAAGAGCTGAGGTTTAAGGGGAAAAGGAAATGCATTGCAAGACCCAGATTACAGGGCAGACTAGGAATTTACAGGTGCTGAAACACACCTTGCACAAAATCCCCAGACTTGCTAGATGTCAGACATCCAGTCTGCCCTGACTGGAGGTGAAAATTAAACAAACAAGGTCCAAAACACAAGCTCAGGACCTACTCCAAGGCCCATTATGCTCCAGCAAAGGACTCACATGGCTTAATTGATAGGTCAGGCCTTTCCTAAACAGGGCTGATGGTCAAGATCTGTAACTGTAACCCTTTCAAATATAAAAATTCCTTGTCCTTCAGTCAAAGGTACATGATACTGCCTTCCATTTGCTTAACAATCCCAACCATGTTTATTTAACACATTCTAATGGAGCCTGTCATGCCACTATAATATACTGGTTAATAAGATCTGCTTTCAGAGTTTATTGCTTAAGAAAATAAGCTTGTATCCCTTATCTTGTAGTTTGTGGGACAACAGAATATGGATTCAAGTGTGAACAGTAAACGTAGCACCCAGTCCTGTACTCTCAGCACTTCCATAAGGGAATGTATATTTAAAGCTGGGAGGCTCTTGTCCAGTGTTTCTGTGATTGTTTTTAACCTCAAGAAAATTCAAGACATACAAATTGATTTAGGCTCCAAAGAGATCTGAGGAAGCCTGGAATTTAATAATTAAGGCTGACACTAGGGTCCCTCCTGTCATTTGCCTTTTGCCTCCAGCAGCAGTGGGTTATCAGCCTCAATTACAAACCTTTTTATCCCCATGTTTGCATTTGTTAGGCATTGGGATTATCAGAACACACATAATTTGTCTTTATGTTTTATGTCATAAAATTTAATAGATTCCACTGATGCTGCAACTTGGCATGAAGTAATTTGGCACATTTGATTCAAGGGCTAATAAAAACAAGCCTTCCTGTTATTGTACATGGCAAATACTGAAATTGATAAAGCCCTCTAAGGATCTGGGTTTATAGCCTGGTGAAACCTAAACCTATTCATATTCCCAAAGGATGGAAATTTGAAGGAGACCTAAAGCCTTGCTCACACTTAGGTTTTAAAATACACTCTTCAGGAGGAGCACTGTTTTTTAAGCATTTTTTAAGGAGTGCTCGTGGCTCCACCCTTTATGTGCGTGTAGTGAGATGGTAGGAAGGGCTTGGAGCTCAGTCAGACTAGTTCCCTGGCTGGCCAGAGGAGTTGGAATACACGAGCACTTTCATCCCAGCCTAACTGGTGGCCTAACAAATGTTAAGCTGGTCAAGTATGCAGGTCAAAGTTACGGAGTGGAAGGGTTGAGCCCAGCTCACTTTTATTCGTGTGACAATGAATGAATGTTGGAGCAGAACCCGATCCAAAGACAGCTGGAGTCAGACACAGATTTTTCCCCATTTCCCTACCTAGTAATTGACTTCAGCAGGTACGGTGGTGCATTGTAGCAACCTTTGGTCCATTATTTATGGAAAAAGCACGTCTATGTGTCCGTTGGTATTTGTAGATAGCCTGCCTGTATCTCTGATAGGAATTAAATTTACTGTAGCTTCCATGTGAAGACACATACCTATTTCTTAACCATCTTACTCGAGTCGTTTAAAAGGAGCCCTTATTTTTCATCCAATTTATAATTCCTCCTGTATTTTAAAGGATTGATGGAATTAACACGACTCTTAGGAGTTTTTTATTCCATCCAAACTTAATTCCTTGTCAGTGTAGTCACCGATATTGCAGAACCAGCAGAGGGAGCACGGAACGTTCCCTTCATCCCTCTCTTACATAAACACTGGCTACTGTTTGAGGGGTTCCTTTAATTTTATTTATCTGCAAGAATTTTTGCAGGGAAAGGTGATCTACAGCTCTGCTATTCAATCTGTGAAAGTCTTTAGGGTGTTGCATTTCCACACTAAGAATGATTTGCCTGCTTCCACCACTCTATTCCTCCTCTTGCTCTCCCCCCCACCACAAAATGCTCCGTTGTCAGAGTATTTCCAAGCTGGGACACCCATCATTCATTCCTGCAGAGATTATGATACATCATTAGACTGTCAGGCAAATCATAAAGTTTGCTCCTTGTGAGCAAAGAGAGCTCCCATGCAGCACCAGGGCTGTCAAGTGTTAATTTTAGAGACTAATATTTTGCAAAAAGAAGAGGAAAGAAGTAGATGTCAGGAAGAAACGTGCATGTTCCACACACATGCTTTACACTTGGTTTTGTGAAATGTGCACATATTAAAGCAGAGTTTGACAAAGAGAGTTAAAAGAAACCCAGCAAATTCAAACCCAGATTAAAAATGTAAATTAAATTATCATCAGCCACACAATCATACAGTTTAAAGCTCAATGCACCAATTATTATGTATTACCATTACATTTTTAATTAGTAGACAACCCCATTTTGTGTATTAAAGTTTTTATTCCTTAGTAAGAATTTTTTTAATCACAAAATAGTGTGGAAATATTTAGATAATAGAATTCATGGAGTGCTGGAAAATACTGAATATAAAGATTGATTTCTAATATATCACATACTAAACTGTTCTAAAACAGCTGGTTTCTTGCAGACAGGATTTATTTTTTTTTAATAATTTAAGACAGCATAAGCTTGTATCAAGCATAAGCATTGTAACAAAAGTGCAACTTTTTCAGCAAATCCTCCCAAAAGATATTTAACTCAAAATATCATTAACACATATTTTTCTCCCTACAAAAATAGCATGTCAGACATCATTAATTGGATGTATTAACAACTATTTACATACAGCCACTCTGTAGGCTAGTAAGATTTTTTTTTAACGTTGTTTAAACACAGCGTTTGAGGCAAACAGTAGCAACAGCAGCAGCAGATGCACCAAACGGACTGACGGACCCCGGACACGCACACACTCCTCGCCAGGCTGTGGTGTCTCACCTCTTACATAACATTCAAGTGAGATTTCTCACAGTGCTACCTTGGCAACAAACTAAAAATATCTAGGCAAGGTCTTGGTTTAAGCCTTATTATAAAAGCTTTATCTGTGTGATTATCTGGCGTCTGGTTTGTCTCCAGAAAGGGAAATCGCAGTATTTGAGCATGGGATGAGGGGAGAACCCATATGGGAAACTTAACCCCAACTGGTTTAATCGTTTCTGATTGCACAGCAAGGTGTTTACCTACGGCCTCCAGTTTGTGTCACTCAGAATTGAGGATAAAATGAGTTCAGGCTGACGAGTTGCTCTGTGTTTTCTTGGGGGAGAGAAGGGGTTGGTCTTTTTTGTAGTTCAGTGCAGTAACATTCATTTTATACAGCAAGGTTTTGGGAAAAAAAATCTCTCGGGAACATAATGGATTAAATAAAGATGGGGTGAGAACAAATGCACTTGCCACACCTGTATACATTAGCAAAAAAAAAAAAAAAAAAAAAAAGAAATAAACACAAGGTTATGTAATGGGTCTGACCCTCCTTCCCTTGCACACCCAAAACTCGCTGGAGCCAGCGGCATCCCCGGGTGCTCAAGGCACTGCAGGTTTGGGCTCAGGGTGCATCCTCCACGCTCAGGTTCTCCATAAAGTGCTAGCACAGGTGCTGGGCTCTGCCCTCCCTCGCCTCGCTCCCCGCCCTCACCCTGAACCCATCCAGGTCTCCCGGACAACAAGTGCAAGTTCGCAGGTGGGACTTAGGGACACACTGTATAAACCCATTCCAAATAAGGTGCCACATTTAATTACTCTATATAGAGGGAAAAAAAGTATCCTTACTATGTTTTCTTCCTTCTTCTTCTTTTTTTTTCTTTTTTTTTTTTGTTTTTTTTGGGGTTTTTTTTTTTGTTTTCCTTATTTATGCCTTTATAAAGCCAAACATTAAAAAAATACTGAGTAGCAAATTTTATCCTCGACGGTCGTCTGCGGGGGCCAGTCCGGGACCTGCCGCCCCGGCAGCGGGGCTTCCCCGGGCCGGGCCCCGGCACCCCGCGGCCGCCAGCTCCCGGCGATCACCGGCCCCGGGGACCCCTGCCCTCCGAAGGAAACCGGGGGCGCAAGTGCCGGCCCGACGGCAAGTGCCTCAGTCCAAGGGGAGGGCAGCGGCGGCGGGGAGCCCGCGGGGCGTCTCACGGGCCCTCGGCGCCGGGCTCCTCGGCAGCTGCGGGCTCGGGCTCCTCGCCGGGCTCGGCGGCGACGGCGGCAGCGAAGGGGTGCGGGAGGTGGGGCGTCGGGGGCAGCCCGGCGGCAGCCGCCGCCGCCTTCTCGGCGGGGCCGAGCACGGAGGAGAGGCAGGGGAAGGAGGCGGCGGCGGCAGCCGCGGCGGCGGCCGCCTGGGCCGGGATGCCCGGGTAGAGGAGCGGGATGGGGGCGGCGGGGTAGAGATATTTCTCCAGGCTGCCTTTATCCAGGAAGGGCTGCATGTACGCGGCGGCGGCCGAGGGGGAGATGAAGTAGAAGGGCAGGCAGAAAGGGGCCGCCGCCGGCTGTCCGAAGGGGGCCCCGCCGCCGCCCGCCCCCAGGGCCATCAGCGAGCCCAGCAGGGAGGCGTCGGGTCTGACCAGCGCGGCCGCCGCTGCCGCCGCCGCCGCCGCCGCCGCCTCGGCGCCCCGCGCCGCCAGCCCCGGCGGGCCGGGCATGGGGCTCCCGCCGCGGTCCAGCTTCAGCCGCTTGGGCGCGGGGGGCAGCTCGTCTCCCGACGGCTCCTGCTTGATGACCAGGGCGGGCAGCGCTCCGCCGGCCGCCGCCGCGGGGCCGCGCTCGGGGCGCACCTCGCCCTCCCCGCCGTAGCCGCTGTCCGTGTCCGTGTCGGTCTCGGCGCTGAGCTCGGCGGCGTGAGTCCGCTGGATGACGGGCACGCAGTTAGCCTGGCCCTCCGGCTTGTGGACCGGCGCGCAGGGGGGGGCGGGCGGGGAGGAAGAGGAGGAGGAGGATCCCTTGCTGAGGGGGCCCGGCGGCGGGGAGAGGAGCTGGGGGCCGGGGAGGAACTGCGAGGAGATGGAGTGCAGGTGGCCGAGGAGCTGGGCGCATCGCTGCTCGCGGGGGGTCCAACTCTCGAAGCGGGAGAGGTACTGCAGCACTTCCTTGGCGCACGTCTGAAAGCCCGAGTGGAACGCGTCCAGGTCGGCCTGCACCGGAGACTTCATGGACCGCTCCCCTGCGGGGGAGAGCGAGCGAGGACAGCGTTTGCCCGCGGCTCCGGCGTGGGGTGCCCCGCTCCGCGCCTCCCCCCGCCCGTCCCGGTGCGCCCCGGCGGTGCTACCCCCAGGGCCCCGCTTACCATTCTGCAAAGCAATAATCTTCTGGTGCTGCTGCTCTGTTAAGGCTGTTAGCGCTTTCAAGTGCTTCAAAGTCAGCTCCAGCACCACCGCTTTCTCCAGGTGTCCCAGTGTCTGCAAAGGGAAGGGTAGGGGGCAGCTTGGTTACCTCCCGGCACATTTTGGCTACCGCCAAACGCCGCCTCCGATAACTTCGGTGAAACTGGTCCCCGAGGCATTAGGGCCAGGACGGCGGGCGGGCAGCGGGCAGGCAGCCCGGCGTCCCGGGGGCTGCGCAGCGGGCAGGCTGCCGGCGCCTGCATCTGCATGGACAAACACGCTCCTGGGCACCTTACCGTCAGTTTCAGATGCTCGGGCAGTAAATCCTTCAGCTGGGCAATGCATTCGTTAATCCTGTCTCGCCTCTTCTTTTCTATCAGTCTATGTGGCAGTTTGTACGTTTCCTAATTAGCAAAACCCGGAAAAGCCAAGTGTTAGGCAGAGTCCCTCGGAACGCCGATCAAAACCAAAACAAATGTCATGCGGACCGCATGCCGCGCAAATTATCGTCAAGGCACCGCTCTCCCCGCCGTGCCAGCTCGCTCGTAAACCCACTTGCAATTCAGGGGGCAAGTTATATGCGCAGCCCCCCGGGGATGCTCTTGGGAGCGAAGCTACGCTGCAAAATTCAGCGAACCCCAATAAGGCGATTAAACGAGGGCCCCAGAAACTTATTCTTACCTTGCTCTCGTCCCTCTTCACGCCTCTCTTGGGTTTGCACATATACAGGGCAGGGTAGTCCAGCCTGGAGAAAAACACAAAGATCCAGCATGGGCAAGTGCAGCTAGAGCTTGCCTAGCACCTCCTCGACTGGGCACACGGGCGCCGAGCGCTCTGCCCGAAGGGCCGGGCAAGGGCTCGCCCGGGTCCGCCCGCGGAGGGAGGCGGCGAGCCCCGCGCCCCGCCGGGGAGCCGGCGCCGCTCCCAGCGCTTCGCAGCACTTTCTCAAGAAGACGAAACGCCGTAGAGATACGAGACGGAGATACTGTCCCGGCGCCTTACCCTATAAAATCCCTATGCTCCAGTAGCTGCCTCTCCGGCAAGCGGGAGATTCCTTCATCCATGTCTGGCAGCGGCTGATGTTTCGTCGCTGCTTTTGACTGAGCCTGCGGGATGCTGAGATCAGTCTCGGGAGATCCGCGAGCGACGCTGCGCACATGCAGCCTCCGTCCCCCCTCTCCCGTGCAGTGTCCAAAAGTGTGCGGCGGTTCGTCCCCCCCCCAAGTGCCTCCGCCGCCGCTGCCGCTCCCCCCCGCCCGCCTTCGCTGCGCTCCCCGCGCACACGCCCGCAGCTCCCGCCGCCGCCGCCGCCGCCGCGCCTGCCCGCGGGGCACGCGCGCCGCCAGCCAGCCCCGCACCCGGCTCACGTGCGGCGCGGACGGGGGCGGGACCGGGGAGGGGACGGGGGGGGTCCCGCCGCCCGCCCGGGGCCGCCCTGCGAGACAGCGGCTTCCCCCCGTGTTACTGCTACTGCCGCTGTCTCTGTCATCGTCAGCGTTACCGCCGTGATTATTGACACTCTTACTGGATTTTTATCATTTTTATGATTTCTCTAATTTTAATAATTTTAAAAAATAATTTTACCTTCATTATTGTGTTTTTATATTTTTTATTTGTATCTGGGGAGGAGACCCGCCCGTGGGAAACGTGCCCAGGGGGAGAATGGGGGAATAATCGAGCCGCTCTCTTGCGGGGAGCGGTTAGGGGGTCACGTTCGCCATACGTTTTCTATAGATTCCTATAAGATGCGTGGGCACGAACAGGCGCACACGCGGGTTATTGCGCGGAGCGCTCCCTGGCCCGGCGCCGCCGTGCTGCAGCTCCCGTCCCCCGGTGCTCCCGCCCGGCAGCCGCTGCTCCCGGCAGCTCTCCCTCCCGACCTTTGGACGGGAGCCGGATCTGCCTGCAACGCCAGACCGCGGCAGAAGCGCTCCTTCTACACAGACGGACTCACGTATAGAGGCACATATATATAAAAATATGTCTATCTGTAATATAAACACATCTGCTGTTGACGCTGCCCTCGGGCAGCCCGCATCCCTGCGGGGCGCAGGGGGTGACATTGGCAGAGGATTTGCACCGATGCAGCGTGACCGACCGCGGCAGCCCCGGGACGGGGCGGGGCGGGAACCCCCCCGCCCCCCCGGCCGCGTCCCTGCGCGCCGGGCGCGCCCGCGCAGCCCCCGCTCCCCGCCGGCGGCGGCGGCACCGACAGCCGCCTCCCTAATCCCGTCTCACACTGGTACGAGCACAGGGCCGGCAACGTGACCCGACCTGCTGCCACATCACTGCCGCCGGGCTGCACCGGGCGGCCCTGCCCCGCCGCCCCCCGCTAGCAGGCGGCGGCACCGGGCGGCACCGGGCACCCCCGGCTCGGGCTACCGGGGGCCGTGCCCCTCCAGCCCCGCGCCCCCCGCCCCTTGCCGGGCAGCCCGCCAGGACCGTCCTGCCAGCGCGCGGAGGGGGTGCCGCTGCCCAAGGGAAGGGGATGCTCTTCCCCGTGCCCCGTGCGAAGGCGCCGGTTGTGCGTGCGTGTGTGTCCCCGCGTGTGCGTGTCCCGGTGTGCGTGTCCCCGCGTGTCCGCGCGTGTGCGCCGTGCCTGCACGCCGGCGCGGCATGTGTGGCCCTGCAACGTGCGGGGTGTGCGGCGTGTGCGGCGAGTGCAGCGGCCCCGGCCCCACGTGCGGGGCGGGGGGAGCGGACACCCCCCACACCACCACCCCCTCTCGGAGCCGGGCTGGCGGGTTTCTCTCCGGTGTTCCCGGCGGGAACTGCGGGCGGGAAGTGTCAGCTGAGGCGATCCATAGCGATGTGTTTATCCCCGCCGCCAGCGCTGACCGCTTGCTTTTCATTTGCTTCAGTTTTGCTCCCTCCCTTCCGCGGGCTCCGGCTCCTGGAGGTGAGTGACCTCCAAACCCGGGCTCCCACAGAATCCGGCGGCTGGGGGAGGCGGGGGAATTACCCCAATAAACACAAAACACGCCCCCGCCTGCCAAAACAGAGACGGGAACCTCACATCATTCCTGTCTAACAATCGTGCTTTACAGGTAATCTGGCCAGGAGGGTAACTCGTGATTTTTGCGTGCGGGGGGGGCCTGCCGAACCGCACTGCCCGTATGTAAAGTGCGAATGAGGTTTTAGGAGCAGCGAAGACTCTGATGAGGTGTTTGAGGCTCCTGCTTGGCAAGCAGCAAGCGGCACTGCGGGCTTGTACAGCTCTCTCCCTGTTAACTTGATGGCATTTCCACGCTGCCCCTGAAGCTAAAGCGAGGACAAAAATAAATAACATACATGTGTGCCATGTGCCTATAGGTTATAGGAGTGGGGGGGCTTGTGGACGGCTACAGAGGTGGTTGGGAGAATCTGCTGCTGGTGAGGAAAGCAAACTCTTACATGTGTTCATGGAGTCATGGCATGTTCTGAGTTGGAACTGACCCACAAGGATCGTGGAGTCCGGCTCCAGGCTCTGCCCAGGACACCCCTACAATCCCACCATGCGCCTGAGAGCGTTGTCCAAACAAAGCTCTGGCAGCCTTGGGGCCGTGGTCACGTCCCCAGGGAGCCTGTTCCAGTGCTCGGCCACCCTCTTTGCCTAACATCCAACCTAAATCTCCCCTGGCACATTACTTGGCGTAAGCCTGGACTATATAGAGCTTCTCCCTCGGGAAGGGGGACCACAGACTACAAAGAAAATTTGCTCATCAAGGACACATTGGTTGTCCCAAGTCAGGAATCCATGCTGGACATCTAAGGTGGAGCTACAGGCTCTCCTGTTAGTCAAGCAGAGAGAAACAAGCAGCTTCAGCATGAAATTCCTCTCCTCCTGACTGGACTGGTCCTTGAGAAAGCATCAAGAAAACTGGAGGCACAGCCCATGTGAAGGAAGGAGCTTTACCCTGGATTTAAAGGACATGAAGACCTTTTGGGGGGGTGCCGACTCAAAGGGAGCTTGAACTCTGAAAGAAAAGACAGCTCCCTGCAGGTGATTCCTCCTCCCAAGGGCAGGAAAGCAGGGCTTTGCATCGTTTCTGTAACTAACAGATGGGGTGGGGAGCAGGGGGGTGAGCATTTCTGGAGCAACCTCCTTGTGGAACACCTGGAGCATTTCTGAAGCATTTCTTTGCCAGCTTCATCCTCTCTGGAACAACCTTCAAATTATGGAAAGAATGTCCGGGGTGAGACTCAGCTTCTAGGAGAAGTCCTAATTCTGGGATTCCTCTGGAACCAAGTGGGAACGGAAATTGAAAATTTCCAAAGATGCAAAACATGAGCCGAGACAGCTGGAGACTTTGCAAAAGGAGTTCATGCAACATCTGGAAACTTCTAAGAGAGTTTTATAAGAGGTCACCTGCAGACAAGGATTAAAGACTTCAGTGTCCAGAGAGAGTGCGAAATTCTCCTGGAAGATTCTCGATTTAAAGAGGCAGGATGGATCAAAGGGGTGATCAGCAGAATGAGTATCGTGCAAAATAATGTTTTCCAGAAAATAAGAGGCACAACAAAGGCTTTGGCCAATTTATAAGCCAAGATGAACCACAGCAAAGAGTTAAGAAACTGAGAAAACCAGTCAGAAAAGGAAATATAAGGCTTGCAGGTCACCGCAGGAAAAAACAGCCTGCTGCTGCAGACAAGAGCTGGCCAGCACACCGCCTACCACCAACATCCACCAGCATTTCCAGTCTCCAGGAGGAAAGAATCAGACTATTTATCCCAGCTGAATCAGTGCAAAAGCCATGGTGTTTGAGGAAAATACATCTGGGAGATTTGTTCAGCTCGGTCCATAACTGCGGCATAAGGGAATGGCTCTGAAATGGGAGGCCTAGGAGCCAATTTGATGGGGTCAGCTCTTATGTCAGTGAGCACTTGCCTTCAGGAAAAGAGATTAAATTATCTAGTCTGGCTGTATGACTAGAATCAACCATCAAATTAGAGAGAGCTGGTCAGCTGTGTGCCACAAAGTGGGGGACAAAGAGAATTCAGCTGAAGGATCTGGATTATTTTGGTTGAATAACAAGGTATTCAACCAGGGGAAATTGTACATTGACCTATTAATGGATTTTTCAGTTAGGGGATGACCAGATTGAGACTGGGGAAGAAGTGAAACGCAAGCACATAAAAACCTGAGCTGGGTCAGAACAAAGGTCCTGCTGTCTTGGAGAACAGGAGGAGATGCTTCGGGAGGAGCAGACAAACCGCATACACAAAATGCAAGCTCCTTGGGCTGGTCTCCCAGGTCCTGGTGGCCTGCAGGGCAGAGACTTCCCGAGCCAGGAATGATAGCTCTGTGTTTAATGGGAAGCCAAAGATGCCCTGAGAGGCTGAGGAATGAGCCAAGTCCTTAAATCATGGGCTGCAGCAGAGCTTTGGGCCAGGCAGCAGGCAGTGGTGAGAAGGTGGTCAGTCCTGTCAGCACAGCTCTGTGGCTCACGTGGGGACATGAAAAGAGAACTTCCACCTCAGAGAGTACCTAACATATGTAAAGTGAGAGGCAGGGGCCATGCAAAAACACAGCTGAGCTCAGAAGCAGAAATAAAATAACCTGAGTGTGGGAAGGTGGTGGGCCAAAGACACAACGTGCAACGAACCCTTTGCAGGGTTGCAAAATGGGGAAATGGGGAGAGATCCAGCTGGGGGACAGAGTCAGGACCACGTGTTTGTGAAGGACTGATGCAAAAAAATTACGAGGGGGACATTGGTCACAGTCTGGTAGACTTTAGCACATCTTAGGGCCAAAGAGATGGGACAAAATCTACCTAAGCAGCCCATGGGCTAACGGCAGCCAAGTGAATCAGCTTGTGGTGGATAGTAGTGGCAGGAGAGTGTAGACACTTCCAAACCTGGGAAAGTCAGATTGGTGAAACAAGGCACTGGAGTAATAAGTGAGGCATGGTGATGTTCTGATAAACACCAGGAACTGTTCCTCACCCCGTCAGTTTGGAAATTCCCTTAAAAGGTGTGTTTCAAGTGAAGCAAATTGTTTGCGGGTAGCTGAGAACCTGTCCTGCCTTCAGGGACAGTAAAAAATAAAGGTGGCTCCACTCTGAGGTCACTGATTGATGGGAGAGTCTGAAGCCTGCCTGGAATTCTGGGACCTTCAGAGACTTCCCCAACAGGTCGGTTAGGTGTTGTGCATGTGAAACAGAAATGATCCCATCTGTCTGCTGGATGCTTTCCAGGAACATCAACCAGGAACAAGTAAAACAACCTTCCCCCTAACTTCCCCCTCTGAAGTCCCTGGAAAGAAGCTGTGTCTCAGCATGAAGGCCCCTTGGGTGACGCCATTGGGTTCAGTTTGGGCAGCCACAATAGATCTGAAAACTGTATATCGACAGGCAGAAAAGAAAAAGAAAAGAAAAGAAAGATGGGGAAATTGCTTTCTCAGCAAAGCCCAGCCTGGGAATTTAGTGATGGCTGGGAGCTTATGCAAAGCCCCAGCTGCACTGGAGAGGCTGATGGGGAAGGTAGGGCACACCATGCCAACGGGAGGCCTTGGATGGCCTCAATCTTCCAAGAGGTCTGCTGTTCTTAGGCTATTTTTGGGTGCATGCTGAGACCTTTGGACAAGTGGTAGGTGCAGTTACACACGGCCTGTGATAAGTTCAAGGCTGACAGTCTGTAACTGGTCCCAAAGGAAAGGGAGCTGTTCCAAAAGCAGGTAACTTCTGCCCGCTGCACAAGCTGGTGATGGGGAATTTCCACTGAAAAAAGCAAAACCGAGACTGCCCAGAGCTGGCCCACTCCCCGGAGCTGCAGGTCCATAGGACTCTGTTCCTGTTACAGAAGATTTGTTTGTAGATGTGCTAACATTGCAAAACCTCGCTCGGGCACAGTGACAGAGGGAGAGCATTTCAGTGGCCAGCAGAATGAGATTTAGCAGTTTCAACCCGTGCAATTCTTGCCAGTGGTTAAATTTACTGATAAGCTCTGCTGGTATTTGCACAGGAGGAACACTGTAATAAGGGTAGGCCATGAATCCCTGCAGCAGCTCATTCCGTGGGCCTAGGAGTCCCAGATGCAATTTGCCCAAGTCTTTAGGAAAATGGCAATTCTATAACGGCACAATTAACTACACCTCTGGGCATAAGTGGAGCAGCAGGGATGCCAAATCCAGGCAGCACCTTTGGGATGTAGTGCAACAGGGTCACGAAGGATTGATCCTTCAAGGGGATGAATGCAGAGAGGGAGATGCTTGTTTTCTCTCAAACCACTTGTAGATATGCAAATACTTGCAATTCACTCAGGAGAACCAAGGAAGGGAAGTGCCAGAGAAGGAATGTAGGCTCCTGAACAAGTCCATGCCAGAAGGTTCATCACACAAAGGATCCCAGTAGGATATAACTAGAAATGGAGCTGGGAAACTCCACTGTCCTAGAGCACAATATACATACATTTGGAGCACAATCGAGTGTGGGCTACCAAGGGAAAAACATTCTGGTTGGGGTGGAAAAGTCTGGAGTTAAAGGTCAAATATGGCATAAAAGTTATTGTACATGGAAACAACCTTTAGATCATGTTGTTCAGTGATGTCTGGAGCAGGAATTCTGAGATTATTATTTTAAAGCTGGCAAATGTTTGAAACCACACTGTGTTTCAGTACATTTACAAGAAGCCTTAGCTAAGCTAAGGGAAAAAGTCCTACATTGGTTAAGAATCGGGAAGGTTGTAGAAAATGCGTGCAGAAGATGAATGCCCCTATTGCAAATAACAGTCCCACAGAAACACAGAGACACCCCATGAAACAGTATCTGACAGACTCATTCCATTACTGGGCTGCACGGCCTGGTGTCCCTGGGTTTCTGTCTGAAGCAGATTCTGGGAGCTGCAGACTATTTCACAAAATGCCCTGGAGCTTGTCTGTTAGGACAACAGTGCCAGATGTCCAAGTGAAAGACGTCCTCTCCCTCCAAGTCCTAGGAGGTGTGGGAGGATTGCACAAAACTCAAGGGAGAAACACTGAATCCAGAACATTTCGGCAGATCTGTGAGGTGGTTGGGGTCCCTAAAACAGCTCCATGTGACCACAGCCTGAAGGGTTGGTGGGATATTATTTTTGCAGACTCTTCCAGTCAAGTGTCCTGCTCCTCAGAACAGCATCAAGTGGTAACACCCAGCAGATTCCAGTCCTTTGGGAGGCCCCAGGAGCAGCAAAGCACTTCCTCACCATTTTGGTGGAAACTGAAGGACTTCTGCATGCCTTTTTAAGGACTTTTGGGAGAAGAACAAAGAGTTTTGGATCACGCATAGAAGCACATGTTCTTCCCTTTTTTTTTTTTTTAAATTAAGTGGAACTCTGGGATATTTTACAGACTTGGAAAAAACAGTGTGGGAGTCTTAAAAAGGATAAACCTAGAGCAACACTGTTGGACTTGCTGTATAAGGCCATATGGTACTGACCAGGATATTTATGGTGGTTACACACTACAGAGGGGTCCCAGGCTGTCACAAAGGCCCATTAGAAAATGTACTAGGGAAAAAAAACAGACTGGGGGAGCAGAACTTCAGGGTTTCACTCCTCTTCTGTTCTTCCTTCACTGCAAATGTAGCTGGGGAAAGCTGAGGCTGGAGAACTTGAAGCACAGATGCCCTTCCTGCTAGCTCTGAAGGGGCAGAGATTTGCAGGAGCACTAAATGCACCTTGAGAGCACTCTGGGAGTGGCAGTCTGGAAGGGAATCAAGGAGCTGAAAACTACGAGAAAGGGGAGTGCAAATGTTTTGGATTAGCGATAGGAAAATACCTTGCTGAAGAGCACTGTGTAATTACAGTAAGTAAGAATGTGTCATTCGTCACTTCTGAAATTATTTTCCCTCATTCTAAGCACAGTGGGTTTATTAAAGCCTTGTCATTTTGAGCTCCTTCAGAATAAAGGAGGAGGCTGGGAGGTCAGCTGTGGGAGGGAGGCCAAGTCCTCCTAAATCTGAGTGTGCAAGACAGGCAGGACAGTCTCCCTCCTCTATGAAACAGAAACCACCCTATTCCAGACACTTGGCTGCGGACAGGTGAGTGCTGAGACGATGTAAGAGAAGTCAGAGAAAAAACCCAGCATGTGTTTTTGGGTACAGATGATACTTGGAGCAGGCTGGCTCTAAACAAAGAGCCAAACTCCTGTTTGTATGAGTCCTCCTGGGTTCTGGTTGGTCAGGGCTGAGCTTCTCATCCAGAAGGACAGGAGGAGAAATCAGGGGATCTGTTGCTGCCTGTCTGCTGCAGCCACCACCCGAGATCTACCTGGAATGTGCAAGCAAGGAGAAGTCCTCTGCATTGTATAAACAGCCCTGGACTGGAAAGCCAAAGCGTTCCACAGGCATAGGCACCAAGTGCAGTCCAGGCCCAGACCACAGGCAGGACAGACAGAGCTGAGCATGGACACTCAAGAGAAGGGACAGGCATCTGTGCTGATCACTAAAGCCCATTGTCACAGAGGAAGGGATAAGTCAGCCCTTAGACCCATCCTAGCTTGTCAGGACGTATCCAGGATACCTCTGGACCTTGTACCAGCTGGGAAATACCCCTTCAACCATTGTGCCTGAATTCCCTGCTCTCTCCAGTGTGCCCTTTGCTCCCAGACCAGATGGCAGGCATGGTCACCTGTGCTGGGGTGTGCAGTGCCACAGGGAGCTACCCCATGGTGTGTGGGGCTCTGAAGCTCTCGCAAATGCTGCTTGCAGGGTCACTTGCCCATGGTGTTGTTCACTTCCCCAGTGCTTTACAAGGCTGCTGCAGCCAGGGAGGGAGCACTGCCTGCGTGTGAGCAGGCCTGGCAAGCCTCCCTTCTTCTCAGGGAGACTCTCCTCCCCTCGGTGAGCAGGTTTCCAGACAGCTGCCTTTTATGAGGACGGGTTTCAGGAAGGCTCTAAACCCCAGCCTGGTTTAACTCGTCTCCCAGTGCTGTGCTCCGTGTCCTGCAGGGGAGGCACTGCATGACCCCTTCCAGCTGCCAGCAGCCAGGCTTTCAACGTGGCAAGGGGCCGGGCTGTGTCTGGGCAAATGTTTTCTTTCTGCGGTCAGAAAGCAGGGCTGGGCAGAGGCGCCGTGCCCGAGGCACATCCTGACAATGAGCCCCTGCCCACCCAGGCCATGCTGGGTCCCGATCTCCCACGTTGACGGCAGGGACAGTGAGGGTGGCGGCGACCCTGGGTCCTCCCCAGGCACAGCGCTTTTCCCTCGGGAGCAGCAGGGACCTTACCCTGCTGGGGAGGGATGCAGTGTGCCACGAGAAGAGCCCAGGGTGCATCACAGGATGGGGACAGTGCCACCTACACAGCCCACCTGCGGGATGTGCTAGCACCCGCTGCCTCTGCGGCTTGGCTTCAGTGTTGTTCCCCGGGCAGAAGGTGGAGTGCAGCCTCTGCACCCCAGCAGGATCTCCAGGGAGCCCTGCCCGCAGCCAGGCACTGCTGGGGCTGCTGTTCCATCATCCCCACACACACATGCATGCACCCCACAGCCGTAAGGGTCCAAACCATCTTTACAGAAAAATGCTTTGCATCCCAGACCCCAAGCACAAACTTGGTGGCCTTGGCAAAGAGCAGGGAATTAAATCACCAAACCCAAGAGCTTCAGCATGTGCCCGTTAAAGCTCATGAATTTATGTCAGAGTTGGAAAAGGTCTGTGGTATGAAAAGGTCAGTGTTCTGTTTTACTGCCCTTTACTTCCTTTTGCCGTCCTAACAAGGTGTGAGGAGGAAGCCACAGGCTGGAGGGGTGCAGGACTCATGGAAGTGAGCAGGTGAGGCGTGACAGCCAAGTCAGGCAAAGCAGTGGGTGATGCTCACCCCACCCTCCCATTCAGAGCAGGATGGGCAGCAGGTCCCCACAAATCTCTGCTGTGAGGAGAAGCCATGCAGCCATTTCAATACTTTCTTTGAACTTCACTCTGTGACGAAGTTCTGCCCAGGGAGCTCAGCACAGTGCTCCAGGCCTTACAAGGAGGTCTCACTTGTGGGATTTCCTGTACGGCACAAACCCCTCTTTAAAAACCCCAGCATGTGAAGTCTTTGGCAAGGCAGTAAGACCTTGACCAGCACAGTTTTTTTCTGAAGAGCAGAGGCACCATGAGGTACAAATACCTGTACCTGCCCTGGGAGCTGAGCTGAGGTGTGGGAGCTCAGCTGGGCAGTCGGGCACGCAGGACCACTATCACATCATCCCTCAACCCTGTCCGTGGCAGGGAGATTGGAGCTAGATGGTTTTTAAGGTCCCTTCCAACCCGGGCCGTTCTGTGATTCCATGATTCCTCAACCCCACAAAACCTGAAGGAGACAAGAAAGCTTCGACTCTTTATTATTTTCCCATTTTGCAGATTAGCATTTTCATTCCCGTTACATTTTTCATTTTAAGCACCTTTTTTTCTTGTTGCCAAAACCATTTAAAGGAGTTTCCTGAGGCTCTGCAGGAGGGGAACAGCAGCTGGTTGCTGGCAAATGCCTGCAACAGGACAGTGTGTCTCCTTGATGTCTCCATCTTCAGCAAGGCCAGTCCATCCACTCCCAGGAGCACTACCCTCAACAGCTCGTATTTTTTTAGCCTCCTTTCTGGGGTTGTCCTCTGCAAGAGTCCCCTCAAAGCATTTGGTTGCCACTTAGTGCGGCAAAGTCCACCCTGGCAGCTTGAGATCCCCACTGGCACCAGCAACAGATGCCAGAATCAGGCAAATTTCAGATCTGTATCTTCAGGCCTGGAAAATTCAGGCCAGATGAGACAAGAAGCAAAGACTTTGTAGAGGGGAAAAAAAGACCCCTAGGTGCCACATTCATATCAATCATCCAGCTTTTGCCACTGCCTGGCAGTGTGAGAGCTGGAGGCCTGGCCTGTGTGCAACACGGTGCCTTGGGGACCTATAATCAAAGTTTTGATTATTAGCGTAACATTGGTCATAAAGAGGAAATAGAATGAAATAAAATGAAAGTGCAGCTATCAGCTTCCCTTGAGTTTAGCTTGATCTATTTTAATTTAAATGGAAAACGCCACATAACTTATCTATAACACTCTAAAGCCCTAGTCAGGAACATATTGCCAGCGCTAGATAGTGGCATGTTTTAGCAGCAATGTGATGGACATAAAGCTCTTTAATACACACAGAAAACCAAGCCTCGAATGCTCTGCAAGGAAAATCATTTGGGCCTTGTCAAGAAAGTAGGGAGCTTGGGGCAGGAAGAAATACACCGTGGCTGGCGTGGTGTACCTCAGCATCTTTTTATCTGTTTCTGAAAGTTCTGAATGGCAAGAATAGAAAACATCCATCGCAAAGGTGCTGTGAGGCAATTTTGTGCATGTGAAGTGTTTCGAAAGCCCTGGCAGCCTTGCCCAGCTGTCATACAGTGACCTCGGACAGGGGGTCACTGCAATGAGCTCCCAATGTCCCTTCAGCAAAATGACCGGAGGGGCTTCACTCCAGTGCAGCTTTGCCGCAGGTCCTGAGGGCAAAAGCTCGATGGGCTCCTCCAAGATTGTTTTCATGTTCATGGCAGATTGCAAGTGGAATTATTTTCCTCTCCCCCGCCCCCCAGAAAAGGCTTTGGAGAGGTGTGTGGGGTTTGTGCTTCTGGAAATGCCCCTCACGTGGAGCTGGTGCCCGCTTGCAGGGAGTGTCCCCGTGTCCCTGTGCCACGGCCCTGGGAAGGCAAACCTCCTCCAGCTCCCAGCAGCACACTCGAGCTCCCACTCGACGCGGAAAGCGCCGAGGATGGCGTGGAGAGCGCTGCTCCAGTGGCCTGGCAGCGATATCAAAGGCAGGTACGTGGCCTATTTCCCACTCGAGGCAGCTGCAGGACGGCGCCACGTCCCTCTGCGGGGGAAGCTCGCGCGCGGGCCGGAAACCATCACGGAACAGCCAGCTCAGGAAGGGGCCAGGGCCAAGATTTTGTTTTTAACCTGTTTCTTGTTTATTTAAGCCTTTGAGGAAGACGAATAAAAGCAGCCAGTGAGCGAGGCGGGCTGTGTTGCAATCGGAGCTGCGTGCGCTGGCCGGGTCGCGGCGGTGGCGGCGAAGGAGGCCTGTGTGACAGCGACTACCGCCTGTCCGGCCACTCCTCAGCCCCTCAGAGCCACCAGCGGCTTGCACAGCAGCCAGGCTGCTCCCAGAAGGTGTCCTGGGCACATCCAGCTGGCACTTTGGCTGGCTGCAGGAGGGCTGTGCTGCCTGCCAGGCAGTGGCGCGGGATCAGGGCTCTGGAGCTGCCTCTGCTGAAGGAGGAATTAGAGGCACAGATGTTTGGTTATTTTGTGCAGAACAAGTAAAAGTAACTCGTTCCCTTTCGCACAGAGGCAGCAGTCCCAGGTGCCTAGTCCCTGCTAGTGCTGCCTGTGCCATGGGGCTCGTGGCCTCCTGCCCCAAGAACAGGGACAGGAACAGGTCAGTCCTACAGAGCTCCTGCCCCTCTGCAGCACCAAGAGATGCGGCACTGCCACATATTTGATGCTGCAATGGGATGGCAGCAGATTTGCCATGATCAGCCGATTTTTGTTGTAGTTCACATCTCCCTTGCATCATTCATGCTCCCCAGTTCAGGCTCCAGGTTTTGGTAAGGGCGAACTCACGTTCCATCGGAGCAATGCTTAGCAGGGAGAGCAGTGGTCCAGGTATGGGCTGTGGAGGAATGTCTGCCTCCTCTCTCCCATCTGGACTGGCTGCTACTTCCCCTGTCTGCCATCTCACAGTGCACTGGTTTGGGAACCCCCAGCTGTTCCCACCAGGTGCTACAGAAAGTCCCAGCAACACAGAGCCGGCAGCTGGACCTGGGACTGGGATCACTGGGCTGGAATTTGAATGAGAATTTGACTGCTGAGCTGGGAGATAAACACACAGTTTCCTATTACACAAAATGTAGACTCAGGTTGAGGTATCCTGTTGTTTTTAACAAGCAAAAGGATTAGTGCCTGTTTGAAGTCATCCTGATTTTTAAAACGGTAAATAAGATGTAAAAATTGGATTAAGTGAGAGTGTCACCATGGGGAGGGTCTGACTGGGGCTTGGGGTAGAAGTCCAATGTGTGGAATAAAGTGAGAGCATTGTGGGTTTGGATCCTCTAACTCTCATGCGTAGGAACTACCTTCACCTCTCAACATTATTTTAAAAGGACCCATAAGGGGCACTTGGTTTAACCCATTTCAAAGAGCTCCAAGCCAACGTTGGGATGTTTTTCTGAAATGCTCTGTTGCCCTAAGAGAGTAGATGGATATGTCATAATCTATTTGTAATTCTCCTTCCAAGTTTGCTTAAAAAGTAAATGAAGCCATCACAGAAATTCAGCTGACCGAAAAAAAAAAAAAAAAAAAAAACCAGCTCTGGCCAGTCATTTCAGGCTAAGCTAATGCAATTATCATTCTTATCCATATTGTCATGCAGTTAGTCCCGCTGAGCCTAGCACTCAACGGTCCTGATTTTTCATCATAAATTCTCTTTGTTCTTCTTCAAGTATTACTCCTGATTAAGGTCTGAGATTTGAGAAAATTAATGTCAGATTTTAAAGTGACAGCTGATTTTTCTTTGAGCAAGTTTGTTTTGTATGGATAAGCTTTTACACAGCATTGACATATTTTTGACTCCTCTTTACCTTTCAGTTTCCTTTGTAGATACTCTTCTTAATGTCTCTGAAAAGATTGCTGAGCCTGTGCTCTCAGAGAGGGTAACAAACCCTCTTGCAGGTGTTATTGTGCAGCAGGGGAAGACATGAAATGGAAGCAGGCACCAGGAATGCAAATTCCCGCTGCAATTTGGGTCACATGTCCAAAGGGTATTATAATTCCTCACATGCTTTCTCACGCAGCAGGACACAGGACCAGAGGGACTGCTGCCACGGACTGGGCTCTCAGCTCATCTACTCCACTCTCCTCTCTGAAGGTGCCCACTTGCCAAGTCCTGTAAACACAGAACGAGAAACAGCAGAATAGCCAATCCTAACTTGCTTATAGGAAAATATTTTCTGAACCCTAGGCATATATCATTTGGCATGTCCCCTGAAGAGCTCTGGTTTATATCCCTTCTGCTTGATTATCTCCAACGAGGTAACCCTGGAGATATCCACAACCTTTATAAAAGCCCATGCATTTTTGAGACCTCCTGAGCTCTGCGTCTCGGCAATCTCCGGTGGCAGTGAACCCCAATCTTGCAATGCACTGCTGAACACACCCCCATTCCTCCTGCCATTCAGTGCTCATTTTTAAAAGCAAATCAAGCATTCCCATTCCCTTTCCCACAACCACATGGCCTTTCTTGCCCCAGCCTCCCTTGGGTTTTGCTCTCTGTATCAGTCAGTCAGTAGCACCGTTATTATTATTCCCTTCCACCCCATGATCCACCTTTGCACAAGATCTTTCCTTTCATCTCAAGCAGGAATCTCTTTGGCCCTTGAGGCACAAAACTGCCTGCCCTCCTGGGCATCCCTCTCCCTCTTTTACTGCTCCTCACCAGGACTGCAGATGTAGTATGGATTATTTTGAGGTCTGGGCACAGGGAGTCACACTACAGATAAAACTGTGCTGAAATCAGGAGCTGTGTCAGCCAAGTTACTAATCAGATTTGCTTTTGTTACCCTGATGCAGGCCAAGACCTACAGCAGGGACATCAGCCAGGGTCTGGCAACTCCTTCCTGCAACTTCTTTCCCCCTGGCAAGCCAGACCTCCACCCTCACCTTCCCTGTGTCTCTGAGGCCATTGACCTGCCCATGCCGGGACTGCTAACACAGCTGCACGAGGCCTCACTTGCACGAGAGACCTCATTTTGTGTAGGAAAATGTATCTCCATAATCCCTAGTCGTGATCCACAGTGCTGGCAGTGGGCAGTTTGCTCTCAGCCATGCTGGCTGATAGTACAGGTATAAAAAGGGTAGGAGAGGGATTTTAAGAGCTATTACAGCTATCAGAGAGACAAAAAAATTATTCCAGCACAGACATGGTATTCACGTGGCACATGGAGAGCAGTGGGCAAGAGAGTTTGCTTGGCAGCATCCCTTTGACAGTGCTTGTGAGAGCAAAACAGACCCTTCCAGCATTCCCAGTTCAGCTCTGGGCTGAGGCTGCCCAGAGGAGATCTCCCGGGCTCTGGACACCATGCAGAGCTAGCAGGGAGCTGCCAGGCTGTCACTGCAGAGGAGGCCCTCTTGTTGCCCATTTAGGCTGCTTGTGGATGCCTGAGACAAAGGCTCTTTTTCCTTTTGCCCTGTCGTTTGAGCTCAAGGTTGGACACTCCCGGAGCGGTGGATGTCCAAGGGCACAACTCCCCGTGACTGTGCCCATATAAAGTGGTCTGTGCTGGCAGGAGGTGGATGACAGTCAGAGATACCACTGACATCATTTTAAGGCTGGGTGAACACACTGCAGCTGGAAAAACATTAAAAAAGGCATTTACACACCTTGTACAGGCAACTGCACTATAGGCAGCTCTGGTAAGGATGTTTGCTTTTCAAGTTACTCAGGACATCCCATTATACAACCCAATTTTCAGTCAACTGAAGCTTTGCCAAGCTTTTTGAGGTGATTTTTTCCATGCTGTATGGCTGCCTCTGACATCCTTGAGGGAAAGATCCAGCCAAATGGGCTGGGCCAACGCCTGACACCAAGCACAAGAGGAGAGGGCAGGAGAAGATGTTTTGCACCACATGAAGTGCTTCTGGTGACCTTTTTGCTGAGTGGCTCAGGTATAGCCTTGCTTTAGAGCAGGGGTTTGAAATTTGGCACGAGGGCTGGGTGTCATGTCAGGGGTTTGCCATGGCTCTTTCCATCACCTCCCACCCTGCACCAATTCCTTGCTGCTGCCAGGTTGTCCCCAGGTTGTCTGAGGTGTCTCACCTGGTACCTCTCGATTTTACAGCCCTGCTAATGAGCCATGGGGCTGCCAGCATGGCATGAGACCATGGGATTTCTGTCTTTGTGTGATTTAAAAAACTACACCCACAAATTTGGGTTAGAAATTATTACAGCTGCACAGTGAATTATTGAGAGGCTTAGAAGTGCCAGGATTGAACTGACCTGTGCAAATTCAATTCACTGTCCAAAGCTGGTTTAAAAGAGATATCTATTGCTTCTCTCTTCACCGCACACAGCTGGCCTTCCCATCTGAACTTCTCTGTAGTTTTAGTTATGACGTATTGATAATCCCTAAGCTTTTGTTGGTTTTTTCAACATAGCTTGAACTGGAAGTATTTGCAACCAGTTGAGATTTCAGGAATGTTACTGTTGCCGTGTATCCTAAAAAAAATACTCTTCCTTGCCTCTTGTGCAGCAGTGACATGGAAGAGATGTTTAAGAGAGGGCCCCACTGTTTGCCATCAACCCACCAGCTTCTGTCTGGATAGCTGGGAACCACCAGGCAGGCACTGATGGGGCCCAGCTCTATGAATGATGGTCCGCAGCCATAGGATGGTCAGTGGGTTTTCAGCCACATGGGCAGACCCCATGGCAATTGTCTCTCTCTGCTGTCTGATTATTGTCTGTACCAGCACCCTTGTGAGCTGATTTTTATAAATGTCACGGTAACAGTGCTACATGAGCAGGCAACCGAAGTTTAAATTTCCCTAGGCATAGTGTTTCTAATATACAGCTAATAATTCCTCTGCAGCAGAGGAGTTAAAGGCATGAATGACACTTTAGGCACTTGTCTGGACTCAGATGGCACGAGGACAACTGCTACCTCTTCCACAGTCTGCCCATACGACCTTGGACGGGCACATTTGGGGATGCACATGCCATTGGCGTTACTTGGAGTTAAGCACCTGAGCACCCTGTGGACCTGCCACCCTGAGGGTCCTCAAAAGAGCCTTTCTCTCATCATCTGAGCAGCCTCTGTCTCCTCCTGCATCGCCACACCTCACCAGGCTGGGGGCTGAGGTGTGCTGCTTTGCTCTTCTCACACGGTGGGACTTCCCGAAGAAAGACAAAGGGCCTGGAGAGAAGGACGAGTCCACAACTGCAGAATGGGATTTTCTGGAATGAAGGACCATTACCGAATATGGAGAAAACCCATGGGTACAGAGAGCTGGGATGAGTGGGAATGGGGTAGAGGAGAGCCCTGCTTTAACACAGGTCCTAAGGAGTGGATAATAAGAAATTAATTCTAAGGAACACAGAGGATCTCTAGCAAGAGGGAGCGACACAAGACAATTGCAACCACAGCTTTGACTCTACTGTGTTTGTTAGAAGACTGCACTTTCAGCATTGTTCCATTATCACAGCTTCCCTTTCAGTTAGTGCACAACTCCATGGATCTCAGTTACAGCCTGTGGATTCCCAAGGGAATTGTGCAGGTGAGGAGCTTAACTGTTTTAAGTGCAGCCGATTTTGTGGGTAATACTGATGCAGAGTGAGCAGCATTCACAGCTAATTAAAAATGCCACACTTTAAAATAATTTTTGCTAATTACAAATCTTTAGCAGCACTATTTTAACTACATTTTCCAAATCCCATGGGGATTTGAACTCTCTTAATTTTCCACTCGCTCTCTTGGCACCATTTAGCATATCAAAATGACCATGAAATTAAAAAACCTTAGCCATTTTTACTTCTCTAGGAATTAATGCTAGCAGGAACAGGAAAATGTCTTGCTGCAGGAAAAATGTGACTAAATTCAGGCCCTTTCCCCCTTTTTTCCCCACAAAAGGACATTATGCTGTAGTGCTGATTGACCCAGAGGAGCACAGGAGCTGCTCTGGGCACAAACTGTGATTGCTCTGCCAGGAGGAGTATGCACAGGGCTCCGTTTCCTTGTCCCGTGAGGCTGGGCAGCGAGTTAGTGCTAAATGACATTCTCGGCCTCAGCATGAGTCAGGATCTGTCAAAATCAGTGGCGTGGTGTTTTAACTCCCACGCTGGGCACTGGGCACTGAGATGCAGCGACCCCCCCAGCAAAATGTCAGACACCAAACCAATATCAGACACCAAACCAATGTCAGAATGAACACTGAACCTCGAGTGTGTTGTTCCCAGGTTCCCGTTCTGCCTAACAAACTGCACTGCTTGCCCCTGTAGGATAGAAATGTCCTTTAAAAATTATGAAAAAGAGGGGGGGCATGTAAGACTTCTCTATGGAGTGGATTTGCAGCGTCCTGACTCACAGCAACCCAAACACACAAACAACATCACTCTGTGAATTTGCAAGAAAAATGGCTCCGTTATTTAGCAATGAAATCTCCAAATCAGCCTCTGACAGTCACTCTGAAAAACGACGTAAACATTCAACACAAGAACAATCAAAAATACATCAGATTTTTTTTTTTTAACTGAGAGGGAAGACTCACATCCTTTCACTGAATGCATGTCTACACTGATCAGTGTCAGCTCTTATTCATTTGCTACTTCTAACTAGGTGCGTTTATTTCTGTTCCTTGGGTCTTAGTCACCTTGCCACTGTGATGGCTTTGTTCTGCATGCTTTGGTGAAACTGAACTCTGGGTCTTTATTCAGAGCACAGGACACGTCATTTTCTGCTCCTCTCTCATCCATACAGCATCCTGTGACCAGCCCTTCTCGCAGCCCTTGCTGGCAGCCTCACTCTCTTCTCCCTCTTTGGAACAAGAGGGTATCCAGGAGAGTTATCACCCTGCCTCCACCACTGGATCCCTTGTGGACGTCAAGGAACCTTTCCTTGCCTCTTTGAGCCACGAAGCTGCATCAATCCCAGTGGGATGAGCCTGGCAGCAGGGATTTGTTCTACGTTTGCTTTCCCCACTTGTAAACTGAGCATCATAATACTTGCCTAGATCAAAGGGGGTACGGGGAGAATTAAATAATTAATGCATGTAAAGCACTTTGAAAGATGAAAGATGCTATATAAGTACAAAGTATTAACTACAAAAAAAAAATCTAAACAAACAAAACCCAAACTGGTTACTGATGTAAGTCTCCAGTTTATTCTGTAAGAAATGCGTGAAATCAAAATAATTGCCACTAAAAAATTAGGAGTTAGATTATGCCAAGCCCTAACACAGCTAGTCAGGGGACTGACAGCCTTGCCTCCTCCTGTGGCTGAGTTAGGGCACCCATCTGAGCAAGAAGGCTCCAAAAGCGTACCCACAACGGGGATCTGGAAGGGAAGGCGCTTCCTGCATCACTGAATCATCTCAAGCCCCATGTCAAATGGTACAATTCAAAAACTGATGCCCCAGTGCTTTACAACAAGCTGTTCCCTGCTGTTCCTCTGCCTCACTGCTCCAATGGCCAGAAACCTTCCTCTGGCTCCCAGGCTAAAGGCACTCATGGCCATTTGTATCCATTTGTCCTTGTGCCAACATTGTTTTAAGTTTAACGCAGGATATTTATAGATCAATCGTGTCCTCTCTAACCTCTGATGTTGTTGGGCTGAACCAGGCAATCCCTTTCGGTTTCCTATTGTTACCTGGGGTCTCCAGCCCCCACCAAGCACCCTTTGTGACACTTGGTCCTGTCGCAGTTCATCTTCCTCTAACAGAGATGAATAAAGCTGAGTGCAGCCTCTCACAGAGTCCACCAATACTTGTTCTCCGTCACTAATACCTTTCAGTCCCATGTGGGAAATACTTGATTCATCCTCTCTCACATTTACCTTTTTCCATGGCCATACTGTGCTGCCATTTCAGAGTAATCCTGCCACCAGCCAAGGCGCCCGAGACTTTTTATTTTCCCAGAGAAACTCTGACCCTTCAGCCTTACGTGCCAAACCTTACATTTGGCACAATTGAATTTCGTCCTATTCCCATTGTTCCCACTCTCGAGGTCATGAAGTTCTTCCTGTTTGATAGGCTGGGGCCTCTCTGTATTGACAAGCGCTCGCATGCCTGTGTCATCAGGAAATTTCACCACGCACTCCTCCCTCTTTTGTGTGACAGAAAAATATAGACTAAAAGTGGTCCCCAGGCAGCCCTCAGACAAATCCACCAGCAACTACCTTCCAGATCCGCTTTCAGCTCATCTTGCTTTCACCTCCTGTCCTGCTGTGCCTCACCTGTCTTGCAGAGATGGTTGAGGTTCTCTCGGTGGGAAAGGTGGTGCGAGTCCGTAGGGCTTGCCGGACCCAACCAGTGCTTTGAAAGTGGCTGTGTTCCCTTGGGGACATTGCAAAAGAGAGCCAGACAAGTTGCGAAGCACTGACATTTCATAACAATGTCAAGCCAAGGAAATATAATACCCAGGGTAACTTGGGATGGGAGGGAATATTCTTCAACATCTGGTGGAGCACATGCAGTAATTCTGGCAGCACAGAGGGCTCTGTGTCCTCAGGAACCCTTTTACATTACAACATGGAGCCATGTTGGTGTTGCTGCTCAGGGGGAAACTGAGCCCATGGAGACGTGGAGGGCAGAGACAAGGGCCAGGGGGCTTTTTCAGGGGAGAGGTGGCCAGAGGTCAGGAGTCCCAAATCTGTCACACAGCTCTAGTCCAAACCTTAGGCCTCTGTTTCTCCTCAGATAAAGACCAGGCAGCTTTGCTCACCTGTGGAGATGATTTATAGATAGTTTATGTCAGTGTAGAAAAGCAGGAATCAAAGGGATGCTGATTTCTGGGAGTAACCAGCTCGTTGTGAGGCAGAAGGTTATAGCCCAGCATCTACTGGGTCCCGTAGCTGCTAAGACAAGCTTAGGAGGAGACTGGAAAAGATGAACCCCAGTATATTCAGCTCTCTTCTGTCCAGGGAAGATCATGGGGTCCATCTTTGAACCAGCCAAGAGGTGAAGGCAAATCTTGGCCACACCGAGATCAGCAACCAACTTCAGCTGGGTGGAAATGTCAGCTCCAGCACTCAGGTGTGTCAGGGCTCCAAAGACGACTCTGAGAAAAGCCACCACTTATGGTGGACCCTGGCTGGAGGAAAGGCACAACCACTTGATTTCAAAAGACTCACTTCTCCTCAGAAAACTCCAGCTGGTGCCTTCCAGAGGACCCAAAAGTGTATTTCAGGCAATGCAGTGCCTGTGAGTCCAGCAGACCCTGAAGTACTGCTGGAGCAGTAACACAGCGAGACTGCTCCAGTGCCAGCGTGAGACCCTGAGCTAGCTGCAGGAACAAAGCCCCGAGTGTCTGCATGTGCCCGAAAGTGCAAGAAATGAGATACGTGTGCCTAAGTTTGTCCTGGATCTTTGGAGAGAACACCTTATTAGAGGTGCTAGTAGTGCTACACCAGCTCAGAAGCAGTGTTTGTCATGTGCCTCTTGAAAATAAGGCCTTTCTAATTTTATTACAAAACATCCATGGGACAAGCTGAGCACATGTGGCACCCACTGCTATGAAGCTCCTTCATTTTATGCCTCTCATTAATGAAAAGTGGGAGCAGGAGCTCTTGCCCTTCCCTCTGCTGCCCACAGTGCCTGTGTCCTGCGGTAAAGCCACAGGTAGATTTCCTGGAGCATTCTGCATGGTTTAAGGCTGCCCACAGTGCCTGTGTCCTGCGGTAAAGCCACAGGTAGATTTCCTGGGGCATTCTGCATGGTCTAAGGCAGCACCTCAAGCCCTGCATGTGCGTGTGGGTGTATGAATGCATTTCACTTTATGCTCGGGGGCGATGAAGGGAGCAAAGTGCATTGTTAAATATGCAGCCTCGGAGTGTGGAGTACCCTGATCGACAACAAATCCTGCTCTACTTCTTTCCACATCTGTGACCTCAACCAGCTACCCCTAGTGATGCCAAAGGGGGACATGGAGCATATGCAAAGAGCCCTGTGGGTTGCAGGTTCCTCTGGAGGGCACCTGGCACAACCCAGCACTCAGAGCAGTGCCTACAGACACACAAAACAATGAGAACTGGCCTCAGAAGAGCCTGTGGAAAACAAGCCTCACCTCCAGATGACCTGAACTTTAAAAGTGGCTGTGGCAGAAGCCAGCCTGGACTGCAAGTGCTGGACCCATTTCTAATTGGCCTTGTCTTTAATGCAAATGTGCTCTCAAGAGTGACATGTTGTTACTATCTGTTGTCAGTGGGCATGAGGCTTTGGAAATCAAGCTTGACTTTAAATGTTTTTTCAGTGAGAACCTTTCACCATTTACTTTAATGGGGAAGCCCCCCAGTCTGGCCCAATTTTGGTGCTGAACTTTGGCTCCTTGGCGGTGCCTGGGTCCAGCTGTGCAGCCCACAGCTCGCTGCAGGGGGAGGGGATCAGGGGAACGAGAAACAAGGCTGAGGCAGGGTCTTAGCTTCTCCTTAGCCCGGACTGGCTTGGAGAGCGGTGACCTTTGGCCAGCTGTGGCACATCTGGCTCCCTCCCATCTCCAGCTGTCGCACTGGGGTAGCATTTCCGACAGGGTCAGCAGCTGTTTGTGGAGCTGCTCCTCAGGCAAAGGCAGCCAAATGTCCCCCAGTCCTTCGGGCGACAAGGAGAGCTGCGTCCAAGCCTTTGTTCCTTGCTAATTCTGCTGCTCTGGATTTGTGAGCCGCAGCCCTGCCATTGGCACTTGGCCGGGGTGCTGATGCCTGGGAGAAATATCTGCGTAAACACGATTATGTGGGAGTGAGCGCCTGCGCGTCTCTGGGAGCCCGACCACGCCAAGCCCACACTCTATTGCCAGGGCAAAAGTGGCAGTGGGGAAAAATCTGAGTTTTCTGGAGTCCCATGCAGCACTGGGTGTCCCCAGCCCCAGGAGAAGCAGTAGGAAAGGCTGTGTCACCACAAAGCTGCAGCCCAGGCCTCGCCTTTTCCACGCCGGGCGGTGTGTGTGCTCTTTGCCTTGTTGTCACCGTCACCCGGGCTGCGCTGCTTTCTGGCAAGGGGAGCAACAAGAGCAGGCAATGTTTTACAGAGGATGGTGTCTGGCTATGGAAAAGCTGTGCAACATGACTCATTTTGTGTAAAGGACATGAAATTACAACTGCGTGCCACATGAGAGATGGTAGCTGGGCTCGAATCAGAAAACATCCTCATCCAGGAAGGGTATTCAAGCATGTGCTTAGTTTAAGAACATACTTAATCAGGGCCTTTGGGCATAAAAGGGTAATGATTATTCTTGTGTTGCTGGGAAAATCCAAGTGACATCCGGAAGATGTATTACTCGAGAAAATTTAGTGTTATTTCAGTGTCCTCGTTTAGTCTTTCAATTTCCAAAAATGTAATTCTTTTAATTTGTCATTGCTATGAGTTCCTTCACAGCTGTTTTACACTCAATTGTTAATGCCAAGTGGAATCAGCAAATAAAATCTGGTTCAGATAATAAGTACGGAAGATCAATCCTCCATCCGTCTCTTTTCTCTGTCCCCATTAAACTTCCCAGCGTGTAAGATATCTGTGTTTGACTTTGCAGGGAAGGCTAGCCACAGCAAAAGAACTTCTAGTACTCACTGTTTAGTCATTTAAAATCAGCAACATCCCTGCCCAGATTTTTTTCAATGCTTTGACCCCTAATGTTTTCTCTAAATAACCGTGCATTGCTGCAGAGATGAGGAACGGTGTGATTCTAAGATGGAAATGACTTTAAGTGTGCAAGGAGCCAAGGAGAGGCTGTCTGTCTCAGTGTGACCAGGGCAGATGGCAACTAATGCCTTTGTTTTCCTTGAAAAAAACAAATGGCACAGCTACTCCAGACTCAAGAGCTTTGAGAAGGCAGCTCTGGTCTATGCTGACCACATTTCATTGTTTCATGCCCAGACCTTTCTGTCACTGCACAGAAGATGTCCCCTGAGCTGGCCTAGACTTCTCCTGCCCTAGGGACTCGGCACCAGCTGGAATTTTCAAAAGGGCTTGGGACCCAAGTGGACATCCCACCTACACCCTGTAGGAGATATTCAGCCTGCTGCCCTTGCAGCATGGCCTCATTTTTTTAGTTAAAAGATATTGAGGCACCTGTTTTACCAGAGATTCTCCAGCCAAGAGATAAACAAGGGTTGTTATTGGCTGTAAGGTAAGTGCTTGTTAATTTTATTGACTTTAGGTTAAATCCTGTTCATCCTCCTCAGGCAATTACTCCCACTGAAACAAATATGAATGTCGGCACAAATAAAGTAGTTGGATTTTGGCCCCTTGTAGAGGACAGCAGTCATAAATCTAGCTGCCAGCACAAATCCAGGTGCTAAACCAGGGATTTTCCTTGGGGAAAAACCACAGTAAAGATCTGAGGGATAGAGCTAGGGAGATGGATGGGCATAAAGGAAAAGAAAATTTAACTTCATTTCACTCTAATAATTATTAGAGTAGATTTTCAACTGGGTATCAGTAAAACATGTCCTCAGCTTTGCCACTGCTTCTTTGTCTGACTTTGGTGATGATCCTTGAACACTCCGTCCTTCTCAAAGCTGTGGTTAAATGTAATTGTGTGTGGCTTTGAGAGAGAAGATACACCAGTCCAGACCAGAGTGCAAGCTGTTGTAAGGATATGTTCAAAAGTGGATGATAGTGACAAAACCTCCTGGTGGGAAACTGTGAAAACACAGTACTCTAAGCAACATGACTAGAGGAGAAGGGCTTTTCTCATTTTTTTTTCACCTCTTGTTTATTTTCCTCTTCCTTTTTTGAACAATATATCTTAATCTGGCTCTATGGATGTAGCACAAGAGTTATGTGTGCAGAAAGCATCTGAAACCACTTTGTTTCTAGTTTTCTTTCATCCGTTCGGTATTATAAATAACCAAAGAGGATATTGCTTAATCCATAAAACAAAGTGACATCATAATTTATTAATACAGAAGACACAGTTCATTGCTGTTAAATGCCATAAAGAGCTGGGAATAGAGTAGTTTCTCAGAAGGCACTGCCAGTGTGTCAGAGGAAATATTTCCTCGATGCTATATCAGCATGTGTAAGATCCTCTCTGAGTACTTCACCATTTGGGCCAATCCCATCTGAGCTGCTCTGCCACATCCAAAGACAGTTTTGGTGGGGATTTCTCCAGTCCCTGACATCTTCTTCAGAACGGACCTGAATGATCCTGCCCCGCTCCTCCCAACGCTTTGCTCCTGCTGCCTGCTTCTACGGGAAGGGGAAAAAAAATCCCCAAACAGCCCCATGGTGGGGACAGAGCTGGCTGGTCCATTTCTGGCTCTCTCGTCGGTGTCGGTGGGGCAGCAGCACAAGGCCACATGTCCTCAGGGTGTCCCTGTGCCAGCGGGGACACGGAGCTGCGCGCACGGAGTACATCAGGCTGTACACAGCCGGCCCCGGGCCAGCAAAGCATTCAAGCACCTGTTTACCCCCAAGCTTTGGAGTAACTCAAGCCGAGCTAAGCACAGGATTCCCATGGGCTTCCCTCACGGGGCTGCTGCACCGTGGCCCGGCTGAAGCAGGGCTGCCGCACAGCCTCGGCCCGGCACCGCTCACCGCTCACCGCTCACCCCTTCCGGCTCCCTCCTCCTCACAGAGCCGCAATTCAGTGTCTCACCCTGCACACCCCAGTCCTGCTGCCACCTCCGTGCGTGAGCCCCTGGGGAGCCCCAGCAGTGTCCGAGAGGCTCCGCCAGGGCTCCCAGCGCTGGATTCAGCCACAGAGCAATTTTTGATTATTGCAGGGAAAAAATCCAAATTCTGTTGTTGCGCTGTCTCCAGGCACCATCATGAGCCCACAAACGGATGAAGTGCAGTGACCACATGTCCACAATAAGACATCCCTCTCTCTTTTAGGTAACAAACAATCTTCCTGGTTTGGACAAGTTGCAGCCCTGGAAACACATTCAGCGGATGCTCAGCTCCGTGCTCTGCCACTGAAGCACCAGTCCTCACTGCTGCTCCCCGTCTGCCCCATCACAAAACATGCCTAGCTGTGCTTTTGCAACTTTTGGGAAGAGGCAGGATCCCTTTTGTCTCCCGGGGACATTAATTTGTATTTTTATTTGTATCAATTTCACACTTCCCATCCACGCGGCCGGCTCCCTCCCGCCGGGATGGATTTAATGCGGTTCAGCGGGTGCTGCGTGGGTTCCCCCGGCCACGCTCCGATCCCCAGGGGAGCCACGGGGCCGTGAGCTCCTACCTGCCAGGCACTGGAGCATTCCCGGCTCCGTGGCGAGGCAGGTTCACCAGCCGGCAGTGCGGAGCTCCCGGGCCGTGCGCTCCCGGCCGAGGCTCCCCACGCGTGTGCTCAGCCCTGCCCGGCGCCCGCGCGTTGGCAGTGCGCTACCCCCCTCGCATCCCCCCCTTCCCCGGGCTATATGTGGCATTTCGAAGCTCCGACAATCTGCGCCGAAATGTTTTCCATATTTGTTCAGCCTCCTTGATTCAAATACCAGGAGCTGCTCGGCCGGCACAAAGCGGAGCTTCGGGGGGCACAGAACTGCCACCCCCGCCGGCGTGCGCACACACACACGCACGTGAAAGCCCCGGCTCCGCCGGCATGGCAAAGGACGAGAGGAAAGCCCAGCACGGCACGTCCCCGAGTAACCAGAGCCACGCAGGAAAAGCGCCCGGAGGGGAGAAAAGCAGCGACTCGGCGCGGGAGCCTGCGATGAAGAAGAAGAAGCGGCAGAGGAAAGCCAAGGGGGATCCCAAAACTGGCCAGGAGGAGGAATCCCACACTTGTTGTGGCTGCCGTTTCCCGCTGCTGTTTGCTTTGCTGCAGCTGGCGTTAGGCACCTCTGTAACCGTGCTGGGCTTCCTCATGGCAGGCATCAGTTCCTCTCTGCTAGTCAGAGACACTCCATATTGGGCTGGGATAATTGTAAGCATAAAGTCTGTTTCTCCATAAAGTGCCTTTGCCAGCATTAATGCGAGCTGCATGACGCTCCACTTTAGACTAACCCACTGCATGCACAACACCATTTGAGTTATGCTAACTATAAATATTCCTGGGATTAAGTGTCTGGCTATACTTTCCCAAGGAAAACCGCTCCTGCAGAATAACACAGACTTTCGTATTCTTCCCTGCAATACCCAACAGACCTGAAATAAAATACAGGGTTGCTGTTCACTAGATGTATCTATTAGCTTGCGCTTTGCAGTGAACTCCTGCCTGGTGATGCTGAAAAAGAAAATGATAATTTCTTGCGCTGCCTACTCTCTTTGCCCACCAAACCATAACCATCACGTTTTGGAAGTGAGAGCATAACTCTAACTCGCAACTTCTAGCCAGGCAAGGAGAGAGCAATGTCTGTCTCCAGACCTTCCTCGCTGCTCTCTGCTGGAGAACTGCTGGGATTTAACCCTCTTCCTGCTGCTGATCCTGACTTCTCCCCGGCAGTGGGAGGGGCTGCACATGGCCATGGGGAGAGGGACAGTCCTGGTGGATGTGGCAGGGACAGGGAGCCCATCCCAGGGCCTGCTGGTGACTCCTGCCAGGTCACTTCAGAGTGACACACCAGCCTCGCCATGTGGGCTGGGGGGACTGGGCAGAGGCAGCGTCCTGCTCGGTGTAAATCAGAGGCATCCCTGGGGGGGAAGCCTGGGTTGTTCCCCAGCAGCAGCCGCCCCTGCCAAGGTGGGGGCAGGGTGCCTGGTGCCATCTGTGGTGTGACCCTGCCAGCTGTGTGCTTGGGGACATGAGCTTTGCCTCTGGAGGCATGGGGTCAGTGATTATGAGCCTGGGGTAGGCCATGGATACAACTGAGCATGCAGGTTTTTTCCCCTAAGCAGCAGGTTTCAGGAAAGTATATCCTGAAAATATGTCCTGATGTGTTAGCACAGTTTTGGGTGTTGTCAGACTGGAAGAATTCCCAGCAAATAAGTTTGTGTTTAGGTACTTAGAGAAAAGATTTCTCACAGTGCTGAACAGCTATGGGAGCATCTCCTGTCAACATAATTCCTTGTTAGAAAGTTATCTGAACATCTGAACTGATTGGGGTTTGCTCTGTTAATCCTGCTGGGCAGTCCTTCAGAGAATGGAAGGAGCAAGGCCTGAGCTCCCAAAGGAAGAGCTCCTCTGACTCATCTCTTCGTGTTTCTCTTCTGACTGAAGAGGTATCCAAGAGTTCAGTGGTGTTTTGTGGGGCTGTCCTTGTTTGGAAGGAGAACTTCCTGCCGGGTTTTGGCTGCTACAAACCTGGGGAGAATACAGATGATGAAATAGCAGTATGTGGCATGTTCCCTCCTCTTGTTTATTTTGGGGATTCTGGGGGTCAGATTATGTCTTTTCCAGAGAGCACTGGTGGTATCACAGGTTTGACATAGATTTTTCACTAGAAAGAACTGGAGAAAGAGTGAGCTGGACTGAATTGATGTACAGCTGGGGATAATAGGAAAGCCATGAAGCAGCCCCTGGCCCATGTGAATGTCATCAGTGCTCAAGCAGCATCCATCTGAGACATCCACAAATGGCTGGTCTCCCCTGGGGAGGCCTGAAGCCCCACCAAAGTCACTGCTCTCTGAAAACAGAGCTCTAACCCCTGTTGTTTTTAGCAGCAGCTGCCAGCAGTAGTGACATTTAGATGCCCACACGAGGCAAAGCTCAGTCGCTTGCAGAGTTCCCCCCTGAAAATCGGCAATAATTCTCCATGTGTGTTCCTGAGCTAATTCCCAGCACTGAGCAACACTCAGCTCTCAGCCACGGCGGTCATGTTTTGCACTCACCAGCCAGGATAATCCCTGGGGAAACATTTCCTGGGACTGTGTGCTGGCTGTGGGAGTCAGGGCTGTGTTTGATGTTCCAGGGTGCCCTGGCTGTGGGGAGCACCAGTGCAGGCTGTGGCTGGGGAAGGGTGAGTGCACCTACGCTCTGAGTCAGAGGGTGACTCTCACCTGGGGGACTCTGGTGACATGTGAGTCACCAGCACACTCAAGCACGGCTCGATTCCTCCCTGGCTCGAAATGGCTTTTGGTGCCCCCCTGTTTACCCTCAGGGTGATGACAGGCACTGTCTGCTGGGGACACATGGCCAGGCAGGCTCCTGGGCAGCCTCACTGCTCTGCTGTACCCTCAGCCCAAAGCCGAAGAGCAGGAGGGCTCTGCCACCAGCTGAGGGAGGTGAAAACGAAGCTGGTGCTAGAGAGGATGAAGTGGTGGGGCACCCCTAGAGCTCCCAGCAAAGAACAGGACTGAGGGGCAAAATGCAGGAGGCACAACATGGTGCTGCATTTCCTTTGTTCCTGTGCTGTGGTGTCTCCGTGGAGGAAGTCGGTGCCCGCCAGGACATTGGGTGGAGATGGCCAGGAGGTGCTGAGCTGGGGTTTGAGGTGTACAGTCCCAGGGTGCTGCTGGTGAGCTGTGGTGGGGACTGCACCGAGGACTGCTCTCTGGAGAGCTGGGGAAAGCTGGCCCGTGAAGGAGGAGCCTTGGCCAGGAGCTGTGTGTGGCTGGATGTCCTGTGGGATGGCCCTTGGGCTTCATGGAAGGTGTGTGGCTAGGGGATGGGTGACCCGTGTGCTGCTCGAGAACAAACCTCATGGCAGAAAGTGGCTTCCCAAAACTCATATATTCACACAGAAATGAGCAACAGGACAGAAAGATGTGGTGTAATATACCAGAGCATATTTGTTTTAGTAGCATCCCACTCAAGTGCTCTTTTTAAAGGACTTGATTAGTATTCAGAATCAAGAACTTAAAAAAATCTATTATCGAGACCTTTTTAGCAACATTAGATATAATGGGTGAAGCTCATCCCTGGTGTTACTCCTTTGGAATTACACCAGGCTGGATTTGACCCCACGGCTGTTCATGCAGGATGACAGAAAAATGAAGGAAAATTGCTAATGTGTTAAAGAGACCCTGATTGATTGAAATCTGTTGGGTTTTTTTTCTTCTTTATTAGTGGCGAAATGGTGACACCACTCCTTGCTGAAAATCGAGTGCTTCAGTGCATTACCATGAACAGAAAGGAACTGTTTTTAGAGGAGCAGCCAGTGTAAAATTTTAGCGAGGAAAACCAGGCAAAGCAGTCTGAATTAAATGGGTTTGAAATCTGACTGTCTAGGTTTGTGAGGCTGCAGCAGGCCAGGGATTGGGTTCCCCATCCTGGGGAACAAATGTGGCCAGTGGTGCTCTGACTGGGAGTGGAGGAAGACTCCAAGCCCTGGCTCTTCCCTCCTGAGCCCCTGCAGAAGGAAATGATGGAGCTTGCATCACACCAAAAACATTGCACCATGAAAACCTGTTAAAAACAAAATGCATCGAGTCCAAAATGCATTGGTCAAAGGCATTGGTCAGAAAGCAAAGGAATGTTTTGTGAACAGAAACCATGGAGCCTACAGGATTTACCACTTCTGCTTGGGCTTCAACAACCTATTCCCTGTAAAAAGCCTCTGCCCCATGGCTAAGGACACGCAGATAAATGCAGCTGAAAGCAGTGAGGGTGGCATTTGTTTCACTTGCCTGGAGCCCTGTGCAGTGAAGGTGCCCAGGTCTGAGGCAGCTGCCTGTGAGACCTGTCCCGAGCTCCCCAAACTGCCCTGACAGTCTCTTCCTTCTTGCTGTTTTGCAAGAGCTTGGACAAACTCTTCACAAACCCACTCATGAGTGCAGGGCATTATTTTTTTTTCTGTGTCTGGCTCGGTGTGTAGCTTTGGGCAAGTTACTTAACCTTGCTAAGACTTTGTTATTTCCCCTGCAAAGTGGGGTTAATAGTGGCCATCCGTCACCCCTTGCTTTGAGATCCTGGGATGAAAAGTGTTGCAGAGACAGTAGATATTAATGGTCGCCTTTTCATTCTTTTTCATTAGCTTGTGGCCTTTTGACACCCAGAAGAAGTAACGATGTATTTCTCCTTGAAAAACCTACTTTAGATTATTTCCACTGCGATCAAAAGTGGAAAGTAGCAGAGTTTTCATGGGCAAGCTCCCTTTTCAGCCCTGTTTTGCAGACTCAGGCAGTTAAGAAAGTTACAGAACTGCTCATCAGAAATGATTATCCAGGGTGTTTATTATTTCTGTCAGGAAGTTATTTTAAACGTATATGTATAGATGTTCATAAAATTAGGACTTTTAAAAAAAATTTTAAAAATCTGATTCACAAGCAGCTCAAGGCAGCAACTGTGGCTCCAGCTGTCACTGATTTTAGTGCAAAAAGCATCCCAGAAGATCTGCTCTGATGTTTTTCCCTGCTCCAGCCCTTCTCCATCTCCCCAGGTTTTCCTCAGGCCAGAGGGTCCCTGAGCTTTACTCAAGGGGTGACCATGGCTCGTTGGTTTTTGGCATCAGGTTTCTCTGCCCTGGTGGAAGTGAGGCTGATGTGGGGCTGTGTGGTGCAAAAGGCAGGCAGACTGTTAACTGAAAAAGCAGTTTAATCAACCTTCACTTACCTGGAGTCAGAAATGTTTATGTCTCTATAAGTTTTACTGGTTATTAGGGAAACCATTTTCAATTTTTAACAGCAGGTGATATTTAAAACTCAGTGCCATCAAAGCAGCTAGTGGAAATTACAGTCACGCAAGCATCCATGGTTTTTTATACAGGCTAGTTTCAATTAGCCATGGGCAAACACCTGAAGTTTTGAGGGAGGACTGCCCTGAAGAAGAGCCCAGTGCTTGTTTAGAGCCATGTGTAGCACCTGAGCTGGACTCTTCAGAGTCCTCTGCCATTAAATCTCATCCTCTTCCAAGAGTAACCATGCGTTGATTAACTGAAATCCACAGCTTTGTTTTGCTCAGGTGTAGAGTGGAAAGCTTTGATGGGAAGGAATGTTTAAAAGTTCTGAAAGAATGGTTTGGGAAGGCAACAGCACACCTGGGGTGTGTGTGATACCTGCTCTGATCCTGGAGCCCTCTGCAGCTTAGCCCCCAGCTGGACTGCAGAATTCCTGGCTGGATTATGTTTGTGCAAAAAGCCTAGGTGAGATTTGGAGAGGGATATCAAACAAGCTTCCCCAGCCTGGTAGCCTCATGGCTAAGGAGATGGTGGCTTCCTGTAACTCCACAGTCACAGACACACCTCAGACCACGAGTGGTGCTCACGAGGACTCTCCGCCACGCTGCACTCCTCTGGCTGAAAATCACTGCTGGCTCTGTGAACTCTTAATTTTATTTTGTTTTTTTGATCCCTCAGATGTTTGTTCAGGCAGGACAGTGTTTAACAGCAGCAATGCACTGCTGCTGCAGCTCCTGGCTGTGTAAGTGACTGTAGCCTTTGCTGGGGGAATTAAATCTTACCTTAGCACCAGCGATGAGCCGCTTTCGCTGCTGAGCAACTGACCTAAACAGCAAAGATCAGTAAGGAAAAATAGCATTTCATTTGACTGTGGGTGTTCTTGCAGGGTTTTGATGACTTTTCAGGATTTAAAAGAAAGTTGTGGATCTGCCACGGTGTGTTACTGCATGGCTCGAAAGGAGCTGTAGTAAAAACATCATTATTTTATTCTGTAGGTGGGGCAGGGATGGGCAGCTATTGTGGGGTTTGTGGCTGATGATGGCCTTCGCCTGCAAACACAATATGCATGTTTGTCATTATTATCATAGCTATTATTTCTGGAAGTAATTTATATGCAACTAGACTGTCCTTAAATAGAACAAGAAGTCTATAAGGGGTAAAAAACCCATTAAGGCACAGTACCTCTGTGTTGCAGTCTGGCTTCTTTTGCATGTGAGACCCAGGCTGACCTGAGGCTGATGAAAGCTGGCAGTGAAAGCTGCCTGCAGCACCCGCTTTCATCACAGCTCCCTCAAACCTCGTAGAGCAAATGAACCTCAGTGCTGCTATCTGCAGCAGCCTGTGGGGATGTCTGGCACCGGAGGGCATCCAGGTTTACAATGGCAAAGCCAACAGGGACGCGTTCTTTCTTGCATCAAAATCTGTGTCCAGTAGGAGCGTTAGATTCGCTGGATAAAGTGGCTTCTCCAAAGGTGTAAGACAGGAGCTAAGCCTTGCCTGATAAGGTGGGAGAACCATCAAGCCAAGGATCACCTCTGAGGGTGAGCCAGGGACTCCAGAGAGAGAGACAAGAGATAATTCTTTACCCGTGTCCCTACACACAGAAAGATTCCAAGTGAGCTACTAGAAAATAACTTGTCCAGAATGGAAATTTCTTCCTATTTATACTGTTAATAGCTATTTTCCTCCTGAAGTTTGAGTTTATGTTCTTATCAAACAGGAAGAGTCCTCCCGCAGGTCTCAGCAGTGCCGTGTGGGTTGCAATGTGTCCATGGGAGAGGTTTTATCCTGCAGTGTGTTTGCTTTCTGCCCCTAAAGATTGTGGCAGGAGGTTCTCGCTAACAAAGCCCCCACATTAAGAGCAGGTGAGCTATACTGTGGCTTTGTGAGTGTTTCCAGCGTTTGTCTGGCGATGTGGCACGGACCCAAGGTGCTCCTTAGAGCCAGGTTTTGTCTCCTGCCTTCATTTCTTGGTGGATGTTCCCAACTCTCCTGCTTTACCAGCCTCAGGTGCCAAGGTTTTCGAGATGCTCTGGGTAGGAGGCAGTTTACTAGGGAAAACCACCTATTCTACATTTGGGCTAAAACTGTGGCAGTAACAAAAGGAAAACTGGTTTCACAAGCATACAAGGGAGAGATGGAGAGAGATTAGAGCAATCTGTGGTTTTGAAATCTGTCGGAATAAAGCAAACCACATTAATATGTCGGCGTGCAAAGATAATGAGTGCAAACCACAGCGGAAATTTGTGCCCTACATGTTCATATTTCCCCTAACTACACAGCACACAACCTTCTTCATCCCTGCCACGTGGTGTCCTTGTGCTGTAGGTACACCTTGTGCTGGGACCTTGCAGGAGCAGATGGGATAACCTGACAACAGGCTCTTGCGCTCTTTGGGGTGAGAGCAATCTGGAAAATTTCTCCTCCTATTTTGATTGTGGCTTAAAAAAAACAATAATTCTTAAGTCACTTTTCAGCCCTGAGGTGTTCCTGCCTAATGGAGGGAATGTCTACTGCTTCCCACAAAAAAAGAAATAATGTTAAAAATTTTGTACAGCCTAAATTTTTAAGTTTTTCAGCCAGTGCTAGTAAATTGCTGTTTTCCTGGGTTGTGAGCTGGGAGGATTTCACAGGGTATGCCTTAAACAAAATGAAATCTTTACCTTTCCTAAATACTTCTGTATCACATTTGGGTCTTTTTCTAGACAGCACTTTCCAAAATTAAATTCTTCCCTTGGATAACCTTTCACGTCACTACCTATTCAGCAAAGGGTGTGTTAGTCCATATGGAAATTTTGAAGCAGGATCTTGAAATAAACCCGAGCTGAAATTTGCCCAGCACAGAAATGCATATTCCTGCATTTCTGGGTAACAGTTGACCAGAGCTGATCTAATTAAGTGCTATCCTGCAGGTCTCACAAATTCTGTTTTATTTGTGTAACAAATGCACATCGATTGGTGGCAAGCACGTGCTGAAGCGAGTTCAATTGCATTTTATGTTGTGTGCTCAGTCAATAAGGCAGAGGAAATGCGTGCTTCGCTCTGGGATGTGGCAGGGGCTGTTGCAGCAGCAGGATGCAGGATTACCTAATGCTGTTTAGCAATCAGCATCAACAGCACCTGTAACGTGCCTGCAGCTGTTTTAGTTACTTAGTGGCTCCTAAAAAATATTTACTAGGGGATTTTTAGAGTTCTTCTGTTGCACTTCACAGGTGTAATTCAAAGCTGATCTATTAATAATGTATAAAGTGGCAGCATAGAGCTGTTTCCTATATAAACGTTCCACGCTTTGGTTTCCTCCAAGGAGTGAATTTACCTTTAAAGAGCTGAAATGTAAAACATATGTGGGTCATAATTCTCAGCCATGTTATTTTTTTACTGCCACTAAGAAAAATACACCTCTCTGGTTTAAAAAAAAAAAAAAGAAAGAAAAAGTTACTGTATTGTTATAAAAGAAATACTTAAGCTTTCTGAAATATCCTAGCCAAGACTTGCCGGAATCCTGACCCAGTGTAATCCTTTATAAATACCTCTCTACAAATGTGCCTCTTCAAGTATTCCTGAGTATATTATTTAAATCCCAGAGGACCTTTGGAAAGCGTGTGCAGGGATGGAACTACTTCTAAGGGATAGCCCTTTGTATGGGAAGCTTTCTGGAGAGGGAGGTCTGATCCCACCACGCGTGAAGCCAGCAGGAGTTTTGCAAAAGTTGTCCAGGGCGCTGCTTGATGGCAGAGAGAAGATTCCAGCACTGGGCTCTGCCTCTGCCCTGGGAAATGAATGTCAGCCTTGTGTGGTGAAGTAGAGCGGGAAGGAGGGCGTGGAGCAGTCCCATGATGGCTCATGGCACTGACCTGGAGGCGAATCTGCCTCTCGGTCCGTGCGAGTGTAAATGCCCACTGGTGTAGCTGAAGCAAAGCAAATTTGATTTATTGCTCATAACAAGATCCTTCAGCACCAGATCCTGAAAATACTTAGGTCCAGCTTTGATGGGGGAAGCCACTATGATTTGCCATGAATTTTGGGGTGTGATGTTAAGAGAGTGTATTTAAGCATTATTATTATTTTGTTTAGTTCTTGCTGCAGGTTCTTTCCTTCAGCCATTACTGCCACTGGGGGAGCTTATCATTTGGATATTATCAGCAATAGGATCTCGTCAGATTTACGTTTTATGGGCATGTTAATTGAATTAAAAGATTAATATACAGTGCAAGGGACCAAGGACATAGGCGATTAATCCTGAGAAATAAAACATGGTTGAGTCACACCGAAACACCACAGGGCAAAAAAACCCCAGCACTGAAGGACCTTTGACAAGAAAGGTTGTTTTTTCCCCAGACAACCCTGTCAGCTACGGCTGTCAACAATAAAAAGAAAGAAACAAATAAATTGGAGGCCGTGTGTAAGTCACAGGACCAGAATATAAATACACATGACATGGAAAGGAGTAAATAATACTGACGCATTCTTTAGAAATGTTCTCGGGCAATACTTCCGATTCATGTCCCACTGAAGTGACATGAAATAAAACTTTATGGGGAGAAGTGTTACTAATCAGCCAGGTTCTCGAGGGCCATGGCTCTGTGTGTTGGGAGGCACTCCTCCTTCGCAGGGCTGCTGTCGGGGGCCTTACACCAGCGCTGCAGAGGTATAAAGTTTGATACGTGGTGCAGCAGATCATAAAAGGAACGTTATCCATTGCTGTCTGAAAGGACACTGTGCATTTTTCCCTGCAGGTCAGGCTCCCTGTGGAGCTGGAAATGTGAGTGTGAGCAACACTGCCAGGACTGTGAGCAGGGCGATGGGGCTGTGGGGGAGCCCCACACTCCTGCAGGTGTCTCCATGGTATAGCCCCACCTGGACAAAGGTGGCTCACACCTGGCTCTGGCCAAAGGGGGAAAATCCCACTGCTCTGGGAAAGAAGAAAGCCTCAGGTTAATACCAACTCTTCCAAACTCCACAAGTAAAATGGAGGAAGTAAAAAAAAAATCTTTTTAAAAAAGCAAATCGTATTTATTGGTCTAGATCATCAGAGCAGGATCTTCCCTTCTTACCTGGCTGGAAAATGCCTACCTACAGGTACCTGCTCCAGCAAGTGAATCCAGAATTAATAATAAAGACAGCTAAATTACTAATAAAGTGTGAAAATACTTTTTCATTACTGTTAGTCTTCAGCAATTACTGACACAGGGCTGAAACACTGTCTCAGATTGCAGGGGAGACACATATCTTCTTTAGTAAGGTGTCCACTCCAGAAGAGGGTGAAAGCCTCTGCTATAGACTCTGCTGCTTCTCATCCAGTGGCATCCGTGGTTTAATGATTTACAGCTTGCACAGGTGACATCAAAACCCTGTCAGCACCCAGGGCTGCATGAGATGATGCTCTTTGGGCTTGCAAGCCCAACTTCATAAGCCTTTTGCTCTTTTTTTGATAGTTACATGGGCAAAAACTCAACTCACACCCTGGGGGCTGTTGCTGGGCTATGGCTTTGCTTCCACACTGCTTCTTGAGTCATGGTCCTGCCAACACAGAAAGGTGTGTTGGCTTGGGGATGGAAAAACCCAGTATTTTTGTGTTTTGTAGGGTTTTTTTAACCTCGACACATTCCACATCTCTTCCCTTGCAGGTCTGCGTGCTGTCCTTGGTGGGATTTGTTATGCTTTGTATTTCGTACCAACCCGATGAGAAGACATGTGTGCAGTTCGCAGTGAAGGTACCTTGACATTTTTTAAACATTTCTTTTGCTTCTCATGCCATTAAATATAATCAGAAAAGTTGATACAGGGGATATTTTTAAGACCACAGGAAAAGAAATGAAAATACACCTGAAATGCAGGAATGGTTTTCTGTTACTTTCCAGGCAGCCAAGGAAGAAACTGTATCCTATTAAGGGGAAACTCTAATAACTGTTCAAATCAGAGCGAGATACCATTTTATTCACCATGTTTTAGGAATATAGACAAAGCTGGAATAATTTGGGAAGTGTTCAGAGAGGTTAAGTAGATGGAGACAGTGAGCAAGGTAAGAAGTGGGGGGGGCATGAAATGACTCCACTTAAATCAAGTTTTGATATTTAATGGGAAAGCACTAGGAAAGCATGGGGACATACATTCTCCCACAAAGCAAATTCCCATCTGAGTATTGCAGGAACTGCACCAGACTCCACCTTTATCTCCAAAACTGCTTTGCTGACACTGGTGAGCAACTACGAGAGCAAGGCTGAGAACACTTGTTTGTAGCACCATTTTTTCTGGGCTATTTTTCCTTATTATCGTAATTTTCAAGGCTCTTAATATTTTGCAGACACATAATAACCGAGAAAAATACCGACGCAAGCAACACAAAATAACAGTGATTATTAACTGGAAAAGGCAGAAGGAAACAAAATGCAAGGGGCAGCATTTCAAAACCTGGCATCCATCCTCCCTTAGAAATTAGACCCCGGTGTGCCTTTTGTGTCTTCCTCGAGCTTCTCCCGTACTTAAAGAAAGAAAGGGAGAAGAACAATTGTGCCTGCCCTGTGACTGCCTCTACATTGTCCCCTGTCCCCTTTCCACCCCCGGGGCTGCCCAGGGAGCCGCTGGGCTGGGCGGGGGCTGCCACGCCAGGCTTTTTACTGCCTGCATTAAATCGAATTTGGCATCCAGGCAGGAAGGGAGTCATCCCTCGTGCTAGGAACTGGGCAGCTCAGATGTCCCTGCCACCCTCGGCGACACCACCCACCCTGACAGCAAGGAATGTGAGCCATCGTTCCCCGAAAGGAAATAGGCATTTAGAAATTGGAAATGTAAAATGGGTCATTCCTCATCACCTGGCAGAATCAGAGCTAAATTCTCCCCTGAAAAACTTCTGGCTCAGTCAATAGCCCGCGGAATGTTGCCTACCCAAGGCACCCTCCTCCCCAAAATCCCCCTTCCCAGCATTTCCTACTGCAGCATGCCACAGAACTCCATCATTCCCAGGCTGTCCCCCTCTCCTGTCCCATGGCCCTGCCGGGAGCTGTTATCCAGCAGTGCTGCTCTGGACAAATGGCTTCTGGCTTTGTACCTGTTTTAAAAAACTAGGAGCTAAAAGTCTCCTCCAGGGCTTTGGCCACACAGAACTCATCTCCAGTATCGCTTCTTAAATCTTCACTTTCAGTTAAAGGCTATCTCTGAACCAAAAATGAGCATCACCTACGGCAAGGCTGAGGATGCAAGATTACAGTCATGAGACAGATTGTCCCGTGGGTTCTCTTCTCCTTGAGGGTCTGATGCTCATCCAGCACCGCAGTTTGGGTTCAGCCCAATCTGCTCCAACTGTCCTTATGGGGTCTTGATCCCTGCCCCAGGTCCTGCCCTCATGTCAATGACCACACACAGAGGCCTGGGGGGTTGGTCAACCCCCAAGGTGACCCTGTGACCACTGCAAGTGACTCCCTCAGGGTGCAAAGCAGGAGGAGACCTGTGCAGTCCTCTCTGCCTTCCTCCCTCTCGACAGCTCCTTCTTTCATTTCACACTTGCATGAGCCCTGGATCCTGCTAAAGAAGGAGGTGTGAGAATTGCTTTTGGCAGAATTCCCTCCCCGAGACTGCTGTGGGTACCCCCAGGATGCCATGTGTCCCTGAGAAAGGGAGACCCCCCCAAAAAAGGGAGGGCGGCTGTGCCCTTCAGCGGGGACAGCAGCAGTGAGTGGCACACAGGACAATCCCTGGCCATGCTGTGGGCTTCCCGGGCTCTGTGCTGCCACCTGACAGCTCACTCAGCAGGGCCGTGCCCACGGCATCCCCCAGGGTGGCGTGACACCCTCTGCTCCCAGCCCACGCCGTGACACACCGCGGTTCCTGTTCCCTGCGGGGCTCTGCCTGAGCCACCACCGCCCTCAGGAAGGGCCTCCTGATCCACCTCTGCAAACCCCTCTGCTCTCACCTCTGAGAGCTACAGGAGCCTTTCCCAGGAGGAACTTGATGCACATTCAGTTATTTATTTTATTATTTCAGTCAGAGAGGAAAACTGCTGCCAGTAAATATTGCTAAAATGTCTCTTCTTCACATGAGGAACACGGAGGAGGATGAGCTGCCATGCTCTGACCTCATTGCACACTGTCTTTCCCCGCTTCCCTTTTCTCCTTCTATTTAGGCAGCAATTGCAGTACCTACCTCTCTGAAGCTGATAAAAAGCAGTTTTTTAGTGGCAAGTTCTGGTTCCTGGGCAGAGCCCACCACGCAGTTGTATTTGTGATGCTGAAGTTGCCTGCAGGTCTGGCATGTGATTAATCTGCTGATGGGATCTCAGCACTCACTGTCTTGTGCTCCCTCAGAGGCAGTGCTTGCATTTGGCTCACCTTTGATATTTGGAAACGTGTTCATTTCCAGCAGCTCGCAGAGAGATTCCTCTGCAAACATCTTGTGAGAATAATAAGCTGTTTGGAAATTGCCCTATGCCCCCATGCATCTCCCCTTGCCTCCAAGGATTACTATAAGAGCTGCCTATATATTCAGATTCTGAGATTTCCTTCTTTTTAGGAGCAAAACAGACAAATTCTCCCTTACCGTACGTGGAGCATGGATTAGGCCATGGATTTCATGCTGCTGTGTCCTGACTTTGGAGAGAAGTCGGCAGCTGAATAAAATATCTGCCAAGGGAGAATCAGGCACAATCTCATCTTTTAGGGAGGCCTGATTCTGTCTTCTGCTGGGTTGAATCCAGAGACTTCCACCAGGACTCCTATATCACAGAACAACCAACGTTTGCCTGTTTTCTGTTTTCCACATCGACCACATTTGCACCACCTTTTAAAACAATACCACTGGCTTGTGAATTCCCACATCTTGGTTTGGAGGGGGTCCATCAGTCAGAAGCACTCCATCTTCTGTGTGCTTCATATGAGGAGGTGGCCCCATTTTCCAGCTTCACCTTTCCCATGGACCTTCCCCTTGAAAGGTGCGGGGGTAAAGTAATTGCATTTAATAAGAGCCACCCTCATTTTGAAGCTGCCCTTGGTTTAAGGCTGCAGGGGAAGTAATTAAGTTTAACAGTAGTCAAATCCTGGAAACTAAGATCTTTCTGTAAGAATTTGGTGATATGAGGGGGGAAATAGATATAGTGCTTCAGGACCTGAAATAAGCCCAAATATTTTTTTTCAAGTTGGCAACCAAATAGAAGATTGATTCACACTGTAGATATAAGACAAATACACCAGGAGTGTGAATTTTATCAGGACATACATACTTGGAGTTTCAAGGTCATAAAAAATGCTTTTATATTGATACTGTGCTTGCAGTATTGAGGTTAAAGAGAAAGAGAGAGAGAGAGGGAGAGGGAGAGAAGCTGCTGTTTAAAATAACAGATTCCCAACCATGCCATGTGTCTGACAGATAAGACGCCAAGGAAAATAAATGTTTTTACAGTGCTGAACAGAACCAAAAATGCAATTTTGGCTAAACACAGAATATGATTTTAATATACATTCACACATATTTTGCATGCAGTGCAGCAACTGCCAGTTCCAGCTATCAGAGCGAAGGGAAGTCCATATGTGCTGGTATCCAAAGCTCTCAGGTGCATCCCGGGGTGTCAAAGGCTCTTCCATGTGCTTGTGGGGGTGGATTCTGCAGAGCTACCCTTGATAAAAGCCATGCTATTTTTAAGCTGCCACCGTTGTAAGGAGCAACGGAGGTGACGAGCAGGCCCTTGTCCTTCTCACACCACAGCACTGGGAAAAGAGAGGTGCTTGCTGCTCTTTCAGGCCTCTGAAAGAATTCCCAGCGTTTACGGGGCAGGTTTTGGAAGCAGACTGAGCACAGCACACACTTTTTTTTGTGGAGATCTGCATTCCCATTCCACGGTGGGCCCTGGGAAGCAAAGAGGCTGGCTGCATTCACGGGGCCACAAGCGGGAGATCAGCCACCCCACTGCCTGATTTGCAAGTATAAATCAGATTTTTTTGGGCATGCAAACCAAGAGCCGGGGATAACACACATGCAAAGTCTCAGATAGGATGGCAGCCCAAGCCTCAGCTCTGCTTCCAGGCTCTAATTTGTCTCAGCTGATGACTGCAAGTCTTGTCAATGGAGGTACAACTGGAGAGGAAAATGCTCCCTCCCTCTCTGTAAAACTTCTGTCTGTATAGAGACATCAATTTCTTGGTGCTCTCGCCAGGCATCAAAATTGAAAGGCGGAATTAACATATATTTAATTTATATACTAATGTAGAATAGGGAAGGCAGAATTGTTAGTTTTTGAGATGACCTGCTGGACGGTGCATCATAAGGAGTCTCGCAGTTCTTGAAGCACCCAGGCTCCAGATATTACACTGAGGGCACGCAAAGTACACATGCATGCATTCCTTGTGTGTTCCTCAATCCCTGTGCAGCTGGAAAAAGGGGGTTTTATATTTTTTTCTTTTCCCCCCCTTTCTTTCAGCTGCTGTACTTTCTCCTGAGCGCCCTGGCTCTGGTTGCCTGTGTTCTGGCAGCAGCTTTTGCCGCACACCACTACTTGCAGCTGACCAAGTTCACCTGCGACACCGTCCGGGAGTCCTGCCAGTGCAAACTGGACACGGCAGACCCCCTGGGCCGGACCTTTGTGTACCAGGACGCGGCCGACTGCGGCAGCCTGACCAGCCTGCTCGGCCTATTCCTGCCCCTGCAGATGGCTCTCAACCTGCTGGCGGCCCTGGTGTGCCTGCTGGCGTGCTTCGTGGTGTGGAAGCACCGCTACCAGGTCTTCTACGTGGGCGTGCGCTTCCAGCCTCTCCCGGCCGCTGAATGCCACGGGCAGCAGGTGTAGGGTTGGGCTGGCAGGGCCTGGAGTGCCAGGGGATTCTGGGCATTCTGGGAAGTGGCCAGGGAACGGGGACTGCTACCGCGGGTGCCGCGGAGGGACAGGCGCTCGGAAGGTTTGTGACGAGGGAAAACGCTCACGCGGCTTTAATGAATGTATTTCTCAATCGTTTTAAGAGCATTTCGTACGGCTGCTCTTGGAAAAAGGCCTCTCGTGAGATTAGCTGGAGGTCACAGAGTCCTGAAGATGCGGCTGTGCAAATGCTCACCAAAGAGGAGCTTTAATAGCCATAGATAAAATCATTGGGAACTCAACCGCAGGGCGACAGCCATTACAAAATAGGGGCCATTTCCCTCCTGCCTTCAGAGAAGCTATGCCAATTTCTACCAGATAAGGATCCAGACTGCTTTATTATATCTATGGGAACATGCTTCGGGAATATATCAAACCTTGGTGCTCTGGGTGTAATCCGCACTGACCTGATGGAAATTTAGCATTCAGAAAAGTAATAAGGGGGGTCAAGACCTCTTCAAATGCAGGTTGAGACCAACAGCAAAGTGAATCTGTTGACGGCTGCCATATAAAATACAGCTTTTCAGAATAACTAATGACATAGGTTACCTAACCCAATTGCTAATAAACAACAATACGAGTGAGTTGGCTGATCGTTGTTTGGTGGGCCCTGCTTGAGACCCCAGGCAGATGTTTGAAGTTTGGGAGTAAAGATCAGTTTAAGGAACTATGAGCTGCACTCCTAAAGTGGAGGTACCCTAAATCACGCGTCATGTTGAAAACTAGGTCCATATTGCTCTAATTGCAGGCTCACAAACCCGGATTTTAGCCAGTTCCACCAATTATACTCCAAGCACAAAAGGCCAAATGCATTTTTGGTGTAACTCCTCTGAAGACAATCAGCCTTACACACCAGTAGTGGAGTTGGGCCAACAGCCCTGAAAGATATATCCCTGCAACAATGAATGTTTTTAGAATGGGGTGGAGGGAGGGAAGCAAGAAGAGACTGCCAGTCTCCCAAAGACATCTTTGATAATGATGAGGGCAACAAAATAATGATTTCTTAATGAGGATAGAAAAACAAAGCGTATTCAGGCAGTAACTTTTCACCCTGAAAGTGCAGCTCTTATTAGCCTCATGCCAAGACAACCATGTTGGTTTGTCCCTTGAACTGCCATTTCCACTTGCACAGCATGGACATCTAAATTTAGGAGCAATTCTGAGCTGGCAGTGCTTTGGACTGCCTCCTGATCCATATCTGTGCAAGAGCGAGGCAGCTGCTGCTCACACCCTGCCATGACGAGGGATTTCCCGATCCCAGCCAGAACAAGGATGTCTCTGAGGTGGGGTGGAGCAATCACATGCCAGAAAAATTGTGCCATAATTATTAGCTAGGAGGAAGCAAATGAAATTTGTATAAGAAAGAAAGAAAAACAACTTTCTGCAGCAAAAATAGCTATTAGGAAGTCAAAAACCCAGTCTAGTGAAAACCTAGTTGTCTAAGGAGCTCTAATCCTACCAAAGAACTGTCTTCCATATGGTGATCACACATCATCCAGGGGCTAGACCATCAAGCCTCCAGGGTCAGGAGATCACAGCACGGAGGAGCCTCCTGTGGCACACAGGCCACAGTTTTAGTCATGGAAAGTGCCTCTGGAGCAGGCACAGCATCACTGAGGTGCTCTCTGCCAAGCCACAGAGAGAGGCGCTGCAGAAGATGAGGGTTTTTGAGATCTGCTTCCAAATGGCCTTTTGATGCACCTAGAAGTAACAAGCACAGGTAAGCCTGGCTGCAGGGCACGTTTGCAAGGCTGCCCGTGTCACCACCCATGCAAAGAGCTCAGCCTGCCTCCCGGGCACTGCTGGGGCGAGCTGGGACAGGACAGGAGCGTGCGGGCGGGCTGGCCGTGTCAGACTCATCTGCCGGCATCCTGGGGCCCTCCACGCGAGATGTGGCAGGAGCCAGCCCATCTCCCACAGCTCTGGTGGAACGGAGCTGTGCCAGGGCCACGCAGCCCCAGAGGGCTGCACAGGGCTGCCTCTCACCTGTGCTGTGCTCAGGTCTGTCCCCCGTCCCGCACACAACTCCAGCCGTGCTCTCTGTAGAAGCTCAGGGCAGAGGATGCACCTTCCTCCTACCTACATGGCCCTCAGTGCACCTGTTCCCTGTTCCTCCCTCCAGCCGAAAATGTGGGATCCTCTCTCCACAAAGGAGCAGGAAAGGGATCAAAGGGAGTGTGAATGCCAGCTGAGCTTTGGGGTCCTCCTCCCGCCCTCACCACTACCCCAGTGGCTGGCAAAGCAAGGGGAAGGCTCTGCTGGCAGAGCAGGGCAGGCTCCCCCCTGCCCATCCCGAATGCCAAAGAGGATGGCTCGGTGTGAGTGCTCCAGCTGAGGCTGGCAGCAGCACGGAGCTGCTGTGGGACACGGCTGGCCAGCCCCGGCCCAGCGGCATTTCCACCAGAGCCGCCCTTTGTCTCCTTAATCCTCTGACCTCCGCCTCACCCGCGTGCTTTCAGTGCCCGGCTCCCATCGCCTCCCAGGTGCTGGGCTCCCGGAGGGATGGGATGGGATGGGATCCATGGGATGGGATGGGATCCATGGGATGGAATCCATGGGATGGGATGGGATGGGATCCATGGGATGGGATGGGATGGGATGGGATGGGATGGGATGGGATGGGATCCATGGGATGGGATGGGATGGGATGGGATGGGATGGGATCCATGGGATGGAATCCATGGGATGGGATGGGATGGGATCCATGGGATGGGATGGGATGGGATGGGATGGGATGGGATGGGATGGGATGGGATGGGATCCATGGGATGGGATGGGATGGGATGGGATGGGATGGGATCCATGGGATGGGATCCATGGGATGGGATGGGATGGGATCCATGGGATGGGATGGGATGGGATGGGATGGGATGGGATGGGATGGGATGGGATGGGATGGGATGGGATGGGATGGTGCTGCCTGGCCTCTGCCCACTCAGCCCTGGGCTGAGGTTTGCTGGGGCTGCTCTGGAGCACAGCAGGCGCAGCGGGGATGATCACAGAGCTGCTGTCAATGCCTTCAGCACAAGGAGAAGGGAGGTCTGGATAACAGAGCCTGCTCCACTTAACGAGCTGTGCACCTCCGTATCTGCACACCCTCCACTTCCAGCCACCACCGAGTTCGGTTCGCTAATCAGCAATATGCAGCTTAACGCTCTGCTCTGGAAGAAAGCAATATTCGTCGTGTATTCTGTTGGTGGTTTATATGCTTAATGAATAAATATGGGGCATTCTGATCTAGCAAGGATTAACTTCTTTATTTCCTTTTCATGAGTATAAAATCGAAACAGGAGATATGGAGAAATAGGCACAGGAGGTTTAGGAACTGGTTTCCCCCTGGGTATGGTTTTACAATGTGTATTTTACTCAGATTAAGAATTTTGGAAAGTACTAATTAAAGGATTTTCACCTACCACAGCATATCCAGACACCTCCCAGCCTTTTCCCAGTGTCAGGGTCCACATGGATGCCACCAGGAGAAAGACTAGGGGTAAAAGGCTTGGGAAGGACAGAGGTGTTGAAGAAGAAAACAATCTTTTTTAAGCCTGGGAAATTTATCTTCTAGGTGAACGCCGCAGAAAGGGGTAGGATTAAACCTCTATGGACACAGAATTTGCGAAGGGCTCGATGTAATTTACTCTCACAAACCCAGGTGTGATTCTCATTTGCACCCTGGCCACTTTACACTGTTTTCCCAGTGTAAAGGGGTTGTAAAGACCGCATCAATCATCTTTACACCTACTTTATGGCCATTTTACACAGCTAAAAGGGCCCTTTGTGTAAATGAGAACTCAAGCCCTAGAGAATTTAATGGAGAGGAGATCCTTTCTATAGACTGCGCTAGACCCTCTAATAGGGTCTATTACTGGGATATAACTCTCCGCTGGATTTTATAGCTTGGCTCAGAGATCATCAGTCTCGATTAAATTCAGCTCTGCAAAACTTTTCCAAAGGCCAGAACCCCCTGGTGTCAAGCCTGCTCCTCCGCCCCGAGCACACGCAGAGAGCGATGGCGTGGCACGGATAACTGCTCGGGTTTTTCAAAGGATTTTAAAAAGGAGAAGCAGCAGCCACCGCTCTCCTCCGGCTCGGAGGCATTTCGGTGCTATGCAAATACCGGAGCGACAACAACGGCAGCGAAAAGGGAACCGAGACACGGCGCCTCGGAGGAGCCGAAATGTCACATTCTCAGCGCCAGCGGCGTGCGGCCCCTGTCCCTGCGCTGCTGCCGCTGGGAGGACAGGGCTGGTGGGCGGAGGGGAAGCACGGCCAGCTCCTGTCCCCGCTGGGGCTGCCACCAGGCTGCACGTGATGGCCATCTGCGATCTGCTGGCCCGGCCGCCCTGCGTGGGCACCGCCTGGAGCTGTGCCGGGAAAACAGCTCTGCGCAGGAACGCCGCGAGCTGCAATCAACTCACAGCACTCTTCTTTTTTCTTTTTTCTTTTTTTTTCTTTTTTTTCTTTCTTTTTTTTTTCTTTTCTTTTTTTTTTTTTTTTCTTCGCGCTCCCAGCCAGTGCAATATTTGCTCCGGGGGCCTTTCGAAAGAGAAAGCACGCTGCTAGCGTGTGAGAGGAGCCGCAGTTCAGGTCCTCTATATTTAGAAAGCCAGGATGTCGTACCTCGCCTTGAAATTTTCATAGTCCCCTGCACCCCACCCACCCACACACGTACACATGCTTGCGTCTGGAAAATGTTTTTCGGTCCCGGCGAAGGGTGTTGGCTTGGGGGGATTCGAGGGAGGCGCAGAGGAACAACAGCAGCTCAGCGCCGGGCGCAGCTCGAAGCCTCCTTAAGGCAGGCGCGGGGGACCCGCCGCTCCCCGCGGCTGCAGGGCAGCATTTCTGCTCCCTGCGGCTCTGTAACACAAACCCGAGGCACGGCCGAGCTGTTCCGAGGCGCAGGGGAGCCCTGGCCCGTGTCACGTCGGGCAGGGCTGTGCCCTCAGCCTGCCACATCTGCCCCGGCTCGTTTTTAAGCGGTGCAGCACCTGTAGCGAGGGCTCCAAGGAGGTGAATTTTCGGGGTAGCTCATCTCAGGCCTCTGCAGTTCCTCCTCCCCAGGGGTTTTTGCTTTCTGCTAAATGGCTGCCTCTAGTAATCACTACTCAGTAGCATTTATGCTCTGCTTAATTGCCTCTGTAGTCAAATATCATAAGCAGTGATTGCACCCACAAAGACTGCGGTACATTTTTCTTTTGGTTTTGGTACCTGGTCTCGATGCCTTTGTCCAAGCAAACAGCTGAAAGTCTCACCTAAACCTCAAACTTATTGGGGTGGAAGCTGGCGATTTCTTTTTCCTTTGTTTTTAAAGAAGACATGGGCAGCGCCTATTTCATTTGTTATCTCATTGCTTTCCCGCTCCACAAAGCTGTGTCCACGTTGGAGTGCAGCCCCTAAGGCTGGCTGCAGACAGAGCGTGGAGCTGAGACCCCCCCAAGCTCAGCAGTGACCCCCTGCTTCACCCAGGTGCACCCAGGTGTCCCTGCCTGGCACGGACACCTGAGGGTCAGCCACCCAACACGAGCAGGAGCCCATTCTGAGAGAACAACCTGCAGAGGTGATTTGGGTGCCTGCCTTTCCTTCAGTCAGATGGATTATGAATGATGAGTGCTGGACTCACTTCAAGTCACAGGAGTTATAAAGAGTGACACTGATTAAGGCAGCCCTCGGCTTTACGAGCCCTGATTGTCCTGGAAATGAGATATTTGCACAAGACAGGGTTTTAACCCCGTTTCACTCTCACAGCTGTGTAAGGAGAACTATTTTTAATTAGCCTAAAGCTGACTGGAGAGGGATTTCTCCTCACTTCAGTGTGGGATTTCTCTTTCACCAAAACTGCGAGGAGAGGAAGCCTTTCCCTGATCTGTCCCCCACGAGGCTGGCTGGGAGCATCTCTGCTGGAGCCAGAGCTGCACGCATGCAGAGGTGTGTGGGAGCCACCCTCATGTCCTTTTTGGGACATTTTCTTCCAGTTCCAGCTGCCAGCTGCCACAGGGAGGGCAGGGCAAGCTGGTGTCCCAGATCCATAATGTGCCCGAGTCAACCAAGCCCTGCAGCAATCCCCATCTATACTGACACTATTGGCCACCAGGGATTTGGTGGGATAGGGAACAATCACACCGAAAAGGAAAGAAAATAGGCATTTACACTTTCCCTTCCACCTTGTGAATGCAGTCAGGAGAGCAGCACGCACACGAAGGGACCCAAGAGGAAAAGCAAAAGCCTCCCATCCCGTTTTGCTGTCCAAACCTGCCAGCGTGCTGAGAAACAGTGAAAACGTGCAGAAAATAAACCCCCAGAAATCAGGCACTGTAAACACTTTGGGTTTTCAAGCTCCGAAGCGTTGTTAGGTTAGGAAGGTGAAAATTAGTGCATTTTTATGACTTGTCCAAGTCTTCAAGACAGCATCAGGTGGGGATCCAGACAGCCAGGCTTCTCTGCTGTCACCAAAGGAAGTAAATTTTGTAACCCGACTGGGAGGGGGGAGGGATGGGGAAGGGCAGTTTTGGGGCTGTACTCATGTATCCATATATTCTGTTAAGGCTACTGTTTGCATAGATTCAGCATTTTTTCTTGCGTACAAAAGGAAATTGTAGGATCTCAGCTGGCAGAATTCTGTGCTTCTGAATTAACAGGAGTTGCATCTCCACTTTATTTCTAATAAAACTTTTCTCAGTGACTCCACCCAGGCTTCAGTGCTTCTCTTGCTTCTCCATTTTCCAGTGAGGCAGGACTTTCCTGGCACGTCCTCCACAAAGCAGGTGGAGTAGAAGAGGAATAAAGATTGGTTGGATTTATCTTTGCCTGAGCATGGCACATCTTACTGTAAGGCTTTCCCCACTAACAGGAACATGTTGATTGGGGCTGGCTTGGAGTTTGATAGGGTTTTTCTTTCAGTGGCTGTGTCAGGATCTGATTCAAGGCCACTGAAATGGGGGAAAAACTAACTAGTATTTCCCATGCCTAATGCAAAGCATCATTAACCCTGCAGCAGCACACTAGAGGCAGCACCGGCTATTAAAGAAAGTGGGCTGATTAAGGGACAACCTCAAAGACTAAAAATAATCAGGGAAACAAGAATCGATGCCATATGAAAGCAAACACGCAGTCAGTTGTTATCACAGAGCTTTTCACGTGATGATCTGTGCACTGATCTCACCCCGAGCGTGTTTGTTTTGGACAATCTTAAAGGGTCCGGCCCCGTGGACTGGCAGCAACACGTAGGAACTGATCCGAGAGCACAGGCCTGACCCAAAGCCCATAGAAGTCGAGGCATTGACTCCTCTAAGCACTCCCTGCAGGAATCACTCCGGGTTTGCAAAGATATGCTATTGCTGTTATAAAGATGTTGGTCTGGGCTTAGGGAAAATGTACTGACACTGTCATTGTCAAATCCAGGCGGAGACAAGTGAAAAGCAGAGGGGTTGTAACTAATAAGTGCAACACAAAATAAAAACAAAGTGGCTGAAGGAAAACTTGAGCAGTCAAGGGGAAATGCAGCAAGTTCAAACAAACTGCCTTGGCCCAGACACATTGCACAGAACTCGCAGTGATTTGAAGAGGAAGAGAAGATGGAGCAGGAGCTCAGCATCTCGCTTTTTCACAAGTCTCAAAAACATCACAGGCGATGCGAGAAGAAAAAAACACATGGCTTTAGTCCTGTCTGGAAACGTGTGGCACAAACTGAGGCAGAGGAGATTAAACTTGGCTTTGCCCTCTCTTTTCACTCCCCTGCTCTTTGCTAGTATTATCTGGGCTGCTTGGTCCTCAGCAAACAGCCGAGCAGCCAAAATATGGGCAGGATTCACGCCATAACCAAAGCAGCCAATGAATGAAACAAGGCACTTGTTTCCTGGAGCAGGAGGGAGGGGTAGCGTGGGGATTTCAGCATTTCTGTGTGGTGTTGGAAACCCACCTTGAGCAGAAGCAGTCCCTCAGCTCACACAAACCACCGGCGCTCCTCTGACGTCAATTGGCAGGCGCTGGTGTGCCCCATCCCAGCGCTGGCTGCAGCAGCGCAAACAGCGAGGCACGGCCAGAGGAGAGCTGGAGTGCTGCTCCTCACTGCTCTCCAGCATCACCCACAGCTGTGCTCTCACAGGCACAAGGGCACGGAGCAGCTACGGCACGCACGGCTCGGGCAGCGGCTGGCCAGGTGTGGGTGGCATGGGGCTGCAGGGATGGTGGACGCCGAAAAGCTGAGGCTGTGCTGGGCAGGGGCTCTGTGCTGAGGCCCTCAGCACTCAGGGCCACCCCTGAGCTGTGGCAGTGGCCGGGCAGGCTGCCGGGGAGACAGCAATGCTCACGCAGGATGGGAGAGGCAGGACCCGCTGACTCCATGACAGGGGTGGCTGATGTCCTCCGTCCCGAGATCCTGTGAGAGAGGGCTTGGGAGAGCTTGGGAGAGAAGGATGAGAAAATTACTGACCATGGGAAGCACCGCAGGCACTCATGTGCTCTCCCCTTTCACTCTTCCCACCAAACAGACCCAGGCCTGGAGGGAGTGGGAGCAGGAGGAACTTGACTCCTCTCGGGGCGCTTGCTGGAGGAAAAGATGGCAGCAGCTGTGCAGCTTCCCTGCCCTCCCTGCACCGGGTTCCACCCCTCAGCCACCCATCCCAGCCCTGAATGCATCCCACTGGGGACACAGGGACAGCTGCAACACAGGAGCTGTGTCCCAAAGCTGCTCGTAGGGCTTGGCAGCCCTTGGTTTTGGGGATGCTGCTGAGCCGGCAGTGGCAGGATGGGGACGGCTGCAGCAGGGGAGCCTCTGCGCACGGCTGCGTTCCTGGGCTGCAGTTTTCAACAACAGCACAGCAACCCATTCCCTTTTTTCCCCACCTGAAAAGCCTTCAAAGGCCTTGACTTCCAGAGCAGGAGGTAACTCTGCAGCCCCTGCAAGCCAGCTTGGCTGAAGCTGTCCTGAGATGAACCCAAAATGAAGGCAGCCAGGATTGCTGACTGCCTCTGAAAATGAAAGCACCAGAGACCCTTAACTCCCAGCCCTCCTTCCCCAGCCGTGCTGAGGGTGGTGCAGCACAGAACCCCTCTGAAGTGCCCGTCCCATCATTGCCATGATCAGTATTTGAGCTCCAGCCTGTGGCTCCACACAGTATCCCTTTTCCCAGGAACAAAGGCACGGTGGAGAAAGGAGGCTGGACACAAACATTCCCAAGCCAGAACCAGTTTACCCACAGCACGTTTGCCTCTTCCATGGCCAAGAAGTGGGCTGAGAGCTGTGTTGTTATCTCTCACCTTGGAGAGCCCTTTGGGGAGTGTCTGGACCTGCATTGCAAAAGCTCAAACGCAGCTGAAGTGAGGCATGAGCCCACCCTGGGACTTCAGTTTGAACCTGTTCAATTTTACGGAGGATATGGATCCCTTTTCCCAAAGCTACTTGAGCAAGTTTGGGTTGAAATGCTCACAAAGAAGGCAGAGGGCCCAGCTGAGCCCCTGTGGTGATGCAGGGGGACCCAGTGTCAAGGCATGACACATTTAGTGACCATCTGAGGGCCACAGGCTTTGTGGGGAGAAAAGAGACCTGCTGGACAAGGACACAGTGGGAGCAGCAGCTGCCTGCAGAGCCCGGGGGCTGGCTGGGGCCAGCACAGCAGTGGGCAGGTGTTTCCACCAGAAAAACCTCTCGAACTGCTCAAATAGATGCCACGCAAGCAGCTGAAAAAGAAAGTCCCAGCTGCCCAGCTGCCTGCTGCAGGCAGAGCACAGAGGTGAGGGACTTTATTGGGGACAGCCACAGGCCATGGAGGGTGATGGGAGCAGCTGGCAGAGGTTTTCCCTCTGCACAGTGCCAGGGCTGCATCCCAGCAGTTCCCTGAGCACCTGGGCATCCTGGCTGGCTGGAGGGCCTCTGCTCACCTTCCCAGGAGCAATCATCCTCCTGCCAGCCCCTGTCACCAGCAGCTGCGCCCTGTCCTTGCGGGGATGCCCTGGCTGGCAGTGTCCCAAAGGGGAGCTGAACAAACCGAGCCACCCACACTGTGCTGGGTGCTGAGCCCCGTGAATCAGCCCCTCCTGCCCTCGGTCATGAGATCCGTGTGGCCACAGTGAGCTCCTGTGTGTGTGGTCCTTGGGAGCAGCCCCTTCCTCACCCCTGGGCAGCTCGGGGTGGGGACACAGCCCCAGGAACGAGGGTAAAGCGGCACCTGGGGGCCAAGGAGCCCAGGCAAGCACCCCCAAGGAGCCGTGCAAGCACTGGGAATGTGTGGCTTCGGAACACGCTGTGGGTGCGTCCCACAGGCTCCTCTGGAGCAGCACAACCCCAAGCCTCACACTCCAGCGTGTGGATCCAGCCCTTCCCCAAATGTCCCTCCCAAAACACCACCCGAACCCACCTTCTGCTCCAGTGACAGCCTGGGCGTGGTCATGTCATCTGCAAGGAGCAGGATGGCCCCAATCTTCCAGCCTTTCCACCAGACAGACCTGCTTGAAATGGGTGGGGTTTTTTCCCTGTGTAGTTGCATGTGTTGCGATAGTTGTAACAAATTGGAGCAAGTAAAAAAGAAAAAAACTGCGAGAAAAGGGGGGAAAGAAGGGCTGTTCTTCCTTCTCATCTCCTCTAAGATACCCTGCAGGACATAAATGTCCCCATCCAAAATGCCCTTGTCGTGTCCTCACAAGCAGCACTGTGGTCAGGGGAGGCTGACAGTCAGCCGTGCCACCAGATGCTGATGGGAGGACCCCCTTGTCTGGGGTTGAGCCTGAAGTTCATCCTCTGGGATTAGGAATTCACTGCTGATAGCTGCTCATTTCCATGGTGATTGTTCCCTTCCACACGCAGAGTAAATGGCCTGTGTGGCTCTGAGCACCACAGGAGGCAAAGCTCTCATGGGAAAAGCAGCCCCAAAACACTAAGAGAGGAGAGGAAAGAGGGATAATGACTTTACCCATCATGGACCAAGCTCTCAGACTTGACAAATGCCCCTGCTGGGATCCAGAGCCTGAGCAGGCTGACACAGGACCACCAGCTGTCCTTTGGGTCATTTGGATCGTTTGGAAGCTGGCATCACAATGCTGTCTGTGCAAATAGCAGAGCGCCAATCTGGGAAACACAAACCCAGCTCTGCTGCTGACCTCCAGCATGGTCCCAGAGAGCCATGGCATCTCTGTGCTCCTGATTCCAGTCTTTTCCCTCCCCAAGCTATACAAACCTTTTGGCTGGGGACACTGGTTTTCGTGTTTGCAAACAAGAGTGTGAATCATGTGGGGCAAACCCGCTGGGCTTGGGGCAGCATTGCTGATTTACAGCGCTGTAAATTACTGCCTCTGCTTTCAAAAATGTTGTTATTTTGTTGGACGGGGTCCCAGTAGCTCTGCAAAGAAGGGAGTGGGAGAAATTCTTCGTAGATTAATTTCTTATGATTTATTGGCCACCGAGCATCGTGCAGCCACTCGCCTTGTGCAAGGCTTGTGCATCCCCACAGTGGATAGTGGCTCCAGAGGACTTGGTGCTGTAAAAACAAGAAATAAGTTGGCTGTTTCTAGCTAAGAAGAAGCTCACAAGGTTTTTTTACACCAGTGGAAGGGGAAGGTGGAAGAAATAAAAGGAGAGCCAGGACAGCTCATCAGTAAAATACACATTTTGACCTGAGGTGTTCTAGCAGCAGGTCCAGTCACAGTCGTTTTGACTGAAAAAGGAAACTTTCCAAACATGGATTAGGGGTCAAATAAGAAGCTCGGCCATGAAAATACTCATGCTGGGTGGAGGATGATGGGGAGGGAAGAAGAACAGCCTTGGGAGGCAGGTTTCTGAGAGCAGAGCTGGTGGGGGAGGCACAAGCAGGAGCCTGAGGGGCATCCAGGGATGCAGAAGCCACCGTGGAGCATCACAGATGTCCATCAGGCAGGATGGCTCAGGAAGAGAGGTCACAGCTCCATGGGGTGACCCTCCTGCTGGAGCTGTCAGAGCTACCAGGAAGACTCTGATTGCTTCCCATTCTCAGAATGCATTTATTTGTGGGTAAAAATTAATACCTAGTCTCCATCAATCTGCCATCTCTCTTTGGTTAATTCACTGAAAGTGGTCTGAAAAAATACATATAAAGAAAAAGACTTTCCCTTGTTAGTCACCTTCCAGTGATGTATAAATGCTCTGACAGACAATTATCAGTGATATTGATTCTAACTAGGGCAGAAAATGAGCAGGTGAGTGTGAAATAGAAAGTTATTTATAAAGATGCAATTGAAACAAAATCCATCCTGCAGGCTTGAGAGTTTAAGGAGGAAAAAATGCCTTTACTGTATGTCTTTGCTCTCTCTGCTGGGGTTTGGATGCTTCCTCAGGAGCAGGAAGGCCACATCCCTGGAAACAACAGGCTGAAATAAATAGGCAGCATGGCAACAGCTGAAAATAGGCATGGAGGCACCCGAGAGAGCCCCTCAGCCCAAGGCAGAGCGGGCTGGTGCAGCATCCATCAGGCTGAGCCGGTGCTTGCTCAGCCCTCTGCAGCGGGGAATTTAAATGCATTTTAAAATGGAAACCAAATCCTTTCTGCGGCAAACATGGCTGTAGGTGCTTCCTGCAGTGCTGGGACATGGAAAAATGCCACCACCGCTGGGGAGTCTCCTCTGGGCAGTGGTTGTGACTCCATTTGCCTCCCCCCAGATGGAGACCCCCCCCTCTTATTGTCGTGCTTGGGGGTCCTGCAGCCTGGGAGCTGCAAACTCTCACTGGCACAGCCCTGAAGGCCTTCTGCAGGCGTAGCCCTGTGCCAGAAGCCCGTGGGAGGCTGTGCTGTGGCTGCTGGCCCCCAGCACCAGGCTCACTTTCCCCAGAAGCTCCACCACACATCCTTGAGCCAGGCCAAGATCTAATTTGGTGGTGGCTCTTGCTGGGGACGGAAGGCTTTTGCCAATTTGTTATTAAATCACAGCGCTGTTCATGCCAACATTAGGCTGTCTGGGGCTAAAAGCACAGAAATTACGTACCTGGGCTCTGCCAGCCAGCTTGGGGCAGCGATGCAGGGCGAGGTGGGTCTTTGAGCAGGGCTCTTTTCTTGTGGCTGAATCGCATCCTTGCCCTGCTCAGCCTCTCCTGCTGCCAGCTCCGTGACTCCCACCCTGGAGGTGCTGGAGGGAGACAAGACCTGTGGGGATGTGGAGATGTGCTTTTGGATGTAGGAACTGCTGCAGTGCTGAAGTCCTTTTGCTTCCTTATCCCTTGGTGTGCAAGTCGCTCATCCTTGTCCACCCAGAGCCACCACTCCTGGCAAAGCTGTGACAGCAGAGAGCAACATATCAAATGGACAGCTGGTCCCAGTTTGGTTCCCCGGATTGCCCCAAGCGTCTGGGGACTTTGAGGAGCTGAGCATCAGAGATCACCTCCCCTGGCCCAGTGACGGCAGTGAGGAGCAGTGCTGGTGTACCTGTCCTTGAGAAAGAAATCCTCCGGGGCCGCCAGCCTTTCGGGAGTGGTTCCAACTAAACAGGAAGGCTTATGAGCAGATGTGGTTGCTGCAGCGCTTGTGCCAAGGCTCTGCTCCACAGGCATCAGCCGTGGGGAGAGGTTTATCCCGAGCTGCATGCCCAACATCCCTAATGCAAACAGCCTCCAAATCGTGGGGGGAGTGTGTAGCCCTTTCAGAGCCGAGCGGATGGTTCCCTCACTTGACGTGTCCTCGTCTTGAAACAACATCACTTTGTTGAATTTTGTGGCTTTCTATGTGGAACAGCATTAGCTCATCCAAGCCTGTGGTTTATTTGAAAATGAAATTCCGGTAAGCTTTTGTACCATCTGGCAGTGTCCAGCCGAGCGGGGTTAGCGAGAAAACCGCTGCACACGTGTGCACCAACACATACACACACCAGAAACGCTGCAATCATCATATTCAGCGCTTGCAGGAAGCCTGGCATCGGCAGGGCGAGGGAAGAGGGACAAAATCAGAGCCTGACGCCTCTCCCAGCCGTTCGCCTTCCGTGGGGCTTGGCTCCTTCCAGCAGAGGGCATTTTCCAAGCCGTCCCTCCTGCCGCTTCTACCCCTTCCTTCCTTTGACGTGAGCTTCCAAGTGGCTCCAGATGTAAATCAAACACAGCTGGGTGAGCTGTGAGCCGGCGCCGTGTCACATCCACAGCTGCTGCGGGTCACTGCACCGCTGCCAGAGACTCTGATCTGCACCAGCCTGGCCACACACACCGAGGAGGGTCTGAGCAAAAAGGAGAGGAGTGGGGACGATGCGACGGCTTCTCGGTAGCTCCGTGCAATGGCTGGAGTGGCATTAGGTGGGACCAGCCCTGGATTCCCTCCTAGCTCCTCTGGTGTGGGCAGGAAGCAGGACACACGGCAGATCCTTGATATTTTGTACCACCCATTGCACCCTTTGTCTCCCCCTCCCACACCTGTGCCCACAGAGACCTGCCATGGGCAAAGCTGAGAGGAGATGTGGCCATCACCCACGCACACAGCAGGCCACCAAGCATCCATCTGTCATCTTCTCCCCTGCGAGAGGGCTCGATCATTTCTTCTCCCTGATGTCCAGTGATAGGATGCATGGGGAATGAGCTCTAAGCTGTGCAGGGGAGGTTTAGACTGGATATTAGGAAGCATTTCTTTAGCAAGAGGGTGGGGAAACACTGGAACAGGCTTCCTAGAGGGGTGGTCAATGCCCCAGGCCTGTCAGTGTTTAAGAGGCATTTGGACAATGCCCTTTACAATGTGCCTCAACCTTTGGTCAGCTCAGAAGTGCTCAGGTGGTTGGACTGGATGATCATTGTAGGTCCCTTCCAAGTGGAATGTTCCGTTCCGTTCTATTCCACTTTATTCAATTGATTCCCCTAATTTCTTTCAGGTTTCTCCCTTCTTTCACACTCAGCTTCTCATGGATTTGAATTAAATATGTGTGTGTGATGGAAAAGAAATGGTGGGGAACGTGAGATGCTGGTTAGGACATGCAGGACTGTGGGAGCCAAACACAAAGCCCACCGGAGCCAGCGGGCAGGTTTCCAGCCATCCAGCAAGCACGGGGTGTCTGCACACATTCACCTCCACGAGCTGAGGGACAGAGGAAAATATATGCAGTGCCTTTAGAAAACCTTAAATTACAGCAGAGATCTGCCTTTGAGAACAAGCAATGGATGTCTGAAGGATGAGCTCTGATGCTCAGCCAGCATTGCTGAAAGGCTTCAGATCCATGGAGGTCACACCCTGTCCTGGGCTGAGGGGACATTTCCCAGTGGCAGCTGTGGTTTTGTATCACAGTCTACGACTGCACGAACAGGACTTTTGATGGAAATTGTTGTGGATATCTCCATTCAGAACGGGCACTGCTGGATTTCAGTCTGCATCACGTGCATTTAAAACGTGTGCAGATACACCTGGGAGTATTTTTTCCCTGCACTGGGCACAGGGAGAAACCCGTGGCCCTGAGGTGGGTGGAGGGCAGCAGAGCAAGGTAAGATGCCCTCAGCCCCAGCCTGGCTTTTGCAGGGCTGTTTTTGCGTGGCTGCTGAGTCCCAGCTCCTTCCTCCACATGACATCGCCGACACCATCCCATCCTCTGCCCAGCCTACAGCTGCTAATAAAAGATCACCTGAGAACATCTCCCATCATCCTGACTGGAGAAATAAAATGAAATCAGTTCTATCCACCAAGGCTTTAAACCCAGGCAGCATTTCTAAAAGGTGGCCCTGGTGAGGCGCTGGGCTGCGGATGGGAGGCTGACACACTGTGATAATCCTGCTCTAATTCTTTTTTTACAAGGGTTTTTTTTTTTTTTAATATATATATAGTTTTGCCTCCGGCATATGCTGTACTAGTGTAGCAGCTCTTCAAGTACCATGTTTTCCAGCGAACGTGTGAGTGACAGCACCTAAAAACAGCAGCTGTTACATAAATAAGGCTGGCGCTTCCCCGCCAGCGCCGTGGTGGCAGTGGGGACAGGAGCCAGCACAGCCCAGGGGGTGACATCACCGTCCTGGACAGAGGGGGACACCCCCCAGGGCAACCCTGGTCACCCCGACCTCCCCATCCATCACAGACTGTCACCTCCCGGGGCTGCATCCCTGCTGCTTGTCACCAGTGATGTTCCTGTCACTGCCATGCTGTAAAATAGCAAATGGATAAAAAGAATAACCCAAAACTTGCATTTCTGGCATCTCACAGCTATTTGGCCAATGCTGTATGTAAGGATTAAAGTGGCCATTGTTCCAGCATGATGTATGTTGTGTCTTAATGAGCAGCTTAATTATTTTACTTAGCAGGAGATGGCAAATAAAGTATTAAGAAGCCAAATTTGGGACTTGGTTTCCTTTCATATTAGGATGCAAAAATCTGATTTGTACTGCCTGTAAATTTGCTGTATCTCAGCATGCAAATACTCCTGAATAATTTAGGCTTTCTTTAAGAAAGCGTGCGATATACCCAGAAAAGATTAATATTCAACAGACGTCCATCATCGAAGCAAACACTTTTTTTTTTTTTTTCTAAAACTGTACTGAGTTTCTCATAAATTCCCTTAATGGGACAGAAACCATCCTGGCCCTTCTTCATAAGGCTTGTCTGTTTGCCTCAGTTCATGAATGTGGCAAGAAAACTTTGCCTGTGTAAAGCTTAGAAATGTTTGACCCCCCTGGAAGGACAAGAGGGGATGTTCTTCGAACACTTACCCAGACCCAAAAGGGAATAATGAAGAGGACACCAGGAGGAAAGCTGGGATCTGAGGTTTGAGTTTGCAGGAAGAGGAGATGGCAGAGCCACACGGTCATCCCTGGATGGACACAGCTTTGCTCCCTTGGTGGGCAGGAGCAGGGTGATGGTCACTGAGGCACCTCCAGGCTGTGCCTCCCGCTCTTGTGACTTTCCTGCACGTTGTAACGTGGCAGTCAGGAACCAGGACTCCCACGTTTCCATTTTGAGAGTGGAATTCACTGAAACATGAGAAGGAGAACTGAAATGCACTGTGCTTCAGGCGCAGGTATCAGCAAGAAAAAGTTTTCTCCCTCTGACACACCTACAGCTGATATTTCTGTGAGGAAGGTGCTGTGAGGCTATATCAGCAACGGTGTGGGATTCACCCATAACTAGGTGGGTACCAAAAAAATCACTGGGTTGGTATTATAAAATAATCATCAGCTTTGAAATTTATGTCTCTGTTCACAAACCCAGAATTTCTGGTAGGAAACTACACCAGCAAAATATAAATGGGTATTGATTATGAAGTTTGGCAGAAGCTCAAGTTTTTCTGAAGTCTGAAGTGGTCTCAGGTAGCTCAAAGTCCTGGCAGGTGAGAACCACCTTTGTGTTTTGAACCTGGAGCTCAAATTTCTGTGGGTCCAGGTGTGTTTGGGCATTGGCCTTTGGCTCACACACCTTTTGGGCTCAGAGCAGCTGGCAAAAGATGGATTTCAGAGTGTGGAGTCACAGAGGCAGACATTAAGTCACAGCAGGGAAGAATTGCTGTCCAAAAATGACTGCTCTGAAACCAAATGCCCAAGACATTGATCATTACAGAGGGTAACTGTGAAGGCTGGAGGGAATGAATCGCTTGTTAGAGGTGATACAGTCACACGGAGGAATTCCAAGCAAGCACTTCTGGAATAAACAATGCTTCTCAGTTCTTTTCGGAGCAACAAATGAGTTCCCTTAACTACAGGCTGAGCCTCAGAGCATCTTCAGCCAGTTCAGCTTGCCAGGGTGAGCTTGTGGACACAATGCCTGTTTGGAAGCCCCAAATATCCCTGCAAAAACAACAGTCAAACCCCTGACTCATCCTATCAATCCTTTAACGTGAGACATTTCTTGCCCAGGGCATGACTCTGCAGTGAATCCTCCCTGCCCAGTGTCCCCTGGTGCCCGGGGAAGAGGCAGCCTGGCAGCAGGTTCACCTGGGTGGGAATCAGGAAGGGCTTGAAGTGAGGCATCAGAGAGAGCCTGCAAATTGCAAAACAACTGTGTGTTTGGAGCGTGCTGGCTTTCCTTTGGGCGTAAAACTGGTTGTGAGAAAAGGATATTCAGACCAACGTGGTGCTGAGGGTTTTGTTTTCTCTCCCTTAGCAGCGAGAGTCAGCACTGATACTTCCACAGCTGTGGAAGGGCCATTTGAGAGCCTTATGATCAGCAAAGGGCCTACATCAAACCCACACCTCACAGAAACACTTCCCCAGGGCTGCCCTGCCCTCTGTGGCTCGTCCCCTCCAAGATGGGGAGGCACCTTGCTCCCAGCAGCTCCTGGTGCCTGCCAGGAGTGCCTCTGGGAATATCCCACTCCCAGCTCTGGGATACACCAGCTCCCCTCCCATCCATGGTGACCTGGATAGCCCCTGGGAAAAGTGATGTCCAAGGGCCCACGCTCCTCCACCTCTCTTGGCTGCATTCAGCCACAGGATAAAGCACCCATGAGTGTTTTTCCAACCAGTATCTCTTGCCTTGCCCTTCCCCTATGATGCAAACCTGCCTAAAGCTCTTGAGTCTTCATAGGTCCTGAGCATTGCTGATTTTCATGGCTACTGATATGAGACAATGGGCCAGAAACTCTCTGTGAGCTATCACTAATGGAAGTTTACAGACAGAAGAGTGTCTAGGAGCATTTTGGAAGCTTGGTGTTATATTGAAGGGCTGCACCTGACAGGAAGGTTACAAACACAGCCATAAAAGATACCCCAGTGTCTAGCCCCTTCTATTCAAGTTGCAAAGGTAGGTAAGATTATTTATTTCAATAAATAGGCAAGAAGCCTTCAATCAAGTGACAGCTTGTTCCCATACCGTAATCAAATTTGAAGCTCAATTACTATTGTATAAGTCAATGGCATAGACAGGATGATTACAGGAAAATCCCCAGAGATGCCAAGATTGGTACAGAGAGGTGGAAGTGAGAGCTCAGTGTGAAGCTGAGTGCAACCCAGGCCAGATCTGCTGCTGGGCTGGTCCTGCACTCTATCCTGGAGGCATCACCCATGGAATTGCCAAAAAAGTCCTGTCTCCTCCCTGCAAAGGGAGGTGCAAAGATGTGTGAAAGTAGGAGCTGGCCTGAGAAAATCAGTGCGATCTGGACATCAGCTTCTGGGGCTGGACAGCCCAGCAATGTGAACTGACCCCCAGAACTGCCCTGTGCTGGGCTGCAGCCAGAGCCCCTGGGCAGCAGGGCAGGGGGGATTCTGCCCCTCTGCCCCCTCTGCTGAGACCCCCCTGCAGGGCTGCAGCCAGCCCTGGGGCCAGCACAGCAAGGACATGGAGCTGCTGGAGCCAGCCCAGAGCAGGGACACCGAGGGCAGCAGAGGATGGAGCAGCTCTGCTGGGAGGAAAGGCTGAGGGAATTGGGATTGTTCACCTGCAGAAGAGAAGGCTTTGGGGTGACCTCATTGCTGCTTTTTCAGAACTTAAAGGGGACTTACAAGAAAGATGGGGGCAGACTTCTAGCCAGGCCTGTAGCTATAGGACAAGGGGTGATGGTTTTAAACTAAAAGAGGGCCAATTTAGATTAGATGTAAGGAAGAAGTATTTCACAGCAAGGACATTCTGCATTGGAATAGGCTGCCCCAAGAGGTGGTGGATGCCCCAATGAGCAGGGAGGTTGGGCTGGATGACCTTTGGAGGTGCCTCCCACCCCCCCAAATTACCCGATGATGCTGTGGCTCCACATCTCCATGTCTGGGTGGCTGTGGCTGTGTGGGAGCTCCAGCACAAAGGCACATGTGCATTCCATGAGCTCCTGATCCTGCGGGGCTGCCGAGCCCCTCTCCTTCCCCACCTCCCCCTCCTGGGCAGGCTGTTTCCTCCAGCAGCAGCAGAGCTGCGCAAGCACACCGGGCTGTGCTGCAGGGGCACAAATCCCGGCCCTGGCAGGGCTGAGGACCTCCTGAGGTGAAGGACCACCCCTCCCTTTGCTCCCTGAGGACAGCACTGGACACTGCTGGTGTCCAGCTCGCAGCTGTTTTCCCTCAGCTCGGCTCTGGTTACTGCCCAAGGGCTCCACTGCATCCTTGCAGCTTCCAAGTCCTTCAGCTGCTTTCTCCTGTTTGTACTGACGGGCGAGGAAAGGGACCAAACTCTGTGTTCCCACTCCAAGGGACAAACAAGGAGAGCACCATCGCATTTCCTTGGCTTGCGTTTCGCGACATAATTAAAAAAATATCTTTAGTTTTGGAGAACCTGGGTGGTAATCCTGAACACAGGGGTTCAGATGTCACACTGCTAGGACAGCACTGCAGCCGTCACTGGCTCAGGGCCTCAGTGCAGTTTAAGTTCAAGGCACTTTTGACCTTGGTGAGCTTCTTTTTGGAAAGTGGGGATGGTTCCCCTCCCCCCCCAATTGAATTTGGTCATGAATTTCAAAAGAAAACAGTGCCTCTGAGCTGCCAATAGATAAGTCTAAGGTAATAAATATACTTTTCACCAAAAAAACCCAGTACTGATGGAATTACTGCTCACTCACACAAAAATCCCCATTATAATGCAATCCAGAAATTACATGATAAACATTTCTTTTAAAAAGTTATGTTTCCTTCATCCCTCCTTGCCGAGTGCTGTTCTGAAGAAGTTTCTTGCTCTTGCCTGTCCTCTCTAGCTGCCCGTTCGTGCCCCAGGTGTCACAGCTTTACATTTCTGCCCAGCTCCACACGAAGCAAGGCCAGGACTGCCCCGAGCCGCAGCTTTCCCTAAGCCCTTTACCCTCCTGCTGTGAGCTTGCAGCGTGGGCCCTGCAGGAAGCTGCCGAGGGTTTCAGTGGAGCCATGGGTTTGCCCAGCTGCCCACGGCCAGCCAACATGACCACGAGCTCTGTGCGCCGCTGGGGCTCAGTGCTCAGCTTGCTGTGCCCTCCTGTCTCTTCACCTGTGCCCCGGGGCTTGCCAGGATGTCCCCTGGCAGTGGGCACACTCCCTGTGGGTGTGGATTTACCCTCCAAATTGATGCTTTCCTGCTCTGGACAGAGCAGGCGCTGCAGCTGCTCCTCGCTGTGCTCTCGGTGAGCTTTGGTCTCGGT